>JARKNS010000010.1:30139500-31437500 GCA_029990575.1 Petunia axillaris subsp. axillaris | reverse complement strand
TCCATAATGGAAAAGAGCATTTGCCTATTTATATAACGGATAGTATGGTAGGCCACAAATTGGGAGAATTTGCACCTACATTAAATTTTTGAGGACATGCAAAAAGCGATAATAGATCTCGTCGTTAATATTAATAAAAAATATAGATGCTTATGATTCAGTAGTAGGAGACAAACCTTATGCTAAAGAAGAAAAAAACAGAAGTATATGCTTTAGGTGAACATATATCTATGTCTGCTGACAAAGCACGAAGAGTAATTGATCAAATTCGCGGACGTTCCTATGAGGAAACACTTATGATACTAGAACTCATGCCCTATCGAGCATGTTATCCCATTTTGAAATTGGTTTATCCTGCAGCAGCAAATGCTAGTTACAATATGGGTTACAGCGAAGCCAATTTAGTCATTAGTAAAGCCGAAGTCAATGGAGGTACTACTGTGAAGAAATTAAAACCTCGAGCTAGAGGACGCAGTTTTCCGATAAAAAGATCTACCTGTCATATAACTATTGCAATGAAAGATATATCTTTAGATGATGAATATGTAGAGATGTTTTTGTTAAAAAAAACGAGATGGAAAAAAAAAATCGACAGCTATGACGTATCGTGATATGTATAATAGTGGGGGATTATGGGACAAAAAATAAATCCACTTGGTTTTAGACTGGGTACAACCCAAGGTCATCATTCCCGTTGGTTTTTACCACCAAAAATTTATTCTGAAGGTTTACAAGAAGATCAAAAAATAAGAGATTGTATCAAGAATTATGTACAAAAGAATATGAGAACGTCCTCCGGCGTCGAGGGAATTGCACGTATAGAGATTCAAAAAAGAATCGATCTGATCCAGGTCATAATCTTTATGAGATTCCCAAAATTATTAATAGAAAGTTGACCATCTGCATATGAAGTCAAACTAGGATTATATAATTGGGAAGAAGGCCCTGAAAAAAGAAAGGGATGTAGGGAGTAATAAGGAACATGTAGGTGCTCCTCTATCCCGATGCTCTAGCGAAAAACTCTACGAATGCAACTAGTTATACGTTTGTTTTGATTTCTCTTTAGTTTGAGGCTCTGTTTCATGAATCCGATGTGCATCTTTATATTCCTCGGAGGCTCAACCATTATGTTTAGCTCAACTGTTGGAGGCTTTTGCTATGATACATACATGTGAATCTCCTACCATTTACTTGTTTTGGAATAATGTTTAAAAGAAAGAAATGTGATTTTTGGTTTAGAGGAACTGAAAAGCTCCTTTCTATTAATCTGCAGCAAGGGAGAAGGCCATGGTTGTTAACTTGGAGTTTATAAGAGCCATAGTTACAGCTGAAGAGGTTTTACTGCTTGATCCTTTACGTCAAGAGGTTCTTCCATTTGTGGATCAACTGAGGCAACAACTTCCTCTTAAAAGTCTTTCAAAGGTTGATGGTAATAGTGCTGAACAAGATAATGAAGCACAATTTCCGACTGCTGGACACTGGTTACCTGTTCCAGAAGCTGCCGAAGGTTTGCAGGCTGAGCTGCCATTTGAGTTTCAGGTGCTCGAGATTGCATTGGAGGTTGTTTGTACATTCTTAGACTCTAGCGTTGCAGAACTGGAGAGAGATGCTTACCCCATCCTGGATGAACTGGCCATGAGTGTCAGCACGAAGAATCTTGAGCAAGTGAGAAGTTTAAAAAGCAACCTTACCAGATTACTTGCCAGAGTGCAGAAGGTAATTTTTATCAGCTTTTTTTTGTTGCTATTGAAACATGATATACCAATTCTCCTCTGGTTAATTCTGTTCATATCATGACATTGTGGATATAACTCCCACTTGGAGTGAGACATCCTTCTGCCCTAGGCAGATAATGACTAGATTTCTATGCTGAGGAGTTCAGGGTTGGCTATTGGAAATTCGTTTGACCGGGAAGATAACTGTGTTAACTACTGACATGTTATCATTATCTAATAATTCTGACTTACTATAAAAGCACTTCTTTTTCATTGTGTTATGACTTACTGTCAAAACAACTATTGGTTGCTTTTCGTGAAGTTTAATCTTCAATTCAATTTTGCCCCAAGGATGTAGTGAGCCACAAGGGCTTTTTTTTTTACAAAAGATACCTGCTACTTCCCACCAAACTATATTGCGGTCCAGCTTGCATTTTGCTTCGATTACTCCACCGGGTCCTGCTACCTCCCACCAACACAGGTATCGGGTAACCCTGCCCACCAAGGCTTAGACATATAGGGAAGAGATCACCTAACTTTTTTTTTGGTCTTTGTTGGGATTTGAACCTCGGTCTCCAAGGTTTGCACTCACTTCATTTTCCTGATGCCGCCTTTTACGTCTTGAGTTAGTTTATAATGCATTATGTCATTTAAAATAAAATTACACTACATTACGCCTGCTTTATGGTGGACAGTTAGTTTATAATGCATTATGTCACTTAAAAGAAAATTATATTGCATTACACCTGCTTTATGCTGGACTTGATTTTTCACGTGTACTCGCAAATGTGCTGGCTATCGTAATTGTGGGCAAGAGCTATACAGACAACTGTTATGGGGATTTCTCCTTTCCCTTTGTCAGCGTGTGGAGAATTTCTGCCTGTCATCTCTTAGGCAGGCATAGCATCTTTGCCTTCTTTTTCCCTCTTGTATTGATACGAGGATATGTACATGAATCTGTCCTACTTCTTAAATTGTACCCTTATTTATTAAAAAATGAGGCTTTCCTACTTCTCTTGCTTTTGTTGGAAATTGGAGGGCTTAATATTCATTTGGGCTCTGTTGAGGAACTAAATTGTAGTAATCTCTTCCTCTGTGCTCTGATTATCCTGGGTTATGCTTACTGTGGTAGAAATCTCCGATGATAGGTTAGAGATGAAATTGAACACCTTTTAGACGACAATGAAGACATGGCACAATTGTACTTGACAAGGAAATGGATTCAGAATCAGCAAACTGAGGCTCTTTTGGGAACGATTGGTTCGAATAGCATTTTTCCTGTTGCACCAAATCTTCGTAGGCTTAATTCTACCAGAAGCAGAAGTGGAAGTTTGGTGAGCAACCACTTTAATGACAATGATGTGGAGGATCTGGAGATGTTGCTAGAGGCTTACTTCATGCAATTGGAAGGAACTCGTAACAAGATATTATCTGTAAGTTTTCTTCTTAAGAGCTAATAATCAGACATTTTGTTTTCATTGTCTCTTGTTTTATTGTTTCAGGACAGGCCATCTTTTATTTTGTGAACCTCCCCCACACAATAAAAAATCGCATCCCCTTGCACTGTTTGTCTCATTCTATATAGAACACATTCTTTGAATTCATAGCTTTAATAGGCTTGTAGTAATCTTACCTGTTGACAGTTGTCATGCATTCGTTTTATTTTCTTTAGTATTTTTATTTTGGTTTAGAATGAATGATAATCACATAATATTAGGATTGTTACAGCTCTGAATGAAATTATTCTACTTTTAATACTAGTTACACATGAGAGAAGAATTAATACAAGAAATCATACTTTTACAGAACCTCAACTTTGCCACTTCGGTTAGGACATCTTTATAATATAAATCTTGATCCAATTATAGGAGGGCGAGAGGCTCTATGCTTTATGCCAACTCTCCCTCTAGTAAAAGATTAGCTCGTTCCTTGTATTGAATTGATGTAGTGTCCCTTAACTTTTTATCCATGATATAAAGTAATAAGTTGGAGTATCCTTACTACTCAATCGTAAGCTATGCCTTCTTCAATAGCTGATCACATGGTCGCATATTCCTGTAAAGCCTTGAAGTTAAGGAGAACTTCCCAACTACTAAGTTACTCAAGAGAGAAACTGCAGAAATGAATTGAATTTGTAGTTGCATCTCTTTCTCACTCTGACGTTGTGATACGTTGCTAATTGCAGCATTAGTGAGGAATTAATGTTCATGCACAAATTGTAAAATTTCTATTCCTACTTTCTGTTATCCTTATGTTATCTTGGGCTGAAGTTGGATCATGTCTATGATCTTCCTCATCGATGCACATTCTTCATTTCCCTGTTATTCTATAATTTGTAGGTCCGCGAGTACATCGATGACACGGAAGACTATGTCAATATCCAACTCGACAATCAGCGAAATGAACTTATTCAGCTGCAGTTGACACTGACCATTGCATCATTTGCAGTAGCAGTGGAGACGCTGATAGCTGGGTGGTTTGGCATGAATATACCTTGTACTTTATACAATACCCATGGGATATTTGGGCCCTTCGTAGCACTCATGACAGCAGGTTGTATATTGCTCTTCCTTCTTATTCTAGGATATGCTAGATGGAAGAAGTTGCTTGGGTCATGAGTTCCTCTATTTCGAAAAGTTTACAACTGTATTAGTACAAATCAAAGCGTAAGCTTAACTTTGCTCCATGTGAGCGATATATAATACATTGATATCTTCACTTGAAAGTGTGCTTGTTATACTGGCCCCTTTGCTAATGTTGGTTGACCCTTTACTGTGAGTTGGAAGTGTCAAGATTCCAAGACTTGTGCAGGGAAGAGAACATGAGATACATTTGAATTATGAAGCAGGTAACCATCGCAGAGTCTGGAGTCTGGACCGAGAGTAGGAAGTGCTGCATAAGGTCAGGAGTAAGGGTTAAAAGCAGCCCCCATCTATTTTCCCTTGTAAGAAGGTGGTCGGAGATCGTATGTATTGTATTTATGTTGGTCTCAAATATCTTCCTCTTTTGTGTCTCAGATGTGTAATGAGCAATTTAAATC
Source organism: Petunia axillaris subsp. axillaris (assembly GCA_029990575.1). Classification (NCBI taxonomy): domain Eukaryota; kingdom Viridiplantae; phylum Streptophyta; class Magnoliopsida; order Solanales; family Solanaceae; genus Petunia; species Petunia axillaris. The sequence goes on along the minus strand of JARKNS010000010.1, from coordinate 31,432,745 downwards.
ACAAGACAATAGGGATAATATTGATACCTGGTGTAAGGAAATCAGTTATAGAATCTTGCTAATAACATCATAGAAATTCTTCTCTTTTTCCCGTTTATTTATTTATTTGGTATTGATTGCCAAAACTCCTATAATCTCTCGTTACACATTATTATTCATACCTGTACCTAGTTTAATCCCCATATTATTTATCTTTAGCTTAACCTCCAATTATTGATGTGACTAGTTCCCTGAGAAGAGTAACTCAAATATATGAAGGTTGTACTTTGTGCATTTATATTTATTTGTAGCTTACACTAGATACGATCAATATTTTTGGGATGTTATGCATTGCCTAGTTAAAAAATTATTGTTAATTTACATCTTTCTTGGTAATAATGATCAATACATGACTAATAATATACTTCTGGAAAGTATTGTTATTGGAAAACATAATGTGGGACTGTTACAATGAGCTGTATCAGTTTTGTCACACAGCACTAGTGAATGAGTGACTAAATAATGGACAATCCTTGTACAACAAATAACTTGACTATCTTTTACAACAATAATGTATTGTAATAACAGATTGCTGAGAAAACTGAGTTGTAAATTAAGTGGCATTATATTCTCTTGCTCACAATATTCCAAAAATAAAAATAAGACAATGAGAAAAAGGCCATCATTGGCGCAAGCTATTTTCTATGGTACTAAACTAAATTACAATCATGGTAGATCTTTAAGTAAATTTTCACCAAGATTTTTAATTGTAGTTCTTTGAATGAATACGAACGAAATTGAATTACACATAGAAATCAAAACGATTCACCTTACTCTTGACTCTAAGGTAGCGTTTGGACATAGATTTGATTGAAACTTGAGAATTTGGGTTTTTGAGATTGAGTTGAAAAATAATTTTTGGAACTTGAAAGTTATGTTTCGACATACATTTACTTAAAAAAAAGTTGAAGTTTTGTGAGTGATTTTTCAAATTTTCCCAAAATTAGCCCAAAAACAACCTTTGAACACTTTTTGAATTTTTGAAATTTTTTGATTTCAAACTTTGGCAATTTGGTATAAACAAACACTTTTTCAGAAAAATTTTCCGAAAAATATTCCCAAAAACTATAAACAAACGAGGCTAAGTTCATTATTATTGTGTCGTGATTGCAATGTACAAATAAAACTTATGAAAACGAATCTAATGTTTAGGGATGGCAACGGGGCGGGTGCGGGGCGGGGCGGGTTTTACTCTACGTAGGGCGGGGCGGGTAAAAGCCATTTGCGGGGCGGGGCGGGGCGGGTTGCGGGTTTATCTATTATTTTTTTTTTCCAAATCCTTCTAGAACTTGTTTTAAAATAACTAATAAGAGAATCAAAGATGACATGGTCTATGCATTCTGTTGCAGCAATTTGTACAGAAGTTTGAAACTAAAGATTTTTATTTGGTCAGAATCCCAGAGTCAACTTCGTTTTAGCATTAGAGTTTGAAGGAACAATAATTAAGGACACAACAATACTAGTCAGTCTATCTAACTTTGCGTATTAAATACATAAAATAATATCTAAACATTGGTTAAAACACTTTTATGAAGTCAATAATTGAGATAGCTGTGTGGAATAATCACTTTGCTAAAATAATAAAGCAAGTCATTTACCATCAACAATTGTTTTTTCGTTTGATGCGCATGAACCGTTCCTTCATGAGCTTGAATATTATGTTAGGTACTTTATCACTTTTACATTATATATAAAAGACTTAATTTTATAACAAACTTATACATGTATAAAATCTATTATTAAAATAATAAAATTATTGCCCAAACTACTATGATAATTTACCTAAGATAAAGTGATTAATACTTGAGAAAGTCGTTAATTAATTTATAAAATTAACAAAAAAAATAAAAATAATATAGCGGGACGGGGCGGGGCGAGGCGCGTTAATACGGGGCGGGGCGGGTTGAGAAGTGGCAAAAATGCTAATCCGCCCCGCCCTGCCTCGCTGCCATCTCTACAGTAATGTTATGTCCAGTTTAGCTGCAAAAGTTGATTAAACTAACAACATGATAAACTATAATGTAACAGAAGAGGAAAGCAGAGGGGGTATTTCGCAAATAGCGAACAATATTGGGGTCAAATATAGAAATAAAAGAAAAGCAATAAAACAGGTAATTTTGGACAAGTATCCCTTTTCAACGTCAACGAGAAAGTAGTTGATTCTCAATAAGAAAAGAAGAAGGAATCTAATTAGCAGTCTTCATTCTCAATAAAGGTTAGCATTATATTCATCAAAAGAAATAAAATATCTGTTCATATTTTGGTTAATTAGCTGCTTTTTCTTTTGATCTAAAGTTTTGTATTTGCTTGCTAATGAAAATGTAAGCAAAATTAGAAGGAGGCAATTTTGTAAAAAAAGGTTGATTTTTTTTTTCTTTGTTTTATCGTGTGATTAATTGTCATATATTTGTCTTAAGGAGGAAAAAAATGATTAAAATTAGCAAGTTTATGCTTTCAAAAATGAGATTTGGGGAAACTATGAGCAAAATAAGAAGGATTTGTTAATGTGGAAATTAGAAACTAATTTTATCTAGTTTAGATGAAAAGAATATGTGGAATCAAGTTTTGATTGTTAACTTAGTAGACGGTTGATGATCGTTTTCGGATATAAGTATGGATGCTCATGATATAGTCTATTTTGTATGAAGAAATTTAGCTTGCAGAGAGATTGTAGACCTTTTTGATTGTTTTAATTTACGTAGTGATGAAGGGTGCTTTCGAAAGAAGCATGAAAAGTAGATAATGTTGCTAAAAGCAGCTTTTTCTGCGCTACTGTGGTATGGTTTTGGATCATACTTTGCAAATAGATGATGTTGCTAAAACCAGGCTTTGATTTTTTTTTTTTCCCTCGAATTTGAATGCTTGGAACTTCTAGTTGTCTCAATTGAGGTACAAGAAAAGCAGCAAATGTGCAAGATGTTCGTAGCATTACATATGATTTACACAGTCTGTCTCTTCCGAACAGAGATAACAGCAATTTCCAACCTTTTTAGCTCCTTTCATAGATATCGCCGAGATAAATTTGCTTTACTCACTGCGTCCAGCTTACTCTTCATTGAATTGTTGTTGTTTGATCATGTCGTAAAAGGAGAAATGTGAACCTTCTGGGGTGTCAAAAATGAGGTCCAAAAATGAGGTCCAATCTAAAGCTATTCAGTTCCTTCTGGTTGTCCTGTCCCAAGTGATACCCACTGTTAGCAGGATACAGATAAGCTAAATTCAGTGCTTCTTCTTTTCCACATAAAGTAAAACGCAAGAAAGATATAGCTGATGTTACCACATTTGGAAAAAATTCTTTACATCTAGAGTAAGGTGTGATATTTTAATTCTTCTTTCACTTGTTAATTTTTCTGTGGTTCCCCATTTGTGGTGGTGGCTGTTGGTGCGGCTCAATGTCTTGTATCATTTCCAGCAATAATCCATTATATTGCTTCTAGTTGAGAGCTGTAGCAGACATAATGGTTCTGAAGAGTTAGATTCTTAAAAACTCCATGAGCCACACATTACGTCCTCTTTTTTCAAAAACAGAAAGGAATATAAAAATTAAGAACTGCAAGAAAGAGCCTCCTCCTGAGCTTGTCTTTATATTTTTGAGTGCTTTTGCAGTTCCAAATGAGAAGCTTTTCCTCCTCTTAACCCCACTCTTGGTGATAAATGTGAACCTTCTTCATCTTTGCATTCTGGTTCCCGTTTCATTCAATGGTTTGCACTTTGCACCTTATAAGGTCCAGGTAACTCTACCTTGAAGTTAGACAAATCAATACAATTTTTCAAAAGCTTGCAAGGTGTGAAGCTCATTAACGGGTGATTTTGAGATCCCCGATGGATCGTCCAAATTGATGCAATATGGCCAGATGAACAGAACTGATAGCTGCTAGAATAACGGGGGAATTCCCTGAATACCCGAAGTATTTACCTGGTGTTTTAGGAAGGCTGGATTTTCCATCAAGATCATGATTTCTTTGAATGTGTGTATCCCGTTGTTGAGACTGTTATCGCTCATATAGTTGATGTTTGCAGTGCCTATTGTTGCCTCATCTCCTTTTAGTTGAGCTTTGGAATCTGACTAGTTTTGATTGGACTAGTATTTTGCCATCTGGTCATCATACTTGCTAAATAATTGGACTGTCTTCACTGAGCGTGGGGCCAATGATTTTTACTGTATTTAACTTTATCAAGGGCTGTTATATTATGAAGGTTTACTTATCCCATATTTTCTTTTTATAGGGATCTTGTGCACTTTTCTATGGCGAACACCAAGGGGCCATGTAGCATGAGAAATATGATGTACAGTGGAAGGAGCTCATTACTGCCTCCTAAAAGTCCATTTCCTAGTATGGCCCCATCTTATGTCGATTATGTGCCCAGCTCTGCTGTCAACCAAAAGAGCATCATGAAACCCAGAGATGGAAATTCACACCATCAACGTACTTCCTCTGAAAGTTGTCTTATAGAGGAGCAACCATCTTGGTTGGATGATCTTCTTAATGAGCCCGAAACTCCTGTGCGCAAAGGCAGCCATCGGCGTTCATCTAGTGATTCCTTTGCATATTTTGATGCTGCTAACGTTGCAAACTTAGATTACATAGCTCAAGTTGATAACAAGTTCAACAATATATCACCTATTCCTTCTTGGGGTTCCCAAGACTTTGATTATTACAAAGATGCTCGACATACTGCTTCTTATGTTGACCAGAACTCTTCCATCCGACGCAAGAATAGGGCAAAGGATGCATCTTCAAATACAATATCGCATCTCCACAGCCTTTCCTCTCCTAAGGAAGATCTCCGTATTCAGAGATCTGGATCACCATGCCTCCCACATGACGGAGACAGGCCTAAATCCGCAGGAAGTGACAAGCAGGATTTAGCTGAGTCTGGCCCTCCTAATCCAAAAGGGCCTGCTGAAAAAAAAGATTCATCTCAAAGCAAGAGTTCTTCATCAGAAACTGACACAAAACGTGCCAAACAGTAAGTTTAAGGCACTCTCCAACCCCTCCCAACCTCCAACACAAAACGTGTGAAACAGTTAACATTTTCTTCTGGCTTCTGAGGTTTGCAGCAACTATTGACAATGTCCCAAAAGTAGTAGAAGAGAATATTTTGTTTGAATTTTCTGCGGGTGCTGGCCTTGGGTGCTCAAATTCTATCAATCTGGAGATGAAGCCTTCCTTTTAAACCAAAGCAGGTCGCCACTATCATACTTTAGTCAGTCGAGGGTAGCATTAGCAATGCAGACAGCTCCACTTCTCTTTCACTTGCTTGCGCGAAGGCTTAGAATAGTTTTTGCTAGGTCTGAAAGCATCCCCTATTGAGCATAGCTGATATGAGGCTACAGCTAGCCAATTACCAGTCCAAAAAAAAAAAAGTGTATGCATGGTTTACATCTATAAAAAAGAGTCATTCTATAGGAAAGGAAAAAAAAAAAAAAAAAAAAGGAGAAAGACATGTATAACAGATTATGTCCTTTTGATGCTACACAAATGATCCATACATGGTAAATTGTTTGCTTTTCTCCTTTTTGGTACCCAGTTACTTTACCCCTTCCGGTTACTGACCTTCCAATCTTTTCAAGAGTTTAATCCATATTACTTCCCTGTGCTTTTCTTTACCCAATTTAAATATACCTCGAAGTAACTCCAAAGTTGTGACTTATTGCCACAAAAGGGAAGTATGCTTACTTAGAGTATACTTTTTGTCATCTTAACATGAATCAAGTAGACTGTCTAAGTTGAAATGGAGTCCTTTTATTTAGCTGTAAATCTCAGTCGAGATCTAAACTATCATTTATATTCGTGCATTTTGAGAGCATACTTCGTCGTTTCTTCTGTTACACCCCCTCCCCCTCAAATAAATATGAAGTTTATTAACCTTAAAAGATATCATGGAACAGGCAATTTGCTCAACGGTCACGAGTCCGAAAGCTTCAATACATAGCTGAACTGGAAAGAAATGTACAAGCATTGCAGGCATGTATAGCCGAACCTTTAAAATACATATACCAGTACATGGACGTGAAATGGATGTTGCATTTTTGTAAAATTGTTATTTTGACTAGTTTTTGTGATTTCAGGCTGAAGGTTCTGAAGTGTCTGCTGAACTTGAATTCCTTAACCAGCAGAATCTTATCCTCAGCATGGAGAATAAAGCCCTAAAGCAGCGCTTAGAAAGTTTAGCTCAGGAACAGCTTATAAAGTATTGTAAGTTTCTTTATCTGTTATACCGAATTAATGTACCTATTTCCAAGGCTTGTAGTCTTGGACTATATTGATAAATAAGTTGATTGTGCTGCAGGTATCGTGAGTCTGAGCCCAACATAGCTGAAATTAGGTTTATCTGAAATTAGTATCATATAATTGATGTTTCATGGTGAATAAAACTCTAGCCGCGAGTGAGGTGAATATCAGCTCAAATGAGCTGGGGAAGTGGGGTTTTCCTGGGACTAAAACAAAAGTTTTCGAGTTACGTTCAATTTGATTAGAAAACCAAGCAGTCCAAGGATTAGAACTCAGTGTGAGAAAAACTCTGTAAGCCTTGATAGGCAAAGTTACCCTGTACTGTCCTGGTGGGAGTACTGGTGAAGTAGATGAATGCGCAAGCTGGCCCAACACAGCTTGATTGCTTATTTTATGTACAATCTGACTAGGTAAATCTTCCTTGAAAACAGAGTAGTATCTTTACCAATGCATCTGGATGACCTTACTGTAACTGGGTCCCTGTTTCTGCTTCAAGCCTTCAAATTTGCTAAATTTTACCTTTGGAAATAAATACAAGGGATGAATGTGTTTCTTATTTACCTTTGGAGCACTCATAGTGGTCTACCGGAAACGGTCTATCGGAAACAGTCTCTCTACCTTACACAAGGTAGGGGTAAGACTTGCGTACATCTCATCCTCCCCAGATCCCACACTTGTGAGTCACACTAGGCATGTTGTTGTTCACTCATAGCATAGATTGGATGACTTTGTATACAATATCGTTGTTTAGCTCCTCCATACTTTTTTGGTGAAACTTTAAGTTACTTTTCCTGTCCAACTAAAAGAAAGAAGGATTGCAACTATAAGATACTAAACAACAACAACAACAACAACATACCCACTGTAATCCCACAAGTGGGGTATAAGATACCAAACAATTGAACTTAAATTTCCCATAGCGCATCTTACTTTCCTTAATTTAGAGACGATCAGGAATCTTCCTTAGTTAATTTTAATTACGTATTTTCGACAAGGGAAATTGTTCTGTTTTGGGGGATAATGATGTTTGGGAGCACCTTTGAATATTTATAAAGCTGGTAGTTTATTTTCATTAGTTTCATCGGAAACTATAACTCGTAAGTGTCCTGTGCAGTTGAGCATGAAGTTCTGGAAAGAGAAAGAGGAAGACTACGAGCATTGTATCAGCAACAACAGCAACAGACACACCAGCAGCAGCAACATCAAGTATCTTCCAGCCATCGTCGCAACACCAGTAGGGATCTTGATCAACAACTTGCAAGCCTCTCTTTGAAACAAAGAGAGGCCGAGCGTGATCCTGTTTCAGGGAAACTTCACATCTGACTGTAAAAGCACCTAGGACTTTAATCACGTCTTACTGACTGTCCCTCGGCTGATTTGCCATGGAGTGACAAGTTTTCGATTCCCATTGTGCGTGATGAAGAAGAGATGTTGCACGTCTTGTGCTCACCTCCAATGGATTTGCTCTTCTACCGTCTAGGTTTGGTTCTAATTACTGTTTCAATTTGTATCTTAACATCTGTATTTGTTGAGCTTTTGTGCGCACCTGGTGGTCAATGCTAGGGAATAACATTTGTGGCAGCTGACTCACCTGAGGTGATTAATTTCCAGCATGATATCTCCTGTCTTTGTTTGTTACAAGTGATTAAATTCATCACTTTCCATTTCTCTCTTGTAAAATTTTCAAGCTTCTGTTTCCACCATTCTTATTTTCTTATACATTCTCATGACCATGTAATTTAAGCATTGATAGTGGAGCTTCTTTCAGCTCATTCCTTGTGTCTTCTCAAGGCAATAAAAGCATCTACTTCAATTATTATATATATGTTTTAATTTATATAACACTCTTTTCGTTGGATGAAACATGCAATAATATCAATCAACCAATAATATTATTTCGTATAATTTTCTCAAAATTCTACCATTTATATTTACCTAAATTGTAAAAAAATGTTATGTTAGTGTTTACTCTTGTCAAAACTTTTACTATATGAAAAATCACCATTCGATATAAAGAACAAGCAAGAAGCAAAATGTGTGATTCATATTAAATTTCCTTTAGATTCACCAATGAAAAAGCAAATACAAGACAGAGAATCTTGAAGGAAAAAAGGGATTTAAACTTCCCAAATCAGAGTATAAATCATTCAACTTCTATAAATCCTCAAATAAAAATAAAAACAATCCCAATTGTCATCTCATTATGATCAAAACTAACAAAATTCAGAAAATAAACCAAAGTAAAAGAACCCACATCCACAAATCATTCAATTCTAATCCCCTTACCCTTATTTTTACTAACACTAATTATATTCCCAGCATTCTTGTTCTCCAAGTACCGAATCCTATTGTTGACAGCCTCAAGTTTTGATTCCACAAGCGTCATAATATCTTTTTCCCCTTCTTTTTCTTCTTCTTTTTTCTCTTCTTGTTGTGATTGTTTAGCCCTTTTGTTGGTACTTTGAGTTTGTGTATACAAATCAAGAACTGCTTTAACTTCTTGTAAATTTTCAGGCCAAGTCTGGAGTTCTCCTTCAGGACTTGTAATAATAGTACAAACTTTGATATCACAAAGAGTTGAAAGCTCCATTGCTTTTCTCTTTATGCATTCTTTTCTCACTTGAAAAGTTTTGGGGTTGCTTGTTTTCTTGTTGTTTTGGTTTTCTTGATCAGCCATGGTTGTTTTGGAGAGTTGCAAGATTGAAGGTAAGGGAGGAACTAGGAAGAGTCCTAATTAAGAAAAAGAATGTATATATATTTTATTATGGAAGATGGAAACCGCCCAAGGAGATATATATTGGAGGATCCTAGTTGGAAGTTTTGTAATTTTGGTAATACAAGTTTCCTAATTAAGTTGCAATTACTACTTCCAAATCCTACTTTCTTTTGGAATTCAATTAATTTTTTCGGAGGTTGTGAAAGGTTAAAAGGGTACTAGTTGGATTTGGGGATGGGCCGATCAATCCGCTATAGGTGTGCCCTAATCTTCTTTTTTATGGCGATACGTTTTTTTATTTTAGTTGACCAAATATTATGCCTCCGACAATATTAATTTTTAATGATATTAATTGTGATAATTCCAATTTTAATAGGTCATATTTAAGTTTAGAATTTGAATCTACGATTGTTTAATTTAGTTTTATATGTTGCTCAACATTAAAGTCCAAGTAGTTTAGTAATTTTTGCCATTCTCACAAGAAAGAAAGAAAGAAAGAAAGAAAAAAAGAAAAAGAAAAAGGGAGCATCTTAATAAACATGTTCAAGGTTCCAAATTGACCCCCTAAAAAATAACAATACTCAATATTAACCTATGAATGGGGCGATACTAAACTTTTGTATGGATTTTAGGAATTCTCAATACTCACCCCTCAACTCCCTCCTCTCCTCTCCTCCACAAGGCAATCCCAAAAAGGAAATACTTAGTTTTTCATGCAATTTAAATTTTGACGAAAATGTGTTCTTTACTATGGTTTTCATGAACGTGCTTTGCTAGTTCTTTATGCTACTTCATCTACTGCTCGAATTTATAAGCAGCACTTGCATAAGACTCTAATAAATTATGATTGATACACGATAAAGAATAATACGTTTGACAGACATCATCACTGTTTAAATTAAAAATAATTATCGGTAAAACTTATTAAAATAAAATTAACATCAAGGATACAGAGAAAACAATGATTGTAAATAATGAAGGAGCCATATATTGACTACTATTTGGAAGCCTTGGATAATCATCAGGTGAAGGCAAAACACATTCTTCTCCATTAAATCTAATCTTTCTTGGAAAACCCCATCCTTCTCTAAAAGTGAAAAATCCTGGTTCTTTACGCATTAAAACTTCACTTTGCACATTCCCAGTTTCACCTGCTTGAAGCAACATGTCATTGTAATACTGAAGCCCATAAAACATCCCTGTGTCATCTGCATTAAAAAAGTGTTAACGAAAATGGTGCAACAGTCTAAACAGAATGGATACAAAGAATTCATATAGACGAATGGCCTCAATAAGTTTGGATTGAGACGTAGTTTATTGATATATCACACACTAAAATGCTATAACAATATGAAGTAAATGCTATGTAAAACTTACTGGTGTCACCATACTGATTAAGGGCTGTGTAATTAAAACTGAAAATCTGCGTTATGTTTCTCAAATTTGGGTGCAACACTACCAAGTTCCACTGGCTGTAGTTCTTAACATAGTTTAAGTTTCTGATAGTCATTTTCACCCTCCAATACTGTGTATAACTCTGCTTTACATGCCAATGCACCTGAATTGGGCACATGTGACTTGTACACTCTACTACTGGCTTTGGCAGTTCGTTATGGTCTAGTTGTATAACTGGTGGTAGCTTACCATCCCTGCAGTTCCACAGACAAGAAGAAAGACATATTAGATGAACAAAATAAAAGATAAATTTCGTTGAAATATCACTCGAAAATGAAGCATCTGTTTTTCTCTTTATACATTCTTTGGTTGGTGAAAAACAGAATAAACTCTTGAATATATGAAACATTTGGTTTATTCAAGGAAGAGAATTACTTCACACATTGATTGGCTCCTAGTTGTCCCTGACAACCACAACTGCATTTGGGACATTGAACGATTGTATCATTGTAGAAAGCAGACAAGGAAACACAACATGTTGGAGAGGATGAAGCTCTGAATTGGGAGTAAGAACAAATCACATTCCAAGTGGCTGAAATTGTACAAATAAATTAAGTTAAGAGTTGAATAAATCCAATACTTTACAATCAGTGAACCAAAGTTACAATATGGTAAGAGAAGAATAATAAATCCTATAGGATGAGTAGAAGCTAATTTTTCTTACCAATGGCTTGAGTCTTTCGACGTCCTTGATCCATACTAAACTTACTCGGAGGTACTTGAAAGGGATCACCACACGTATATCCAGGAACTCCAAGTGTGAACTTTTCAGGCATATGAGGGTTCGATACATCATAAAGACTTCCAATGTTCATCTGAAAAGAAGCCCTATATTTTTCGGAGTCCTGAGTCAGGGATGTAAGCACTCCTCCCTTGCAGCAATTTGCAGCCTGCCTATTGTAAGGAGCTCCAGGCAGTAGGTCAACAATCACTGGCTCCTTCTCGCAGCAATGGGGAGGTTGTCCTCCTCTGATTGCAGAACAATTCCCCTGCTCTGTAGCTTCAGCACCCCACATATCCCAAATTACTTCATTACCAGGCCAACTCCAGCTTAACTTCCAACCAGGTAGTTCTATGTGGCGGAAAAGTTGGTAGTTTAAGATTGAGACTCTAACCTGGGATACACAAATAGTTCAAACTAAGAGAGAACGTTTGCTATCTAGTGCATAACACAGAAGAGAAATCATTTAGTTTGAGTAAATGGCTTCTAATCACAGAATTTCAGCCCATGAATAAGATAGTATACTTGGAAAACAGGAAGTAGGAAAATCCTCGTACACAAAAATCTTGATTGGGGCCTGACATCCCTACTTTAAACATGGTATGCCTTGTTCCTTGTATTTCCTACTTCAAGATGTCCTTAGGTGTATGAGTAGCTTCATAGTTCCTTATGTCTCAGAAGACATCAGCTTGCTATTCGTAACGTCTAAAGCTTCATAACACCAGAGAAACGCCATCATCCATTTACTCTTCATGTGCAAGTCCCTACCTTCACATCTTAGTTTCAAGTAGACACATGATTGTGTGGTGAAGTTGTGTTAAGAATCATGAAGCAAATCAGTCTGTAAATGGACAGATGCAGAACCTTGTATACATTATCTCAGACAGGGCTGGTTCTCTGAACATAAGAGGGCATGATATCAAATTTAGCTCAACCAAATTCTATGAGCCTACACATGCCTTCATTGATGGAACATAGTTCTATTCAAGGTTTGCATGTATTTACTTGGCCAACCTATGAACCTAAAGCATTCAACAATTCTTTCACAGCCTTGATCAAACATCACATACCAAAAAATTACTCCATTATTTAAGACTTGGCATCATACTTTACTTGTAAAAAAAGCTAACAAGAAAAAGATGGTAAAATAGCTTAATTGTCTAGCTTGTGAAAATCGCCATATGAAGGGATTTCATTTGATTTTTTTTCACCTAATTTTAATTAGATCTCCTCCCATCTTCTTGGCTACACATGTTTGTTTAACTTAACTACCTTAATGACAGCACTTACACTAGTAAACAAGTGATGAGTAACTCAAAATTTAATTGTAGGAAAAACTTACGTCTTGAGTAGCCTCATTGTTTTGCATGATATCCCATCTGATAGTGATATTCCCATTCGGGTCCAGTGGATCATAACCATCTGCATCACAACTGAAATTAACCATCACATATACAAATAACACTATTATTTTCTTTTTTGAAATACCTAACTGATCATACATAATTCACATGATCTCAAACACTAAAGAATGTAAATACAAGAAACAGAAATATAAAAAGATTGTCACTACTCACTGGCTGTGTAAAGAAAAAGGACAAGAGAGAACACCAAGATTAGGCCAAAAGCCATTGATCTTTGATGAATTAATAACAAAATTTCAGTGCTAATTCAGTCATAAAACATAAGCTTTTGTTTGAGTTTTGCAAATGTTGAACAGAAAGAAAATGTAAAGGCAACCAAAGGAAAGAAAAAAAAGATAACAAGTATGAATATAGTCGATATAGTAATAACTAAGGTGACAATGTATTAAGGAGACCATATTTATTATTTTCCAAAAATAATTAAAGAGTACAGATTACAGAATATGACTTAGTACTAAGTATGCGAATTTCTAGGGAGAAGTTTGAAGAGTATGTTGCGATTCAATCTCCAATTGTCGCTCACGCATATTGGCTTTCTCTTTGGCTTTTTTGCCCTTTAGATTTTCATTACAAGTAATAACTATTAACTAGTACTGCTAATTTGCTTGCCATTTCGTACCATCTAACCAATTTATCATATTCATACTATGTGACAAATCATAACTTGTCCCTGCGTTTGAGTTCATTCAACAAGAAATTGTCCTAATTAAATGGTTTTATGTTGGTTGTCTAACCTTTGTCATTTATCGAGACTTGGAATCAATAATATGAGCAAATTCATACATACGGAGTTAAATGGACAATGATCTATTTTAATTAATAACTAGGGATTTTTGGGTGAGAAGGAACCCCAAGTCTTTTATTAGTTATAAGGGACTCAAGTCTTGAAAAATAGGTGAGAGAGACACATTTAAAATTAGTACTAATGACTAACATTTTAAAAGCCCCCAAATTTTTTTATTTACACAAAGTCCCCACCTCTCATCACTCACCCATCAACCCCTTAGCCCCCATCCGGCCCCCCACCCCCACCCCGCCCATCCACCATTCCACCACGACCCTCCACCACTCACCGCCACCTTCTACCACCCTCCACTCCCACCACCACCTTCTATTAACTCCCACCAACAACCATCACCTTCTACCACCCTCCACCACCACCCACCACCCTACACCACTCTAATAAAAAAGATGTATACACATCAGTCGAGATGTGTACACATATACACATATAGTAATATGTGTACACATCTCGACTGATGTGTGCACATGCACAAATAATATATATGTACACATATTAATAATATGTGTACACATATATATGATAAAAGTGTTACACATCTCGTCGTATGTGTACACATAACATATTATTATATATGTACACATCTGAGGAGATGTGTACACACCTTTTTTTAGCCGTGAAAACATCTTCAAAAGTGTATAAACATATAGAAAATATGTTTACACATCTAAAAAGATGTATAAAATGACTAGAATTAAAAAAGTAAAAAAATGATAAAACGGGGATGAAGAAGAAACAAAATGGATACGAAAAAAAAGAAAGATAAATAATATAGATGATGATAAAATGAAATTTGAAAAAGAAATTTAGAAGAAAGAATGAAAAGGAAGAAGAGAAAAGAGGAAGAAAGAGAGAAGAGAGAGAAAGAGAAATAAAATTTGAAATGATTATCCTTTGAAAAGTGGGGGTGTTTTCATAAATATTAAAACTTTTAATTATACTCACAAGTTTTTAAACAATACACTTCAACCCTCACTTAAACTAATTACCCTTTGACTTGGTCTTGTCCCCTATTCTTTTATGAAGACTTATAAGGACCTTTCCCCTCTTTTCTCTCTAATAACTAACTTTACGATGACTATCAAACCTATGAACAATCTCACGCATACAAAGTTACATTGATAACGAGGATTCATTTAGTCTACCTCGAGCTAATTGAAATAAATTTGCTTTACGATCATCCGGATATGTTTTAATTTGTTATTTCTCCCTTTTATAATAACAAAACAAAGTCTGATTTCATTAATTCCAGCTGGAAGGGGTGCATAAGCAAAGATTATGGTAGACCTTTTGTGTTAGTAATAGACAGTTGTCTAAGAGATTAAATCAACAAGAAGATACGTGAATTTATACTCCATATTTGCAATTCTCTTATACTTAATTGCAAGGGCCACTCTATATCAAGGCTGATTTGCAAAAATATGACAAGGGAAGCAATGGTTTGCATTTTTGCTCGCGCTAATAGATGGTTTGCAAAAGTGCTCCATTAAGATTTAATGAAAAAAATTCGGGGCCAAGACTTGTCTTTATATTTTTCTGCTTTTCAATACTTATCCCTTCAAGTATTGACAATAGAGAATACTTGCCGCATTTGGCCGTAAGTCTTGCCAAAAAGGCAGTCTTGCCATTGACCGCTGCTCGATATGCCAACACTTGAACGGCAAGTGTTGGCAAAAGACAACACTTGCCGCGCTTCCTCGTAATGTCAAGACTTGCTCCTTCCAGTTTTCCCTGCATTCTCTCCATAAAACTTGAAGTATTGGCAAAGCAACACTTGCCCTTGAAGTATAACCAACTGCCAAGACTTACAAATTTTTTGCCTTGAAGTCTTGGCTCCGGACTAAATAAGGGCGTTTTGCTAAAACATTTCTTAGCGCGACAATTTTGTAAAACCACTCCTTCTGGAGGCCATGTGGTGATATTTTTTCCTATATCAAATTATGGTAAGAATTTCGCCCAGCAGTCACTTTTAACACTGGTATTTAGTTTGAGGCCACTATTTTTATTGGTCTTACACTAGAGGCCACTTTTGGGCCTTTACTAAATAAATATTGATTTAATTTCTGATAATTGACTGAACTTCAGTCCATACGCCCCTGCCTGAAGTTCCATATCTAAGGACTGACATGGACTGAAGTTCCATCTTTAAGGATTGAACTTCAGTCCATATGGCCATGGACTGAAGTTCCATCTTAAGGACTGGACTGAACTTCAGTCCATATGGCCCTGAATTGAAGTTCAATCTTTAAGGACTGAACTTCAATCCGGCCTCTGGACTGAAGTTCTATCTCTTTAAGCAAAAGTGACCACAAACTAAATATTTTAGTATTAATGGCCTTTACCCAAAGAGCAGTGGCAAAAGTAGCCTTTCGTGCACTTTCTCCCAAATTTTGTAGTAAAAAATTTCATGTGGGAGCCTATTTTTGGCTCCCCATTTAGGTTTTAGTCTGTACTCTAAAAGTATTTATTTTTAAGTCATCATATTGAAATTGGAAGCTGCGTATACCTAACTTTAAGTCTTCAGCTATGAAGCTGAACTTCAGACCTTCAGACCTTCCGGTTTTAAGTTAAGACTCGAAACTTTGAAGTTAACACTTGAAGGTCGGAAGTTCAAACCTAGTGATTAAAAACTAAATAATTTTTAAAATAGGCTAAAATCTAAATGGGACACCTAAAATAGCATCTTTGTGCACTTCCCCAATTATGTAACCAGCAACAGGCTATTTAGATGAATGGCTACATTTTAGAGTGTGCAATGAAGAACAAAAAATATATTATAAGGAAAGATTCTATGTTAGTACTCCAGGTACTTTCTTATACAACCAGCGATTGCAAAATTTTAGATAAATAGCCACAACCGCTCAAAGTTGAGGGAAATTCATCAATTAGCGTCAATACCCAAGATAAAATACTAGAGTTTGAAAGTGAGAAATCCTGAATCTTCTAAAGACTTTAGCTCAAAACTTTAAAATATTGAACGTTAAAAAATCCTGAATAAAGTACGTCTTCAAAAATCTGAAGTTTAACGTGAAAAATCCCCGAATAAAGTAGTTTGTCCGAAATCCACAAAAAATTTGAAGTTTGAGCAGCTTTAACTATCTATATCTATATATATATAAAAGCAAAGAACGCTTAGGACAAAGTTTAGAATTTAGAATAGGACATTAAGACAACATTTGTAATGACATTTGATTTAAATTCAAATGACATGATAAGATTAAATATTTTCAAATTTGAATGAAAACATAGTAAATATTTTGAAAATATAACCTACAACATTATCTTAATCTTATCTCTAGATTTGAAAATATAAAGTTGTTGAATTTTACTTGAAAGATATTCAAATTAGGAATAAATTATTGTTTGTTATTTGTGATAAGATTTTATCTGTTATAGATCGTCTTGAAAGAAAAATGAAAGTAGAAGTCGACAAAAAATGTTGTTGACTTTTCAGTGAAAGATATGGAGATTAGGAATAATATTATTATTTGTTATTTGTGATAAGATTTAATCTGAATTTTTATTTTGAAATTTGAATTTGAATTAAAAGATAAGAATGGTTATCATTCCCTGAAGTTTGTTGCCCCTATAAATACTTGAAATGGGTGAGAAACTGATCCATCGAATGAGGATTAGCTGCAAGTATCTAACAATTTGCTTTCAATTTTGCACATCTCCTCTTTATATTCTGCATATATATATCATATGATGTATTGATTCGAATATTACTGTGACATTGTTGGAAAGGTCTCAAGGCAAAAACTATTACTCCTACTAATAACGTGTTTTAGCAGGTATGGGTAGCTTCATTCTTAATATTATGAAATTTGCAAGTTGAGCTCTTATTTCATGCAATTACATTCTTATTTTCATTTTTTTATTTCCCCAACTTTATAAAGCATTTAAGATCTCAGAAGCTTAAGTCAAATATATAGATAAAGAACAATCTTCGACATCTATAGATCTGGTTCGATACATCAAGAGATATGTTGACAATAACACTTGAACAAAAGAATAGAATGCATAATTGTGTAAACTACAAAGGGAACGAACAATAAGGGATGGCAAAGTAGAGATGGAGTTTAGAATTAGAGGAGCACCAAATGTTTACGCAAACTTTCACGATGAATGATTCACCATTGTTTTTATAATCATCTATTCTTTGACTGTATATATATGTATTAGTTTTATCTACTTTAGAGAATGTATTCTTTTGTCTAATTCTTTTGTGGTCTTCTACTGGCTTTCCTACATTGCAGCCACATGATCTCAATAGAGTCAGGCATGGCTAATCAACATCAAGGACCTAACAAAATCCATTACACATGAATATGAGAGAGTCATCAAGAAAAATGAGAATATACAGAAGGAGACGCTGAAGAAGAGCTAGCAAAACATGTTATATGTAGGTGAAAAACTAATTTTTCAATATGGATTTCATGCGCATATTATCTAGCTTTGGTGTAGGTATCATTAAAATACATATATCTGTACTATTTTTTAACTCTCTTCTTTGAATATGATAAGGATTTACGGTTGTACTTCTTTTTCATGTTGTTGCTAACCAATTCAAAATAGTCTGGATTGCACAATAGACATGGTATAGTTATTGTTGGATCACAATTATTACTACCATTATTTAAAGTTGTTTTTATGATCAAATTCTCTCTGAAATAATGTGAGAATACGTGGTTCATATTCTGATAGGAAAAAGTAATTAGACACAACTAAAGTTGCATGATAAGAAAAAGTAATTCTTCTAAACAAAGAAGGTTTATATTATACAAATTTCACTCTTGATTGAAATTTTTGTATTCCCAAGCAATATTTAGTTTAGACATTTCCACATTTTTGATGCAACGCATGAGTATAATTGTGCAAGAGCAAATCAAAACAACATGATAAGAATGACATAGGGAAAGTTCGAAGTAATCCTGACCTTTAACTTAATATTATTTAGGAGTAATTAGGACACAATAATAGATAATATAATACTCCATGTTGTATTTATTCTACTGTTGAGAAAAAATCACTAAAATTCTTTCTATATCAATTTCTTGTGTGTGTTAGTGATGTGCATAAATAATACGACTAGGTTATTTTGCACTTCTACCAATGGTGTTGATATATTAGTAGCTGAAATAAAAGTTTATTTTGTGTTATTTCAGTTTATTTGCTTACTTTTCTATTGAGATACTAACTTATTACTATGATTAACAGTTGTATGTGTGTTCGTATCTGTTGTTACTTTATATAAGCTTGAAATTGGTGTTAGTGTTAATTTGGCAGGTATATCATGATTTTATGAAGAAAGCAAAACGAGACGCGTGTATCTTCAGTAATGCACACGATGAGCCAACTATTCGAGATCATGTATGGATGAAAACTATCATTTTTACAGATGGTAAATATGTTCTATCTTTTTATATTGAATCTTTTTTTTTAAGTATCAATACGAATCTATATCTACACTTAACTTGAAATTATTTTCTGATCATCATTTAATTAAGTTTTATTTATTTAATCTTTAGTTTTGAGTTGTGTTTTACTGTTAAAAATTTAATACATATGTATTTAGTGGTAATCATGTTTCTGTACTTTCAATCTAAACTGCAGATTCGACTTAGCTTGAACTATTGTTCCCACCCCTTCTTGGTTCTAAATATGTAAAGCTAGAAAGGAGCGGCGGGTGGATAGAAGGAGGAATGATATAACGTGGCAGGGTTGAAAGTTAAAAGGGAACAATGAATAGTATTTGTATAAAAGCTTATAGAAACTTTTATCTTCTGTGATTTTTCTAATTGACTTGATGTATTGTATATCGATGCAAGCAACTGGAAAAATTGGAAATAGGTCATCCGATGTTTGATCTTGGATATTTACAACTCTTATATTTGTTTTTGTAGAATTGATCTCTCTACCAAGAAGAAGAAGAGGGTTTTAGTTCATTAAGTAAAGACATAGAGGCAATTTCCTTCGAATTTTTGTCACATTTTATGCAACAAGCTATCATATTTAGTCTACTATAAAAGAAATTATCTTATATTATTTGACTTATTTTTTTAAAAAAAATTCAAGTAGAAGAATGTGTTCTCTTGGCGTCCAACTTAAACTATGGATCCATTAACTGTTGCGCTGTTGATTGTATTCAATTGAGGTATTGCCCCCACCTAAAAAATAACTATTGTGGAAGAGTTGGTAACCAGCTGATTGTAGTTTGCTTATTTCTGTGAAGTTTAAATTTGGCAAGTTTATATTTGTTGAAACTATTCTCCAAAAAGTTTATGTAACAGTCCAAGCCCGCTAGTGATATTGTCCGCTTTGGACCTAGGCCCGCACGACTTTAAAACGCGTCACTATGGTCTAAGGCCAGTTAACTTATATACCCAGCATCTCTCCTGTGTTATGCCGATGTGGGACACTTAACCCCTTAGCTGGGGTGTTACATACACCCCCTCTTATGGACTCAGCGTCCTCGCTGAGGTTTGCCCCGCGTACCGGGATTTGCCTAGACTCACCACGGAGGTTTGCCCCGCATACCGGGATTCGCCTAGACTCAGCCCTGAACATTGACCCACATCGACAAGGCTGACACGGAGTTGCTCTGATACCATCTGTAACAGCCCAAGCCCGCTAGTGATATTGTCCGCTTTGGGCCTAGGCCCGCACGGCTTTAAAACGCGTCACTATGGTCTAAGGCCAGTTAACTTATATACCCAGCATCTCTCCTGTGTTATGCCGATGTGGGACACTTAACCCTTAGCTGGGGTGTTACAGTTTATGACTCTTATGAACTTGCGAATACGAATTGAATATTTTATAATAATGATCAAATAACTAATTAAGAATTTTTTTATTAAATAAAGAAGTTTGTCCAGTTATGTTTTCTGACACCGGATTAATCTCAAAAATAATGTTGACTCCATTTGATGTGATAATACCTTTTAAGGTCCAGTGAAGACAATTTTCAATTACTATATTTTTTTCCGAGACAGTTAACAAAGTCATGGCAAATCATTGTCTCATGTGGGGTTATTCTTTAATAAATCAGTGTTTATACATGGACAACTTTTTGTTGCTCTTTCACGGGTGAGTAGGAAGGGGTTGAAAATTTTAGTTTATGATGATGATGAAAAAATAACAAATGAAGATAGAAATGTACTAGCGTATGCAGAAGGTTTTCGTAATATAATTTGAGATATTATTGAATTTATTTTCTAACTATTATTATGTACTTTTTAGTCTATACATTCAAACTGTTTTAAGCTACAAGCTATATGGGTTATTTTATATTTGCATGTTAATGAAATGATAGATTGATACGTAATATATTTTTTAACTTTTTTTTTTTTTACAAAAAAGAAAAATAATGTTTGAACAACTGGTAACTCAATTGAATCTAGACTGAGAAAGTATGAGAATCCTTCCAAATTCATTAAAACTAACATGGAGCTCTTTGACATTTAGCAGAAAACTAAAACAATATGACATCACTAATAATACTCCTAAAAAGTTAATCTATTCCATTACTGAGTATATATTCTACTGTTCCATTACTCAAAATACTTTGGATAGCATTTTATTGAGCTTATGTAGTTTCTTCAACATTTGTTTAATCATAATTTTTTGCTCAGATATGTATTAGCGAAACAACAGTTATTTAGATAATAAACAATGTTCTGCTTAGGATAATACTCAAAGTATTTCCAGATTAAAATTCAAAATGCCTAGCTGTTGTAAGAAGTTTTTTCTTTTCTATTGTTATATTTAAATTTGACCAATGTGACATAACATATAAAGCATTATATGGAGCTACACAAAAGCACTAATGTAGGCAAATAGTTGAGTTTAAAGACTCAATACTCAAAATTTTACGTATTTTTACTTTGACATATGAAATTTCATATGATTTATATCTTTTAATATTGTGCGCGCATCGCGCGGGTGCTATACTAGTATATATAAAAGCAAAGAACGCTTAGGACAAAATGTAGCAAAAGACATTAGGACAACAATTGTAATGACATTTTATTTAAATTCAAATTGAAAGATAAGTGTTTTTTTAAGAAAAAAAATTGAATGTAAAGATAGTTAATATTTTTGAAAGTTAAAATATACCACCTTATCACATACATTTCAAATTTAAAATCGATGAAGCTAGGCTGAAATTGTGCTAAGTAAATTGAGCAAACTATAACCTTTTAAGTACAGTGTGGATAAAATGAAGATAAACCCTTTTTGAAAACTCTGTAGTTAAACTTCAAGATGAAATAAACTTGAAGATGAAATAAACTTCAAGATGCTTAACGGATTGGAAGAGTAATGGACAGCAAATTTTATTGGGTTTACATCGTTATTTCAAATCTAATTTGGTTAACTTGAAGATAAGGATAAGATAAGGATAAGATTTTTATTAGCAACCTATTTATTAGCAACCTATTTCGTTAGCAACCTATTTCGTTAACTTGAAGATAAGGATAAGATTTTTTTAAAAATTTAAAACGTTGATCTATATCTATATCTCAAACATAATTTGCACAATTTTTTTTATTGGCATTATATTTTTACTGTATTCTATGTCTATATTAAATGTTGCAGATAACTATGATCTTATAATCATATCTTTCAAATATCCATTTAAAAATCTATCTATATATTATTAAAAGCAAAGAACGTTTAGGACAAAATGTAGAATAAGACATTAGGACAAGATTTGTAATGATTTTTTATTCAAATTTAAATTAAAAAATAATATACATGTTTAGAGATAAACCATATTACCTTATCTTAACTAACAAATTTATTTTTAAATTTTTTTTATACTACCGTATCTTAACAAATAAAAAGATAAACATGAAATTCCTATTACAATATAATCTAAAGCATTGGAAAAAGTAACGACAGGGACATATAAAAAACAGTTCATTACTAGAAGGAGGATTATAAATAAAAAATTTATTTTACTAGAAGAGCAAACTAAATTAGTTAGTTTTCCATTTATTGAGTATTTTTTAATTTAAATGGTAAAATAGTAAATAGTTTTGAAAGATAAAACTACTACCATATTTTATCTGAATATATAATTTTCTAAATTTAATTGAAAGATATAATATTTTGGAGTTCAAATGAATAATTAAAGAATTCAGGTAAAGTTAAAATTTTAAGATATAAATAAATTATGATTATTGAAGTTAAAACTCATCCGTTTAATTTAAAGATAAAAGATAATGATTATTATCTTTTGTAAAATTTGACTTTATCTTTGCAAAGAAAAATAAAACAAAATATGAAAAAGAAAATTAAAAGATGAAAAACGTACATGACAAGCTACGAACGAAAGGATAACAAATGATAACAAACTCCTCATTCTGATTCGTCTCTATCTGGTATAAGAAAAAATTTGAAGAGCTCTTATGGTTTCAAATTTTTTTTCCTTAAATATAAAGTTTATTAGATAAGGATAAATATTCAAATCTTATCTATCAAGTATATCTTTTTTATGAATTTGAATTTTGAAAAAAGATCATCCTTAACCTCCTATATAAACATCCCTTCCGTATACATAAATCAACTTTAGGCTTTCTTCCAACTTTCTATTTGTGCGTGTGTGTGTCAATTAGCTAATATAAAAGCATATTTTGTGTTGTTTCACTTGGTTTGCTTGTGTGACTATTATGATTGCATGTTTTTCCCTGAATTTTATTGTTATCTTGATACAATTATAATCTAATATTGGTATGATTTGTTTTGGTAGATATGGCAAGAATTAAAGAAGAAGGCAAAAAAAGAGGTGGATTGGATGCAATTGAAGCATATATTTTCAAGAATGCAGAATGACAGGTTTTGTGGAGTAATGTGCCTTGCACGTATGAATTTATGTTGTTGTTTGTTTCATATGGCCTTTCTATTTTTAACCTATAATCTATATATTTGTACTTACAGGAGTATAAGTTGATCAGTATGAATTTTATTTTACAGGAAATTTACGTCTTATGCATTGCTTAGAGTCAGTAAATTTGGCATAGCTTACAAGTTTCATTTTCTCTGTATATGTAAAATCGAAAAATTGAATTCTTATATATAGATTATGAGGAGCAATGTGCTTTGCAAATACGAATTTCTGTTTTTGTATGTTTCATATGAGTCTTTCTAATCTTAACGTGTAATCTATTTTTTTTTTTTTTTTTTGCACTTATTGGAATATAAGCTGATTAGATATGATTCTTTTACGGAAATTCGACGTCTCATGTATTGAATCTATAAGTTTAGCATTGCTTATAAGTTTTTATTCTGTTTATTTTTTGTAAAATCAAATAATTTGAAGTGGAGTATTACTTTCATCACTTTTCTATGTAACATTCAAATAATTACTTTCGTAAACTGATGTTGTTTCAAAGAAAACTTATCACAACTACGAAATCATATAGATTCATTTTTTTTCCTATTAACAGCGATTTAATTTTTAAGTTTTAACATGATTTGCCTGAATAAGCTATAAGAATGTATTGTAAATAAAACTACATATGGATTCTAAGTCAATATAATCTGCTACGATTTCATTTGCACCTCAAGAAACTAAAGTAATAAATTAATAAATAAAATTTATATGTATTTTGATCAAGTAAATTTAAGACCTCATATAAAATTTAGCTTTAGGCCCTCGACTTTGTTGGGTCGCCCCAAAATAGGTAGCACACATTCTAAGAATATTAAAACACATAAATTGAGAAGTCCTATTATGCCTTTTTGGCTACTCAATGCCTTAAGCTTGAGGAATACATGATGGAGGATCAAAAGCTGCATAATTTTTTTGCTTACACTTGGTTTAAAGAAAATTATCCTACCTATTTAGATAGTTAGATTAGATGAATTTTTTTGGCTACTCAATGCCTAGAGCTTATGTTTATAGACACTATCTTGATGAATAATGAACTAATTGTTTTCTTTCACTTATATAATCAATTAAAATGGGAATTTCCAAGTTCCGAGATTATCCTAGGAGAATTGCAAACTTATTCTGTTCATAATTTAGATGTTTAAAACTTGGAGTAAACGATTTTTATTATAATTTTTCTATAGACTACTTAAACATTTTATAATTGGATTGAGCTTATGGTACAAAATAATCGATATCGCAGATGATGCCACGAATAATGTTGCGGAACTCAAATACAACAATTAAATTTTAATGTACAAATATAAAAGGATGAGACTTATTTAAATTAAAAATGAATAAAATTTTTAGTTTTACATTACCGTATATTGGAACTTCAATGTCAAGTTTAACTTATTTAAATAGGAGCAAAATAATATTGTACCATTGTGACTGACTCAAGTTATAATGGATAAGGTCTATTCAATTTACTAATAGGAATATAGGGACATAGGACTCATATGTCTCACCATCAGGTATTCAACTTTGAAGATAAAATATATTTTTTAGGGA
The DNA here is from genome assembly GCA_029990575.1 of Petunia axillaris subsp. axillaris. Taxonomy (NCBI): domain Eukaryota; kingdom Viridiplantae; phylum Streptophyta; class Magnoliopsida; order Solanales; family Solanaceae; genus Petunia; species Petunia axillaris. The sequence continues at coordinate 31,407,906 of JARKNS010000010.1, read as the reverse complement.
ATACTGTTGTTTTTTTATATTGAGAATTACTTACAAATGTTATTTTCAGTCTATTGTTTTGGATTTATGAAATAATATAAAAAGTTCAATCGCTTTATAATTTCGTCATTTATCATAGACAAATTATTATGAATGATTTACGATGAACCATGTTCAGACCTAGACATTTCTTTTGACGGAAGTTTTCTTTTGCTAAAATAAATAAGTTTTATTTTTTTCTTCGTTTTTCCTAACTACAATAAGCAAATACTAAATTGACACTTATGCTAAGTGTTTTTGACAAAACAAAAGAGTAAAATCTATATTAGTATTCTCCAATTTCAACACTATATACAATTACTTATGCATATGAATATGTACGACATAAGAACAATGTATGATATATCCGATTTCGGTGAAATATAAGATTTTTGAATTTTAATTAAAATATGTAATTATTTGAATTTAAATTGAAAGGTAAATTTTTTCTTATAACATGTAACATAAATTTGAATTACAAGATGAAGATATTGAAACAAAAAATAAAGTATTTAAATTTGAAAGCATATAAATTCTATTTGGGCCAAAAAAAATATTCTTTGAATAAGTCTCTTTTAAATACATTGTGTTCAATTACGTCAGGCACAAATTTATGCGTGGTTTTGTAATATTTAAAGGTAACATAACGCCTTTTTAGCTTAGTAATGTTATACATAATTATTAAACTCGTGTGCTAATTAACTGTATGTACAGAAGCATTACTTATTTCAAGATTTCTTGGCTTAACTATCTCTATTGTAAGAGAAAAATATCTTAGTAAAGGACTTATGTACATATAGAATAAGGAGGAGTGCAAGTATAAACGGATCAATGTTACTTTGTCATTCACTAACTACATTGATCGGTTCATTATTTATATATTATTATAATATTGTATTATTCTTCTTGCAACTGGGGTTCATGGTAAGATTGTATTTATTTTTGTTCATATAGTTGCATATACGAGATATACATTATTGATTTTTGTCACGTAAAATCACAATTTTGTATGTATATCTATGCATTATTTTTGATGTACGATTTTAACGTGGGCTGATTTCATATAATCCTTGCTATCTTCCCATGATGATTAATATCCAAAGAATACCTCTGTACTAAAATTGCATAAAAAATAAGTACAAAGAGTTAAATAAAGACTATGTTAGGACTTATTTGTACTTTGAAATAATAAGATAAATAAATAAAATACTGCAATAATACTATGCAATTATTATTCATAAATTTGAACAATGAAAAAGTTCAAATCAATTTAATGCAAGTGTACAAATAATTTAGCGGTAGAATAAGAGAAAAATTAAAGAAACGAAAAAAAAGAAGAAGAAAAGCAAGTGCATTTTTAAAAGATTTTTTTTAAAAAAAGATAGCAGTGAATAAAAATATTAGTAGAAGAATAAGAGTAAATATAGTGATGAGTTAATATATTTTACAATTTTAAGAAATAGATTATAAATATGAAAAACTGACAATTGAACTCTCAGTAGATAGGCGAATAATTGAATTTTAAGGTCAAATCGTGATTACATTGCATAACTGCTTTGTTTATATAAAAAATTGCTGTTATGAATTGGTTTTTATATTAATCGCGCATCGCGCGGGTGCTATACTAGTTACTTTAAAACTCTACTAAAGTTGATTGTTCATCGTTCAACGCTCTAAAAGGTAGCTGTCCGACCTAAGTTCCACATTGCCAGAATCTATTTGATACTGCTATCATACTTATGCTCTTAGAGCAATTTTGCAGTTCATTCCTAAAAGTACACAAAACTACAAGCTTATAATATGCGCTAAACTTAGCTGCATTAAGTTTATTAAAGATAAAGTGCATCAAGACAACAATTGACTGAAATTTAGCTGCATTACACAAGAATGTTAGCCTCAGGTGGTCTTATAATTCAACTTAATACACCAAAGAAATTCTATGAATATCCAAATACAAAATGACTTCAGTGTACATAGCCCCTTTCTGTCTAATAATTTAAAGTATACATCAGAAATGTTCAGTTTTCTCCTTGTACGGGAACAAATGGATACATTTCTCTATGTATAGTCTAACACCCAGTTTTTCAGTTGAGTTCAGAAAATTGCAGACGCTTAGGAATGTCTGCGTCTTTTGAAATTGTCCTCATTGAAGGACTCCCAGTGCTTATGATTAAGAACGCTCAAGTCTTCAAGATCTGCAATGGCAAGCAAGTATTGGGTAAGCTTCATGAGCTCCTGATCACTGCCCCGGTTCGCATGTGCCTTCCTGAATGGCTTTATAGCCAACCCATTTTGTGGGTTCATCACAAAGTTCCTCCGCAAATCATCAAACATTATAGTGTTTTTGGGATTGTAAAACTGCACAACATCAAGACTACATGTTAGCTTGCCAAACAACTAGTAGAACCTACTCTGCATAAGTGAATCTGGTTATGTTGCCACCTACTCCACTTAAAGTTGAGTTACCATTCTTTTGGTTCGCGACGCTAAGAGCATCAAACTTTTGATAGTTAGACCAACTAAGAAGAAATTCATAAATCGAGTAAAGAAAGAAGCAACTAAGAAGAAAGTCAACCTCTGGAAAATGAGCCCAAATTAAGCCTAAAGGCTTGCAATCGAACACTCCATAATGATCCGATTGTACTGTTATCATTGCCATATGGTCCAGCATAGCCGTAATTTTATAGTTCGGATTCTCGAGTACACCAAGTTGTCCCATTTTTAACTCGACCCACTTCATGCTGCAAAAAGGAATATTAGTAAGGGCATAAAGTCTTGCATCTTCAAAGTGAATTCATTAAATCATAAAAAATAAGTTGCACCAAATCATAAATCTAGTGAAAGGAAAGAATGGAAGACGACAGCTCTGTGATGGAGCATACAATTCCTTTTAGAACTGCATTAAAGAATGATTGACATTTTCCTCTCTCTCTCTCTCTCTCTACCCCCCCCCCCCCCCCCCCCTTCTCCTACTATTTTCTCTTCCTTCTTTTTCGCTGTGTGCGTGCGCATCTGTAATAGAGATGCACATATAGAGATAAATTAATGTGCAAATACTTTATCAATACTAACAAGCAGATAGTGAAATTCAGTGAATTAACAACTTGCACAATCTCAGAATTGACTTCAGCTCTTAAAATAACCAATTGTTGCTTCCGTGAAAAAAAGAAAAAAAGCTTGGTCAGTTAACACTACAGAAAAAGATTCCCAAATAGGAGTGATTTGGTCGCAAAATTTATGAGATTCGGTGGTAGTTGAAACAATATTCTCCAGCCAATGCATTTAGACCGAAGCTCTTTACCGATTCATATTTTAGATGTCAAAGACATCAAAGTTATGTAAGCTTCTAAAAGCAAATACTGACCTGGTTGCTGACCATATCATGATGTCATATTCTGCATAAACAGCCGAGAGAAACTCATGAAGATCTGCATGCAATAATTGAAAATATTATTCATTAACAAGCTAAGCATAACTGGAAAATGTAGACAGGTAAGACACTTACAAGGCCTCATGAGTTCAAGTGGGTTCTCAGCAGTTGAACGGTGATCAAACAAAGTATAATCTATATCCAGAACAAGCAGCTTTTTACCTTCACGACAAGGATTGCGAAGCTCAATCTGAATAATCACCAACATGACCATTGTCAAAGGCAAGTCAGATTCATATTATCTTAAGCCATGCAAGTATAAGCTCTTTAATTATTGCACACAATTTCGAAACAGCAATATTAGATAGTACTTTTAATATGCAGTACGGCAGCGACATCTAACCAAAGCACAGCTGAGCTAAATAGAAATATAGTTGAGAATTCAATATTGATAAAGAATAGTAGTTCTATGTAAAATGCACGCCGTTGTCCACGATCATCATGCATGATGTTGAAACAAACCCCTAAAGACCGAATGGAAGGGTCAATTGGAAAGACGGGTTTCCATGCATACACTAAAGCATCATAAAGTAGACTTTATAGTTTTCTTTAAAACTATTGGAGTACTATTTGAGTATCTTATAATTCTAACATCCAAGATGGTGTAAGAAAAACGCATGCAAACTGCGTTTGGACATGCTAGAGAGACTACTGAAACATGGCCACCATTTGGCTTGTCCATTACTCAGTTTCTACTAAGACTTTCAATAGACAGCTGATTTTTAAGTTTGGCATATTTTTCTACAGAGCTAACCACTTATAACGCCATTCAGTAGTAAAATAACTGCGCTAACATAATCTCATTACTTTAATCAGTCCTTCAAAGTGCCAATAGAAGGCCATAATAGCGCCTTAACATCATACTCAGTTGGTTGAGAGTTGTCACCTGTACAAACATTAGCCTGGATGGGGCATAACGCAAATACAAGGCAGTATATTTTACTCATTTTCCCCTCAACTCATACCCTGTTCTCTCATCAACAACTGGGCAACCACATCCCAAAACCACATACTATTATTGATCCTAAACGGTGACTTCACATGTACATTATGTTTCATAATTATCTTGTTATGAAGATGTCGATTAATAGGCCATTCTGTGAAGAGGATTCTCATGCCGAGAATGTAAACCCAACATCATGAATAAAAAAGAAAAGTCTTATTTTTAAAAATATTTATGATGGTGTCATTTGCAAGCTTATGTGCACTTCCCGACTTGTTTGGGAGTGAGGTATAGTTCGTCGTTGTTGCAACGGCGTTAGTGTAAAAAGTCCATCGTTTCCATATACTACCAACTTTGATGATAAGAATAGAAAAAAGGTCAAGAGAACAAACCTTGTACTGTTCAACGCGCCTTTTCAACTTTTGTTTGTTGATTTCTTTATCCTTAATATCAACAGCTTCCTCTTGTCCAAGCTCAAAATCATCAATGATATCTGGAGATTCCACTTGATCCACAATTATATCATCTTCAACTGTCCTGTAAATCAAAATTAATACTCAATTATTCCCTAAATAAAGTCTGAAATATTTTTTTCCCAATAGGTTTAGGGTTTAGGTATATCTCTTGGGGAACAATTGAACATTCTTTTCACAAGTCAAATGTTACAAACTCAAACAGCAGCCTACCACGAAGCTTCTTATGAGAGAAAACAATACGTGACAGTTTGCTAAATAATGGTAATTGCTAAATAAAGGAACACCGAAAATTACCAAACTAGTGATTTAATTTAACTAATAGATGTTACACTGTGATATGCACTCTTACTCTGCAATAGTATACATGGTGCGTTAAGAATCTCTCTATGTGGAAAACATCCATACTATGTAATTATGGAAAGAATTACAATCCTTGAATTTGTAGAACTAGAATATGTAATAAGGATGTAATTACTAATGACATGTTTTCCTTTTTCAGATTTCTCGCAAACACTATTTAAATCCTCAATTGCTTGAGGAAATGATCAAGTTATTCCTTCCCAAAATCTCTTCTTCCCCTTCTTTAACACGGTACCTGCAACACCCCTCCATAATACTAGGTTTTAACCAATGTTTAAATCTCCTGTTATGCTATCCATACTCTAGAGATCCTGTCTAATCTTAAGTATGCAAGGGGATTATCCTTCACCGTAATCACGTCATACAAGAATGACAAATCAACCCACTAAACAGCTGTTTACACCTTACTAGCAATTGAATATCATGCAAATGCGATCATGAATATTACATACGGTCTACATTTCGACTATCCAACCATGTTGCGAAACCAACAATTGGCATGTCTTTAGACCCCAAATTAGGTTCCATTATACAGATTGGAAATTTGGATGCAATAATCCCAAATTCTCTAATTCCCTCTATTTAGTAATCCATTAAATTAGCTACACGAGAATTTTGTATTATCCAATACCATGTGGAGGTGTTTTTGACAGTAAATGGAATAGCATCAAACCATAGTATGAAACAAATCACAAATACTATATCTTGGTATAATGAAAACAATCATAACCTACGGCTAGTATTAAAAAGACAATTCAACTTAATTATAAACCAAATGCAAATTGTAGTTTTTTCCCTTTGAATTTGTTTTATTGATAGCTCTAATTTAAATACATATTTTAGTGCTTATCTTCACATAACATAATATAATGAATCATATTTAACAAAGATTTTAGCCGATCCCAACTTGTTTGGGATTGAAGTGTTGTGTTGTTGTCGTATTTAACAAAGATTTCCTCATATTTGTTATAACAACTTTTTGAACTGATAAAAAGTTATTTGATAAGTTCAACTTTTGTTCTAATCCATGCAAATAGCCTGGAAATCAAACACAACACAAATGTCTCATATTCTGAACCGCCGCAAATTGATTTATACATCCTTATCGTGATTCTTTAGAATTACTATCTCCATATTACTATTCTCTCCATCTGTCCATCCAATCCATGTATTATTTAACTGTGAAACCAAATGACCTTATAGTAAGAAAAGTTAAGACTTTCTACGACCAGATCTTACCAGAAATAACATGCAATTAATACTCGTGATTCTACTTACCATCAAATTGATCAGAAAGAAAAGTTAGGGTGAACTTCCTTCAGAATGATGCAACAAGCATTCTCTAATACCAAATCACATAATTTAGAAAGCATTGATTGCAAATAATCTGCTATACATGATAAGCATATAAAAGAAGACTCAAAATGCCCTCTATCTCAACCCACCTCTTACATATATTGCACCGGAAAAGATATTATCTTTTATGGAGAGACTTTCCCCACCCTAATACCTAACTAACAGACCCCATACATGGAAAAAAAAAAAAAGAGAGGAAAAGATATTGACAGTTAGGTTTATCACGACATTTAAAGAAGATATTCTTTTCACATCCAAAAAGAGGAAAGAAAAATGAAAGGCCAAATACATAGTTGGCCCCCTAAACTTGGCTAGATATTTCATTTAGGCATCTAAACTCAAGCTCTAACCATTTGAACACTTTATCTATGTCAAAATTGTTCCACTTAGATACAAAGCTAACAATTCTAAACCAGGTGCAGCGTGTGAACATCACTTGCTGTGACATGGCAAATATCACCAATTAAAACAATACATGTCAGCAGAAATAGAAAGAAAAAAAGCCACAGCTCTTAAAAAGAGAAAGGCGTGTGAATGGGAGTTGAACGGTATAGGAGATTCCGGCAACACCAACTTTTCCGGCAACAAAGTTTTATTGGCACCGAAATTGATGTATGAATCGGAAGAAGCTCTTTTTGGGTCAGAAAAGAGAGAAAGAGGTTTAAAAAAAAATTCATATTTAGGTCTATAAATAACATTTAGGACCATCTTCATATATATTTTTCGGCAATTTTGCGAGTCGTGGCGACTGGATTAGATATATGATATCTGTAGAGAAGTCTTTCCTAGTAATTATATGAGTTATCGATTAGTAAATATAAAAGTGACATTAAAAGAAAAACCTTTTTTCACTGTAATGGGGCTAAATCTTTGGCTTTTTGTAAGCCAACTTTTTGTACAATTTGCATCTTCTTGATGCCATTTAATGAAACTTCTTACTTCATCAAAAAAAAAGAAAAACCTTTCATCATTCAATGGAGACTAATCTTGACAATGGAAACATCCCTTATGTTTATTTAAAGCTGGGAGATGCTAAAGAAATCAAAGTTCTTGCCAGTAATTTCCCAAACTTTAGTTCAAGGCCACAAGATATCTAGTTTCCAGTTATATCAGTGTGCAAAAAAGAATATCACCATCTTTTCAATTCCCAGTTTTCTTCTATTAAAATTCTCTTCCTCAGTTCGAAATTTATGTCCAGGGATCTAGAAAAAAATAACCAAGAAAACCGCTAACTATACTCTAATTTCATGAATTACTGATTGACGTTGACTCATTTTTCTATTACACATTGATAGACTTAATTTTGCAACTGTAGAGGAATGAAGCAAGAAAACCAGCTAAGGTAGAGAAGATGGAAACAAGAAAAATGGCAGCAACCAAAGAAAAGCTCAAAGTTGTAAAAAGGCTTAAGGTGGAGAAGACGGTGGAAGTTCTTTATTCTTTTGTTCTTCATTGACACTTTTCATCTGGGACCCACTTGAATAGCATACTTCACGCTCTCATAAGCCGTGATAAGCACACACATTGACATGTCAGCTGAATGTGTTTAAATGAAAGAGTTTTAACATAGATAAAGTGTTCAAATGGATAGGGCCTAAGTTTAGGTGCCTAATTGAAATATTTGGATAAGAAAAAATCTTCTCTTCCCCTCTAACCTAACACCTTACATCAAACAAGCACAAGATAGATAATTCACCTACTATGTTGAGAATATCAACAGAGCCAATTAAACATGGTATGATGCACAAAAATTCCGGAAAACCCACCCGTGAATATAGGATTTATGGAAGACTTACACTAACTAAACAGTACGAAAGAAAAATAGCAGTGGACTTCGGTATCCTGTGAAATCTGCAACTATACAACATTCTCTGGAAGGGTTTTCGAACTGGTGTTTGGATCATCAGCAAGACTGTCCTCTTTTTGTTTATTCTTTTCTTTTCTTAAATAGGTCTCTTAAGGTTCTTTAGGTTAAATGTCGTGATAAACCTAACTGTTAATATCCATCTGAGCATTTCACTCTTACTAGAAGCACGAGACCTCCACCTCTTAACCATTCAGTACTCGTCAATAACGGCAAAAGATTTATCTTTTCTAACAAATATCAATGGGAGAGGGAACAATAACCAATACCTGAAAATGCAGCACAGACATTATCACTAACAATAATGGTAAATTGATTCTTAACGGCTGTCATTTCTTTGAGTCGAGTATCTTTTAGAAACAGCCTCTCTACCTCACGCATGGTAGAGGTAAGTCTGTACACCCCAACCTTCCCCAGATCGTATGTTGTTGATTCAGTTATATGAAAAATGCTAGGTACTATATATCCTGTAGAAGCGTGTGACCATCTCAGCTAAAAGCTTAAGTTATTTGAAAGAACACATTTTTATTTATTTAATTATGTCTTCTCAACAACCAAATTAAATTTAAATCATATGCCGCAACTGATATCTTTCAGACAATTTGCTTAGTTCATGAATAATAATACAAGGAAAGAGGAGCCTTTCTCTCTACTTGCTCCAATCTTCAATGAATGTACAACAAGCTAAGAGTCTCTTTATTAATGAGATTTACTTCAACTAGTTAAGAATTTAATAACACAATCAAACTTTCATCAACTTAGATAACTCGATACACAACAATTTTTTTTTTTTTTTTTTTTTTGTAACTGTAATGTCCTGGCCAGCTTACACACATCTCGACTAATTCCACCTGATACGTGCCAACCTCCACCAGCAACAGGTACAAGGTATACAACAGTTAAAATAATGTAACATACTTAAAAAATTATACTACAATTCAGCAATCAGTATATACAGAAAATAATTAATTAAAAAGATTTACCCGATCATAGTCATTTTAAAGGAGGATTTAAGAGGAATTTGAGAGAGAAGAAGTGATTCATCAGCCAATTTTGAACCGACTTTAGGGTATAGAAGTTTCTGGCGCTTAGGCAACACATTTGTCACTTCACATATGCGTCGTTTTAACTCGCCCACGGTGTCGTCGCCGCAGACTCTTACGGTGTACTCTTTGCCGCTCCATTTCACCGTCAACGTTAACTCTTCCCCCGTCACCGGAGACACCGCAACAGCCGCCGCCGATGATTCCGCAGCCATTTCACAATATGCGTGCTTCTAGTACTAGCACAGTAGTCCTATGATTGTTTCACCTGAAAAGTTTTATATTTTCAAAATGACCCTATATTCTTTTGTACTTGCAGTCTGCGCCCCCCTCTAAGTAAACTTTTGTTTTGTACATGTAATGGGATTATGCAAATTACATTTTTAATTCAAACTTGGTAATTACAAGCTCATCTGATTAATTATCATGTATGGGATTTAGCTTAGTGTGTATTTTTGATGTATTCAGTATCTTTCTAGAATATATTTGTACAAGTCTCATAAATTACGTACGTAACAATATATCGTCCATTTTTTTCCCTAATAGAACATGCACTAAAGAAGTAAGCTATGTATGATATTCTGCATATATAACACGTAATCATTACTATTTTGGTTATATTAGTGATAAATTAACTCTTCATCGTTTCAGAGTTTAAATATTATAATCGAATCTAAACCCTTTAACGCAAAATCTAATTAACATAGGGTGTGTTTGGTACAAAGAAAAACGTCGTGCTTGCACGGTATTGCTGGTCGGCATTTGGGGCGTTAGACATGACGGGCAATAAGCACCTCAAGCACCTACCATTACGTGAGACAGGCATGTATCGGGCATTACGTCCAAATTACATGGGCATATGGTTTATGAAGTATGGTTGTGGCCTTAAATGCTGAACATAATGCTCTCTAAAGTGTGTCCGCGGCTTGATAAAAATATTTTTCGTGAAAAATATATTCTTGGAAAAAAGACATATTTGGACTAATTTTCTAATGTTTAGTATAGAAAAAAGAATTTATCAAAAAAAATTTTTTGTTAACCAGTATCCTACCCCTACCCACCCCTCCTCCCCCCAAAAAAATCCTCCTCGAATCCCCCTTAAAACCCATCACCCAACCCTCCCCCTCACCTTCACTCCACCAGCAAAACCTTAACCACCCCCAAACCGTCCCCCTTTACCCTAAGTTATCAACGATCAGATCGATGACGACGTCGACAGAGAGGGCTATATCGGAGGTCGTCGGCGGCAAAATTGGTCAAATTGGAAGCTGTCCTCGGCAGAAGTGTAGACGGCGATGTCGTTGAGAGATTTGGAGATTCCGGCCGTTGTCCATTTAATATTTCAGCGGTAGTACAGGAACGGCGCTGGTGGCGAAGTTTATGCCGTCGCCGGTTTACAACGAGGCTGAGTGTGGGTAAGGTGGAGTTAAAAGGGGGTGGGGTCGTGATTGGGGGGGGGGTTATGGAGAGCTAGGTGGGGGTAATTTGGGGAAAGGGGGTGGGTTGGTTTTGGAGGTGGGTGGTGGATTAAGATTGTATTTGTGTTATTTTTTCTTCAATTTTTAGAAAAAATATTTTTCTCTATTTGGAGGAAACGAGTATTCTAGGAAAATATTTTCCAAATCATTTAAGCCAATCAAAAATATAAATTGGAAAAAAATTAAAAATAATTTCCCCCCATATCAAACGCACCCATAGTCTTTTTTTTGTGTGTAATCTGAACATTTAAGAATTCTTGTAGTTTTAACTTTTAAGGGATTAGTACTAAGGGTGGCTAACGGTCCGGTAACCGGACCGGACCGGAATCGGGCCGGAAACCGGCTCGGACCGGTTGAAACCGGACCGTTGGCCCCTAACGGGCCCCGATCCCGGTACCGAACCGGTGCCTCGAAAAAAAACCGGGAGGACCGAATAAAAATGGGACCGGAACCGGCCCGGACCGGACCGGTCAAAAAAATAAAATAAAAAAAAAGAAAAAAACTTCCCGTTTCTAGCCGTTGGGCAACGGCTATTTTGACCTCCTAGCCGTTGTCCAACGGCCAAAAACGGCTAAATACACCCCATAACCACCCCTAACTATTTTTTTTCTATAAATTCCCCATTATTTCATCATATTTTTCACACAAATCTTCCAATTCTCTCTAATTCTCTCAAATTTTCTACAATATTGCTATTGTTCTACTTTGGCTATTTGTTAAAAATTTATAATTTGGCTACTTTATCAAGTTCTATTTGGAGTTTCTATCAAAGTTATATTGTGCTACTTGGTGAAGTTTATAAATATCAAGTATTGGGTTAATTGGAGGCGCTACGTGGTTGAAAATATCAATTTGGCTATTTTTGCAATTTTTCGATTATCAAGTATTCAACTAATTAATTGAAGTGGAGGCTCAAGTTTCAACTTCACCTCAATTATACGGTTATATTTGGTTGGTCGTTCCTACTTCTACTCTTGTATTATTTTTTTGTCATATATATTTATTTTATTTGCTATTATTATGTCTCAACGAGGTTCAATTGGAACTAGTAGTGGGGGGCGGGCACGTGGTCGTAGGGGAAATAGGGGTAAAGAAATTGCTGGTAGTTCTAGTCGGAATACCCACCACATAGATGATTCTCAACATTATCATAATATTAGCGCTGATAATATACTTGATCACGAAATGTTAGAAACACGATATGGGAATCAAAGCGGGGGTAATTTAGAAGAAACACCTGAATTTCAAGCTAGTCCACCCGAAGTTCAGTCAGACTTGCCTCCTGAACCTCCTACTAGAATACCGGCTAAACGTAAGGATAGATCTGATGTGTGGGATTTTGCATCAAAGAATGTTGAAGCGCAGACGGCCTCCTGCGGGCTTTGTGATAAGGTGTGGGTTTTTAGAACTGGGGGTAATGAGGGTGGGACGGGTAAACTTAGGCAGCACTTACAAAATAAACATCCTAAAGAATGGGCAACGCGGGCGGGTGGTATATATTTAGGGACCGAACATGGGGGAGTAGCGCATGATTCTTCTTCGGGTATCCAAGCAAGAATTAACCATTTAACAGGAGGGCTTCTTACTTATGATAAACAAAAGGATAGGGAAGAAATTGCTAAACTAGTTGCCCTCGAGGGTTTACCTTATAGTTTTCCTTCTTCTACTGGTTTTGTTCGTTATGTTCAGGCTGTATATAATCCCTCTTTTAGAGGTTTTCCAAGAACTACTGTTAAAAATGATATTATTAAATTTAAGAACGAATATCAGGATTATTTGCGATATATGTTTGATAACTTTGACACTAGAGTATGTCTTACTACGGATATGGGTCGTTCTACTAATGGATGTGATTATATTACTGTGACTTGTCATTGGATAGATCCTGATTGGGTTTTTCAAAAACGTATTATTGCTTATAAAATTGTTGATGAACCACACACGGGAAATTATATTTGTAACAAAGTTTCATCAATTTGTCGTACGTACTGTTTGTCTAACAAAGTTTTTAGTATTACGGTAGATAATGCTACAAACAACACAGACGCACTTAGGAACTTGATACCTATTTTGAACCCTCATTTTCCTGAATTTTTTCATGTTAGGTGTGCATGTCATATTTACAACTTAGTAGTCAGAGATGGTCTTACCTTGTTTAACGACATTATCAAAAAGGTGCAGATAGCTATTACTTATATTTTTAGAAATAAAAACCAAGAAAGAAGACGAGAATGGGAAAGAAAATGTGTAGAATTAGGAATGCCAGTTAGGAGAGTCCCAAAGGAAGTTTGTACTAGGTGGAACACTTTATATGAGGCATTGAATGTTGCTTATGAATATAGACTGCCTATTTCTCAAATGTATAATAAACATTTTATGGAAATCTATCACCTTAAAGATGAGGATTGGCAAGTTGTTCAACATCTTCTTCAGTTTTTACATAAAATTTATCAAGCTACTTAAGAATTTTCCGGTCAATATTATCCAACTACTCCTACCATGTTATATTATATAGCTGGAATATCGGAATTTAGAAAATGTATAAACAATATGCAGTTTACTTACCGGCTGTAGAGTTAATGATTGAAAAGTTTAGAAAATATTTTCTTCCAATTCCTCTTTTTTTTTACATTGCTTCTGTGTTGCATCCTGCTTTTAAAATTAAGTTAACTGAACGACTTGTTAGAGAAGTATATGCAAATTTAGAAATTACTCCAGAGGAAATTGCTACTAACAAGTTTCCAAGTGTAGACGAGGCTGTTGCTAAAGTTTATGCAGATACCGTGGCTGTTTTTGCAAAGTATAGAGCTTGGGCAGACACTGCAGAGCCAACGGAACCAATACTATCCACCGGGCAAAGTTCTTCACAGGCAGGAGCAGGAATGCGCACTTTTGGGGGACTTGACGAAAAGTTGCTTTCAGAACAGGACGAGTACGGAGAGGAATACAGCGAGTTCCAAGTGTATTTAATTCAATATCCAAAGAAACTTAACAACTTTGGAACTGTGAATTTGTTGGATTATTGGAAGAATCAAGAATCGCAATTTCCAATTCTTGCAAAAATGGCCCGGGATATATTAACAATTCAAGCTTCATCAGTTGCATCGAAAAGCGCTTTCAGCCAAGGAAGATTTCAAATTGGAGATCACAGATATTCGTTGAGAGAGGAGGCAATGGAGACAGGAGTTTTATTCAGGGATTGGATAAGAGCAGAGCGAAGAAACTTTGGTCTACCAGAACTTACTAAGGAAAGGGGCAGAGCATATATCGATCAAATTTTGAGCGACGGAACAAGTGAAGGGAGTCAAACCGGCAATGAAGAAGAAGAAGAAGACGAAGAACCAGAAGGAGATGATGAACAAGATCAACAACGGCCAGTTCCAAAAGAAAAGCCTACAAGTGTCCTCAAGAAACTAGCTAATATGTTTAAAAGAATGTAATATTCTAAATAAGAATTTTGAATTTACAAGTTTTTGTTTAGATGTAATTTGCACTTCTTATATCTTAAACAATTCAATAAAATTGCTCCAAGTCTTGGAATTCAATCACAACTATTGTCTTCATACTATTTATTTTTAATTTATAGTTTGCGCAAAAAATACTACAATTAATTACTAGTTTGTAAATTAGTTCAAATATTGAATTTTGAACTTAAAGAATTAATTCAAAAATTTGAATTTACTAAAATTAATTCAAAGTTTGAAACTTTGAATATTGAACATAACAAATTAATTCAAAACTACAAGTTCAAATTATAAAAAATACTACAAGTTTTTTTATTCTAAGTTTAAACTTTAATATATACAAGTAAAAACTAAATAATATTTTGTTGTAATATTTTTCAAAGTTTCCATCACTTTAAATAAAACTCAATGGAAAAAAAAAAAAAAAAAAAAACTTATTTGGGCCGAACTGCCGGACCGGACCGGACCGGACCGAACCGGACCGGACCGGACCGGCATTTTGGCCCAACGGCTCTCTTTCAAATATAGCCGTTGGCCAACGGCCAAAAACGGCTATATTTGCCTATCACTCCCCCCCCCCCCCCTAAACGCCCCCCATAACCCCCCCAACCTATTTTTATCTATATATACCCTATTATTTCATCATTATATCACACAATTTACCATTTTCTATCAATTTATCTCTCAAATTACTCTCAAAGGCTATTTTCTAAATTTCTTCCAAAATCCAAACAATTATAATGGCTGAAAATCAAGCTCCCGCTGCTCCCGCTGCTCCTGAACGAAGACGTCGTTCTATAGTGTGGGAACTTATTACGAAAGATACTGAATCTCAGAAAGCTAAATGTAGCATCTGTAACAAAGAGTGGCAACTTTACACTGGACCCAACAATGGAGGGACGGGAAAGTTTAGGCAACACTTAAAAAAAAACCACAGAACCGAATGGGATATAATAAATGGCTTTATTCCGCGTGATTGAAAATTTGAAGAGATGGCTAAGGGAATATCTATTTCAATTATGTATTTTCGAATTTCTAGTTTATTTAGTATCTTTGTAATTTTTCGATTTCTAGTTTGTTTTGTCATTTCAATTATCTATTTCTCATTCAATAAACGTTTGTTTTGTTTCATAAACTTTACACTGTTAAAGTAACAAACTAGAAGACGTCGTTCAATTATTTATTTCTCATTCAATAAACTTTACATTAATAAATTTTAAAATATAATTTACATAATTATTTTGTTAATTTGTTTCATTAAAAAATATAATTTACCTAATTATCACAAATGATGTTTAAATAAATTGTTAAGTTTTTCAAATTTTAGTTTTATTTGCCTAAAAAAAAAAAACAAAAACAAAAAAACCGTTAACCGGCCGGACCGGACCGGTACCGACCGGCCTAATGGTCGCCGGAACCGGTTCCGATCCGGCTCCAATATTTGAAACCGGCATGGACCGGACCGGTAGACCGGAATTCCACCGGTTTGAAATTTTTTTGGCCCGGTTCCGGACCGGAACCGGACTCCGGTACCGGTTCCGGACCGGACCGGACCGGACCGCTGGCCACCCTTAATTAGTACCATTTGTCTTGTTAAATCGAAAGGCTTCATTAATGAAATTCCCTGCAAAGAGTTCGAAGTAGGATACTAGACTACTAGTTGTACGCGTACAAGGTACAACGAATAAAATTAGGAAGTGTACATAAAAGATTAATTATGTAACTAATCAATATTAAGTAGAATTACTACTTGCAAATTCCAATGGTAATACGTATTACGTAACTACTAAATAATTCCTTCTTTTGTTTCATAATCATTTTTTCTCAATCAAAACACATTAATATTCTTTTTATCTTCTCAAATATTTATATCGTGTTTTTATGAAAATTGGGTTTATTATATCGTTGAATCTTAAAATTTGTTGGCATTTCTTAAAATTTGGAGGAATTTCGCTAGTACAATCAAAGCAACAACGTTATGGGAAGCTAGAAGGATATTTTGTTAAACTTATTAGTTGGTCAAATCAACTTAATTAAACATAAGTATTTTTCGGCTTATCTTTTTGCATCATCAAAAATATTTATAAGTCAAATCAATCATAAATCACATGTTGGTTGCTCCTAATTTATAATTACTCAGCTTATACGCATTCTAACTTTCAAGTTGAGTTCAAACTGGTCCACAAGAAGTAAATTTTGTTTTGTACATGTTTTGGGATTATGGAAATTACATTTTTTAATTAAAACATGTTAATTACAAGCTTATTTGGATAATTATCATTTATCAACATGTTTTTTTTTTGGGTAAACGCAAGAACTTTTAATAAATACTTAAACATTACATAAGTTACTACGGGCCTGATGACCAGATGGAGTACTATTGAAATGTGCATACAACGCATTCATATTCCCCATCTCCACAAGAGAACTACATATAGAAGAACTGACAGTCCTACAACTTATTTTTCCTTCTTTGTCAAACTGGACCATTGCCCTGACTGAAGAGGGAGGAACAACATGGACAATTGGGTTGGCAACAAAAGCTCGTGTCCTAGCCAAAACGTGAGCAACCTCGTTTCCTTGGCGGAAGTTATGCAGGACTACTAGATTCCCCTATTTCTTCAACAACCACCTGCAATCACAAAAAACGGCATGATAGGACGTGTAGTCTTTGTCCATAAGCAATAATATTTCAGTGGAATCAGTTTCTACTTCTAAAGGGAGTAACTGTCTATCGTATGCTAATTGCAGACCTTCTCGTAGAACCAAAGAGTTCCATATGAGTATGACTCGGAGCATAGCTATTCTTGTGAAGGTCAATGACCCAATCCCCATTTGTGTCTCTAATGCTTTGTGGACATGAAAATGCTCCATCTGTATTGAGTTTATAGCCTAATGTAGGAGGGTACCATTTAATGTAAACAATGAGTTTTGGAGGGATAATAACTTGATTATGTGTTGAAAAATAAAATTCTACACAACGGTTAACAACGTGTCCAGCAGAGAGATGTTTTTTGAGTTTATGAAAAGTGTTGCTGTTTCTATTAAGCTACAAATGCCACAAGGCAAAGGAGAAGAAAATATCCCCGGGTATATTGTTAGGAATAGAAGCATGACAACATAGTTTATGTAATTGTTGAAGCCAATTAGTGGTTGCAAGACCACCGTGTTGTATTCCAGAGCTTGACCAAAAAGAGGAAGCAATAGGACAAAATAAAAAGATATGCTCAATAGATTCTTCACGATGAGCACAAATACTACAGGCTGCAGCTATAAGAAGCTCAATATGATGCAGGTATTTATTTGTGGGGAGTCGCCTATGGTAGCATTGCCAGATGAAGGATTTAATCTTATTTAACGTTGGCAGTTTCCAGATCCAGGCCATAGAAAGCTTATCTCCACTATCTGGGGATAGTAGTTGGTAAACTGAACTAGTAGAGAAAATCCCATTAGAATTAAGAGACCAAATAGGCAAGTTTTGGTTGGATGTCGAAGTAGGACCGCTAATGTTGGGAAGTTGAGTCACAAGATCAGACGGAAGCTGAAAGAAAAGCATAGACCAATCCCAAGAGTTATTTTTCCAAACATATATTATATTTAAGGAGAGATCTGAAGAGTGGAGAGGCCCCGTAATTAAGAATCTTGGGTTTTTTAAACCAGGCAATTACTTACTATCCCAAAATTAATGTGGCTACCATTAGTTACAACCCATCCTAAACCTTCTTTGCACAACTCCCAACCTTTCATTAAGTTGCGCCAAATGAAGGAACAATTTGAAAGAGATGCCCTATTGTTGTACTTTGAGGAAAGTGTTTTAGCAGAAACAGCTAAAGGGTTAGTAAAATGCCTCCAAGCAAGACCAGTAATAAGGGCCAAGTTCTTATGATGAGCCTTACGAACTCCTAATCCACCACTACCAATAGGACTTGTAACAGTGTCCCAGTCTATCAAATGAAGTTTTCGTTTAGATTGAGTAGTGCCCCAAAGAAATTCACGTTGAATTTTATTTATGGCTTTAAGAATGGACTTGGACAAAATGAAATACTGCATTGTATGATTAGGGATCACATTCAGAGTTGATTTAATTAAGGTAGTCCGACCTGCTAGAGTTAGGAAATGGGTTTCCAATTAGACAACTTTTTGCGCATGTTATCAAGAAAATAATGAAAATCAGCAGCTTTAGGATGTTTATTTAAGATTGAAAATCCCAAATATTTTCCAAATGAATCACTAGGAGTCATATTTAGCCTATCAGCCATAGACTGCCTTACATGCAAAGGGCAATTTTTTGAGAAAACTATTTTGGATTTAGCCCTATTAATTCTATGACCCGACAATTGACAAAAGTAGGCAAGAGTATGCTTAATTGTAGTCACTGATTTCTTATTGGCAAAAGCCATCAAAGTCAAATCATCATCAAAAAATAAATGAGATAAAGATGGACTCCTAGGGTTAATCTTAATAGGATCCCAATTATCTATATCTACTTGATGATTAATAATAAACATAAAGGAGTTCCGTACATAAAATAAAAATATAGGATGACATAGGATCTCCATGACGAATTGTACTGGTCGATTTCTGTTCGATCACAGTCATCGGTTGTGGTTTTATGAAGAGACATTAGTTGACTTCGGAGTCGTTGCGATCGGGGAAGAAATGGTTTCATTCATTTCACGATCGATTATGTGATCATCGCGATCGGATATTTTCGAAGACAGCTTTCATATAGATGATGCAGTTGTCCTTATCCCAAGATTATCGGAGCGAATTTAGCGGATTCAGAGGAAGTGGGTTGAAACGTGCAACTACTGGAAGAGAAACGTGTGTGTGAGAAATTCTTCTAGGGTTGAAACTCTTCATCATTTTCAACCTATAAATAGGTCTTTTTGCTCTGATTTGAGGGCACGATTATTGATATATCAAAAGAGCAGCACTATTCTCAAAATCCTTATTCAGCCACCCAATTACTTTTTGCTTTATTCATTCAATACACATAGGATTGTTGCTATCATTAGCATAATTATTGTATCAAATTCAGCCGTGGCTTGGTTCAAACGTGGAAGAAGGATCATCTCTTTCATTTGAAGCACCATCCTTCGGCTCTTCCATACAATAAGCTTTTACCGCTTTAATTATTTCTGTCAATTATTTGTTTTGATCGATATTTGCTTCATTTGTCGTTTAATCCGTTCATTATCTCACTATTTTCATTCTTATCGATCTGTTGTCATTATTCTATTCGCACAATTTAGTTCGTCAACTTGCTACCTGTTAAGTTATCTTGAACACATTGTAATCGTCTATTTTATCATATCATTCGATCAAGTAGATTCTTGTCGCATTCGTTTGTTATCATATTAATCGGAATCGTGCATCTAGTTTAGACAAAATCATCTTGTCGTAATTTGTGTCTTTGCTATTTACTTCGAATCAGCCTGTTTATACTTGCCATTCGAACTCTGTTAGAGCTTGACATCGTTAAAATCATATCTGACGTCGAATCTGCATCATTGACATCGATACGCTGTTTGTTTTCGAACTTAACCGTTAAAGCTCAATTGTTTTACGAACGTAAGCTTCTTATCGATCGAATCAAATTAAGATATAAACGGTCGCCTTAGACTCAACTAAATACAAATTTAATTGTAAAACCTGATACATTTATGGGAAATACACGAATACCCCTAGTTGGTGTAAAAAAAACTGTAGGACTACCGTTCACAAGAACAACAATTCTACTAGTAGTAATGCAGCTCATAATAAGCTTAACAAACCTAGGAGGAAACTTAAAATAAATAAGAGCCCTATAGATAAAAGACCATTCCAATCGATCAAAAGCTTTCTCCAAATCTATTTTAAGTATCATTTTAGCTTTGGCTCCCTTATAATTCTGAAATTGGTTAACAATTTCCTGAATAATGATAGCATTATCACAAGCTCTTCTCCCTTTTAAAAAGCTGGCTTGGAAAGGGTTAATAAGCTTATCTAAATAAGGTTTCATACGATTAGCTATAGTTTTGGTAATAACTTTATAAATAGTATTACAAAGGCCAATGGGTCTGAAATTCTTAAGGTCATTGGCATTAAAAAACTTGAGAATAAGGCAAAGGTAAGTATCATTCAGAAACTGGGGTATTTCCAGAGTTTGAAAAATGGAATGGCAAAGTGAGAGCACAGAAGGGCCAACAATATCCCAATATTTCTGATTAAAAAAAGGGGATGCAAACCATCTGGGCCAGGAGCCTTGAATGGCTTAAAAGAGAAAAGTGCTGAGATAACTTCCTGGTCATGAAGAGGTCTATCCAACGGGGATAAGTTTAATTAGTGAAAAGATAAGGGTTGTTTGTGATGTTAGTTCAATTAGTACAAGCATGATCAGTAGTAAAGGAGTCTTGAAAAAATCTAAGGGCATGGTTCAGAAGAAGGTGTTGGTCATTTAACCAGCAACCATTTTCATCTTTAAAATAAGAAATTCTATTTTTACTTCTCCTATGAATAGTGGAAAGATGAAAAAATCTAGTATTGGCATCACCTTCATTGAGCCAGTTAATTCTAGATCGAAGCTTCCAATAATCTTCTTCAATCTTAAGAATATTATTATAATCAATTTGAAGCTTAAATTCTAAATCCCTAAGAACTTGACTAGTAGGGTAATTAGCAGAAGCTTGAATCCCATTTAACTTAGCTAGCAGGCATTTCTTTTGCTTAAAAATATCACCAAATTGTCTCTTACTCCAATCTAGAACAGAGGATTTAAACAAACAAGTGACAGCCAACAAATCTCTTTTATCCCAATAATCTGTGACAATTTTGTTAAAACATGGCTGACTGCACCAAAAAGATTCCCCATTCAAAAGAAGCTGGCCGCTTTTACTTTGATTAGCCAATCGAGTGCGGGGGGGTGCTGTGCTCCTCTTCATTTGTTTCCGTTAACGAGGAGATTTATCATCAATATGATGATTGGAATGGAAAACCCGCGCGGTTTGCATTAGAGGTGCCCGCTTTCATCATCCTTACCCATGTCCTCGCGGGAAACACTCCTTTCGAAGATGAACCTACACCAGATCACATGGTTTTGTACTGATCCGCTTTCGAGCTGTCGAGTGACGATTGCTCCATCTTGAGGCTAATTTTAGATCTTATTCCGGTTTGCATGCAGGGCAATTGTGACCTCTCGGGAGAATCGATGACTGCATCTTTGATGCAGTGCTAGTATATCTGAGACTCCTTAATTGGCGAGTTGTAAATAGCCCCAGGGCTATGGAACACAGGATTATCTCGGACACAGCACAGACCTAACCCGAAAATGCCAATGGCTTAGGACTATTTATACTCCTAGGGTTTTTAAGGGTAATAAGAATAAGGTTATGGTTAGAATAGGTCTTGGGTAAGTGAGTGACCAATGCATTTGGAAAATAATTTATCCAAGAATTATTGGCAAAATATCGGTCAAGTCTTTTGAGAATCAGCCCCTACTTCTATTATGATGGTTAGACCAGTATATTTACAACCCTTAAATCCTAAATTCACTAGGTTACAGTAATTCATACAAGATGAAAACCTATCAGCTCTCTTCCTATTAACAGGACGACCCCCCCCCCCCCCGCCATTTATCATTACTGGATATAACTTCATTAAAATCTCCTCCTAAAAACCACATATCCTTATAATTATCATAGAGGGATTCTAAACCACTCCACAAGATATTACGGTCAAAAACTTTAGTACTAGCATATATCAAGCTTAAAAGCCAAGATTTATGATCAGGATTTACCTTAAAACTGCTTGAATTTCCTGGTTAGAACACTTGAATAATTACAAGCATATCTGAATAATTATCATGTATGGAATTTAGCTTAGTATGCATCTACAATATAATGTATCCAATATCTTTCTAGAAGAAGTTTGTATAAGTAGGTCCTAGAAATTACGTTACAATATGAATTTACATCGTTCATCTTTTTTTTTTTAAAAAAAAAAAAAAATTAGTAGAAGCATGCACTAAAGAAGTAAGCTTTTTTTTTTTGGGTAACTGGACGCTTATATTATAATCAAAAAGCATACGTACATTGGTAGAACTACCACTTAAGGCCATAGTGGCTACAGAAGAAATGCTACTAGTAGCAGTATTTTCTAGGTTGCTATTAGAGCAGTTGTTAGTGTTGCTTATATCCCTAAGAGTGGGTCTAGCAGCTGTAGGGGCCAAAACAACATTTGAAAGCAGTGCTAGGTTACCCGCTGAAATTAAACTGTTACATGCATTAACAGATATAGTTCTAGTAAATATAATATTAGCATCTCTTTCAAGCAGGAACTGTTTGGTAATGTCACCAGGTGGTTGCAGTAGGGTTTGCAATTGATTAGGAGTTGATAGATGAAGTCCCTTTCTTGACAAAAAGTGTGCAATTCCATTAGCTTCTCTGAAGCTATGGCGCAGCACTGGATTCCCCAAAGCCCTGAGCGCAAACCTGCAATCATGAAGAATGTTAGCATAAAATGGATTACCATCTTCTAATAGGGATAGGACTTCCATTGAATCTGTATCAATTTCTAGAGAAGTGAAATTATGTTGTAAAACAAGTTGTATCCCAAGACGTAATGCCATAAGCTCCATATAAGTGTGAGATTGACCACTAGTTTTCATGCAAAAGCCTAAGACCCAGTTACCATAGGTATCACGAATCACCCTCCCAGCCCCCCAAATTTTCCCACTGCATTGTAGGATCCATCAACATTCAATTTATAAGATGCTAAGAGTGGGGGGTCCAAGAAAAGGTTATAGATCTAGTGGGCTGTTCAGGTTGATACTTTGAAGTTAAGAGCTTGTATTCCAAGGCTCTTTTGATGATCAAATGCTTGGAAAATGTCAGTGTGGTATTGTTGTGTACATTGTGATTTCTGTTAAGCCAAAGATGCCATATTATAAAAGGGAACAGATCAGCCCAAGAAAGATATTGAGAAGGAGTGGGCAAGTTTGTGGAAGAAATATTTGTCCAAAGGGCAAGTAACCAATGTTGATGAATAGGGTGAACAGGTAGGGGATAACCAAGGTAATGCCAAACTGACAGGGCTATAGGACATTCGACAAAAATATGTGAAACTGTCTCTAAGTGTTGACAGCTATTACAGTGAGGAAGAGTGGGAATGCCTATTTTATGTAGATAAACCTTGGTAGGTAGTCTTGTATGCAGTATTTGCCAAAGAAGATATTTTATTTTAGGCAGGGTATGTAGCTGCCAAATCCAGGAGAAATCATTTATAGGAGAGTTGTCAGGATGAGTACTAGTTTGGCTTATCAAATGGTATAAGGATTTTGTAGAGAACAAGCCATTTGTATTAAGGCTCCAAAAAGGGGTGTCTTCCTCGTTTGGGTCAAGGGAAAGAGTAGTAGAGAGAATAGCCTCAGAAGCATGATCAGGCAATGTTAGGGTGAAGTTCTGAAAATTCCAGGCACCATTATGTCTAACCTGATGAACTGTGAGCTCAGAATCTTGCAGAGTGAGGGGCCCACTAATGAGGGTTCTAAGAGGTGGTAGGCTATGAATCCACTTATCAGTCCGGAAGTGAACTTTTTTACCTTGACCTATGGACCATGCTATACCCTGGTGACACAGGTCCCATCCCTTATTAATATTGAGCCAAATAAAGGAGGGTGGGGAGGGTCTGGAGTTCAATTTATACTTTCAAAGAAGTAAAGCAACCCATGGGAGGGAGGGATTCATGAACAATCTCCAAGAGAGACTAGCCAATAAAACTAAGTTCTTATGGTGAGACTTCCTAATGTCTAAACCCCCTTGGTGCTTAGGTTTAGTCAGAGTATCCCAACTAATATAGTGGAGTTTTCTATGATTTATAGTGGAACCCCAAATAAAATTTCTTTGGATTTTGTCTATAGAGTTATGGACTTTTTTGGGTAAATAGTGGTATTGCATGATATGGTTGGGAATGGAATTCAGGGAAGCCTTAGCTAGGGTTACCCGACCAACTAGAGTGAGGAAGTTTAATTTCCTAACCTGCCAATCTAGTAATCATTCTATCCAGGATAGGTTGAAAGTCTGAGACTTTGGGTTTCCTGTTCAAAATTGGGAAACCTAGGTATTTCTCAAAAGATGAAGGATATTTGTAAACTCAAGAAGTAAGCTACCGTATGATATTGTGCATACTTAATGCGTAATGATTATTATTGTTGTTGTGTCAGTGATAACTGGTGAATCAACCCTCCATCATTTCAAAGTTAAGTATTATAATCGAATTCAATGCCTTTAACGCAAAATATAATTAACTTCAATATATTCTTAATTTTTATGTGTAATCTAAACATTTAAGAACTCTTTTAGTTAACTTCTAAGGGACTAGTACCATTCGTCTTGTTAAATCAGAAGGCATCATTAATGCAATTCCCTGCAAATAATTTGAAGCACGATGCCAATTGTAAACGTATAACCAATAAAATTAACTAGTGTACATAAAAGATAATTATATGTAACTACTTATTATATGTAGAATATAATTACTAATTGCAAATTCCAATAGTAATACAAATTAAATAGTACTCCCTCCATTCCAAAATGGTTGTCATAGTTCGAATTTCGAGAGTCAAACGAGTTCATTTTGACCGTAAATTTAAACATATAGTAATCTTTAAGTTTTTTGTAACAATATTTATATATTTAGAAACTACATAAAAAGTACTATAAGTCATAATAATTAATAATTCAAAATATTTAAAAGACATATGAAAATATTACGGTCAAAGTTAAACTCGTTTGACTCTCGAAATCCGAACTATGACAACCATTTTGGAACGGAGGGAGTACTACATTTTTTTGTTTCACAAAAATTTGTTCTCAATCAAAACACATTAATACTTTTTTAATCTTCTCAAATATTTATATTGCGTTCTTATGAACATTGAGTTTATTATATTGATGAAACTTAAAATTTGTTGGCATTTCTAAATTTTTGGAGAAAATCTGCTGGTACATTCGAAGCAACAAAGTTATGAGAGGTTAAAAGTATTTGGCTAAGCTTATATGTTTGGTCAAACAAACTTAAATTAGCTCTATAAGCGTTTTCTGGCTTATTTATGCGTTTGACACCATAAAAGTACTTATAAGCTAAATCACTCATAAGCTGGCCACTCCTAATGTGTGATTATTCAGCTTATAAACACTACTAATTTGACTAATTATTTTACTATTATAACCCTAAAATGTTTTGTCATCCCTTGAATATCATTTTCAAACTAAACTTTCAACTCTCTATCCATTATATATTCGTCATGTATCCTTTTTCAAGTAAGTTATTTTTACATCTCAATTTTTCGTAAATAAGTTTTAAGGGCATTTTAATCATTTGACAATCATAAGTTCTTATTAGCACCAGTTTCAGCACTTATATTCAAACACATAACTATTTATTTATAATATTACTTCAACACCTACAAGTAGTTTTCAGTATATATTCGATGCTTATGGGCTAGTATTAATCAGCTAATCCAAACAAGCTCTGAATTTATTAAGAACAAAGATTAGTCTATCAAACCCTTAGTTCCCTCACACATTTGTCTTAGTGTGACTTAAATTGCATGGGATCAAGCCATGAAATCAGCCACTAATGGTTACATTAGGATAGGTTGCCTCCAGTTTTACACTCTCTGTAGTGATGCCCTTCCTTAGATCTTATGTGATCGCGGAATACTTCGTGCACCAAGTTATTTTTTTCAGAAAAAAGTTTTCAATATATTTATAATAAATCCATCCATATGGCGATTCCAGTAAACCCCAAAATGCCATGCAGCCATAATAAGCAGACACCTCTCTTTCTTTCTCCCGTTTCACTCTTTATATTATCAACTCACTTTCCCCTCTTTCTCCTCACCGCTATATCCTATCTTCACTCCCTCACTAGCTAGTTAATCAACTCCTCTAATTTCTCTCATTGATCTTTCTTCCATGGCTAATTCCCACAACAAGCACCTCCATGGAACAGTCGTGAAGTACTGGGAGTGCATGCACAACTATGCAGCAAGTTCTATGGGATATGCACTTGATGGTTGTGGTGAGTTTTGTCCAACTGGTTCCCATGGAACCCCAGAATATTTTATCTGCGCTGCTTGTCATTGCCACCGAAACTTCCATAGGAAAATGGAGATAGTGGATGTAGAGGTTGCTTGGGAGATTCCATCCAAACATGGTACTGTTGAAATTATTTGATCATTTTATTATCCTTCTATCTATTTAATTATATATCCTCACACTAATCCTTACTTACGTATTCTTTTTTCATGAACTAAACACTGAACATTTTTTATAAGAGGTGATGGTATCGGTATATGTGACACTCAAATCCAGTTAAACCTTTAATTGATTTGATAGTACTATGTTAAAAATGTATATCTATGTAACGAAAATAGTAGTATCTTTTTATTTATTTAATTTTGTAATCGACAGGTAAAAGTTGGGGGCTTCTTTCTCAAACGTACGACAAGAACACTGTCGTTGCCACCCTATCACCACTGCCAATGGAGGCGGAGATTGGTGGAGGAGAGATAGATCAAGTGGACCGGAGCTACAAAAGAAACAATTGTTCTTATCCAAGAATAAGGCTTAACCCTGAGCAAAGGGACAAAGTGAAGGCTTTTGCTGAGAAGGTGGGGTGGCGATGGTCAAAGTACAATGAAGATGTGAAACCCTTTTGTGAAGAGATTGGAATCACTCCTAACTTCTTGAAGAATTGGATTGACAACAACAGGCGTAGATTTGGGCCTAACAAAATCATCTACTAACTAGAGCTAGGGAAACATCTGTGGAGGGTTCAGATCCTATCTCATAAGTAATCTGTTTGTACTTGTTTAATTTCTACTCTTATTTCCTTTTTCTCATGTTTTCCATAATAGAACTAGTTAGTATTCTACTATGTAAGTTTGCTTGTTCAAGTCACTTCTTAAAGAATTAGAAAACCCTCGAGAGTATCGGTATTCCTTTGTAGCGTTCTTTTTCTATATGTAACCTACTGTTGGATGACAAAAATCAGGGTAACTTAGACAAAAAAGTGGCCCTGCTTTAATTTCATATCGCAAAATGACAATGTAATTAACTTGTGTTTAGACTTTAGTGATCTGTTAGATAATGTCATTTATTGTGCCAAGGTTTGTGATTTGTGAATGATTAAATGTACTCAACTACTCCTACTATATATATATGGTCAAATTCTATATTGTTGGAACTGTTATATTGTCAAGATGCCACATATCAAATAAGCACTGTAGTAGTTTCGAGTCTAAATTCAAATGCTGCTCTCTCTTGACTGCAGCCCTAAGCAGTCTTTTTATTTTCTCCACTGTTTTTTTTTTTAAAAAAAAATCTCTAGTTCCCTAGACTGTCTGAAAATATTCTTTCAATTTATTTAAACTAAGTGATAGACGATCAAGATCAGGGAAAAACTATTTACCATTGATGTAATAAGTTCCAAGTTCATAGTCGGGTCATCATCAGTAAATTGAGCTACGATAGTTTATTTTCGAGCAAGGCATACTAGCTTTACCTGTTTTCCTCCTTTTCCAGCATCCAGAGAAGGACTAGCTAATTAATTAATACTCCCTCCGTTTCAGTTTGGATGAACCTATTACTATTTGAAGGGTCAAACAAGATTATGTTTGACCACATGTTTTACAAATATTTTCTAACTATTTTGAATTGTTAATTATTGTGACTTATAGTATTTTTCATGTAGTTTTTAAATATGTAAATTTTATTTAAAAAATTTTAAAAATTCGATATGCAAGTTCCCGTTGAAAGTTAGTCAATTTAACCCTCGTACTCCGCAAAGGTTCATCCTTTTTGAAACGGAGGGAGTAACGTTTTGCATCTTCGTTAATTCAATGTAAAATAACAGAAACAAAAAGAAGATCTCTCTGTGGGTGAGAATCGACCTGATAAAGAGTTATAACCATGGAAGTGGTTAGGTAATTAAGTTTTTACCAGTAAACACTCCAAATTACAACAAAAACAATAACAAGAACAACAACATATCCAGTGATATTCCAGAAAATACTCCAAACTATAATTAAATGACCAAAATAGGAAAAGGAAACAACGCGAAGAAAAATAGTCGATTCGCAATCTATTTAGACGTAATTCGATTCAAGGATCTTCTCTCATAAATTCCTTTCATTAAAAGTCATCGTCGATTGACTCAAAGTGTCATAACACGAATCTGTTAATCGCTTGCTATTAGTTTCTTCTTTCTTCTTGTAATTACTATTATCTTATTTCATTTTTGAGTTCCTACTCCAATGATAATATATGGAGTTTTAGTTTCAAGATTTATCATGTTACCTCATAAATATTCCTAACCAACGGCTTTCTTTTACTGCTTAAATATTTAAGTGTACCCATGATAGTCAGCTCGATTATAGATTATACGATTATGGGATCGTACCGGATAAATTGTTGTTTCTCTTCAACTCTATTTTACGATAATATTCAGTGTATACTCTACTGATAGCTAAGTTCTTACCAAATAACATGATATCAAAACCAAATGGTCTCCAAGACATGCATCGGCAATTTCCCAATGTCCTTAATCAATAAAATTACCAATCAAATTGTACTTCCAGAAAAAAAAAAATCAAAACTCAGAAGCATAGAAATTATGTAAAATTCAGTGAAGAGGGTTTTATGCTAAAGCCATATATATGTGATGCTGCCAAAATATACACCTTGAAAGAGCTCACTAGCTACTTGTTACGACGAGTTTAAGTTTTATGAATTGATCGAATAAAATATATTTTACATAATCATATATAAAATAGTTACAAGTAATTTTCATGATAGTAACCGATCTTTGACCTGATAAAGAATAATACTACTTGTTATCACATATTAGTAAAAAAAATTATTTCAAATAATGTGATCAGTCAAAACAATTTAATTCTTTTTACCACTTTTAAAAAGGGTGGTTAGAGATTGAGATTACCGTAATCTTCACCCCACCTACCCCACCATAGGATGAAAAGACCATTAACTCCTTAACCCTCTACCAATCCTTCTATTTAAGCGTCAACTTTTTTCATGTTTCATCACACATCTCAGAATTAATCTGATCTTCTTCCTTAAAAAAACTACTAGCTAGTATCACTGATATCATGGCTAACAACAACATGTTCAGAGCTAATAAACCTTGGGCTAATGGTTCCATAACTCCAGCCCTTTATGGTGAGTGCATGCGCAACCAATTAGCAGATTCCATGACCTATGCTACTGATGGCTGTCATGGTTTTGGCCCTGGCGGTCCTCCCGGTAGCATTGGGGCCATGAGCTGTCAAACTTGCGGCTGCCACCGGAATTTTCATCGGCGGTTGGATACTGGCAACCACCAGCTTCCACCACCACCATATCCACGACGACAGGTTTCGTTAGAAATTAAGATTGTTTAACCAAAATAAAATATTAATAGTTGTCTTAACATGAATGATGCGTTTTTGTTATTTACTTTGCAGAAAAAATGTGGTACCTTCTAGCATCTATTATCAAAGCACTCTATTTTTTCCAATTTATGCGCTTAATTAAAAGCAAAAATGAAATACTTCCTGCTTTTCCTAATCAAGATTTGTCTACTATTTTCTTAATATAGAAAGTGACGAGTTTTTTCATATCTATTACAATGTTTGTACTCAATTCTATAGCAATCTCGCATAAGATCATGGAGCAAGTATCTTATATAACTTGTTTTGAAGTCTAATTATATTATTTGTGTTCTTGGTTCATACTTTTCAACAGGTTTATGGTGGCACTCGCCT
This sequence comes from Petunia axillaris subsp. axillaris, assembly GCA_029990575.1. Taxonomy (NCBI): domain Eukaryota; kingdom Viridiplantae; phylum Streptophyta; class Magnoliopsida; order Solanales; family Solanaceae; genus Petunia; species Petunia axillaris. The sequence goes on along the minus strand of JARKNS010000010.1, from coordinate 31,377,669 downwards.
TGGATACTATCCACCAACAATCATCCTTCTCCAACCACCACCACCACCACCACCAGCCACCCGACCTAATGCTCCTCCTACAACCAATCTGACAATGGAGGAAGCAAACACCAATGTTAATTCCCTAACCCATTCCTTTAGGGTTAGTACTGGACTTGAAAATATTTCTTCGACGAGTCTTAATTTACCGTGTCTACACCCACCCTTTACCTGTACAGGGGGTAGTACAAAAGGGAAAGAAAAAATGGATGAAAGAACATTGCGAAAACTAGCATCAAACAAATCTCCACTTCCACCACTGCCACAAAGTGCATCACTGGGAGTTTACCACAGGAGGGGGCGAGACCTTATAAAGGCAAGAATCGCCGCAAAAATTAATAATGGAGAAGGAACAAGTCGCAAAAGGAATTTCTATTCTCGCGGTTATTACCTTAGAGAAGAAATGAGGGAGAGAGTACGGCTTCTCTCCAAACAGCTAGAATGGTTGAATGTAAAGAATAAGCTAAAAGGGAAGAACCTAAAGCATGAATCATCTTCTGACAAGAATGAATCAGATGATGAATCACATTCTGACTCCGAGTCTTAAAATTTTTAATTCTAGCTAGGAATTCATGATTTATGTTGTTGTTTAATTTGCTTGTGGCCTTGCTTTTTTTTTTTTTTTGGTGGGTGTAAAAGATAAGCTAGGGTTTGATATGTACAAGTATAGGCTAGCTCTCATCTTTTTAATTCCCTTTTTTTTTCTTGAAGAATCGACTGTTTGTTCTTAGCTTGTCTTATTAATTTAATGAATTTTCTATAAAAGGGTTTCCTCAGTGGTTGATTCATGGTCCATACGTTTTAATTAATAATATGACAATATTTTTTTTAAACTTGTATTAAGGAGAATCGCAGCTTTAAAGAAGCAATTTAAAGTCAACATTTGCATTTCAACATTAGTGAGAAATTATTATAGCTACATAAATATTCTTTTAATATTTAAGACCATAATTTTTAAATTTTATAACTGTTTAGGTATTTTTGTGATCACAAATTCAAACTTTGTCACACAATTAGAATGAATGAAGTATACACTATATATTATGTGATCTCACATATTTTAGTCAGAAAATGAAGATAATTTTATTTTTACTTGTGATCGATAAATTCACGTCCTACACAAGTGTGTGTGTATATATATATATATATATATATATATATATATATATATATATATATATATATATATATATATATATATATAGGAAAAAAGAAAACTCTTCCTTATAATTTGTCCTCTTCTTCTTTTTAATGTCTTTGACCAAACTAACAAAAGCTTCCCATTTTTAAGACTCTTTTCTTTTTCCTACTCCGTAAATTTATGTTACCCTTCATCTTCTATTGTTTTTGTAAACTTTACAAGTGCTGTAGGGTGACTGGTGAGATATCATAAGTGTTTAGATGGATTTCCACAAATATCATCTCACAATTTTAAAACCGTTTCCTCATAGTCATAGAAATTTCGGCAAACTTCATATATACCTTAAAATTTTCAAGAACGTATTTTCTTATTTCTAAAACTAATTCATTTCCCATTTACCATTGGAATTAAGTAAAGATTCAAAAACAGCAGAAAAATCATGCTAATTCAAAAAATATGTGACAATTAGGTATTAAAATAAAATAAGGCATCTTACCATAGCAGAAAACACAAATGAAATATTACCGGCAAGTGCAGCAGCTGCACTACATTGTTAACTCCTTTAGTCCGCTATATATTTAGTTGGAAAAAACTAGGGTTAACTTCAACTTTAGGATACTTTATGTTAGATTACTGCAGAAACCTCAGCCTCAATATTTGGGAAATGGCAGTTATTTATATAAGTTACTTCCACTTAAATCTATTCATTAATTTCTGCTTTCTTAAGTTAAAACAAACTCCATTTGCAAATGGAGGTCTCAAGGAAGAAGAAGACAAATTATGGGCCGGGGGGGGGGGGGGGGTTCTTTTTCCTATAATTTTAAATGGGGTAAAAAAATGACATGGCATGTTTGTTAGCTTTTAAGGGTATAATTACATTTCACTAACAACATACAAACCGAAAGGTAAATTTGACCCATATTTTTAATAGTTGAGGGGCAATTGCCCTTTTTCCACTAGTAGTTATTGTGTAGCTTATTTACTTCTAACTCAAGATACTTCTTAAGAAATTAATTTTGTGTAACTGTTACGGTCAATCGACCTCTTTTTAGTTTAACTAGTTCTCGACACGTGCGTTGCACGTGAATGCCGAGTAATGTAATACTCACTTTTATAAAACTAAATCAATTTTATGAGACAAGCCTTTGAATGTTCGTTATACCCTTCATGACTCGTTTAGGAATAACCAATTCATGGGGTGGTTGGAGTATCACATGGGGGACTGTAACGAATCCGGGTATTTGGAGTTACGAGGGTGTAGCTGGAGCACATATTGTGTTTTCTGGCTTATGCTTTTTGGCAGCTATCTGGCATTGGGTGTATTGGGATCTAGAAATATTTTGTGATGAACGTACAGGAAAACCCTCTTTGGATTTGCCAAAGATCTTTGGAATTCATTTATTTCTCTCAGGGGTGGCTTGCTTTGATTTTGGTGCATTTCATGTAACGGGCTTGTATGGTCCCGGAATATGGGTGTCCGATCCTTATACATAAAAAGAATTAGAAGTTTTTTATTTCATTCTCATTTTATGTTTATTTGTTTAAAAAAATATTTAGTACTAATATATGTCAAAATTGTGTGTGTCATTTTATTTCTTGCACTACAACTTTCAAGTATAAATCATATGATCCTTCCTAAAAAATATTTCATATCAATTCCTCAACTTGAAAGTAAATCCCACATGATCTTTATGCGATGTAGTTATACCAACTTACAATTGTTTTCAATTTTATTCATGAAAGAACAAATTATAATAAACACACTACTGTGCATCCCCTAAACTTAGCATGCTTTTCAAGCTCATAACAAAGTGAGTCCTCGACCCTAGTATTTATATCACTTGCGTTTCATAATGTACATACGGAGTAGAAATTGATAAATAAATTAGAATAAATATAGTTAAGAAAATAGAACCTGATATTCATCATTTGGACGGTGATGTCATCTCGCTATTCCACATTGCAATACATGTATGTTGAATTTGCAGCCTCCTTTATTTCATCAGAATTTTCATCCAAATCTGCGCAGCATGTGCTTGTCTTTTCCACTTACTTCGTATTGATGCATCACCTTACTGTTATCTCTTGAAAAACACTTGAAATTTTTTGAAATCACTCATTTGACCTTTTACCTTCTCGTACAAATGCATCCATGTAATCTATATCCACATAGAGCAAGTGCGGATAGAAAATTAATTAAACTATGATAACACCCTCCACGGTCAAAACGTGCAATCAATAACACTGCTGCAAACCATGACACAAATATCCCTTCTGAACAGTATGTTGTGATAGAGAACTTAGATTTTTTATTTTCATTGCTAACACAATAATAAGAGTGAAGCTATAGAACTTTTCAAACGGTCAGGACACAGTTGCTTACTTGAAAGAACTTTTTATTCTGATGACGCCCACAAGCAAGATTGTGTTGTACCGCTGAATTTTTTTCAAATACTGGCACTATTATTAAACACAAAAATCAAGCTTCTGTTTCTCTTTATCTTATTTCTATCTTCTAGCAATTTTTGGAGCACCGATTAATGAAACTTTGCACCAAGCTCCGCTCTTTAATGATTAATTCCTTCTTCACGTGCTTCCCACCAAGAAAATATATTCTCCAAGATCTATATATACATACTGCGCAATGATTGAAGAATAGCGAATGCATATATATTAGTACATTCCTGAAAATAAGATGCCTTTATTGTTGCATTGTTGTTCGGTGTTATTCTTTTCCGTGGGTTTTCCCAGTTGATCTATCCAAAGGAAAACTGTTGTTGGGTTTTGAGTCCTGCTTGTTAAAGCAGTCTTCTCATAGCAATGAATAAAAAAGTTCTTTGAAGGATTACGTCCTTCATATCAAAGTGTGTATTTGGGACTGTTGGTAACCATTGCGTTCTTTCGTTAGGGGCTGTTGCTTGTTTTTTCATGTTCAGGGGTGTTTTGGTAAAATGGCTTTTGGTCTTTTGGAGGATATACTTTTAAAGTAATATGATATGATGATATTATCTATGCTTTGAAGAAGCAAAAGAAAGGTAGCTATCAACGTAACATAACTTGGAAACATACCGAGCATTTGGTATTTTTTTCACTAATTGAAAGGCAAGAATGGAAAATAATGATGAGATATAAACACACAAGTAGACCAACATAATGAATGTAGTTTCCTTCCTCATCTGGAAGTTGTTTAAGACATATATACTCCAATAACTACGGATGCCAATCATAGTAACTTATAAGTAATAATTTGGCTCAAGAGTATCCCGGGTGCTACTCTGTGGATCTAGTGTGTCTAAATATATACAATCCAAATGAGGATGTTGATCATTTCAGACACAGGGTTTGAAGTATACCTGTCAATCGGACCGGGCTAGCCCGGTACCGGATCGGACCGGATCGGACCGGTTCATTATAAACGGTCTGGGACAAGAAGGAAGTGTGTTGGGGGCCAAACCGGGCTTAAGAAAAAAGACCGGTTAGCCCGGACCGGTAAAAGACCGGTCTTTGGCCCACCGGTGGACCGGACCGGATCGATTTTTTTATAGAAAAATTATACTATATGTCGAGGGAAATTGAGACATGCTTTTGTCAAGAATCATACAAAATCTAATGTAGCATTTAGTCTATTTTAAAATCCCTCAATATGCAGCAGTATCAAAGATATATTTAGCTTCATTAGGTACAACGAATGAACATATCCATTTACTATTTTTTCATTGCTAAGCAGCAATTAATAAGTTAGACCAAGTAGTAGAAATCAAGAATATACATTAGTAATTAAGTATTTTATACAACTGGTCTTCTTGGTTGTAAGAGAAATTGATAGTCTCAGTTTCTCACCCTTGAGTTGTAGTATATAAAGTTGTATCTATTTGACTAGGCGTACTATATTAATGATGAGATAGTACTTACTTAGCATAATAACATTGATCTTTTACTTCATGAATAGTGCATCAAATTAACATAGTGATTAAACTTGGTTTCCATCAATGAGTCAAAAGTATATGATTCTCAAGATGTTTTGATCCTTTCTTTCCTACTTTCACCTTCCTTCTCTTTTTACATAGGATTATATGTCCTTTCACTTGCAAGTACAAAGTGACATGCTTAGCTAAAATATGAAAAAAAAATCGGGACAGGACCAGACCGGTGCTTAATGGGCTAGGGCCGAGCCGGGCGTAAATTTTTTTTAAAAAAGCCGCTTCAGACCGGACCGGTATCGAGACCGGTGAGCCGACTCTTAATGGGCCGTCCTGGCCGGATTGACAAATATAGTTTGAAGGAATTACTGCTATGTTTTATGTCCCTCCCTACACGTATTTACTTTATTATCACGACTTAAATAAGAGTACTGGCTTATTATCACTACTTAAATAAGAGTACTGGCCGGTATGTCCAATTTTAAAAATTATACGCGGCCACAATTAAGTTACACCAGACAAATATATACACAAATTAATTGTGTGAAAAAAAAAAAAAAGAGTTTACCATGACCCCTGCATCAATAGAACTATTAACAAAGCAATAACCATATGTTCTCTGAAAGATAATGACTGCTTTTGTAATTTGCGTATGTAACTTTGAACCAATATATCTGAATTCTATAAAACTTTGATAATGAAGTAATTCTCTGAAAGATATACACGAGAGCCGAACATTGGACTATCACCAATGGATAAGAGTATTCACATGGGTATGATTTCTCAATTCTTATCATAAATTTTTAGTTCAACCTTTAGAATTGAGGATCCGATCCGATAAAGAACGGTTCACCTTTTAAGACTTTACGTGGTGTCAAAAGAATCCAAATTAATCTCTGATGATAATTTTTTTAATATAAATCACATTTCATGCAACAGAAACACAACTTTTTGGAGGATCACTCGTGTTAAATATGAACGACGAATAAAAAAGGTTAAAAAATCCCAGCATCAGAAGGAAAAAAGAGAGGTTAAGTTAGATTACTTGATGCATAGTAAAGGTCGTTCAGTTGACTAATATTCGTCGTGAGTATAAAACGTTTATTTATTTCTAGATTACCATCTAATAAATTCAACTTACGGTATATTGATGCATGTACGTACTTCTAGCTAATTTACTTCAAACATACTTTATAATGTACGAGGTACTTTGGCTAGCTAGTTTAAAGTTTAAACACGCTTATAAAACTTAAAAGCATGTCTCGAGACTAATCTTAATTTATTTTCTTGTTATACTAATTGATAAACTATACTTTTCTTTTCAAATTGATCAATTTTTGTTTTCAAAAATCGAGTGGCTAATATTACTAACTGAAATTAAAGTGATGAGGTTAACCAAAAACAAGTAAAATTAATTTCAATAAAAGGTTAGATTATGACTAGATTCTTGTCATGTATAACTCATTAAGGAGGATTAATACGACATGATTAAATAAAAGAAAAACAGTATAAGCAATAAATCAAGAAAATACAACAAAAAAAATTGTGACCATTTGTTTTGGTCTGATAAACTTAACTTCAAGAATATATACGTACAATTTTCTCTTATAATTTAGTGTGATGAGGAAGGCTGACTTTAAGAATGCAGACAAAGCAAGGAATATTTTTTCTCGCTCGGTGTTTATACTTGAATCGGGACCCTAATTAGTTTGGATTTGTTCGGCGTAAGTCTTATTTTCATTCTCAGGATTCCTACTCGTAATTGTATTGGCCTAAATTGATTTTAGACTACAAATCGAATTTGGGTCGAGAATACAAACAAATCAAAGTATTAAAGTCGAAATAATAGCAAGAATGGACGAAATTGCGAATAAATAAACGAGAATTCAATATATAAGATTGAGTATAAAATTTGGCAGAGTTTCTGTATATATTTCTGAATGATTACATTGTAAAATAAAGGGTTATTTATAGACTAATGGATACAAGGAGTTTTAACCATGATTTTCATGTCTCTCACTAAGCTGTCCACATCTTAACTTCCTTGATAGTGGAGTTAGTGGGCCGAAATAAGGTGAAAGCACTCCGCTGAAAACAAGCCAATTTACTGAGGCTTGAATTGTTGACCTTGGGAACATGACCTCGCAGGACGACCGAGGTGGTGTTCCACCGAGGTACGCACATAAATTCTGTTCCTCAATTGTTGACTTCGTGACCCTTTCATTCACCTCGGTCCATAACTTGCAAACACATATTCAGCCGCCGAAGTGTCATGTTTACAAGTCGATTTTCACCCAATACAGTAATTTCTTGTTAAGCGTAGAGGAATCTCATCTCCATTACAAAGTTTGGTGGATTTGACATTTCTTTATTAAGAACTAATTATGACGTAAGCTACATATGTTAGAAGTAAGACGCCTTCTTTATGTAGTGATCTGAGTATTCGATAGATGTGATTTTGAGCAGCAATATAATTGAACGTAGAAAAATTACTGGTTGAAATAGGAGATTTATTTAGAATTGCCTAATACATACATATACTGAAAAAGTTTTCACTCAGACCAACATATCATATATAGAAGTTGGTACACGTGATACACTAAAAACTCAAAGATTGCAGGTACCTTGTTGAATAGAGCAGGGAATCCAGAATTACAGCACACCTACAGAAAAGCAAATAAAGTAGCAGATAAAATGGCAAGAGATTGAGGGCTGCAATTCTTCTTCTTTTGATAACATTATGATCTTTTCTTCTCCTCCTTTTTGTGTAATTCCAATTCTAGAACAAGAAAATCTAGGTACTTCGTGGCCTAGATTAGTCACTACTATGTCTACTATGAACAACTATGATCGAAGATATCTGGGTAATTTGTTACCAGGGTTGGCTTCCTATTGTAATAGTTAGGTTTGTGTTTTAATAAATATCGTGTTATTACCAAAAAAAATAAACATGAGGTTTACAAAAATACCCATCAAAATCAAAAATATTTACACACCTCTACTTATAAGTTTTATATTTACAAATCCTATCCATAAACTATTTACGTGTCCTACCCATCTAGACTTGTATACTATCAGTATACCTTAAAGATATACATCCATATCTATACTTGTATACTATTATTTATGCAGTATACCTTAAAGGTACACACCCATAAGGTATATCAAAGGTATATACACTACTAGAAAAACACGTTTTAGGGACGGACAATAGGGAAGTCGTCCCTAAATGCGATTTAAGGACGGTAGCCGTCGCTCGACGTTAATCACTTAGGGACGGCTGCCCGTCCTTATTACAAACGGCTTGTGTGACGACTAGCCCTTCCTACTTGAAATATGAAATATATTTTTTCGTTTCGGGAGGGCTGCCCGTAGCTGATTTTAATTTCCTAGACAGGTAGGAACGACTAACCTATAAATTTTAATTTTTTGAATGTGCTCCATTGGAATCTCTGTAGCATCTCAAAAGCAGCAAATTATCACCGACGCGTATAATAAGCTGTAATATTTTGCAAAATTTATGCTATAATCATTAAAAACATAATAATATAATCATTGATATATATAATAAGCTGTAATAATTCTCCAAAAATAAAAATATATTCATGAAAAAACTCGAAATACTTACAAATAATCGTAGATCTAAAACTAATATACTCATAAATATAAAAGTAAAACTCACTTGTTATCAGCGCTAGCCTTAAATTTACTTCCTTTCATGATATTACCTGTAAAAAAACAAAAAACAAAACCGGTTAGAATCAGTTTAAAAACGGTTAAAATATGTAAAACTCGGGCGAGTCACCGCCGAGTTAATATATTATTACCTTTTAGGTTTTTTTAGAGAGAATAATAAGAGGGATATTTTGTTAAAATATAAATGAAGTAGGTGAGTTGTGGCTGAAGAGAGGTTTTTTAAGGGAGAAGGTGGAGGTTTTTGTGTGGCTGTCGTCTGTTTTGTTTCTGATATATTGGAATTTAACAGAAGGGTTAGGGACGGCTAGCCGTCTCTAACATAGTGTATGCACATATTATGCACATAATGTGCATGAAATATGCACAATGTGTGCACATTGAGAGCTTAACTTTGCTAGCACAATCCCCTATATTTTTGTCTAGGATTGAGATATTTCTTTCCTTTAGGGTATTTGTTTATGACGGTTGTAAGTTTGTTGCTAAATAATTTACAGGTACGGGTCCATGTCTAACCCGATATAATTTAATATATATATATATATATATGCATGTAATATATAAAAAATGACTATTTTTTGTTTAAGTGATTTACCCATTGTTTAAATGTTCTGAAATTTTTTCAGTAAAAATCTCCCACACAACAAATGTGGATTAAATTCTAACGAACCTTGTTTCTCAATATAAATGTTCAAAAGGCCTGTCATATCTATTGAAGCAATTTTCACTCAATTCTATAGCAACTTGCAAAAGAGATGGAACAAGTATCTTTGTTAACGTGCTTTAAAGTCTAATTAAATTATTTGTTCTTGGTTCATATTTTTCAATAGGCTATGGTGTCACTCGCCTTGGTTACTCTCCACTATCATCAATCATCCCTCTCCCACCACCACCACCACCTGTCACCTAACTTGATGCTCCTCCTACAACCGATCTGACAATGGAAGAATCAAACACCAATGCTGATTCTCTATTCCATTCCTTTAGGGTTAGTACTGTTCTTGAAAATACTTCTCCAACGTCTCTCAATTTACCGTATATACATCCACCCATTACCTCTACAAGGGCTAGTACAAAAAGTAAAGAAAAAATAGATTAAAATATTAAAAAAAATTAGCATCAGTTAAATATCTACTTCCACCACTGAGATTTTATTGCATGAGGAGATGAAACCCTTTCAAGAATTTTTGCTAGAATTAATAATGAAGAAGGTTTCGTAGCAAGAGGAAAATCTATTCTCATGGTCATTACCTTAGAATTAGAGAAGAAATGAAGAGAGAGTACGACTTTTATCCAAAGAACTAGAATGGACATATATAAAGGATAAGCTCAAAGATACGAACAAATATTGTGATTCTGAAGTTGGAGATCAGAAATTTGATATTTGGATCAAGAACGGGATTGTTGCTGCAAAGAAATTAAGACATGAATCATCTTCTAGTACAGGTAAGAATGAATCAGATGATGAATCATCTTCTGGCTCTAGGTCTTAGAACTATTAATTCTAACTAGGAGACATAGGTTTATGATGTTATTCAATTAGTTTTTTTTTTTTTTTTTGTGGGTGTAAAAGTTAAGCTAGGGTTTAATATGTACAAGTTAGCTCCCACCTTTTCAATTCTACTATTTTAACTCATCGATTGTTTGTGTTATGTAGGTCTTGTTCATTGTTGTCTTTTTTAATGTAATGGCTTTTCTATGTAACAGTTTCTTCAATGGTTGATTCATAGTCCATATATTTTGTAAATGGAACAATATTTTCTTTCAAATCTGTTTGAAGAATAACCACAACTTTCAAATAAGCAATTTAAAATCAACTTTTTCATTTTACCATTAGTGAGAAATTTTATAGCTACATGTATAAATATTATTTAAAGTTTAAGACCATAAATTTTTTAATTCTAATAACCATGCAAAATGTTTAGGCATTGTTATGATCGCAAATTCAAATTTTGTATCATAATTAGAACGAATGAAGTATACATTATATATTATGTGATGTCAGATATAATAGCCTTCCAAGATATTGGAGATAATTTTATTTCTGCGTGTGATCAATAAACCCACGTTCTGCCTTATTAAATGTGTGTGGAAGGATGAGGCATATATTCTTAAGTTCTTAAAATTTGATCTTGCCTTGGTTACTCTCCACCATCAACAATTATCCATCTCCCACCACCACCACTGGCCACCCGACCTAATGCTGCTCCTACAACCAATCTGACAATGGAAGAAACAAACACCAATGTTAATTCTCTAACCAATTCCTTTAGGGATAGTACTGCTCATGAAAATATTTCTTCGACGAGTCTCAATTTACCGTGTCTATACCCACCTTTTACCTCTACAGGGGGTAGTACAAAAGGTAAAGAAAAAAAATGGATGAAAGAACATTGAGAAAATTAGCATCAGTTAAATATTTACGTCCACCACTGAGATTTTATCGCATGAGGAGATGGAACCCTATAAAGACAAGAATTTTTGCGAGAATTAATAATGAAAAAGTGTTCGTAGCAAGAGGAAAATCTATTCTCATGGTTATTACCTTAGAGTTAGAGAAGAAATGAAGTAGAGAGTAGGACTTTTATCCAAAGAATTAGAATGGATATATGTAAAGGATAACCTCAAAGATATGAACAAATATTGTGATTCTGAAGTTGGAGATCAGAAATTTGACATTTAGATCAGAATTTCTATCGGTGGTTGGATACCCGCCATCCACAACAGCAATTTGTAATAGAAATTAAAATTGTTTAAATAAATAAACTATTTTTGAATAGTACTTGTCTTAACATGAAATGATAGATGTATCTTTTAATGTAAGTTGGTTTTCTCTTCCGTATGACATCTTGTTTACTTTGGAGAAATAGATCTTGTTACCTTCTAGTTTTACTATCAAAATGTGAAATTACTTTCTCCATTCTCATCCAAAAACTTCTCCTTTTGACCAATATATGCGCTTATTAAATCCAAAAATACTTCTTGTTTTCCTAATCTATCGAGATTTGTCTACCATTTTCTTAATGTTGAAACTCAAGAGGCTTGTCATATCTATTAAAGCTATTTATATTCAATTCTACAGCAATCATGCAAAAGAGATGGAGCAAATATCTTATTTACCGTGTTCTTAAGTTTAATTAAATTATTTGTGTTTTTGGTTCATATTTTTTCAACAGGTTTATGATGGCACTCGCATTGGTTACTCTCCACTATCAACTATCATTCCTCTCCCACCACCACCACCAATCACCCAATCTGATGTTGCTCCTGCAGCCGATCCGACTATGGAAGAATTAAACCCCAATGATAATTCTTCATCCCATTCCTTAAAGTTTAGTACTGCTCTTGAAAATATTTCTCCTAGGGATCCAATCAGTGTACCGTGTCTACACCTACCCATTACCTCTCCAGGAGGCAGTACAAAAGGTAAAGAAAAAATGGATGAGAGAACATTGGAAAAATTAGCATCAAGCAAATCTCTACTTCCACCAATACCACCAGGCCCACCACTGAGAGTTTATCACAGGAGGTGGCGGGATATTATAAAGGCAAGAATTGCTGCAAAAAATAATTAGGAAGGAGGGTCCAATAGCAAGAGGAGACCATGTTCTTACGATTATTACCTTAGAGAAGAAATGAATGAAAGAGTACGGATTCTATCTAAATGACTAGAATGGCTAAATGTGAAAAATAAGCTCATAAAGAAGAACAAGAACAGGATTGGAACTGCTAAAAAACTAAGACATGAATCATTTTCTTGTACAAATAAGAATGAATCAGATGATGAATCATCTTCTGGCTATGAGTCTTAAAATTAGTAATTCTAGCTAGGGGATCATGGTTTATGCTGTTGTTTAATTAACTTGTTCCTTTTTTATGTTTTTTAGGTTGGTGTAACAGTTAAAAGCTAGGATTTGATATGAATAAATATAGGCTAGCTCCCACCTTTTCAATTCCCTTGTTTCCCCCCGAAGAATCGAACCTTCAATTGTTTGTGTTATGAAGGTCTTGTTTGTTGTTGTCTTGTTAATTTAATGGTTTTCCTATAAAAGAGCGTCTTCGATGATTGATTCATACATCTGTATTAATTAATGTAACAATATTTCTTTTTAATCTATTTTAAGAAGAATCACAACTTTCAAATAAGGAATCTAAATTCAACTTTTGCATTTCACCAGTAGTAAGAAATTTTTAAAGCAATATAAATGATATTTAATGTTTGACAAATACAAGTAAATTTCAGTTTATCCTCTATATATCGAAGTGAAATCTGACTTAATTAAAGTTTGTTTTGTCCTATGTTCCAACACAAGTTTTGTCAAACGTTTTGTCTGTCGTTACTTCACAAATAGTGACAAAAGTAGTCAAATATATGTCTAACGATTTTGTTTTACAAGTTCACTATAAATAATCATTATAATCGTATGCACATATTATGCACACAACGTGCATATTTCATGCACATTGTGTGCACATTGAGAGCTTAATTGTGTTAGCATAATCCTATATATTTTTATTCAGGATTGAGATTGTTCTTTCTTTTTGGGGATTTATTTATAACTGCTGTAATTTTGTTGTTATATAATTCAAAGGTAGAGATCCATGTAAAATCTCGATATTAGTTTACAAAAAGTTGTGCATGAAATATGCATGTAATATACTAAAAAATGCTATTTTTATTTAAGTGATTTAGCCATTATTTAAGCAGTGTAAATTTCTCAAGCGAAACATCTCCCACACGATAAATGTGGATTAAATTCTTACAATCCTTGTTGTTAATGTAAATGCTCAAAAGTTTGTCAAATTTATTAAAGCAAATTTTACCCCATCCTATGGATAACTTGCAAAATAGATGGAAGAATTATCTTAACGTATTTTAAAGTCTAATTAAATTATTTTTATTCATATATTTCGACAGGTTCATGGTGGCACTCGCCTTGTTACCTCCACCATCAACAATCATCCCTCTCCTACAACCACCACCAGTCACCTAACCTGATGCTCCTCCTACAACCGATCTTACAATGGAAGAATCAAACACCAATGTTGATTCTCTATTCCATTCCTTTAGGGTTAGTATTTCTCTTGAAAATATTTCTCTGACGGGTCCCAGTTTTCCATGTCTACACCCACTCGTTATTTCTACAAGGGCTAGTACAAAAGGTGAAGAAAAAATGGATTAAAATATTGAAAAAATTAGCATCAGTTAAATATCTACTTCCACCACTACCACCAAGTCCACCAATGAGATTTTATCGCATGAGGAGATGTAACCCTATAAAGGCAAGAATTTTTGCGAGAATTAATAATGAAGAAGGGTTCCGTAGCAAGAGGAAAATCTATTCTCATGGTTATTACCTTAAAGTTAGAGAATAAATGAAGGAGAGAGTACGACTTTAATCCAAAGAACTAGAATGGATATATGTAAAGGATAAGTTCAAAGATACGAACAAATATTGTGATTCTAAAGTTGGAGATCAGAAATTTGATATTTGGATCAAGAATGGGATTGTTGATGCTAAGAAATTAAGACATGAATCATCTTTTGGTACAGATAGGAATGAATCAGATAATGAATCATCTTCTGGCTCTAGGTCTAAGAATTATTAATTCTAACTAGGAGACACAGATTTATGATGTTATTCAATTAGTTTTTTGTTGTGGGTGTGAAAACTAAGCTAGGGTTTAATATGTACAAATTAGCTCCCACCATTTCAATTCCGCTATTTTGACTTATCTATAGTTTGTGTCATGAAGGTCTTGTTTGTTGTTATCTTTTTAATTTACCGGCTTTTCTATGTAAGGGTTTCTTCAATGGTTGATTCATAGTCCATATGTTTTGTAAATGCGACAATATTTTCTTTTAAATCTGTTTGAAGAATAATCGCAGCTTTCAAATACGCAGCTTAAAATCAACTTTTGCATTTCACCATTAGTGAGAAATTTTATAGCTACATATATAAATATTTTTTAAAGTTTAAATATAAAAATTTTAAAGTCTTATAACCATGCAAAATGTTTAGGCATTTTTATGATCGCAAATTAGAACTTTGTAACATAATTACAACGAATGAAATATACACTATACATTTGAGGATGAGCTCACTTTTTATGACGTGTTTAAGTTTTATGAATTGGTTGTCTAAAATATATTCACAAAATCATATATAAAATAACTACAAGTAAATTTACATGATAATAATGAACAATCTACAACCAGATAAAAATGATAAAATACTACTCATGAATAGTAATTACCGTAACGTATTATCACAGATTTAAACTACATCGATAATGTAGAAAAAAAAATCTTTAGACGTGATCGATATATATAACTTATAGTTAATTATTTTTACCATTTAGGATGGTGGTTTCAGAATGAGATTACCCTAATCCACCCCAACCAGCCACAACATAAAGAGGAAAAGACAATTAACACATTTAACCCTCTACCAACCCTTCTATATAATGCTTGACTGGTGCTCCACACACAAAAAGCCAAAGCTGGTGCAGCAAAGAGAAGACTTTTGTCAAGCAAAAACAAAAAGAATTTCTCCTTTAAAAGCTTAATTTTTAAAGGTGTGGCAGTGTTTAACACACCTTAGTTTGTTAGGCCTAGCTTTTGTAGGGAGGTTTTGGCAACATCCCCTCCTCTTGTATAAGCTCTGATTATGAATAAAATCTAACCAATACCGATGGTACCTCCCTGGGTGTTTTGTAATTTATTAAAAAAAACTCTTCTATATAAGTATCCATTTCTTTCAAGTTTCATCACATCTCTCAAAATCTAATCTTCTTCCTTAAAAGAAACTAGTATCAGTGATCATTTCTAATACTACAACATGCTCAGAATCAGAGCTAATAAAACTTGGGCTAATAGGCGATCTAGAAGTCTACCCCTTGATGGTGAGTGCATGCGCAACCGCTCAGCAAGTTCCATGACCTATGCCACTGATGGCTGTCAAGGTTTTGCTCCTGGCTATCCTCCCGGTACCATCGAGGCCTTACGCTGTCAAACTTGCGGCTGTCATCAGAATTTCCATCGGCAGTTGGATACTCGACATCCACAACAGCAGGTTGTTTTAGAATTATAATTGTTTAAATAAATAAAATATTTTTGGATGAGAAATTGTCTTAACATGAAAAGATAGATGTATTCTTTTAACATAAGTTGGTTTTTTCTTCCTTATAACATCTTGTTTACTTTGCAGAAAACAGATTTTGTACCTTCTAGTTTTGATCTATTATCAAAAATGTGAAATCTACAATCATGCAAAAGAGATGGAGCAAATATCTTATTTACCGTGTTCTCAAGTTTAATTAAATTATTTGTGTTTCCTGTTCATATTTTTTCAACAGGTTTATTATGGCACTCGCATTGGTTACTCTCCACCATCAACAATCATCCCTCTCCCACCACCACAACCAGCCACCCAACCTGATGTTGCTCCTGCAGTCAATCCGACTATGGAAGAATCAAACCCCAAGAGGTAGTACAAAAGGTAAAGAAAAAATAGATGAGAGAACTGTAGAAAAAATTAGCTTCAAGCAAATCTCTACTTCCACCACTACCATCAGGCCCACCACTAAAAGTTTATCAAAGGAGGCGGCGGAACATTATAAAGGCAAGAATTGCTGCAAAAATAATTACGAAGGATCCATTAACAAGAGGAGACCCTGTTCTTACGATTATTACCTTAGAGAAGAAATGAATGAGAGAGTACGGATTCTATCTAAAGGACTAGAATGGCTAAATGTGAAAAACAAGCTCAAAAAGAAGAACAAGAACAACATTGAAACCGCTAAGAAACTAAGACATGAATCATCTTCTGGTACAAACAAGAATGAATCAGATGATGAATCACCTTCTGGCTATGAGTCTTAAAATTAGTAATTCTAGCTAGGCGATCATAGTTTATGTTGTAGTTTAATTAGCTTGTTCCTTTTTATGTTTTTTAGGTTGGTGTAATAGTTAAGTTAGGATTTGATATGAACAAGTATAGGCTAGCTCCCACCTTTTTAATTCCATTGTTCCCCCAAAGAATCGAGCCATCGATTGTTTGTGTTATGAAGGTCTTGTTTGTTGTTGTCTTGTTAATTTAATGGTTTTCCTATAAAAGGGCTTCTTCGATGATTGTTTATCCATCTGTATTAATTAATGTAACAATATTTCTTTTTAATCTGTTTTAAGAAGAATCACAACTTTCAAATAAGGAATCTAAATTCAACTTTTGCATTTCACCAGTAGTAAGAAATTTTTAAAGCTATATAAATGATATTTAATGTTTCACAAAGACAAGTAAATTTCAGTTTATCCTCTATATATCGAAGTGAAATCTGACTTAATCAAAGTTTGTTTTGTCCTATGTTCCAACACAAGTATTGTCAAACGTTTTGTCTGTCGTTACTTACAAATAGTGACAAAAGTAGTCAAATATATATCTAACCATTTTGTTTTACAAGTTCACTATAAATAGTCATTATAATCGGTATGCACATATTATGCACACAACGTGCATATTTCATGCACATTGTGTGCACATTGAGAGCTTAATTGTGTTAGCATAATCTCATATATTTTTGTCCAGAATTGAGATTGTTCTTTTTTTTTTTTTGGGATTTATTTATAACTGCTGTAATTTTGTTGCTATATAATTCAAAGGTAGAGATCCATGTAAAATCTCGATATTAGTTTACAAAAAGTTGTGCATGAAATATGCATGTAATATACTAAAAATGGCTATTTTTATTTAAGTGATTTAGCAATTATTTAAGCAGTGTGAATTTCTCAAACAAAAAATCTCCCACACAACAAATGAGGATTAAATTCTTACGATTCTTGTTCTTAATGCAAGCGCTCAAAAGTTTGTCCAATTTATTAAAGCAATTTTTACCCTGTAAAGTGACAAGATCAATGGAGGAATTTATGTATATTCATATTCAATAGGTGCTAGGTTTAAATACAATCATTCTGTACAACGTAATAAGGAAAGACTTAGAAGAGAGAATCCTAAGAATCTACTAGTTATACTTATAGCTATGTACATTACTAAAGAACAAGTCTACATTCATATTCTAACACTCCCCCTCAAGCTGGAGCATAGATGTTTATCATGCCCAGCTTGTTACAAAAATAATCAACTCGAGCTCCATTCAACGACTTTGTGAACAAATCAGCTAATTGTTCTCTTGTGTTCACGTAGCCAGTAGAAATCACGTTGTCCTCGATTTTCTCACGAATGAAATGGCAATCAACCTCAATATGTTTTGTTCTTTCATGATAAACCGGATTTGAGGCGATATGAAGGGCGGCTTGATTGTCACACCAAAGCTTTGCTGGAGAAGTATGATGCTTTGACCCAATTTCAGTTAAGAGATGTCGTATCCACATAATCTCACATGTAGATTGCGCCATAGCTCTATACTCGGATTCTGCACTAGAACGAGATACAACATTTTGTTTCTTGCTTCTCCAAGATACCAAGTTTCCACCAACAAAGACACAATAGCCCGTAATAGACCTTCTAGCAATCTTGGATCCAGCCCAATCTGCATCTGCAAAACACTCAATACGAGAATGTCCATTATCACTATATAATATGCCAAGTCCAGGTGCTCCTTTCAAGTAACATAAGATTTGTTCCAGAGCTGTCCAGTGTTTGACCGTAGGTGTTGACATGAACTGGCTAACCACACTTACTGCAAAAGCGATATCTGGACGAGTCACTGTAAGATAGTTTAACTTACCAACTAATCTCCTGTATCTTCCCGGATCATCAAAAGGATCACCATCGTCCTTCATAAGCTGTACATTGGGAACCATTGGTGTACTACAAGGCTTGGCTGCTAACTTTCCAGTTTCTGCAAGCAGGTCAAGAACATACTTTCTTTGAGAAAGAAAAATTCCCTTCCTGCTTCTAGAGACTTCTATTCCTAAGAAGTATTTCAACTGACCCAAGTCTTTTGTGTGAAACCTAGTTTGCAAGAAAGACTTAAGTGAAGAAATCCCTACCGTATCACTTCCAGTAATGATAATGCCATCGACATATACAACAAGAAGGATAATGCCAGCTAGTGATCTCCTATAGAAAACTGTGTGATCACATTTGCTTTTCTTCAACCCAAATTCACGAACAACCTCACTAAACTTGTCAAACCAAGCCCGAGGACTCTGCTTCAAGCCATACAATGACTTCTTCAAACGACAAACTTTACCATACTCCCCTGAGCAACAAAACCGGGTGGTTGCTCCATATATACTTCTTCTCGAAGATTACCATGAAGAAACGCATTCTTGATGTCCAATTGATGTAAGGGCCAATGCTGAGAAGCAGCTAAGGATATAAATAGGCGGACAGAAGTGAGCTTAGCCACTGGAGAGAAAGTGTCTGAATAATCCACACCATATGTCTGAGCATATCCTTTAGCCATAAGTCTAGCCTTAAGTCTAGCAACAGAACCGTCAGGATAAACTTTGACTGTGAAGACCCATTTACATCTCACTGCCTTCTTTCCCTTAGGTAAATTCACCAAATCCCAAGTGTGATTTGCATCCAAGGCATGTATCTCCTCAAGCATTGCATCACGCCAACCAGTATGACTTAAAGCTTCCTTCACTGTTTTGGGTATAGAGACAGAATCCAAAGAGGCAACAAAAGATCTAGATGCAGGAGACAAACGATCATAGGAAACAAAATTAGCAACAGAGTATGTGGATTTGAAAGAGCGTGAACCTTTACGAAGAGCAATAGGGAGGTCAAGGCCTTCTGAAGGATCATGTGGAGGAGGGTCTGATGATGAATGAACTGGTGCAAGACATGTATCGCTAGTCTCTTGCCTCCTCGAGTAAACTTGAGTAATTGGCGGTCTAGCTTGCATAGATGGAGTAGGAGCTGACGGTACAACCACCGATTGGTGCAATGTGGAAGATATAGGGGCAACATCAATGGATAGCACAGGAGCTGAGGGTGCAACTATTGGTTGGTGCTCAATAGATGGACGGGAAGATGTAGGAACGACATCATCTGATTGATCTGTCAAGACTCTAGTCTGATAGACTAACCACTCATCTTCTTCTTTTATCTGGCTTGTAGAAATGGGAGGTGCATAGAAGTAAGGTGTACTCTCTGAAAATGTCACATCAGTTGACACCAAATATTTGCCAAGTTCAGTAGAATAACATCTATATCCCTTCTGAAGGCGAGAATAGCCTAGAAAAACACACTTTAATGCCTTAGGGTCCAGTTTGGTAATAGATGGTCGAACATCTCGAACATAACATGTGCTTCCAAACACCTTGGGCTCTATGGGAAATAGTGACTTATTTGGAAAGAGAACGTTATACGGTATACCACAGTTAAGCACAGCAGAAGACATCCGATTGATAAGAAAACAAGCCGTAGAAATCGCATTGGCCTAGAATTGTTTAGGAACCTTCATTTGGAACAAAAGCACCCGAGTTGTCTCAAGTAAATGTCTATTCTTCATTTCGGCAACTCCATTTTGAGAGGGTGTATCAACACAAGACGATTGGTGGAGTATCCCGTGCTCTCTCATGTAGGACTGAAATGAGGTGGACATGTATTCCTTAGCATTATCACTCCTTAATATGCGCACACTAGTACCAAACTGAGTTTTAACTTCAGCACAAAATGCACAAAAGTGGGAAAATACTTCTAATCGATTCTTCATAAAGTAGATCCATGTCATCCGAGAATAATCATCAACAAAGGTAACAAAATATTTATATCCACCTTTGGACACAACTGGACATGGTCCCCAAACATCAGAGTGGACCAAATCAAAGGCAAACTCAGCTCGTCTATTAACCCTTGGACTTAACGAGGTACGATGATGTTTTGCAAACTGGCAAGATTCACAATCCAATGAAGAAATATCATGAAACTGAGGACAAAGCTTCTTCAACAAAGGGAGAGACGGGTGCCCTAACCGACAGTGTGCTTCATATGGAGAAACAACACTGGAGCAAACAACTGGACGAGGCTCCCATTGATCAAGGATATAGAGACCATCAGATACATGTCCTTTACCAATAACTTTCTTTGTCATAAGATCCTGGAGCTCACAATAATTAGGATAAAAAGAAATAGAACAATTTAGCTCCTTGGTAAGTTTACTCACAGAGATTAATTTGAAGGCGAGGTTTGGTAGGCTTAATACAGATGACAACTTAATAGAGGAGGTTGGGTTAACGGTCCCAAACCCACAACATTACATTTTGACCCATCAGCTACCGTCACAGGAAAAGGTGCTCTGTGTGTTCTAAAGTAAGAGAAAGTATTTGGATTACCTGTCATGTGATCCGTGGCACCAGAATCAATAACCCACTTATTTGAAAAGGAAACAAGACATGTTTTATCTATCTCAGCAAGGGTAGTAACTTTTCCTCCTCCCCTGTTTTCAGTCGCAGAAGCCATTTTCTCATACATTTTTCAACCTACTAATTATTGTTGTTAATTGAAGAAGCAGACTGTTGGAACCTTTTTCCCAAAATTACCAGTACTTCACGGCAGATTCACGAAGAGCACCAATGTGCAATAAACTAATGAGAGACTAGAGGGTACTCATAAAGAGCAAATTATAAGTCCACAATAAGAGGGAACTTTCACCCGAAAGTAACAAGATCAAGCTAACGCAGCACTGTTACAAAAATACTGTTGTAGTCACGCGAGCAAACAACGAATTTCGAGATCCAAAACACAAGTAGCCAGTCACAGAATAAAAGAAAACCGAGCTGAATAACGATTCACAGAACAAGGTGAAGAACCGATCTAAAATTGAGCTACTGACCTTTCGAAAATAGTGTTAAGTTCATATAAATACCAGGAGCATGCCGGAATTGAAGAGGCGATGTCGAAGATACAAGGCACGACCGAGACCGACTGTGCATGCGCCTCCACGCGCCGGCGCGTGAGAGGCAGATCTGAGAAGAAGGCGGCGCGTGAGAGTCACGAAATGTTCACTAAGACGCCGGAGGATCCCTTCCGGCCGATAAATCTGTTCTCCCTTCACCCTTAGCAGCAGTGATCCAAAATTGTCACCCTAATTGTGACCTAATGAAGAACCGAGTTCTTCTCCAAAAGAAAAAGGAACCAAGGTAATTTGCAGATCACACAAACACGGATCGAAATGCTCTGATACCATGTAAAGTAACAAGATCAATGGAGGAATTTCTGTATATTCATATTCAATAGGTGCTAGGTTTAAATACAATCATTCTGTACAACTAAACAAGGAAAGACTTAAAAGAGAGAATCCTAAGAATCTACTAGTTATACTTATAGCTATGTATATTACTAAAGAACAAGTCTACATTCATATTCTAACATACCCCATCCTATGGATAACTTGTGTTGAACCCCAAAAAAATTACCCTTTCTTTTAAGAAAAGATAGGTTTCGGGTATATTTCAACAAAATGGGATTCCAAAGGGCTTTCTTTGGAGTCGCCACCTAATTTAGGAGAATTAGGAACCAATTAATTAAATAGTGCGTGCGAGCACTCCGTTTCAAGGAAATGGTCTATTTTCAGAGATTCTAAGTAAGAGGTTCAATTATTTTCGAAAGAAGGTTTCAATTTGAAAGCACTTTCGAAAATCCACAAAATGTGGTTAATCCTTCGGTTTTCACAAAATAGCTAAATAAATGCGATTTACAAAAAAATTTAACTTTCAATTAAAAGCGTCACTAATTGAATTTAAAATCAAGTATAAAGGTAGGGAAAATAAATGACTTTAATAAGAAAACTAATTGACTTGAAGACTTGCATTAAAGTTGTATTTAAAAAAAAAAACGATTTTAAAATTATTACGAATTGGCTTGCACGCGTTATTTAACTAAAAGATTCAAAATTCCTAAAATAAGATGGAGATTCTAAAGAAATAAAATATTCACAAAATAACTCAATAAATAACTAAACATTCATTCATAATCAATCAAATAAATTATTCTACAATAATTATATACGGGGAATTCCTAATGATATGCAAATTCTAAGGAATTGGGAAAGAGAAGAGGTTTAGAAGAAAACCCGGAAATTGGCAAACTCACGGGAGCCTTGTATTTATTTAATTTTGTACATTTATGCCCATGAGCCTAAAACATCACATGGCTCAACAAAGCATTTTTTTTAAATTTTCTAAGATCTTCACTTCTTGAATCTTGAGCCCGGACTCGACCCCAATGCAACTCCAAGCCGATGAGCCAATCCCAATTGGTGAGTTTTAACCAAACTCGCTCCCAAGGGGTTTCATGCAAAAACAAATAGTGATAAAGAATTAATAAATGCCTTTAAGGATTGGATACAATTTGCGAATTAAGCAAAAGTGTAAAACCACACAACCTGTGTACTAATTGGAGGAAGAATCCAATACAAATCCAATAATTTCGATAGCGCACATAAAATCAGAACAAAGCAAAGCAGGCTCACAAATTCGACATTCAAACAGTAAAGAGTAGCAAAAGTCCTCCCTGGCCATTATTTAATTTACAGTCTAAATAGATTCAATCACTTATTAACAAAAATAACCATGTAAACAACCAGACATTTTAACCACGTCAGGAGCTTAGCTAATAGTAAGAAAACAAATAGAATCAAGTAATTGTCATATAGCCAAGGGAACAAACAAAACTAAGCCAACAGCCACTTGATAAGCCTTCCAAGATATAAACTTTCCTATATTCAGCCACAATGCAAAAGGAGTCTACGCCAAATACATATGGCTTAGAACAGGACCAAAAATCCGAAAATAAAATTTGTCTCGCCATTCTTACTTACTTTCTTCTACTACATACAGAAGAACCTAGTATCCACCTTACTAGCTTCAAAGCAAGCAAACATAAACCACCCTACCTCATAAAACTTCTTTTACTATTGACAGAAAAATGAACTAATACGGAACAATTAATGCAACAACCAAAAGAAAATGGACCATGGAATTCTATCTCTAACAGGCACAATTTAACTGCGCTGCACTTACCAACAAACTAGATCTAAAACCAACTATAAAGTCCACTAGGAAAACATATGCTGCAGGAATAAAGGAAAAGAAAGAAACTGGAACAAGGAAAACTAAGGAATACAGGAAAGAAACACCTAGAAACTGAAGACACAAACAGGGAAAAGACTTGGAAAAGCTGAAACTTTAACTTTGGTTTCCTTTATAACACCACCAAGCTGCTGCAAGCTACTAGACGAGATCTAAAGCTGACATTGATCCTTCTTGATAATTCAAGCCTAACTGAACAACCTACACCCTCACTACCACTGCTTAGGCAACCAAGAAGCAAGAACACATCATCCTAATTCCCTACTAAACCCTGCACTATACATGACTCTTGAACAACCTCTATATACAAACTTGCGCACTCCTGGAACAGAGAAGAACAACCTCTCCATACATACGCCAAACACCCTGCAGCATAAAAACAATAGAGCAGCCCTCTATGAGCACAAATAGACCCCTACATCCCTTTTCAAAAACCTGCAAATACCCAGAGATAGCCATCAAGATTCTGAAACATCATCCCAAACTTGGCAGCAACAACAACAGCTCCTACCACCTCACAAACCCACCTGACAAACACCCTAGAGCCTTCTCCAACACCCACACTGAATCAGGCAACCTGCAGCCTCTACATTCAACTTTAGACATCTGCAAACACCTACTTACTGCCCTGGACAACTACCAGCACTAATTCTAAACACCTGCAACCACACCAGCATTCACACTGATCCACAAGGCTCCAAATACTTATAGAAATCAGTTTATAGGCTTCAGGGTTACAACTTTATTGATCTAAATCTCAGATATTACTTAAGCGATTAACAAGTTAACTATTAAATGGATTTCAATCAATATCATGATTAAACAATTCAGAACAGAACAACCAGTAGGCCTATATATTCACATTATTTCCAGCTATTCATCATAAAGCAGATTCTATAACTTATCAAACATGGAGAAAAACTGAAATGTAAAGAAGAGAGGTTCGTTACCTGTTGCGACGCAGCGATCCAGGGCGAGGATCCGAAGTAAAGCGACTCGAACGAGGTCGTCGACTCGAGCGAGGTCGACGACTCGACTTACGAAGAAGCGATCAAACGAGATGGCGAGGCGACGACACAACCAAAATCAACCGAAATAGTGACACTGTGTTTAGTTCTAAACTTACAGACTAGGAAAAGAAATGTATCTCTGTATATTGGTGTGTTATCCCTGCCTCTTTTTGAACTTTTAACTCCCTTTTCTGCTGCTCTTTCACTGCTGCGTTAACGGCTCCTTCCCTTTTCTATTTATATCCCTAAAATGAGGGCTCGAGGGTCGCGACCAATACCCAAACCACCCCCCCAACGGCTCTTAATTGGATAAGGTTCTTGTACGAAATCGACCAGCTGGAATTTTTTGGACTTTTTTGCCTGTTTGAATTTTGGGAAAAACGGATCGGAGAGATTGGGAACCGGTTTCGGGTTAAAATTGGGAGAAGGTATTTTTGGGTAGTGGGTTCCCTTTCTGAAATGGGGGAAATGTATATCTTATATAGTAGTTACATAGATAAGCCAATTTTACAGGGAAGGAACAGTTTTAGCCTCTATTTTGCATAATCAAATAAATAGTAAGGGTTGTGCAGGACGGGTAGAATTAAAGGCTGCGTATTGCAATTTTATCCCTTTCTTTTTTTTTTAAATTTTAAATTATTTTACTCTAAAATTTAAAATTAGATTTTATTTAAATCATTAGCACTAATTGAAATTTCGGGACAAAATTGGGTGTCAACAGCTGCCCCTCTTTACCCGAAAAGGATGAAAGAGTTTTCAGGGTAAAGAAGTTGACATAAAACCAATTTTGTCAGGATAAAGCCAAGGACTTCTGATTCCATAGACCAAAGGTGAGGCTTATGGGTATGGCCGAACTCTGGTTTCCGAGTTGCCTACATATCTCGGGCTGAAAGAGAATCAGGCCATATGTAGTTCGACGACACTTAGATATGAAGACTCGCACGATTGACAGAAAAGACACACGAATAGGAAAGAAACCAAACTGACACCCTAATCTGAAATGAAAGATTAGGATAGACTTGCTTGTTCGAGTGCGATTCTTCAGACTCAAGAAAGTGTGCCAATATTAAACGTTCTATCAAGACCATTAAAATTACGCCTTAGAGGCATTTATAATTAACACCTTTGAGGTGACAGAAATACGCCTTTGAGGCAATAAAATAAGGCATTCATATAATTAACACCTTTGAGGTGACAGAAATACGTCTTTGAGGCAATAAAATTACACCTTAGAGGCATTCAGATAATTAACACCTTCGAGGTGACATAAATACGCCTCCGGGGCAACAAAATTACGCCTTAGAGGCATTTAAATAACTAACACCTTCGAGGTGATATAAATACGCCTCCGGGGCAACAAAATTACGCCTTAGAGGCATTCAAATAATTAACACCTTCGAGGTGACATAAATACGCCTCCGGGGCAACAAATTTTCGCCTTCGAGGCATTCATATAACTAACACATTCGAGGTGACATAAATACGCCTAATTACGCCTTCGAGGACATCAAATAACTAAAACCTTCGAGGTGACACAAATACGCCTCCGGGGCAACAAAATTTCGCCTTAGAGGCATTAAAATAACTAACACCTTCGAGGTGAACAGAATTACGCCTCAGGGGCAGCAAAATTACGACTTCGAGGCATTCGAATAACTAACACCTTCGAGGTGAACAGAATTACGCCTCAGGGGCAACAAAATTACGCCTTCGAGACATTCGAATAACTAACAACTTCGAGGTGACATAAATACGCCTCCGGGGCAACAAAATTTCGCCTTAGAGGCATTAAAATAACTAACACCTTCGAGGTGACATAAATACGCCTCCGGGGCAACAAAATTTCGCCTTAGAGGCATTCAAATAAATAACACCTTCGAGGTGACATAAATACGCCTCCGGGGCACCAAATTTTCGCCTTCGAGGCATTCAGATAACTAACACCTTCGAGGTGACAGAATTACGCCTCAGGGGCAACAAAATTACGCCTTCGAGGCATTCGAATAACTAACACCTTCGAGGTGACATAAATACGCCTCCGGGGCAACAAAATTTCGCCTTAGAGGCATTAAAATAACTAACACCTTCGAGGTGACATAAATACGCCTCCGGGGCAACAAAATTTCGCCTTAGAGGCATTCAAATAAATAACACCTTCGAGGTGACATAAATACGCCTCCGGGGCAACAAATTTTCGCCTTCGAGGCATTCAAATAACTAACACCTTCGAGGTGACATAAATACGCCTCCGGGGCAACAAAATTTCGCCTTCGAGGCATTCAAATAACTAACACCTTCGAGGTGACATAAATACGCCTCCGGGGCAACAAAATCTCGCCTTCGAGGCATTCAAATAACTAACACCTTCGAGGTGACACAAATACGCCTCCGGGGCAATAAAATTACGCCTTAGAGGCATTCAAATAATTAACACCTTCGAGGTGACATAAATACGCCTCCGGGGCAACAAAATTACGCCTTAGAGGCATTCAAATAAATAACACCTTCGAGGTGACATAAATACGCCTCCGGGGCAACAAAATCTCGCCTTCGAGGCATTCAAATAACTAACACCTTTGAGGTGACACAAATACGCCTCCGGGGCAATAAAATTACGCCTTAGAGGCATTCAAATAATTAACACCTTCGAGGTGACATAAATACGCCTCCGGGGCAACAAAATTTCGCCTTCGAGGCATTCAAATAAATAACACCTTCGAGGTGACATAAATACGCCTCCGGGGCAACAAAATCTCGCCTTCGAGGCATTCAAATAACTAACACCTTCGAGGTGACACAAATACGCCTCCGGGGCAATAAAATTACGCCTTCGAGGCATTCAAATAACTAACACCTTCGAGGTGATATAAATACGCTTACCAAAAGCGTGAACATAAAGACGCTTTTCGAAAGCCTGAAATATAAAGACGCTTCTCGAAAGCGTGAACATGTGAATACGTTATACTCTCTGAACTCTTCCACGGAGGAATGGTCTTGATTATAAAACAAAGTGAACCCCTTAGGATTGGCAATTTCTGAAAATCAAAAAATAGAAATTTAGTAAGCGTTCTCATGGAGAGAAATGAACAGATATGCTTAACAAATTGCAAGAGTTATGGGAAATAGAAATGCCGCCTTTCGGTAAAGTGGAAAAGCGTCGAGTCATGAAGCACGAGCTTTATCCAAATATTGTTGTAATCCAAGCGATGAGAATCTTAGAGATTGACTTGCTAAGATGTTTATGCTCCTTTGCAGATCTTAATGTCCCTGCTCTCAAAGAAAAATTGTTAGTTTTTTTTTTAGGGAGGGGGGGGGGGGAGAGTTTGAGTCATGCTGACTCGAGCCTTCATTCTTCATCCGCTTCCTTCTTCTCCCTTTGTCTAGATTTGCGATCCGTCTTTTGAGACTTGACCTACAAACTCTTTGTCAAGCAATACGGCTTTTGCAAAATCTGCCCCAGTTATGATCTTTCAAATCTTCAACTTGCCTTGCAAAATTTTCCCCAGTTATGATCTCCTGAATCTTCAACTTATTTTGCAAAATTTGCCCCAGTTGCTATCTTTCAAACCTTCAAATTATCTTGCAAAATTGCCCCAGTTGCTTGCCTTAGGGGAGACTGGAAATTTTAATATTATAGAGTCGAGCCCGTTAAGAGCGCCTACGTATCCCTCCACGGGAATCAGACCGTGCGTAGTTCTGCTTACATAAAGATTTTTTTTTGGGGAAAATATGGCAATCTAAGTACGAAGCCGTATCCGAATTGGAAAATCCACACATCTGCCCAGATGCATAGTTCGGCATTACATCATAAAAGATAAACAAACCTAAAGCATTATAAAATCTGATCGAATCCGATGTGGATTGCTTACTTATCCTGTTGCCATTCCAGGAATCAGATCAAAAGTAGTTCAAAATTAAATAAAAGAGGAAATAGGGAATTCCTATGCTAGTGTAACCGAGCTCTATGTGAGTTGCTTACGTATCCCTCCACGGGAATCAGGTTACACGTAGTTCGCATTACAATTAAAATTACATGAAATGAGAAAAACACTTGCTTGCGCTGCTTGTGAGCTATCTTGATTGTACTTGGATTGATAAATTTTGGTATTCTCCTATCTGGATTGATCCATCTTCGATTAAATCTTGGATCTTGTGTTTAAGAGCAACACATTCGTTAGTGTCGTGCTTGAAAAATTCTGCATGGTAAGCACAATATTTGGTTCCATCAACCCATTGTGGGGGAGGGTCAAATGTACCATTTCCTGATAGTGGTTCTAGCATTCCCACATCTTTTAATCTTTCATACAATTGAGCTTGTGGTTCACCTAAAGATGTGAATTTTCGACGCTGCTTCTTCTCATATTTGGGATGCGATCCTGATGGTTTAGACTGGCGAGCCACAGGTGGCAGATGTTGTTGAGGGTAATTGTATGCTTGCGGTTGTGAATAAGGGTGATAAGCGGTTGCTGCAGATTGATGGTAATTGGGTTGGGCATTATAGACTGGACATGGAGCGGGTGGAATTTGATGCTGACTTGGATAAGTTGGATATAGTGTGCTTCTGTAAATAGATTGGTTTGATGAGTTTCTGAAGGTTGGCTTCTTGTTTGGCCTTTGGTCGATATCAGCCATATCAATTCCAAATTCATCTTCCCTCTTTCTCTTCTCAAAATTGCCCATACCAGTCTGGATGGCTTGCGTAGTTGCCTTCATTGCAGCAAAACTTACAATTCGCCCTGTCTTAACCCCTTCTTCAACCATCTCTCCCATCACAAGAAGTTCAGAATAAGGTTTACCCATCATAGGGAGCAAGTGCATGTAATAAGAATCATCTTGGGCTCGGATGAAGTACTTTACCATGTCTTCCTCAGTCATTGGTGGTCGCACCCTTGCAGCCTGTTCACGCCATCTCAATGCGTATTCCCTAAAGGTTTCTGTTGGTTTCTTCTTCAGATTGGACAAGGTTATAAGGTCAGGAGCCATCTCGACATTGTACTCAAACTGCTTTGTAAAATCACTGGCTATGTCATCAAACTCACGCCACTTGCTTATATCCTGCCTCGCAAACCATTCAGCAGCAATACCTTCCAGACTATGACTGAAGAAGGCCATCAGAAGTTCCTCTTTACCTCCCGCAACCCTCATTCGGTTGAGATATTTGGTCAAATGAACAAATGGGTCACTATGACCATCATATATATCAAATTTTGGCACCTTAAACCCGGGAGGAAGAGTAACGTCAGGGTATAGATAAAGATTGCGGTAGGAGATGCTTTGACGTCCTCTAGACACTTGCAAATCCTTGATAGATTGCTGCATGATTTTCATCGTTTGGATTATCTCCTCTTGCTCAACTGTCTTTCCCTGCTTTTCTACTGTTATGGGCACTTCAATGGGTGCTTTGGATGTATCTTTGGTAGGTAAATATTGATAGTGAGGCAAGTTGTTGTGGTTAATGAATGCATTTGGGATGTTGTTAACTGGTGCAATGACACTGGAATTTAAAGGCGTGTTCGGATTGGCAGTTTCAACATTGGGGTTCAGAGTTGATAGCACGGCTGGCGCGTTTTGGTGGCTCGACCCTTTCATTCTGTCTAGTTCAGCTTGCATACACTCAATCTGCTTAGCCATTCTAGCAATTTGTTCATCAGGAACAACAACTGCTTGCTCATTAGAAGATGCAGGGATACCAGTCTGATTATCAGTCATTGCTTACTTCACTTTAGATTAGACACTTAACCAACTCGGGAGTCAACACGAATCAAACTCTCTCTCTTTTCGGGGAATAATCAAACAAAAGAAAAATTCAAAAGGTAAACTATGTTAGTCTGCGTGTCATTAACAACATTGCATACAATCACGTAGCGCGCGTCACGTAGCGCTTTGCATTTTACACAAGTTTGACATGTAGCAATCACAATTAGTTGAGCGTAGATAAAAATGCGGGCGCGTCCTACCCTGTAAGGTGCCTCTTTGTGCCAGAGGTGGGCCTAAGACGCCAAATTGGTGATAACGAAAAGTAGTCCAAGCCGGTTTTGCAATAATCGAATTTAGAGTAAGTGAAAATGATAGTAATAATAATTTCTCTTTCGTTATAACTTGATTTTGAGTACATCATTGTTACATCAAAAATAGAAACTGCCAGACATAATTTAAATACATCATTTTGGGTGCAATGAAAATATAAATAAATGCTATAACTACGCTGCATCAGGCTTGAGGAGGCAATGGAACTGAAGTGCGGGCCTGTTTCGATCAATCCTTGCTTGCACAGTCGGTGTGATTTCTGACATCTGGTCCCAAATGTCGTTTACATCCAAAAAACTTGCTTGAATCAAACATTGATCAAATGGATCGAACGTCTTATCGTCCTTTCGACGTCTCTTGCTCCAACTTGTTATCTTCTTCCAAGTATCTTCACAATTTCAACTTGATGACTATTTGAAATACCCCTTGAATTCAAGCATCCTCTAGTCTACAAAATTAATAAAAGTATTCTAAATTTAATTAATTGCAAAACTTGGCTTGGACTGGAAGTTCCGTTATCACATAAACACATAATATGCAAATGTTGTTGGGTTTAAACCCGTCAACGAAAAAGGGCGGTTTTCCTAACTATGGAGGCGGTACCAAGGACCGGGTCCAATCTAAGGTTTATGCATGCATGTTCCTAAAAGAAACTCTAGAGTGGGTTTACTAAACACAAGGCTGTTTTGAGTGGCAAGCGGTCACGCGGTAGTAAAACTATCCGCTCACCCCGCAGGTACGCGCACTCTTTCTTAAAGGGTTTTTTGTGAGTTGCGGGTGTATATGCATACACCTCGCGGGTATAAGTAACCATGAATAAGCTCCCAGGAGTGGGGGAAATATGAACGGAATGCCAGTTTTATATGTGCACAAATAAAGTGTAGTGACATGCTTTCAGTGACAAACAATTGCAAATAATCAAATTAACTAAAGATGCTATTTTGCAAATAATAAACAAATAAAGAGTTATCTTGTGAAAACCTCGCGGTTAGAACCTTAAGGTATCCCCAGCGGAGTCGCCAAACTGTTGAACCCCAAAAAAATTACCCTTTCTTTTAAGAAAAGATAGGTTTCGGGTATATTTCAACAAAATGGAATTCCAAAGGGCTTTCTTTGGAGTCGCCACCTAATTTAGGAGAATTAGGAACCAATTAATTAAATAGTGCGTGCGAGCACTCCGTTTCAAGGAAATGGTCTATTTTCAGAGATTCTAAGTAAGAGGTTCAATTATTTTCGAAAGAAGGTTTCAATTTGAAAGCACTTTCGAAAATCCACAAAATGTGGTTAATCCTTCGGTTTTCACAAAATAGCTAAATAAATGCGATTTACAAAAAAATTTAACTTTCAATTAAAAGCGTCACTAATTGAATTTAAAATCAAGTATAAAGGTAGGGAAAATAAATGACTTTAATAAGAAAACTAATTGACTTGAAGACTTGCATTAAAGTTGTATTTAAAAAAAAACGATTTTAAAATTATTACGAATTGGCTTGCACGCGTTATTTAACTAAAAGATTCAAAATTCCTAAAATAAGATGGAGATTCTAAAGAAATAAAATATTCACAAAATAACTCAATAAATAACTAAACATTCATTCATAATCAATCAAATAAATTATTCTACAATAATTATATACGGGGAATTCCTAATGATATGCAAATTCTAAGGAATTGGGAAAGAGAAGAGGTTTAGAAGAAAACCCGGAAATTGGCAAACTCACGGGAGCCTTGTATTTATTTAATTTTGTACATTTATGCCCATGAGCCTAAAACATCACATGGCTCAACAAAGCATTTTTTTTAAATTTTCTAAGATCTTCACTTCTTGAATCTTGAGCCCGGACTCGACCCCAATGCAACTCCAAGCCGATGAGCCAATCCCAATTGGTGAGTTTTAACCAAACTCGCTCCCAAGGGGTTTCATGCAAAAACAAATAGTGATAAAGAATTAATAAATGCCTTTAAGGATTGGATACAATTTGCGAATTAAGCAAAAGTGTAAAACCACACAACCTGTGTACTAATTGGAGGAAGAATCCAATACAAATCCAATAATTTCGATAGCGCACATAAAATCAGAACAAAGCAAAGCAGGCTCACAAATTCGACATTCAAACAGTAAAGAGTAGCAAAAGTCCTCCCTGGCCATTATTTAATTTACAGTCTAAATAGATTCAATCACTTATTAACAAAAATAACCATGTAAACAACCAGACATTTTAACCACGTCAGGAGCTTAGCTAATAGTAAGAAAACAAATAGAATCAAGTAATTGTCATATAGCCAAGGGAACAAACAAAACTAAGCCAACAGCCACTTGATAAGCCTTCCAAGATATAAACTTTCCTATATTCAGCCACAATGCAAAAGGAGTCTACGCCAAATACATATGGCTTAGAACAGGACCAAAAATCCGAAAATAAAATTTGTCTTGCCATTCTTACTTACTTTCTTCTACTACATACAGAAGAACCTAGTATCCACCTTACTAGCTTCAAAGCAAGCAAACATAAACCACCCTACCTCATAAAACTTCTTTTACTATTGACAGAAAAATGAACTAATACGGAACAATTAATGCAACAACCAAAAGAAAATGGACCATGGAATTCTATCTCTAACAGGCACAATTTAACTGCGCTGCACTTACCAACAAACTAGATCTAAAACCAACTATAAAGTCCACTAGGAAAACATATGCTGCAGGAATAAAGGAAAAGAAAGAAACTGGAACAAGGAAAACTAAGGAATACAGGAAAGAAACACCTAGAAACTGAAGATACAAACAGGGAAAAGACTTGGAAAAGCTGAAACTTTAACTTTGGTTTCCTTTATAACACCACCAAGCTGCTGCAAGCTACTAGACGAGATCTAAAGCTGACATTGATCCTTCTTGATAATTCAAGCCTAACTGAACAACCTACACCCTCACTACCACTGCTTAGGCAACCAAGAAGCAAGAACACATCATCCTAATTCCCTACTAAACCCTGCACTATACATGACTCTTGAACAACCTCTATATACAAACTTGCGCACTCCTGGAACAGAGAAGAACAACCTCTCCATACATACGCCAAACACCCTGCAGCATAAAAACAATAGAGCAGCCCTCTATGAGCACAAATAGACCCCTACATCCCTTTTCAAAAACCTGCAAATACCCAGAGATAGCCATCAAGATTCTGAAACATCATCCCAAACCTGGCAGCAACAACAACAGCTCCTACCACCTCACAAACCCACCTGACAAACACCCTAGAGCCTTCTCCAACACCCACACTGAATCAGGCAACCTGCAGCCTCTACATTCAACTTTAGACATCTGCAAACACCTACTTACTGCCCTGGACAACTACCAGCACTAATTCTAAACACCTGCAACCACACCAGCATTCACACTGATCCACAAGGCTCCAAATACTTATAGAAATCAGTTTATAGGCTTCAGGGTTACAACTTTATTGATCTAAATCTCAGATATTACTTAAGCGATTAACAAGTTAACTATTAAATGGATTTCAATCAATATCATGATTAAACAATTCAGAACAGAACAACCAGTAGGCCTATATATTCACATTATTTCCAGCTATTCATCATAAAGCAGATTCTATAACTTATCAAACATGGAGAAAAACTGAAATGTAAAGAAGAGAGGTTCGTTACCTGTTGCGACGCAGCGATCCAGGGCGAGGATCCGAAGTAAAGCGACTCGAACGAGGTCGTCGACTCGAGCGAGGTCGACGACTCGACTTACGAAGAAGCGATCAAACGAGATGGCGAGGCGACGACACAACCAAAATCAACCGAAATAGTGACACTGTGTTTAGTTCTAAACTTACAGACTAGGAAAAGAAATGTATCTCTGTATATTGGTGTGTTATCCCTGCCTCTTTTTGAACTTTTAACTCCCTTTTCTGCTGCTCTTTCACTGCTGCGTTAACGGCTCCTTCCCTTTTCTATTTATATCCCTAAAATGAGGGCTCGAGGGTCGCGACCAATACCCAAACCACCCCCCCAACGGCTCTTAATTGGATAAGGTTCTTGTACGAAATCGACCAGCTGGAATTTTTTGGACTTTTTTGCCTGTTTGAATTTTGGGAAAAACGGATCGGAGAGATTGGGAACCGGTTTCGGGTTAAAATTGGGAGAAGGTATTTTTGGGTAGTGGGTTCCCTTTCTGAAATGGGGGAAATGTATATCTTATATAGTAGTTACATAGATAAGCCAATTTTACAGGGAAGGAACAGTTTTAGCCTCTATTTTGCATAATCAAATAAATAGTAAGGGTTGTGCAGGACGGGTAGAATTAAAGGCTGCGTATTGCAATTTTATCCCTTTCTTTTTTTTAAAAATTTTAAATTATTTTACTCTAAAATTTAAAATTAGATTTTATTTAAATCATTAGCACTAATTGAAATTTCGGGACAAAATTGGGTGTCAACAACTTGCAAAATAGATGGAAGAATTATCTTAACGTATTTTAAAGTCTAATTAAATTATTTTTATTCATATATTTAGACAGGTCCATGGTGGCACTCGCCTTGTTTACCTCCACCATCAACAATCATCCCTCTCCCACCACCACCAGCAGTCACCTAACCTGATGCTCCTCCTACAACCGATCTGACAATGGAAGAATCAAACACCAATGTTGATTCTCTATTCCATTCCTTTAGGGTTAGTATTTCTCTTGAAAATATTTCTCTGACAGGTCCCAGTTTTCCGTGTCTACACCCACTCCTTATTTCTCTAAGGGCTAGTACAGAAGGTGAAGAAAAAATGGGTTAAAATATTGAAAAAATTAGCATCAGTTAAATATCTACTTCCACCACTACCACCAAGTCCACCAATGAGATTTTATCGCATGAGGAGATGTAACCCTATAAAGGCAAGAATTTTTGCGAGAATTAATAATGAAGAAGGGTTTCCTAGCAAGAGGAACTTCTATTCTCATGGTTATTACCTTAGAGTTAGAGAAGAAATAAAGGAGATGGTACAGACTTTTATCCAAAGAACTAGAATGGATATATGTAAAGGATAAGCTCAAAGATAAGAACAAATATTGTGATTCTAAAGTTGGAGATCAGAAATTTGATATTTGGATCAAGAACTAGATTGTGGCTGCTAGGAAATTAGACATGAATCATCTTTTGGTACAGATAAGAATGAATCAGATGATGAATCATCTTCTGGCTCTAGGTCTAAGAATTATTAATTCTAACTAGGAGACACAGGTTCATGATGTTATTCAATTAGTTTTTTTTTTTTTGGTGGGTGTAAAAGTTAAGCTAGGATTTAATATGTACAAGTTAGCTCCCACTTTTTTAATTCCGCTATTTTGACTTATCGATAATTTGTGTTGTGAAGGTCTTATTTGTTGTTGTCTTTTTAATTTAACGGCTTTTCTATGTAAGAATTTCTTCAATGGTTGATTCATAGTCCATATGTTTTGTAAATGTGACAATATTTTCTTTTAAATCAGTTTGAAGAATAATCGCAACTTTCAAATACGCAATTTAAAATCAACTTTTGCATTTCACTATTAGTGAGTCATTTTATAGCTATATATATAAATATTATTTAAAGTTTAAAACCACAAAATTTTAAAGTCTTATACCCATGCAAAATGTTTAGGCATTTTTATGATCGCAAATTTGAACTTTGTAACATAATTAGAACGAGTGAAGTATGCACTATACATTATCAAAAAAATATATTTTGCTCTTTTATAAACAAATCAAGAGTTTTTCCAAAGGTGTTATGGGAAATTAAATAGTGAAACTCACGATAATTATTGTTGGTGATATTTCCATAAGTTCCGTTTGCGAGTATTAAATGGATCCATCATTTTGAAGGCAATAGGATTGTGGTATTTTAGCTGGGAATTATGTGAAATTGTGTTGGGATGGAAGAGGAGAAGAGAGCTTTAAAAAAACAGTTTTTGAAATTTAATTTCTCAGAAGGAGATCGTATTTATAATGTTTCTAGCTAGTTGAATAACTCGATTATAGAGGTAAGGTTACTTAACACCTTTAGTACTATTAATTAATGAATTACAACCCCCAATTAACGGGAAATTTTAAATAAAAATAGAAAGTTGAATAAGTCGACCAGAAAATTTGAGGACTGAAAGAGTGAAAAACTAATAAAGATATGCCGAGATTAAACTTGGTTTCCTCCTTGATTTGGGTTAATTTTATGTATGGTCAATTAGCTAGAAACATCATTCATGATGTCACTCGCCATGTTTACACTCCACCATCAACAATAATACCTCTCCCACCACCACCAACCTGATGCTCATTCTGCGACTGATTTGACCATAGAAGAATCAAACACTAATGCTAATTCTCCATCCCATTCCTTTAGAATTAGTACTGCTCTTTAATATATTTCTTCTACGGGTCCAATCAATGTACCGTGTCTACACACACCCATTACCTCTACAAGGGGTAGTATAAAAGGTAAAGAAATGATGGATGAAAAAATATTTGAAAAACAATTAGCATCAAATAAATCTCCACTTCCACCACTACCACTAGGTCCACCACTGAGACTTCATCACAGGAGGCGGCGGGACGTTATAAAGGCAAAAATTGCTGCAAGAATTAGTAATGAAGAATGGTCCAGTAACAAGAGGAAACCCTATCTCACGATTATTACCTTAGCAAAGAAATGAAGGAGAGAATACGAATTTTATCCAAAGAACTAGAATGGCTAAATGTAAAGAATAATCAAGCTCAAAGAGAGGAACAAGCATTGTGACGCTGAAGTTTCATATCAGAAATTTGAGATTTGGATCAAGAACAACATAAAAGTTGCTAAGAAATTTAGGCATGAATCATTTTCTAGTACAGACTAGAGATATTTAAATTAAATGTCACTATATTTTGACATTTCCAATCAAATGTCACTATTTTTACGACATTTTTTAAGTAAAGTCACAAAATTATGTTTTTACCGACATTTATCTTAAGTGTCGCTAAATAAATATCGTTGTATCTTATATTTCTTGTAGTGAACGAACAAAAAAGCGCCCTTCCAAGTTACATTTGCTGCTCTGTATTGTATTATGTGGTATTCTCTCAATTAAAACCTTTGTAAATAAACAAAAAGCATGAGAAGAAAGTTGCGCTACCCATACAAAAACATCATATTACTCGAATACTAGATTAATACATTTTTAATGCACCATCAAATATCCAAGAATGATCTGTGGAATCCATCTTCAAATTTACCAACAAACATCCAAGAATCTACTCTAACACTGATCACTTCTCAGTTCTAGATTTCGTTATTATCTTTCGGAGACCAACTTCATATCCTCTTTTCATGTTCAAGGAGAAATCCAAGCTTAATCTCGGCGTATCTTTATTTTTATTTTTGTCACGATCTCTCCGTCCTCAAATCTTCTCGTCAAGTTATTCAACTTTTTTATTAATCGTTAGCTGGGTTGTATTTAATCAATTGCTAGTACAAGAGGAATGTAACCTGACCTCTATAGTCGAGTTATTCAACTAGCTAGAAACGTCATACCCATGATCTCCTTCTGAGAAATTAAAATTCAAAAACTGTTTTTTAAAGCCCTCTTCTCCTCATCTCTCCAAACACAAGTTCACATTCCCAGCTAAATATATCATAGCCCTATTGCCTTCAACGTGATCCATTTAATACTTGCTAATGAAACTTAATTATGGAAATATAACCAATAATTTTTATCGAAAGTTCTACTATTCTTTGAGTGTGGAAAAGGGTAGCAAGAAGATGGGTGTGGAACAACACTAATATCCCTAAGCATAGTTTCATTTGCTGGTTAACTATGCATAGGAGATTACTTACGAGAGATAGGCTGGCTAGAATAGGCATGACTCAGGATAAAAAGACTACTTACGAGAGATATGCTGGCTAGAATAGGCATGACTCAGGATAAAACCTGTCTGATATGTGGTACTCAAGATGAATCGATCGACCACTTATTCTTTGAATGCGCATTCTCAGGGAAGTGTCTGTTATATGTCTGCACTTTCGATAATGAACAAAACAGAAATAAGATGAAGTAGAAAAATTCCAAGCCAACAGTATACACTGCATGTCCTTAAGAAATCTAATCCCCTCACAGTTACCCATGGTTTGTGGATTAATTTCTCCCAGGATAGAATGGAATTATCCTCACTGTGATAGCGGTAATTCAAATCATAATGAACAGCAAACTCAAATAATGGTAGCAAATCACACTGACTCAGAAATTACTTTTGTTTTGAAAACAAATGCAAAAGGTAATGAGAGAGAGAGTATGAAATTTTTTGATGATTAAAATGAGGCAAAATGCCTCTTTATTTATAGCCACAAGATTTGGAGTGAAAAGGCATGAAGGTGTCTTTTGGTGAAATGGCTATTCATGAAAGGTAGCCTTCAAGGTGGCTGTTCAATGAAAAGGTACCTTTTCATTGGTGAAGTAGTTGTTCATGAAAGGCAGCCTTCAAAGTGGCTGTTCAATGAAAGCACCCTTTCATTTGGAATAATGTTACAGCAGCCCACCTTTGGAATATTTGCATAAATAGTCTACTTTTTAATTTCGTTACGAAACCGGCTCCATATCAAATATTAATATAAAATATTAATATTTATTTCATTTCCCATTCACACCACTTTACCTTCCTTCCAAACCCAACAATCCCCCACATGAATGGGGAATGGCTATATGAAGAAAACATGCAGAAAACTATGTGATTTGCAAGTAAGAATTAATTGCATCTGGATAAGTGGGTTTCCCTTTGAACTTTCCGTAGTGAACATATATCGGATATACTCGGTCAATCGGTAGATTTGATATCTTTGAACCGTCGAACTTTGGTATATACCTAGACAACATATGTCACACAATTAATCCTTGACCATTTTTTGTTCTCATTGTTGTGTTCGTTTCAGCCATGAACATCGCCTGGTTCATGAGTGCGTAGAGAATTGGCCTTACAGAATTCTCCTTGAAGCGGCTTCCACTTCACACTCACATAGGTGATTTCTAAACATGTAATCCCGTAGATCTACACTGTTTGACAAACCCCGTATCAAACTTAGATAATCATTAAAAAACGTCTTTAACGTTTTATCCTTGGTACTAAACATTGTCTTACTAAGAGGATGGGTTAAGTTTTTTTTGACAATGTTGGAGCGGTCGTACACAACTTTGTTTGAGCTCCTTGAACCTAGATCTTGGGATCTCCAGTCTTCTAGGTAGAGTTACCGCCATGACGACTTGTCCTCGGCCATAGTCCCATTCCTCTTGATGATCTCTCAACATAATCTCTAGTTAAACCTTTAGTAAGTGGATCCGATACATTATCCTTTGACTTAACATAGTCAATTGTGATAATTCCTCTAGAGATAAGTTGTCGAATGGTTTTATGTCTTCGTCGTATATGACGATTTTTACCATTATACATAAGGCTCCCAGCTCTTGATATTGCCGATTGACTATCACAATGTATACATATAGGTGTCAACGGCCTAGGCCAAAATGGAATGTCTTCCAAGAAGTTTCGGAGCCATTCAGCTTCTTCACCGGCTTTGTCCAAAGCTATGAACTCTGCCTCCATTGTAGAGCGAGCGAGCAAGGAAGGTTTGTTTGGATGATTTCCAAGTTACCGCTCCTCCACCTATTGTGAAAATATATCCACTTGTGGATTTTGATTCTTTTGAGCTAGTGATCCAATTTGCATCACAATATCCTTCTATAACAACGGGATACTTATCATAGTGCAAAGCATAGTCTTGGGTGTACTCCAAATAACCCAAACTCGTTTCATAGCCATCCAGTGATTTTGTCCAGGATTACTTGTGTATCGACTCAGTTTACTTATAGCACAAGCTATATCTGGTCGTGTACAATTCATGATATACATTAGACTTCCCAACACTCTAGCGTAGTCTCGTTGAGACGTGCTTTGTCCTTTATTCTTTGTAAAGGCAAGATTAACATCAATTGGAGTCTTTGAAGTTTTGAAGTCTAAATACTTGAATTTTTCCAGGACATTTCTGATGTAATGAGTTTGAGATAATGCCAAACCTTGAGGAGTTTTGTAAATTTTAATACCCAAGATTAAATCCGCAACTCCCAAATCTTTCATATCAAACTTGCTAGTTAGCATACGCTTAGTAGCATTGATGTCAGCAATATCTTTACTCATTATTAACATGTCATCCACATATAGACAAACAATGACTATATGATTTGGAGTGTTCTTAATGTAAACACATTTATCACACTCATTAATTTGGAAGCCATTTGACAACATTGTACTGTCAAATTCCGCATGCCATTGTTTAGGTGCTTGTTTTAGTCCATAAAGAGACTTAACAAGTCGACATACCTTCTTTTCTTTCCCAGGAACCACGAACCCTTCAGGTTGTTCCATGTAGATTTCTTCCTCCAAATCTCCATTTAAGAAGGCTGTCTTTACATCCATTTGATGGATTTGAAGATCATACACGGCGGCCAAAGCTATTAGCATCCGTATGGATGTAATTCTGCTTACCGGAGAGTATGTATCAAAATAATCAAGGCCCTCTTTTTGTCTATAACCTTTAACGACCAGTCTAGCCTTGTATTTGTCAATAGTACCATCAGCTTTCATTTTCCTTTTGAAAATCCATTTGTAACCTAAAGGTTTGTTCCCAGGAGGAAGATCAACCAACTCCCATGTGTGGTTGCTTAAAATGGATTCAATCTCACTATTGACTGCCTCTTTCCAATATGGAGACTCTGAAGAAGCCATTGCTTCTTTATAAGTTTGAGACTCATTTTCCAATAGGAAAGTCATAACATCTGGTCCAAAAGAAGTAGACGTCCTTCGACGTTTACTACGTCTTGGATTATCATTATTTGGCATACTTCCTTTTGTACCTTCTCTTGGTCGTTTCGTGCTGACACTTGACGATTCATATTCACTTTTATATGGATATATATTTTCAAAGAATTCAACATTATCTGATTCCATAACCGTATTAATATGAATGTCGGGATTTTCTGATTTATAAACCAGAAAACGATATGCCTTACTATTCTTGGCATATCCTATAAAAACACAATCAACGATTTTTGGTCCTATCTTTCCCTTTTAGGTTTAGGAACTTGTACCTTTGCCAAACACCCCCACACTTTGAGGTAATTCAAGCTTGGCTTTCTTCCCTTCCACTTTTCATATGGAATGGATTGTGTTTTGTTGTGGGGTACACGATTAAGTATTCGACTAGCTGTAAGAATAGCTTCCCCCCATAAGTTTTGGGGTAAACCCGAACTTATCAACAAGGCATTCATTATCTCCTTTAAAGTTCTATTTTTCCTTTCCGCAATCCCATTAGATTGTGGCGTGTAAGGGGCAGTAGTTTGGTGAATAATGCCATATTCCAAACATATTTGTTCAAAAGGAGATTCGTATTCACCGCCCCTATCACTTCTTATCATTTTTATTCTTTCGTTAAGTTGTGTTTCAACTTCATTTTTGTATTGCTTGAATGCATATATATCCTCGTCTTTATTACTAAGTAAATAAACGTAGCAGTAACGGGTGCTATCGTCAATAAAAGTTATGAAATACTTCTTTCCACCGCGAGATGGTATTGACTTCATATCACAAATATCCGTATGAATTAAGTCTAAAGGTTCGGAATTCCTTTCAAGTGATTTGTAAGGATGTTTCGCAAATTTAGACTCAACACATATTTGACATTTGGATTTATCACATTCAAATTTAGGCAATACTTCTATATTTATCATTTTCCGCAAGGTTTTATAATTAACATGTCCCAAACGTGCATGCCATAATTCATTTGACTCAAGTAAGTAAGAAGAAGCTTGAACTTTATTATTGATAGAAACAGTCATTACATTCAGCTTGAAAAGGCCCTCACATAGGTAACCTTTTCCTACAAAACTATCATTCTTAGTTAATACAACCTTGTCAGCAACAAAAACACACTTAAACCCGTTCTTGACGAGAAGTGAAGCTGACACTAAGTTCTTGCGTATTTCTGGAACGTGAAGAACATTGTTGAGAGTCACAACCTTGCCCGAGGTCATTTTTAGGCCTATCTTGCCATAACCTTCAATCTTTGCTGTTGCAGAATTTCCCATGAAGAGTGTCTCATTAGGTCCAGCGGGAGCATATCTAGTAAACGCATCTTTATTTGCACAAATATGGCGGGTGGCTCCAGAATCAATCCACCATTCTTTCGGATTTCCTACCAAGTTACACTCAGAAATCATTGCACAAAGATCTATCTCTTGCACTCCTTGGGAAATAGTATCTTCTACCATGTTTGCTTGACCTTTAATATTTTTGGCATTCTTTGGGGAACGACAGTCTACAGCCTTGTGTCCATATTTGCCACAGTTACGGCAATTGCCCTTGAATTTCTTCTTTTTCGGCTGATTGTTTGGTCCAAAAGGTTTCTTCCTTTTGTTGTTCTTTGGTGCATCATTTGTCTCAACGATATTTGCTCCCATTACTGTTGAACTTCCACGAGCAACCTTCTTCTCCGCAATCTTGTTGTCTTCCTCAATCCTCAAACGAACAATGAGATCTTCGAGTGACATCTCCTTGCGCTTGTGTTTCAAGTAATTCTTAAAGTCTTTCCACAAAGGTGGTAACTTTTCAATTACCGCAGCCACTTGAAACGCCTCATTGATGACCAATCCTTCAATGAGAAATTTATTATTAATAGGATAATTAATACTTCTAATATGAGCATTAATTTTGATCATACCTTCTGCAATGAGATCGTGAATGATCACTTGCAACTCTTGGACTTGACTTATGACAGTTTTACTGTCCACCATCTTAAAGTCCAGAAATTTGGCGGCTACAAATTTCTTCATCCCAGCATCTTCAGTTTTGTACTTCTTTTCAAGAGCAAGCCAAAGCTCCTTCGAAGTTGCAGCAGTACTGTAGACATTGTATAAGTCGTCCTCCAGTCCATTCAGAATGTAGTTTTTACATAGAAAATCGGAATGCTTCCATGCCTCAATAACAACGAAACGTTCATTTTTAGGAGTATCGTCTGCCGGGACAGGAACATCCTCCTTGATGAATCGTTGCAAACTCAGCGTGGTCAGATAAAAGAACATCTTTTGCTGCCACCTTTTGAAGTCAATCCCGCCAAACTTTCCCGGCTTTTCAGCCGGTGCTGGCGCAGGGGCCGGTGCAGATGCAGGGCGGCTGGAGCTTGCACCAATAGAAGCATTTGGTGTACCAGAAACACCGTTGTTATTTTCTGTGTTCGTCATTATTTTGTAAAAACAAAATAACGCAGTCAGATTCAAACAATCTGATTTAATGTACAGTGAAGATTTTTTTTTTTTTTATCTTCAAACTGATTTAATGTACAGTGAAGTTTTTATATCTTCAAACTGCAAATAATAATATAAATATTTTAATAATCCGGAAGTTTTTAATCTTCTGAACGGATTAAACACACAATAATTTTAATAATCCGTTGAAGTATTTAAATCTTCAAAAACAGAATATTAAATTTGGAGTAGAAAATCTTTTTCAGATTTTAGTCTCCACAACAGTTTGGAGTAGAAAATCTTTTCAGATTTTAGTCTCCACAAACAGCCTATTATCGATTAGCAGACCAAAATACAAATTAGATTTCTTAAGATTGTTATATGTCTGCACTTTCGATAATGAACAAAACAGAAATAAGATGAAGTAGAAACATTCCAAGCCAACAGTATACACTGCCTGTCCTTAAGAAATCTAATCCCCTCACAGTTACCCAAGGTTTGTGGATTAATTTCTCCCAGGATAGAATGGAATTATCCTCACTGTGATAGCGGTAATTCAAATCACAATGAACAGCGAACTCAAATAATGGTAGCAAATCATACTGACTCAGAACTTACTTTTGTTTTGAAAACAAATGCAAAAGGTAATGAGAGAGAGAGAGTGTGAAATTTTTTGATGATTAAAATTAGGCAAAATGCCTCTCTATTTATAGCCACAAGATCTGG
The DNA here is from genome assembly GCA_029990575.1 of Petunia axillaris subsp. axillaris. NCBI lineage: Eukaryota > Viridiplantae > Streptophyta > Magnoliopsida > Solanales > Solanaceae > Petunia > Petunia axillaris. The sequence continues at coordinate 31,332,752 of JARKNS010000010.1, read as the reverse complement.
AGTGAAAAGGCATGAAGGTGTCTTTTGGTAAAATGGTTGTTCATGAAAGACAGCCTTCAAGGTGGCTGTTCAATGAAACCTTTTCATTGGTGAAGTAGCTGTTCATGAAAGGCAGCCTTCAAAGTGGCTGTTCAATGAAAGCACCATTTCATTTGGAATAATGTTACGGCAGCCCACCTTTGGAATATTTATATAAATAGTCCACTTTTTAATTTCGTTACGAAACCGGCTTAATATAAAATATTAATATTTATTTCATTTCCCATTCACACCACTTTACCTTCCTTCCAAACCCAACAGTGTCTGAAGGGAATACTTGATTGGCTGCAGCTTGGGATCCAACAAAAAGATGTAGATAGCTAGAGTGTGGAAAATGGTAGCAAGAAGAATCCGGGGGAAGCTATGTAGAGCATTTGCCATGAGTGTGCTGACTGCTCTGATCTACCATATTTGGCAAGCAAGAAACGAAGCAGTATGGCACCATAAGGTGCCAAGAGTGCAATGTGTAATCAAACGGATCAAAGAAGAATGCAAATACAGATGCCAGGAAGCACTAGGAAGAAGACACAGCAACAGAGAAAGACAATGGGTTGAAGGTCTGTACTAGAAGAAGTAATGCACAAAGTAAGGGATGGCATACTAAATAGGATAAGTTTGGTGGGAGAGAGTGGTCTGCTGTTCTTTTATTCTTTTACGGTAATAGTAGGAAGTAGCTCACTTAGTGAAAATGTATAGAGAAAAGTGAGTACAGAAGCAAGATGTAATTTGGATTAACATGGTGATTAATAAGATTTCTTCTTACACCCAAAAAAAAAAGTTTTACTATTTAATTTTCTCTAACACCATTGACAATATTTTATTTCTTTATAAAAGGGAAATATTCTTTTTCCACTTGTGTTTTAAGACTAGGGAAATAAACAAGTTTTAAGAACTTAAATTTATCGGACTACCATGTTTTTCATCATGACGGCTGCACATCTCTAGTCCAGGAATGTACTTAAACATGGAATTACATGCATGCATATGTATGTATGTATATATATGTATAACACGGATCTATATTGATCACAAATGCGTTTTATTCGTTATCTTGGAAGGATAGTATATGTGAGATGACATAATGTATACTATATACTTCCTTCATTTTAGTCATGACACAAAGTTTGAATTATGTGATCATAAAAATGCCTTTAACATTTTGCATGGTTATAAGAATTTAATAATTTGTGATATTAAATATTAAATAATACTAGTTACTTAGCTATAAAATTTTCTTATTAATGGTGAAATGCAAAAGTTAATTAAATTGCGACAACAACAAACAAGACCTTTACAACAACAAATAATTTTATTGAGTCGATTCTTCTGGAGAAAAGGGGAATTGAAAAGGTAAGCGCTAGCCTATACGTACACATATCAAACCCTAGCTTAACTTTAACACCCACCCACCTTTAAAAAAATGACACAAGATAATTAAACAACAACATAAACTATGATCTTCTCGTTAGAATTAATAATCTTAAGACTCAGAACCAGAACATAATTCATCATCTGATTCATTCTTGTATGTGCCAAAAGATGATTCATGTTTTAGTTTCTTAGCAGTTCCAATTCTGTTCTTGATCCAAATCTCAAAATTTTGATCTCCAACTTCAGCATCAATACTTGTTCTTCTCTTTGAGCTTATTCTTTACATTCAACCATTCTAGTTCTTCGGATAAAAGCCATACACTCTCATTCACTTTTTTAAGGTAATAATTAGGAGAATAGGTTTTCCTCTTGCTACTGACCCTTCTTCATTATTGATTCTTGCATATTTTTTGTCTTTATAATGTCCCAACGCCTCTTGCAATAAACTCTCAGTAGTAGACCTGGTGGTAGTGTAAATTTGTTTGATGCTATTTTTCCCAATGTTTTTTCATCCATTATTTCTTTACCTTTTGTACTACCCCTTGTAGAGGTAACATGTGGGTGTAGACACGATAAACTGATTGGACCGCAATCCAATCAGTTTACCTTTGCTACCCCTCGTAGAGGTAACAAGTAGGTGTAGACACGGTAAACTAATTGGATCGCTAGGAACAATATATATTTTCAAGAGCAGTAGTACTGACCCTAAAGGAATGGGATAAAGAATTAGCATTGGTGTTTGATTCTTCCATTGTCAGATCAGTTGTAGGAGGAGCATTAGGTTGGGTGGTTGGTGGCGGTGGGAGAGGGATGATTGCTGATGGTGGAGGTAAAATAGGCAAGTGCCACCATAAACATGTTTAAATATATGAATACAAATGATTTATAGATTTAAAAATACGTTAAGTAAGATAATTCTTCCATCTCTTTTGCAAGTTAACTATATCATTGAGTAAAAATTGCTTCAATAAATTTGACAAACTTTTGAGCATTTACATTAAGAAACAAGGATTGTAAGAATTTAATCCACATTTGTTGTGTGGGAGATTTTTACTTGAGAAATTTACACTGCTTAAATAATGACTTAATCACTTAATCAAAAATAGCCATTTTAAGTATATTACATGCATATTTCATGCACAACTTTTTGTAACATCGAGATTTGACATGGATCTCTCCCATTGAATTATATAGCGACAAAATTACAGCAGTTATAAACAAATCCCCTAAAGGAAAGAACAATCTCAATTCTGGACAAAAATATATGGGATTATGCTATTACAATTAAGCTCTCAATGTGCACACAATGTGCATAAAATATGCACGTTGTGTGCATAATATGTGCATACTGATTATAATGACTATTTATAGTGAAGTTGTAAAACAAAATGGATAGACATATATTTGACTACTTTTTTCACTATTTGTGAAGTAACGACAGACAAACCATTTGACATACTTGTGTTGGAACATAGGACAAAACAAATTTTAAGTAAGTCGATTTCACTTTGTTATATAAAGAATAAACTGAAATTTACTTCTATTAAATATCATTTATGTAGCTTTAAAAATTTCTTACTATCGATGAAATGTAAAAGTTGAATTTGATATGACCAAAAGTTTTTATTGTTGTTGTATGCTAAAAAAACTCCACTCATAATTTGATATGACCAATAGTATCCGCGCATCGCGCGGGTGATATACTAGTATCATTAAATTAACAAGACAACAACAAACAAGACCTTCATAACACAAACAATCGATGGTTCGATTCTTCGGGGGAAACAAGGGAATTGAAAAGGTGGGAGCTAGCCTATACTTGTTCATATCAAATCCTAGCTTAACTGTTATACCAACCTAAAAAACATAAAAAGGAACAAGCTAATTAAACAACAACATAAACCATGATCCCCAAAATAGAATTACTAATTTTAAGGCTAGAGCCAGAAGATGATTCATCATCTGATTCATTCTTGTTTGTATCAGAAAATGATTCATGTCTTAGTTTCTTAGCAGTTCCAAATTCCAATCTTGTTCTTGTTCTTCTTTTTGAGCTTATTTTTCACATTTGGCCATTCTAGTCCTTTAGATAGCATCCGTACTCTCATTCATTTCTTTTCTAAGGTAATAATCGTAAGAACATAGTCTCCTCTTGTTACTGGACCGTTCTTCATAATTATTTTTCGCATCAATTCTTGCCTTTATAATATTCCGCCACATCCTGTGATAAACTTTCAGTGGTGGGCCTAATGGTAGTGGTGGAAGTAGAGCTACTTGATGCTAATTTTTCCACTGTTCTTTCATCCATTTTTTCTTTACCTTTTGTACTACCTCCTGTAGAGGTAACAGGTAGGTGTACATTGATTGGACCCTTAGGAGAAATATTTTCAAGAGCAGTACTCACCCTTAAGGAATGGGATGAAGAATTAGCATTGGTGTTTGATTCTTCCATTGTCAGATCGGTTGTAGGAGGAGCATCAGGTTTGGTGGATAGTGGTGGATATGAACCAAGAACACAAATAATTTAATTAGACTTAAGAACACGGTAAATAAGATATTTGCTCCATCTCTTTTGCATGATTGTAGATTTCACATTTTTGATAATAGATATAAAACTAGAAGGTACAAAATCTGTTTTCTGCAAAGTAAACAAGATGTTATAAGGAAGAAAAAACCAGCTTATTTAAAAGAATACATCTATCTTTTCATGTTAAGACAACTTCTCATCCAAAAATATTTTATTTATTTAAACAATTATAATTTCTAAACAACCTGCTGTTATGGATGGCGAGTATCCAACCGCCGATGGAAATTCTGATGACAGCCGCAAGTTTGACAGCGCAAGGCCTCGATGGTACCGGGAGGATAGCCAGGAGCAAAACCTTGACAGCCGTCAGTGGCATAGGTCATGGAACCTGCTGAGCGGTTGCACATGCACTCACCATAAAGGGGTAGACTTCTAGACCGCCTATTAGCCCAAGTTTTATTAGCTCTGATTCTGGCATGTTCTAGTATTAGAAATGATTGTTGACACCCAATTTTGTCTCGAAAGTTTCAATTAAAAGCCTAATTATTTTAATTAAAATTAACTTAGAAATTAAAGGCAATTGATAAATTTAAGTTAAAAATGGTTAAAATTTCAATGCGTAGCATTAATTTCAGCCTACCCTTACAATTCCCTCACTTACCTATTAACATCTAAAATTAGGCTAAAATCGTTCTGGGGTCCTAAAATGCAGCCTATCTTCGTAAAGCAATATATACAACACAACACACGCGCATATTCCTTTCCCCCACTTCAGAAATCCCTAACCCGTTTGCCCGATCCCTGACCCGCGACCCGTTTGCTTTTTCCCCTTGGATTCTCTCCAAAACAGTCCAAAAATTGTACAATTTGATTCCATTTTCTCTCCCCAGTACAAAGCTCCACCAATCCTATCCGTTCGTTTCAAATTGAGTTGCAATCTGAGCCGTGGATGATTTCTAATGGGAATATCCTTGATGACAAGGATGAATTCGGTACAATCCTTAAGGGATTTGACCAAATTCACCCTTGTTCTACAAGGAATATATGAAAATGAGCAAGGATTTTTGGGGTATTCAAAGGGATCCGAAACCCTAGCCTAGAGTTATTTAATCTCTGCTTCTCTCATTTTTTTAGGGGTTCTGATTTTTTTTTACATAAAAAAAAAACGGCAGCATAAAAGCAAAACAAAAAAAAGGAATTCTGTTCTCACTTTTTTTTTTAAGTAAGATACATACATATCACTGTTTTTTCCTTCTTTTTTTTTTTGAGATTATTATTATCGAGTTCGAGTCGTCGTGTGATTCTTGCTCGAGTCGATCGCTTCAGCTTATCGCTTTAGTTCACTGCTTATAAAAAGGTAAAATCCTCGACCTTTATGTTTCCTTTTATATGTTTTACTCTCTGCTGAATCTGCTTCTGCAAAATATGTGAATAGCGTATTAAGTTATTTGATAGCATTAAATCTGAGTAAACTAGCTTAGGGAATCAATTTTGAGCTCAACCTTGAAGCTTCAATGTTGGCTTCTGAATTGCAAGTATCCTTGTGGATAGTTTGTGGATAAAATAGAACTAGGTTTGTTCATGAACTATTATGTAGTAATGAGTTTAAAACTCCAGTCTTTATTTTTTTTTCTCTCTTACTTGACTTGAAGCCTGTTCTGTAGTTTTCTCTTATGGATCTGTTTGTTTTATTTGTTCTTCAAAGTATCCTTGTTTCAATCTATTTCCTATGTGGTCCATTGGGATAGATGTAAGTATCTGGAGTTTTTCAGTTCTTGTTTGTGTTTGGTTATGAAGAAGGAGGGAATGAAATGAATTTTGGAGGCTGCAGGTATAGTAGCTGTGTGCAGTGGAGGTAGTATAGGAGGTGGTGTAGGCTGTTGTTCTGGTTGTCTGCAGTGGTGTTTGTAAATCAGAATAGGTGCAGGGATGTTTTGCTGAAGTTTAAGGGAGGGTTGGTTAGTAGCAGGTGTCAGGAGTTGTTCCTGTTTGTTTGCATATTGTAAGAAGAGTTTAGAGGAGGTTCAAGTGTTAGCAAGAGGGTTCTGTGAGGTCTGTTGAAGCTTCAGGGTGGCCTGGTTCTTTTTTGTTTAGCCTAGGCTGCTTTGGAGTTCAAGTTAGATTGAAGAAGTTTGTAATGTTTGGAGTGTTCCTGGAGATTAGCAGGCAGAGTAGTTGTTTGTTCTGGTTAGGCTTAGAGGGTCTATGGTGCTGCAGGTGGCTTAGGTTCTTGTTCTGGTGCTAGCTTGGATTTGAAGAGGATCTGTTATGGTATGTGGATGCTAGCAGGTTCTGTTTCTGTGATGTAGAGAGGAGCCTGTGAGGTGTGTGCTGGTGGTTCTGTAAGCTGAGGGAGTTGGTCAGACAGTAAGCAAGTTTTGGAGAGTTGCTAGTGTTCTTGGAGGTAGTAGGTTGGTTCTGGAGATCTGTGCTTGCTTAGATGATTAGGAGTGCCTGTTCTGTTTTGTGTAGGGTATCCTTAAGGGTGTTTTGGCTTTGGGAGATGGTATGCAGGCTGATGTAGCCTCTTAGGGAGTTAGTCGGCTGTCTGGTATTGTTCTTCTAGGAGCAGGGAAGGTTTGGGTTTGTTTGGATATGGTCTGATAAGCTGTGAGTTAAGGATGGTTCAGAAAGAGTTTGCATCAGTTTTAGTGTTAGCATAGTTTCAGGTTTTTCCTAAGTTTGGCTTGAGCTCCATTCCAGTTTGTTGAAGTGTCTATTTGTCTTAAATCAGTTAGTCCAAGAAGTGCTCTGTTTATGTTCTCTGTTGTTTGCCTTATTCAAGTAATACTTATTAGGTGATCCTCATTTAGGATAAGGCATATCTGTGGTCCATGTCTTCTCTGCGTGAATAGTTAATGTTAAAGTGGATTTTACAATTTGGAATTAAGATGCCGACTACATTGGTATTATGTCAAAATCTTCACTTTGTTTATGAATTAAGAATCCTGGTTCTAACGTAAGTAATAAGATGTAGTAAATAACTTGAGAGTTTATGTAGGGCTGGCATATTATCAAGATGTCTGGTTCCAATTCTTGGTTGTTGTTTGTCCAGTTTTGAGGATCTATAGTGGTCTGAAATTCCCACTAGAAGTTCTTCTTTGCCTTTGTTAACTGCATGACCATTGTTCCTTGAACTGTGATGAATATAGGGGTGTAACCTTTTAAATCAAGTATGAATTCATGTTTGATCCATTTTATAATTATCTGCATACATGTGAGTATTTCCTTGTTTGGTGGTTGAAGGTTCAGTTTTGAAGCCTTTATGATCGTGTCTCAAATATCATATTCTTATTTGCATAAATACAAGATTCCTTTTATTTTCTCCTTAATCTTATGGTTGTGAATTAGTTAAAATGTTTGAATACACATCCCGTTTCTTTCTTTTACTCAGTTTATGAAGATTACAATTGACTCTTGGACATTTTACTAATCTTTTTTTTATTTTCTTTGCATGAATACTTGGGACGAGTTGAATGAAAACTCACAAATGGGGGTGGCGTGCATTTCGAAGTTCCTTGAATCGCTCTGCATTTTCGGGACTTGATATCCCCGAAAATGTAAAACAAAAAGAAATGAATAAATGAAAAACCTTGTGAAATACAGGGCTCGAATTGAGTTCGCTATCTCGGGTTCTATTTTCTAAAACTCCTTCTCTCCCGTCCCCTTTAGAAAGCATGTTTTAGGACTTTGTAAACTGAGTTAGGACTTTGTATGATTAGAAGCCTGGTAGATTAGTTGCTTTAATTGAAATTGTTATCTTATTGTTTGTCTAAGATTGTTCATAAATTGCATATCCCGTCTCTTTGGAACTCGCCAATTAATTTAAGATAGTAGAAATCTTTAGTTAATTATCGAGTGCAAAAGAAATAAAATTAAAATTGTACCTATTTATTCATTATTTATATTTAGTCAATTATTTATCCATTTGTTAATTTATTTATTTATTCATTAATTAAATTAATTAAGTGGCATTTATTATTAATTTATTTGTTTAATTTTGATTAATCATTTATTTGCCTAATCAATTATAATTATTTATTTACCTATTTATTTATTAAATTATCTAAGTAGTATTTATTTATTATTTTATTTATTTATTCTATTATTTATTTAATTAATCAATTCATCATTTATTTTTTTTAATCAATTATATTTATTTATTTAATTAGTCAAATAATGTCGTTCATCCCTTATCTAATTGAAAGCATATAAATATTTATTTATCCAATTAAGTCATTTATCTGTTTATTTATTTATCTAATTAATTAATCAATCAATTATTATTCTTTATCTAATCATTTATTAATTTATTTTTTTAGCCCTTATTTATTTAATCAATCAATCAACCCTTATCTCATTATTCATTTAATTAATCTTAAGTTTTGTTCAAGTATTGTCATAATCAATTTTATCTCCTTTATATTATTCATTATCTATTTATTTTATTTAAAATTTATCCCAAACCAAATTTCAAGTAAAATTCGTGAAAATCGCCGGATTAACCGCTTTTAGCGGATTTTCGAAAGTGCTCCCGCAAGGGACCTTCTTTCGAATTTAATAGAACCGCTTACCTAAGAATCTCTGATTTTAATTTAATTTTATTTAATTAAAGAATAAATTGCACTCATTAGTTAACTTAGGTTCCTAGTAATCCTTAAATTAGGTGGCGACTCCAAAGAAACCCTTTGGAATCTCATTTTGTTGAAATATACCCGAAACTTATCTTTTCTTAAAGAAAGGGTAATTTTTGGGGTTCAACAATGATCACTGATACCAGTTTCTTTTAAGGAAGAAGATTAGATTTTGAGAGGTGTGATGAAACTTGAAAGAAATGGACACTTATATAGAAGAGTTGGTAGAGGGTTAAAGGTGTTAATTGTCTTTTTCTCTTTATGTTGTGGCTGGTTGGGGTGGATTAGGGTAATCTCATTCTGAAACCACCATCCTAAATGGTAAAAATAATTAAATATAAGTTATATATATGGATCACATCTAAGATTTTTTTTCCTACATTATCGATGTAGTTTAAATCTGTGATAATACATTACGGTAATTACTATTCATGAGTAGTATTTTATCATTTTTATCTGGTTGTAGACTGTTCATTATCATGAAAATTTACTTGTAATTATTTTATATATGGTTTTGTGAATATATTTTAGACAACCAATTCGTAGAACTTAAACACGTTATAAAAAGTAGTGAGCTCTCTCTCTCTCTCTCTCTCTCTTTTTCTCTCTCTCTGTCTCTATATATATATATATATATATATATATATATATATATATATATATATATATATATATATATATATGGCTCAATAAATATTTTTATAGTATTAGTGTAGTTTAACTTGTGATAATAAATTAATTACTTTGGAGTAGTATCACTTTAATAATGTCATAAATTATTCATCTTTATGGAGTTTACTTGTAATCATGTTATACTTATCTAATTATGTGAATAAAGTTTATACTTTCAATTTATAAAACTTAAACTCGTCTTAAAAGTGTATATTTTGGCAGCATCACATCTATGTGGCTTTAGCATAAAACCCTCTTCAACTGAATAATTAATCTGCGCTTCTGACTTCTGAGTTTGAAATTCTTTTACTGGAACTTTAATTTGACTGGTAATTTTACTAAGGACGTTGGAATAACGTTGATGTCTTAGAGACCATTTGGTTTAGACATCATGTTATTTGCTAAAAACTTAATTATCAGTAGACTAATCATAAAATAGAGTAAAAGAACAGCAGATTTATATTATAGATCGTAAGTATCACCGTACTATCAAAAAGAATCTAAGGAAGTTTGTTTATAGAGTATCAATCAGTGTGGAACACCTCATTTTAGAAGTGGCATAATTCAAACTTCATCTAATCTAACATCTAGCTGACCATCATGGGATACACTTAACTATTTAGGCAGTGAAAAGATGCCGTTGGCTAGGAATATTTATGAAATCTTGAGACTGTAATTCCATATACTATCTCTGGAGTAGAAATTCAAAATGAAAAGAAAAAAAATACAAGAAGAAAGAAGAAGAGTTGTCGCAACGGCATCTATGAGAGAAGATGCTTGAATCGAGTTACCTCTAAATAGATCGTGGAATTAGTGAGTTCAGTTAAGTAGGTTTTATTAGGTCATTAGTATCTATCCTTTTACTCCCTCCGGTCCACTTTATTTAATTTTTTAGCCTATTTTTTTGGTCCACAATATTTGATCTTTTCGGAAATCAAGATGGATTTTTACAATGTCACCCCTTGCTAATAAATGACTTTAAAAAAATAGTAAGTAATAATAGCTTGAATGAGGACTAATATAGTCAATTATATTACTAATTAATGCTAAAAAAGTAATTTTTTAATATCCGTAAAAACACCTAAAATATCAAATAATATGGACCCGAGGGAGTATATTTTTTTGGTCATATTTTGCAAATTATAGTAGTTATCCACAGCCCTAATTCTAATCGAGGTTGGTCTTTTCTTTCTCTCTTCTAATTCGTTCAAATTTATATAAAGCTTTAAGTATTTTTATTGAAGGAAGTAGACAATTAAATAAATATTAGTTAACTTAATTTAGAAAGTATGTAACATTTCTCCTTCGTGTTTTTTCCTTTTTCTAATTTTATATCCAAACTAGTTAGGATTGCATATTTCCTTTAATTAATCAATCACTTGCATGATTATAACTCTTCATCAGATTATTAATCCCTCTCTGGATGCTGAAAAGAGGGGAAAAGGGTAAAGCATATCTAGCTCGAAAATAAACTATTGTAGCTCAATTTATTGATGATGATCCGACTGTAAACTTGGAACTTAATACATCAACGGTAAAGAGTTTTTCCCTGATCTTGATCGTCTAATATTAAAATAAATTGAAAGAATTTCAAATAATCTTAGGGCATATATACTAGGAAGTTAAAAAAAAAAAAATGCATAGGGCTGCCAAGAGGGCAACATTTGAATTTAGCAATAGATCTCAAGTATTATATGGTTATCGTATCAAAAAATATTATCTTTTCCAAATCAATCTCACAATAGATTTTGTATAATAAATCAAATTTCAGGCCACACAAAATAACTTATCGTGAGATGAATGCCTCAGGATCACTCATTTTAGTTTTAACGATGAATTGAAAAGGTTAAAAACGCCAGCATCAATGGATAACCGAGGTTAAGATAAAATACTTCATGCATGTTAAAGGTCTTTCAGTTGACTAATATTTGTGTATATAATAAGTTTATCTATTTCAGGTTACCAACAGGAAAATTAACAACAACAATAAAATATTCAGTGATTTCTCACACATAGGATCTAAAAAGGGTGAGATATACGCAGACTTTACCTACCAAAGCAGAGATACTGTTTCCGAAGCGGCTGATAAATTAACTTGCTTTAACGTGAGAAAGTAGTACATTATAATGCATATAATTCAAACATACTCGCATGCACGTGCATGTAATGTATGAGCTACTTCTAGACTTGATGTGACACCCTCGCCAAGTCATCACACCACATGGGCACGATATGGCGCACGGATGGTGCCAAATAAGTCAAAGGGAGTGGAATACTCTAGAATAGTGTGGGAAGTTCTCATGGAACAACCTAGAACCTCTTGAAAATGTAAAGATAGGTATGGAAGATTCTAGGTCCATGGAATAATCTAGAGTAGGTCTGTAAGTGTAAATAGTAGGGACTTGTATGCAATTATTATTTATACGTTAGTCCCTGGATGATTAGTATAAATAGAGGGGCAAATCATTTGTAAAGGCATCCAACAAAAGCTTTCAAGTTTGAGTGAATAAAAGCTCTCTTTGGCAAATCTCTCTTGTCTTACTTTGTTTAGCATTCTCTTAGCGATCTTGTTGAGTTGAAGGCTTACTTGAGTTTGCTACTTTGTAGACAAACAGTCAAGTGCCGCAAGGAGTACTACTTTGAAAGTTAGGCCATGACATCTAGCTTGCTAATCTAAACACGCTTAAAAGTTACACACATGTTTCAAGACTAATCTTGATTTGATTTCTTGTTATGCTAATCCAATGAACTGTACTTTTCATCTCAGATTGATCAATTTTTGTTCAAAGATTGAGTGGTTAATATTAAGAGGTAATTAACCAAAAGCTAGTAAGATTATAAAAATTGGGTATAGCCCATTAAAGTGGATTAATACGAGATGATTTCTGGAAAACGCAATAAGTAACAAAATTGATACTGTACCATGTATACTTTGGTCTGATAACAAGAAAACATATATTTTCTTTTAAATTTTAGTGTGAAACAGGTTAACCGAAAGAATGCAGAGGAAACAAGGAACAATTCTCTATATTATTTCTAAAACTAAGGCATATGATACTTTTTTTTTTTTTTGGTAAACAACAAGACTTTTATTCAAACACAAAAACATACTAGTTCCTATTACAAAGAGTGGCAGATTCTGAAGGCATAGCCCCAAAATGGTCATAGTTCGGAATTAAAACATCATTACAACAATTAACAGTTCTACGATACTTGGTTCCTAAAAAGTCCTTTTCGTAGATTGGAACTACAAAAGATGGGGGACTTTGATATTGCATTAAGTCCTCAAAAGGTAGTAAACTGCAGCCATGTTTTGCCATTATATTGCATCAGCTACTCCATTAGCTTCTCTGTAGTTATGCTGCAGTATAGGGTCCCCAGCCCTAGTCAATAGCCACCTGCAGTCGTTTATCAAGTTAGAGTAAGTTCCGGCATTGTTTATTAGAAGATGCAGCAGATCCTTGCAATCTGTTTCAATAGTTAGGGGAAGAAGGTTTCTTTCCAAGGCTATTTGAACTCCATGCATCAGTGCAAGAGTTTCAGCAAGAATATTTGTTGTGTTATACATGCCTTTGCTATATCCTAATATCCACAGTCCCAAGCTATCTCTGATTACTTCTCCTAGCCCTCCTTTTCCATTATTTTCTTGACAGGATCCATCTATGTTTAGCTTGAAGACTTGCTCCCAAGGCATATGATACTTGAAAAGCGACCCTAATTAATTTGCTCCGAGTTGTGCTATTTTTATTTTCACAACTCGCACTCGTAATCTCTTATTAAGGGGGAATGAATCGTATACATCAAATTATAAATGTTGGTGGTTATGAATTGTGACAATTCTTATTTAGTAATTATGAGGAGGCTACATATGTTATATTCTGTTGTTCGCAAAGAAAAGAGAAAAAATAAATTAATGTTCCTTCTTTAAGTATAAAATTGAGTATTCGATGTGAATTTGGGCGGCAATAAAATTGAACGTAGAAAAATTACTTTTTTGTATATAGAGATTTATTTATTTAATTTTAGCATTTAAACTTAAAATTACCTAACATATATAATGCATGGCCTAATACATATATGGAACATAATACACTAATAACTCAGAGAATGCACAAGACCATACATACATAGCTGAGTATGTTCCAAAAGGCCTTAGCTGGATCATAGTTGTTTATACAACTAACAACAACAACCACAAAAACTCAATATGTTTCCAAAAATAGGATATTACGCGGATGAGATATATATGCAGATCTTACCCTAACTACCTCAAGTAAGGTAGTAAAATTTCAACCGTGCATATACATAATTCATTAACTTTTTTAGATAACTGAGCAATTAACATTATTTGCCATTTTTGATAGAGAATCTAACCAACAATCCCACTCAAGTCATAAAATCAGATGCTAAATCATCAATTTGTTTTTCCAAAACCATCTCTGGAAAATAAAAATAAATTTCAGCTTATCCTCTATATTTCGAAGAGATATTGACCTACTTAAATTTTGTCCTATGTTATAACACAAGTTTTGTTAAACGTTTTGCCAGTTGTTACTTTCACAAATAGTTTCAAAAGGAGGCAAATGTATGTTTAACCTTTTTTTTACAAGCTCACTAAAACCCAAAAATGTTTCTCCTTCAGTACTCATCCACACGCCATTCTACCAAAAAAAGACATGAATAAATTTTCCAAAATTACGATAACAAGAACTTATCCTTATTTACCAATACAGTAAATACATGGTGTTTAATTTGTTGCCAATTAAATGCTTGTCGTCTAACCGAGGTTAATGAATGTGTATTTTAGTTAACTTTATTTTCTGACTTTAAACCAAGATTGAATTGTTTGAATTAATATAATAAAACGACCTTAGGTAGTCGTTTCGGGAGTTAGGACTCTGATTGGCGTGCCGATAATTTAATAATCTTCGTAAGGTTCATTAGAACTTGTCTGTAAAATTTGAACTAAATCGGGTTTCGTTTGGTAGGTATTGGAAGAAGATTTCAATTTTCGTTGTCGATAAATCTTAAAAAGAGGTTTTCGAGCTCGATTTTGGCGAATGAGCTCCGAGTCAAAATTGAAAGCGTCGTTAAGTTCGTATGATTATTTGTTACTTGCGTGAATTTGGAAAAGGAATTTCAAGGTCGTTCGGATAGTTTCCGCTAAAATTACAAAAATTTATAATTTGATCTTATCCATTTAATTCGCATCTTGAGTTTCGAAAATCCGATTTGAGATAACGAGTATGTTACATAAATTTTGTTAACTTGTATGCAAATTTTGAAATTATTTCGAATTTCGTAGAGTTCCGTTTTAGTTTTCTTCACGATACGAAATTATCAACAAAAAAAAAAAAAAAAAAAAAAAGAAGAAAAGAATGAGAGAGGCGGTGGATGTAATCCACTTTTTAAAGACAAACGAGAAGCAGAAACGGAAAACAAAAACAAGAACGAAACGAGAAACAGAGAACGCAATAAGAAAATAATGCCAAAAAAGAAAGAAAAAAGAGGAGGAAAAAGATAAAAATTTCACCCCGAATCAACCAGGTAATTATTTTAATTCATTATTTCAGTTTGTTACGTGTGTGAATATATTATAACGGTAGAAATTGAGATATTAGACATTGTTCTAATAAATTAAATTGATAGTGTAAAGGGTTAATTGGACCCCAATAATGGAATTGATTATATATTTCGTACTCAGGGAGTTATGGGCAACCCATAAATGTAATTTATTTAGGGTTTGGTTATGTGACTTTGAACCCTATACATAGGCCTGACCTGCGCATCGCGTATGCAAATAGGATATCAGGTTCCTAATCGGATTGTTCCAAGACGTAAGGAATGAAGCCTTTAGCCTTATTTGAAATATATTTCTGCTTATTGAATAGATCGAGATCATTTGGCAATGAATCCAAAGGACAAAGCGGTTGTTGAGTAGCAGTACTAATTTTTGAACGAGGTAAGTGGTGTTTGTATCCATTTCTTTGGAGGCCCTTGGCCTTGTGAATATTCTACCACGTGTTCCTTACGTGTGTACGTAGATGCCGATAGGCGTACTCATTACGCCTTAACTTTGAATTTACATTGTATGTTATATGTTATATCCTGTTGTTGGCATTGCATTGAGCATTTGAGCATTGTACTCTGCTTTTTAGCTTGACATATAGTACTTCCTGATAGTCGATGAGAGTCCCGTGCCGGTGAAGGGTTATTATTACATCATACCGCATTCATATGTATTATGTATTTTGGTTATGGCCTGCTATGTCATATACTGAGTGCAGGAGTATTCCGCCCCACGAGCAAGAGTATTCCGCTCTTATGTCAGATACTGAGTGCATGAGTATTCCGCCCCAGTAGAGTGCAGGAGTATTCCGCCTCAGCTTTATATTATATTGAGTGCAGGAGTATTCCACCCTGGTAGAGTGCATGAATATTCCGCCCCAGCTTTATATTATATTTGGTGTAGGAGTATTCCGCCACAGGATATTCCACTCCAATTGGTTATTAGCTAGTATTCCTCTCGAATGCAGGAGTATTCCGCTTCGAGACGGGATTATAAGCACATGTGACCCCATTGTATCGCACTGCATTCATTTCATTTCATTACACTTGTTGTTGTGTATTGTGCGGTTATAGCGCGATGTTTTGTGTATGTGTTACGTATTTCTGATCGGTGATATGTTCGGGATACCTATATGTTCTGCCTATCTTATGTCCTTGGTTGCTTGAGTTTATGCTTCCATATGTGTTTCCAGTTATTATCTGGCTCAGCCTTTTTATAGTTTAAATAAGATGGATTTGGTTTATCTGTTTTTTTTTTAGTCTGCCCCCAGTTATTGAGTCTTTTTGACTCACCCTTGTTTGTTGTTTGTTTCTTGTCTATTTATTTCGTTTCGACAGGTTCGCTCCAGGACTGAGTTCGCCACGTTGTTAAGGAGCGAGGACGATTTCAGCTGTCAGGGTGAGCCAGCTTCTATTCAGGATGGCCACCATTTTTATATTTATTATTTTAGTTGTATTTTGCTCCCTTCAGGAGGCGTATGTATTCTTTTGTACTTTTAGATGTCTAGTCTCGATAGTCCTAAACCTAATATATTGGGTAGTCAGCTGTAATTTTTTTTTGTACAGCTTAAAGGTATCAGTATGTCTGTACTTTTTCTAAGTCTTGTTCTTATATATAAGTTGGATTTATATTTATTTTTCTTATTCAGTTGGTAAGGATTCGCCCGACAGATCTAGGTGAGGATGTCGGGTGCCCGCACAACCTAGCTAGAAAATTGGGTCGTGTCACAATTCCATTTGTTGGGATGAATAGTCACAACAGTTCAGACTCAAGAAAAAATTATGAATTGTAGTTTAAAATTTCATGTCAAGATATTGGAGTTTGAAGTGAAATTTCATTTTTTTTTTAAATTGTTTTTGCTGAAATTCAGAAATTTTCACTACAAACTTCAGCATTCTGACCTAAGATTATGAATGTAATAAAAAATTAATGGAGTTTGATTGGCTTTTGGCTATTTGTATAAAACTTTACGAATATAAGCATTTCCTCGTTTAGCGCATTGTAGCTATCAGGCACAAATTTCACATTTATGCGATAACGGGAAAAAATTCTATAAATATGTTACCACAAAGAAGCTGGTTAACATGTCACAAAAAGCTATGGCTAAAATTTAAATATTAAGCAAAATACTGGCTAAATATCAACTACCAGCCGAGTGTAAAATTTAGTAAAAATTTAGTGTAGGGCCTGTTTGGCGCGCGTTAATTGATTTGTAGCCGTCAAAAACAAATTCGTTGAGAAATAG
Organism: Petunia axillaris subsp. axillaris; assembly: GCA_029990575.1. NCBI lineage: Eukaryota > Viridiplantae > Streptophyta > Magnoliopsida > Solanales > Solanaceae > Petunia > Petunia axillaris. Next base: position 31,315,695 of record JARKNS010000010.1, on the reverse strand, counting down.
CCACCTCCGGACAAATCCCAGTATAAATACTGGGACTTTGAACAAAACTTGTTCAAGGCCCCAGTATTTGTACTGGGGAAGCTTCAGTAAACTAACCCCAGTATAAATACTGGGGCTTTGAACAAGTTTTGTTCAAGGCCCCAGCATTTTGTTATGGGACTATGTATAAAGCTTCAGTCCCATAACAAAATACTGGGGCTGTGAACAAAACTTGTTCAAAGCCCCAGCATTATTATGGGACTGAAGCTTTATATATAAAGTCTCATAACCCATAACAAAATGCTGGGGCTGTGAACAAAACTTGTTCAAAGCCCCATCATTTTGTTATGGGACTCAGCTTTATATATAAAGTCCCATAACAAAATACTTGGGCTTTGAACAAGTTTTATTCAAAGCCCCAGTTTTTTGTTATGGGGCTAGTCTGGGGTGTTTTTCCAACGCTAATGGAGCTTAAGTGTGCGCGCGAATTTTTGGCTATTCTTCAATGAATTTTGAAACGGTGGATAGTCCCCATTGAGCGTGTCCAAAAATGGCTAGTGATCAAAATTTCCCTAAAATTTAACCCCTTGTACCGCACTAAATGAAAACCAGCCAGCATTGCAAAAATTTTAAAAAACTAGCCAAATATACTGGTATTTTTGAACTAAAATTTTAAAATCTCAGTATTTTATAGTGGAATTACTTAAATATGAAATTCTAGTAAAAAATACTAGAACTTTGAACATGTTACTTCAAAAGTCCCAGTAAAAAATACTAAAAATTTAAATACGAAGCTCGGGAAAAAATTTTCTAGAACTTTACACTAAACTCTAAATTTTTTTTTTAACTGGAGTTTTGCTCAAATTCTCAGATTTTTATACTGCGGCTAGTCTTAAAAAATTGAGTATTTTTTATTTTTCTACAAGTTTGTAATTGGTGGCTGATTCTTTTTATGTGGTGGGAAAACTGACTAGTCATCAAAATTATCGTAAAATTTACGCCCCAAAGTCACTTTTTAGCAAAAAATTTCACCCATGTACCCACTTATCCCTGGTTATGTTCCTTTTGTCCCCACTAAGAAATATTTTAGCAAAATGGCCTCCTACCCATTTTTAAACATATGAAAAGTCTATTTTGCCCCTGACCAATATTAGCCCTAATCCTAAGTCCTAGCCGCCCCTTTTCTTTTTCTTCTCTCTCTCTCTCTCTCTCTCTCTCTCTCTCTCTCTCTCTCTCTCTCTCTCTCTCTCTCTCTCTCTCTCTCTCTCTCCGAATTAGGATTAGTTTCCTTCTTCTTTCTTTTTTCTTTGTTTAGTTTACTGTGAATTTGTCTTTTCTTTTTGTTGATATTCATTATTTATCTAATTTTTTGTTCCGTGAATGTTTAAATTTTGCTGTTAATCAATAGTGTTTATATTTGTTATATTAATTTATTTTACTTAGGTATTTAATGTAATTTTTATTATAATATTGTCATTGCACTTTGATTTGCTTTAACGGTCAAAATTATTGCCCACAGGGCAACAGTTGAACTATTTATATTAATTATGTAATTAATTTAATTTTTAGTAAAGTGTTGGCTGTGTAGTTTATTATCCTTTTTACTTTCAAAAGTGTTGCCCACAGGACAACACTTGACATAAGACTCAAGCATAGTCTTCCTATTTCTAGAAAATATTGTCCTGTGGGCAACCGTTGATATCAGAACATCAAGTATGAGTTGTGTTTTTGTATGGAAAGTGTTGCCTATCAAGCTGCACTTTCCTTACTGCTTAGTAGTAGATATTTTCCTTTTTATTCTTATTTTTATTTTTTGGATGTTGATATTGCATTTTTTGCTGGTACAAGGGAAGTTGTTGGTGCAATCCATAGACGAGGTGGAAGAGTTTATAAATCAACCAGCTGTTTCTGAGGATGTCGTTGCTAGTAAAAGACAAAAATATGGATTTGATTATGATTATGATATGCCATCATTCCATCTGTTTGACAACTCAGAAGATGTTGTGGCTGCTACACCATCTAGTAATATAGAGATCGAGACATTCTGTATGGCAGACGATTTAGAAAAAAGAACTATTTAGATTCTATGTAATTTTGTAATAGTATAACAGACTTTTAACCTTGTTCTTGTTTTATTTTACATTCGAATTTGGGTTCCGTTGCACTATATTAATGTTATTAATTATATATTTAAGCGTTATTTCATGTATTCCACATTTTTTTTCTTTTACCTAGACTTTTCATCTTGTTGGATGTGAGGGAGGGGGGACTTGTTATTTGTCTAAGGGTTCGGTGAAGTGTTGTCCAGGAAATTACGGAATGTTGTTAGCCTTAGAAAATTTAGTGAGTTGTTGATGTTTATGTGATGCCTGGGAGGCAATACTCCAAGGTTATTGTGTGAGATAAGTTGTGGGAGGGTGAAGGCAACATGCTGCCTGTGAGGCTGCCTATGCAGCATCATTTCAAGTGTATTAGCTTTGGAAATTTGGATATAGGGTGGATGCCAAGTGTTGCCTGTTAAAGGTTCTAGTTTGTGAGAGGTGTAGGTCACGTGCTGCTTGTCAGGCATCCAGTTAAGGGATTTAGTTTGTGAGGGATGTAGGCCAAGTGTTTCCTAGGCAGCAACTCAATGGAATTGGGTGTGGGGTGTTGGTAAGTATTTGAGGTCAATTGTTGCCCATTTGTCAATACTTGTATCTAAACACACTGCAACATTTATAGGGAATTTCACTTGGTGAATTTTGTGAGAGTTTGGGGGTGAAGTGCTGCCTAGGCAGCAGTATTTCAAGTGTATTAGCTTTGGGATTTTGGGTAGGGGGTCGATGCCAAGTGTTGCTGCATGTTAAAAGATCTAGTTTGTGAGGGGTGTAGGTCAAGTAGTGCTTATCAGGCATCCTGTTAAGGGATGTAGTTTATGGGGGATGTAGGCCAAGTGTTGCATAGGCAGCAAGTCAATGAGAATTGGGTGTCAAGTGTTGGTAAGGATTTGGGGTCAACTGTTACCCATTTGCCAACACTTATATCTAAACACAATGGTAAAGTGTTGCGCTGGCATCAGTTCATGCGATCTTGGAGAAGGTTTTGATGAGTTAAACATAAACTGCTGCCATCCAGACAACACTTTGGGGCAGTTAATCCAGTTTAAGTCGGGTTTGGGATAAGTGTTGCCTATCTGCCCATACTTTAAGGCATTTGAACTGCAGCGAGAATGAGGGGGAAACCTATTCTTATTTTGCAAGTTTTGTGGATTGAATGTGTTCACGTAACTTTAACGAAAATGAGAAATAGTTGTGCTTACAGCAAAACGAAAAGTATTTGTTGACAAAGTTAATGCAATATCATAAGAAAATAACATATTCATGCCACAACTCCAGCTCTGTTTCTATATCTTCTTGCATGTGGATGTTGGACCAGAGTGTGGAGAAAACTTGTTTTATTGTGTCCAATTCTTTTGCATCTCGAGCATCTGATCCTACTCTTGAAGAATTTCTGCTCTTGAAACATATCTTTTTGTTTGTCTCCTACAGAGCTGAATTTTTTGTATTCGGTGGGTGTACAATGAATTCCTTTATACTTTGTGGAACATCCCACGAGCTGTCATTTCCCACTGAAAGAATTTTCCTGATAAGTTTGCATCCAAGTGTTTCTTTTGAACCAGTATGCACTGTAAGTCGACTTGTTCAAGTTTCTTCTCTTTATTGCTGCAATGGAGTGGATGCATGGTATTTCGTCCGTCTGAAACTGTAAGCAACCGCAGGACCTCTCCTTTAAATCTACAGTTAATTCATCTTTTCCATCTTTGACAGTAAAACTTGTGTCATTGCTTGGATTTACCTGCAAGCAAAAGGTAATATCAAGTAAACAAAAAAGTGAAATGTTACATGAGTATTTGTTTGCAGAGCTAATAGTCATTAGTTTTGTTGAACAAGAGCTACTTACTATCAGCCTAAAGGCAGTAGGAATCATGTTGGTGACCTCTTCTTCGGCCCAACGTGTGAGGTCATGAAATGTGGCTCGTGCATCATTTCTCCTTTCATAAAACCAACTTTGGAGCTTGTTTTGGATGTAATCTATCAATCATAATATAGACAGTTTCCTGGCTTTCGCGAGAACAGCATTCATACACTCTACATTATTCAATTTTTGCTTTATTTAGTGGTGTACGTAGGCGTTGGAGGTTGACTGGCAACAAGAAGCCACAACTAGTAGGACAATTTAGTACACACACGTAAAGTGCTGCCTGTTGTGCACCACATGTAGAGATCCCTATACATTTTTGTTTTGCACCAAACCTTCAAGTGTTGCCAAGGCAACACTTAAAAAGATACTCCCTCTGTCCCATTTTAGTTGTCGCTTTAGCAAGTTTCATTTGTCCCAATTTAGTTGTCGCTTTAGCATTTCAAGATATTTTTTTCCAATTCATTCCAACTATGCCCATATTTAATAAAGGAGTATTTCCTAGAAAAGTCAATCCAGTTTTATTTATTAGGGGTAAAATAGTAAAAGACACACCCTATTTATTGATTTCTTAATGGGCGTGCATAAGCCTAAAGTGACAACTAAAATGGGACGGAGGGAGTACTATGCATACAAAACTGCTGCCTGTTAGGCAGTACACGTAGAGCTACTCTACATGTAGTGTGGTCCTGTAGGCAACACTTACAAGTTACAAGGCACCACTTCAGGCGATGAAAAGTGCTGCATATTAGGCAACATATGTAGAGTTTATGTAACAGCAATTGTTTGCAGTTCAACTGCAAGTGCTGCCCACAAGGCAGCGAGTGCGTTACAAACACATTACATTGCAACAGATCTTAAAAAGTTTTTTCTGTTAGCACCATTTAACATACATCATCTACAAGTTATTTCAAGTTAATTTAGGCAAAGCAATGCAGTTGTGACTAAATAAGAGTAATTGCAATTTCTATTCGTAAATTCTTTCGCAAATACAGATTCAAAGTAATATAATTTCTTTTTGCAACAACTGAAAATCAATGTGACGTTATTTAGCAGTAGTTTTCAATCATTATCATCAAAATTCATAAATCGCAGTAGCTAATCAGTGATTATACAAAAACTAAACAAATTCCACGAATTTATGATGAAATTATGCAAAATTTTATTTAAAAACTACGTAAAATTAATGAAATATTGAAGAAACTTACCTTTGAATCTTCTTTTTTCTGAAAATTTGAGTTCTTAGGTTAATCAGTTGGAAGAGTAAAAGGACGAAGGTTTTGAAATAAGCCGCAGAGTTAATGGAGGGAAGGTCTGGGTTATATGCTGTGTTTATATGATTTGTTCAGGTGCAATTTAGTCCAAAAAGATTCATTTAACTTAAAGAATGCCATTTTTGCTACACCACTCTTAGTGGAGTCAATTAGGCAAACTATTGCATTAAGTGTCATAGTTTTGTCATTTACCCACTTTTTAGAGTGCTAAATGATGTATATCCATCATTTGAAATGTTGTAGATGAATAACCATAGTTTTAATTAAAAAAAAATTGAAGAACATCCATTCTAAACTCTGAATAAAATGTTGTGACTTATAGTGAGAAATGTTGAATTTCAAGAAAAAATCTGAAGTTTGGAGCTAGAGTTGATGTTCTCATGTTGGAGTTTGATCTTATGTTTAAAATGCTAAGATTTGTAGGCTGAATAATAAAAAAAATTGAGTTAAGAGGTAAATTAGTAGCTTTATAATGAATTTCATTGTAAAGACATAAGTTAGAAACAAGATTCATATATTTTTATCTCGTATTTCAAAATCCAATATATAAACCTGTAGTTTATTGAATTTCAACAAAAAATAATCAGTTTTAAACTAAACTTGAAAGTTTTTATTGTGGATTTTAAAGTTTAACATAAACAGCTGAAATTTGTATAGCACTGTTAGCACCGTAAAATCTAGATATTTATAAAAATCGCCCCCTAAAAGTGGCTACGTGTTTTGCTGAAAAGGGCCACACGCTGTTAACATTTGATATGTTTTGGGCTAAACTGGAGAAAAAGGATATTGGGCCAAACTTAAGGACATATTTGACGAAAATACTTAAAAAAGGGTTAATTTTGTAAATAGGGTTAGATCTTTAGGGTTGAAGCTTGGATCCTCTTATATATATATATATTAAACCTTTGAGCTTTCAGTTGAACCCTACTACCGCCCCCTTTAGCCATAACAGCAGCTACAAAGCTCTCAACTTTTAAGGTCAGATTTCAAAAAACCCATCATTTTGTGAAACATGTTTGTAATTTTATTGGATAAGTTGACACGGTAGATTTAGTATGAAGGTTTATAGAGTCTAATGTTGATTCTGTTTACCTGACTGAGTTTCTGTGTTCAACTACAGGTTGTTTTTTGTGGTTTTACATTTACCAACAAACAAATATGTCTGGGTAAGCTTTCGATATTCGTAAGCTTTCTTGTTAAAAATTCATTTTTTTAATTTATTCTAGTGTTCAAAGTTTTTATCTTGTTTTGGGTTGTAGTAATCTAGAAGTGTGATATGTTTTATATGGTTTGATGAATTGCTTGATCTACGATGATGTATCATGTTTGCAAGCTCTATGTTTAATTTTTGATATGTCTATTAGAAATTGCTATGCAGAATTTTTTCATGTCGTAGATTTCATGGAAGTAGAGCCAAATTTAGGCATTTTAACGAGTCGATTAGTCCAGTGGTACAAGAAGAGCCAATGTTTTGGATGCATATCCGAAACCTTATGGCTAATATTTTAACCAATTGGTAGACTGCTTATTTTTTTATAGCAGTAAGGACATTGTCTATGGTGTATTCTACCATAAGATGGAGGAATTGGTTGCTAAGAAAATGAATTGCATATTTTGGTGGACTTTATTATTTACTTTGGTATTCCCTAGCTTTTTTTAGGAAGAAACTTGCAGTGACATCTTTTTAGGATTTCTATGTTTAGTGTTTGTCAATTTTGAGATTCCTGTAGCATTGGATTTTATTCGATTATAATGTGACACTGGACACTCCTTTCTTGCTTATCCAATTTGCTCTATGATGTGGGAGTATGTTTAAACTAGTGTAATGTGTTCTTGAGCTGACATTTGTATCTCTGTAGAGAGGATGCCCCTGTTGCTGTTGCTGCTGCTGAGACTCCTGCTGCTTCAGCCCCTGGAGAGCCCATGGATATCATGACTGCTCTGCAGCTGGTGCTCAGGAAGTCTAGAGCTCATGGAGGACTTTTCCGAGGTCTCCATGAAGGTGCTAAGGTGATTGAGAAGCATGCTGCAGAGCTCTGTGTGTTGGCTGAGGACTGCGACCAGCCGGATTACGTCAAACTGGTGAAAGCACTTTGTGCTGATCACAATGTTAGTTTGATCACAGTTCCCAGTGCAAAAACTCTCGGCGAATGGGCTGGTGTAAGTAATTAAGGATTGCTGATTTGTTGCTCAGTTTAAGGTTTCTCTGTCTTTGTTGTCTACTAGTTTGCTTTCTGTTTTGACAATGAAAGTGAACCTGTGTTTTTACAAGCTATAACCCTTGCTTTTAGGAGAGCATGTTTTTAGGGTATTTTAGTACTTGAATCCCCAGAATGCAGGACTGCAATCACAACTTCATTTTGGACTTTCATTACCTTGAAATTATAACGATTGTGTCTAGTAGTCCCATGCTTTTGTGCAACTCTTGAAATCGTGTGCACAGTAAGATTATGATTAGTAACTTCTAGACTTATCTTTATCGAAGAAAACCTGTGGACTTCTCTTGCAAGTGTTTTACAGTTTTACTTTCTTAATGACTTGTATTGCGTTCAAGATCCAATGGCTTATTGACTATGGCTTCTTTTTGTTTTGCAGTTGTGCAAGATCGACTCTGAAGGGAAAGCAAGGAAGGTTGTTGGATGTGGCTGTGTTGTCGTGAAGGTACATCTTGAACTTCAATGGATCAGAAATTTTTTCTAGCACAATGACAGTATTACCTGATAAGTTGCCAAAATATAACATCATTTTCATCATAATGATTTTTCTGATTATTTTGCAGGACTATGGAGAAGACACCCCGGGTCTCCATATTGTTAAAGAGTACGTGAAGTCTCATTAAATTTAAGTTGGAGGTAGGCTTGGGACTATGAAGCTGAAGATCTTGTTATGCCATCTTTTTGACATTTATCTCTAGTTGCATTAGACTCGAGTTTTCGAGACTTTCAGACAAGTTCTCTTATTGTTGTGTCGTTTGAATTTTGTTTTACTATTTGGGAAGATAATTTAATAGTTGAAACTGTCCTTTAGTTTATAATCTTGTTTTTTTAGAGTTCATGCTAAGGTTCAAGCAAACTATGATACTAGTATCTATTGATTTCAAACTAAATGGTTTAGTTTACAAAGTTCTGCAATTTGAGAGTCAAAAGATAACTGGCACGGAAATAGAGAATGAACTGATATTAAAGAAGACTGGATTATTTGTGCACCTTATAATGGTGATCTTGGTTTTTAAGTTGCATTTCAATGTAATGCACCGAAATATATTGGCTTATGTGAGGGCACACTTGATTAGATACTATTTTTTCTGCAAATAACATTGTCATTTCACTGAATTCCAAATGATCAGCAGACAGACCAAGGGTCAATCCAAATAAAACCACTTGCGTTGGTTTTTTCAATCCAGTTCAATCTTAACCCAGGATGCGAATGTATGAATGTAACAGTAGTCCAAGTCCTATTCAAACACTATCTTGTTTTATGTTTAGAAAGAAGCATTTGCATCTATACATACAGATAATCTACAAGACCAATTAAGAAAACCAGTATATATATAAGAACCCTTCACCAATTCTTTGTATCCCCATACGTGAGTTCTATCCCGTTTACTTTTTAAATTGTAGTTTTCTGGCTTACATTAATCCGAGATAAGGTATCATGTTTGTTTAAACGCGCACAAACTTGTGCTCCTAATACTTTATTCCGAGTTGATATTCGTTGATATTCCTTTATCTCCTTTCCATATACGGATCATATGCATTACTAATAATATGTAAGATCACAGAAATCTTACGAGACGATAATCTAATAAACATATGCTGAAAATAAACTGGTTTTCTTTTTAGATTTTGTGACATGGAATACAAGAATTAGGATAATTTTATATTCCGTTACTGCTAAATTTCCTTATTTATCATTTAGTCCCAATTTCAATTACAAAAATATACAGCTTAACACCTTATTTAAAAAAAATCGATATTTTACCACTTTACAAAACATAAAAAGCTTTTTGTATAGCATATACAGCTTCCATTAAAGTCATAGAAATGAAGTTTTTACTCCCTCCCACCCCAAATGCTTCAGTCATAATAGCGTCGCCAGTGGCGGCATGCCACCGAAATTGTAATTTTTTTTATCTACAAAACTAAACATACAAAAAATTACACATATATACATTGAAAACTTTATATAAATTATTGTTTTGAAGCTACACTTAGTCAAGCATACAAACATACAAAGATATAAAAAAAAAAAAAAACATCCAAATAATTTTTCTACTCTAGACATACAAAAGCATACAACAACATACACATATATACAACATACACATACAAAAGTGACAATTAGACATTTATATACAAAAATTACAAGGACATGCGCATTTATTTATAAAAAATACAAATATATCCTTACCACATACACATATATACACATACAGAGAAAAAAAGGAGCAGATCGAAACCCACCGGAAATACATATCGGGGCAGCCACCACTGCACTACGGCAGCAGCAATGCTGATAACGCGCAGCAGCGACATGGCTGCTCTTGATGGTGATGGAATTTACAGCAACAACGACGGGGCTGCTGGCCGCAGATGAAGGAAAGGAGACGGCGGCAGGTGGGTTGGTAGAGGAGGGGGAGAGAAGGAGAGGAAGAAATGAAGGTTTTATATTTGAGAGGTGGAAAATGAAAAATGGTATATAAGATAATTATTGAGAACTATTGGTGTGTTTTGTAAATATTGTAAAAATATCGTTATTTTTTGTAATTTAGTTATTAGGGTTTTCAATTTGTGTAAGTTTTTCTTTAATTGTCACGATACAACTTGACATTGCACTAAACTTAAATGCTCCAAAATATAAGACACTGCATGAGCATAATGTTGCATATCAAAGTATATATTTTACTGCGAAATGTAACCAATAACTAGCGTTTTATCACTCAAGTGTATCTTAGTAAATTTATATAATTTGATGTAAATATTAAGATTCAATTAATCTCAAGGAAGAAGTAGTTAGGATCGGGTAAAAACAAGGAAAAGCTATAGCAGATTGATGTTTCAAAAACATGAGTTGCACAATCAAACTACAAACATTCTGGTCAAACATTATCCCAACGCAAATGTTGGTAATGTCTAATAGTATATATTTAACACAAGAATTTCCCAACAAAAAGCCATAGATAGAAGTGTCACATCACCAAGGAATGTCACGGTATTTATTGTAAAACACACAAAAGAATAAATAAATTACAATATCTTTGATATATTCCCACTTCTACCTACTTTTAGGAATCTTGTGCTTGGAAATAATGCCTGCGCCTAAAAAATCCAACTTCAACATATCCTTTTCTGTAATACTTCATCATTATTAACTACTCCGAGTTGCTCAACTCAACCTAACCTACTCATCCCCTCGTTGACTCGGTCCGAGTTTAGATCACAACGGATTTCCTGAAAACTAGGATCAAGTCTTGGACGGCACGATAATCGTAAGTGAAATACTCCCTCCGTCCCAATTTATGTGGCACCATTTGACCGGGCACGGAGTTTAAGAAAATAGAGGTTGACCTTGTTAAGTATCAATTTTACCCTTGAAAAAGTAAGAGAGAGAAAATTTGAATAATAAAAAAGTTGTTGGTAGGTTTAAAAGTATGTAGGACCCAACAAAGGTAAAATAGAGATGACGCATTAAATAGTTGTCAAATAAGGAAATGTGCCACTTATTTTGGGACAAACTAAAAAGGAAATGGTGCCACATAAATTGGGACGGAGGGACAATTTTCGTTACCCTAATGAGGTGGATGCTAGTCTTGTGCTATAAGTTCATCTAAAATAATATTTCGATACATAATATTGATGTAATGTGAATGGTTACAAAAAATTCTACAAATATTAAATTTTGAACTCATAATTTTAAAGTATAATAAATTAAGCATTAAGAACCGTAAAGTTTGAACTCATCCAAATTAAGTCATGAACATGATCACTCATCTATTACATGGTTTTATCTGCCAATATTTCCCTGATCAACAATTTCCCCATCGGCATATCCATGTCTATTTTCGCTTCATGTTGTGCACAAGTCTTGGCTACTGTGGTAGTGATAATAGTACATTTTTTTCTGCTTCTTTTCCGTTTCCTTTTCAAAAGTGTAAGGCTTCGTAATATATTCCACAAAGGAAATTTAATTGGCTCTATTATTACATTCTCCATTTCATTCACAATCTCTTGGATTGATGGTCGATTTACTTTCTTTGGAGATACACAACGTGTGGCAATGTTTAGCATGTTCTTTATCGTGCCCTCCATGTACCATGGCACATGCATTCTTTTGTCACAAATTTCCAAATCACGTCCCTCTTTAATCAATGAAATTGCCCAATCAACTATTGAAACAGGTGATTTCGAAACATCGATCACTTTTCTTGAAGACATAATCTCAAGTAGTAATACTCCAAAACTAAACACATCGTTTTTCGTGCTTAATTTGCTTGGTTTGGTGTAAGTAGGATCTAAGTATCCAATCGTACCAGCAGGTCGAATCCCCGAGTTGGAACCATGACTCGGCGAGTCATTATCATCTAAACAGTCATTCATTCTTAGGGCTAGTCCAAGATCAGCTACTTTAGCAATCCAATTTGAATCAAACAAAATATTAGTAGACTTTATATCTCTATGAACAATTGAAGGCTTAGCTTGGTGAAGAAACTGAACTGCTTTAGCTACTTGAATGGCCACTTGGGCACGTTTAGGCCAAGAAAGAGGGACATTATTTGTTGCATGAAGCATATCATAAAGGGTACCATTTGGCAAATATTCCATAATGAGAACACTTGCAATATTTTCAGCGGAGTCACGATGACGACTCGTTCCAAGAAGATTAACGATGAAAGAGTTTTCTGGCAAAGACGATAAAATACTTACTTCATTTTCGAACTTAGAGTTGTCTTGAATTTTTTGAAGTCCTAAAGATTGCTTCTTAATGGCTATGATTTCACCATCTTGTAGGGTGCCTTTGTATACACATCCATGGCTTCCTTTACCAATGAGTCTTGATTGAGAGAAGTTTTCTGTGGCTTTTTCAAGATCTTCATGCTCAAATACTTTCATTTCTTAATTTTCTCCCACCCCTTCTTCTTTTAGACCTTTTTCCTTCCTGATGATCTTTTGTAGTTTGACAAGAACATATAAGCAAATTAGAAAGTTTGTTGGTCGTTACATATCTTTGTTATATGAAATGAGCATTCTTTCTGTTGTGAGAGTAGAGCTAACTGGTCTAATATATACAGAAAACAAGGGAATATATACATATAGCTTATACCGTAGCCGTAGGCTTAGGTAGCATAGGTAGCAAATAATTCTCCTTAGGTTATTCGAGTTTGCTTTTATATATTGACATACTAATTCAGTTGTCGACGTTAATGTATTACTCTAATTTTTTATTTAAATGATCAAATCTAATACTCTCCGGTCTATTTTATTTGATTTTTTAATCTATTTTTTTTTGTCCACAATATTTGATCTTTTCGGAAATTAAGACACAATTTTACAATGTCACCCCTTGCTAATAAATGATTTTAAACAAAATGATAAGTAATAATAGCTTGAATAAGGACTAATATAGCCAATTATATTGCTAATTAATGCTGTAAAGGTAATTTTCTTAATATACGTGAAAACACCCAAAAAATCAAATAATATCGACCGGAGGGAGTAAGACTTATGCACTGCGTGGTTAAAATACATCCTTTTAAGTTAACAAGATAATAAAAACATGAACTACCTCCGTCACGTAATAATTGGGGGCCATTTTCCACTTCTTCTTTTTTTGTGTCCAAAAAAAGTGTAAATTTAGGAATATTAATGGAAATTAAACTTAGTTTACCAATATTGTCCTCGCTATCAAAGAGGTAAAAAGATAATGACTTATTCTTTAATTACTATATTACTTGATGAACTTGAAATTTAAAAGAAAAAAAAAATTTCCACGTCTCAAATTATTTGTCTTCTTCACTTTTACACATCCCTTAAGAAATCATTAATAATAGGAGATTATTGACTATTTTACCCTTATTTAATCTTCATTGATATTTGAACAATTATAATATTAATCAATAAGTGAGATCTTTGTGGTCTTCAAGACACTTACTATAATGGGTAAAATAGGAAAAAAAAAAATTACTTTAAAATCCTAACTGAACAAATATTTTGAGACGACTATTTTTAGAAAGTATGACAATAATTTGAGACGGAGGGTCGAGGGAGTACATGTCAACACTAAACTGCATATAAGTGAATCTCTTTATTAATTACTCTCTCTTCTTATACATGTTATACTTTAACTCACACACAAAACATTCCACCTGCCCTTCTAAAGATTTTGCTATTATAGCATCATTTTTACAACAAAATTTGTGCATGAGCAAATTATAATCTCCTGGAGACTATGCAATTATTGGGCTTTCTCAGTGGTGGGATACTAAGCTAGTGTTTGAACATAGATTCCCAAATAAAAAAGTTTGATATAAAAATAAAAAAGTACTCTCTCTATCCCACTTTGTTTGTCATACTTTCCTTATTAGTCGGTCCCAAAAAGATTGTCATACTTCTAAATTTGGTGATAATTCAACTCTAAAGTTACTTTTTGACTCATTTATAGCCACACAAATATTCATGGCTTATTTTAGACCACAAGTTTCAAAAGTCTTCCTTATTTTATGAAACTTTGTGCCAAGTCAAACTATGATAAACAAATAGGGACGGAGGGAGTATTTGGACATACTTTTTGGGAACAAATTTTTTGGCTCTTTGAGCTCTTATGAAAATGAAATTTGATGGGTAAATGTTAGTTTTTTGCCCAAAAACAGTTCTAGGCCAGTTTTTGAGTTTTTGAGACAAGTTTTGTTGAAAATACATAAACAAACACTTTTTGGCCCAAAAACTCCCTAAAAAATCTCTCCAACAACTATGTCCAAACGGAAGCTAAAAACAGTATCAAAGTAAGGTACAGAATACAAAAAGTAGAGAAAGGAAATGAAAGTTTTAGAGAAAAGTGAAAGGATTGGGCAGAGCAAAAGGCAAATTAAAGGCACTCACTCTGACAAGGCATAGAGACTATAGAAGAGTGGTAAATTAGCTGGTTCTTGGACCCTCTACTTCTCCTTTATTACCTTTTTCTCTCTTTTGTGTAACAGATGGGCCAATGAAGGGGTGATAACAGATAAGAAAATTTTCTGGGGATCTAAAATAGAATCTCATTTAATGGAATTATTAGGTCTTTATATGCTTAATTACTTTTCTAAAAGCTGAACAAGCCTTTTTCATATTTTATTTTCATTGTCTTAAGCATATCACTTTCTTTTTCATATTTTATTTTCATTGTCTTTTCAAATTGTAGAGACTACAGAGTACATTCTTATTTTACTCCTACCAGAGTTGTGATCAGCTATATACAATCATCCATTTAAGAATAGTCACTATGAGATGTTCTCATTCTCGTACATCTAACTCCAATGTTAATAAACCGAAAGGAGTTCGTCTTTTTCCTATTATAAAATGACACGATTAATCCAAATTCGAATTAAGTACAAAATAAAATATTTTCTATAGTGGAGAGTAAAATTCTCCACACCAAAGAAAACTTTATTCTCAGCAGGGGCGGATGTAGAGTAGGGATACCGGGTTCGGCAGAATCCGGTAAATTTTACGCGAACAGTGTATTTGTATTAAAAAAATTATTAAATATGTGCAAAAATCAAGTAGAGAACCCAGTAACTTTCATTTAAAGTCGTTATACTAAAATTTAGAACTCATAAAGTTCAAATTCTAGATCCGCCTCTGATTCTCAAGACTACTTACCATACCTTTACCATCCAGCTAAGCGTAACTTGTACATGCAATTGACTCAGATAAAAAGATGGATTTTACCCATAGACAAAGCTGAATCTCATGAGTCACGACTCCACTTCATGTTGGGGCCTAACAGCCCAACTTAAGATAGTGGATGTACTGGATTCTGGACCACAATATCATCTCAATTTGGGAGATTTACAAAAATAGGGTGTTTTAGTACTAGTTTATCACTTATGGCGCTCTTTAAAAGCTGTTTAACTTTTAGCCCTCAGCACAAGATATTTGAGCACTTCTTGCAGGATCGCTGGAATTCAGTTCAAAAAAATCTTGGTGTATTGCCATAAAGGCTAAAACTAAACATTTCTTTCGCGGGTCTAAAAACTAATAATTACTGATGATTGTCAGGGCCATGCAGCTCCGTATCAATTGAGGTGTATAGCCCACTGGCAAAATGATAAATAACTAATGTGTGCAAAAATTTAGAAACATAGCAGAGAATAAAATATCATAGAGTTTAGTTCAAAATCCAGGAAAAGTCCATGAAATTTGAACTTAATTCCAAGAAAACCAGAAAAAAATACTAGATTTAATTTTTTTCATGGATTTCAGTTTAAAAGTCCAGTATATTTTCCTCAGATTTTGAATTAAACACAATGGAACTTTCCTGAAGTTTGAGTTGCCATGGCTATACTTTTAAAACATTACAAAAAATTTAACCTGTTGTCCCCTAACTTGACTGATTCTGAGAATTTATATCTGTTTACAATGATTTTAGCAAAATGATCTTCAACTCATCAAATTATCTGAAAGAGCGTGAGAAAAAGTCAATGGACAAATATTGTTTAGACAAGAATTTTTCAACGACAAGTGTTGCTTATGCAAGAATTTCAACAGCAAGTGTTGTCTAGACAATACTCCAAGTTATCAAGGAAAATATGGGAAAGATTCAAGGACAAGTGTTCCTCAAGCAAAGGAGAAATTAAAAGCAAGTGCTACCTCTTAAGCAACACATACGAGAAAGGGAGGACGGAGATGCGGGTATAATTATAAGATTCATAGGGATATTTTCATGTAAAATTTATTCATTAAATCAAACAGATGCATTTTTTGCTAAATTACAGTTACGAGGTCAAAAAGGTAAACCAGTTGCCTTGGTTTCATAATTTTGTAAATAGGGATTTTTACACTCTATACCCATGAAATTTAAAGTATTTACAAGTCATACCCATTAAAAATTACACTACCCATAAAACTAAAAGTATTTACCCAACCTACCCATTTATTATTATATACTTTTGTTATACCTTATAGGTGTATACCTTTAAGTTATACTTCATAAATTATGGTATAAAAGTTTGGAGGGCCATTTATTATTGTATACCTTTGTTATACCTTATAAGTTATATGTGTATACCTTTATGGTATACTGCATAAACTATGGTATACAAGTCTGGATGGGTAGATTGGATAAATAGTTTAGTGGGTAGGTTGAGTAATATTTAAAAGTAGTGGGTAGTGGTTGTAATTATTTTTTATTTTGTGGTAATTTTGTAAGTGTCCCATATAAATATCCCAAAAAACAAAATTTACGTTTAACTCGTTGTAAGTTTTCAGAGCCCAGGAGTCAATATAGGCCTAACAGGTTACCCAACTATAGAAAGTAACATTCATTTTTACACAAAAAAAAAAATAATAATAATAGTATCATATTTTTAAAATATAGTAATATTTTTTTAATACATAACAAGTTCATATAAAAACGTGATGAAACCTTAGACCTCAGCTGGCGCCTTCGGCTACCGAATTTTTTTTTTTTTTTTTAAATTTTTTGAGTTTGTGTTTTTTTTTAATTGTATGGACAATTATACTCTATGCATATTGTGAAAACACAATAGACACATTCCCTATACGATTATGGTATGTTTGTATATTTTCTGTATGGTTACTATATGCATAATACATATAATTATTGTATGTTTGTATATTTTTTATATGGTTAGTGTATGAACAGTGTATACATGTTCCTACATAGCACATACACAACATATCAAGTGAATAAGCAAATATACATTTTATACAATTATTGTATGTAAAGTGTACATATTTTACATAAAATATGTACGTTCTGTGATATACACCAGACATACAATGGATATACCCATGGCATATACCTTATTTGCTTCCAACCACCAACATAGCTACCAGAGAACAAAAAAAATGAAGAAAAGATAGAACTCAAATCTGTCGGCGCTGACGACAAACGGAGCAACAAATCTGCTATCACGTGTGTTAAGGGACGACGACAGGGCCACCAAAGCTCCGTTGCCGCACGTAACAGCAACTACAAAAATTGCAGCGACGGGGACAAGCAGTAGTGGCACCACAGCAAAAATGCTGACGACGATGGGGACAGGGGAGGGATACCAACGATGGGGAACGGGGGAGGTTCACTGGCAAGAAAAGGCAGGGGGTGAGAGGAAAAAAAAAGGATTAGGTTTTATTTTGTTATCTTTAGTAGCATTGGTAGAAAATGTTGCTATACTTAATAAATTGATAAAAAAAAATATTAGGGATAATTACACTAAAAGACAAGCAAAAGTCGAAAATTACCAAAAATGGTCCATATTTTCGAATCTTACCGAGCTGTCACCCTTTTCCCGAAATAGCTGTCTGCCGCAAGTTTATACAAATTTACACACGTGTATAAAATTGTATAAATTTGTATAAGTGTGTATATGCGAGTGAATAAATATGTATATTAAGGATATTTATATGATTTTTTACCTTTTTTATGTATATTTTTGTATTTCTCTCATTGCTACGTATTTATATATGTATATTCATGTATAATTTAATTTTTAGAGAGAGATTTGTGTGTATAAACTTGTCCAAATCAATGATTTAAATGCAATAAACAACATAAATTCTTGTAAAAT
Organism: Petunia axillaris subsp. axillaris; assembly: GCA_029990575.1. NCBI lineage: Eukaryota > Viridiplantae > Streptophyta > Magnoliopsida > Solanales > Solanaceae > Petunia > Petunia axillaris. Next base: position 31,297,698 of record JARKNS010000010.1, on the reverse strand, counting down.
ACAACAAAAATAATAACACCACAAGCGTGGGAAGGTGTTTGCCGGTGGCTTAGTGGCTGGGGAGGGAGAAATTTTGTAGCTAGGGTGTTTTTTGATGAATGTGTGATTTAGGGATGTGTGCTATGCATGAAAAAAAAAATGACACCGTGTTTGTAATTTTGGATAGTGGGTTGCCTATTTTTAAAAATTTCCCAAAATATTATGGTAGTTTTACACTGTATAGACATTTGGAAGGGATTTTAACAGAAAATAGATACATTTTTTTCTATATTATTGCAAATAGAGTTTTAGACTTGTGTACTTATCATTTAATAGCCATTTTTAAAAAATGTGTAACTCCCTTTTACCGTGCCTACAATTGTGGGAATGTATGATATGCCTTTAAGAGTGCATTGATTAGTTTATCCGCTTGTCAATTAATTACCACCGTTAAAGTGTTTTTTGCATAATATTTTGGTGTACTAGAGAAAGTTTGGGGATGACGATAGACGAAGCAACCGAATGCTTAATCCGAGTGAAAACTTGTTCCAGCTTTTAAACACTTCCAGAGCATCAAGTATCCAACGTGTGTGCAAAAACTTCAAAATCTTGTCTTCTCAATAGAATTTTCTTCACAAACCAAAAGAAAAGAAAAGAACTTTGCAATCAAATGCGGAACAAAGTTCCAACAACTTGCCAAGCATCTGTGCACAAAGACAAGAATCGACAAAAAACTTTCAAGTGGATCGTGGAAGTTAGAGGATGTATTTAGCTGTTTTTATTTTCTTATTGTGTATTTTCTTTCCATTTGTTTTGTTTTCCTTCTCACCTCAAACATGCCTCCTAGTATTCGAATTTGGACCAAACAAACCATCTCTCTCATCTTGCAAGACTTTCGGTTATGCATTTGATCATCACCCCACTCCTAGGCAAGTTCTGGACCACTTGGGAGCAGATCATAACCATCATGGTGCTTAGGAACCTAACAATAAGGATTAGTTATTCACTTATATTCATGTTGTATGCATTTTTTAATTATTATATTTTTTGCAGTAGTATATAACTGATATTGCAGAATATTTTTTCTATATTATGAAATTTATTTTTCATAGATGACAATATAACTGGAATATGCAACTATATCTGAGTATATTCAAGATATATTCATGGTATATTTATCTCGAATTTAATTATATCTGGTATATTCGAGATATATTCATGGTATGTTCAAGAGATATTCATGGTATAAATGGAATATGCAACCACATCTGAAAACTAACAGTGTAGGTATTCAAGATATATTCATGGTATATTTGCAAGGTTAATAATCATATGTGGTAATATCTTTGTTATCCAATCCTTTCACGCAAAAAAAAAAAAAAAAAAAAAAAATCAATATGGATATGATTCCTATTGACTCTGTTTATAAAGATACCTCTGTTCACAAATATTAGGAATATTTGTGCATTACTTTTTCCTGTTAATATCACTGTATATATGAATATATATAGTGGGTAAGATTCTTCAATACGTGATTTGTGGGAATCCTGATTTTTCGGATGCTGGGATTCCATTAATATCAGTTAAGGGAAGTAGTGTTTCAGTTATTCACGCTGCTTTTACTTAGCAGATTTTTCGGGTGCTGAGATTTAAGGGAATCGACGCTAGTTTTTAGGAGATATTCACGGAGATTTAGTAGATGTTAGGATATCCATGTACCTATTATTTAGCATCAAATTTGGTTAGCCATTGATGTATGTTAATATGTCTATTATCTAGTAGGGCTATATAAGATACTTGGTTAGTTATGAAATTTTCCCAAATATTATTATTGATCGATCGCTCCAATGACGCTGGGTGTTATTGGGCCCAAAAGGTATCGCAGAGCAGTAGAAGACGGAAAATGACAGAGTAGCCACTTAAAAGAGTGCAAATGTAGGATTAGCCTGTATTTATTGTTTAGTTATTAGTTAGCCATTATTTATGTTAGGGAGAACTTTATGACTTGGTATCTTGAAGTTTTGAACTAAAAAACTCAACTTCAGTAAACGATATAACTTCAGGACACAGTGTCCAAAAGTTCACCCCTATTATTAATTATAACAAAATACTAAGTACATAATAAGTATTGACTAGTCTCTGAATAGAAGTCCCTTAAAGTGGTTATTCTTGCACTTCAGCTAGAAGAAATATTATTTTTTAAAGCCCAAGCAGTTCGAGGAAATTTTTGCTCGAAATAAAAAGATTTGGCGCTGTTATTTTATTTTTAATCTCTACAACAAAAGTTGTACAACAATAGCTCTTCCCAGGAAAAAAAATTCTGGCAACCATCGGAGAATAACTCCAGGAGATCACCAGTGCTTTGCTAATAGAAAGATCTCGCAATCACCAAAGATTTTCTTACAGGGTCTAAATATGTAAGACTTTTCTTGCGGAGCCAATATGTAATTGGGTTCCATAAGTGTTTTATTTGTCTAAATATAAGTGGGTTATACATAAATTTGACACTTCTGCTTCGTCGTTGCGATTTGAACCACGAAAGGAAAGATTTACAAATTTGGTCTTTGTAAGAAAATTGTTGACGCTTGCCAGATCTTTCTATATGAAAACACCTAGCGTTCACGATTTGAGTTTTCCTCTGGCTATTACCAAAAATTTCTTCTAACGATGGCCCTTTTAGCTAGACTTTTCTTATGGAGGTTAAAGTTATAAGATTAACACCAAATCTGTCTATTTCTTGTGTTTTGTTGAAATAGGACATTTCTGGTGCCTAGTTACAGATTTCTCGGACATCGGCTGATCTTTCTATTAGCAAAGATCTGACGATCGTCAGGTCCGGCAGCATCACCTGCAACTTTAACTAACAAAGATTATTTTTGTAAAACTTTTTGTATGGAATTAAATTTGTAGCAGCAGTGCCAAAAGTGCTTATTTTGCACAAAAATGATGCTATGGGCCAATTTTTAAAAGATTGAGCAGGTAATACATGTAAAAATTTGACCACGTAGCTTGTTTGCATCGCGCTAAATGAAAACTAGCCAATGATTTAAAATTTTTTGAAGACTAGCAAGATTTAAGAAATACGGAAAAATCCAATATTTTATATTGAGATTTTTTTTACTTAAATGTTTAAAATTTCAATATTTTATGTTGGGACTTGCTAAGATGAAGTTCTAGTATAATGTGTTGGGACTTTGAACATCAAAAGTCAAGTAAAGAATACTGGGATTTCAAATATGAAGCTCCGGAATAATTTTTGGAACTTTGAACTAAACTCCAGAAAATTATACTGGAGGTTTATTCAAATTCTCAAATATTTGTACGTAGCTAGTCTTAAAAAAATGCATGTTTTTAAATCTGGCTATTTTTTTTTTTAATTTATCATCATTGACTTGATTTTTTTTGAATAGTGCCAAACTGGCTAGTCATCAAAATTGTCGTATTAAAACTATTTCTTTATGAAGAAAATTATGGAAAATGTTGATGCAACACCAACTTGTACAAAATGATACCCAACTTTACTACCATTTACCTAACCTATAGAGGAAATAATGTTTCATAAAAAGAAGAAATTCGACTCTTAACCAAGTTGGAAAAACCTTGAGGCGAAATAGGTTCCTTTCTTTGAAGGAGTTGTCACAACTCTAAAAATTATAGGCTTCATGTGTTTGTAATACAATTTTTATTGATCCATTCCCAGTTTAGAAGAAGCATTTTTATTTGGAATGGCCTAATAGGAGGGGTAATGTTTATATTACCATCTTGAACTAGCTCATACCAATTATGCTATAACTATTATAGAATCTATTAATACTCCTAACATTTAAAATTAAAATGAAGGATAGCTCCCATAGGGACAAGTACCATTCAATTCAATATTGAGTGAAGTAATCTTCTCTTTTCTAGCTTTTCTTTCTTTTTGATACTTTATTGACTCGTGAGGGCCTTTCTTGCTGAGCGAGCTCATCCGATTCTTAAGTCCTTTTTTTTTAATATTTTAAAACCACTTATTCATGTTTAGCTATATATTGGAAGATATATAAAGACCAGACTTTCGAATATTAAGTTCCACATATACGCATGCTAGAATGCTTGTAATTTGTTTTTATTTTATTTATTTGTGCGTCAGTTCGAAGAAGATATCTATAAAAATCCTAATTATTGATATCAATTTCACTTGTGAGTGAATTAAATATTAAATCATATAAATTGTTTGTCTTCTAACTCCTTTTCAAAACTACTTGACCAATAAATTCACGAGTGCCAATATAACGTGTACTTTAGAGTTTAAAATAGACTTTCACATCTATCATTCCAGCAAGATGATGAGGGTAAAGATTAGCCCTTAAAATTAGAATTATTACACTATATCTTTCCCCTTTACCAGGTTTTTCTTTGTCTTTTAATATGGAAAAGCGTTCTTGCAAAATGGTGACACTTGATTTGCGTTCAAAAATATTGACTGAAAAAGTTTTTCCTTTAGATGCACTATAGACTTTGATTGGATTGTCACTCTTTAGATTGTATAATCTAAACGCAATCTTCTTTTCCACCATCCGAACGCTCAAGTTCCCACCAATATATGTTAACCCTTAATTAACCCACAAATGATTGCATTTAGACGTGTAGCTTTGCTATTGATAACAAGAACTAATAAATATCTTTGAATCATTACTTAAATATCTCTTTCTTAACTATGACTTAAACATTGTATCTCCAATCACTTTTTTTGGTTATATTTCTTAGTTTTTGGTTACTATGGGCTAATTGTGTTGCCACGGAACTCGAGACAGTACTAGTGGTGAACACATTAGAAACAGTAGAGTTACAATGTATATAATTTTTACCATAGCATGTACATACAGTGATTGAACATTACAACAGAGAAACACAACAACGTGCTACATAATTCCCAACAAGTGGAGTACTAAATTAAATTTTAACATTTGTGACTCATAATATTTTTTTTTTAAAAGAAAGGTCGTTCCAACTGTTGGAAAATTAATGTTATAAAATCCCATCACTTGTGTTTGACAATAGAATTTACATCATTTTCAAATGATGCATGCATTTGAAGCCCCTCCCCAAAACAAAAAGATAATTAGACAATAAATCTATCTTCTTGGACCAAAAGGTAGTAATTCATAGTAGCAATTTTACCTGTACGAATTTAGTAAAATGAAATGATGGTTGCAGATACCAGATTCATGTGCTGTAAAATTCCTATTTATTACCCTAATATGGTAAATAATTGAGTCAAATTCGCTCACCACCATAACTTACAACACCAAAAAAAATTATCTTTGACTTGGTTATAGATGTATTGATTTTACCTGCATCATACAAATTATCTGCTCATGTGGTACCAACTGAAATTTTCAGAAAGCCATTCAGTCAATAATTCCACACACACGTACAATTCTTCAGAGAAAAAATTGAGAGAGGTAGTTCTTGCAATAAATTATCTCATGGTAGGGTCATTTTTTAGGTACTGTATCTATTTCCCCTTTTTTCCCTCTCGAGTGTCAATTCTAAAACTGTTCAATATCTTTGGAATTGTACAATCAACTAAAGGAGGTGAAAAAAAAAAAAAAATTAAAGGAGGTGGAGTTAATATATACCTCATTGGATTCTTCACAGCTTAATCATTTGTCATCCAAAAGAACTTCATATGTTCAATGGTCAAAATCTCTTCACCTCTTTTTTCTATTGTCAATAAATTTTCGCATTCAACTCATAAAACTTTAATACGACAAATGTGTTGTGTTGTTCAAATCTTTCATAAAGATCCATTCGATCACGCAGTCAGTAATTTCTTCAAAAAGTGTTCTTTTTGGTATTCATGATTTAATATATATGTATAAAAAGTACTACAACAATTTTTTTTAACAAAAAAAAGTGTTAAGCTAAGACTACAGCTCTTCCTATGACCCTATATTTCATAATCTTGGAATAATGAGTGAGTAGTCTAACTTTTATAAACCATTTTAGATGTGATGCTCTATGTAAACTCGTAATTTGGGATTGATAAATTGGTTGTTACTATGTATCCCTTACATTTTAATACTCTCAAAGTACTGAGAAAGAAAGACAAGGGAAGAAGCATAAATGAAAATATTACTGTACCTAAATTATGCAAAAAATTCGAGAAAAAACTCATATGGGAATCTTTGGAACGTAGCTAGTATTAACAACTCTAGAACATAAATTGGAGAAAAGTCTTTTTTAATCAAAAGAAAATAATAGCATTTCCAGCCCATTTATAACCATTAAAACTCTTACTAGTATAATAATGTTCTTGAAAAGAAAGGAGGTAATTGAAGAAAATGACATTGATAATGAGAGCCAAATTACTAGTTGCTGTCTTGTTGAAAAGACTTACGTGCACCATTTTATAGGATGATGAGTAAGTCTTGTTTTGTCATTTATGTATACTTTTCTCATCTCTAATTGATAAGATTCTAATCCAAATATATTTGGTGATATCATGGTTTATTCTAATGACCTCTATCATGGCTATAATAAGGTTGTATTTATGATTTGCTTTGGCTTATTCGTTGTTAAGACGTTAACATATTATGAACCATTTCAGGAAAGGTGTCTCTATATTATATTCTTCTTCTTCTGATTTTTTTTTTTAATCTTCTTTAGTTCCATTGTTTTTTCTTGAATAATAGGTTGTTGTGTCAAATTTGATATGCTCATAATCAACCTATTTTAAATCCACCTCTCACATTATTGACACTTTATCCGCTGAGATATAAATATTATTAATCACTTGATTGAGAAAGAAATGGCATTACAAACCACTCGAAGAGCAATAACATTAAATATTCGCTCGGCAAATTATGATAAAAGTACCATCACATATTTTTGTTATACATATATACTTGCAAAATGAAAAATACGTCAAAATAAGTTAATAGTTAGTTTTCTATGAATTTATCCGTCAAATCAACTTAGGATAATTGGTTTAGATTATAGAGAATATTAATTTAAATTGTTCTGAAAGAGATATGGTAATTTTCTACTAATATCTCATTTTTACATGTTAAACTACTCTCAAAGTCTCAATTACTATAATGGAAGTAATAATCATAAGTGTGGTGAAACGGTTGATACCTCTCCATTTTTAACCATGTTTCGAGAATAAACATTTTTTTGTTTATGAGGAGCGTTATACTCCATTAAGTAGATTAGTGATCTTTGATTAGTGGATGGGTAAATTGGACTTAAGGAAAGTAATAGAAGTACGTACGAATTTTGCTTCATTTCTTTTGTTTGTTCCTTGATACAGTAATATTGAAACAACCTTGATGAATCTCACCAAACAGTGTTGTTTTTCACCACAGTGAAGGACAAACCCCCTAATTGATGTTGAAAGTGACATATCATACATTGACACTTTCTCATACACCAGTGTAAAGTACTAATGCACTAAAATAAAGGGGTAGTTAAGATAAAATAATAGAGAAGATCACTTCTTCATCATACAAGTACACTTTTTCTAAAGGACTTAGTATTATGTTTACATTTACTTTTACCTCATCACCAGATCAGAGACTAGAAATAAATTTTATCACAGAAAGTGAAGGTAAAGTAGCAGCTTTTTTGTTACTTTAGGGTAACTAACCCCACAAATTTGAGTCTCTTTTTTTCTTTTTTGGGTTTTGGGCAATATTTTTCCATTCTAAGGAAAGGAAATGGTAAATTTGTGGAAGTGAAGAGGCCAAAAGTGGAAAGTTAAAGGGAACAGAAAGAAATGAGGATCAACATTGAATTAACATTTAACTGCATAGTAATTTGATCAGTACACAATTTTCAGGAGTGTACTGTCCAATAATAAGTTATTTCCTTTTAGGGTTAGGCCCTAGCTATAAACCTGGAATTTGAGTAGGGATAGGGAGTAGATAGGTTTGAATGCTTCTGACACTAGTGTGATATCAATTGAGTAAAATTTTCTTATTTTTGGAAAAATATTGTGATGTCATTTTATTAAATTTTGTTAATTGGAAAAGGATTGAAGAGAAAATGGATGGTCTCAATCCATAACTCCTTTTACATATTGGAAATCAGACAAAGACAGAAGTATGGTGTTTATGTAACAGTAATACACAGTCGCATAGCTACCATAATAGTAAGCAATACATACGAATATATAGGAGTACTTTATTCGTTTAAAAAAGAATGAACCTATTTCATTTTTAGTGTGTTTAAAAAAGAATAACCTCCTTCTAAATTTGAAAAATTCTTTTTACTTTTACTTCTCCCTAGATGATTTGTAGCCACACAAATATCTATAACTTATTTTAGACCACAAGTTTCAAAAGCCTTCACTTCTTTATTAAGTTCCGTGCAAAGTCAAATGAGTTCATCTAAAGTGGAACAGAAGAAGTACTCTATTATCTTTGTCCCAATTTATGTTCTACTCACTCATCCTATTTTCTCCGTCCCAAAATGAGTGTCTACCTTTTATTTTGCTCTAAAATAAGTGTCTCTTTCTATATTTGGTAAGTTGGCAATTCAAACAATATACATGGCAAGTTTACAACCACAAATTTAAAGGACATTTTAGTACATTATACACATCTTTAATTTAGAACCACAAGATTGAAAAGTCTCTATATTTCTTAAACTCAGTGACCAGTCAAACTAAGACACTCAAATTCGGAGGAAAGGAGTAATATATATAATACCATTTGATCGGGCACTAAGTTTAAGAAATAAGAAAAAATTTTATTGTGTCTATCAAATTGTCCTTACTTTAGTGCCTATTTTTATTGATTTTTTTCACAATAAGTATATCTTGAAAAATAAGTAGGACCAATAAGTGTAAAATAAAAAATGGTGTCCTTAAAGAGTTTTCAAATAAGGAAAAGTGACACTCATTATTGGGACGAATTTAAAAAAAATGGTGTCACATAAATTGAGAAGAAGGAGTACTTTTTCATTCCTAAGTCAAATTCCGTAATATAATATGGGACACATGAAGTAGCAACTACTCCTATTTTTTAACACAACACTTGAGCCTAGTTTTAAAAGGTTTGAATTCCTAGATTTCCATTTTAATGTAATGTATTAGATAGAGACGTACTTTGAGATATAAGCCTGGTTTTAAAAGGTTTGAATTATTTGCTTTCCATTTACTTGTAATGTATTTGATAGGGACGTAGTTTAAAATATTTCTCCTGCTAAGTAGTTGAATTTTTTGTTCAATTAAAGAAATTTCGTATCAACTGCTGGATTTGAAATTAAATGGAAGAATATTGGGTCGTTTGGCTTTTGTATAAGTTATCCGGAAATTATAGTACACGGATAAAGTAATGACACTATTTAAAAAGTATACTTATATTATTAGATGTTTAGCATCTCGATCATGAGTCTGCTGTGGAAGTGACGTTTCACACACAAATCATTCCTAGGAAGGGTAGCTTAAGTATCTTGGGTCAATACTCCAAGGAAATGAAGAGATTAACAAGGATGTCACTCATCGTATAGGACCGGGTTGGATAAAATGTGGTTTTGCTTCCAGTGTCCTATGTGATAAGAAGTTGACACCTAGACTTAAAATAATTTCTATAGACTGGCCGTCATACCAGCCATGTTGTATCAGGCGGAGTTGGCCAATCAAGAACACACATATTCAGAAGATGAGCATAGCAGAGATGAGATTGCTTAGATAAATGTGTTGGCAGACTAGGATGGATAGGACCAAAACGAGGTCACATGTGACAAGGTGGGAGTAACCTCAATTGTAGACAAGATGCGAGAAGTGCGACTGCGATATTTTGGACATGTGAAGAGGAGGAGCACCGATGCTTCAGTAAGCTAAGGTCGTACGAGGGGTTGACAATGTTGGGTCTATGGAGAGGTAGAGGAAAACCGAAGAATAATTGAGGCGGAGTTACTAGACAAGACGAGGCTCACCTCTAGATTATCGAGAACATGACCCTAGATAGGAAAAAGTGGGAGGCCGAGGATTAGGGTAGAAGGGTAGATAATAATCGAGCGATTCATGGAATATTAGCATTGGTATTCAATGGCGGAGCCACATAGCTCCAAGGGGGTTCAATTTGAACCTAAGGGTGTCTATTGACCCGGTCCGGTCCGGTCCCGGTTCGGCTTGTCCGGTCCGGTCCGGTCCGGTGTTGTGTTGGCAAAAAAAATCCGACACCGGCCCGGTTCCGGTCCGGTGCACCGGTGCAATTGCACCAATGCCGGATCGGAACCGGAACCGGCAGCCGGATATTGTACCGGTCCCGGTCCGGTTTGATCCGGTTCGGTTCGGTTCGTTAATTATTTATTTTTTTTTTTTTAAATTAAATTTTTTATTTTTTAAAATACTAAAATCTAAATAAACAACACAAAACACATATATTATTCAACAATACACACATTACATTATGTTGGAAAATGAAAATGCATAATTAGAAAATAAAAACATGAAAATAGACTAGAAATTAGAAAAATACATAAATTTTCAAGTTCATCGACTCAACACTGACTCAACTCAATCATCAGTCATCACGTGGTTGCAGATATTTGCCACCAGCACGAGCTGCCCATTCGGGGTCATGATGGTTTTCCAAGTGGCTCTTAAACCTCATTGTCCCTCCAGTATTTGTTCCATCTTCCCAATTCCAAACTTTCTGACAAAGAGTACATTGAGCTTTGCCGGTATCATTATTTTTTGTGATAAATTCCCAAACTTCGGATCGTTTAGTTCTTTTTGGAGCAGCAGACGGACCTACGTTAGTAGCACCTTGAACTTGATTTGCATTTGCAGCCATGTTGATAGAAAATTTAATAAAATAGCTTTTTTTTTAAGAGAAATGAATAGAAAATATTGAATTGTTATTAATTTGATGAAATATGGGAGTATTTATAGGCAAAATAGGTAGGGGAGGGTTGTAGGGGCGTTTATGGGTGTGGGGGTGGGAAAAATAGCCGTTTATGGCCGTTGCCAACGGCTATTTTTCAAAATGGAGCGGATTTGGACATAAATTTGAAGTGGGCCGGTCCGGTCCGGTTCCGGTCCGGTCCGGTCCGGCCCGGTTTTGTCGGTTTCTTTATTTTTTTTTTTGTTTTTTGTTTTTTGGTTATTTGTTTTGTTTAAATTTTAGTTTTATTTAATAACTTTTATATAATACTAGTAATCTAGTATTAAAATATTAACTATTATGTAATGTAGTATTTTAGTATTATAAAAGTATAATTGAGTAGTTTTTTATAAAACTTAGTAATCTAGTATAACTTAATAAATTGTTATTTTTTCAAACTTAATACTAAGTTAGTAGTATAATAGTATTTAGTATTTTAGTATTTTAGTTTTTAGTATTTAGTATTTAGTATTTAGTTTTTAGTTTTTAGTTTTTAGTATTTTAGTATTTAGTATTTTAGTATTTAGTATTTAGTATTTTAGTATTTTAGTATTTAGTATTTTAGTATTGAATTGCAAAGAGGTAACTTAATAGCAAAGGATACTTGAGAATATAACAAAGGATTTACTTAATAGCAAGGCGTAACGCATTTTATTGAATAATGGATAATGGTTGATTTTTTGCAAAGTACATAGATATTAAATTGCAAAAATTACATATTAATAAAAAAACTTCTCATTTTCTGAATAATTTCGTCTGGCACCTCTGGAGGAACCGGTGGCAAAGAGTCATCTTGTTCATATTCAGTTTCATTGTCTAAACTTCCATCGCCTGATAAAATTTCTGATGATGCTTCTGAATCGGCTACTTGATCTTCTGCAAATCCAAAATTTCTTCGCTCCGATCTAATCCAATCTCTGAATAATACGGCCGTCTCCATTGCTTCTTCCTTCAATGAATGTCTATGATCTCCAATTTGTAATCTTCCTTGGCTAAACGCGCTTTCTGAAGCAACAGATGATGCTTGAATAGTTAGAATATCCCGCGCCATTTTTGCTAAAACTGAAAACTGTGCTTGTTGATCCTTCCAAAATGGCAGTAGTTGATCGCTTTCAAAATACTCAATTTCCTTGCAACCATGAAGTAAATAAACATCCAGCTCGTTGAACCCTCCGCTGCTACTCGACTGCCTGCTAGAAAGCCTTTGATTAAGGCTGGAAAAACTTCCCAATCCGGTTGCAGGTCTTTTGGGAGCCTGCGTTGAACTTGATCCAGCTCCACTTGGAACACTTGGAACAACATTATCAGCTGCACTCCTATACCTTTCATAAATCCGTTGGCAATCTACAATTACCTGCGCACAAACTGTTTCTACACTTGGTGTTTCTTCATCAGTAATTCTCAAATTCCGATAAATTTCTCTAATGAGAATTTCCGTATTAAAACATTTAAAACATGGATGTAATACAGATGCAATGTAATAAAGTGGTGGAATCGGAAAAAAATATTTTTTAAATTTTTCAAGCATTGCTTCTACCGCAACTTCATAACCAGGCACTACTCTATAATCGTTAAGTAATTCTGTTATTCCAGCTATAAAATACAACATGGTAGTGATTGTAGGATAATATTGACCGGAAAATTCTTTAGTAGCATAAAAAAACTTTGCTAAAAATTGAAGAAGACGCTCAACATCTTGCCAATCTGTTTCTTCTAGGTGATACACATCAGCTACTTTGCGATTAAATTAATTAGTAATAGGCACTCGTAAAATGTAAGCAACATTCAAAGAGTCATATACAGTGTTCCACCTAGTTGAAACTTCCTTTGGAACTTTTCTAGGAGCTATACCTTCTTTCAGACAATCTACTTGAAAGTCCCTCCATCTATCCGGTTTTTTAGATTTAAAAATATAACTAATTGCGAGTTTAACCTTCATAATAGTAGGATCAAATAACTTAAGTCCATCTTTTACAACTAAATTATATATATGACATGCACATCTAACATGAAACAATTCTTCAAAAGGGGGATGCAATGCGGGTATTAACTTACTAATAGCATAATCATTGTTACTTGCATTATCAAGAGTTATACTTAAAACTTTATCACTAAGATAATACGCCTTACAAATATCCGAAACTTCTCCCTTAATAAAATTTCCCGTGTGTGGTTCATCGACAGCAGAATATGCTAAAATTCTTTTTTGCATTACCCAGTTAAGATCTATCCAGTGACAAGTAACTGTTAAATACTCATACCCATTTACACCACGACCCAAATCAGAAGTAAGACAAACTCTACAATCAAAGTGATAAAATATATATCGTAAATATTGTCTATATTCATTTTTAAATTTTATAATATCAGTTCTAACCGTAGTTTTTGGAAAACCTTGAAAAGATGGATTATATACGGTTTGAATATAACGAATAAAACCTTGACAAGAAGCAAATGTAAAAGGTAAGCACTCTACCGCAATCATTTTTGCCATTTGTTCCCTATCTTTCTTTTTATCATAATGCAAAAGCCCCCCCGTCACTGGGTTAATTTCCTGTTGGATTCCACTACCTTGCGATGGAGCCATTCTATTCCCTGAACGAGGGCCACCCGCCCTTGCTTCCCATTTTTCCTTATGATGGTTTTCTAAGTGTGTTCTCAACTTTCCCGTCCCACTATTATGGCTGCCGGTTTTAAATTCCCAAACTTTTTTACAAATATTACATTTAGCTTTCTGAGCCGGAATATCTTTAGTCATAAATTGCCACACATCCGATCTTTCGGGTCGTGCATATCGTTCTCTACTAGGAGGCATAGGTGGTAATTCAGTTTCTTCATGTTGTTCGCCTTGAAATTGACTAGTGGGTGTTTCATCTAAATTAGCCCCTTCGGTAAACTCTTCATATTGTGTCTCTAACATATCATTATCTAGTGGTGCACCAACATTTATATCATGCAAAAATTGCGAGTCATCTTCCTGAGTAAAATCATCTAGAAGAGAAGGAGCGCTAGAAGTACCAACTGGTCTTTTACCTAAAGCACGACTACGTCTATCATCCCCCCCCGGTTAGAAGCACTTGATCTACGACCGCTACCCGTACGCCCAGTAATTGATCTCCAAATTCCAGACATTTTTTATAATTACTAAAATATGCTTCAAACAAATTACTAAAATATGCTACAAACAATAATATTGCACAAAAATAAAATAGATAATAAAAAGTAAGAACGAGTTTACTTGATATCGTGAACTTAGAATGTAGAACTTAGGAAGTGAAAATTGAAACTTGACCGGAACCGCACCGAACAATATTTCCACTTTACTCCAAATATTTTTTTAGTATGCAATTTAGCAAATAGCCTTTTGTAGAAATAAGAGAGATTGATAGAGATTTAGAGAGAATATTAGAGAAATTGTGAATAAATTGATGAAAAATGATGGTATTTATAGAAAAAATAGATAGGGGGGGTATGGGGGCGCCCTAGGGGGGTGGGGGGGCCAAAATAGCCGTTTTTGGCCGTTGGGGCAACGGCCAAAAGTGAAATAGCCGTTGCCCAACGGCTAGTTTTGGCTAAGCCCATCAGTCATCCGGTCCGGTCCGGTTCCGGTTCGGTCCGGTCCGGTTCCGGTCCATTTTGGTCCGGTTCGTCCGGTCCATTTTGGACGTGCCGGATCGAAACCGGGTCGATTTTTTATTTTTTATATTTGGCCCGTTTTGAGCCGGTCCGGACCGGTCCGAACCGGTTTCCGGTCCGGTCCGGTTCGGCCCGGCCCAAACCGGGCTATTAGACAGCCTTATTTGAACCCCCTCCGTCAACGGATTACACTGTAATTTAGATAAAAATGAACATTTTTATGGTATATATAAGCTATTGAACCCCTTAAAATGTTAAAAATTTCTACTAAAGTAGCAAATGGGGTTCAAAAATAGCTTTAGGTCACATATTCAAATTCAAGGTGTGCCATTTTTGAAACCCCTAACGTAAAATCCTGGCTCCACGCGTCCGTGTTGGTAGTATTCGTATACATACTAGTTATATCTTTACTTTTGTCTTTATTGCTATTGGTGTCTTGTATGTACCTCGGTTATTTTTTTTAATTTTTATACCAGTATTTTTTTATAATGGTATTTTCATATGCCATGAACCACAGGAGTACATAAAAGGTACCCGAACAAATTGGAACGACTGAAAGGATTAACATAGTCCCTACCCTGGGATAACACGCACAATCGAGAAATGATCCATGAACTAAACGAACAATAAGTTCTTAAAATTAGTGAAAACTATATAAAACAAGATATCTCACTAATCTTTTTGCAAAGTGGTTTCAAATATTAGTCTTGCCAAAGATATAAACCCTACTAATGAGTGTGATAGGATAAAAATATTTCATTCATATTTGACCATAGGTTTCCACTTCGAGTCTTGGAGATTGAATGTTTTTTGATAATGAGTCTCTCTCCCTCAATCAGTTTTCACTTAACGGGCACCCGGATTAGTTAAGTTCTAATACAGATATGTTGAACTATAGGGACTAAAGTGTAATTAGCTAAGTTAGTTAGTTAGTTGGTTACTAGATATTTTAGTTAGTTAGAGTAGGATATAAATAGTAGTGGAGTTACTAAATGTAATCATCTTAGCTCATTGTTTTCTCCTAGCTTAATAAATAAGCCAACTCTCTTTCTTCTCCCTCAAGTTTCAGCTCCCATGGCTGCTCCCATAGCTGAGCTTCAACATGGTATCAGAGCGAGGTCACGCGATCTTCAGCTCAGCAAGTGGTAACACAATTTCTTCTCCATTACTCTGTGTCTGCAAATCAGCAGTGTAGTTTTCTGTAGTTGTTCTTCCTACTTTGTTAGTGTTTCATCTGCTACTGTTGATTCAGTCTATTAGGGCATTTAAGAGCATCTAACTGTCATCACTGATTATAGAATCGATTGGAGAGTAGGCTTCTGTGATTCTAATTGAGATTGTGCACTGTGATTCCTTCATCTAAATCTAGGTTGAAACCTTATAGAGTGGATTGTTAGCTGTAAGTATGACTAATAATGTGAACATTGGATCTGTGTGGGGTGCAAAAGCATCAGGATCTGTATCTGATCCTTATGACAAAATCCATCACAATCATCCACTGTATATTCATCCCTCAGATACACAGGGATTAGTGTTGGTTTCTGTACAACTTCAAGGATCAGAAAACTACTCATTATGGAGCAAGTCCATGAAAATAGTTCTAACTGGAAAGAATAAGCTAGGATTTGTATCAGGAGTGTGTAAGAAGGAGAATTTTGAGCCTGCTTTACATGATCTATGGGATAGGTGCAATGCCATTGTGTTAGCATGGATTATGAACACAGTATCTAAGGACTTGCTGAGTACTGTGATCTATGCATCAGATGCATATAGTGTTTGGGAGGACCTTAGGGAAAGGTTTGACAAGGTTAATGCCTCAAGGGCTTTCTACCTGCATCAGGAGATTGCAACCTTGACACAAGGAACATCATCTGTATCAAACTACTTCTCAAGGCTCAGAGTTCTGTGGGATGAGCTTGAAGCTCTTATACCTCATCCATCATGTAGTTGTCCTGAATCCAAGGAGTATACACAACATTTTCAGATGCAGAAGTTGTGGCAATTTCTTATGGGACTAAATGAATCTTACACTCAGACAAGAAGCCAAGTACTGATGACTACACCCCTCCCAAACCTGAACCAAGCCTATGCTATGATTATCACAGTGGAAAGTCAAAGAATGCATACTGCAAACTCATCTTTTGAGACTGGTCCTCATGATCCACTGCTCTCCTAAGCAACAACCTGAACAGGGGTAACTATAATGGGAATGCTAACTATAACAGAACCAGAGGTAACTACAACAAGAACAGGCCTAACAAGCCTCCTGTTCAATGTGACTATTGCTCAAAGAAGGGACACACTAGAGAAGGGTGCTTCAAGCTAATTGGGTATCCTGATGACTTCAAGGGTAAGAAGAACAACTGGGGAAACCAAGGACAACAGAACCAAGCCAATGCAGCTAGCTACAATGACAACAACTTCAGTGATGCACATCCCATGACACAACACTATTCAAAAGGAGGTCCTAACTTCTCATCTCAAGGAAATGGTACTCCATACTACAATGGCTATAATTCTATGGCAGGCCCCTCTCATGCACCACCACCAGCTCTCACACAGGATCAGTACAGTCAGATCATTCAGATGCTAAACAAAGGAAAGTATGTAGAACATGAAGCTAATGCAGCTAATGCAGGTACAGTAAGTGCTTTCATGTCTAATCTAGTCCAAAGTAACTGGATAATAGACACTGGAGCCTCAAATCACATGGTCAATAATCTGAACCTGCTAACCAAGCATCAGGCTATCATAAACAGTGATAGGAGTAAAGTGAGTCTACCTAATGGTGATAAGGTTGACATTACACATACAGGAGAGTCCATTATTCTTGAGGATCAGCATGTGAATAATGTTCTGTACATCCCAGAGTTTAAGTACAATCTCCTTTCAGTATCTCAAATCACTAAAGCATTAGGGTGTATGGTGGCCTTTTATCCTGACTTATGTGTTTTTCAGGACCTCTCAAGTGGGAAGGTATTGGGGATTGGTAAGGAGGATCATGGCCTGTATCTACTTAAAGGGGAAGTTCAGAACAAGCCTTCAGCTCAGGACACTGCCTTGCATGCTGAAGATAAAGGATCAGCAGCCTACTTAGATAATTCTGTACCTAGCACTTGTAATAAAGTCTGTCACAATAGTCCTAGAAACTGTGTGAAAACTACTATGCCTAGCACTTGTGAAATATCTGCTCTATGGCATAAGAGACTAGGTCATGCACCTCTCAAAGTTGTAAAGTCTGCCTTGAATAATGTACAGCTACAAGATCATCATTGTTCTGTGTGTCCAGTTGCAAAACAATCAAGACTACCTCTTCCTTTAAGCAAACACAGATCTATTTCACCTTTTGACATTGTGCATGCTGATATCTGGGGACCCTACAGGGTATCCACTCATGATAATAAGAGGTTCTTTTTTACTTTAGTTGATGATTTTTCCAGATATACTTGGGTATTCCTGTTGTGTAGCAAATCAGACTCTGTAGTGGTACTAAGACACTTTCTATTGCTTGTGAGAAACTAGTTCCAATGTGGAGTTAAGTGTCTCAGGTCAGACAATGGTACTGAATTTCTCAATGCTCAAGCTCAGGATCTACTCAGAGACTTTGGGGTACTTCATCAGACTTCCTGTGTCTACACTCCTCAGCAGAATGGAGTTGTAGAAAGAAGGCACAGGTACATTTTAGATATGGCCAGGGCCCTGAGATTTCAAGCCTTTGTGCCTTTGAGATTTTGGGGAGAATGTGTCAACACTGCAGTCTATACTCTCAACAGATTGCCTACAGTTCTATTAAATGACAAATCTCCTTTTGAGAAACTGTTTAACAAACCACCATCCTTACACCATCTCAGGGTGTTTGGGAGTCTAGTTTATGCCTCAGTCATCAGAAAACAAGACAAGTTCTCTCCCAGAGCCATTCCAGCAGTACACCTAGGCTATTCCCTTAGTCAGAAAGGCTACATTCTCTATGATCTACACACTCAGACACTGTTTGTTAACATGGATGTCATTTTTAAGGAAGATGTATTTCCTTTCAAGAACCTTAACATCACTCATTCACCTATGTTTCCAATACTGGATCTGCAAGAGTTAGATCCTCCACATACATCAGCCAGGACACCTGTCTCAGATGCTCCAACTCTTCCTCCTCCTACTATTACACCTACTCTATCAACACCATCCCCTACAGTCTCATCTCCTGCACCACCTATTAACACTGTTGCATCTCCTCCCTCCATCCTTATTCCACCTTCCTCAGCTCCTTCTCCTGGTAGGCCTACCAGGATGCCCAAGCAGCCAGCTTGGATGCAAGACTACATAGTACCATCAACAAAACCCTCATGCCAGTACCCTATTTCCAATCATGTCTGCTATGACCATATAACTGCCTCCTATAAAGCTTCCTTGGTTGCCTACTCAGCCATTGTTGAACCCACATCCTTTGCTGAAGCTAGCAAGGATCCTAAGTGGGTGGAAGCCATGAAAGCTGAGATCCTAGCCCTTGAAGAGAATCACGTCTGGACTATAGTTGATCTTCCTGCTGGTAAAGTTCCTATTGGGTGTAAGTGGGTCTTTAAGGTGAAGTACAAATCCACTGGTGAGGTTGAAAGATATAGGGCTAGGCTGGTAGCTAAAGGCTACAGTCAACTTGAAGGTCTGGACTACACTGAGACCTTCGCTCCAGTTGCCAAAATGGTCACAGTAAGAGCTGTGGTTGACCTAGCAGCCTCCTCTGGTTGGTACATCTTTCAAATGGATGTACACAATGCTTTCTTACAGGGAGATCTTCTGGAGGATGTGTACATGAAGATTCCTGATGGCTTTGCAAGCCAGGGGGAGTGTGGGAAAGTATGCAAGTTGCAGAAGTCTTTATATGGGCTTAAACAGGCCCCTAGGCAGTGGAACATGAAGCTAACTGAAGCATTGCTGAGTATGGGGTTTGCCCAATCACATTATGATTATTCATTGTTTACTCAGAGAGTTCATGGTAATCTGGTTATAATATTGGTATATGTTGATGACCTGCTAGTCACAGGAAGTAATTTAGCACTTATTAAACAAGTAAGATTGCAGCTGCAGACTAAGTTCAAGATGAAGGACTTAGGAGAGCTGAATTACTTTCTGGGAATTGAATTCTCAAGATCTAAGAGTGGCATTCTTATGTGCCAGAAGAAGTATGCACTTGGTTTAATATCTGAAATGGGACTCTCAGGAAGCAAGCCTTCCTCCACTCCACTAGAGTTTAATCATAAGCTGACATCCACTGAGTATGACAAGTATGTGAAGACAGAATACTCTGAACAAGACCACAGACTGAAGGATAGAGGAATGTATCAAAGACTAGTTGGCAGACTGCTTTACTTAACTATGACCAGACCTGATCTCTCCTTTGTAGTTCAGCTACTCAGTCAGTTTATGCATGATCCTAAACAGTCTCATCTTGATGCAGCACTGAGGGTAGTGAAATACATCAAGAATGCACCTGGCATTGGTTTGTTCATGCCTGCAGATGGTAGACAGGAGTTAAGAGCCTACTGTGACTCAGACGGGGGTGCTTGTGTTGAAACTAGGAGGTCAATCACTGGATACATTGTGAAACTTGGAAATGCTCTTGTTTCTTGAAAATCTAAGAAACAGAACACTGTATCCAGAAGTTCAGCTGAGGCTGAATTCAGGAGCATGGGATCAACTGTGGCAGAGATAGTGTGGTTAAAGGGACTATTTCAGGAGTTAGGACTCAGGGTGAGGCTGCCAATCACCTTGTTTTGTGACAGCAAGGCTGCTATTCAGATTGCTACTCATCCTATCTTTCATGAACGTACAAAACATATTGACATAGACTGTTTATTCATCAGGGAGAAAATCAATCATGGCTTAGTGCAGACTCAGCACATTGGGACCAAAGAACAACAGGCTGATATCTTAACAAAGGGACTGTGCAAGCCTCAACATGACTATCTCATGAGCAAGCTGGGATTGAAAGATGTTTTCCATCCTCAGCTTGAGGGGGAGTGTTGAACTATAGGGACTAAAGTGTAATTAGCTAAGTTAGTTAGTTAGTTGGTTACTAGATATTTTAGTTAGTTAGAGTAGGATATAAATAGTAGTGGAGTTACTAAATGTAATCATCTTAGCTCATTGTTTTCTCCTAGCTTAATAAATAAGCCAACTCTCTTTCTTCTCCCTCAAGTTTCAGCTCCCATGGCTGCTCCCATAGCTGAGCTTCAACAAGATATAAGACACTAAGTGAGATTTATTTTTAAAAAAAATACTATAAATAAAACAGAAACCAAATGCCTGGGGATCTAAAAAGTTGATTTTAAAACACAGGTTAACGTACACAAGCTTTACAACTAATACCAAGTCAATTTACAACTTTTTTAATGCATTTATATAATGAGTAATTAGATAGGATGAGAACTATGTGGTGTTCCAAAATGAGTGGGTAGTTCAACTTTAAAAGCCGTGTCTTTAATTGGGACAAAATATGAACAAAAAAGAAAAACATCTTCAAAAGCAGATGCTCCAAATCTAAAAACCTGGAAGTATCATTGCCAGAAAGGAAGAATGAATCCTTTTTTCTTGTCAAAAGATGATATGTATTTGATTTAACTTATACATATTGTTAACAGAAATAATATTTACACCATTTTAATTGGTTTAGAAGGTTTATTGTTCATTTTCTATGTTACAGAATCAAAATATTATAGCCAATTATATGTTTTAGCAAACAACTTTAATATGATGATGTATATAAAAATAATTTGTCGGTTTTTATTTTATACTTAATAAGAAATACAATTGGCTTACGATAATTGAAGGATGAGGATGTGGGTTGGGTGGTTTGTCTGCTTAATTTATTTTATTTATCTTGTCTAATTTAATGGTAGATAGAGGAGTGGGTCCAGATGGGACTTGTCTGCCTGATTATTATTAATCAACTTTTGTAATAATTATTTTGAAATATTATTTATTTCAAGATAGTATGGCTAAGGCTCCGCTCCATAATATTTTTCTTTTCCAAAAATTTATTTTTGGTTCTTTGTCATGATGAGTGCACAAAAGCTGTCCTTTTCCAGCCACGATTAAAAAAAAAAAAGAAAGAAAAAGAAACAGAAAAATCAGTGTGAGTTTGAAATATCTTACAATAGGTGTTTGTTTGAACTGTTTTTTTTTTCTTTTGTGAAAAGTAAGATTAGGATTTTGAGCAGATAGTAGAAGTGGTAGAATTATTCCAAATATTTCAGTTGGAACATCTATGTACATTTTCGATTTTCTATTCACTCATGATCTGGCCTGGTCGACCCAATCATGATATTGAAGGAGGGGACCTTTTCTCGAAAAGCAAATTCTTGCAACTACGAAAACCACAACACAAGCACCCCTTTTCCATTCATTCATCTAAGAAAAAAAATGCATCATAGACCACAGCCACCCCACCTCTTCATTTCTTTATCTATATGAAACAAAATTGTCGAGTCTTTATTCTAGATTTTGGCCCTGAACTCAATGAGAGTGGGGATTCGGTCCTCTTCGTCCAACTCGTCCATGTCGGCAAGAAACTTGACGGCGTCGACGAGTTTTTCCAGATTGAGTTCGTCCTGCACTCCTGCCTGCGCTGGAACGTGGAAATTCGAGGTCTCATGAACTACGTTCACCTTTAATGTGACACGTTCCCTCCCAGTTATATGATCAACGGGATCAGTCGGCTAGAGAGCGGGGCTATTCTTCTTTCGGGGAGACAAAGTCGGGTCAGCCCTGCCCTTTTTGTTGGGTTAGAGCGAGTATGAAGTCAGGGAGGAAGAAGAATAGTCACTTACTGGAGGTTTGGAACCCTGAGTACAGTGTTCTGGGTGTAGCAGGAAAAAAGGCTGTACGTGAAACAGTACTCAGACGATTTTTTCAAAGGAATTTCAAAACAATTCAACAAATAACTACAAAAAAAAGGAAGAAATTACAAGAGTGGAGTTAGGTTGTTATGAGTTGTCTACTGCATTTTGATGCCTTTTCTGATGCCTAACACACACCCCCCACCCCCCCCCCCCCCCCCCCCAAAAAAAAAAAAACTTTGATGTCTAGCTGCTACTCTGGAGTCATCTCCTTAATCACCCTCAAATCTCAATCTTTGGCACTTAATTGTACACTCAATTATACTTAACCCACAAGAGAATCTGCCCAACCAAACATCATTATTCATTACATTCTCGTTTTAAAAATGTTTTAAGCTTGGAGCATCTGCACCATTTCACAGAGACAAGAATAAAATAATTGAGAGAAAAAAACTACTGTAACATGTAGGCATTTCCAACAATTGACAGACCTGAAATACAATTGACCTCTGAGCCTTAATTAGCTTTGGGTTTTGCAAATGAAAGATGATAATGTTATACTAATGCACACATAATTAACCATTGGTGCGTCTATTGATTGTTTGACACTTGTGCTAATTACTGAGACTATGGTATACCGAAATGATGAGATGAGAAAAATGAACCTTATAGCAGGGCATTACCAGGCATATACTATGCGGGTTATATTTTTTGTTTTTTAAAGTTTATTCATCCCTTTTACAAATATAAGGAATAGTCTTAATAATAAGATTATTTACCTGGGTACTATTATATATGTCTCTTAAGTGTCTTGTTTAGTTAATATTTCACTTAATTTTAATGTAAATATCTAGTACGGATAAGTATACTATTTACTATTATGATAGCTATAGATAAAACTGAATGATATAAGAAGTATAATAATAACAAATCAACAAGCTATATTGTTTTAATCACTAACTACCCTTTTAATTAATATTTTGAGTATGAACATAAAATTTAAGTTAGTTGCACATTAAGGAAAGTTCTAAGGATTATTACTGAATCCCATTGTTGAGTAAAATGTGTTATCAAGTTAATTATCACAGATTTGATTTAAATTTTAATGGTAATGGGTATTTTGTTTTCGCATTTTCCTTGCCTACCGTAAAATATATTATTTCAGGTGGGCACCTTGCTACGTGGATGATGATGACAACCTTTGTCTCAATTTTCTAACAAAAAATTCTTGTCGTAAAGATTAAGATTGACATACGAGAGTATAGTAGTAGTTGAATTTTGTGTTGTGTCTAAATTAAAGAAACATGACATTAATGGCCCCTCAATTGCATGAAATAGTTAAAAACTTCACTTACATGCATTCGACAAAATAGTGTATTTCACAGTAGTACTCCTTAAAATGGTAAAACAAAAAAGATATGATCTTTAATAAACTTATATACACATTAATGGCGAAACAAATAATAGTTAGTGTATCATTAAAAATAATTACTGTTAGGATCTGAAATTAAAGCAAATCTATTTAGTACAATAAATTAATAAAAAAATTATGATATATATAAGTATAAGTTAAGTTCTTTTGTGATTCACCTTCTTACAAATATCCAAGGAGTGACCTTGTAAGACTATGCTTCTGTGTTCCATACCACCCCTTCCCCTAAAACAAACACATAAGCAACTTTATCAACTCCAGAATTCTTCTTTCTCCCTTTCTAAGTTCACATCTTCTTGTTTTTCTCTCTCAGAAGAAAACAAGAGTCAATCAGAGAAGAACCTATTGAACCCCACAAAAACACTTAGTCCAAGTTAGCCCCCTACCCAACCCCCTTATCAAACACTACCCACTACAACTTCTCTCTCTTATTCTACTAGATTTTTTTTTCTTTCCTTCTCTTTCCCCACTTTTCTTTCTCTCTTTCTTGAGTTTTGAAGAAGAGGGAGATGGAGATGGGGTTGAGAAGTTGAAACAAAATCATCAGACAGAGAAAAAAAAAAGAGGCAAATTAAAGAAAGATCAGTTTTTTCTTGAACCCACCAACAAAATTCTTGATTACCCCACCCCACCCCCACATTCCAATCCAGGTCAGGCCACCACCACAAACACACTCTCTCTCTCCCTAAAACTAAAAAAATTATGGAACTCACTGATTTACAAAACAACAATACTAATAGCACTAGTAAACAAAATTCCTCCACCAACAACACCACAGCTCAACCACTTCACCAACAGTACCACCAGCTCATCCACCACCACCAGCACCTTCAACAACAACATGGTCGATCATCATCAGTTCCATTTGCACAACCAGCTGGGCCCACTTCTTCTCTTGCTGCTGCAGCTAGTCCTAGTCCCACTAGTGCTTCAGCTTCAGCTTCAGCTTCTTCACCATCTCCACAACAGCAGCAGCCACCTCACCTAGTTGATGCGTCACTTGCTATTGCTACTTCTAGATCCGATTCATTAACTGACCCTACCAATAAACTCCAACAGCAGCAGCAGCAGCAGTCAATACAACAAGCACCGCCGCCGCCACCAAAAAGAGCTACAAAGGATCGGCACACAAAAGTTGACGGAAGAGGGCGGCGCATCCGAATGCCAGCTGCTTGTGCAGCTAGGGTTTTCCAATTGACTCGTGAATTAGGCCATAAATCTGATGGAGAAACAATTGAATGGCTCTTACAACAAGCCGAGCCAGCTATAATTGCAGCCACTGGCACTGGTACTATCCCAGCAAACTTTTCAACACTGAACATATCGCTTCGTAGCAGCTGCTCCACTCTATCGGCTCCTCCATCTAAGTCGGCTCCGCATTCTTTTCACAGTGCTTTAGCTTTAGCTGCAGCTCATCATCCATCTCATCCTTTTGAAGAAGGATTCTCACATATGTTAGGGTTTCATCAAAATCCTCATCTTTTAACGCCAAGTCAAATCCAAGAAACAATACAAGGAGGTGGTGGTGGTGGTGGTAACAGTGGCGACGGTGGTGGACAAGAAGGGACAGAGAATTACCTTAGAAAAAGATATCGAGAAGATTTGTTTAAAGAAGAAGGATCAAGTAATCCACAAGGAGAAGCTTCAGGAGGATCTAGTTCACCTTCTAATAAGCAATTCAAAGGAAATTCTTCACAATTGTCTAAACCTTCTCAGGAAGGTGTAGCTGGACCATCATCTAGTATGCTTCGGCATACTAATATGATGCCAGCTACTGGCTTATGGGCGGTGGCACCACCGCCCAATAGTGGAACAACTGGCAGTCCATTTTGGATGTTGCCAGTAACTAGTGGAAGCGGACAGACTTTGTCCGCTCCTATGGCGAGCACATCAGGAAATACTACACTCGAGTCTCAAATGTGGCCTTTTCCTATGGGTAACTCAAACACTATACAAGCACCGGTACATTTCATGCCAAGGTTTAATATTCCAACAAATCTTGAATTTCAAAGTGGCAGAGGAAATCCATTGCAACTAGGTTCAATGATAATGCAACAACAACAGCAGCAACAACAACAACAACAACCATCTCAACATCTTGGTCTAGGAATGTCTGAAAGTAATTTGGGCATGTTAGCAGCCCTTAATGCTTATTCAAGAAGTGGTTTAAATATGAATTCAGACCATCAAAGTCACTCATTGGAACATCACCAGCAGCAACAACATCAACCTCAACCTACAGATAGCGAAGAAGATGATCCAAATAGCTCTCAGTAATAGTTTGAAGTAAAATCTTTAATACTGGTCAGTTGTCAAAATTAATTCTTTTTAGTATATATGCACATTTATCAAATACTTAAATTTTTCATAATTTTGAACAATGTCCACTTAATTTATTTTCATAATTAGTTAACAATAATGATGATTGATTTGTTGTGCAGGTTTTAAATTTGTAATGTGTGATGAGTGAAAGATTCAGTTCATATGAATGAGGATTTCATGGAAGACAGACAGAGGTATATGTTAGTTGTCATTTGGTTTTGTCTGTCATTATTGCTTGTTTTTGTTTGTTTCTTTTTTAGAACCTTTGCTGGAGAGTTGTGAAGGATTTGAAATGTATTTTGTTAGTTTGGTCCTTTGTGGCATTAGCTAGGAGTGAAGAGAGAGAGATTTGTATAGGAGGATATATTTATGTTTAGTATTTTTCAATAGCTCAGCTCAGCTTGCCGATGTTTGTATGATTAAAATACAAAAAACAGCTCGAAAAAAAAAAAGAATTATAGAGATTATTCTGTACTATATTAGCCATGTTTACTGGTTAATTTCTTTCATTTTATTTCAAGATAAATGTAGTAGTGTGTATATAAAGACCATTTTTCTCAAAGTTACTGACAATGGATAGTAAAACTGGAAAACCCCTTTTGCATCATCTCTTTTTGCTCCACCATGGATGAAAATTAGCAGCTTTACTTTTAAATTTTCTTCCCTCTTCATTTTTCTTTTTTTCTTTAATTTTCTAATTCGATTTTTTAAAAAGGAAACTCTTGTTTCAAGAGTGATACACACACGAGAGCATGGTGTTGTATTTATGGTACTAAATACCTTTTTCTAGTTTCAATAATTTGTTTTTATTCTTTTCCGTGTCCTTTTTTTTACTGAGGAATCTCCATGTGAAATTTCCACACTTTTTCTGGATAGGAACGTGAAAATCTAAAATTCTTAAAAAATCTAGTGTAAGTATTTGTGGTAACCAAGCATATCTCCAGCTAGTGTTTCTTGGATGGAAACTAGAGAGTGACATAAATTCAGTCGGTTTTAGTAGTACTTCAGAAAGTGGCGAGTTCACTTTAGTAGTACTATTTATAGGATTTAACTTAGTAGGAGTATATAAATTGAGAGTGTACTGTAACACAATAAAATGTTATTTATTGAACATTTTATGTTCCAATTCAAGATTACTATAAACAATTACCAGTTGTTAGAGGTTTTGGTAGTGCGAATATTTATTTCAATTTAAGTTGCTCCTAATATCATACTGTGTTTTCTTCTGAAAAAATGTGTGTTCCCACGTTGTGAGAGTGACATTTTGTATTAGACTTGTACAGTCAATTCACATAGACTTTCATGTTTTCAATTGCTTAATCATTTTCTCGCATTAAATTATTAGGGCGAGGATAGTTTTGTCTTTTATCCATGGTTTTTGGACTGTTTCGACTTGTCTCCCCTTTATTAGTTTTAAGTTTTCTTTTTATTAGTAGCTCATATGACGCCCTATTTTGTCGTTAATTAGTGATTTGTTCGTACAAATAAACCATTTTCATCATGTAAAGCCCAAATGTCCTTATGTCATTTTAATAAACCTCTGGCCAAATCTTGAATGGAACAAATATTGTGTTCATGATTTCGTTTTGTAAATTATAGTAGTGGCTCACATGTGACTACCAAGAATTTTATTTCTTTCTTTCTTTTCTAACTTTGAAAATTTTATTTGATGTACTCTAGCACTATTTATTTGTACCTGCTTAGCCAAAGTACCAAAATTTCTTAACATCGGATTCTCTTTTGGATTGATTATTATTATCTATTTATTGATGTATTTTTCTTTTTAAGTTTATCGCAAAAGATAATACAATAAGAATGGGGTTATGTTATTTAAAGCCTAGGTCTATATGACAAAACTTCACTTTAATCATTATTTTCATGGAATAATATCATTTTGAAGAAAAAGCCTTCATATGCTTTGGGATGTGAAAACAATTCGATGAAGATACACAGATAGCACATGTTTGTCTGAAAGGCTGAGCAGCACTATGCACCACTATCTTTTTTCTTTTCCTTTTATTTGAGCATACCATATTAATCCAATTAATTTATATTTACATTATTATTAAAAGATTCTTCATTTTCAAGCTTGTAAATCAAGATCATAAATGTGTTAACAAATTCTAACCACCTCGATGACTCGTAATTTTTTTTCAAATTACTAGTACAATACAATTCCTTGCATGGGTGCATCCAAATTGCACTAGTTGAAAAGTTACAGTAGTTGAATTTCCATTAATCCGTGATTTTCGCAAGGAAAGGCTGCACTTTGTGCCGATTGATGTTAACTTTTGGACTTGTGCTAAATTTTAATTATTATAATTACGGCGGGGAAAACAAACTTTTACGTTATCCCCATCGCATGGTTTATTATATTTTTATTGACCACCAATGATATGGATTGGTTCACTTTGATAATTTGTTGGGTGCATACCTCTATTTGAATTGTCATTAACTTCCAAAATTTTCGGAGTAAGCTGTATTGGACCACACGGAGATTGGACAACTTTAATCTGCTAGGTAAAGATGATATTGCTGTTTAAAGAAAAAAGTTATGTTCGTGAGTGAAGATTGTCTATTGAACATGTTATTGTTTGTGATAATGAGTGTTAATTAGTACTCTCTCCGTTCTAAAATGGTTGTCTTAATTTGACTTGTAGCGGAGTTTAATAAATATGGTAAACTTATTGAACTTGTGGTCTAAAATAAGTCATACATAAATAAGTAGCTATAAAGTATTTTATTAAGAGTAAAATATTAGTAACTCAAAATATTTCCAAATATATAATTGTGTCATTCTTTTTTGGAACGGACTGATACGGAAATAGTGTCATTCATTTTGGAACGGAATAATTATTCTATAAGATTTTTTAAATTATACACGAGTTGAATCACAAATAATAACTGCGATTGCATCATTGTTCAAAACACCATATCCATTCTGTTTGTAATTAAGTAGCTATTCTTGCATACTTACCACCAAGAGTTCAGTGAAATGGAGTAATTATGTTCCATCTACCGTTAAAAAGAGATATCTAAATATATTACTCCTTTAATGACTCCGATGAAAATTCAAATTAGTTGGTTAATCAATAGATCTTGAATACCAAAGTTGCTTAAAAACAAAACTGTACTTGCATGCCCATTTATGTCAAAAGTCGTGTTGAGTTGACCTGATTGGGTGGCACTCAGCTCTTTGCTCATCAGAAGAAGAAAATATCTTTGCAATTTGTGGAAGTTACTGTTTTTGGAAACGACTGGAGGACCACATTTCATGAGTCCTTCTCCATTCTTTTTTAGTTGGGTGGACGAGTTTGGGGGGGAGGGGGGGTGGGGAGTTTGGGAGTATTCCTTCCCTCCCACTTTGTTCGTCGTAGTTCGAATTACGACAGTCAAACTAGTTTATATTTGACCGTAATTTTTATATATATTTTTGAAACATTTTGGATTGTAATTTTTTGTGACTTATAGTACTTTTCATGTAATTTTTAAATACATAAATTTTATTTAAAAAAAGTTAAAGATTTTATATCTTAAGTTACGGTCAAATTTAAGAAATTTGACTCTTGAAACAGTAACTATAACAAATAAAATGGGAGTAATATTTAGACGCATTGAGAATAGTATTTTAGTATTTTTTAAAGATGATGAAAGGTGTAGCCAAATAGTCACGGATGAAACAGTAGTAGTACTACTACACAACAAATACATGTACACACATGTGTGTACAAATAAATTCCTACTACTCTTGAGTTGTTGTTATGGATTTATTGTTCCTTCAAACCACGGTCTTCACGTGCACCTACTAAATGTACAATTTCGTATATCTTGTTTTGTTATCTTTTATTGATTCTCTGCAGTGCTTCGTCACTACCCTCTTACCCTTTAAAGTTAAAACCTACCCATAGTACATTAAATAAGATTGACTCATATTCAAAATACACCAAACCATTTAAATCAATCATAGCTATTTGAATAAGGTGAGAATACACACTAATTGGTTATGGTGAGTGGGGATATAGCCTATGTAACAAAGACAGTTAAATATATGTTCATTGATCGAATGTAAATATTAGGTGTAAAGGAGTTTTTCAATATCACTTGTCTTATGTTGTGAAAGTCTACTCCTAGTATTTTTTTTTAATCCGAATTCGTGGCGTGTAGGACCTTATCTGGAGGTGTGCTCCTTACACAATGATTTTTTCATATATAGGGTTCGAATCCGAGACCTCCGATTAAGGTAGAAGTAGCCTCATCTGCTACACCAGATCACTTGGTGGTAACATACTCCTAAGATATTAAATTAATCCCCAATGTGTTTAGCTTCCAAGCAAAAGAACTTAATATACTGTGGAAGAATTTCCGCAATCCTTGGAGAGAATGATATCCTTTACCAACTTCAAATACAACAAAGAAATTTGCTAGAAAAAATTGACCAACCAAAAAAGCAGGAGTGGAAAATTATAAAAGGTAAAAAAGTAGCTCAAATTTTCAAAAGTTTTGATACTTCATCGATCCACATCATGACAGAGATATATTTCAATGGTTACCTAAATTTTCCACTAATTCAACAAGTCCTGCTTTTTTCATCTGGGCTCTGACTATTCTGTGCAAAGTGCACAGATAGGCTATCTGATAGCCTATTTCCACAGTATCATTTAAAATGCAATCACTTTAACTAAATCATTCAAGATGCAGTCTCTTTAATCAAATCCCAGACTTAGGAACTGAATTTCGACTATATTTGGGCCTAAATTCAATCCCAACGGACTCGAAACAGAACTTCAGATCCGAAATTCAACTTCGACCAAAAGTTTAAAGTTAAATAAACTCAGTCCCGAAGAATGAGTCATAGGGATTGAAGTAAAATGGCTACACTTGTAAATTATTTAATATGTAGCTACGCCTTAGATTATGTTATGTAAATAGGTTGCCCTCAATATTACTACCTCCGTCCCGATTTATGTGGCGGTGTTTGACTTAGCACGGAGTTTAAGAAATAGAAGTTGACTTTGTAAATGTTCAAATTTACCGTTGAAAAAGTAAGAGAGAAGATTGGAGTAATCAAAAAGTTGTTGGTAGCTTTTAAAGTAAGTAGGGCCCAATAGGGGTAAAATAGAGATAGTACATTAAATAGTTGACAAATAAGGAAATGTGACATTCTTTTTGGGACAGACCAAAAAGGAAAGTGTGACACATAAATTGGGACAGAGAGAGTATAAGGATTATGCTTCTCTTTCAAAATTCTTAGGATTATACTTCTCTTTCAATTTTACATACTGTAGGTTTTTGGTCTACCAATCGTGTCACTATCTTCGGCAACATTATATATAGGACGATATTCGTTTTTAGTTGTCATTAGTAAGCCTTATATTGCCGACAGGAAAAATACATTAATTCAATAATGACATCAACATTTGAGCACATACATCACCATAACAAGCTGCACCAAAATATAAAAAACAAGTCCAACACATAAAAAAATCTGAAGTCCAGAAGCCATCAAATGTAATCGATTGGAAGTGAAAGAGTGTAGAAAGCATCTTCCCATTGGAAAGAAAAATAAGCAACGACGTGATTTCACCCAATCGGTTGTTACATAAAGTGATAGTTTTCATGATTACATGACTATGGATTTTAAGATACAATATAATAGTAATTAGAACAACAATTAAAACAAACTCGTACTCATACTCTCATAGTAACAATACAATACCATATATACAATGGATTACAACCATCCATTACTGCAGGTTAAGATGAAAATAAAAGTATCGCCCTCTTGCTTACATTTTGTTTTGCAAATTTACATGATACAATCACAAGCGCTAAATGCCGAAGGATATTGCTCTCGTTTGTTTTCACATAGACTCGTTTGTTTCTACTTACGAAATGTCCTAATTTGAATCAATAAGATCATAGTCATTCTTTTTTACAATTTTTTATTAATTCATAATAGTCTAAATCACTCGGATTTTATACAAGAGTCTAAATATCATTAAGATGTTCACTTTTAAGATTCTTGTGAATGTGATTTCCTCTCACCAACCAGCAACACTACCAACGACCTCCATTTTCAATGGTGGTGTTCAAGAAAAATCAAAAAACAAAACCAAACCATCCTAAAAATTTGATTTGTAAAAGACCTTCTCCAGCTTAAGACCAATAACTATGCTGGGTGGCCCTAGCATCTGTATTGGGTAAAAATCGACCCACGGCAATTTGCCCCGGTCACGCAAGTCTCAACGACCGAACACGTCACGGCTAAACAACTGCCGAAGCGATTGAGCAAGTCGCCGAGGCCTTGAAACCGAAGATGCGTCACCGAAGGCGAGCCGCAAGCTGAGCTTCGATAACCTTCACCTCGGTCAAGCAACAGGGCCAAGCCACCGAGGTCATCAGCTCTCACCTCGGTGGATCCCCTCGGTTCAAGCGGCTTTGCAGCCCACTACTTCACCCCACTAACTCAGCTGATACACATCAAGATCGTGGGACAACATGGCAGCAGATAGTGGAGATCGTGGGCAAGGCTTATATCTATAAATATCAGTTCATTTCATGTAATAGGGATCCAGAAATTGATACCGAAACTCTGCCCAAATTTGTACTGAACATCCATATATTGAAATCGAGTTATTTTACGTATTTTTCATCTGTTTCGCGCATTATTTACCGCTTTGATACAAAGATTTGCTTATATTCGAATCCAAATTCGATTTGTGTACCTAAAAACGATTTAGGCCCATACAAATTGGCGCCGTCTGTGGGGATATAAGCAATAACGCTTTGTTCCAAAGTTTGAAATCTGTTATTCGTCAAGAAATTTGTGATCTAACGCTATGGCTGATAACAACAATGGTGGTAATGGTGATCGGGTTGACGTTCCGACGAACCAACAATCCTTCACCCCAATGACAACCGAAGAATTTCAAATGTACGTTGTCACCACGCTAAGAGCTCTCCAAAACAAACAGGATGAGCAGGCTAGTATCAATGCCGAGTTTCGCGCCTCGCTAGAAGGGCGAAACAGTGCCGCCCCAAACGGCACCCAGCCCTCGGCTCCTGGTGGAGGCACCCCGCCTTTCGTTCCTCAGGGCGCGACAACAGGGGGACCTCACAACGGAACCGCGTC
Source organism: Petunia axillaris subsp. axillaris (assembly GCA_029990575.1). Classification (NCBI taxonomy): domain Eukaryota; kingdom Viridiplantae; phylum Streptophyta; class Magnoliopsida; order Solanales; family Solanaceae; genus Petunia; species Petunia axillaris. The sequence goes on along the minus strand of JARKNS010000010.1, from coordinate 31,264,488 downwards.
TGGGGGGTCGGGGAGTGGTCCATCTTCCATGCCACACTTCGGGACGTTTCCCTCCATGGCAGAAACAACGTCATCGGTTGACGTTGAAAAAATGAGTAGAGAAATCGAGGCTCGCATCGAGGCGCGCGTCGAAAAACGCCTCGAGCGCGTACCGGGGATAAGCAAGGAGGAAGATGACCTCGACATCGAGCAATATAAGGAACAGCCTTATAAGCCCGAAGCAGCACCAGCTCTAACTCCTGTGGGTTTCAAACTCACATTCCTCAAAAAGTACGATGGGACAACTGATCCCAAGGAGCATGTTAGGGAGTACATGTCCATGGTGAAGAGCAACGACTTGACGTCCACGCAGCTTGAATCCATGTTTTTAAAGAAGTTTGGTAGTTCGTTGGAAAAGGGTGCACTTCGGTGGTATTTATGCTTGCCGCCGGGGTCAATCTCCTCGTTCAAAGAACTATCCCGCGCCCTTGTCAAAGCTCACACTGGCGCGCAAAAGATCCTCCAGAGGAAGGAGGATATATGTGAAGTGAAACAGTGGCCCGGTGAGCCACTTAAAGAGTTCCTCGAGCGATTCCATGCTGAACGTATGGAGTTGCCTCGAATGGATGATACCTTGGCTATCATGGCCTTCGAAAAAGGTATCAACGGTCGCAATTCAAGTGCAGCTGCCGAATTGCGGAAAGAGTTGCAACAATATCAGGTCCTGACGTGGGAGGACCTGCATAGAAGAGCTTACTCCAAAATCAGATTGGAGGAGGTGGAGTTCAAAAACCGAGGTTATCAAAACCGAGGTGATATGTCAAATCGCGCCGAGGCGCCACGAAATAATTTTAAAGGGAGGTATGAACCTTATACTTCGCCGAGGCAACATGTTACTCAAAGATTGGGAAACAACCCCGGTAACTCATACCCGGCGTCTCACGTAAGCCAAAGGCTAGGAGGGAAGGTTCAAACCAATATGAACCAAAGGAATCCCTCGAGCTCCGCTTCGGTCCCAAGAAAGGATCTTCCCCGGATACAAGATTATTATTTCAACATATCGACCTCGGAGCTGGTCGACGTCGTTAAGGGGACAGCCGGGGTTAGAATTCCCAAAGACATGAGAACCCCGGCAGACAAAAGGGATCAGAATCTGCATTGCGAGTTTCATGCAGATTATGGTCACAGAACCGAGGACTGCAAAGCTTTGTGCCTCGAGGTAGCTCACCTACTGAAAAAAGGAGTCTTGGCTCAATTCCTCGACAATTTTTCAAAGAACCGGGGGGATGGGCAACCACTTCGGCCTCCACCCCCGGAGAGAGTAGTTAACGTCATCACGGGGGGGTCAGAAGTAAACGGCGTGAAATTCGCCGCAGCTAAAAAATTCGCTAAGCTCTCCATCACCATGGAGAAAAGGACCCGAGTTGGAGGCTCGGGCAAGGACATCGTGTTCGATGAGGATGATTGTGATGGGATGATGTTCCCCCATCACGATGCTCTAGTCATCATGCTAAGAATTAACAACGCCGACATCAAGAGAGTGTTGATTGACCCCGGTAGCTCGGTAAACATCATCAGCTACGGGGCGGTGAAGCAGATGTGGCTAAAAGGGGAAATCGTTCCCAAATCAACAGTGTTGGCTGGTTTTAACAACTCAACAGAGAAGACGTTGGGTGAAATCACGCTGAAGACATTCGCTGAGGGTGTCACCAAGGAGACACTGTTTCAAGTGATGCCCGAGGACCTGGCCTATAATGTAATCCTCGGGCGGCCATGGATCCACTCCATGGAAGCTGTTCCTTCCACTTTACACCAAGTGATCAAATTCCCAACGCCTTGGGGGGTTCGGTCAATTAAGGGGGAGCAGCGAGTAGCGAGGGAATGCTACTCAGTTGCACTGAAGAGTGGAGTCGCCCCGAGCGGGCCCAAAAAATAGCAACCAACGCAACCGGGATCGAGCGAGGCGAGCCTCCAAAATGAAATTGAAAAGATCCCGGCATGCGTGCAAGAGCCTCGGAAGCAAAAAGCCGAGGATTCTACCGTTGAAGAGCTGAACTCTTTCACTCTACTGAAAGAGTTCCCAGAAAGGAAAGTGCACATCGGCTCGGAGTTGGACCCGAAGTCGAAAGACGCAATTATGGAAGTTTTAAGGTCCAACCATGACTGTTTCGCTTGGGCTCATTCAGACATGACGGGTATCGATTCGGAGATCATGACTCACAAGCTGAATGTAGATCCAAGATTCACCCCGGTGAAACAAAAGAAGAGACCTCACGCCGGGGTGAAAAAGAAGGCGATTGAAGATGAGACCACGAAGCTGCAAGAAAATGGTTTCATCAGGGAGGTGAAATATCCCGAATGGCTGGCAAATGTGGTAGTTGTGCCGAAGAAAAATGGCAAGTGGAGAATGTGTGTAGACTACACCGACCTGAATAAAGCTTGCCCCAAAGATTCTTACCCGTTGCCACAAATCGACAGGTTAATGACTCCACGGCTGGACACAAACTATTAACTTTCTTGGATGCGTATTCGGGCTACAATCAAATCCTCATGGACCCTAAGGACGAAGAAAAAACCTCGTTCATCACTGACCGAGGTACATTCTGTTACAAGGTCATGCCCTTCGGTCTCAAAAACGCCGGGGCAACTTACCAAAGGCTAGTATGTCGCATGTTCAAGGACTATATTGGAAAATCTATGGAAGTTTACATAGACGACATGCTCATCAAGTCGATCCAAATGGAGGATCACTTGAATCATCTGAGGGAGGCCTTCGCCGTGTTGAGACAATATGGCATGAAATTGAATCCTGAAAAGTGCGCCTTCGGTGTTGGGTCTGGCAAATTCTTGGGATTCATTGTCTCTGAACGGGGCATCGAAGATAATCCTGACAAAATCAGAGCTATCGAAGAAATCCCCGAGAAGCTTACCGGGGTGAAAGAAGTCCAACGCTTGACTGGCCGAGTCGCTGCCTTGAGTCGTTTCATCTCAAGGTCCTCGGAGCGATGCCACAAATTCTTCTCCGTTTTGAGAAAAAACACTCACTTCGAATGGACACCGGAGTGCGAACAAGCGTTGAAAGACTTGAAACAGTATTTGGCTAACGCACCGTTGCTTGCCAAGCCAAAAGAAGGTGAAACATTGCTAGTCTACTTAGCGGTGTCCGGGGTATCAGTAAGTGCTGTGCTGGTTCGAGAAGAAGATGGCAAGCAGCAGCCCATTTACTATGTGAGCAAGACACTCCTCGACGCTGAGACCAGGTATCCACATCTGGAAAAACTAGCTCTTGCTTTACTTGTTACCGCTCGGAAATTGCGGCCCTATTTTCAATGCCATCCAATAGCCGTAGTTTCAACCTTCCCCTTGAGAAATATTTTGCATAAGCCAGAGTTGTCGGGAAGATTATCAAAATGGGCGGTAGAGTTAAGTGAATATGACATCACCTATCAGCGTCGGAACGCCATTAAGTCCCAAGTCTTGGCGGACTTCGTGGCAGATTTTAGCGTTGGAATCTTACCCGAGGCTGAAAGGGAAAACGCCGAAGCTAAAGGAACAACTCCGGGCTTATGGGTACTCTATACCGATGGAGCAACTAACTCCAAAGGTTCGGGGCTGGGCATAGTTTTGAGAGCACCCACCGGGGAGAAAATCAGACACTCGGTTCGATTAAAAAAAGTAACCAACAACGAGGCAGAATATGAGGCGGCTTTAGCAGGTTTAGAGTTGGCCAAAGAAATGGGGGTTGAAAGAATTGTCACGGACCTTTTTCACTCAAAAAGAAAAACTTACTTAGTATTTAAAGGTCTGTGACGGTGTTGCAAGGTACACAATTATTAAGAGATTTTCGGAGTCGCCACTTGACAAGTTAAAGGTGTGCCAAGTCACCAAAGTGGTGTACCTAGAACACCTTTGACTCGTAAATGGTCTGCGTCAGAGTTCCGGGTAAGGATCTCGGTTGACTCGAGGGAAGGTGTTAGGCACCCTCGAGTCCTGTGCCAAGCACAGTTGCTTTTGTTGACGCATTTCGACCTTTTGAAATTGTTTATTATATTTTGCCTTGATTTTTTACGCTTCGATTTATTATTAAATTTGTCCGTTCAAATAGAAACTCAAATCGAGATATAATCGCGCAGGCACTTCACCCGTTCGAAATCTTCCGATTTAAATTAATTATATCGCGCAGGCACTTCACCCGTTCGATATCTCTTAATTTAATTGAGTTCCATGTAAACATTTGAGCGTCTTGTTGATATTAATTGTCTTGCCCTATTAGTTTGCTTAATATAATTGTCTCGGCCTGTTCAATTTGCCTAACCTTTAAACATGGCATTCATTTGTTTAGTTCGAATTAATTAAACATTGGTGTTACTATTTGCTTATTTCTTCTTCGTTTGTTCTTCTCTCGCTAACAGCTGCTCTAAATGAGCCTACAATATTGCCTTACGTGTCGTACAAATCTCGCTGCTTTATCTCTCAAATGAGTTACATGACTTACATCCATGTCCTTACTTGCCTACTTATCTATTATTTACCCTATTCTGCACAAGTTATACATTTTTTAGATTTAACTATTTTCTTTAACAATTTCAGATCTAACCACAGATTTGATAATTGTCATCATTTTCGCACTAAGTAAAACTTTCAGATCTGACTATTTCCCTTAAACACGACTGAATTTAGAATAGGCTAATGCAAAACTATCCAAACTCAACATTTATTTCGCATTAAATAGAACATAGCTTCTCTTATTTTTCATTGTATTAAAATGGCTACAAAGGCACATATCACACAAACAACATATATCGTGTACAACAATAAAGGAAACGAGAATTCTTTCGCATTTAATAGGCTGTTTCATTCAAATTTTATCAGAAAAAAATATTTCCCAAGCATACAAGATAATGCAAGTGTGATGAAAATTTACCTAATGAAGGTTTTCCTTCAGCAAAACAGCATGGAAAACTGAATAGTTTAATCCAAGCAACAACAATTACTAATAGCTCATGACCAGCAGCAATGCAGCCTGTTGTGAAGTCTTCCAAAGCAAAGTGAAGTGAGGCCAACAGCTAGCCCAAAATAGCAACAGCAACAACCAAAAACCAGCCACAAGTTCAAATTGAACTTCACATCTCACTCTCTATTAAACTCAACTGACCCTCTTTCTTTTCTCACTCTCTGTTCTTTTGTTTTTGTATTCTCTGTTTTTGCTTGCTATGTTGTTCCCCACTTTTCTCTTCTCTGTTGCTATGTTCTGTTACCTTCCTCTTTTTGTTTTTAAGTTTTATATCTTCTCCTCCCCTCTCTGTTCTCTTTTGTTTCAGCTTTTCTCTTTACTCTCTGTTCTCTGCTCACTTTTGTTTTTGTTTGCTATGTGTTCTGCTGGTGTTCTCTGTTGCTCTCCTTCTCTGTTTCCTCTTGTTTTTGTTTTCTATCTTCTCTTTTGTATTCTCTCTCCCCTCTTTTAGTTCTGTTCCCCTTCTTTTTAAAGAGAGTCAAGGCTCTCAAAAATAGAAGGGGAAGTGGGGTGTGTACTGGTAAAAGGACCAGCCCCTGATTTCCTCAAAACCTTAGCATTTTAAGCCATTATTTCATGGCCTGCAAGGCTGTACCAGAAACCAAAAGGGGGCAGAACTCTGCTGCCACCCTTGTACCCCCTTGACTCATCCTTGACATCATCAAACCTATGTCATCCTAGCTATCTCAACATATTCAACAACTATGGGACAGTTTTGTGCTCACAATAGGACCAAACAACAAACCAAACAAATTCTACACTTGCTTACACAAAAATTAACAATTAAGCCACCTTGAGTGCTTATTCAGAACTGAACAAAAGTTTTGCTAAATGCATTGACCAGCTTAGAACATGCTTAGCAATATATGAAGATACACATACGACTTTCACACTCACATATCCGAATATCGAAGACTAGTCCGACTTAATGTTTGGACAAACTCCATACATATACAATCCCTACTTGAAACAATGTAAAACTACCTAAACAAACTCATATGAATCCAGGCTTAAACAAGTTTCGAAACTCAAACAGACTATACAACTTTCAGCCGTAAACATGAAACCAACAACTTCCTGAACAGATTTATGTTAAACAACAAGAACAAGTTTTAACCATAACAAAAGTATACACTATGAGATTTCCATATACTACCAACCCATGGACTTTACATACAATACTAAACTGAGTCTTCCTATAACTAGCAAGTTAAACAGAAGGAACAGGAGTGACAAAAGAGAAAGCAGAGGGTACTTTTCCTTGCCGTTAACGCCTTGGCTCGGACACAATCAACATAGCTGTTGCTTCCCCGTGTCGTTGTCACTGCTGCCTCGCTATTATACAGCCTCACTCTGCCTCGACATCACTATTCGGATCAACTACTAACTCTCAGTCATGGCCTTGATTTGGCTCCGCTACTTCAGCAGCCATCGGCACATCATCACCACAGGATCACATTTATCGCTGAATAATCGACATCACAGCTTTCCTCGCCATCACAATAGAGTCATCATCGCAGCCCCAAGAACTACTACCAAACGCCACTGTTGCTCCATGACGCTGCAGCGTCGCTGACTCCATCTTACATTGCCAAGCTACTGTTAAAACACCTCGTCAATAGCATCACTCCCATCGCAGTAAAGGTAACGCAGCAGTACCCCGAGCCAAAACATCAGTCGCAGTGCCGCAACCACATCGACGCCATCACTGATACGTCATCACCACAGTATCCCCACATACGAACCACATCCCCTGCCTCGCTACGCCAAGCTCTCATCGAGTCACCAAAGCTTTTCCTAACTCCGCTAATGAAACGACATCACCACCCTCACGTTCGGCAATACCTCCACTGTCTCTTCATCACCATCGCATTCAAATGATACCATAACAGCCCCTCATCTCACACATCGACGCTGCAAATCCAAGCATCACCACGCGCACCCAAAACATCACTGCCTCGCTGTTCAATACTCACAGCGCCATCACAGCTTCGAACACACAGAAGCAGCCCCCCAAAGCCACCATCTTTCCACAGAAACATCATCACCAAAATCAAACAAAGCCAAACAAAAACAGCGACATCACACGCAACATCATCCTCTCCGCTGCCTCGACATACTCGCCTTAGCCTCCCTTCGTCTAAAACCTAATCGACACAGACCCTACCCTCTCTTAGCCGTTCAGACCCGTTTCCCTTTTTCTTCTAACGGAAACGATCCCATTTGGGGTCGTTTCAGTTAGAAGAAATAAAGAACGGAAAGAGGAGAGAGGGAGAGGTGGATACATGTAAAAGTTGAACGAAAAAGCCGAAGAAACTCACCGGAAAATGGAGTGTCGCCGGAGCTAGGGTGAAACCGCATTTGAAACTTTCGATTTACAACAAATGGTTGGAAATTTAGGGAGAATAAGTTCAAAACGGGATAAGGATGTCAACGAGTCTATGGGTGTATGAATTATGGCCGGAGAAGAGAGGAATCGTCGGCCATCGCCGCGGCGGAGCCCGGCGGCATGTGGAGAGACAAACCCTTTCATTTTTCTGATTTTTGTATAATTGGGGAGTGCAAAGTGATTGGGAATTAAGAGGAAAAACGGGCCGGGTCAGACAACAAGTGGGCTGGGTATTTCTTTTAATTTTAGCCGCCCCAATAACAATTGCTTACAAAACTAGCCAGACCTCGAACCTTAATTAATTAGCACGAACTGAATTAACTAAGCTGAGCAAGATCACACAAAATCAAGATAGATTGTTGATTAACTCAAATAAGCATTGAACAACAACAAATATATTTTTGATAATTTTTCTACATTTCTTCCTAATTAATTACTAAAATAGTCAAAAGGAATGATAAAATCACATGACAATTAGCACACATGTTTTATGCATTTTTGTATTGTAGGTGCCAAAATTAGGTGATTACAGCTGCCCCTCTTTGTTCGGGAACACGAAAAGTTTTCGGACAAAGAAGTAATCGACAACTAATTTTGGCTTTTCGGTTCTAGCCGAGAGCATGCTTTTCAAAATGGTGATCGTACCTTGAATTTTGGTTCTAACCAAGAACAAGGCTACCTACATATCCCGGACTAAGGAATCAGATCAGTGTAGTTCCTTACGTGCGGTAGTTGGAACTACCGCATTCAGATAGACCCTGGACTCTTCTAGACTAACACTAAGCACTCTTTAGACATACACAGACTAACTCTAGACACTTTTAGAACTAACTGGGACTGACTCGACGCTCCTAGACTTACCCGGACTGACTCAAGACACTTTTGACACACTAGAGTTGTTGCTGCCGGTCACTGTCGCTGGTTGCTGGCTAGCTGGCTGGTGGTCACTGCTTTACAAAGAAAAATGAAATTACAACATTGAAAATGTAAAATTACAATTCCTAAGCTAACTTCTTCATGCTTCCCAAGCTGATAAACCGGTCCAAAACTCCCACTACCCAAGTGGGTCTTGAAAATTTGAAATTGCCGCTCCGGCGGGCTTGACTCGAAAGTTGAATTTGCCGCTCGGGCGGGCTTTTGACTTGAAAGCTGAAATTGCCGCTTTGACGGGCTTTGACTTGAAGATTGAACTTGCCGCTTTGATGGGCTTGACTTGAAAGTAAAATTGCCGCTTTGACGGGCTTTGACTTGAATGAAATTGCCGCTTTGACGGGCTTTGACTTGAAAGATAAAACTGGACCACCACTCTTGCGGGTCTTGCTTTTGGTTGAAACTTAGAAACCATCACTCTGATGGGTCTTGCTTATGCTGGAAATTGAAAACCATCACTCTGATGGGTCTTGCTTTTGCTGAATTGAAAACCATCACTCTGACGGGTCTTGTTCATGCTGAATTGAAAGACCATCACTCTGATGGGTCTTGTTCTTGCTGAAGATTAAAAACCATCACTCTGATGGGTCTTGCTAAACCATCACTCTGACGGGTCTTGTTTATGCTGAATTGAAAGACCATCATTCTGATGGATCTTGCTCTTGCTGAACTGAAAGACCATCACTCTGATGGGTCTTGTTCTTGCTGAACTGAAAGACCATCATTCTGATGGGTCTTGCTTATTTACAGAAATGGATTCCCTCGTTCTTCAGGTGGTTGCTTCGACTTTCCAAATTACTCCCTCATTCTCCAGGTGGGTTCCTCGACTTCTCTAAACTACTCCCTCATTCTCCAGGTGGGTGCCTCGACTTTCTCTAAACTACTCCCTCATTCTCCAGGTGGGTGCCTCGCCTTTCTCTAAACTACTCCCTCATTCTCCAGGTGGGTGCCTCGACTTTCTCTAAACTACTCCCTCATTCTCCAGGTGGGTTCCTCGACTTTCCAAATTACTCCCTCATTCTCCAGGTGGGTGCCTCGACTTTCTCTAAACTACTCCCTCATTCTCCAGGTGGGTGCCTCGACTTTCTAAACTACTCCCTCATTCTCCAGGTGGGTGCCTCGACTTTCTCTAAACTACTCCCTCATTCTCCAGGTGGGTGCCTCGACTTCTCTAAACTACTCCCTCATTCCCCAGGTGGGTGCCTCGACTTTCCAAATTACTCCCTCATTCTCCAGGTGGGTGCCTCGACTTTCTCTAAACTACTCCCTCATTCTCCAGGTGGGTGCCTCGCCTTTCTCTAAACTACTCCCTCATTCTCCAGGTGGGTGCCTCGACTTCTCTAAACTACTCCCTCATTCTCCAGGTGGGTGCCTCGACTTTCTCTAAACTACTCCCTCATTCTCCAGGTGGGTGCCTCGACTTTCTCTAAACTACTCCCTCATTCTCCAGGTGGGTGCCTCGACTTCTCTAAACTACTCCCTCATTCTCCACAAGCTGATGAACTGGTCTGAAGCTCCAACTAATCCAGTGGGTCTTGAAAACTTAAAACTGCCGCTCGGGCGGGCTTGACTTGAAACTTGAAATTGCCGCTCGGGCGGGTTTTAACTTGAAAATTGAAATTGCTGCTTGGCAGGCTTTGATTTGAAAGAAATTGCTGAAACTTGAAATTGCCGCTTGGGCGGGCTTTGACTGTTGAAAGCTTGAAATCGCTGCTTGGCAGGCTTTGATTTGAAAGAAATTGCTGAAACTTGAAATTGCCGCTCGGGCGGGCTTTGACTGTTGAAAGCTTGAAATCGCTGCTTGGCAGGCTTTGATTTGAAAGAAATTGCTGAAACTTGAAATTGCCGCTCGGGCGGGCTTTGACTGTTGAAAGCTTGAAATTGCTGCTTGGCAGGCTTTGATTTGAAAGTTGAAATTGTCGCCTTGACGGGATTTCACTTGAATGAAATTACTGAAACTTGAAATTGCCGCTCGGGCGGGCTTTGACTGTTGAAAGCTTGAAATTTCTGCTTGGCAGGCTTTGATTTGAAATTTAACTGCATCTTGAAATCTGCATATCCTTTGATGATCTCTTTCATGGTACACTACTTGGTGTGTCATTCTTTGTGCTGATGTGAAACATTGGGCTCCAATTATCAAGGTTGGTCCTGACTTGCTCTAGTACAACTATGAAACTATAACAAGTTTTGCAAAACTTTCTTTACTTGTTTGATGTTGGAGAAACCGACACGAGCCGAAGCAAGACAAAATGATGGAAACGAAAAAGCTTCCAACCAAAAGATGAAAAATGATGACGTCCCTTACGGGAGAGGTAAAGGACTGAAGAGATGACGACCTTATTAACATGACATGTATTTTGGAATCAATTCTTAATCCGCCCACACAGTCTATCCCTGACCTCTCTCCCAGATTGACAACCTCGCTCAACCCTAACTTGACGATGAATTCCATGACCCTCATTCGACTAGTAGTGCCCTTTCGGGTTTTCACCGACTAGCCTCTCTCTTTGTTCTTTTAACTCACCGTTGTCTTGCAGCGCCCTTTCAGGTTTTCACCGACAAGACTTCACTTTTTTTTTTCTTTTTTTTTTTTTTTTTTTTTTTCTTTTCATTTTTGTCATTTTTCGCTCTTTCCCAATCGACCTCCGATCTTTCCTTGCTGCTCGACCCCGTCTTTCTTTCTTTCTTCAATTTTGGCCTTTATCCTGATTCCCTGTAGAATCTCTCCTTTAATGACCTTGGTGCTCCAAACTCCTAATGCGATTGTCGGCTTAAGAATGCGACTTTACAGCGTGGATCTTATCCCTTTATACCCTACTCGGCTTGGCATTCTCAATGATCGGTCAGAAGGGTCTTTATTTGGACTGTAACATTGGATTTGGTTAGGCTATGAAGAAAAGAGTCAGCATAAAAGCTCAAAAATATCTCCTGAGACGACTAGAATGAGCATTACCAGATTTGAAATCACCGCTTTTGAAAAATAAACCAAATTTTTCCCCAGTTTAGGCAAATTGGGGTTCTCTTCTTTTTTCCTTTTTTTTTTTTTTTTTTTTTTTTTTGAAGAGCGGTATGAAAGCATCTCATGAAACGACTTGGTAAAATATTACAACCCTTGGAATCATTTCTTTTAAAACAAAAACCAACTGAGGACCCAATTTATTGAAAAATCGAGGAATTATTTTTTTTGAATTTTTTGATATGCAAACATAGGGGATATTGAGACTTTCCCTCAAGATAACACAAAGAAAGCAAAAGGAATTGACTTTCTCCTTTTCTTTTAGAAATAAAACTTCTGCCCCAGTTTAGGATAAACTGGGCGCTTTGAATTTCTTCCTCGATTTCGAGACTGATATCTCATGAGACATATGAATAGATGGTACAAAAACATAGAAGTTTGTTTTTATTTTATTTTATTCTCTTTAAAATAAAATAAAAACAAACTTCTGCCCCAGTTTAGCATACATTGGGGATTTGAATTTCTTTTGACATTGGCCGCAAACTTGGAGGCAAAATTTTGCGTCAATATGAGACAGGGGAAAAATGAACTTTCCCCTGTTATGACCGCACCCGAATGGTTGCCTACGTATCCTTTTGAGAGGAATCAGGTCAGACGTAGCTCTACCACTGAGGTAGATTTTTGTTGTTTTGTTTCCTCTTTTCTTTCTTTTCTTTTTTTTTTCTCTTTTTTTTTTTCTTTAATCGCATCAAATTGATTCCAAGGGAGGGTAGGCCAAAGAAAATACTGAACAAGGCTCAAAAGGGTTTGCGAAGGATATATTGTTTGGGTAGAAGAAACGAAAGCCGTTCGTCATCCCGACCCGAGAATGCCTCGCACAAATAATGATTCAATGAATTGACCTGGATTGATCCACACATGTCCTCAACTTATGCTTCAACGATGGTTCTCAAAATGGTATTTCAAATTCGGTCGAAGCGACCGTGCACGATTTTGAACTTCTCACCGATCTCCCTTATCAGATGACAATTGATTCCCAGCTTAATTCACTCCCTCTTTTATCCCTCACTACTCAAATAGCTCACAATGTCAGAGAGTGTGTTTAGATCAAGACTTAAGTTCCACACGCATGTCATGTTATTAAGGCCGCAAGACATAAAACATAATACTAAAGAAACATGACCAAGAAAGAAAATAAGAGACAGAATGTTGAGACGAGAAAAGGATCCCGCCTTTCATTGAATTGAAGATATAAGGGTTTGAACAAACAAAACAAGCAAAATAATGCACTTGGGTTACAACACTTAAATAACCAAGTACACAGAAAGATTAGCAAAACAAGCTACAACATTTCACAGTCACTCAATTGCAAGTCAGGGCCAGTTTCCTGCTTTTCATGTGTTCTTGAGCCCTTCACAAGGATGCACCTGAATCTGGCAATCTCTTCCTCTTTTCCTTATTTTCTCCAAGTCCCATCAAGGTGGACTCCACTTCTTTGGGGCTGATGAATGACCGAGTAAGATTTGGAATTGGCTTCTCGAGAGACATGTTCGTCTTCTTCATTTCATCACCCTTTACTCTGTCTGCTACCTCAAGCACAATTTCGGGAGCACAGTTCACTGTCACAAGCGTTTGGTTAGCCCTAATTGACACATCACCAACAGGTACTATCGGCATTGCAGATTCATCTCTCAAATCTTCTCCATATACCATTCCCACCATACACACATCATCATGGACGAGCAATGAGTTCTGGTTGATATCTGGCGCATCTGAGTCCTCGACTTGGATCTGACCATTATCTATCAGAGCTTGGACCGCCTTCTTGAGACTACGACAATCATCTGTGTCGTGCCCTGGCATGTCTGAGTGGTAAGCACATTGACGAGTATGGTCTACCTTCGCCATTGGGAGGACATTTCCAGCGATTGGCTTCAGCATATTCAAGTTCTTGAGCTTTTGGAAAAGGCTGGAGTAAGATTCTCCAATTAGCGTAAACATGTTCCTTTCTTCCTTACGCAGCTTCTGATGATAAGCACTTGGGCGGAAAGCAGGAGACCTCTCTGGCCGGTAAGAAAGATTTGATGGAGCTTGAAAATGATTATGTGGAGCTTGGTGAGTGGGATATGTAGGTTGTGGGGCAGGAGCACGCCATTGCGGATAGAAAGGTGCTGGAGCATACGGCTGTGCTAGATGGACTGAGTATTGTGGTGGAAGAGTGGCGTATTGTGGATTTTGTGGCGGGTGGTAGGGTTGTGGAGGACGTATTTGTGGAGCTCGGTATGAGTGGGTTTGATAGTATCTTTTCTCGCTCCCTTTCTGTGAACCCGAACCTACCATGGCTACATCATCTTGATTCTTCTTCCCAAAGGCTCCTGCCTGCACAGCCTGTGTAGTTGCTTTCAATGTGGTCTGGCTCACAATCTTACCAGCCTTGACTCCCCTCTCAATCATTTCTCCCATCTTGACGACTTCACTAAACGGTTTCCCAAAGGCGGCGATCAATGCACCATAGAACGCCTCATCTTGCGCCTCGATGAAAAAACGGACCATGTCGTCATCCGGTATTGCGGGGCTCACTCGAGCGGCCTGCTCGCGCCATCTGAGGGCGTACTCCCTAAAGCTTTCACTTGGCTTCTTTTTTATCGCATCCAAAGAAGATCGATCTGGCAAAACTTCAATATGGTACTTGTACTGGTCGTAGAATGCCTGTGCCATGTCATCAAATGCCAACCATTTAGTTAGATCCTGCCTCATGAACCATTCAGCAGCTGCACCCCCCAAGCTTTCGGAAAAGTAGGCTATCAACAGCTTGTCTTTCTTGACCCCTCTCATTTTATTGCAGTAGGTCTTCATATGAACTCTTGGATCTCCTTGCCCAATGTATAGATCGAACTTTGGCACCGTGAATCCCTCTGGCAATTGCAATTCAGGGAAAGGGCAAAGATCCTTGAAAGAAGTGTTGAAATGATCTCCATATCCCTGCATAATTCTCACTGCTTGTTCTAGGCTCTTCATCTTTCTCAGAACCTCGCTCTCATCAAGCTTTCCTGATCGATCAACCTCAACTTGAGACTCGCGATGGAATCCCTGATCATATGAATCACTATGTCGTAAATCGGGTTCATGGTGCTGATCATAATGATGATCCCCAGCCTGGAGATGCGGTTCGCTGTTGAACCTGGCCATAGCAGGCCTAGCTGGGCCCCGAAAAGTTGGAACCTGTGGGAGAGGTGGGCCATACTGTCCTTCTGGTGGAGGTGGTGCATGAGGACGCACTTTAGTTTCATTTGGTACGCCACGGACAGGGGCAAGACCGGTAGGATAAGTGGGATCCTCAACTGCCGTAGATGTGCCCGGTGCTCGTTGTACCGCTGTCGGCACAACCCCATCTAGGTTGGTTGGAATAGGAGGAGGTGCCCGTCCTGTGGTCAGTGCGTGATGCATGTCGGCCACGAGTTGTTTCAAAGTTTGGACCTCCCCAATCAATCTCTCATTTTCCAGTGCCAAGAGTTTCTGAGCACCGGTCTCGGATCTCTCTCCATCAGATGGCATGGCTACGGGTGAAGTCACAGGTCCGCTTGATTTAGTTCTGTACGGATGGGTCGATGCCAGAATTCTGTACCAAATTTCCAAATTGCAAAGCTAATGCAAACAAACCGGGTTAGCACAAAAGAAAGCACATATTGCAAGCCTAGGGTTGTTATGCGTCATCCCGAGACGGTTAACGGCGTAAGCCGGGTGTACCGATCGTATCCCCGAAAGATTGCTACGTGCCTTGAGCAAAATTAGAACAAAATTGTAACTGGCACGTAATTTAGAACAAAGCCGAGCTCGGAGTTTCTTTTTTTTTTTTTCGAATATTCCTTACATCAAAGTAATAGACAAATTTAAACTACGACACTAGACCGACTCAATAGACTTTTTTTTCAATTTTCTTTCATTTGTTTGATTTTTTTTTTCAAAAGTCCTTTCTGACTCAACAAACATGATTTTAACAATGATACTAGACCGACTCAAAATAATATGCTTGACATGATGCACGATTCAAAAATATATACAAACTGACACATTGGGCGGGTACACCCAGACGGTGAAAATAACGGGACTCGACATTTAGCGGAGTCGGATTATTTCACGAGGATCGACACAAAATGCAACTTAGCTAATTACAATTTCTCGTCTATACCCTGACTTGACTTTAAACAAAACAAAATAAAGTGGGTTTCCAATTATTATTATTTTTTTTAAAATGAAAAATTAAACTCAACCCGAGATTCAAACTGAACTTAAGAACGAATTGTGAAAACAAAATCTTATATATTTTTTTATTTAATTTTTTTTTTCTTTTTTTTCAATTCTAAAATCGAACATTACGACATCGTAAAGATGGGGCACAAATGATTTTTGAAACAAACTCTTCGATCTAATTTGAAAATGAATCTTAGAGTATTTACAAAATCTGGCAATTGGGACGACCCAACGACACAAAAATATTACACAAACTAGACACAAAATTGATTTCTAAAATTGGCCATTATGACGGCGTAAAACCCCGATAAATTATTTTTTCAAAATATGGACTTGATTCGGACACAAACTCAACACAAAAGAGTGCCAAAATTTCACCATTATAACGGCGTAAAACCAGTACAAATCATTTTCTAATACTTGAGACCAAACCCGGACACAAAAATTAGACTCTAAGGGTTCTTGAAAAAATTCGCCATTATAACGGCGTAAAATGACAAAAATATTTCGAAACACGGGACTAAACCAATTTTCTATCATTTTTCCCTTTCTTTTTTTTTTTTTCTTTTTCTTCAAAATTTGGCTCTCGACCCTCGGTAATCGGTCAGCATAACAACCCTTTGACTAAACAAAAATGCAACACATTAATATGCCCAATGATGTATCTTTTGGGAAATGGGCCCCACTATGACACGAGGGAGTCAGCCT
The DNA here is from genome assembly GCA_029990575.1 of Petunia axillaris subsp. axillaris. Lineage (NCBI taxonomy): Eukaryota > Viridiplantae > Streptophyta > Magnoliopsida > Solanales > Solanaceae > Petunia > Petunia axillaris. The sequence goes on along the minus strand of JARKNS010000010.1, from coordinate 31,248,261 downwards.
AGACGAGTGTGGTACCGGTGTACCGCACCTCACTAAGTCTAATGACATGCAAATAAATCGGCCTAGATAAAAGCGCAGGTTCAACTCTAGGTGACTCAATGGGTTCATGTTCTATAGTTTCTGGCAATTTGGAAGTGCCTCGGGGGTACCGGTCGACAACGTCTAACGGCCTAACCCAACGCACCTCCTCCTAAGAAGGGTTAACTTTTTGTGTCCTGAGACACGACAGAAATTCCAGACGCCGAAGCGAAACTGGTGTGCATGTGTGCAGTGTTCCAGAAGACTCAGAGGTGTACGAGAGAAGACAGTTGTGTATATACAGTTCAAACATATCAAAGCAGTAACATTCAAGGCAATATATACAAACCATATTCAAAGCCGAAAGCGACAAATTTTAAAGCCTGAGACTCTCAGTTTTCACTTTCCTCCCCAGCGGAGTCGCCAAGCTGTCACGACCCTTTTTCACTCAAAAAGAAAAACTTACTTAGTATTTAAAGGTCTGTGACGGTGTTGCAAGGTACACAATTATTAAGAGATTTTCGGAGTCGCCACTTGACAAGTTAAAGGTGTGCCAAGTCACCAAAGTGGTGTACCTAGAACACCTTTGACTCGTAAATGGTCTGCGTCAGAGTTCCGGGTAAGGATCTCGGTTGACTCGAGGGAAGGTGTTAGGCACCCTCGAGTCCTGTGCCAAGCACAGTTGCTTTTGTTGACGCATTTCGACCTTTTGAAATTGTTTATTATATTTTGCCTTGATTTGTTACGCTTCGATTTATTATTAAATTTGTCCGTTCAAATGGAAACTCAAATCGAGATATAATCGCGCAGGCACTTCACCCGTTCGAAATCTTCCGATTTAAATTAATTATATCGCGCAGGCACTTCACCCGTTCGATATCTCTTAATTTAATTGAGTTCCATGTAAACATTTGAGCGTCTTGTTGATATTAATTGTCTTGCCCTATTAGTTTGCTTAATATAATTGTCTCGGCCTGTTCAATTTGCCTAACCTTTAAACATGGCATTCATTTGTTTAGTTCGAATTAATTAAACATTGGTGTTACTATTTGCTTATTTCTTCTTCGTTTGTTCTTCTCTCGCTAACAGCTGCTCTAAATGAGCCTACAATATTGCCTTACGTGTCGTACAAATCTCGCTGCTTTATCTCTCAAATGAGTTACATGACTTACATCCATGTCCTTACTTGCCTACTTATCTATTATTTACCCTATTCTGCACAAGTTATACATTTTTTAGATTTAACTATTTTCTTTAACAATTTCAGATCTAACCACAGATTTGATAATTGTCATCATTTTCGCACTAAGTAAAACTTTCAGATCTGACTATTTCCCTTAAACACGACTGAATTTAGAATAGGCTAATGCAAAACTATCCAAACTCAACATTTATTTCGCATTAAATAGAACATAGCTTCTCTTATTTTTCATTGTATTAAAATGGCTACAAAGGCACATATCACACAAACAACATATATCGTGTACAACAATAAAGGAAACGAGAATTCTTTCGCATTTAATAGGCTGTTTCATTCAAATTTTATCAGAAAAAAATATTTCCCAAGCATACAAGATAATGCAAGTGTGATGAAAATTTACCTAATGAAGGTTTTCCTTCAGCAAAACAGCATGGAAAACTGAATAGTTTAATCCAAGCAACAACAATTACTAATAGCTCATGACCAGCAGCAATGCAGCCTGTTGTGAAGTCTTCCAAAGCAAAGTGAAGTGAGGCCAACAGCTAGCCCAAAATAGCAACAGCAACAACCAAAAACCAGCCACAAGTTCAAATTGAACTTCACATCTCACTCTCTATTAAACTCAACTGACCCTCTTTCTTTTCTCACTCTCTGTTCTTTTGTTTTTGTATTCTCTGTTTTTGCTTGCTATGTTGTTCCCCACTTTTCTCTTCTCTGTTGCTATGTTCTGTTACCTTCCTCTTTTTGTTTTTAAGTTTTATATCTTCTCCTCCCCTCTCTGTTCTCTTTTGTTTCAGCTTTTCTCTTTACTCTCTGTTCTCTGCTCACTTTTGTTTTTGTTTGCTATGTGTTCTGCTGGTGTTCTCTGTTGCTCTCCTTCTCTGTTTCCTCTTGTTTTTGTTTTCTATCTTCTCTTTTGTATTCTCTCTCCCCTCTTTTAGTTCTGTTCCCCTTCTTTTTAAAGAGAGTCAAGGCTCTCAAAAATAGAAGGGGAAGTGGGGTGTGTACTGGTAAAAGGACCAGCCCCTGATTTCCTCAAAACCTTAGCATTTTAAGCCATTATTTCATGGCCTGCAAGGCTGTACCAGAAACCAAAAGGGGGCAGAACTCTGCTGCCACCCTTGTACCCCCTTGACTCATCCTTGACATCATCAAACCTATGTCATCCTAGCTATCTCAACATATTCAACAACTATGGGACAGTTTTGTGCTCACAATAGGACCAAACAACAAACCAAACAAATTCTACACTTGCTTACACAAAAATTAAAAATTAAGCCACCTTGAGTGCTTATTCAGAACTGAACAAAAGTTTTGCTAAATGCATTGACCAGCTTAGAACATGCTTAGCAATATATGAAGATACACATACGACTTTCACACTCACATATCCGAATATCGAAGACTAGTCCGACTTAATGTTTGGACAAACTCCATACATATACAATCCCTACTTGAAACAATGTAAAACTACCTAAACAAACTCATATGAATCCAGGCTTAAACAAGTTTCGAAACTCAAACAAACTATACAACTTTCAGCCGTAAACATGAAACCAACAACTTCCTGAACAGATTTATGTTAAACAACAAGAACAAGTTTTAACCATAACAAAAGTATACACTATGAGATTTCCATATACTACCAACCCATGGACTTTACATACAATACTAAACTGAGTCTTCCTATAACTAGCAAGTTAAACAGAAGGAACAGGAGTGACAAAAGAGAAAGCAGAGGGTACTTTTCCTTGCCGTTAACGCCTTGGCTCGGACACAATCAACATAGCTGTTGCTTCCCCGTGTCGTTGTCACTGCTGCCTCGCTATTATACAGCCTCACTCTGCCTCGACATCACTATTCGGATCAACTACTAACTCTCAGTCATGGCCTTGATTTGGCTCCGCTACTTCAGCAGCCATCGGCACATCATCACCACAGGATCACATTTATCGCTGAATAATCGACATCACAGCTTTCCTCGCCATCACAATAGAGTCATCATCGCAGCCCCAAGAACTACTACCAAACGCCACTGTTGCTCCATGACGCTGCAGCGTCGCTGACTCCATCTTACATTGCCAAGCTACTGTTAAAACACCTCGTCAATAGCATCACTCCCATCGCAGTAAAGGTAACGCAGCAGTACCCCGAGCCAAAACATCAGTCGCAGTGCCGCAACCACATCGACGCCATCACTGATACGTCATCACCACAGTATCCCCACATACGAACCACATCCCCTGCCTCGCTACGCCAAGCTCTCATCGAGTCACCAAAGCTTTTCCTAACTCCGCTAATGAAACGACATCACCACCCTCACGTTCGGCAATACCTCCACTGTCTCTTCATCACCATCGCATTCAAATGATACCATAACAGCCCCTCATCTCACACATCGACGCTGCAAATCCAAGCATCACCACGCGCACCCAAAACATCACTGCCTCGCTGTTCAATACTCACAGCGCCATCACAGCTTCGAACACACAGAAGCAGCCCCCCAAAGCCACCATCTTTCCACAGAAACATCATCACCAAAATCAAACAAAGCCAAACAAAAACAGCGACATCACACGCAACATCATCCTCTCCGCTGCCTCGACATACTCGCCTTAGCCTCCCTTCGTCTAAAACCTAATCGACACAGACCCTACCCTCTCTTAGCCGTTCAGACCCGTTTCCCTTTTTCTTCTAACGGAAACGATCCCATTTGGGGTCGTTTCAGTTAGAAGAAATAAAGAACGGAAAGAGGAGAGAGGGAGAGGTGGATACATGTAAAATTTGAACGAAAAAGCCGAAGAAACTCACCGGAAAATGGAGTGTCGCCGGAGCTAGGGTGAAACCGCATTTGAAACTTTCGATTTACAACAAATGGTTGGAAATTTAGGGAGAATAAGTTCAAAACGGGATAAGGATGTCAACGAGTCTATGGGTGTATGAATTATGGCCGGAGAAGAGAGGAATCGTCGGCCATCGCCGCGGCGGAGCCCGGCGGCATGTGGAGAGACAAACCCTTTCATTTTTCTGATTTTTGTATAATTGGGGAGTGCAAAGTGATTGGGAATTAAGAGGAAAAACGGGCCGGGTCAGACAACAAGTGGGCTGGGTATTTCTTTTAATTTTAGCCGCCCCAATAACAATTGCTTACAAAACTAGCCAGACCTCGAACCTTAATTAATTAGCACGAACTGAATTAACTAAGCTGAGCAAGATCACACAAAATCAAGATAGATTGTTGATTAACTCAAATAAGCATTGAACAACAACAAATATATTTTTGATAATTTTTCTACATTTCTTCCTAATTAATTACTAAAATAGTCAAAAGGAATGATAAAATCACATGACAATTAGCACACATGTTTTATGCATTTTTGTATTGTAGGTGCCAAAATTAGGTGATTACAAGAATCGAATTGAGATGTGACTCTCAGTTAGTGGTGAACCAAATCCTCGGTGATTACACGGCTCGCGAGCCCAGGATGCAGTTATACCTAGATCGGGCACAAAGGATCTTGAGCCAATTCCAAGAATGGCAAGTTAAACAAGTGCCTCGGGAGGAGAACACCGAGGCTGATGCCTTAGCGAATCTGGGCTCGGCCATTGATGAAGATCACTCGGGGACTGACTCAATGGTTCGGCTACTATCTGCACAGATGAGAGAGATGAAGCTGCAAGTCAACTCGGTGGACAACCGATGGGATTGGCGAAGTAAGTTCATCTCCTATTTCGACTCGGGGACTGTCGCCCAAGATAAGAAAGAAGCGAAGAAGCTGAGGACCCAAGCTGCCTCGTATCACATGATCTAAGGCAATCTGTACAAGAGGTTGTATTGCGGCCCGATGGCCAAATGTTTGGGTCCCGACGAAGCAAGATACGTGATGGCAGAAGTGCATGAAGGCGAGTGTGGCAACCACTCGGGGGCAAAATCCTTGGTACGAAAGCTATTAAGAGCTGGGTATTACTGGCCCACTATCAGTACCGACGTGAGGGATTTTGTACAAAAATGTGACAAGTGCCAACGCCATGGGCGGCTGATCCACCAACAAGCCGAGCCTCTTCATTCGGTGGTGTCGCCATGGCCCTTCATGAAATGGGGAATGGACGTTGTTGGACCATTGCCCAAGGGAAAGGGTGGTGTTCGTTTCATCCTAGTATTGACTGATTACTTCACCAAATGGGTGGAAGCAGCGGCTCTCACCGAAGTTAAGCAAAAGCAAGTAATCGACTTCATCAGAAAGAACATCATCTACAGGTTCGGGGTCCCAAGAGAAATTGCTTGCGACAATGGCAAACAATTCATGGGGACTGCTATCACCAACTTCTTCAAGCAGTGGGGTATCAAGAGAATAGCTTCGACTCCTTATCATCCAAGCGCCAATGGCCAAGCCGAGTCTTCAAACAGGATTATAATTGAGAATCTCAAGAAAAGGCTCGATGAGAAAAAGGGTCCTTGGCCCGAGGAGTTGCACGGGGTTCTGTGGGCCATGCGAACGACTGAAAAAAGCAGCACCGGGGAGACTCCCTTCTCTTTGGCGTATGGCATGGACTCTCTTATTCCCGTAGAGGTGGGCGAACCAAGCCTTCGATATGCCCATACGGCCGAGGACGCAAACCAGGAAGCAATGCGCATTGAGTTGGATCTGCTCGAGGAGAAGAGGGAGTTGGCTTTGGTTCGGTTGGTTGCTCAAAAGAGACAGATTGAAGCATATCTCAACAGAAAGGCTAAATTCAGGGACTTCAAGGTCGGGGATTATGTGCTGAAAACCGTGAAGCAATCAACCAAAGAAGAAAACGGAGGAAAGCTCATTGCAAATTGGGAAGGACCCTACAGAGTCAAAGCAATTGTTGGAAAAGGCTCTTATCAAATCGAAAGTTTGCAAGGAGAGCCTGAACCGTTGAATTGGAATATTTCCAACTTGAAGCGATACTACTTCTAGTCGAGGTAAATATCTCCAAACTTCTTTAAATCAAACAGCCCCGAGCCGAACCCCGCTCCCATGGCATTAACAGAAAATATACTAACTTACCCCTCGTTCCGCCTTTTTGCTTGACCTTTTCAGGAAGCGAACCGAACCGATTCCAGTGCTCGGATCTTCATAAAGATTCACAACCGAACACAGGGGGGGAGTGAGAAGGGGTTGATATCGAGGTCTGCATCGAGCCTCCCAACCCAAGCTTATCTATCCGGCAACCGGGGACTAATGCCCGGGGACTAGATTTAGTACATTGTAAATTAGCCCGGTAGCGGCGTGTCTGTCAGTTTGCTTTTATTTCGAAATTTTACCCAAGGTCCGTTTCGGCTTGGTTTTATGTACACAGCCTTTTGGCTCGTCAATATCAATAAGAACGACTTCGATTACACTCATTTTATCTGTTTAAAAAGCCGCGTAATGCGTCGACCCGAGGGCGAGACGTCGCCCTAGGTTCGCATCGGTCAAACTCTATCTAAATCTTGCAAGATTAAAGTAAAGTTTGCATCAAAATGTTCGATATGCTTAAAAGGCCATTACACAGAATAATGATGCAAATATTTCTTACTAAAAGCCCGAAGGCTGAATATATACATTCTCAAAAGACCCAAAGGTCGAAAGTACAAACTTAAAAGCCCGAAGGCTTGCAAAAAGAAGTGCTAAAAGTAATTCAGGCCTCAGGAGAACCACCTCCATCCCCGGAGCCCTCTTCGGCCTCTTCATCTTCCTCTTCTTCATCATCGCCGCTCGAGGCCTCACTTGAAGGAAGATCCTCTATGATAGCTTGGGCTTCGGCTGCTTTAGCTTCGGCCTTCTCAATCTCTTCATCAAGGTTAAGTTCCCCGGCGCGACACCGCTTGAGCAGCCTTAACCGAGACTTAATGATGGCCCACCGCTTGTCGAGCTCGGCCCTTTTCACCTTAAGTGCAGCCTTATCCTTTCGGGCCGCAATTTCATCTTTCAGGGCAGCGATCTGATCATCCTTGGCTGAAAGCTTGGAATTCTCACCCTCTAGCTTCTTAATGTGAAGCAGGTGATCTCTCAGCTGCTCTTGATGCTTTTTGGCCAAATTAACCGCCTCGGTTTTGGTTCGTGACAGCTCGTCCCTCAGCCTCGCGACTTCCTCTCCCAGCCGTGAGCGTTCAGCTTCAAAATCATCACCGAGGATCTTAATCTTGGCTTCGGAGTTCGCCTCAGCTTCGCGTAAATTGGCCTGAGACTTGGATAAATCAGCTTTCAGCAGAGCTATCTGAGCATTGAATTTATCTTTTTGCTGATCCCATAGGCGAGACACACGCCGAACCTCAGCGGTCCTCGAAGACTCAACCTCGACGGCTTTCAAAGAAAGGATGAAAGTCTGAGCAAAGGCCAAATAAACAAAAGTCAGGTATAACCCGAAGGTAAAGATGCAAATCAAAACTCTTTTGGTCTCTTAAAAGTTTTTAATATGGCAAAACTTACCCTCACTGCGTTGGAGGCCAGGGTACTGTATAGCTGACCCGGGGTAAACTCTTGCATGAGCCTGTCCTCGGTTGGCCCTAACAAGGGTGTAAGTCTAAGGAGATCCTCGGGGTTGCACCCAAGAAGATTTGAAGACATCGGCACCTCAAGCTTCCGGTAAGACCCCACCGAGGAAGAAATCCTCGCGGGTTCGGAATGCGCTCTCATTGACCCGGGGCCTGCCTCTCTGATGAATGCAGCAGCTCCAGCTTCGGTAACTTTAGCCTTACCTTTGGCTTTTTCCGCGGCTGCATCAGGCTCGGGCTCTTGACCTTCAAGATCTACAACGGCGACATCTCCTCGAGACCAAGCCTCGTCGGCTGCCTTATCCTCGGGCTCATCCACCAGTCCTCGGCGTCTATCAACCACCACTTCGGGCTGGCGAAGTGTCTCCGCCTCGGTACGAGGAGCTACCGAGCGGGATGACTTTTTCGACGTAGCCCTCTTCCGCTTCACGCCTACAAACGAAGGAGAAATTTTAACATTGGAACAGGAAGAAAACAATGCTTAACAATGCGTGCCGAGGACAAGAATTACCTTTGGAAGTCCCTTGATCGGGGGCTCCCTTGGAGATTTTTGGAGACTTGGAAGCTTTCAATCCTTTATACTCCCCGGCTACCGCAGCCAGATCATCGTCGGACTCAGTCTCTTCATCATTTTTCTTCTTCTCTTCCTTCTTCTTCTTACTCTTCTTAGTGTTAGCGGCACGATTTGGAAAACCTGACACCGAGGGAAGGGAAGTCAGAAAAATCCCAAAGTTAACCATTATTAAAACACTATCAAGACTCACCGTGCCTCTTGCACTGCCAACCAAATTCGGCAGCCATATTCATCCACGTCCTCTCGGGGCGCGTGCGAGCGTTAGTCATCGCTTTCACCCACTCGGTCAAGCCTGCCGGGGGCACGATGTCAACCTTGTTGGCTGAAGAAAAAGCAAAGGAAGGAAATCAGTTAACACTGGCAAACTACCGAGGAGTAAAATGATAAAAGCGATGTGCTTACGTGTGTTGTTCCACCGTTCAGGGAAATCAGGCTCGGAGGATAAGACCTTGGTCTCCAGCAAGACGTATCTGTCACACCAACCCCGATCCCCGTGGTCTTCACTTTTATGGAGAAGGGCAAACTTACCTCGGTTGTTCAACGCCACAACCCCGGCTTTATGAAAATAGGGGTAGTAGAGCGAAATGAGATGTTGGAAGGTGAAGTCCACTTTAGCCTTTTTGCTTAACCAATCCATGCATTGGACCACCCTCCAAACGCCGGGGCCAAGTTGAGCCAGGCATAAGTTGTAGGCCCGGCAGAAGTCGTCAATCACCCTGTGCACTGGGAGAGAAAAGCCGAGGGTGAAGGGATAGGTGTAAGCGAAGGACATCCCCTCCATATTGTGGCACACCATACTTGTGGGATCGGGGATGATAACCTTTACCTCGGGTCCGAAGCCACACTCCCTCCGAACCCGCTCAATGTGAGCTTGAGTTATGCGGGTCGGCGTAGTGTTAACTGGAATATTTCTATTCTTCCCCTCTTGATCGGCCGTTTGGGCTTGCAGCTTTAAGTCCTTGGAGTTGTCGAAGTGAGAGGGGATTATTTGGTGGGGCTCGAGTTCCTGCTCGAGGGGAATAGATGGTCCCGTGGATCCCCCCTCGGCAATATCTCCGCCCTCGGTACCTCTGCCCTCTGTTTCGCCGCCCTCGGCGTCAACACCCTCACCATCCCCTCCATCGTCGTCATCTCTAAGGAGGGCATCACTGAAACTGCATAGCGCGGCGTCGTCCAGCACGACGTCGTCATCACCTGAGACGAGCTCCTCCTCCACCGCCAGCTGGCGCATTGCTCTCATTTTACGGCGCTTGACGCCCCCAACACCAGACGACACCTCACCTCCGTCAACCACGGCTGCAGCACTCACTGGCGCTGCGGCGGCGGCGTCGCCGCTAGCAACGGCTGCGGCTAAAGGTGGAATTCGCACCCTCTCACCCGAATCACTGGAATCTTGCCTAGAGATTGTGGTAGACATGATAACAATATCGGAAAGGGAAGCTTCTTATGAAATCAGAAAGATGGAAGAGTTTGAAAGAGTTCTCAAGCTTTTGGCACTGTTGATCGCTAAAAGGTAAATGGGAAAGAGTTTGATGGAATGCTCCTTTTATAGGTATGGAATACGGAGTGATGATGACGTCAGCGTCATCATTATAACGTTGGAGAAAACAAAATTTTCGGCGCGACGGTTCGGTCGACCCACGGATGAGCGCCACGTGTCATTGAGAAGAGACCTGATGGGACGCGAGCTGTTGACAAAATTTTGAAACGCTTGGATAGGGTTGAGCCACGTCGCTTTCCCGCTAAAACTTCATTCCACTCCTCGGTCTCCTCGGTAGGCAACCGAGGAGTGGGGGGACTATCTGTATTGGGTAAAAATCGACCCACGGCAATTTGCCTCGGTCACGCAAGTCTCAACGACCGAACACGTCACGGCTAAACAACTGCCGAAGCGATTGAGCAAGTCGCCGAGGCCTTGAAACCGAAGATGCGTCACCGAAGGCGAGCCGCAAGCTGAGCTTCGATAACCTTCACCTCGGTCAAGCAACAGGGCCAAGCCACCGAGGTCATCAGCTCTCACCTCGGTGGATCCCCTCGGTTCAAGCGGCTTTGCAGCCCACTACTTCACCCCACTAACTCAGCCGATACACATCAAGATCGTGGGACAACATGGCAGCAGATAGTGGAGATCGTGGGCAAGGCTTATATCTATAAATATCAGTTCATTTCATGTAATAGGGATCCAGAAATTGATACCGAAACTCTGCCCAAATTTGTACTGAACATCCATATATTGAAATCGAGTTATTTTACGTATTTTTCATCTGTTTCGCGCATTATTTACCGCTTTGATACAAAGATTTGCTTATATTCGAATCCAAATTCGATTTGTGTACCTAAAAACGATTTAGGCCCATACAGCATCACTTGTCGTTTAATATTTAATCCGGCAGAGGAGCTTGTGAAATAAGGCCTTTTATGGCGATCACGAATGAATTCTTTAAATTAAAATTCCTGGTGATCGAATCCATTATAAGGGGGTCAAAAGTTAAATAATCGCACTGAAGTATCGTATTTAAGCAAATGATCCGCTTAAGACTCCTAACGACCATAAGAAACAAGGTGTACCCTATGAAAAGGTAAAAATTTCGCTCAGAACTAGTTTTATCACTGATCTTTGCTTTGAGATCACTTTTTTTTTTTTTTTCGCATGAGAGACCACTTTTTGGAACATAAATTTTTGTGGGCTGAACTTCATACTTATGCCCACAAAAGTTGAAGTTTACGCATATATACCTGAAAGTTGTAAAATTTTCACCCACATGCCACTTTTGTCACTGGTATTTAATTTGAAGCCACTTTTTTTTATTGATCTTATATAAGAGACCACTTTTTGGAACTTCAATCTTTTTGGGCTTAAGTTCAAACCTTGTGGGTTGAACTTCATGCCTAAATTATGAAGTTTCAACTTCAATCTGTAAGAGCTGAACTTTTAGGTATAGATGTGTAAACTTCAACCCTTGTGGGCTGAAGTTGAACTTCAATCCTTGTGGTGGGCTGAAGTTGAACTTCAATCCTTGTGGGCTGAACTTGTGTGAAGTTCAACCAAAAAGAATTGAAATTTTAAAAAGTGGCATCTCATGTAAAATCAATAAAAAAAGTGGCCTCAAACCAAAGACCACTACCAAAAGTGGCCTTTGGTACACTTCGCCCTTAAAAGTTCAACCCATACGAGTTGAAGTTGAACTTTATATCTTAGGCATGAAGTTCAGCGCACAAGGATTGAACTTCAACCCACAAGGTCTGAACTTCAACTCGCAAAAATTGAAGTTCCAAAAATTGGCCTATCATGTAAAACCACTAAAAAAAAGACCTCAAACTCAAGACCACTTGCAAAAGTGGCTATTCATGCACTTTGCCCTAAGAAAAGTCTTGCAATTTAGGTCCTCATGAGAAAAGTTTCTGGCAATCACCAAATATTACTAGTGGACGGACACCAAATATTACTAGCAAAAGGATCGGGCTATCCGAAGGATTTTTATGGGGGTGTTTCAAAACTTTGACAGGTGAAATAGTCAAGTAGAAAAAACGAAAGCTTCGAGCTCTCGTCGGGCCTTCCTCCTCCTTTGGCTGGCGCCTGATGGAATATTGGGCAATTCTAAATTTTTTGAATAAGATTCAAGAAAAGAGTCTTCAACACCTTTTGCATCTTTTCATTTTAAAGAAAATATATAAGAATAATATAGTGTTGGGTCCTGAGGACCAGGATGGCCGAAAATCAAAACCTGAATGTACGCAAACCTTACCAGTTGAATATCGGGGTAAGTGGACGAAGGTCACTTTTGCCACTAGTCTTTGGGCACATGCCACTAATACCAAAATATTTAGTTTGTGGCCACTTTTGCTTAAAGATAGAACTTCAATCCAGGGCTATATGGATTGAAGTTCACTCCTTAAAGATAGAATTTTAGTCTAGGGCCATGTTGACTGAATTTCAGTCCTTAAATATAGAACTTCAGTCCAGGGCCATATGGATTAAAGTTTAGTCCTTAACGATAGAACTTCGGTCCAGGCCATATTGACTGAAGTTCAGTCCTTAGAGATAGAACTTCAGTCCAGAGCCATATGGATTGAAGTTCAGTCCTTAGAGATAGAACTTCAATCCAGGGTCATATAGATTAAAGTTCAGTCCTTAAAGATAGAACTTCAGTCCGCGGCTATATGGACAGAACTTCAGTCAATGATCAGAATTTAAGTCAATGCTTATTTAGTAATGGCCCAAAAATAGCTTCTAATGTAAGACCAAAGAAAATAGTAGCCACAAACCAAACATTAGTGTTAAAACTGGCCTCTGGACGAAATTTTTACTTGAATATCATACCGAGTGTCAAATGTTTATGCTGACCCGGGAAATCCCAAAACCCAGATCACAGGAAGTCCAAATCAAAACGGAGCCCCATTGACATATATATAGCCAGTCGGCTCCATTAACATATAAGAATCTGATTCGTGCTTCCATCAACTTCCATTTATACATTAACATAACAATTCTGGAAAATTACTAATTATAGAATTAAGAAGAAATGGGCCAGCCAAGTAAAGAGCCATGTAAGAAACAGGCTTGTGATATTCAAGCTTGTCTTTCCAAGAACAATTTCCTTTCTCAAAGGTCTCTTTCCTACACTTACTTTTATATTATATATTATGCTTCTTCTTATATCAAATTCATGTTTTCTTGACAACTTCAATAAACTATTTCTCAAATGTTTCGGCGGTGGGATACACTGGGTATGTTGTTGTTATAACTATAATTATTTTTGAAGATTTGTATATCAGTAGAAAATGTTGAACAACCCATTTTTTTAATAATGGTGGTGTCCGGTTCAGCTTTCACGCAACTCGACTAATTTCACCGGATACCTGCCACCTCCCACCAGCAACAGGTACAGGTAACTCTACCCATCAAGGTTTGAATAGATGGTAAGAAAGACCTTGTGTTTTTTGTGATTTGAACCTGAGACCAGGTCTCATCCCACTTTATTGACCACTAGGCCACACTAGGTATTTGACAAATTAATAGGTCTTTGACAAATTATTGAAGCAGGTCCAAATTAAACAAATGGATAATGAGGATTCATAAATGGGGTGATTGAGTAGCAGTTGGTAAATGCTACTAGTAAATATTATTGGAGGTTGATGAAAATCCGAGATAGAACCTTATCATTGTTTGGTGTGCTTACAAATCGAAACTATTGAGAGGTGAAAAGTCATATTAGTTGCTTCTAGATAGTGTCGATTCCTAGAGATATATAGTTGCTTTTTAGGTAGTTTTGTGTGTGATCCTGTGAAGTATTGCCTGCTTTTTTCAGCTTCACTTCTACCAGAAAGCAAAAAAACAAATTTCGTTCTTTCCACTGTTTGTTTCCCTTATGCACTGCCTTAGATAATAATAACAATGGACAATACCAATTAGAGGAAATCTCTGAAACTTCAGATGTTCACTGGATGTTGTGTTTAGAATTGAGACGAAGTTGTAGTTGAAGACCTTCCACTTTTTTATATGAGAGGATGTATATACATTGAGTTTAAAGAAGATCCAGTCAAACACTCTAACATGTACGTAATGCTAGATTAGTTATTGTCTATCACATCATTAACTTCTCATAGAGAACAATCAGAAATGGCGTTAATAACAACAACAACATACCCAATGTGATCCCACAAGTGGGCTCTGGGAGGGTGACTTTACCCCTACCTTGTGTGAGGTAGAGAGAAGTGACGTTAGGGTGCTCTTTATTGGATATGTCCTAAAATGAGCGAGAAGTGACGTTAGGGTGCTCTTTATTGGATATGTCCTAAAATGAGCAGATTATATTTATTTACAGTTAAATCAATTTCAGTAAAATGGTGGTCTTCTTATATTTTTCTGTCTATCCCTGTTTTCTGGTTGCTGAGGGAACATGGGAGTTATCATCAAACGTGAAATATTTATGGTCTATTGACATACTATGTACTTCGAAAGAAACGCTAAAGCTAAAATTGCCTATCAGTTCCTAGGCTGCTACGTGATTTACAAGATCTGTCAATGCATCCAAATAGTCAGTTGCTTCATAGCCTAATTCTTCTATGGATACTTGTGCAAATTGTAAATTACTGTACATCTAGAAACTTAAATTAGGTCTGGCCTTTTTCAGTACTCTTTTAGCTGGTTAAGAAAGTTTTTAGTAGAAAATGTTGAGAACCTCCAATGCTAATGAACCGCTCATTTATCTTTGAAAGACAAATTACTGGGCATCTGAATGAAAAGAGTCCATGAAAAGAGTCCAAATAGAGTGGAACAGATATTGAGGATTCAAATTTGATTCTTCATATTGAAGCATCATAGTAAAGTAGTTGTACTATACATCTTACATGCTGCCTCTTTGACATAATATTATAGTAATTGTAAAAGGTTTATAGAGGATGCCCCAGTTCGATTTGTTGCATTTTTTAAGGCAGATGCCGGCCCCTAGTAAATCTAAAAACAATGTTTAGGTGTTTGCTTATTTGGTGAGCTAGATGCATTAGCTTGTAACGACTTGAAATATGCATTAGCTTGTAAATGCTTATTTAGGTGCAGTAACTCTATCTAATTACAGAACTACTGTGGAATATATAAACATTCTAATTATTGCATACTCACGTTTGCTGATTAGGTGTGTAAAGGTCATCGAAGCTCTGAAGTACTGCTGTGAGGAATGTGAATACAAGTCAACACATTGTGCTTCTTTATCTGGGCTTCTAAAGCAAATACAGAAAAAATAGCGTTGAAAGGCTACCCATGGCAGAAGATCACAGAGAATACTATATCCCGGTTGTTCTCCGGAGCGGAGGAGCCTAAGTGAGTTGCTTTCAGTAAAATCAGAGAACCAAATATCTTGATAGTTTTTGGACGTTTGTAATGCTATCAAGAGAGCTGGGTCACTGAATAAACCGAGCCCTTCAGATTCTATTTAGATTATACATGTGTAATTCCATTATAATTCCAGTTCTTAAAAATAGAATGAGATATGGATGTATTTCAGTAATATGTTATAGGGAACATAACTTGAAACTTACTACTAGTAGTGACAGATTTAATTTCATTAGCAAATAAATTTCGATAAGATAGCCGTGGCTGTTTATAGACTGCTTTATCAAATTACACGGTGTTCGTCATTATCAGTGCTTTGTACCTCTTATTCCGTAAAGTAGTTTTTGTATGTTTACTTAAAGACGAATAATGTGGACAAGTTTGGTTATTAACAGATTTGATGCTGGAGTCGAGTTTATCGACTTCAATACGTCCAGTTTTTTATTTATTTCAACCTGTCAAAGCTAAAGCAATCAACCCCCTGTTCGGGAAGGACCGTTCTAGTGTTAAAATCAAGCTGCTTGCGTGCTTGAAGTATTTTACATACACCAAGGATCGTTGAAATTATGGATTACTCGTTTTTCAGGAACAATTGTAATTCTACACTAGCACTTTGTCCTGGAGTACATTGCTAACTGGCTCTGTGCAATCAACTATAGGCACAACAATTGCAAGCGCATAGTTTCTGCTGCTTTCATGGTTTAAGAATGGGGAGAAAAGCTATTCCTTTTTACTCACTACATAGGACAAAAAGAGTCCAATAGAATACAATTGGTGTGTGGTCTCTTCTTGGAAGAAGAACAAATGAGGGAATTGTGCATCTGAATTTGGGGATGGTTAAAATTGTTTCCTGGACCAGGGTGAATAGAAAGAAGAGGGGGAAAAAAGAAGAAAAAGAAAAAGAGGAAAACAAATATCACCACTATGATCTCAAAGATTCTTGCCGCTTCAAAGGGATACCTTCTTGCCCAAACCCATCTTCCTCATCGGTATGCTTGGGGAGCCGCACAGGTAGCATCGGGGGACCTGTATTGGATTCCATAATTAGAAGCTTTCTTAGAAACCTTTGACAAAATAAAATTATCTAGCATAACAATCCTTTCACTACAGCAATGATATCAACTTTAAACCCACAATAAAAACTGCATTACTTACCATCAACCATGTCTTTGGTTTTGTGAAGAAGAAAAGTCCCAGAAAGAATAGTCACGAACCCGCACATTTCTGTTACAATTTGTGTTGGATTCTGCCTATCCCAGTCCTGTTCACTCGAGCAACGAGAAGAATAAGAAAATTTGAAGCATATCCAGAAAACTAACAAGGATGTTAAAGGAAAAACAGAACCAAATCACTCAAGTACTAGAAAGATGCATCGCCCTATAGTCTACACTCAACACCCAAGATCTCAGGAAATCTACAAAATGGTTTGCCAATTGGATATGTTCAACTGAATGCTTTATCTGATGACACCCCCCAATCCCCACCCCCAAAAAAAAAAAAAAAAAGTGGAAGAAAGTATAGGATTCACACCACACTCCAGAATACATAGAACGGCCGGAACAGAAAACTTAATTTATAATGAAACAACCATGACAAGCAAGGTAAATTTGACGTCACTAATATTTTAGCAACACGATACATAGAATGGCCAGAACAGAAAAATCAATTTTTTGTAAAGAAACAGAAGAATCAACTTATGAAGAAACAACCGGAACAAGCAGCTGAAATTTGATATGCCACTAATATTTTGCAACATGATATATAAGCATTGCTGAGACGAGCGGAGAAATTACCTTGAACATGATGACACTGGCCAAAATAGTTAAAGACGTAAACATGACATAGTATATTGGTGAGACGACCGCTGTATTGAATGTGTCAAGGGCCTGCATTGACGATTCACCAAATAGGGGGTGAGGAAATCGCAATGAAAACATGGTAAATACCATTTGCATGTGAACACTTGAAAGCTTCAACTTTGCCTTATTTGGGAAGAAGAGATTGCTTCATGTGCACAAGCATAATTGAATCTGGTCCTATTTGCACTAGCTGAACTCCACAGAATATAAGCTTAAGCCTTACTAAGTGCTGCTTAGGTATTTGAGCTAATGTCAAGTCGAGCATAAAATGAATAGGATTGAGATTGATGAAGTTAATAATCCCTCTTGAAAGCAAATATTTGCAAGTGGAGTAACATGACTATCTATTCTCTAATATTCTTGAGGCTCCCTTCTTGCACTGTATATTTCTGTCTTTCCAACTTATGTACTTATTATGAATTTTCAAATTGGACCTTCAAACTACATGTAGAAACTGACTTGCTCTATGTTCCTTTGGCATTTTGCCTTTAACCCAAGCTCCATAATAGTAGTAACATCCCAAATCCAAAGTAAGCATGACCCAGACCTATATTATCCGCATTCTTATATCACCATGACACTCCCAAGTCCCAAGGAAGACTATACTACACCTAAACGTTGAGGTAGTTTACAAAGGACAAAAAACTCTAAAGTGCAATGACGGCTAAGAAAACAATTACTTATAAAGTAGAATTCTGATTAATTCATGATATCATTAAGCGCTGTAACGTGATTTGTCTTACAGCAGAGATGACACTCTCTTCTGTGAAAAAGAAGCAGATTAGCACTCTACAACAACACACCCAGTGTTATCCCACAAGTGGGGTCTGCGAAGGGTGAGATGTGCCCAGACCTTACTCCCACCAAGGTGGAGAGGTTGTTTCCGATAAACCCTCGACTAAGCAGGTGAGCAGTCTAATTGTTTAAATTAAATTTCATCAATGAACCAATAATGTTGACCCCACCCTCTTCACCCGCATGTAACTCTGCTCCAAGAGCAAGTACGGCTGCAGCATGCAGAAGTACTGAAAGAACTTGGGGAAAAACAAGGAGATAAAAGAACAAACAACTCTCACCTTGTTTAGATAATTCATTTGGGTGACAACACAAACAATGACAATCATCGTAAATGCCCAAGTTTGTGGGTATATTAGCTGATTCATTCCTGATAATGTCAACTTCAAAGCAATGCCAATTGCTTTGACACTCATAACCTGTTATACCACAGCTGAAATTTCTATTAGAGGCAACACAACTCAAACATCATTTAGAAAGGACAAAATCAGATAGTTTTAGTCACATACCGATAAAGAACCTACTAGCGAGCAAACTCCAATATAAAACATAATGTGTGTCTGTCCATATTGCGGAAGATAGTGAAATATAAGAACTAGGGCAGTTGTTACCACCAAAGCAGCATAGAAGAGAAAAGCTGCAGAGAGGCGAAAAGGGTTTAAGCACTACGAGATGGATTTGAAAAATAACGAGCAATAAACATCATAAACCATATGAAGCAAAAAAACTACCTGGCTCAGTAGCAAGATCCCACACTTCTGTCACAGATTCAATCTCACGTTCTTGTGGAGCGTGCAACACAATTGTGATGGAACCCACAACACATAGAGCACAACCTAAAATTCCAAATGTATGTAGCCTCTCTCGCAAAATAATGTGTGCAAGGACAGCACTGGGATATACAACCTCATCAGTACTCAAAACCATAAAAATCAAATCAGAACTAGCGATTAAGATTATAAAATACCTTATTATGATACTGAGAGCACCAAGAGGAGTCACCAGAATAGCAGGGGCAAATGCATAAGCTGCAAAATTAGCAACCTCTCCAACAATCACTGTTGGAATAGCAGCTATTCGTTAGAATTCTATCTTCAATAGGACTAGGCACCAATTGGATAAAACGAAAAGAGAGAATAGATTAAAAATATCAGAAGAGAAGAGCATTCGCAAGCCAGACAGCATATATGTGCAACATTGTTCACAGTTCCACACAATATCTTAAACAACAAAGCATAAAAAAAAACATGGAAACCAGGTGCCCCGAACTCCTGATGAAAATCCAACTATTTGGCATAGTATTGCTTGCATTTGTTTGGGAAGAATAATCCAATCTCTCTCAGTTTAGTCAGAAAGCCTTTAACTAGCCTAGCCCATCTAGTAATTAACCAAGGAGATGGATAGGGGAGTGCACCTTGCGTAGTTAAATTTACATGTCATGACATATAAACGGAACTTCTAAAAATTCTGTATTTAGTTTTGAGTCTTTAACAGATGAACAAGTAAAGAGCAGCCACAGAGCTCCACATAAAGGACTGTTAAACAAACAACCAAAAGCATCTTCATTAATTAAGGCAATGCCTAAAACAGTCATGACTCTGCTATTCCATATTGCTTTGCGTATTACCAAGAGAGTAAAACAAGTAATAGGGTAACCAACACCAGGCCACTGAATTTTGATCAACTGAACTCCAAAAGAATCAGTCCAGAGAATGTATTTTAATTGTAACAATTATGCAAGTTGATAGAAAGCAGCAGCCGAAGCTTGTTGCAAGACGGGCTTGTTCTACTCTCTCTAATCTTAAACAAGGAGGTTTTAGAAAGACTCATTAACTGCACCAAGGTAAAGATATCACAGGCAAGAATAGTAGTCCATAACTCACTTGTTATCATGCCCACCCACCAAAGTGGCTCAAAAAGATATGAGTATCCTCCAACTCCTGCAAAAGTATATCAATGTAAAGTCCCAGAAATTATACATCTCAAAATGAATATGATAACATCATGAATTGTAAAACTGATCCAAAAGCATTTAATCATATCTTCCTAGTACCATTTTTATGAAAGCAGTTACCCTAAACACACCTCCTTTGATAACACATACTCCTATTTCATGTTATCAATCGGTGTTTGATTGAGCGCAGAATTTAAGAAAGATAAAAAAAAATTGACGCATACCAAAAGTAGATCTTAAAACTTGTGGTCTTAAACATGCCATGGCATTTCAATTGCTATAGCCTATAAGAGCATGTCATTAAGGGTAAAATGGAAAGTGTAAAGTTAGGTAACTTTCAAATACAAAAAGGTGTCATTCTTTTAGGAACAGATTAAGTACTATATATATGGAACAAAGCATGAATCCGGAAAGCTCTTTTGACTGCCAAATGAAATAACGAACATCCCATGTCAAAACTTTTAAAGCATAAGTTACAGGCTACTTACACCATTGATCATTTTGACACTAATTATGAATCAAAGTAGCAAGTACTATACAAATCTTTCAAAACCAATGCATTAGGTAAACAAATGGCACCAAGAAACTTTTGTAGTCGAAGCACACAGATGCAAACAGAATAAGCAGTGGTTTCAAGATGGATCAGGCTACTCTGGCCATGATTACATTGTATTTTTCTTTATTATGATGTTTGGGTCTTGGCTGTCCATTAATGATGAGACAGAATAAATCTTGTTGCTAAATGTGAAATTCGGAGCTTTCTAGAGGGAACATGGCAACAGGCCAACCATACTTTTGTTCACTTTTTAACTTCCAGCTGATTATTTTGATATTGTGCTAGGTAAATGGCACTTCTAGTCACATTCAGGACTTCATCAGTCAAATTAGGAACTCGCGTAGCTCACAATCCTCATAGAACATTATACTTCGACACTCGCATGATCTACTGATGTCTCCAAGAACACCCACAAAAATGAAAGACAATGATCTCCAACTACCTACTTGATAACAAATCAATCAACTACGTCCAAACCCAAACTAGCTTGATTCAGCAATAAATCACGTTCGCGCTATTCGGGGCCCACTCCACCCCAATATTTAACAACAAAATCTAATTATCTCAACCTACTAGACACATCTACAAGAAAAGCATCAAGATCTCAACCAAGAAAAGACCTTTCCAGTTATAACAACAGTAATTAACACATAAAAACTAAAACCCACTTAGTAAAATTAAACAGAAAACAAGTAGTTAGGTTTTCAAGAAGTGAAATTACCAGCCCTAACACCAGAAGCACCAGCTTTCTTTAAGCCTTTTTTCTTAACAATGAAGCTAGCACCAATAAAGATACTTGAAGACAATGCTAGAACCAATCCTTTTATATTATCAGATGACATCCCCTTATACACATCTTTCCATCCTTGACTTGTACTTCCCATTACCTCTGACGCCATCCAAAATCAATTAAACAAAAACCCAAACCCTAAAACTTCACTATTCCATTTTTTACACACACAAAAGTAAAATGATACCCAGCTGGGTTTCTTTACAAACACTGCAACAAACAGTGCAGTGTAGGATCTGTGTAACCGAAATGAAAAGTGGGAAATTGAAGATCTGTCGGTGCTAACACACAAAGGAGATGAAGTGGCTGTTAACAGCTGGGGAAATTATACAAAGAAAGACTCTTGTTTTTTCCTTTGGGTAGATCTTGGGGCAACGAAAGATATAGAGTAATGTAAAGGTTTACCAGAATTTAGGCTATTCTATCACTCCAATTGGATCCTTTTAATATGTATTTTTGTGCTAAATACTTGGCTATTACTAGAATTATAATTTAAGTTATAGAGTAGAATATTGAAAGCAAAAAGTAGTGGATGAAATGGTGATTAAACCAAAGGGAGATAACCATTGATATTAAGTAAAGTAAAAAAGGTAATACGTGTTGATTGTACTCTTTGCTGTTTTTTTTGTCTTTTATAGAGATAAAAAAGGAATTACATGATTTACAAGACATGAAAGTAGGTATATTTGGGATATTTCTTTGAGCTTTTTTAAATTAGATTATTCTTTATATTTATTAATTTAATTTGTGTCACAAAATACTTATACCACTCGTTCCTTCTTTACTTGATCTTTTTGGCACTTAACCGGCAGTCGTCCAAGCTATTTACCATTAATTTACCATTTACAAACTAGAGAATTGGCAATACAAGGTTTCTGTTTTCATATTTTAAGAACGCTATTGAATTGTTAACCTTCAAACTAGAATTCACATTTGAAGATAAGCAGATTCTTAAAAGAAAGTATAATGTTGAACACGACAACAATATACTCATTGTTATTTCACAGTTGGAGTCTGGACAGGGTGAAATGTACACATATCTTATTCACGCTAAGATGGAGAAGCGATTTCCCATAAACAGAAAGTATCAAACATGTTTTGAATTGAATATGACTAAGGTAGATATTCGGTGAAAATGGATTATTATTATTAGTATAAATTTAAGTTTGTTATCAGATTAGCATATAGCTAAAATATTATTTATTCATTTGGTATCTGAAAATCGCTAATTCAGATTACTAGCATATAACTATATTGTAATTGTAAAATAGACCACTTAAGATTAAAAGGACAGCTACCCTACTCTATTTTTAAAGACAGAACTAGATCTTCCAAAGATAGGGACAGAACTAAATCTTCCAAAGATGGATCAATCTGCCTTGTTGATTGCATAATGCTCACAAGAAAAAAATCAGAACCGCCACGAAGAGGAATGAAACCCATTAAAGATGAGTGGACCCGTTTGCTCAACTTTTTTTGGGTTATCATGTTGCGAGGATATTTAAAGGCCTAATAGAGATAAGGCATGCCAGCAGTGTTGGATTTTGGTGAACTTTCCATTAAGATTGTGGATAGTGATTTCATGCTTCTCCAATAAGCAAGAAAAACAACAATCAACTTCACTCAGTGAAAATCAAAACGAAAAAATAAGAAACTAAACAAAAGCAGTTGTTCATTTTAAAAGATGGGAGGGGGATGCCATGGTAAAGATCGTGTTTATGCAGTCTTAGAAATGTCATTGGCATCAACATGAATGATAACAATATTGTTACAACAAGAACTTATATCATAGTAGAAAGTAGAATATAAGAAGCCTAATACAATACAAAATTGCCCAGCTTATTAACAGTCGATTTCCCGTACCAGGTCTCCCTTCGGAGTCCCAATTCCATCATTTTGGAATCTCTTGATAAAGAAATGCACAGTGGTTGTGAAAAACCATCAGAGGCACACGTTAGATAGATCAAAGCCCCAACGTTGAGAGGAGCTGACGCCATCTCGGTGTTTCTTCATCAAAAATATAGGTCAATGGAGAAATCAGGACACCACTCCCTCCAATCTGTCAAAGATAGTCAATAAGCAACAAGTTTTAACTGAAGTCCAGAACTCGGATGTTTTAAGCATATGAAAGAATCAAAACATAAAAAATAAGAGAGCTTACACATAGATAAGATTCAAATCAACAAAAAGAGAGATCATATGTTGAACTAATTGAAAAATGACACTCAAGCATGTTAAAGCCAGAGAATTGGGAAGAAATCCAGGAAAAAAGGTAATGGAACAACCTTCATAAGCCCATTAGGTATTTCAGGACTTCCACTCTTTCGATTTTCAGGTTTCACTTTAAATAGGGCAAAGAGCCGAAATTGGCAAATGGCAAGACTCAGAAAGTGAAAACCTTCCAACTGATTTAACATTCCCCACCTCAGCCAATACTCGAGAAATCAGAAATAGATCACCACATAAAAACAAGAAAAAAAAGAGAGAAATATGCTTCATTATGCTGCTTGTTCAACAACTGAAGCGAGCAAATACAGAGTAACCAACCATCTGAAGTCCAATTTCTGGACTTGGTCAGCAAAAGATTGGAAGATTTATTGGGAGACCTTTTGAGTTTACACATCACTTAATCAAATTGTAGGGTTTTTTTTTCATAAGGTAAGTAGGTAACAAATTGTAAAATATTGTGGGAAAGGAATTAGCATCTCACCGCCCTCAACTGCTGAACAGACTTGTACAGTGCTTTCTTTGGTACACATATGACAATGGCAAAATAATCAGTCGTAACCCGTCCGTCCCGCTTGCAAAATACTGGACTTATTGTGGGTCCCTATAAAAATACAATATAAACAATTAATAAGCTGTCAAAAGGTTTAACCAACAGTATGAGGGTAAGTGAAAAATCTTGGGTGAAATGGGTTTAAGACCCACTCCAGTTCTCAGCCATTAATCTCGTGCTACAGTGATGAGATAAACGCTTTTAACCAACAGTATGAGGGTAAGTGAAAAATCTTGGGTGAAATGGGTTTAAGACCCACTCCAGTTCTCAGCCATTAATCTCGTGCTACAGTGATGAGATAAACGCTTCGACGGAATACGTCTGAAAAACCCAGTTCCCCCCCCCCAAGAATTGTTCAAGCATAAGATTGCTTGTTTAGTATCTGCACAGAAGACACAGTTACACACTATGTTCTCCTATTAACTATTTTTTTGATGAATTACGCATTATCATTAATCATATTAACTTAATATTTCAATAATGTTCTTACTAGCTGTGGCTCAATCAAGTTCTTAGGTTTTTTCTTTAAACTACTAATATTTCTCCCTATGTCAGGGACTAGGGTAACCTGCAATCCAGCTAGTGACGTTTGGCTCAATATTCGTTCAGCCACTTCCTCTGCACTGCTTCCTCGCATATTAGCAGTTACCTGTGATAAGATTTGTTAGACAACTAATACGGGTACAGCAAAAATCTCAACATAAAATAAGTAACACCCACCGTGAATTGACCAACAGCTCTCAGATGTGCCTCCAATCTTTCTAGCATTTCATGTGTTATATCAAGCACACCTTTTCGCTGCATTAGGGACTTTCTGCCAGCGACAAGGACAGCCTGAAAGGATAAAATAAGATCAAAGAACAGCCAAGAAGCCCACTCAAATTGCATACCAAAAGTATGTCGAGAATACATCACAACTGGAAAAAGTGATCACCTGACTTTCCAAGATAACTCCACCTTCTATTTCCTTCAGATTGTTTTCTCTCAGTGTGGTTCCACTACTCACTAGATCCACAATAGCATCAGCTATTCCCATCTGAATTATTATTAATAGCATAGACAAAGAATAAGGACACAATAGTAGCATGTTTAAAGGCAATTTATAATAAACATTATCTCTATCTCAGTCTCATAGAATCAAATCTCAAACAGCAGAGCCTATTTCTTACTTAATGTTAGAAAGGGTCACGCTACAAAATGTTAAACTCCCAAAAGTTATAACTTTGACATGATCAATACTTAATGCCAGATAGGAACTAGTGAAGGATAGGGAACGGAGAGAGGAAGAGAAGCAAAAGTCCTTGATTTACTTCTCTTAGTGGTACACATATGACAATGGCAAAGTATTCTCCTCGAACGTCCATACAACAAGAAGGGCACCCTTTTAAGAAAAATTACTCTCTTCTGTCCAACATCAGAGCATCAAACAGAGGAAAGCTGTCAGCTCTCCACTTACATGTTTATCGAAACTACAGTTGATTGAACTTGTCAAAAAAAAATTGAATCTAACATGCAAAGCTTTCAACAAAACACTAATTGCATCAACTAACTAATCAATAAATTAACATTTACCACACATGGTTTAAGGGAAAATATTCCTCTTTCAGAGGTTGGCTCTCCTCCTACATGTTTAGCCAAATTAATGGCAGTTGAACAAACTTGCCAAACATTTTTAATCTAATATGCAAAGCTTACAAAATACTAAATGCATCAACTAACTGCACATAAGAATTTCACACCTGGTTTAGGCAAAATATCAAAACTTCCATTACACAAACTAGCAGAAACAACAATTTCAATCCACGTGGGCAAGCAAGGTCAATCAAGCAAATCCTAATTGTATAACCTAAATGTGCTACTGCAAGATGGAGATTGTCAGAGCGCTCCTAGATACATATCTTTAAGGAAACTAAAGCTAAATCCATTAGCTAAGGTATGCCAATATCCACCAGGCAAGCACAAGGGAAGATATAGGAGCATGGGGCAACATGTAAGGAAAAATACCCAAGCAAAACAAATACCAGTATAGCAGGAAAAATGCACCAAATCCAAGTTTCATAGCAACAAAACCATCTTAAATTTAAAAGCTTAACTCTTATCAAGAGACGAGTTATTCTTACCGCAGGAGCTGCTTCCAGGGCTCCATCAGCAGTTGAAAATGTGACATGCTTTAACCCATTTTCTTTCATAAATTTGGGACCCATCTGCAAATGATAATTATTAATGAGCACGTCAAAATGGGAATAAAAAGAAAATAAAGAGAGCGTGTAAAAAGAACGCATAAGCAAAAGTAACAGCGTTATACATATGTGAATCCTGTCGCAACTCTCAATGGCCTCTCAGGTGTCCACTGTGGCATCTCTGCTAACTCCTTCATTGAGTTCACGTTCTCAAAAATCCCATATTTTGGTATCTGAAGATGAAGTAGATGTTACAATACTGACAAGGAAAAGAATATCATAAAACAGAAAGAATGGTACAATAAGCATGTTACAGTTCTTCTGTGAAGTACAGTGACTTACAGCTAGAGATAAACGACAATCTCCATAATCAAGGGAATCATGGACAATGATGAGATCTTCATTCCCCTGCCAAAGAGAAAGTCTTATACTGAGCATCCATTCTAAGAGTCTGCCTTGTGTAAACACATTAGCAACTAATAGAATTAGTTCAACAGTTGTTTATGCTTTCTTATGAAAGAACAATCCAATACACTCGGTTCTTACCTGCCCAAATTCGTAAACTGTGTCGAGACCAACAACGCCAAGGTCTAGATCTCCTGATACCAACTTCCGAACAATGTCTTTTGGCCGTTGAAACCAAACTTCCAGATTGGATATCTGCAACGGGAGATAGAAATGTTGACGTGTAACTGATGTAAATCATGTGTTTCCTGAATTATAAGCTCTATGACTCCAAAAAATACAATGCTCAAATAAAAGTTTTGAATAAGTGTGAAAATATCATATATATTAGATATCAATCCTTTTCCCTATAGGTATTAGATATCACAGTCCTCCAAAATACTTCCCTGCAATTACATAATATGATATAAAGGCTTTATCGGAAAGAGATCACAAGGGGGGGGAAAGCGCCCATGAAGCATGTAAAAGAAATAGAACTACGAAACAAGAAATTCCAGCAGTTTATGAAAAAACTAAAGTGTATAGAACTAACCGGATAGCAGTAACGAGAAAAGCTCAAAAACATGGAATAAATGTTCAATCATTAAACAAAGTCTCACTCAGTGATATAAACAATATAGGGATCTTTCTCATGAGTCATGTCACAAGGGTATGTTGTTGAAGCACAAAATGCAACAAACCAACTACGTTATAATTTTGAATAAATATATGATTCACAATCACAATCCAATTTAGCTTAATGTCTCCATCTACATAGAGAAGGCTGCAACTGAATTCTTCCTAGTAGCTAACATTTCTCTTGCCCTCTGTATTTCTTTTATAACCGTGGTGTGTGTGCCACCTTATGAGCAACTCGACTAAATTCACGGGTACGTACCACCTCCCACCATCACAGCTACCAGATAACTCTATTCTTCAAGGCATAGACAAATGGAAAGCAATCTCCTAGGTTTTTTCCTCAGCATAGCTAATTTAACATCTAAATTTATTTCGCTAAAACATCATTGGAAAAGCAAAACGTAGACTCATGCAATTCAGTGACACATGAATTCAAAAATTCCAGACATGATTTATTCAATCAATTGTATACATTATTGAAAGTAAAAATGCCGCACACACCTGTGGAATTTCTGCAACGTACTGGCGAGGATTCACCTGCCTAACTGATAACTGGCAATCCTGTAATAATTCACCAAAAAATAGCAAATTCAACAATTCATTACAGTTACTTATACAAAACAACAATATGGCCAGTATAATCCCACGAGTCAGGGTCTCGGGGGGGTGGGAGGGTGAGATGTACGCAGTAGGCAAACATAGTAAATCTACGTATGAATTTGGAATACCTTGAGAAGATCGAGAGTATCAGTAGCCATTCGGCCTTTGCTAGGCAAGCCGAGCCGAACTTCATTTCTATCTGAAGAAGCTTTCTTCTCCACGTTACCATTGACGACAGTCATCGGCGACGCCGCGGAGCAACATGAGACGCTGAATTTTACGGAAACTTTGGGAGAATTAGTTACTGATGAGAGAGTTGAAACGGAGCCTTGAACGAAAAACGTCTGAATAACTGACATTTTGAAATGCCCCGCGAAAATTGAGAGAGAGTGACGGAGGTTTACGGTGGTGGAAGAGATAAAATCGCCGCCGTGAAGGGTTGAGTATGAGGCGCGTGTGGTAGGGAGAAGATTGTAGGAGTGGACAAAATTGGAAGCTATACAATGCTACTTGTTGCTAGTCACCTGTGATTTGCTCTCACGTGTGGGTTTTAATTGGGGAATATTGAAAATAATGATGATTGGTTGGGACTTTATATATACTAGGGATTTTTACACTCTATACCCATAAAATTTAAAATATTTACAAGTCATACCCATTAAAAATTACACTACTCATAAAACTAAAAGTATTTAACAAACCTACCCATTTATTATTGTATACTTTTGTTATACCTTATAGGTATATACCTTTAAGGTATACTGCATAAATTATGGTATAAAAGTCTGGAGGGTCATTTATTACTATATATCTTTGTTATACCTTATAAGTTATATGTGTATACATTTATGGTATACTGCATAAACTATGATATACAAGTCTGGATGGGTAGAATGGTAAATAGTTTAGTGGGTAGGTTGAGTAATATTCGAAAGTAGTAGGTAGTGGTTGTAATTATTGTTGGTTTTGTAGGTATTTTTGTAAGTGTCCCTATATACAATGGAGTTCCTCACGACATAACGGGACTTAATTTAATAATATATACAATATACAATTAGTTTTCTTAGTTATACATAGTATACGCACTCAATTTCCTTATCACACACTGTTATATAGGTATAATATGTTGTCTATGTATCTTTACTATTATATGTTATATATGTATATATTTATAATAATACCTTATTAAAAATATATTAGAAAAACTAAGAAGAACACGAAAATGACAAAGCGACAAATGGATATAAGAGAAGGAAAGCAAGTAGATAAAGAGAAAGAGGGAGTCGGCAGGGGCGGAGCAAAGAGAGAGGTTGTGGGAGAGCGTAGGTGGCAGAACAAAGATATA
This sequence comes from Petunia axillaris subsp. axillaris, assembly GCA_029990575.1. Taxonomy (NCBI): domain Eukaryota; kingdom Viridiplantae; phylum Streptophyta; class Magnoliopsida; order Solanales; family Solanaceae; genus Petunia; species Petunia axillaris. The sequence goes on along the minus strand of JARKNS010000010.1, from coordinate 31,219,193 downwards.
AGGAGGCGCAGTAGAAAAAGCTGAAGAGGGGGGCGCCAATAGAGAAAGATGAAAAGGGAAGCGGCGAAAGAGAAAGATGAAGATGGAGGTGGAAGCTGCTATAGAGGAGACGAAAAGATTGCTATAAATAGTTAGCTATAAATCCTAAAGGATTGTTAGGTATAATTGAAATTTTTGCATGATATCGTTACTTCTGGTGCTACTGTTAATTTTGATTCCTATAAGAAAAGTCTTACAAGAAATGCCACGTTAGGAAGAGTTGATGGGGACCGTAAGAGGGAAACTCTTGGTGATCACCATGATTTGTTAATAAAAAGATCCGGTTATCAGCATGAACTTTCCCACGAGAGTCATCTTTGCAAGACTCTCTTTAGGATTGTCAAATCTTTGGCTATGCACTAGAAGGTGTCCTATTTTTGTAAATCCTCTATATGATTCAGGAAAGTGTGCTTGTTTATTAAAGGATTTTTTACATAGAAGTACAATTTTTATAATTTAATTACCAAATATAGCAACATTTTTGCTAAATAATCCTATATAGAGGAAAACACGAGTTAATTACAAACATAGCAAAAACATAATAATATTCTTCAACAACTTACCAAACTATTACATTCTTTTCTCTACTATCACTTTTGCTCCTCTCATTTCTCTCTATTTCACTTTTCCTCTCACCATTTCTCCCAATTTCACTTTTACTTTTCCATTTCCCCAAATTTCATTTTTCCTCATCTCATCTTCACTGTATCTCCCCGTATCTCGATGTTTCTTAACTACCAACCATTTCGTATCTCGTTGTATCTTTCCGTATCCGCACTGTTTTGCACCATATCTAATTATCTATAGATAGTATTTAGTTGTTTATAAACTGTTTTAACATTTGTTTCATCCCGTTTGTACGTTGTTTCTTATTGTTTATAAACTATTTCACCTTTTTTTGTATCGTTTCACATTATTTTTTACATTTTGTTTCGAACTTTTTCACTAGCTATTTTAGACTGTTTCAGCGTTGTATCTGCACTATTTTTGTTCCGTATCGAACTGTATCAAACTGTTTCTGTACCGTTTCAGGTTGTGTTCAGCACTGTATCAAACTGTTTCTGCACCGTTTCAGGTTGTGTTCAGCACTGTGTCAAATTGTCTCTGCACCGTTTCATGTTGTGTTCAGCACTATATCAAACAGTTTCTAAACTATTTCACTTTTTTTGCACTGTTTCGCCATATTTTTTACATTTTGTTTCAAACTTTTTAACTAGCTTTTTCAACCTATTTCAGTATTGTATCATCATAAAAATAAAAGATAAAAAATGTGAAATTGTCTCCTTTGCATAAATTGTCAAATAAGCTCTTCAAAAAATATTTACTTTTTTTTTTGAACATTGAACGATGAATAGTGTAATTTATCCACTGCAACATCATCTCCCTAAAAAACCATCACTATCCTCAGTCACTCATCTTTCCCACTTTCATTTCCCAATTCATTATTCTATTTTCAGTTTCAAGCAATTTCAAACCCAATTTCTGTATTCCACCGTTTCTTCATCAATGGAATTGAACCATAACAATAATAAGCAAACTTTGAAAACTGCAATAGAGAATGAACATCTAATTCTCATTGATTCAGATTCTATAAATTCTCAAACCGATAAACCTATTACTTACTCTTCTCCAGCTCGTTTTCATAGTAATCTGATTCGAATTCAATTAAGTCCGAAATAGATAACGCCACTAAAATATCCATTACCCGACCCGCTGCATCCTCTCTATTTCCCATTCCGTCAAACCGCTCCACTTACTCCCCTCTAATTCCGGGTCGGATTCTGGTGTTTGGGGTCGACAATGGAGGTGATAGCTGGTGTTTGGATCGGTGGTGGTGGTGGCAGTGGATTTGTGTGTTTGAATTTGAGAAAAATAATGGGGGTGACAGCTGCTTTGGTTGGGGGAAGTGGAGAAAGTGTTTTGTTATGACAAACAATTAGGGTTTGTAGGAAGTTGGTGTAATGTAAATATAAAAAATGAAAATGTGCTAAAAAATATTGTTATGTCTTATAATTTGAAAATTATTGCTATTTTTTTTAATTAAAGGATCAAATTTGTATATTTATGTAATTTTTTTTTTTTTAGACATGGGCTAAATATTCAAGCCATATTATTTTATGTAATTTACTTGTTGTCTATTCGCACTTGTGGGTGTGTTATTTTTGTACTCCTTTCGTTTTAACTTGTTTATTTTTAGTACACACGTTGAACATGTGACTCCAATTAATGAGTACACAATTTTAAGAATTACACTAATGTTAGTATTATATAATAAAAAGAAAGACTTGGATTAGAAAATAGAAACTAATGTAAAATGTCTAAGTTCTTGAAAATAATAAATTTTTATTTGATTCAATATATAAAGGAAAAGGTTGTGACTCATGTAATTTCTCGATGACCTTCTTGTAATTTATAGTTAATATATAATTTATGCTTCTATCTAGAAATTTTTGGAAAAGCAACACAATATGTAATTGATATATTCATCTTCCATATGAGTTTTTTAAAATTCAGTGAACTCTTGCGTGTAAAGTGGGAGTCTTGTCTATTGATTGACAGTATCATTTGGTTTTACATCTCTAGTGTGAATTACACATTATTATACTCCCAGATTTATCTAAAGCGTAATGAAAGGTAACAGCTACAGATTTTCTTGTTATAAAATTAAAAAATAAAAATAATATTTGGGTTAGCGTCAATGCACGAAGTAGCTATGAAAACTTTTATCGTTTTGGCCTGTTCACATTGTCCTCTCTCTTTTTTAAAAAAATGGACCTTAATGCTTTTTTATAATATATATATTTTATTTTTTTTGATGAAAAAACAGTAAGAGGTAACAGATTAACACCGTGGAGGTAACAAAACTTGCTTTTCAACTATATTTCTACGTCAGAAAAAATATATTTTAAGTGGGTTATAACGTGACATGGAGTAGTTTTGAAAGATAAAAGCAAGCCAATAAACTAACCGCGAGGATATTACTGAGACCAAAGCCAAATAGAGAGTATAACTGCTCAATTTTTAATAATTGAGAGGTATTATTGATCCTTTTCCGATAGTGAGAGGACCCATTTGAGAAGTATAAAAAAAGAGGGGGCTAATTGAACAAAAAGAAATCATACCCGCCACCACTTGAATATACTACATACTACCTTCAACCTCTAAAACCCTAGCTGTCTCTTCTACTCCATAAACCCTTTCACCACAACTCTGCTACTACTCTAATGAAGGTTCCTAAAAAGAGTAGTAAGCTGCAGAAAGAAGAAACAAATAATTTATTGGAAAAGAATAACATGAACAAAGAAGAAGAAACAGAAGAAGAAATTTCTCCAGTTGTTTCTGACGAGGTAACCCTAAATTCAATTTAAAATTAAAAAGCTTCAGCTTTTACCAAACATTGGGACTTACTTTGCAAACATGGCCCAAAAAGCTTCCTTTTTTGTCTAACGATAGTGGGTTTGCTTCCTTTTCCCTTATTAGTGAAAATGCCAGTAGTTTATGTTTGTAGTATAATGAGGGCTGAGTTTTTAAGTATCTGTAATTAATTGGAGAATTTTCTGTCGCTAACAATAGCAATGGCTTGCGGCCTAGTAAGTTAGACTAATCGAATTATTTCCAAATGAAGATAGAGTTGTTATGCTATAGTGATTTAGAGAATTTAGCTAATATGAGTTGAATAATGTGGGTGTTGATTGTAATTGTGGCTTCAGGATTTCTCTGATGACGATGGATCACTAAGTGAATCTGGATCAGAAGATAGTCGTCTATCTGGAGAAGAGGTACCTGGTAGCTTCTGTTATTGTAGTTGGATAAGTGGGTGATTCCCAATTGAATATGTTTAATACTTAAAGTCTGCTTTTCATAAAAGTTTCTCCGCTTAATTTACAAGTGACTTGTGTTATGCCATTATTGCAGGATGTTGTAGTATCAAGTGACGGCGATGATTCCTTTGATTCCAAAAGTGATGATGTCAGTGGTATTGGTGCAAGTGGCAGTGGTAGAGATGATATCGGACAGGGTAAAGATGATGAGGATGATGATGATGATGCTGAAAGCGATGACTCCCGCCCAGTAGTGGAAGAGAGCGATTCATCCGAAGATGAGGTCTCTTTTGATATTTTTCTTTTGGGAATAAGAAATGGAAGAGGGGAAAATTGCTTTGTAGGTGGAAGTAGTACCATTTTATCACTTTCCACAAGTCTCTAAATAATACCCTGCCAAAGAGGACGCCGCAGGCTGCCCTGTTTTTTCCATGCATGGGTGGTCCAAGGATAACTTCTTCTATGTTCTTTCTGCTCAGTTTCATTGATTTTATCGTTCTACTCAATGACATTTTGTCCTGTCAGGTTGCTCCTCGTAATACTGTTGGAGATGTGCCATTGGAGTGGTACAAAGACGAGGAACATATTGGATATGATCTTGCAGGGAAGAAGATCAAGAAAAAAGAGAGACAAGATAAATTGGATTCATTTCTTGCTAGTGTTGATGATGCGAAGAATTGGTGAGTTAATAACCATAGATGAGTCAGTGTTTAGAAATTCTTAACTTCTTGATTATTACCTAGGCATTTTATGTGGCAAACTAGGCTTATCCGCCTGTTTATAGTTCCACCCTCTTGAAGTTCGCCCATGCTTGTAAGTTTGTACCCAACTATTTAATGTGTGAATAGCCCACTGATTAGGGCCACCAGAATAGCACTTCGTCAAGAAGGTGCCATTTCCGGTTTGTGCTTCACTAAGTAGGTTGCTAGTCTCTTTTATTCCCAGAGAGTTGAGACATGTGATGGATGATGTGATTTGTTGATCCTTTCTCTTTTGGTGCTTATTTATGTTTCTTTGTGTTAAATTCAGGCGTAAGATTTATGACGAATATAATGATGAAGAAGTTGAGCTCACAAAAGAAGAAGTTAAACTGGTCAAAAGATTGCTGAAAGGAAAGGCACCTAATGCTGATTTTGATCCTTATGCGGTCGGTGCTCTCATTCTGCATTGAATTTATGTTTAGTTTGTTGCAGGGATACTTGTCTTGACTCAATTTATTTCGTCGCTCTGATGTGCAGCCTTATGTTGACTGGTTCACCTGGGATGATGCGAAGCATCCTCTTTCTAGTGCACCAGAACCAAAAAGGCGTTTTATCCCTTCAAAGTGGGAGAGTAAGAAGGTATGTTTTTTGAGACGTTCTTTTAATTCCTCTATATTGAGCTTACTAGCATGGACTGAATGTCAGAAGTGTATAATCTGCTTTTCATTGATAACTCTACAGCAGGAATTTATGCAACTAGTTCTTTCATTCTCCAATTGGTGATCAGTGAAGGAATTTTTCGGAGTCGTGATTATTTGATTGCTTTCTCCTCTTTTGGCTCAAATCAAGTGTTATAGCTAGACAATAGATATAATCATGTGTACAAGCAAATACAGCTATACTATAACATTCTTAAGATATTATTTAAAACTTTACCTTTAAAAAAAATCTATAGGATATTATCGTTTAGTGTCCACTTCTGGTTGTCTCCTGTTAATTCCGATGCTAACAGTCCATTTCTCTCAAGATAGATGATTACTGATCTGGGTAGGGTAGCCCATGTACAAAGCATCGCACGTCCATTTTATATGTATTGTTTGGCATTGCTATTTGGTTGCGGTTTTAACGACCTGTGGTCTTCTGAACTTACAGGTTGTCCAGTATGTGCGGGCAATTCGAAAGGGACTTATTAAATTTGACGAGAAGCCAAAGGAAGAGCCAAGTGCCTATCTCTTATGGGGCGATGATTCCAGCATGATAGATAGACAGGGGTTGGCTTATATTCCTGCTCCAAAACCTAAATTGCCTGGTATGCAGCCTGAACAATCTTTTCTAGATTCATCATTTATTCAGAGCTTTCATTTTTCCCCTTCTTGGAGAAAATATTCTGTCTATCTGCTATCTAAACTTTCCTATTTTCAGGTCATGATGAGTCTTATAACCCTTCTTTAGAATATATTCCCACACAAGAGGAGATTAATTCTTATCAGCTTATGTTTGAGGAAGACCGACCAAAATTTATCCCAAAAAGGTATTACTGCCTCTTTGATTTGTCTTGGAATGTACTGTGTAACACAGCTATTAATATTGTTTGATGTCTTGATGCTAACCTCATGACTGCTTTAGGTTCACATCGTTGAGAAGTGTTCCAGCATATGAGAAAGCAGTCAAAGAAAATTTTGACCGGTGTTTGGATCTTTATTTATGTCCAAGAGCTCGAAAAAAGCGTGTACGTGTGAACTGTTTGATCCTTTTTCCCTTCATTTGGTCTGACAATTGTTTATGGTCACAGACTGTGATCTAGTCTATTTTGTTATAAATCTCAATTTCTTTTGCAGATCAATATTGATCCCGAGTCTTTAAAGCCGAAGTTGCCAAGTCGCAAGGATCTGAGACCTTATCCAACATCATGTTATCTTGAGTATAAAGGTCACAAAGGTCCAGTTGTGTCAATTTCAACAGAATCTACTGGCCAGTGGCTTGCTTCTGGTTTGATCTTTAACCTTGGAAATTGTTATGCACCTGTTGTGTTAGTACTGTCAGATTAAAGGGATCAGATAATATATATTTTTTTTGTCTGTGAAGGTTCAAGTGATGGAACAGTGCGCATTTGGGAGGTCGAGACCGGAAGGTGTATCAAAATCTGGGAGCTGGGTGAATCTGTCCGGCATGTTTCGTGGAATCCGTTGCCTGAATGCCCTTTATTGGCTGTCTGCCTGTAAGAATGATTTACTTGAGCATATGATTATTGTGGAGAATGTTTTGGTCCGTATCTTAAACCGTTACCACATAATGTTGCAGGGGAGAGGATGTATATCTTTTGAACACTGGACTAGGAAATGCTGAAGAACAAAAGAGTCTTGAAGAGCTTTTGCGTGTTGAAGCACCATCGACCCCTGATGACTCCGGTTGGTCATTTGAGGACTTCCCTATTTGTATGAGGTCATTACTCATTATGTTGCCTAACTCTAATTGTTTTTGCTTAGATAATGATAAAAGCATTGTGAGTTGGGTTCGAGATGATAAGAATGGAGGAATCAGGTTGAAGCACATTAAGGTACCTCAGCAGTCAGGTGTTAAGGAGTGATCATTATGAAATCCTCCTGTGTAACTCAATTTTTCTTGTCCGTGGTTTTGCAGACTGTTTCTTCAGTTGAGTGGCATCGGAAGGGCGACTATTTCTCAACACTCATGCCTTCTGATATCCTTCATCTGATTTACATTATTGACTTGATATTCCAATTTGAATCCATGCTTCCACCCCATGTCGTGATGCGTTATAGTGTCTGATAAAGCCTTAAATATTTAATAGTCATCTGATGTGAGAAAATGGAGAACATTCTGTTGATGCTATATGAATTTTGCAAGTTCTTGTGGTGGTATTGATTGCATGTTTTGGTGAAAATATTTTGGAAAATCGTCCTTAGCAAATCCTTTTAGGGCTGTCTTCCTTCTGGTGTTTTTGTTGTAAAAAGTACACCATTCTGTTTGTTTGGAAGAGAAGTGATATGGAGACAGAAGGTGAAGGGAAGGTGTTTGTTTCTTTGTTGCCTCATTTAACATGAAATGTTGATACTGTGTTTTCTTTGTTGATGTCATTTCTTGACTCTTACCCACGCGAATCAAGAGCAGTTTTGATTCACCAGCTCTCAAAGAAACAGACTCAAAGAATACCATTCAAGCTTCACGGACTTCCAGTTTCAACTGCTTTCCATCCCTCACGTTCTGTATTTTTTATTTCAACAAAGAAAAATATTCGTGTTTATGATCTCATGAAGCAAAAGCTCATTAAGAAGCTAGAGACTGGGGTTCGCGAAGTCTCATCTATTTCTGTTCATCCTGGTGGTATGTTTTGGATGCTCATTTGAGAATCTTGACTGCTAGTTGCGGTATTCAACTGGTAAATAAGCTTTTTAAACTTTGTGTGCAGGTGACAATCTTATTGTAGGGAGTAGAGATGGAAAATTATGCTGGTTCGACATGGACCTTTCATCTCAACCTTATAGAGCTCTCAAGTATGTTCTTGCGATCGATGTCATTTTAAAAAGTTCTCCTGGACGTGTCCTGTGTTGCTTTTATGAATTCAGTTTGATGCTTGTGCCTGCTTATGGATTCAATTCTTTTGCTGAACATGTTATCGAGCACACAAATTTTTGGTTATATGTTGTAATATCTGCTGGTTTGACATGTACCTTTCATCTCAATATTACAGAGTTCTCAATTATGTTCTTTTTTTATTGGTGAAGGAAAATCTTATTAATAGGCTCAATACTAAGCTGGTACTGAATGGGACACATATGTACTTGTAATAGACTTTTGTAATTTAAAGAAGCCTTTTCTGGACATGTCTTCTTGTTATTTCAGTCTAATGAATTGATGATTGTGTGTGCCTGTTGTGGATTAGAGTCTTGTGCAGATATGTCTTTTGCATTGTGCTATCTTAATCTTATTTGCTTTTTTCTTTTTCTTTTTTTGATGAAGAAAGAAATCTTTTTTGCTTATTAGAACGAATCTGTTTGACATAAGTAAGCTGCAGGCGTTGAATGTTGTATTATGGAAAATATGAACTTGTTCTTTTCTGCTTATATGATTGGTTAGTCTATTCATTTATTCCTCTTGTTGGTGTGTAACTGCACTTATGTTTGGTTTTCCTTGTTACAGATGCCATCCGAAGGACATCAACAAAGTGGCCTTTCATCGCTCCTACCCTTTGTTTGCTTCGTGCTCTGATGATTGCACTGCATACGTTTTCCATGGAATGGTTTATTCTGATCTAAACCAGAATCCATTGATTGTACCTCTGGAGATTCTTCGTGGTCATGCCAGTGAAAATGGAAGAGGTATTAACTTATTACCCTGCTTTTTTCAGCATATGCTGATTCTTGCTCAGTTCCCAATCACCATTCCCATCCCACGTTGGAGGAAAGAAATGTCAGTCCGATACTGATAAAAAAAAAGAAATGTCAGTCCGATGAAGTTGCAGTAGTTAGTGTGTATAGGATTCATGTACCATAGAATACTTTTTTTGATTTTATATACTTATGTTAATACAATAGTGTATTGGAAACCTTGTCTGGTGCTAATGAACTTCAAGTGATAGGACACTTTTGAGGTCAATTTTTCTGCATTAAGGCCATAGAGGCATCTAGAGGAACAGTTAATATTGATACTGAATTAGAGAGCTGGCAACAGGATGAATGGCATGACTCAATCATGTGACCTGTGGTAGCTTATGGTGGGAATGTGACAAAAATTCACTTACGTTGATGTGTGGAGATTTAATTACGGATCCCCTAGGTTTTCTGCAATTTTAAACTAATCTGTGATGCAAATTGCGAGGTAGGGTAGATCTTCAACATCATTTGTAAAGTAAAGCCAAATAACACTGTGCTAGTTGGGTCTTGAGTCTTCATTTTACTTGCAATACGGGTGTAACAAAGAAAAGGTGGATTGCATTTAGATGGCTTATTCTGTTGATGGTAACGGCCACTGACACATGATACCACTTTGTTGACATTTCTTGATTGTGAATGTCTTCAGGTGTCATGGACTGCAAGTTCCATCCTAGGCAACCGTGGCTGTTTACTGCAGGCGCCGACTCTGTGATCAAACTCTACTGTCATTAAGAGCACTTCAGAAAGTATCCATGCTGGCTATCACCTAGTGGAGTCGTTAGTCTGAGAAGACCAAGGCAGTGCATAGCACTGTATACATTGCCTGTAGGGAAGTTGGTAAGATGGCTGCTTGGATAACGGGAGGTTACAGGTGTACAATCTTATGCCATCTTAAGTTCTCTCCGATAGGTATGGAAACAATCAATTCCACATATATGGAGGTTGGCACCGTTTTGCTCCCAATGCTACTCTTGTATGGTTGTTTTACGATTCAGATTCACCCTAAGCAGGGGCTTTGACGACAGGAAAATTTTTGTCCAGAGTTTTTCTTGCGTCTGTATCATTTTATGTAGAGCTTTATAAGGCATATTGATGAGCACATTGGAGCTCCCTTTTTATTTAGTTTACCCAAAACTAAGTTCTCATATTTTTGTAATATCAGAGTTCGTCATTTATATGGAGATACAGGGTTTTGACACTAATGGAAACAATTCAGTGGAACTTGAGGAGATCATACTGTTGGCCTGTTCGGATTGATAGACCTGAAGAGTAAATTTTTTGTTTGATGAACTGTAGTGTAGAAAAGAAAAGCACTCTTCTAGTTGTAAAGCGATAAGGAAATAATGAACTCAACTCGTCCAGTAGCCCTGGCATATTTAATTTCAGTAATTAAAGCTAAAGAGACCGTTTCAAAAGATCTCAAGTTCTCAACAAAGATACTATGGTTTCACAGCCATCCCAACCAATCAAAACAAGCCTAATACCCATAAATTAAATTGCTAAAACACACCCTAAAAAAGATGAACAGTTGGTAACAAAACCAAGCAGAAGGACCAAATAGTGAGGGATGCCTTTATGGATCTGTTTATGGCAAGGTACTATATACACGCCGAGCCAAGAAGTTACAAAAAAAACAAGCTAGATTGGAATTTCTGGCAGCCTAGGCACACGATAAAAAGAATATATTTTATGAATCCAGAATATAGTAGTGGCATGTCCTCGTCTTAATAATCCTTCACAGTTATAAGAACCCCAAATCCCAGACATTTCCATGTTTGAACAACTCACATCTGAGACTTTTGCCGATCCCTTTCTATCCAAATATTACAATATATGACATATATGTTGAAAAATTAATGCAGCTTAACTGTACAAAGTAGTGCACGCAAAGCCTGTTTCAGCATATGAAGGCTCACTCAAACTGATCAAATGATGCTCCGATTAGTACACTTATGGCACTCCACTGAAAGATAGTTGTACACCATTTTCTACTGTAAAAGTTGAACTGCTGCTATCGCTGGAATCTTTTCACGCAGTTTCTGAGTTACAGCCACACGAACAGTCATTACACCACCTGCAGGACCTGTGATTCGAACTTTAACTATTGGCTCCTCAATAGCCACAAGTTCCAAAGTTCCACCAGCTGCACCAACGAGATACGGCCTTATTTCTTCGAGAACCTAAAATGGTTACAAGAAAAAAGAAGTAAAAAGATCTGCATGAAGAAAGCAAAGAAGAATCATAGATCATAGCAAGTGAGTGCAAATTCTTTATATTGGTCAGATCTAGTGACAACTCGAGCAATGAGAATAGCTGTTGAAGTGCAAAAATGAGTCTAGGATCACATCATGAACATGCAGATGCCACAAATACTTCTTGTCATTAACAAACAGACGAACAAGTATTGATTATGAAAAAGCAGTTTTGCTGCGGCTGCAGCCACATCTAGGTACTCACACCAGCAAATCATTCAGTACTAATGAAGCACATGTTGCTCTTTAAACTCCATTAACCAAGTGCATCCATGAAAATCATGTGAACTGCAGCATTAAATTACACCTCATCTCAAGTATACAACAACAACATACCCAGTGTAATCCCACAAGTGGGGTCTGGGTGTACCTAACCTTACCCCTACCTCGAACTCATCTCAAGCATCTCAAACAAAATAAATGACATGCAGTTCCTCGTGATCTGGATTAACCTTATATTGGAGTAACAAGTTAATGATGTCACATTTGCCTTCCACTGGTCATTCAGGATGAGAAGAAAATGGAAATGCCACTAACTATCCTATTTCATGACCGGGTCAACCTGACTCAGTGCCTCTTTCAATGTTGGATTTTATAAGGGTAATGGTTAGAGATTCACTAATAACAAAAAGCCATAGTTGACTGCAATTATAGCAAGAAAGGCATACTACTGATAAGTGTTTCAAGTTGTATGGATACCCACCAAACTTCAAGTCTAATATAGGAAAAAAATATCAATAGCACACACTTGTGGCATGTCCTCATCTTACTCTTTCTAGTCCCCAAATTTTTTTTCCATACATAGCATAGACTTGTTCTAAAAGTAACTCACTCTTTCCTTTTCTTAGTGCCACAAAGTAGAAGCTCCTATCTAAATGTTGAGAAATCCTTCAGATTAATCTAAAACAGAGAATCCAATATTCACCTGGATGACTACAAAGTGATTTGGGATGTGACTTTAATTTGTCCAGAATGTATTGTGGATCATCTAGTTCTCGTTTGCACTTACTAAATTCCTAGTTGTATGTACTACATCAAAATAACAGAGAGATGTATCTACCTTCTCTATGTTTTCTTCGTTAAGCTCAAGGCCAGTTTCTTCATCTGGTACTGATTCAACTGCAACAATTTCTGGGATCTTTTCCATCAAACGGCGCTCAATTCCTAACTTCATTGTCGTGACAGAACTAGGACAGGAGCCACAAGCTCCTTGTAGTTTTAGCTTAACAACATTGCCATCAATTTCATGCAATGCAACGTTTCCTCCATCTGAAATCAGATATGGTCGAATTTCATCCAGTACAGTCTCAATGTTCTCCGCAGTCAGTGGTAACTCTACTGCTGAATTTGGAGTTGCAACAGCCTTTACAACTGCACCAACAGATGAACAAGCAAATCATTTTAGATTCAGCAAAAAGTTACTACATATTTATTAGGAAGGTTGAACCGACTATCAACAGCACTAAGTATGTAACAGAAATAAGAAAAGAAACATACTGATGTAAGCTTAAAACCAACAATTTAAGCTAGTAACCACCCGTGTACTCCTATTCCATATATCAAAGAGAAGAGATAACTTTAGACCCTTTTTGACGTCCAATACTATTTATGATAATCTAAGTCAGTTATTATCCAAAATATCATCACAAGCTAATCAATTTCAATAATACAACAGTTATGTAATTTTCCAAAGAAAGCTAAACATTTCAACATCCTGGTTCACAAACTTATTTAAACAAACTTCCGGATAAAAAAAGGTGGCAAGTTAAATAGGCCTCAAATAATTTGACATCAGGTACAAGCTAATAAATAAGTTTCAATAAAATAAGAATTGAATAAGTAGCTAAAACATGATTTTTTTTTTTTTTTTTTTTGTGCTTGTTAATATCATATAATAAAAAAAAACGTGTGTTCTGTTTTCAGCTCATGCGCACCTCGACTAATTCCACCTCCCACCAGCAGCAGATACCAGTATTCGACTAAAACAGGTAACAATCAAAACAGGCATCAAATTTTTTAATTTCAAGCTAACTCAATTCGATACTAGTACAAAAATTGCTAAAAAATAAAATTATAAGGTAATAGGAGGAACAAATTACAGAAAATGAAAAGGTAAATATGAAGAAAAAGAGCATACCTTGCCGCCGTGAAGCACTACGCAAGGAGCACGACGACGAATTGCGCCTCGGCCACGTGGAAATTCGAGTTCCAAAGAAGCCGGAAATCTGCAAAAAAAAAAAAAAACACAAAATAGATTAGGAAAAATAATAATTTGATAATAAAACACCAAAATTACAAGAGATATATATACCTTGAGAGGAGAAGGAGGAAAATAAAGAGTAGTGGTGGAAGAAGAAGGAGAACATGAAGAAGAAGAAGATTCTAGGGTTTGGAAACTTCTAGAAGAACAAGTAGTCGGAGGATTCAATAGCATAGCTGATTGCATCTCTTTTTATTTTCCAAATTCAGCTACCGAAATTATAAAGTTTATACTATCAAACTGAATAGTAATTGTATTTTCAAATTTCACAAATACCGAATTCGATTGTTTTCTCTTGAATTTCTCACTTTCCTGCTTGTTTTTTCTTTTTGTGGAATGGAAATTATTTATTTTTTGGTCTGTCCATCTGTTTTTTGTCTTCCTCTGATTTATATATACTTGCTGAATAAACATGAATCTCTAATTTTTTTTTTACACTTTCTAAATTTCTTGTGTTTTCTTATTTATTTATTTTCATTAAAGAAAATGGTTGTGGCGACTATGGACCATATATTAATGTTGAAGGTGCACAAACTCGTTTTGGCTTTGCTCATATTTTCTTCTTTCTTCCCATTTTCATAAGTTTCTTTTTTTTTCCTTGTATAATAATTAGGAGGTTGGGGTTTCCCTAAGAGCATCCGGAGTACGGTCAAATTCTAATTTTGATCCAAACCTTGTATTTGGATTACAAAATTTATATAATATGTATAAATTATTAATTTATAATTTCATAATTTTAAAAGACTAGAATCTAGAATCTCAAATTTCATATTCTGACTCCACCTCTAAATTAATAATTCAAGGTATTTTACTTGTCTAGTATATTAGAATGTTTCCCAACTCTATTCTTGAGAATCATTACTACATTCTCATACCTAAAATGAAGTTATTAGTATTACTATAGGCTACCTAAAAGATTAGCCGACTAAAGACCATTCCAGAACAATATTTATTTTTGGATGACAATCAGTTACATCCCAGCTTTACTTTAAAAATCAATCTCCTCCCTCAATTATGAACAATAGTCAATCTCACCTTTTTTTTCTCAATAAACTTTTTATAATGCGTATGTTACCCTCTTAATTATCATGCTAGATTATCTTTTTTAATATCATGATTTCTTTTATTCTATATTATGGACTTATCTATAGAACGAATAAATTGTATTTTAAATGGAAACAGTGTGAGTAAAACTCATATACACGATAAATAATAAGACATTTAAAATAAAGACCTCCCCTATATGAAAAATATGTATCCATGCACACCCACTAAGGGAGAGAGACTGAGAGAGGGAGGCGGAAAGAGAGATATTACATACATACTTGATGCACTTAAAACTAGAAAAACAATCACATAAAGTAGTGGCAGAATTTGTAGATCCATAAAACGTTTATTCTATTTATTACTCCGTCTGTCTCAATTTATGTGACACATTTTAGATTTCGAGAGTCAAACTTCTTAATTTCAATCATAAATTCGCATATAAAATTTTTAAGTTCTTTAAAATAAAATTTACATATTTTTAAACTGCATAAAAAGTACTAGCAGACTCATTAATTAAAAGTTCATAATATTCAAAAGGCGAATAAAAAATAATGGTTAAAGAAAAACTCATTTGACTCTCAAGAACCAAGTGTCATATAAATTGGGACATAGGGAGGATGTCAATGAACTTTAATTACTATGATAAAATAAACTATAATGTAAATTGTAGGCAAAAAATTTTGGTTCAAAAATCATATATGACATTAAAATATATTGCATAGAAGGGGGATTAAAAATATTAAGGAGAAAATAGACATTATGTTAAATAAAGGAGGGAGATTGACTATTGTTCATAATTGAGGGGAGAGTTTAATTTTTAAAACAAAGTTGAGGGGTATAAACAATTTTCATCCATTTATTTTTTCCATCATCTCTGCATTGGAACGTTCATTCTTTTGGCTAGTACTCCGTAGTGTTTTTATGGCATTAATCATCTCTTTATTGGAACGAAATATGGAGGAGTTCATTTCATGCCTCTACACTATTTCAGTAACGTAAGTTGGTGGAAAGAAAAGTTGTTTCAACTTGTTTCTTTTTGCTATTACAGTTAGGTTGATGTCTAACAAAGGCGGACTGGTTGATAGGTGTAGTAAAATTGTAGTGTAGATAAAAGAGCCTGTTTTTTTTTTTTTTTTGATAACGGTGGTGTCCGGGCCAGCTTACGCGCACTTTCTATCCACCAAGGCTTGGATAAATGGGAAGAAAGACCTAGTGTTTTTTGCCTCCGCTGGGATTTGAACCTGAGACCTCAGGGTTCTATCCCACTTCATTGACCACTAGACCACACCCTTGGGTGCTAGATAAAAGAGCCTGTTTGGGTAAGCTTAAAAAGTTGCTTAAAAGTATATTTGTGCCTTTAAGTAAAAAGTGAGTGTTTGGTAACCAAAAAAACAAAGTATTTATAAACACTTTTGCGCTTAAAAGAAGTTAAAAGTAAGAAGTTAGGATTTCCTAAATTCTCAAAAATGACTTATAAGTAACTTTTTACTTTTAAGCTACTTAAAATAAGCTCACCCAAACGGGGCCTAAGTTGCTACATCAACTTGTTGTTTTATATATTAGCATCTTAGAAGTATTTTGGCAAATGATAGGAGAATGTAGAGGTCGAAGATTAGGGTAGAAAATAAAATATCAGCAGATGATTTGTGTCATATTATATATGTCATTTCTATCTTATTCTTCATCATTATTGTGAGTATTTTGTTTACCCTGGGTAGTCTTTAGTTTATGTGAGCACTTTTTATTTGCTTCTTGATTTGCTTCAAAACATGTTTTCAAATTATTTTTTGTTAGTCGAGGGTCTCCCGCAGACAGCCTCTCCATCTTGATGGAGGTAAAAATTGCGTATATATTACTTTTTTCAAATCCCACTTATTATATATCACTAGGTATGCTGTTCTTGTTGACCGACAAGTTGCTAATGTGTAATAACAACTCTACTTGTGGCTTTTTTCAAAAAGTAAACTGGTAGCACTAACGAGCATCTCAAAATTAACCTTCAAAGGCTAATTTCTAAGAACCAAGCCAAATTTAGCTCCAAATGCCAAGTGCATATAATTGCTCCGACCTTTTTTGTTACGTACTTATTAAACATCAAAATCATGGTCATTTATCAAATGAAAATTTGAGATTCTTCACAAAGTTGTTAGACTTCTGTGCTCTATATTTCTTCACTACTCGTACAGGCTTGATGGAGTTAGACTGTATTGAAAAAATAGTTTTATCTCAATCAATCAAGAATACGTGTCAAGCGGATAAAATCACTTATTTCACACAATTCTTCTGGTCATGCCTTTTCCTCTTTCTAGTTTTGAAAATCAAAGCCAAAAACCAATAAGATTCTCTTGACCCTTCTTGATCTATATGTATGCAGTATGTATATCTACTATATATGAAACTGAGAAATACATAGAACCCAAGAAAACAAAAAGATAATAAAATAAAATAACTAGAGAACAAGGTAAGTAGAGTCATCGACACATCAAACATAGAAAACTTTAATTTGAACCAAAAAAAAATTACACACAAAATAAAGATGGTATATAATTTCCTCATGATCGACAGAAGCTGGTTAAGTTACTGCATGTGTGATAGTTAAATGAAGTTCTTATTATGTTTCTTTTCTGATTATTCAATTCAAAACAGATGAGAAGAAGCAAAGAGTGGATTATCCAAAGTACTATTAGTAGAAGATCTTTTCTTCCATGAGAACAAGTCTCCAACTAGAGGAATGATGGGCTTTTTCTTCATTGTCTTATTATTCTTCTTTTCCTTTTTCTTTCCAGCTCCAAATAACCCAAGATCTGTTTCTCCAATAGTTAACATCTCTGCTAATGTTGGTGATGGCTCCCATCTCACTCTCATAATCTCTTTTTTCTTATCCTCCTCTTTTGGATAATTATTATTACGGCCATAATCGTCATTGTTAAGTTTCAATGATCTTGAAGCAGCCATTTTACCTGCGTCAGCTGTGGATGTATATGCAGTTAGGGCATATGTCTTCAAGTGATGAACACACAAAATTTAATTTTTCTATTGACAATATTTATCATTAATACTTAATATGAAGCTCAATGTCAAAAATAGTTGTAACAAAAGATTTTGGCCATACTTTTTTGATGGTAAATGTTTTCTGATAATTAAACATCAGAAAATGATTTTTTCCGCCGTCGCGTATGCTTTGAATCTATAATAAGAAAAAAATCATTCTTTTTGAATTCGGGTTATAAAAGATAAAATTATGGAACCGCCTCTAACCTGCATGAGCTGCCTCAGCTTGTGCAAGTTTCGACATGTTCTTATGAAGCTCAGCGTTTAAAGAAGCCAAAGCAATTTCAGTCTCGGATTCTCTTGCTTTCAGGAGCTTCAATTCTGTCTTGGTTTCTTCAAGCTCAGTTTCAAGTTTCTTCAAAGCTTCCACAACAAGAGGGTCGTTATTATTGAAATCTTGAGGACTTGGTGATGAAGCAGATTTCCATGATGTCGGGGTGGTATTAATAATTTCATTGGAAGTATTTCGAGGACTTGGAGAATGATAATAACTATTATTATTCCATGGACTTTCTTTTGTTGGAAATGTGAAAGGCTTAGGAGAATAGATTTCTTTAACCAAGAATCGTTCGCCAAAGATGGCTACAGCTTCTTTGACAGAACGAAAAGGTCGAGAACTATCCACGTTCGAATGATAATTCATGGCTGATGATAATTTTGGTGTTTCAGCCATGGTGTGGATTCTTTTTCTGTGAAGTGAAGATGGAAAGAGAGATGAGACAATATTATTAGATCATGATTGCTATAAGGTAGTAATTGGCTTAGAGTTTTCTTTGCTTTTACTTCAATAATTCAGAAGTGATTTGCTCTAGTTCGTGGAGCAGGGTGGGGCGTAGATATATGTACATACGTTAGATAGCTAGTACTCTAATAGCTAGCTGGTGAAGAGATGGATAGATAAAGATACTGTCATTTGAAGGTTAAGTTACAAGGGATTTTGAAGTTGGAAGAAATAGACTCCTCAACTACCAAGCAAAGGAAATAAAGGTTGTTGTGTCTTATATGATCAACTAGTATTGGAGCGCCCGTGCATGCACGGGCCCAATAGTGTTATATTGTAGTATGACATTAGTCTCTTTTAAGTCATGCTTCCAATTTTAGTTGTTTTTTCATATGGACAAATTGTTTACATGTAGCACTCTTTATAGATAAACCATCATAGATCAAATATATGATGGAGAGTTTGAATTGCTATTTGTGTAAAAATCTCACTAAAGGAGACTTAACTCCAACTAAATTGTCTTGAGCAGGGGTGAATTTAAGGGGTCTTGGGTGGTTTACGTGAACTCATTGTTCGTTGAATAAACTCGGTATATCATGTACATATATTTAAAATTGAGTCAAATACTATTTGCGTGCACCATGGTCTTATATGCCTAACTGGTTCACTGGTTTGATCGTTATTTTTTTACCTTGAGCACAAGGATTCGAATCTCAAAAGTAACAGTTTTTTTGGTCTTTGTAAAATTTATATCATGGTGAACCCATCGTCTTGAAATCATAGATCTGCTTGTGGCCTTGAAGTCTTGGCAGGGTAATACTTATCATCAACTCTTTCACTTGTGTCCAACTAAATTGCATTGAATTCTTTAAAAATGTATGTTACTTGCCCTCGACCCATGCCACCGTATTCAATTAAATTGTCTTGAACTGTTCGAAAATGTATAAAACTTTCCCTCGACCCATGTCACCGTATCCAACTAAATTGTCTCGAAATCTTGGTAAGTATGCAACACCTACACTCGACCCCTCACCCTTTGCACACAACTAAATTGTCTTCAAGTATTCGCATATAGGCAACAGTTGACCTCGCCTCGCCTGCTTCACATCCCTCTCCAATAAATTATCTTGAAGTCTTATCAATGGAAAAAAAATAATACTAATTTTTAACTATGTTGCATGAACTAATTATTTCTCAACTTACTACAGGCATAAATCTTAATGTAGACTTATTTTGTGCCTCTAAGTATATGATTAATTACTACTTGTAAAGGTTGATCAATACAATTATTTTGCTCAATCAAGATATCAAAGTCCTTGTTCTTGGGATTACCTTGAGTATACAAATTACAATAGTTAGTTTAAATCGGGTCACAGTTAGTACCTTAACTGTCTATTGGGATATTAATGTCATCTAAATTACTCCTAATACATTTTTTTTTTTGAGTTTGAATTGTTTAAGCATTAATCTTATTCTTAAATTGTCATAAATATCTACTATTTTATTAGTACTTCTATATGGTCTGAACATTTGATCGTTTAAATATAATGAGTTCTATATTGTGCAAATAAGAAATTAAAAAGTTTTGCAATAACATTTGTGAATTAGTTAAGAACAAAATGGTAAGCATTTTAGCTATGCATAAATCTCACAAAGGAAGTGTTGAGAGAGATGTGGGTGTGGAGTCCAAGTTCTACTTCAGGAAACCATAATAACCAGGTCTTCTGTATATTCATCTTGGCTGTCAACATCGGTTATAATAAGTTCTATTCATTCCGTTTAAAAAAAATGAATCTATTTATTTTTTAGTTTGTTTAAAAAAGAATGATCACTTTCTAAAATTGAAAATAAAATTTTATTTTTGCGTTTAATAAAATAATTTGTAGCCACACATATATTTATAATTTATTTTAGATCACAAGTTTCAAAAGTCTTATCTCTTAATTAAACTTTCTGCAAAGTCAAATAAGTTTTTATTTTTTTAAAACGGAGTATTTATTTTCCGCTGTTAGGCTAGTCTCTCTTTAAGTATTTTTTTTTACCTTTTTAATGAGTTAAAACATTAATTTTAGCAAGAGAAAAATAATGAAGAGTAGAATGTATTTGTATTTAATGATGCTGAAACAATTTTTCAAGTGACGTCAGCGGTTTGTATGACTTTATGGGCAAGGATATACAGAAGTGCACAAGTGCATGTTTGTAATAAGGTGCAAAAGAAAGGTTAAAATAATACCATAAGAAAAAGTAATGCACGTGTGCTTCATCAGTACATTGTCAGTGGAAACGTTTGGTCAGTGCAGCAAATGGTATAACTTTCGCACCGTCAACGTACATCACAGAACAGCAAGTAACATGCGAAAATCCGAAAATACCCCTGTCAGCAAGTAACATGCGAAAATCCGAAAATACCCCTGTCAGCAAGCAGACATGTTGACGGAGAGCTGTGAGCTTTCCCTCTTATAAGATAGTAGAGAAGTGACTTTTTAATCAAAATGTTGAGTAGATATATAGACTGATAAAAAAGCTACTAAGTATGCAATAATGCAATAACGGTATCAATTACGTACGTCCTTTAACAAGTAACTAGAGATTACATATGTCCATAACAACTAAAAGAGAGGATGCATGTGCTAATTAATAAGCACGGACATGTTCCATATTTGCTACTTATTTTTCAAGTACGATCAAAATAAGGACAAGAAAAAGAGTTTTCTGTAAAACATCAGAATGATAAGTCACTATTCAGTATAATATCTGCAAAAAGGACACTTGAACCGTAACACCCATCTAGGATTAAGTGTACCACATCGACATAACACATGAGAGATGCTGGGTATATAAGTTAACTGTCTTTAGACCCTAATGACAGCATTTTAAAACCGTGCGGGCCTAGGCCTAGAGCGAACAATATCACTAGCGAGCTTGAACCGTTGCATGAACATCGTAGTATACTCTAGTATAATTCAGCCCCAAATGCTAATTTCTGAGAACCAAACCAAATTTAGCTCCAAATGCCAAGTGCATATAAATCTCCAAGTACTCTATGCTAGAACATATTGAGCTAAATTAATATGCAGGAATATATGGAATTCATCCTTCATTTCACCCCATTCTCGCTGTCTTAATAAAATGAGTCTATTCATTTTATAATTTTTTTTCCTAAAAAAGAATCTCCTTACTTGCATCGATTTACATTAATGATTAAAGGGCTCTCTATTAGACTATAACAGTTTCCCCAACCCAATATAGATAATTTATTGGGGCCAAAAGTTCACGATTACCTCCTTATGGTATCATTTTCTGCCTTTTTACCTTATGGACAATTGATAAGAGTGTTTATTGCTTGGCCAAGTAAAACTTGAAAATTGTTTTTTTGGGAGAAAACTTCTGTAACATCCATAAGAAATAACATCCAATTAAATATCGCGTTGTTTACCTAATATGCAATATTTTCATTTTTATTTGTTGCTCAAAAATAGCGGTGATATAACTCAAAACTTGAGTACTGATAATATCACCTGAATTGATATATTGGGTAAAAAATAGCTTGCACACGTGGCGCCTCGAGTGTATGATTCGGAGCACATCAAAGGGAAATTCACAAAATTTGCACCCGAGGTAAACAACATATCCACCGAGGCGAACATTCAAGGCCATAGTTCTTGATATACCCCGGGGGCAATAGCCTCGGTGAATCAACAGACTCGTGTCCCCGAGGTGGAGAACCCTAGCCTCGGAGGACCGCTTCAATTTCGGCGGGGTAATTGCTCTACGATCTCAGCCCACTAACTCGTCTTCCAAAGGGATAGGACGTGGACAAAGCCACGATCAGAGCATGTACAAAGTAGTTGAACTTCTCCAATCCGATGGCATATAAATAACATTTCATTTTGTATTGTAGGCATCTAGAAATATATACCAAAATTTTGTCAAAATTTGCACTCATCATTATTGATATTGGAATCTTACATTTTAGTTCTTTTCATTCGATAGTTCACTTTGATTCATTGTTTTTACGTGATTTTGATACCTAGCATTGCTGGTAAACCTAATCGAAATTTAGTTTGTTGTCCTAATCTGATTTAGGCCAATATAATTGACATCAGACGGAGTGTTACTGGTAGAACCTTCATAGGTCCTCATAGATGAACCTAAATCCGCCGGAAAGATGAATTATGGGAGAATTCAAAAAAGATTTTCTATTTACATAAAGAAATAATTTTTTCTGTTCTACTTCTTGCTTTTCCAATTCAAAAAAACTTGTCGAAATCGCCGATTGGATGGTTCGACCAAGAAAGGCATGGGCTTTAAACTTAAAAATATGAGAAAATGCCATAGACCCTCTTGCAACCCCTTATCACCCCATCATCGCCCCCAACCATCCCTTGCCATATGTCGCCTTTGGCCGCTGTTGCTGGAGATTTTATTTTATTGTCTTGAAATCATTTCCTATCTTTATATATGAATATACATGTATATTGAACTACATGTAATTATATATATTTGCATGTTAAGTGTATCTCTATAGTGCAGTGATATCCTGTACATAAAATGCAGATACACTAGACATGCATTTATTCAATTGTTGTATGTTACCGCTTGTACTTTGATATCATTTATTTGTAAAATTGACAAAGTAGTTTGGCACACTTGCAAGCAAATACAGACGGATTGTCTTGAATTTATTTTACTTTGAATTTTCGTATATGGGCAATGTGGTGACAATTTGATATCATTTGCTTGTAAAATAGATATACTGTAATAGTTTGGCCCACTTGTAAGTAAATACAAACAAATTGTCTTGATTTTATATTTCATATGTACTTTTTGTGAATGAATAAAGTGCGATTTGGCACCATTTATTTATGAATGAATATGACTTTTTGCTCATTGTATGAAGAAATGATGCCGGGTTGATATTATGTTATATTTTGCTTTGATTTTTGTATGTGAACAAAACGATGATGATTTGGCTATTTACTCAATAGACGTGACTATATGAATAAACACATACATGTTGGCATTGTTTATGCTTGTAGGAAGCAATGCCACTTTTGTAATTACGGTTACATTAAGGTGCGTGACTTTTTTGCAAGGTACATGACATTTTTGTAGTTACGTCTTCATTAAAGTGTGGTGGACATTTTTAAAATTATAGAAGTGATCAATTTTATATACCACTTTTAAAGTGATGAATTCTTCAAGATCACTCTCTTTTTTTACCAATTCCTTAATATTTTGGTCTGGGCTCCACTGTGTCTTGTTTGAGCCAATAGAATCATAAATACAGTTTTGAGGACTAATCAGCTTTTAGCTTGCTCAAAGAGATAAGTTCAGATATTTAAAAAAATTACCATATCTTAATTTTCTGGGTTTAGTTAGTCAATTAGTCACAAAAAAAATTCTGAAATTTACCGTTTGGACATGATTTGGGATTTGGGATTTGAAACTTGGGAAATTGAAATTTTGTTTGGACATGTATTTTATTTAGAACAAAATTTGAAGTTTGTAAGGGGATTTCCCAAAAACTCCCACCAGTTTTTGGGAGTTTTTGGAAAATCCCAAAAAATGATCCCAAAAACACCCAAAAACTATGTCCAAACGCTAGCTTAGAATTAAGCTTTAGGAAAATTTCTTGAGACAAGTTTAAAGTTTTAGTAATAAATTTTCCTGTAGCTTCATATTTGACTGTTCCACTATATTTACCATTAAAGTCCCTGAAACCTTTTTGGGGTTCTGGATGGAGATTTTTTTGAACTTTTAGTGGCTAGTTTTAAAAATTTGTCTGTATTTTTTTAAATGATAGCTATTTTTCTAAAACATTTTTTCTGAGGGTGGTTTTCTATCAGCGCCATTCAAATTGGCTATAGAGTCAAATTTGTACTAAATACAGGCTTCTTGTTTGGGGTCGTAACAACAAAGCAACCATCCTCGGCCGATGGTCGTGGCAGCTGAACTCTTCGGTCACCGCACTCTACTGGACTACTGATCACTCATATATCCCCATTTTGTTTCTTCTTTCACTTCAGTCCCATTTTCTTACAAAAATGGCACCGAAGAAGAAACATCAATCATCATCATCATCCAAAGCCAAAAGCAAAAGTTCTTCTTCAACAGGTCCTAAATTGCAAATATCTGCCGAGAACGAGAACCGTCTCCGACGATTGTTGCTCAACTCCGGCAGGTCTACTCAGTCTCCGGCTCCAACTCCGGCAGAGGATACTCTTTCAAAAGAACAAAAGGCTAAGAAACTTCGTTCTATTTATGAAAAGCTCTCTTGTGAGGGCTTTTCTGATCAGCAAATTGAATGCGCTTTATCCGCTCTTAAGGTACCTAATCAACATAATTGAATGATTAAAACCCTCCTGTTACGTGACCTGATAGTGTAAAAATTTACTATAGTTGACGTGTATATAACTTAAAAACTCTTTTATTATGTACACGTATATATGCTATACGACACATTCACACTCAAATGTACAATAAAAATGCATAATTCAATATGAGTTTAACTTATATGCGCTGTCAGTAATACGAGTTTAAGTTATATAGCTATCAGGTAAGCCTCCATAAAAGTGTAATCAATATTTTAAAAAATAAGATAAGTTACCGTGTATATAACTTAGACTCATATATATTATTTACGTGTGTATACACTATACGACATACTCACACTCAAATGTATGTGTGTGTATTTGATGAAATATTAGTTTAGAGTATTTGTGTGGATAATTCTTTTTTGTGTGTGATTATGAAGGAGAGAGCGACGTTTGAAGCTGCTTTAGATTGGCTATGCTTGAATTTGCGAGGGAATGAACTTCCTCTTAAGTTTTCGAGTGGTACTTCCCAATTGGACGAAGGTACTGATGAAAAATTTTATGTTTAACTTCCAGAATTGGTAAGAGGATAATGAAGTTAAGACATGATCATATGCATTTTGGCAGGTTCTGTTGGTATCATATCAACTGCTCGAGAAAATTGGGTTCCTTCAGCAGATTCTTCTGTGGCAGAAGTTAAAGAAGAGAGAAAGCCTGAAGTTCCAGTTGTACCAAAGGGCCGAAGTGATAGTGAATCCCTACGTACAGTAGAACGTGCACAAGCAGATTGGATCCGTCAGTATATGGAACAACAGGAAGAGGTACTTTCTAGGAGTATATGATAATTCTAGCTAGAGCAGCTTTTGTAAATTTATCTGATTACAGTGAAATAGTAGGTAACAGAGAGAGGTTCTGCAGGGAGTGCATATGCCGAGTTAACTACTGCATGTTTCACTTCCTCTTATTGTTTGGTCTCATAGCTAGCTGCTGTTTTAGGAGAACTTAACTTTAGGTACTTAGGTACATGATGACTGTCAAGAATAACTGAAGAACTAGGGAAAGAGTCATGACTTAGTTGGTGTTTTGAATTTGGTCTAGGAGAGGTGTAATATTGTCAGAATCAGTAGTCGAGAAAAGAATACTACAGTATGTAACTTGACATTTAAGAGAAGCCAGCTAAAGTACAATGTCTTTCAACAGAAAGAGAGGAGACAGTATATAAATAATAGGCAAAATACATAATTTACCACCTAATCTTGTCCCGAAAACACAATAACACGCCCAAACTTTGCGGGCGACCTATCACCCCCCTTAATATGTTTGAAGTGGTATTAGTATCACCTTAAAGGATGACGTGGCAGATTCATCTTTTAAACGCAAGTGAAGATCTTAAAACATATTAAAGCTAAATTAAATGGTACACGTGTTGAATTTTAATTGGTAATATATAATAACTAATTAGCCTTAATTTTTTGTGGTCATCTTTTCTATTTTACTTTTTCTTTTTCCTTTCTATCTTTTCCTTATTCCTTAATCTCAAACAGATCTTCTTTCTCCCCTGTTTCGTCTTCCTCATTGTTGCGCCCATTTCCATTACTTCTACTCTCTCCTTATTCTTTTTCTCCACCACCAAAGCTATTCTTGACCTCTCTTTTATCACCGCTACTGACGATAACAACAATGACGATGTTTGTGTTTTCGCTGCGCTGTTGACACACCACTGTTCTCCATCACAGTCTCAGTCCCCATCTCCAAGAATAAATGATGGATTTCATAGCTTTTCTGATCTGCTTATTATCAGATTTATCAGAGTTAATCCAGTAGAAATGGGTTGACGTTGGCTGAGGAATGGCGAAATTGAGCGGAGAAAAAAGAGGGATTTATCAATTCTGGATGCTTAGGGAATCTTTTGTTTTGGTGATAAACATCAGATCTTTTCTTCAAGAATAGATACATTCTATGAGAATTTTTGTACTGGAGACCTAGAATGCTTAGTGAATCTTTTCATCTGGGTTGTATTCTTTTGCTTGAGTTTAGTTGTACTTTTCTTGAAGGATTGGTACCGATTTAGAAAATTTTACACCATTGTCAGCTTATGGTGCTTAGCAAAAAAAATTGTTTTGGGGTGCTTATTGCATAATTTTGGTTGTATTTTTGTCCAACAATTGGTACCATTTGAGAAATTGTGTGACAGAGTTTAAAGCATTGTATTCATACTGTTTTCGAGATTCTAGCAAGTATCATCGGACCGGTGGCGTAGCTGCGACGGAGCTGCATCGATGAGTTTTGCCGTCGTTAACGGGTTCTTCATTTTTTCTCCTTTCTTTTTATTTAATTTAATTTGCTAACATTAAAGAAAGTAAAAGGTGTGATAAAAATTAAAAAAAAAGTGTAAAAAAGTATAAATCAGTTTACATCTTAAGTATTTCCACGTGGCAAAGCTATATGGTGAGTGTAGTACACCTCCTGGGATGCAACTGGTTATGTATGCCTTGTGTGTATACTAATACCACTTCAAACATATTAAGGGGGGTGATAGGTCGCCCACAAAGTTTGGGTGTGTTATTGTATTTTCGGGACAAGTTTAGGTGGTAAAGTATGTATTTTGCCTAAATAATACAGAGTTACATCCAGAACTCTGTACCAGAACTACCAGATCTATGAAGGATTTTACAGAGTTCATTGAGGATATGCAGCTAGTGGATTTGCAATTGCAAGGAGGCAAATATACTTGGTCAAGAGGTAGACTACGCACAATAGCTTCCAGGTTGGACATGTTTTTACTTTCATTGGAATTGGATGAGCATTTTAAAAACATTAAACAACTCCTTCTTCCCAAAGTTACATCTGATCACAAACCAATTATGTTGCAATATGGTCAATGGGATTCTAACAAATCTTATTTCAAATTTGAGTCATGGTGGCTGGATACTGATAATTTTTTGGAGAGAGTTAGAGGTTGGTGGGATGGTTTTGAAGAAGAAGGAAGGCTTGATCATATCTTGGCATGTAAATTAAAGGCTCTGAAGGTGAAACTGAAAGAATAGAACTCTCATAACTTTGGAAGCTTGGCTTCTTAGAAGAATAGGATTTTAGAAGATATTGCAAGGATTGATGCTGAACAGGAAATCAGAGATCTGACAGAAGCAGAGTTTTACCAGAAAATAAACTTAAAAACAAGGAGTTTGAACAGATGGCTCATCATGAGGAAACAACCTGGCGACAGAGATCAAGAGCTTTATGGTTAAAAAATGGAGACAAGAACACTACTTTCTTCCACAAAACAGCAAATGCAAATAGAAGGTACAATTTCATTGATCACTTATTGGTATAAGAGAAAAGAGTGGAGGAACCTGAATAGATTAAAGAACACATAGTGGAATTCTACATGAACCTGTACAAAGAAAGTGAAGAATGGAGACCTTCATTCTCCATTCCACATGGCCCAAAGGTGAGTGCAGAAGAAAAGAAAGATTTAGAAAGACCTTTCACTGAGATGGAGGTCTACTCCACAATTATACAGTGTGCAACAGAGAAGGCTCCTGGCCCTGATGGTTTCAACATGGGTTTTTTTTCATTCACTGCTGGGAGGTTCTGAAGAAGGATGTGATGGCAGCCATTCACAATTTTCACACCCAAGAGATGTTTGAAAGGAGCTTTAATTTAACTTGTATTGCTTTAATTCCCAAAAAAAATGAATCAAATTCATTAAAGGATTTTAGGCCATTAAGTCTAGTTGGTAGTTTTTACAAAATCATTGCTAAAGTTCTGGTTGAAAGACTAAAAGGGGTTATTTCTAAGTTGGTGGATAGACATCAAATGAATTTCATCAAGGGTAGACAAATAATGGATGCAGTGTTAGTGGCAAATGAATGTCTTGATTCTAGGATGAAGTCAAAAAAATCAGGAGCGTTGTGTAAGTTGGATATTCAAAAAGCATATGATCATGTCAATTGGAGCTTCTTTTTTGGGTTATTACATAATATGAGTTTTGGTAGCAAGTGGATTAATTGGGTCAAATATTGTGTCTCCACAGTCAAATTCTCTGTTTTGGTAAATGGAGATCCTGAAGGTTTTTTCCCTTCTTTCATAGGCTTGAGACAAGGCAATCCATTGTCCCCCTTTTTATTCTTATTAGTCATGGAAGGACTTAACAACATGCTAAGGGAGGCAAATTCAAAAGAATGGATCAGAGGCTATCAAGTGGCAAATAGACAAGGTGCATACATGGAAATAACTCATCTCATGTATGCGGATGACACATTAATTTTGTGCGATGCAGATGAGGGTCAATTAAGATATCTCAGGATTATTCTAGTGATCTTTGTGGCTTGTTTTGAATTTCATGTTAACTGGAGTAAAAGCGTGATTTATCCCGTCAATGAAGTGCCTGAAATTCTTGATTTGGCAGACATTTTGGGTGGTGAGGTAGGTCAACTGCCTACCATTTATCTAGGAATGCCTTTGGCTGCTAGGAGCAAATCAAAATAAATTTGGAGTGGAGTTTTGGAGAAGTGTGAAAAGAGGCTTTCTAAGTGGAATAGTCAGTACCTCTCCTTGAGAGGTAGACTGACTTTGATTAACAATGTTCTTGATGCATTACCAACCTACATGATGTCTTTATATCCAATTCCAGTGAATATCATCCACAAATTAGATATTGTGAGGAGGAAATTCTTATGGCAAGGAAGGAAAGAAAAGAAAGGTTTCAACTTGGTTAGTTGGAAGGAGGTTACCAAGAGAAAATAGGAAGGAGGTCTAGGCATCAAGAACTTAAAGCATCAAAACATTAGCCTTTTTATGAAATGGCTCTGGAGATATAACACTGAACCGCGAGCTCTATGGAAGCAAGTGATTCAAGAGAAGTATGGTGAGGATGGAAGCTGGACTGCTAAAGTGGTATCTTCAACCTATGGAGTTAGTGTTTG
Organism: Petunia axillaris subsp. axillaris; assembly: GCA_029990575.1. NCBI lineage: Eukaryota > Viridiplantae > Streptophyta > Magnoliopsida > Solanales > Solanaceae > Petunia > Petunia axillaris. Next base: position 31,189,662 of record JARKNS010000010.1, on the reverse strand, counting down.
GAGGTCTATCAGAAACTATTGGTCACTTTTTTCCAGCAATATCACATGCAAAGTGGGGGATGGCAGGAGGGTTTCTTTTTGGAAGGATACTTGGGTGGGACAAACATCTTTAAAAACTCTATTTCCAGATATATATGTACTGAGTCAGCAACAAGAAGCTAATATTCATGAGCTTTAGTCTCCTCAAGGGTGGAACTTGACATTCAAGAGACAACTCTATGATTGGGAAATTAATAGGATGACTGAGTTTTTAAATATGTTGAATCAATTCAAGGGTCTGTAAGGTAACATTGATAAACTTTGGTGGAAAGGGTAGAAAGAAGGCAAATTCTCTATCAAGGCTGCATACTTGACTCGTGATCAGACAGTTCAACTTGTCAGGTGGCCTTGGAAACATATTTGGAGAGTTAGAATTCCATATAAAGTTAGTTGTTTTGTGTGGCTGGTAATTAGAGGGGTTGTTTTGACTCAAGATAACCTGATAAAAAGGGGTATTCAGTTATGCTCTAGGTATCATCTATGTGGGAAAGCTGCAGAGACAATAAACCATCTTTTTCTTTAGTGTATAGTGACTGATCAGCTATGGAAGTTATTTGTTAATATGAAAGGAGTATTTTGGACAATGCCTGAATCACCTATCGGACTCCTTAGTGCCTGGAATAGCTTCAAGGGAGATGCTACTCAAAGAAGAAGACGGAAAATTGTCCCTGGATGTATATGATGGTGCATATGGAGGGAGAGAAATTTAAGATGTTTTGAAGACAAAGGAAACTCTCTGCAAAATATCAAGATGAACTGCCTGAGTTTATTTCTTTTTTGGTGTAAAGAGGAAGTCATAGATGACGTAGACACTATCTTAGAAGTTCTTGGCACCTTGTAATGTTTCTAGTCTTTAGTTTGTGAACTTTCTATTTCTAAAGGGCTTGCACAGCCTTAGTGCAATATATATTACACATGTTACCATTCTCAAAAAAAAAAAAAAAAAAATAATACAGGTTCTTGCCTCTAGTTTTCCGTCACTTTGCTTCCAGTCAATGCACTGTAGTAGGATATGGCTTCTGGACTCCGTCCAAATTTGATCTTTAATCTCATTTGGATCAGAAACAAATTTCTCCAAAATTTTAATGTTAAATTAGTCCAATATCAGAAATTTAAAGTTTACTGAAATTTGAAGTGTTTAACTCTGAGTCCGTACAATCTTCTTTTACTTTGACTTTGCAGGATGAATCTGAAAGCTGGGACTCTGGTTTGTTTGACGATAGTTCCCTAGAGCAGGTAAATCTCATGGCCACTATTACATGTCTTTACCCTTCTTCTGTTCACATGATTCGTGTTATGCAGCCCCTTTAGTCATGACTATCTGATGATGTAGGGTTTTCTGTTATCAGTATCTATTATCCTGTTTATTGTTATATGTTTAGGCTTTAGATTGGGCTGGTGAGTTGATTAGAAATAGGGTCTAATTCTTAGAAGGCTCTTACGACTACTTCTTTTCAGGGAATGACCTGCTTATTGTAAAGTTGCATCTAGAAACAGTTTTTTCCTTCATGCATTTATCCCCTTTTCCTGCTGTAGCAAACTGGAGTTTGTTAATTCTAGTGACACATAGTAAATATAAGGTTTAGATCTCTCAGACACTTCTACTTGAAGAATCATCTGAAAAGCATGCTACTGTCACTGATTCATGTTTTCTCCATCAACAGGTCCCTCGACAAAGGCGTAGTATTGAGTCCATTGTCCAAGAATATCATACTGCAAGGCTGGAAGCTGTTCACGCGAAAGAGAGAGGTGACAAGAAAAGCCAAGAACGAGCAGGCCAAATCATTCGGAAGATCAAGCAAGAGATATCCGCTCTTGGTGGGAAAGCTTTTTATTTCATGCTTTTGCTCCATTACTTGGCAAGGTATGCTTATGAACTTTATTATAGGACTATCGGATGATATCCTGGAATCTGCACATGAAAGTGCTTCCAGCAATGCAGTGTTGGACATGTCTTCAGAGAAACTTGATCTTGATGTTGTGACTAAACACAACTTCAGAACTTCTACTACTCATGAATGGGAGATAGGAATTGATGAAAAGGTGGTTGTCAATAGCAGCTCCACTGAGTGCACCGAAAACAATCCATCAAGTGTTCCTATAGATGACACCGAAAACAATCCATCAAGTGTTCCTATAGATGACAAGGTGGCTTCAGGAGGAGAACCAGAAGATGTAGAGCTTGGTGATTTCTTATTTGAAGAAGTTTCCTCTGCTGATGTGTCATCTACTGTACTAGAACTGCAGAAGAAAGACAAGATGAGAGAATTATGCAGTCAGAAAAATGTAGAGAAGCTAGAAGGTATATGGAAAAAGGTAAAAGTTCGGTGGTGATCTTATGAGGTAGTCGTAAGCTTTTGACAGTGGATATAAATTCTTTTGATCAAGTACTAAGATTTATTCACAAAGGGAAAAAAACACCCGTATACAAGAAGTATACTGAAAATAGTAGAGGACACTGGACTATAGATTTAGAGACCTCTTTGGTTAACCATTAAAAAAATGTGATGCAAAATGTGAAGGAAGTGATAACCAGTAAAAAAAAAAAAGATTTAGAGCTTCTCTTTTGGCATAAAGAAGGATACAACAGGATAAACATACCTGATCAAAAAGTTGTAATTCAAATAATGCTACCCCTTCTCAGTGGAAGGAAGTATTTTTCCATTGTTTTTCTTTTCTATGTACTTTGATAGAAGAAGGTGTAACTTGTCTATAAGTTTTAGCTTTTGATAGAACTAATAGTCTTATTAACGCAAACTGATATCAGTACGAAGGTTAATCTAGGATGAACCTGCGTGGACCTGACCTGCTTTCTGCTTACAGATATATACTTGGTGTGTTGCTCAAGCCTTATATTAAACTGCCTACTCCACTAACAAGAGTGTGATGTAAAATGTGAACCATGATAGACTTGTGTTTTCCCTTTTCTTCTTGAGGTCCTCTTGTTATTGTTCTTAGGTTTTGTTCCTTTTAAAGAAGTGTTATAATTGTTGGCACAATTGCAGGGAGATCCACAAAAGATTCCAAAGGCTTTTCTTCACCAGCTCTGTCAAAGATCAGGGTGGGAGGCGCCAAAGTATGCGAAATTACCCGGAAAAGGAAGTATTTTTAATTACTCTGTTAGTATAATGCGCAAAGCCAGTGGGAGGGGTAAGAGCAGAAAAGCTGGAGGGCTAGTTACAATTGAGCTTCCTAGTCAGGATCATACTTCTTCTACTACTGAGGTAATGTGTTATGCTTTCTTGATACTTCTCTTTGCATTTTTTTGATAGGTTACTTGTCTTTGCAATTATAAGTCCATAAAAAAGGAAGGAAGAGGAGATAATGATAATTGCACTACTCCTATTTGGTCGTTGTGAACACGTTTTAGATTGTTTGTCACCGTATTAACCCTATATTTCTGACAAGATTTTGGGTTATCTCTACATTGTTTGTCCGTGTAGTTTAGCAGACTGAATTCTATATTGAACTGATTACTGTTACAGGAGCTTTTGCTGTCTGTGCAATAGGTATGTATTGGACTTCACCATGATGTATAATGGCATCAGCCTTAACCCCTGCATGCATCCTTTGTGTTTCTTATGCTTTATCATGTGACCCTTGCTTGTTCTGTATTGCCTTATGACAGAATATTCAAGTTTGATTTCTGAGAATATATTTATGTATTACTCTCTGAATTATTATCCATAGTACATACAATGTTACTGGAAGCACATGAAAATTGGTCATAAGAGGCAGTTCAAAGAGCTGTCATTTTCTCTCCTCTATTTGCTTTTCTCATGTTGATAGGACTCTGCCACAACTGTGAGGCAGTTCTCTTACAAATCTGAAGCTATCTTTGTATTTTATTTTTGTATTTTTCTTTCTGTTTTCCCTGTTCCTTTTCAAAACTGTTTCCAAAACTTTCTCAAAAACAACCTCTCTACCTTACTCAAGGTAGGGGAAGGGTCCGTGTACATTTCACCCTCTCCAAACCCCATTCATGGGATTATACTGGGTATGTTGTTGTTTACTTAATCTGAAGGGATGAGACAAAGTTGGAACTTCGTTAAAAATACAATCTAATATTGAAATTTCTGGGCCGAAGATGCACACTTAAGCCTTTCTTTTTTTGAAAGAAAAGTTTAACTGAAAGGGATACATTCCCTATACAACAGGTATTTACAATAGTAAGTAGTAACCAACAACGGGATCTTGCTTCCCTCAAGTCAGTCCATCCATCTCTTTCTGTTGGAACCATTTAGCACCAAAAGTAGCCAAAACAAAAGTAACAGACTGTTATTGACATAATAGTTGTTTCTTTCCTTCAATAGCCGTATGAGTTCTTTCCTTCTGGATTGTCCACACAATTGATTGAGGGTCACAACCATGCTCTATATTCTCTACTCCACCTCCGTCACCTCTTTTAAGCCATTTAAACCTGATTAAGAAAAGGCCTTATCACAAAATTCGTGATGTAGGTTTCTGAAAGCAGAAATTTTATTCATGGAGTTTGCAGTTGTTTGTTGTAAAAATACTTCTTAACTTTTTTGTTACGTTGCTATTGATTTTTTTGTTTTTTTTTTGTTTTGTTTCAAAATGTGAATCTTTAACATTCTTCTTTTGTGAATTGTGATGTGCTCAGGATGCACAAAACAGAGTTGCTGCATATGCTCTGCATCGCTTGTTTCCAGATCTCCCAGTTCACCTACCAATTACAGAGCCTTATTCATCACTTATTTTGCAATGGGAGGAAGGTGATTTTTTTTTTTCCACATGCAGTCACATGTTTAATAATGAGTTTATATTAAGCATTTTGGCAACTCAATTTTATGCAGATTCACCCTGATCAAACTGGTCTCTTTTAATCACGGAGCCCGTAATTGTTTATCCACTCCTTTTACTGTATATCTTGCATTCATCAACAATGCTCTTCTTTTTTAATTGGTGAAATGTTTTATAGAGGTAATACACCCAAAACTGGTCCAGGCGCAAAACTAATGCTACAATTTCTAAACAACGACAAGAACAAACATAAAAAGAATATATTGAGAAGAATCTCACAGAAAAAGAATAATCCTCAGAAGTCATTTTGAACTCTTAAAAACGGTTTCCCTGAGCAGTGCTAACGATCACAATCTATAAGTTTTTTAACCTATAGTCAGCACTAAAGTGCAGACATCTTTGTTCATGTTTTAGCTTGTTGCTTGTCTTCTTTCTCTTCTGTTGGGTTTTCTTTCCGCTAATCCCTCAGTGGTTGCACACTCACATCGCAACCTGCAGAGCGGGAGTCTTTAACAGTTACATTCGCAAGGTCTGATCTGATATTTCCTCCTCTTTCATGTGCACGGTGGTCTTTTTGGGGACAGGTGATTCTGTGAAAGATATAGTGGATGATCAAGTGGAACGAAGGGCCTATTTTGTGGATTCATTACTAGATGCTAGCGGATCTGAAAACATAACTCATCGTGATGTCTCCAGTGATGCTAGCGAGAAAAAGATTTTGGAGCCTTGCACCACCGAAGATAAAACAACTAATACTGATTTCAAAGGTGAAGTATGCTTATGCATTTCTTTTGCGGTTCACATCAGAAACAACTTTGATATGTGACCTACTTGCTTAAGCTCTGTAAAGTTATATGTCAAAACATTTATGCAGCTGCCAGCTGAGCACTGCTAGTTTTTGATTTTTTTTTGCTTTATTTTACTGATTTTCTGTAAACATGGATTTAGATCAAGGCTGGCTGTTGAGAAATTATGCCTGTAAGTCTCAATGTTCTTTGTTCACTACGCTATTCATTAACTGGCAATTGAGTACATATTCTGCTGTCTATTGCAGTTGAATCCATGGCCCTTTTTTTTGGTGGATAAAAGAAGATTGTTTTCTTTTTCTTACTATAGGGAAGATATAAATCACATGTTAGAAGTGAAAACTAAGAGAACTAATTCCCTTGTGCTGGGGAAATGAAAATACCTCGAATATTCTTTCTGTTTCTGCATACGTTCAGCGTTGACCGTTTCAAGATCTTGCATATCAGTTAGTTCTTATTGGTTCTGAGGCATTTGGGAGTTCACTGCTCATTCAGAGTGTAAAAGGTTCTTTTACTGACTAACTTCTTTTCTTTTCTGCAGACAAAAATCCCAGAAAAGAAGCAGAAAGTTTCTCCCTGAAAAAGGAGCAGGAGGGTAGAAAGAAGTTGAAGAAGTACCAGGTTAAAGTCTTCTTAGTTCTCTACTATTGAAATTATGTGTCACTGTGGATGAGATGTGTTTGTGCTGCTGTATCATTAAGGGCATCTGAAATGCAGTTGTCATGTATTTGGGCTGCTTGTTACACTTGAAGATAGCTATATAGACAGAGCAGATGAATATCTTAGATTTAATGATAAGAACTTGAAAGATGACAATGAGCAAAAGGTGGAAAAGATCCTGAAGACAGAAAAAGAACCAGAGAACTCTAGCAGTTGCAATTGGAGCTCCATTTTAGTAATACCGAAGGCTGATACATATCAAGTCTTCCTTTTTGGTTGTGGGGGGGGGGGGGGGTGAATTTGGAGTTTGCTACAAGTGATCAATATATGCTTCTTTACATTCTTTTTTGTTTTTTTTTTCCTTTCAAATTTTTAATAGAGATTGTCTCCAGCTGCTAAGCCTAATAAGTTTGTTACCTTATTTCATTTCGGTAGAGCTTTCATGACTAACAACTAACCTGGGGCTGTTGTTTGCTGGTACACTGGGGTTTTAGGTTATCTGCATCAACTCTAATGGTGGTAATAGAGTATCCACCTGCACTTGCTTAGGATCATTACGCTATGGCTTTCCTTTTACTCCCCCATTTCTCTTCACAACTTTTAGTTGCTGTACGCTTGATGTTACCTTTTCTGCTTTTCTTTCTGATAAGATTTTATTATGTGTTTGTGCAGGACATGTTAAAATCACGAGCTACACTTCCTATTGCTGAATTAAAAGGCAAGATTCTGAATTCGCTGGAGGAGAATGATGTTTTGGTCATTTGTGGGGAAACAGGTTGCGGGAAAACAACTCAGGTATTGACTTCTTAGATTTTGCCTTTTTGTGTACCAAATTACTTAAATACTGTGTCACATTGCAGCTTTCACTTATTTATTTTGGTGCTGTTCTTATTGCTTGTCATGTTTCTCCAATGTTCTGAGAACTGTCTTTGCCTTGTGTATTGCAGTGATCCTAGTTTGATATGTTTTGTTAAATTAATCCTTTTCAGCTTTTCCAAAGGGAAATAGCAAATCAGTGCTTCTAATTCTCGGATAATGAGTTGCGGAGTAGACCATAACATCTTAACTGTTGCTAGAGAAATAAGTCAGTAGAAGTATTTTTCCCAATAATTGACCTATCAAAAAAAGAAAGTATTGTTCCAAAACTGCCGGTTGACTAAGAAGTCAAGATAGTTTTATGTGCATTTGGGGGGGGGGGGGGGTTGTATCTTCTTTTAAGTTTACATTTGCTCCTAGAAACATTGATATCTTACATTTTGATTTCTGTAGGTCCCTCAATTTATACTGGATGACATGATTGAATCAGGACGAGGGGGACACTGTAACATTATATGTACACAACCAAGGAGAATCGCGGTCAGTGCTCCCATTCACTATTCAAAATAAAATGTAATTTATTCTACGCACACATTCTCAACTTCTTTGTTAACACTTGTTACTTTGTGTATATCCTTCGCCAAGGTGCCATTTCCTTGGATGGGATGTTAATACTTTTGCAGCTTTTAGCTGGTTGTCAGTGAAAACTGGATTCATAAGAAACGTCTTTTAATGCTTTTGTGCTTTAAGCTGGTTGTTACTGTGAAAACCGAGCTCTTAATTCATGTTAATGTGGAACAACAAAGAAGGAATAACAAAGAAAACTTTAACTATAATTGGCGGACAACAACATGGCTCCTTATGTAGGAGTACTGAGCATCATGAAATAAGGAAACTTTCGTATGTCTTTGGATTCCTACTTTTTGGTATACAGCTTGGATTTCCCCCCTTCATTTTCAGTAAAATCATTTACCTTATCTAAAAAAATGGAGTACTCCGATTTAGAAGAAGTGCATTACATGAGGTCAAGGCTAAGTTGAACTCTTGAATATTGGAGCTCCTACCATATTATATACAACGAGAACAATCATATTAGATGCATGCATGGGATTCAGAAAGATACTTGTCAACACTTTGTTCAGGTTTCCTGCTCTTTACATGCACATTTCAGTTTTTCTCTCACTAACAAGATTTGCTGATTTTCGTTTTCTCTTAATTAGGCAGTTTCTGTGGCTGAAAGAGTTGCTGATGAGCGTTCTGAATCTTCACCAGGTTCAAGTGACTCCTTGGTTGGTTACCAAGTTCGCCTTGATAGTGCTAGGTATTGCTTCTCAGAGTGTTCATTCATAAATGGATACATAATCACTTATCCCCAACAAGATGGACGCAGAATCATGAAATTAGGCGTCAATGTTGAATCAAAATTTTCTCATGCCTGGGAATTCGTTTTTATTACTAGTACCTTTTTTTTTTTTTGGGTAGACAAAAGCTACCAATGCTTAGTAACATCACAGTCATTTATCTTAATTTAGCTGGATGTCTGGATTGTCTATAATCATTTCACTTTTGTGCATAATCATTTCGGTCTAGACTCTAGCACATTAAATATGTTTAATCAGGTCTAACGTGTATAGCTCATGGAGGAGCAGGATACAAGTAAGACATTGCTCTTTGGATGTGAGAAATGGAAGGATTTAGGTCTCTGATTTCTGGGTACTCGGGATCAAATGGAAATCCAAATTTGTGCATAAATGTTCTTTTACTTGTACAACTCCCAGTGCGATGTGGTTTTGTTTGGTAGATCTGATTATTCCTGTATCTGAGTTATGATTCGCTAGATTTCCTTAAGCATCACACACCTAGTTCTGCTTAGCTTTTTATAGGTTTGGTTGTCATCAACTCATCATATAAGGATGTAAAGATCTCCCATCAGCGGTCAGCCAAATGTCAGTTGTATTCATGCTTAGGAACTATAATTATCATGGTACAGAGACATGATAATGTTTTTTTGTGATTTTTTTTGACAAGGAGTAAATGATTTTATATACAATGGTCTGTTTTCATGGCTTTTTATGATTATTATATCAAAGTATCATTTAGTAATTCTTTACCCTCTTTTAGGAATGCGAGAACAAAGCTCCTCTTCTGTACAACTGGCATTCTCTTGAGGATGTTTTCAGTAAGTGCATTAACCAAGTATTGCATGCTCTGTGACTTCTATGTTCTGTATTTTGAATTTGTTTTGTCATTATAACATACCTTGCTTAGTTCACTTTGGTAAATAAAAAAAAAATTGTCAATATATTGGATAATAATTTTTGTTTACTCTTTGTCAAATATACTATTTTGCAGGGAAATAAAAACTTGGCGGGTGTTAGTCATATCGTTGTTGATGAAGTGCATGAGAGGTCACTTCTGGTGAGTTAATTTTGCACTGCATGACATGTGATAAATTGTTGTGACCAAATATATTTTATTATTAGTTAATTGCCTTTACTAACTTTATATAATATAGATCAAACTTTACTGTCATCTCTTGTTCTCAAGAGTTGGTAACTATTCGAGAATGTGAGCCTTTCCATCCTTTCATGAGATTCCTCCAAAGACTGTACGCAGAAGTAAATGCGATATTTTTAGTCTTCCATCTCTCTTTCAAAATTCCATACCTTTTTGGTATCACTTCACTCCATAGAGTGTGCTACTTAATCCTAAATTTTTTTAACCACTTCTATAACAGGCCCTTATTTTTTTTGATCAAGTAATAATTTTATATATAATGAAGGGGAAAAAACCCTGTATACAAGAAGTATACCAAAGGTAGAGAACATACACCAAAATATAGTTCTCTACGAAAGATACCCAATCATCTATACACATTAGAACCTCATGGGTACACCAAAAAGAAACTAGGAAGAACAGACTATTTTGCATATTAACAAAACTACTCTCTACTCCTTCACAAGCTCTCATATTTCTCTCCTTCCAAAGTATCCACATAATAGCTAATGGAACAACATCCCACACAGGCCCTTATTAAAAGCTCCGAGGCCTTTCCCGGAGAGTTGCTTCTCCCAATTTTTGGGGATGATTCATAAAAGAGGACTGTTTGCTTGCTACAACTTCTTTCAAAAGCCCATCCTTTTCTTTCATTTGGTTGTTGTACAACTTGTGCTATTGCTGCCAAAATTAGGCCCACAGAGAAGCACCTCCTGATAGAGCATGGCCGTCTACTACCAATTTCTTGCTTGACTCCATCTTACTCTTAAGACATCAAGGAAGATGCTTATACTCGTTGGTTCTGAAAATCTAGCTTTGATGTCGCAGTCATTGTTCTGCAAGGTGTTGCAACTGTAGGCAAATGCATCTTCTTGTTGGACACCCCATGTTATGCCCTTTTTTATAGTAACTGAAAGTTCGTATTTCGTTTGTTGTCGGTTGTAACATTCATTTAATCTGTAATCCCGATATATTGTTGGGTGCCACTATCTCCATCTTTTGGAGTGATCATCTATGGTCCATTTTTATTTTCGTGAGATCCCTCTTTTTATCTGCACACTTTTCATTGGATAACTAAGACCGTCAAACTGAAGAGGAAAAGAACACTTCTTGCCATGGTCTACGTTTATATACTAGCAATCTCTGATTCATCCTCCTTTTTGTTGTATATTAATGGATGAATTCGGAAACCCGTTGGAATGAACACTAATCTCTTTGCACAACAGGGTGATTTTCTGCTCATTGTCTTGAAGAGTCTCATTCAGAAGCAGTCTGCTCTTGGCATGGCAAAACTGAAAATTATACTCATGTATGGTTTGGTTTCTTTTATAATTATCTAGCAGCTGTGTCTGTCATGTTCTGTATCCTTTTTATATTTACGACTGTTCATGGTTGACTGTAATGTATATTTTGCACATTATTTAGGTCAGCAACAGTAGATTCACATTTGTTTTCTCACTATTTTGGTGATTGCCCTGTAATTACTGCTCAAGGCCGAACACACCCAGTTTCAACTTATTTTCTCGAGGATATTTATGAGAGTATCGGCTACCGCCTTGCATCCGATTGTCCTGCTTCTCTGAGCTATGGAACATCTACTAGGGAAAAGGTATTTCAGTTTACCTGCCTTGATTGACATTTTAGAACATCCATTAGGGAAAAGGTATTTCACTTTACCTGCCTTCACATTTTAGATGGGCAGTAATTTGAAACTATCTTTCTTTGCCCAAATAATGCTCTGATTGGCAATTTCTGGCTTCTGTGTTGGAACTGTTTTAAGGTCATATAGTTTACCTGTCCATTCTTCTTAACTTCTAACTGATCTTCTGATCAGAGTCCATTATCAAAAAAATCCATTATCAGTTAGGGAATATATCCCAAGAAACCATCATGAGTGTTGCTCTGGAATTGTCTTACAATTAAAGTAGATCTTCCTGTTATTGGCTTGAAGTTTAATGTATTAGATTTTTGTTTATGTAGCTATAAAGCTTCTTATATCTTTCCATTCCAAAAAAAAAAGAAGCTTCTTATATCTTTCCGACTGGATGACTGCAGAATGCTCCTATTGGCAATCATAGAGGGAAGAAGAACCTTGTCCTATCTGCATGGGGTGATGAATCATTGCTGTCTGAAGAATGCATAAATCCCTATTATGATACCAGCATTTATCAAAAGTACAGTGAACAAACTCAAAAAAATTTGGTAATTGTTGTTAAAAGTACTTGTTCATTGATGCAAATTAAAAGCCAAAAAACTTTACTGAAAGAATACCATGATGAACCTTTGCAGAGGAAATTGAATGAAGAAATTATTGATTATGATCTTCTTGAAGACCTGGTATGCTACATTGATGAAACATACCCTGAGGGTGCTATACTAGTTTTCTTACCTGTAAGTCCTTTTATTGAACACTTCAATCGTGTTTGGATTTTCTCTTTTGAAGTATTTATGCCTACAATTAAGGAAGGATGACCTGTGAAATGTGTTTTACCACAGGGGGTTGCAGAAATACATACCTTACTGGATAGACTGTCTGCCTCCTTCCAGTTTAGTGGACAGTCTTCTGAATGGATTCTTCCTTTGCATTCTTCTGTAGCATCTGAAGATCAGAAAAAGGTGTTTATGAGACCTCCGGAAAACATCCGTAAGGTAATGTTTTCTTTTTCATCTCTGGTTCTATTCTGTAGAAAACTTTTGCTATATGTTTCCGAAGTTAGCTTCTTCCTCAATTTAGGTTCTTTTTCCTATGCTCTCGTCTGTTCTCTTTCATTTGTTGGTTGTACAGTGCCTTTCTTGTATTAGTAGTCTGCATCTTTGTCTGAACGCAATTAAATCATCCAATACTGGATGATGGTAAATTGCTATTCTCCTGTCTCTAGTGCAGGAATCCTGAAAATGCATAGATGGAAAATATGCTTGTGCTTGCAAATTGCCTTTCACCAGAACTAACAAGGAATCTCCATTTATTATTACACATACCAAGCAAAAGGGTTATGAAGTCTTGTAGACTCTTAGTTGAGAAAGAGACTTCTATTCTGTGTGTGCTCTCACTGACCATGCAAGTTAATGCTTTAATTGCTCTTGAAATCTGGCTCTCTAGATCTTGTATTGATTGTCAATACCCAAGGTTCACATTCTTTAATCAAACTTGTATGATGAAGCTAAAATACTTACTGTGTTCATCCTGGCTCTCCAATGTTCTTACTACTATGTCATCTACTACTTTTTAGCTTTCATTTTTCTTGAGTAGGTAACAAGCTTCATATATGTAAATAATTCAACACAAAGGTTGCGTGGAATCCATAGTTACAGTGTTCACTGTTCAGAAGCATGATTACAAAAAATATATCCTAGATCATCTTCCAGGAATCTAATCCTAGTCACAAAAATCTAAAACATCAGGTAGTGATTCAGTGTCATTTATGAAATCTTCTTTTCCCCAAAAACAAAATGTTAAAAGACAGCTCATCTTGATTTTTTTACTTGGTTGCTTGCATTTTCAAAGCATCTTGATTCCTTTCTTTCCAAACAGTCCACCATATACAAGCAGGGACAATGCTCCATCTATTTCTTTTTCCATTTGTTCTTCCATCTCTATTCCAGCAAGCCAAAACTTCATGTCTTCCCAGTGATTGACCATCTGATTCTTCTCATGTTAATTACTTTTTAGCTTTCTTTAGTGATTACCTTCCAATTTGCGTCAAAATCCTTACGAATTGACATGACTCATGTTTGATTGCAAAAGATATGGTTGGATAGATTTATCCCATCTGTCGTGTGACTGGCACTTTAATTGCTGCATGATGACATCCTTTTATTGATCCTCTGTTACTATCTTCATCGAGAGTGAAGAAACAGCAACTTTGTCAATGTCACTTGGAATGAACTGTGCCAGGATGAATCCTCACTGCTGCGGCTTCAAAATTCTAAATTTTATTGATACTCTAGTACTATCTTCAGCTTGAATTTTAAATCTGCAGCAATGAGCTTCCTCTCAAGATCCATTCATAATTAGCAAGAACATATTTACAACCATGTGGTGAATGTTATTGAAGAAGGGAAGGGTCCAATATGGAACCAGCTCTGTTTATTTTGTCGTATTGCAGATAATGTAGGAAATCATCACATCTATCTAGATATACATGCTCTGATTATTTACTCCACGTTGGACCATATTCAATTTCAATTGATAATAGTATCTGGAGCCTGAGAAAAATCCTCACCTTTGGCATCATTTGGTTTTTCATACTTTAAGTGGTTCATTTGCTCATTGTTCTGTATTTGACTTGGTAAGCTACCCTCTTCCAGGTTATAATAGCTACAAATATTGCAGAGACTAGCATAACCATAGATGATGTGGTTTATGTGGTAGACAGTGGAAAGCACAAAGAAAATCGCTATAATCCAAAGAAGGTAGGTTCTTCTGCTCACTTTAGGAAATAACAAGGCTGCTTATCCCAGAAGATTGTTTTCTCAACCAAACTGCAGCTCATAATTGGTTATTTTCTGTTCTGTATTACAGTAATTAATATTAGGGTCCTCCTATATGGCTTCATGCTTTTACACGAATTATATCTTTCTACATTTGAAATGTTTTATTTCATCTACTTTTAGACTTATCAAATTCTGACTCTCAATGCAAGTGTTACGACAACTCCTTCTAGATAATGGTTAGTGCCCGGTGGTACTGCTTCAAAAAATGTGCATGTATCCGTGGAGCCATTTCAATCTTATAGGTTTGCTCACTGTCATTTTTAGATTTTGGTGAGTAATTTGAAAATTGGCTGCGACATAGGTTCATTATTGCAATTTGAATTGAAAATCTATTTTTCTATAGATGGAAATGACTAGGTCCAAAAAGATCATCAGGAAAAAAGGTTTTCACACACACATGTATTGTGTTATAAAAATAAAAACATCTTCTGTTTCTTCATTGTACAGTAGCTGTTGATTTGTGGTCTATGTTCCTATCTATATTTGGTTTAAGCTGGGTCATGCCGCAAAGTACAAAGGAAGCCTTTCAATGTTGGAGCTTATGGAAAGTTGGTAAAGCCATCAGGAAAATCTGGAGAATGATCCCTGCATGCATTTTTTGGTGTCTTTGGACAGAAAGGAACAGAAGATGTTTTGATGGTTTATCAACTCCCACTCATTCCCTCAAGGCCAAATGCCTATTGTATTTATTTAGTTGGCATAATTTGTGTCCTGTAGATTCCCTTGATGACTTTTTGAACTTTTTTAGCTCCCTGGTCTTAACTTAATCCTTTCACTGTAATGGGGCTAAATCTTTGGCTTTTTGTAAGCCAACTTTTTGTACAATTTGCATCTTCTTGATGCCATTTAATGAAACTTCTTACTTCATCAAAAAAAAAATAAAAGCTCAAATAGATATATTTTCTTTGGCGCCAGCTAGTTGCTGATGAAGTGGTTTGACAACATTGAAATCAGAGAGAACAGACTTTAATTTTTGCTTGGCGACAAGGTTAAGGCGTGATGAACCTTATCAAATTCATCTGGTTGTCTAATTGGGCATCCAACTTTTGAATAAATTGAAAGGCCTTAGACCTACAACATGCAATACAGATAACCAGCACTGCAGGTTTTTCTGGAGCCAATCATGAGCTTTTATGGCCGAACCTCTTAATGACACGATTTACTTTTCAGGACATCTGCTTTTGTGTGTTCCATTTAAAGAAATGACGATCATTTTCTTTTTTTTTTTCTTTTCTCCAGAATCTAGTTAATCACTTTTGCTGCTGTTTTAACTTCTTGATTTTAGAAATTGTCAAGCATGGTCGAGGATTGGATATCTCAAGCAAATGCAAGGCAACGTCGAGGCAGAGCCGGACGGGTAAAGCCAGGAATCTGCTTTTGTCTGTATACTTCTTACAGATATGAAAAGCTCATGAGGCCTTACCAGGTATGGAGCATTAGTGGTTTTACCATGTTATTTTATCTAGTAGTTCGGTTTTCCATTTCAGATAATTGTCTCTCTTACATTGTGCTGATATTTAGTCTGAACTTGCTAGATTCCGGAGATGCTGCGAATGCCTTTGGTAGAATTGTGCTTACAAATCAAATTGCTGTCACTTGGAAGCATAAAACCCTTTTTGTCTATGGTGATTTTTATCTTTTTGTTTTGAAATATATTCAGATGAAATTTCCATGCATTTTGTTCTATGGATTTCTTACTCATCTTTTGCTTCCAAAACTATATCTTATTTAGGCTCTTGAACCTCCAAAGGATGAGGCTATTGTATCAGCAATTTCTTTGCTCTATGAGGTACCCATTGAGATCTAATCTGTATTTAGGTTTCTTAGTATCAACATCTGTATGTGCTATAACAGCGACATCATAAAAGAAGGGCAGAATGTGAAAGTTGATTTACTTTCCAGGAAGAACAATCTATAACAAAAATTGTATGAGATATAATTTTTTTTAAAAGGAGAGCAATGAATAAACTTAAATTCTTTACATGGGAGATACTTATAAAAAGATGAAGTCTTCACACAGGAGATCTATTTACATAAACTATTTGTTCTTTAGCATTGCAGCTTTTGTACTCTCTTCCTGGAGCTTGCCCTTTGCCTCTTTCATTGAGAGGGTTTAGTTACCTAATGTATTTCTTCTTCTGTCTCAACTTATATGACACTTTCTCTTTCGGAACGTTGTAAAATGTTTGACGACTGTTCCATTTCTATACAATGTCTTAACAATTAAAATTCATTTTGCAATCAAAATTTATTTCCTTAATACTCTTTTATCCTCATTATTTCTGATGCAGATAAAATAAATTCCTGGAAACATGTGTTTCCATGTAGAATTTGCTAAATTCGCCTTGTTTGTCACTTGCTTGAAATGGCTGCAATATCATGTCTTTTGTATCGAGATGCACAGTGTTGTGTTATGTGGCGAGGATATCATAGTTCAATTTATTTATAGGTTGGTGCTATTGAAGGCGATGAAGAGCTAACTCCTCTCGGGTATCATCTGGCGAGACTTCCTGTTGATGTGTTGATCGGAAAGGTATTTATGTATTTATCCCCATTCTTCAACATTTTAGATACGTACCGTTGAAATCTTGACTCAACTGTTTTTCTCGGGAAAGGTTAAATATTGTTTAGCGATTAAAAATCTCCCATGTACAAGCTATATAATAAATGGTAGAGGATCTACCCTACCCCAAAAAATATGATTCCCAACAAAGGACACTTAAATTTGTAATGCAAACCAGAATCTATGGGTGCACCATATAACCTAGAAATGAGAGGCTTTTCCTCGAATGTACTAAGTCTTTATTAATCCCTTCGAAAGCTCTCCTCTTTCTTCTTGCACCTCATCCACATGAGTGCTAGCTTGCATCTGTCAGTGGGGCAACGTCTCGCGCTCTTCGTCTTCTCTTCCTTCTTCTAAAGCCCCAACCAAAAAGTGCCTCCTTCACCGTTTCCAACAGCATCGTCATAGTACGAACCAACTCACAATCCCCACAGTTTAGCGTTGTTAAAGCTCATTTATGGCGCACTTAAGCACTAAAGTTCAGTCCAAGCTAGATGTGTTTTAGGCGCTAAAATGCTAGGATCTGTGCAGGCACCATTAGATGACAAATATAGCTGGTTAACTGATGCAGAAATTGTTAAAGAAACGTCACAAAAGAATTTGTAATTGTTAAGAATATGAATTTAAAATGTTAGGACAAGAAAACAAAGCCAAAATACATGAAACTACGTATTTTTTTCATTTATGCAACTCAATTATAGTTATTTCAGTTACCTTCCTAAAAAAATCGTAGTTATTTTAGTTCTTTTGTTCAAATAGTTATTGATTGTGACCGATAAAAAAATAGTTATTGATTGTGTTTAGCTGTTTTTGATCGCAGTTCAATACACCTTTTATTTTCATTTGCACTTTTCTTCCTTAAGCCCATGCTTTAGTTAGGCGTTGCGCTTAAAGCCATAAAAGACCATGCAGCTTTTCTACACTTTTCACTTTTGGCTGCTTTGCCGCAGTGCATTACAAGACTGTGGGAAGAGGTGATCAACATCTTCACCCCGAGCATTTGTACATAAAGCACCAACTGAAATTTGTAATCATCGTTTTCACAAGTTCTGGGTTATTAAGATCGCTCCCCTGCTACCAACCAAGTAAAGGGCACATGTTTCTTAGTGTGCTTGGATCCAAATCGATAAGTGCAAGAAATCCGTTTCCTCCCGAACTTAGAGCTTATGATAGTTTGAATTTATTAAGAACGATTTATTTCTTTCCACACCCCACCTCCACGTGTCCTAATTAGTGTGTGATGCTTGCAGAGCATGTCAACCAGACATTGGAACTCAGCCACTTTAGAATCCTGAAGATTTCTCCTAACCCATAAGCTCCACTGAGTTCCCCGTACTCTTGCTGCCTTTGAATTTGCTGTACCATCATCTCTTTTGACATGAAATAGATGTTCGGAAATGTGAGTCAGTGTTTGTTCCTTATGTTGAATTGTGTGACCATCTCATCTAAAACTTTAAGTTATTAGAGAGCACGTATTGAAGTTATTAGAGAGCACGCATCTATATAATTATGTCTTCAACACGTCCGAACATGTGCCGTTTTTAATTCTTTTTCACCGGCCAAACACATGGAAAATTGTCTATAAACATTGGTGGCGAGACTTGAACCCAAGATCTCCACCGCTCTGGTACGATTTTGAATTGTGTGACACCTTGTTTATAAGTTTAAACTATTAGAGAGAGCACACTTTGTTTATGTAGTTATGTCTTCAACACCCCACATTCCAATGTGAAATTGTATATGATGTAGCACAGTGGATATTACACTTTATTTATTTGAAATTGTATATGATGTAGCGCAATGGATATTTAGGTTTCTTGTTGCCAATATTCTCTATTATTCTCATTGCTTGATTCTGAGACCACATCAACCAGTACAAATGTACAATTGCTGGGCAGCTGGGATTTGTTGACCATTATTATCTTTTTAATATTCTTCTATGTGGAACTGTAGATGATGTTATATGGTGGAGTATTTGGCTGCTTGTCACCAATTCTGTCTATTTCAGCTTTCTTGAGTTACAAGTCTCCATTTGTTTATCCAAAAGATGAGGTTTGTATCTTCAACTCTGTAAAGCTTTGTTATGGTTATCAAAAAGAAAAATAAACTCTGCAAATCTTTGTTGATGTATATATAAAACTTAATTATGTAGTGACGTGCCTATTGCAGAGGCAAAATGTTGAAAGAGCAAAGCTGGCACTTTGGAGTGATAAGCTTGGCAGTGAAACTGACTCTAGCAAGGGTAACTGGCAATCTGACCATCTCCTAATGATGGTAGCATATAAAAAGTGGGAGAAAATTTTGCGGGAGGTTAGTTGATATTTGCCGACTTGCAATGGCTTATGAAGTAGCTGATAGTGTATCACATTTTTACAACTAAAAGTTTTTTTTTGAAAAATGTAACAGCTAGAAGTTATATTACTTCAATTTCCTTTTTTCATTTATCAAGCTGACTAAGACAGTTATGTCGAGTGAAATTTGTGGCAGCAGAAATTTCATTTGTTGGAAACAAATTCATCAGCATTTTCTAAAAGTTTAGTATCACATCACTTGAATTTTCTGATACTTATCATAGTTTGTGGTCCATGTTCAATATTTGAAAGGATACTTGTGTTCAACAAAGAATGGAAACTTGAGCTTGTTAATTTTTCTGACTTGTGTAAGTTATGGAGTTCTGAAGCTCTCAATTAACTTAAATATTTACTACGAGTTCTCTGGTATTCATTCAGTGTTATTTAGATCAGTGGATGAGGATCTACATTTGTTTGATTTTCCTAGCTAGAATCTCTATTCTCTAGTGATCTAGATGTTTAAGGTTAGTTTTCTTCCATTATTAAAACATGTTAAAGCAGCTACTTTCAGTTATCAGCCTTAATATTTAGAGATTCATAAAGTAAATGAAAAATAGTAAAAGTCAAGCAATGAGGCCATCGTTCCATGAGAATAATCAGTCTAGTGGTAGAATGCTTAAATGTATTTGAACACATTCTACATGTAAAAGAATGTACTTAAGCATACTTAATTATGCATTGGTCATTACTCATGCAGTTCATTTTCATTCTGGCAGAATGGATTCAGAGCAGCTCAACAGTTTTGCAGCTCATATTTCTTAAGCAGTTCTGTCATGTTCATGATAAGGTATTGTTGTATGCTATACTGAGTTCATCCTTCGTTATTGATATGAATGCCACACTAAGATCATCCCCCATTATTCAGTGAACTTTAACTGCTATTGTAACAAATTTTAAAGCTTCTCTTAGAAGGAAGAATATATTGCAGCTTCTATTTCCTACTCAGGAATGCTTACTAATTTGGGAAGAAGTATCATGTAGCTCACTTCTTGTAATTCAAGAGCGATGGTGGTGTTTTGTGCCATTGGGCTCCAGAATGGATTCAGCAAATGGAATATTGGTTGTCATTTTGTTGTACTTGAAACTAAGCCAATACCTGAACCTGATTCCATTCTTTAATTGAAGTGAAAACTCGTAAGAATAAAGCACATATATAAGAAAAGGTTAAACGTGTTATGAAAAGACAAACCTCCTCCCCTGCAAAGATCACCTCGTAATTCAGAATAGTCTTTACCACCATCAGTGTACACTTAACTACCAATATTAATTTTTTTATCTCGTTCCCCACAACCTTTCACTGTCATTTAGTAATCATGCGCACCAATCTGCAAGTTAAAGTTTATAATGATCCTTTTAAGAAAGTCCGTGGAAGACAATATGCAACAGCCTCTAAAAACAAGATATATACTTGTGGTTTGCAAAGTTTAGCTCTTATTCAATAAAGCAGCTGAGCTTGGAGAAATATGTTGCTTTTCACGGGTTTTTCAGCTATTAATACTCGTCTTATTGTGCCAGAGACATGCGAATACAATTTGGAACATTGCTAGCTGACATCGGACTCATCAATATCCCAAAAAAGTCAGAGGTATCAAGTTTGGAGTGTTTATATTATGAGTTGCACTGTCATCCTTTTTAAATTGGATGATAATAGTTTAGTACATTTAATATATATAATTGAACTATGAATTACTTCTGTCTAGAAATTTAAAATGAAAGGACAATAAAACTAGGCAGGAGGTATCTCAAGGACACTGTTAGACCGTGTTTACTTCAAAAGATTACAATGTTAAGGATATTAAGAACTGCAGTTACGTGTGCATGCCCAGCCAACAGATTGGGTAGACAAGCTGCATATTTTTGACAATTTGCATTTTGGTTCATGAATGCAACTTCGAATTATTTTCCAGTGCCTGCTTATTTCATATGGTTATCTCTTAGTATAAATAGCAACAGCTTTGACAGACCACCTTTTTCTGTCAAATTGATAAACATATTCTTTTGATTTGTTCCTTTTTCTTGTTTGTTGGAGAGAGAGAGAGAGAGAGAGAGAGAGAGAGAGAGAGCTTGATTTCAGTTTTCTTAATTTAAGAGTGGCTTGCTGGTTATCACTTCCCCCCTACTTATGGGTCAACATCTCTGGTTCAACTTGTTGCCTCCAGTATGCTTGATTTTGTTTATCTCTATCCCTATTATGAGTCATTTTACCCATTATTATGGTGATTTAACTTTGAAGTAATTGTTGAATGCAGATTGAGTGGAAGAAGAAAGAAAAGCTTGACAGTTGGCTTTCAGATATATCACAACCATTTAATATACATTCAAATCATTACTCAATTCTTAAGGTACATTAAATATTACCTGTTACTTTTCACATTTTGCCACGTCTGATGCCAGTCTCTTAAAAATATAGGGGTTGTACACCCCCCCCCCCCCCCCCTTTTTTTTTTCCTTTCTTTTTTGATAAAGTAAATCGATTTTGTTAATGGTTGAGCCAAAACTAAAAGCGCCTATATACATGTAGTATACCAAGATATGGGAGTTGTACTCTTATTTCACTTTCAGGGTTACAAAAATAGAAATTGAAGAAATGGTTATGTATTTAAAATATAAGGATCTTTTTTAACTTGGAGTGAGAAATAGGCCTTGGTAGGAGCAGCATGTATTGATTTTGGTGCATAGCATGGAACAGAAAGTTGAGAACTTTTATTGTATAAGATAATAACTGTCTCACCTATCAATAAATAAATATAAAAAACCAATTGCACATTATGAAAAGACATGAAAGCAAAAAACTATAGCACAATTAGCTCCAAAGGGCTATCAGTTTATGTCAGATCAAGTGCAATCAATGAAACCAGGAATCAATGCTAAGTTTTTCAAATTCCATGAATTAATCACCTACTAATCTGGAAAAACTCTAAGATGTTTAGTTGAGCTTTTAGGAGGAGGAAGAGGAGACCGAGAGCATGGATGTGTCTCCTTTAGCTCTTAATGTAAACTCTTTGGAAAGAGCAATATGAAAGCTTTTAAAGGAAAGATAGCGATTTTATTAAAATGCAAAATAGTCTTCGGTTTCTAGTTTCTTTTTTTATGTACCCATGAGGTTCCGATGTGTATAGACGATTGAGTTTGTTTCATAGTTCTCTACCTTTTGGTATATTGCTTGTATGTGGGGTTTATCCCCCTTCATTATGAATGAGATCTTTTACCTTATCAAGAAAAGAAAAAGAAAATCATAAAACAAGAAATCCTAGCACCCAAGGGTGTGGCCTAGTGGTCAATGAAGTGGGATAAGAACCATGAGGTCTCAGGTTCAAATCCCAGTAGAGACAAAAACACTAGGTCTTTCTTCCCATCTATCCAAGTCTTGGTGGGTAGAGTTACCTGGTACCTGTTGCTGGTGAGAGGTATCCAGTGGAATTAGTCGAGCTGTGGGTTAGCTAGCCCGGACACCAATGTTATAAAATAAAATAAAAAGACATCCTCTGGATCCTATTTAAATGACCACTATCACTTACCCGAAGAGAAAGATCCAAACCAGAGTTCATAGTTTTTTATTGTTCCAAACAAGAGTTTATAGTTTCAAGAACTTGGTGCTACATTCCAAGCCCGATGTCTACTGATTTCCCAATTCTTCTGTTCGATAGGAAGCACTGTCTCTTGGAATTTGACTATTTTAGCAATTGCAACATTGCAATCAGCTTCTTGCTTTTCCTAGAAAGATTTTCTGCTTCTTAATATCCTGTCACTAAGACGGGTCACGGGTCCCTATAAAGCCCAAATGCATTTGTTTCATGATATGCCAAATCTAAAAGAGGGTGGAGGCAAGAGATAGAGAGTGAGGGAGATTATTTCGCTTCAGCTCTTTCTTTTTATCTACTCACCTTTTTGACTTGTTTGGGTACTGATCCTCTATAAATATGGCTAGGCCGTATTGTGTGCAGGTCTTTATCCCAATATAGCTGCCAGAGAAGAAGGCATTGCTGCAACTGCTCTTGGGAACCTAAAACAGAGTGCAGGGCTTTTGACAAAGAATTACCCTGCGTGGTATGATGGAAAGCGAGAAGTTCACGTTCACCCTTCCTCAATCAACTCCAACTTAAAAGCTTTTCAGTACCCATTTCTCGTCTTTCTTGAAAAGGTTTGGATTTTCTCAGTGTTCTACTCTGAAAAGCTAATATTCAAGTTTTAGTCTCTGATCTAATCTACGGATGTCCTCCATGCTTACAACAAATTTTGCTTATATTTGCCACTAGTTTGTGAATGGGTGAATAATGGAACTTGCAGGTGCCTTCTTTTTATGAAGTTCGTTTTTTTTTTCTTTCATTAAGCTTTCGTCGTTTGGGATAAAAAAGAAAGCCCATGCAGGATAAGTAGATAACAACCTAACTGCATGCTTATCCCTATTGCATTCATTTGTACAGTGCATAAATCAAGGTACATGTTTGTTAATGTTTTGTTATTAGACCTTGGGAAGCCCCAAAGTTAGAAAACTAACGCCACCTTGAAGCATCTTGCTGGGACTAAATTTTGCTAATAAGAGAAACAAATCCGCTGGTAATAAGCACAGCTTATGAAGAGCTCTAATCATTATTTGCAAGTATGCTTTTTTTTTTTCCAAGGATGACACACAACTGTAACTTTATTTGGTTCTCAGGAAATTGTTTGTTGTTAAAATCCCTTTGATCTAAGCACGATTAGTTAGATTCTTCGAAGTCGGGCATCTCCAGCTCGACGT
Source organism: Petunia axillaris subsp. axillaris (assembly GCA_029990575.1). Lineage (NCBI taxonomy): Eukaryota > Viridiplantae > Streptophyta > Magnoliopsida > Solanales > Solanaceae > Petunia > Petunia axillaris. The sequence goes on along the minus strand of JARKNS010000010.1, from coordinate 31,165,935 downwards.
CAATTCACAGAACCTTTAAATTTCCTTGATGGACCATGGCACTTCAGATATGATGAAGTAAGGTTCTCTAATGTCATTAGAAGTTTACGTAGTTGATATGTAGGTAATGTCAATTTTAGGTTCAATATTCTGCTAGCTTAAATCACATGGTTGATACTTGATATAATCTATCTCTTACTGCTCTTAGTTCTACTACTTAGGTTTAGGATTGAGTCATGGAAAAGAATCTGTGTTAAAGATGCGAGAAAAATCATTTTGAGAATTTCCCTAACTCCTTGTAAACGCGAAGCCTTGTGTAAGTTACATTTCTTTAACTGAAGAAGTTTCTAAGGAAACTGAAATTCTACTTGTATGGGGACTCAGCCCTTTGATTTGTTTTGTCTTACTGTGCATGTCTAAACCTTATCTCTAAGCTTGGCTTGCTAAAAGAACCACATATTATCAACATGTGCTTAACTCAAATAATTACCCCATTTGTGGAATAAAACTGGGTATGTTGTTGTGATGTTGTCAAATAATTCATGAAGCTTTGTGTTTATCTTTTCACGCTATGCCGTAGCCTAGAAAAAGAATTAGAAGAGCAAGGTTTTGTTGTTAGCATGACTCGTATACGCATTAGACAGTTTGGCTTGTGTGAGAGTTTGATCCTGCACAAGCACTTAAGATACTGGATTGAGTAGCTCAGAACCTTTAAACCCTTTTTGAAGTCCTTACGCAATCCATAGGGACCAACTACAGAACTCAACATTTTCTTGCATATATAACCCGACTTTTGGGTTTGCACAAATTTTGGTGAGGATATACGAATAGGAGAAATGAGTTTACCGAGGTTGGTCTGATACCATGTGAAAGAATATAAGCATTCAATCCAGATTATTTACGTAATGGGTGGAGTAGCCCAAGGCCTTTATTAAATCCTTTTGAAGCTCTCACACAACCGATCTATTACATAACAATATATAACTCAACAAGGATTAACCTTGTCATTCTAACATAGTTGAGCACTAAATAAAGGTGCATTGGGAAAAAAGGTTCTCTAGTCCATAGAAATCCACTTTGACAAACAAGCACTGCTATAAGGACTCTAGAATTCTGGTTAAGTGGAAACAGCCATTGATGCTTGCATTAGAGTAGGCTACGTACATCATACCCCGACACCCCTCGGGGTGCGGCCCTTCCCCGGACCCTGTGTGAATGCGGGATGCTTTGTGCACCTGGCTTCCCTTGTTTAACTAAATATTCGTTTATTTGGAGATTGTGGGTTTGAAACCTTTTGAGTCCATGGTGGAAGGATATCTAAGAGTTCAAATTAGGTAGTAATATGTCCTTTTTCTCTCTGTGATTCCATAACAAACTTATTAGTGTGATTTGTACTGTTCAACTCAACTTTGGACTCAAGGTTTGCATTTCAAATTTTTTATCTACTGCTTTTGTCTTTATAATCAGTTTTTATCTCTGCTTGTATATTTTATTGAAGCATTTTCAAGATAAAATTCTTATTTATTCTACAATTTCAGGTAGAGACTAACAAGGTCTTTTTGCGAGATACCACTGTTGTCTCTCCTTATACTATACTGCTTTTTGGGGGCCCGATAAACATTCAGCACCAGGTATCTTCTGTTTATGGTCGTGCTTACCTGCTTTGTATTTTCCATAACTTGATAAGTTCTTGTTTCTTATGTCACAAGGAATAGTAGGTGTCAATTCACAATGTTGTTGCTCGAACTTTAAAGCATTGCACACATATGTTGTTGCTCGAACTTTAAAGCATTGTACACATTAGCATTGTCTATCTTATGCTGTCTAGTGACAGAGAAAGAAGAGACTTACCTGGAAAAGTAGGGAAAAAGGATAACTGTTGAGTGAAAATATTGATTTGCTTTTTTCCTATTTAGCATTGCTATACCAAACGCACTATATTGTACCTTCTGTGCACGCACCTTTTTGTTGGTTTACTTTCCATGATTTTCAGTGCAGAAGTAGGGTATTGCCTAGTTTAACCCTTATCCCCCCCCCCCCCCCAACCCCCACTCTAATAGGAGGAAAATAAAAGTTGCAATTACTTCCAAAGCAGCCAAGCTAAGTTTTTATGTTTTTGTTTCAATAGAATTATGAACAGCCCATATTGTTGGAAACTGGTTATCAAGTACTATGTAATAAGTAGCATAGTTTCTCTGAGTCCCTTCAGGGACATCCAATAAAAATGGGAAGTAGCAAACCTTCCATTGGCCTGTTCAATTTCAAGGGCAAAGATTCTCTAGAAAATTAGGTCAATCTTTAACCTGGGTCCAGATTGGATTCCAATATTGGCGAGACCAATTAGTAATCCCTGATAGTGCAGTCATATGCAGGAAAAAAAAATTAGACCCATCTTATCACTCCAGCATAGATAACTGTAGACTAGTTAGCAGTTACGAAAATAAATTATTTGGTTCTCTTAATGAAACCTGTCTCAAGGAATTCTATCTTACCCTCTTATTTCCATTTTCCTCCCTAATGCTGTGTAATTGTTCTTTTCCAGACTGGAACAGTTACCATAGATGGATGGTTGGAAGTTGCTGCACCAGCACAAACAGCTGTGCTATTCAAAGAACTCCGGCTGACTCTTCATGATATTCTCAAGGGACTTATTCGCAATCCTCAGGTAGATGTTACATATTGATGGATAGTGCAACTTGTTTCAGTACTAATAATTACTGTGTCTTCCTGGTATATATATATATATATTTGTGTGCATTTCCTGTATTTAAGATACTCCTGTCTTTAAATACCTCATTGCAGCTTCCATCGCAACTTGATGAAATATAGAACATGCTTCTGATATTATCACTGCCTGCAGATTGGAAACACGGTTAGAGATAGATGATGAGCTCCTCCCCCCCCCCCCCTCTCCCCAACCAAAAAAAAAAAAAGAAAAAAAGCTGAATCCCAAATCACTTCCCTATTAAGTCAGCAATGCGCTTCCCTTTGACCCTTGATCTGCACTTTGGGGCCATTCTACAAAAAATCCTTAATATGTCCTATCCATTTTTCTATCTACAATGTCTCTTTTGACATTTGTTAGGAGACTCCACTCACTTTGGCTATTCCCTATTGAAGGTAAAATCTCAAGCACATGCCTCTACTTCCAACAAACATAAAGCTCTGCACAGACTTCCTCTATGACCTTTAGATTTCCCTGTCTAATGCCCTCTTCACAATGTGCCCTCTCCACTTTGGTTATTCCCTCTTGAAGGTAGAATCTCGAGCACATGCCTCTTTTCCCTTCCAGCAAAGAGAAAATTCTGACAACCTTCCTCTATGACCTCGAAGGTCTTCCCCTTGTATTGGAGGCAAGATCTTCCTCACCAAAATGGTAACAATAGGCTCGAGATTGTAAACAACGTGCAGAGGCACAGGGCACAGGGAGCCTTTTCGTTGTTTAACTTATTGGCATTTGTTTGCATATCATTTTTTTTCCTTTTGTGCCAATAATTTCTTTTCCTTTTATAGCTGTTATAAAATGCTTTTAAGGTTTCACGTTCTAGTTTGCTTTCATTCAAATGTTCAACCCTCTAAACTTTGTCGAGTGGGTTATAATAAATTCTCGACACTTCATATTTCAGGCTTCCAAGGTGACTGATAATGAAGTTCTCAGATCAATAATCCAGTTACTATTAGAAGATAAACAGTGACAAAACCATATACCCTTGGATCGGGTGTTCAATGCATAGCAGAAAGAGCTCAACCTATTGTGAAACATGTGGTTACCTTTAACCAATTAGATTAACCAATCCATGGTTCTAACAAGCACATGAGACAAACTCCTCCAGAAAAAGTAGAAACCATGGAGGGGGAGGGGAGACGACGAAGAAAAGAAGAAAACGGTAGAAAAATAGGACAGAAAGAGATTTGCATCATCTGACAACATATCAACAAAGACGGATGGAGAATTATTCATGTTAAGAAGAGGAATTCGATGTTTCCTAATTCATTTATGAGGCGGATCCAGAAGAACTATTCATAGTCAATCTCCTCTTCCAACAACTACAGATTTCATATGTTAGGAAGAGGAATTCAATATTTAACGAAATATTCAATTCACTTACCTTATAATAATTTTCCTCATACAGTAGTTCTCTTTTGGATATAATTTAATTAAAAATATAATATGGATGATCTATACTATTAAGCAAGTATATTACGATAAATTTTCAGTCGCAAAATGATACAAACTTTAATGTTAATAAATTGGATGAACCGTTTTGCACAGTTTAGGCTGTGGCCTAATTTTGCCTTCTCCGTTTCGAGCAGGCAAAGGGCCCAAGGGTATTATTTGCAACAAATATATACCCATTTTAAAACTCTCTCTCTATATATATATTTAACCAAACATTTGAAAATAAATACAACCAGATTTTGCTTACTATAATTGGTGTATGACTCGGTGTGTGCTCATCACACTGTACCTAAAGGTGCCTTTAATTAATGAATAACTATGCTAGGATTATATGTGTCTTATAGAAATTAGAAAATTACAATCTATCAATTTTACGTGGTAAATAATAATACAAATTCTTTTATGTGGTTAACAATAACCATATAGTAATAAACAAAAATTGTATTTCGAGAGTCACTGAATTAGTTTGTAATAGTAGCATGTTATGTACCTCAGGTTTAAGGAACTTCAAATGAAAAATTATGCATAATGTAAATAAGAATCATGTATTTTAACCTTATCAAAAATGTTTTGTTTTACGTTCCAAAACAAAGCGCATTACTTAAGGGTAATTTTATGTGCTTTTATTCAAATAATGTTAGTATATTATAGGGAGATTTACAAATATATACAATCCTAACACCAAAATTACAAAAAATACCAACATTATTCCATTTTACAAAAAATACCAACATTTTTTTACACATTATATACAAAAATCAACAAAACTAATAAATTAGGTTCCTCCTTCTTCTTACTGCCCCCCCCTCCCCCCAATTGCTACCACCCCAGGCGGCGGCGCCGCCTAATCACCGCCGGCCGCCGCCATCCACCACCGTTTTTTTTTTTTGTGTGTTTTTGAATCTAAAAAATGAAATACACATAAATACAGTTGCAAAATGCATTTAAACAAAAAAAAAAAACATACACATACACAAAAATATATATTATACATACACTAAACACTCATATACATACCCGGATCTACAGATCTATGAATTATACATACAAATTTATGTGTGTCAAGCTTGGATTTACATACACACACATAAAACATACAAAAATATATAATATATACTCAGAAATACACATTCATACAATGATATACACATACATATACTATGCACTTGTAAAAGAGATCCATATACATACAGATACATACACAAACATACAGTTTCATACACCTGTATAAAACTAAACATACAATTTGTTCCACCTTCAGACAACCACCAACAACCACCACCACATACACATACACGTACATACACATACAAAATCCAAAAAAAAAAAAAAGACAAAAAGAAGAAGAAGGAGATGAAGCAGATCGGAGCTCCACCGGAGCATCCATGTAGCAGCAACAAAATCCAACCACCAGTGGAAGTAGATTGGAGCAGCTGCTTCACCAAATCAATAACGCAGCAACACCTGCAAATTCGGGCAACAAAACGACGGTGAAGGAGGAGCAAATTGGTGGCGGAGGAAGAGTAGATCGGCGGCAGAGGAGGAGCTGACTGGCGGTGCGGAGGTGGGTGGAGGAAAGGGAGAGAGAGAGAGAAAAAAAAAATTAGGGTTTGGTGTTGGAGAGAAGGAAAAATGAGAAATCTATATGTTTTGTAATAAAAATAGAAATGTCGTTATATTTTGTAATTTCTCAATAATGTCGTTATATTTTGTAATTTTGATGCTTAGTGCGTCAATTAGCGTAAAAATGTCTATATTATATTCTTACTTCTCATCTCATCTCAACATGAAATCTACAAAAGTCACACGGGATTAATATAAATGACTAAATGAGAACTAATTATTGCATTAATAACTTTTTAAATGGAAGAAAAAAGTTCGAATGTAAACATTATATTAATGATAGATTATTTAATGATAAGATTCTTTTTTTTTGTTTTACACTTGTGTTTTCTTTGGACCGACTAATCCAAATGTAGAAGGTTCGTTATGGTGGTAAAACATTCCTTATATTAAAAATAAATCAACTTTGAAGGTCCGAACATGATTAATGATGGAGGAGTAGTTACTGCTTCGGGAGCCGGGTCGTGGTGGTAAGAATGTGTTTTAGTGATAAGTAGGATCTAACAATTAGGCTAAGACATGATTAACCATAGTAGGATCTTATAAATATCATAATATCATCTCCTTTTTCCCTTCCCATTTTCCACTTCTTTATCATAAACACAGATCACAAATCTCACACACACACTAATGGCGAAGCGGTCCTTTTTCTTTTCTTTCTTTCTCCCTAGAGGCGACACACTAATTTACCTAATTGCCCTTTTCTCCATCCTCTCTCTTCTCCTCCACCACCTCTCCGCCGTCTCCGCCGCCGAGAACCGCCACTTCGAGGGTTTCGACGCCGATGAAATCGACGATTTTGTCGAATCCACCGATGACCCCATCTCATCCACCCACCACCTCCCTCCCCCACCCCCTACCACTACCCTCTCTGTCTCTGACCCTATTGAATCTCACCATGGTCCTCCTCCTTCATCTGATCCTTCCACTCCCGTTGAATCTCAGCCGTCCGATCCGAAACCTGCTTCGACGTCGTTTGAGTACTGGGATGAAGATGAATTTGAAGGTATTCCTCAATCTATACCCTCTGGTTCCCCTTTAATTACTGAATCTGCTACTGCCACAGCTTCGGATCCCGGTTTGAAGCCCGAAGTAGAGCCCGAGCCTGAACCCTTAAGCCCGAAAACGATATCTGCTTATACAGTTGAGATAGTTTGTGTTTCTTTCTTGATTATGTTTGTAGTAAACTATTTTACTGGGAAAAAGGAAAATGAGAATATAGCATTAGCTTGGGCTAGTAAGTTTGCAACGAAAGATTCGATTTTCGAGAAGAATTTCAGTTTGTTGGGTGTTGGAGAAACCGATGATTCGCCATTGTTGTTGAAAGAGGGACAGAATGTGTTTAAGTTTTATGCTAGTGGGAGGAGATTTTGTCAGGGTTTGTTGGCTACGATGGAGTTGAAGAGCAGGCACGATTTGATTTCGAGGTTGTATAATATGGTGGTGCCTTGTAAAGATGAGATAACGTTCGAGGTGTATATGAATGACGATGCAATGGATCAGGTGGTTTTTGCTGTGGCTAAGAAGAAATTGGCTAAGACTATGCAAAAGGAGATTACTGATCTGCAGAGGTTTGCATCATTGGTGAGTCCACCCAATGGGAGGAAATGGATCGTTGATGAATTGGCTGTTGTTTCAGAGTCGAAGGAGGTGGCTGGGGATCTGATTTCTGAGACCGTGCTTGATCAGGTTTGGTGCTACTTCAGTTACCCTCTCAGATATTGTATTAGTTCGACATGTGTTAGTGATTTGTGCTTGATTGAAATTTTCTGTTCATTTACTTGAATGGTTAGTTGGAATATCTTATATAGCTCAAGTGTCATGCTGGACTATTGTATGTTTCCAGTTGACGTGATTCCATTTATATGTTTTCTATATTGTGGCTCTTGCTGGAAAGCCGTGGAGGCTTCTAATAGAGATTGTTGGAGCATGGAAACCCCATGTGCTTAAATGTTATAGGACTACTATCTTTCAGGTTCTGGTGGATAGTGGTTTGACGAAGCTGTAAGTCAAGAGAGTTATGATGAAACTACAAAATAGTTACATCAAAAAAGAAAGTACAAAGTAATTGCTTCCTGTGGAAGCTGATTGTGATATATAGAGCAGGAAGAGAGTGGGCAATGAGAATGGCTCGGTGAGGCAAAACCCTGGAGGCTTGCTTGAGCCTAGACGTAATGTTTCGTTATATTTTTAAAATGTACTCGAGTAAATACTCTTCTTAGAACTTGCAGATCCATTGAGTATGATAATGACTATAGTTTCTTTATCCCAAAATGTCTTGCCTTTACTAGCATGAGTATTTGTTGTAGTACCATAAGGTTGTTCATTGTTAACTGGTGTACATTTACTTTTGGATGTATTTTAAGATGGAAAATGGATAAAAAGGTTATTGACTATTGAGTTTGGCAAAAGTAGGTAGAAGAACATTATAATATCTTCTCCCTAATAGCTCGACTTCGCTAGATATTTCTGGAGACTAAAAAGTATGTAAATAATGACACTACATATCACGGGTGGTGCTCTTAGCACTAGTCCAGTTGACATCTACTTTCTTTCTTGAAAGACCTGACGCAATTTTGAATTTATGATTCACTTTACCTCAAAAGCCAATCCTTAAAATTCCTTACTTTAGATTCTGTAAGAAGTGACAAGATTTGATAGATTTACAATACCTTCAGTAATACAGGTATGCAGTAACGTTTACTTGTCCGGATAAGCAGTTGACCTGTTGTAATCAGACTAATTAGTATTCTTAATGTTTTTCTAGTATTTGGTAAAACTGTTACAGAAAAATAAAGCATCCTATCTTTTCTCCGTGTATCGATGTGAGTAGAATTTGCTCGAAGCAGCATTTATGGTACATAAAACGAATTCCAGTAGATATTCCAGGAGTATTGAACTGTTAAGTTGAAATGAGGTGTCTGAGAAACTGAGCAATATTAGATTTTTGTATTTGTTTTTGAAGAGCTGAAATCAGTCGGTTTACTGTTCTTATCGTCAATAGTACCAAGAGGGTTAAATCTACTACAAATATTCGAATATGTGCTGTGGAAATTCTGTGAAGGAGATTATTTGCTGATGAAAAAGGATTTGGCTTCATTTGAGACCAGAACTCTTGGATAGCTTCTGTTGGAAGGTCATTTGTTGGAATCTCTGGTGAACTCCCCCGTATTTTTGTTTCTGAACTTGGTTAACGTGTTTATACATCTCTCTTCTGCTCCAGTATATGTATTTATCCAGTTTTAGCCCCTCCTTTTTGTCTCTTGTGGTTGTAACTGTAACCTACCCATTATTAGGTTTATTTGTCTGTGCTCTATTATGCCCAGAGGTGAAAGTTGTTTCTTTTCATTTGCTCTGTGGATCATTTGTTTATTTGCTTCACAATAACTGCAGTCTCTAGAGAAGCTAGCAATGAACTTCTGTTGCTCTCTGAAGAGCATCCTAAGCGAGTAGTATGTGATGTGGCTTTTATATTAATACCTGCAGGTTTTCGGTGACAAAGCATATGAGAAATTCGGCAAAGGTTTCATCTCGATGCATTTCTCTGATCAACATCTGGGCTCACACAAGAAGATGCTGGTGTTCAAGTTTGCTCTTCCTGATGCCAAAAGCATGGGTGACATGACCAGGCTTGTGGCTCTTGTACCTTATTACATTGACTTAGTTGGACGATACAAGCTGAGCTCCCATGTGAGTAATTATGGCTGAACCTTTTGCTGTATATGAAATTAAAAAAAAAAACATCACATTTTTTTTTTTTTTTTGGCTTCTATCTTTCAGGCCCGCACTAAAACTGAAGGAGCAAGAATGAAGGTTGCCCAAGAGATTTACAAGGAGCTACAGAATGCCAGGCAAGAAGCGCTGCAGAGGAAGAAGGCTGAGCAGCGAAAGAAGATAGAGGAAGCTGAGGCTAAGCTTGGTGCAGAGGCTCTTCGCAAGAAAGAGGCTAAAGAGCGTGCTCGACAGATGAAGAAGGCAATGCCAAAAATGAAGATGACCCGTGGTTCGTAGAGTTGAATTTGTATGCCATCTCAATCTTCTCTAGATCCCGTCTGTGGTCATCGTGTCCCAGTGTCGCTGAATTTGCTTCTCTTATTAGGTAGACGGGATGTCTTTCTGTTGGTGTTCTGTATCTTAGTTAAGTAGTCTAGGAGTCTTTCTTATTTTGGCCACATATGTGGATTTTGACTTAGTTTGGTGCCTATTGTGAAGTAATGGGTACACTCGGTTAAAAATAAATTTTTGTTAGAACTGGAACAGCTTCTAATTACACTAAGAAAGTAGAGAATATTAGAGTTGGAAATTTGGTGGTCTATATATGACTGGTATGATTGCTTGCACCAATTTTTTATGAGTTTATCTGGCTACTATAGAGCTGATGAAGCAGTTGCCACATTGTTGACCACTTGTGTCCAATTTTACTTTCTTCTGATTTTAACCCACATTTATATTGCAATGCAAGATTTGTTATCTTGAGAGCTTGTGTTGTTCCAATTTTAAATGTCACCCACTGGCTGTAGATAAATGCTGATATAAATCTGAAGATTCACTTGCTGAGCAACTGTATGATCCAGTGTACTCTTGTTTCCAAGATTGCTCTAAACTTGTCTCGTGCACGTAGTTGCTGACATAAAACAATGAAAATCTTCATAATAAAAAGCTTTATTTATGATGTATAATCATTTTCAAATAGTAAGAAATCGCACGGCCTTGACAAAACTAGTTTTACTTTTACAACAGAAGAAGTTTCTGAATCTGAGATTTGGACTAATCCCCCTTTCCCCAGCAATTCTGTGATTAATGCATCTTCAATAATAGTGAATACTATAACATCGGCATTGGCGCACTGCCACATGACGTCGTCATCTTTTCAGTGAGGAAAATGAGAAAATATTGCGCAGCTTTTTCTTGAATAATAGTGGTAAAGCTGAACCAAGAATTGGCCAAGTGGTTAGGATTGCAACATATGCAAGCACCCATATTGAAATTTTACTGCGCCTGGAGAGCTGATTTAGACATCTTTTAACAGGAACCATAACTGCACTAAAATCTGGTTCAGGAGCCGGAGCAAACTCATTTGTTGCATTTGTTTCTTGTTGCACCGTACCGTTGTCACCCCTAATACTATCTCCAGCCTTGTCATCTTCAGTCAGTTGCTCACTCTGCTGACATCCTACTTCAGCTGGTGGCTCATTGCTAAAAGCAGTCACTAAACCATCTTCTCTAATATTCACATATGGTGCATGATCAATGGATGATTCCAGGGGACTGTCCACCGTGGTATTCTGTATCTGCATAATGCAATAGCATGAAGATATAAGGGCTCCAAGTCACTCTAGCATCAAGTATCATTCTTATATATAAGTATTCACCATTGTCTGTCTGGGGTCTTCACAATATATTATTAGAAGACCGCTATCATCAATGCAGCCAATTTTTATCAAGTAGCCAATTAACTAGGTAGGAAAGCTCATCTTCGAAGTATGGGCAGTTTTAAGGTGAGAGCACAAACGGCTTACCATTTCTCTGTGGATCAATGGGCTGGAGTGCAAAGCACAAAGGAACTCGTCGACGGCCCTAACCCACCTGCACACAAGGAGCACATGATAAACTTGTTCTCATTCAAATGTTATGTTGTCATAGCTCAAACTACTAAACAGTCAACCACACACTTCAATATAAACTTGAAGAAGCAAGTGATGCATTCGACTACTAATCAAATGCAGTTCACTGACTCCCTAATTTAGGTCCCCTATAACAACCCCATTGTCTATACCCACTAAACCTCAGTTTTTCCTTGATCTTTTGGTTTGGAAGCATTTTTGGCATGCTGAAAGAATTGGGTTTAACTTATAATAACGAGATGCAGTGCTAATCAGATATAGCAAAAGAATTGCAAATGAGTTAAATTGCAATGGCAAACACCATGTATATGAGAGGAACACAACTTACCAGAGGCTTTTTGCAGTCATCCCTTCAAAATATCCCAAGTGTCCCCCATGGTGTGTGGTAGCTAGTACAATATTTTTGTTTGCCCTGAAAGAGAAACATGTTTTCATGCTACATTTAGAGGCACATGCATACGAGCGCACACATGAATTGAAAAGTAAAAGAATACGATAATCAAGGGCATACACAAATGAAAGCCTCAAATGCCATTAGGTGATGTTTTTCTTACGATAAAGTACTTTAGTGAGCACCCGAAACTTTTTTTAGGGATAATGATGGTGCCTTTAGCCAGCTAGCGCGCATCTCAACTATTAGTAGGAGTGATCGCTAACTCCTACCATTGCAAGTACGAGTAACTCTGCTCACCAAGGCAACGCAAATGGGAAGAAATCACCTAAGTGTTCTCTGTGATCTTCCATGTTTTCGCTCATCTCATTAACCAATAGGCGGCACCCTGGGTACTGAACACCCAATAGACGTCGAGAAATAACTGCGCACCCTATAGAGAGAGAGAGAGAGAGAGAGAGAGAGAGAGAGAGAGAGAGAGAGAGAGAGAGAAGTAAGGTTTCCTGAAGTAGTTCCTTCTTTCCATTCAGTATGGCTCAAGACTCACTCCAAATACTTGACACATTAAATTGATCTTTCATGTCTTACTTAATAAACATACAGTTATATCTTTTTTTTCCAACAACGATATAATTTTGCGACTGTATTACTTCACATCCAATCACTTTGAAATGAAGCTAAAAGGACAGACTCTACAACACGAAGAATGACATACCTGCATTCATCCCATGGAATTGCTTCCATTGTACAGACTGGATCATCCAAAGCACTAATGCACAGGAGTGGAACCTTCACATTTCCTATATAACTGGTACAGCTAGATTTCCTGTAATACGTATCAACAGTCTTGGGGGTGGAGGGGAGGGGTTGAAGATACTGATTAATAAAGTTTTGGATGGTAGTATTGAAAAAGAGGCCAAGTTTGATACCTCAAGATCAGCAAGAACACGAGTAGCATGGTGGTCAAAATCTCTGACAGAACGCGACTGCAAGAGAAACAAAGAAACAAAGCCAGCAAATAAGCAAGACAAAAGATATATTGTCTACTTGTTAGTTGCATAAATCATCAACTAGATTAACTCTTTTACAAGGAACACAGCGAAATGTTGTAATTAGGATGTCCTAGAGGACTTCACAACCTCCTTGAAGTTACACGAGATTAGAATACTAGAACTTATATCTGATTGCGACATGTTCTAGCTTCTTGATACTGCAATAGTGGTAAAAGTTCAAAGAACATCAAAGGCTTCTTGTCCCCTACTAATATTACAATTTGCTTTCCTATCTTCTCTATAGTAGATGTCTCATCTCAATAACAACACCAGAAACTAAATTAAAATGTATAGGCATCCATATTCACAACAGTACAGCTGTCCCTGCATTTATATTTATCTTTGTTGTATACCAGATGTTAGATTTTTTATTTACTATAGAACACGTCTACAGTATATTATACTAATTAGTATTCCCCCGACTGACAACGACTATTTTATGCAGAGTCACCAGTGTGCTCCTTCATCTCCTAGAGGCTAGAGTCCATAACTTGCTTTTCAGGAAAACATACAGTTGAATCGCATGCTAGAAATCCCAGTAACTAGAATAACACTATACTTTAACTAGGGGAACTCCATAAATGTAAGTTTTGCATAGCTGGTCCTAGAGCTACCTCTAACATTGAGTTAATTAAAACATGCTCTGATAGGTACATTCTATGTGTGCTCCCTGGTTAATAATTAAATAGAAAGGGGTTCCATGAATGAAACCAGCCCGAGAGGGAAACGGGTACTGAAGATTCATGTAACCGAACCAACAAGTTTGGGATTATTGAGGCTGAGCTGATTGATTGATTTTAATGATGGTCATTGAAGATAAAGCTGACAAGATATCACTAAGAGAAAAAGATGACCTTAGTGATGCCTTCCCAATCTGCCAGACGAGACAAAGTACTCTGATGCCTGCAAAACTCGAATTTATCCACACAAAAGAATTACGACATCTGAAATAGAGAGCCAACTTAAATACAAGTACAATAAATTTGAAGAACATGGATTAGTTTAAGGATTAATGTAACCACAGCAAAAAGCAAAGCTACTTGATGAAACACAATACCAGACAAACTGATAAAAGAGATTACAGGGACTTACAGCTTGGCATAATCTTTTAATCCAATTGTTAAGGCTCTGTCATAGAATCTCTGCACAAGCCTGCGATTAATAAACCTGTCACAAATCTGAAAAGGAAATAGAGATTTTACTCAGATACATACAGGAAAGGAAGGATCCTTCTGTGAGAGCAGAAAAAGACAGATAAACCTTCCCACGACAGAATAAACCTTAGAAATGACTAATTTGACTTTAATTAAACTAGGTTACCACCATCACAATCTTCATCAGGCATCTTGACATAATTGCTTCAGGATAGACAACCCTTAACCCAAGTGGATAATAGAATAAAACTTAGTTGGAATACCATATGAAGAATGAAATATGTGGAACCAAAGTTAGAAAACACCAATAACATACAAAATTGCCAAAGCATGCATATTAGTTAGTTTAGATACTAACCAAAAGGTCCCAAGGAGAACAAATAGCAGCTGCCCCAACAATTGCAGTATTAACTCCTTCCTCACCAAGATATTTTACCTAGAAATTATTAATATAATCAATAAGATTTCTTGGCTTCATCCACAAATTAGAATAGGAATGCTCATTTTACTTAAATAGCTTTTGAAATCAAATAATTAGCACATTAACTCATGCTCAAAGTTTGTAACATGTCAGACCAAAGCAGATGGACCGAAAAGTAAACTGAGAATAATCTTGTTTAGATGTAACTTCCATACTAACATGGAAATTTTGTGTGATGGTCATAATGTCGCTATAACAAGGGACTTACTAAATAATTATGAAAAACTACCTACCAGAGCACTGTGAAAGCCATAGAAACAGTTGTCATATGCTTGTATTCATGTTCTGCATGCAAGTATATGAATTATTCTGACTACAATAACATCTCCAAAGAAATTTACTATTACAAGCTATGATATTCTCTTACTAAATCTTTCAAATTTAGTTTCAGCTTCAGGTAAACATAATTTAGCACACAAGTGTAGCAGAATTTGGTGGTCATAGAAGGAAAGGTAACAGATATTCAATAAAAGAGCATGTAATGGTATACCAGAACATTAGCACCAATGCTAGTGCCAACAGCAAACAAAGGAGCTTGAGGGTATAGGGTGTGGAGATGCTCAATGACTTTGCGGACATCCTCCGTCCATCCAGCATTATAGAAGCAATCAGACTGCCATTTAGATATCATGAATGTTGAGCTTTCATCGGTAAGGTAACATATTACTAGCAAAGTTATGCACCTTAGACTACCACATTAAAGTCACTATTTCCATATTATTTATATAACATGAAGAGAGAAATTTATCAACATAGAGTTCAAGAGGAACAGTAAAAATTATGGGAATGAGAGGCACCATATTCTTTTTTCCTAAATTTCCTCAGGGATAGCTTCTAGCCTTGCTATGACAAAAATGCAGTCTAGTAGGAGTAATTGAATTACGAAAAAATGGGAAAACTAAAGATCGGATCTTGACAAAAATGTCCACTCTCCTTGCTTATAGAGGACTGCTGTATTTCTGTAGAGATGACTCAACTCAAAGATAAGCAGCTTCCTTGAGCAAAGTATCAATACCACCAGTCAACCTCATCCAGAAAGTGTCATTAGAGGCGCTGAACTTATTAGTGATGATCGCATGGCATGCACGATTATCACTGCAGACCATAATATACTTAAGTAAATATCACCTTCACTTATCTTTTGACCAACTACTTCTGCAGAGCAGCAAAAAATGTTTTAATGCAGCAGTACAGCTGCATCCCTAGGCGACTAACATGAAGTCAAGCACATATCAGATTTACTTGAAGCAAACTGGAAAATAATTCATCTCTGCTAGGCAGCTATACACCTATACTTTAAACTGTTATGCTTGTGAAATAGATATAAGGCAGTTCCAATGCAAAAACTAGGTAATTGACCAGCAACTTATAATTAGAAGTCCATAGCATCTCTCCTCTCCAAAGAAATTCAACTGAAGGAACTAGATCATTTTTTCTCTGATCAGAACCCACTAAACAGGAAAAGACTCTTGCTTAAGCATGGAGTACTCACAGTTATTGACACTCCCCCGAGACCCCGGTGATTGCTCACGACGACATTCCATCCACATTTAGCCATCTTGAAAGCAAGATGCTTTATGTACTGCAAAATAAAGAAGATTTAAGACCATTATCATGTTGGAACAATAAAATTTTGTAAAAGCCAGAAGGTCTAGTTATATCAATTGAGAAAGGGGAAGAAAAATGTTTATAAACAGAGAGGAAACAAAGAAAATAAAAGCTTGGTGGAGGAAGAAATTATTTTTGCACCAAAATTGTTTTTCCAACAGAGAAAGAGACATAAACAAGCAAAAAATCATAATTTTGAAGGAAATGGGTTAAGAGTGTTCGAAAGCTTACAGCAGACTCAGAGTCACTTGTTAAACCAGGAATCACTACCATGATGGGATTTTTATCATCACTCTGAACTCCATCAAGACCTTCGAAGGGTGGCTTTTGAACTAACACATAAAAATAAGCAGAAATTGGAGGCAGCTTACTCAATTAAGTAGCATAATAAAGCAACGCAGATACTCAAGAATTAGAACACCCATACACTTGTGCAAAATACTCGTTCGGTCTTGCGGAAGCTTGTAACTTAAGGAAATTACTTTCTTTTGAAGTAGTAAATATCTTATTGATGCAAATCAGCATAAAGAAATTTTGTCTGACAATATATCCAAAATTGGAGCTTCTTAAAGTCCTTCAATCTAGTAGAGAAATTGAATTCTTCGCCAAAGTACATTGTCATGTTCTTGAGCTTTATTCTTTACTTTAGAGTTCAAAAGTATTAAAAGTTTAAAACACAAGCATGCTCTACAAAATTACAAGTAGTAACAGCCACTAATGGAATGAAGACGATGATTAAAATGTACTTTACCGTCCACATTCCTTAGCCAATCCAAAGCTATTGTCCCACCATCAGATGTCTGAAATATCTGTCTGGAGGCAAGAATGCATTAGTGACCAAAATGTAGCAACTCTTCATCTGAAAAAGTAAGGTATGAGAATATTATCATTTTACTATCTCAAAGGTAACTGCCTTTCAAACAAGTGTGTCTCAATTGCATGTCCTAACGGAACAGTATACTTAACACGTTAAATCGATACTTAAACAGTTCAAATGGTTAGTGTACTAAGCAAGATATTTTTGTTAATTGTTACCTTCGATAACTGCAAACGGGTGCCCTTCCAAAGAACTGCAAAAAGGCAGTCTGAAGATGAGGACTACAAAGCCATGGAGTAGATAAATACCTACAATAAGCAATACGAAAATCCCAATGAATAAACAAAAAATACTCATGTCACACAAACTTAAGCTCAAAACTCCAATATTCTGACAATCCTACAACTTGCAAGATACAATTCAAGAATTGTTGTCTATAGTTAACACTTCTTTATGATTTATGCCCGGCTCCCTAAAGTTGGCAAGATAAGTCATCTAGCTGCCTCAACAAAATTGTACTAGTACATGATTTAGACTATATAATCCACCTAATATAAACAGGGTCTATTTCAATTTTTCCAAATCATCATCAAATTTTACCAAGATTACATTTTTATTCATCCCCTTGTACAGATTTTTTACCTGCCATTAAGAATTTTACATTTGGAAACAACTTGTTGGTACAGCTCAGAACAAGAATTAAAGGTCAAAGACACAGGCTTTCCTCTAAACCCAGTGAATAAATCTTGAAAGAAGTGAATCTCTATAAAATGATAGAGAAATACACAGAGTAAAAAAAGAAATGCTAATAAATAATGAGAAATTGGTATCAAGAAAGCAGCTTTGAATAAAAGTTCATATGGGGATTCTGAGTTAAGTTCAAAGCAATCCATGGGGATCTGAAAAAAATATTTGAAAAAAAAAAACAAGAAAATTGATGGAAAAAAAATGTTTGAACAAAAGGGGTAGTTAAAATGACAAGGGAGAGGAACAGTTAGCCAATAAAACTGGAATGTTGTACAAATGGTTTGGGCCATTTTGGAATCAACACGTGATAATAGAGTGCCAAAAATTATATTTTCTTTTTTCTTGTTTTCGATATTTCTAAAGTTTAGTCTTGTTTCGAGTATGTTTTAACCTTTCTAGAATGTATAAGTTATATAAAATATTAATACTATAGTAGAGTTCTATATCTAAGAGTTACAGATATATATAAGTCGAATACTTTCGAAATTACTCACATGATAAATTAAAAGGAACTAACCGTGAATGTTTAAGTTTATATTGAACATTGTTAAAATTGTCTAACATTCAGTAACAACAAGAGGAGGTCAGTGTTTAGAATACTGTTATCAAACACCTTTCAATTTGTCACTATACACGCCTCTAGTTTGTTAGAGGAGAAAGAGAGCTATCAATGTGATCCTATTCTCGTAGAACAGGACAATCATTCTTACAATTCCTGCATTTATCAACATCATGCTATTTAGGAGTGATTCATATTTAACATGCGGCCAATATAAAATGAAATTATAGATAAGATGAATCTCTATGATAATATTTTTTTGGTAACCTTCTAAGAGTGGTATTTGACATGCAATCACATATTAAATTACGCCGATAATATTGTAAAAGTATATGTAAGATGTTACAATATGTAACTGCATAGCTTTTTGGCCACATTGTGTGCTCCAGTGGTAGGGTTATATTAAGAAAGAGAGACGATTCAAATGGAGTGGATTGAAATAGTACTGCCTTAACAAGTCAAGCTTTACAAATTACAACAGATGAGCAATTCAGTATTCCGAATCTGACTTGGAGCTCGCTCGTCCCCCTCCCCAGCACTGTGTGACTAAATGTATAGCGATAACAATGGGCACTGCCACATGGATGACATTGTCATCTTCTCAGTGAGGATAGGGAGAAAATGTTCCGCAGTTTTTTCTTGAAAAACAGTGGTAAAGCTGAACCAAGAATTGGCCATGTGGTTATGATTGCAACATATGCAAGCACCCATATTGAAATCCTGCTACGCCGAGAAAGCTGATTTAGACAGCTTTTAACAGGAACTGTTATTGCTTCAAACTCAGGTTCAGGAGCAGGATCAAACTGAGTTGTTGCAGTTGTTTCTTGTTGAACTGTGCTATTGCCACCCCTAATACTATCTCCAGCCTTGTCATCTTCGACCGGTTGCTCATTCTTCTGACTTCCCACTTCACCTGATGGCTCATTGCTAAATGCAGTCACAAAACCGTCCTCTCTAATATTGACATATGGTGCCTGATCAATGGATGATTCCAGGGGACTGTCCACTGTGGTATTTTGCATCTGCATAATACAATGACATAAGACATAACTTCAAGGTTCCCAAAAGCGTCAAATATCATGCTGATATATAAGAATTCACCATTGCTTTTATGGGGCCTTCACAATAACTTTCAAGCAGAGCTATCAATCAATATAGCCAATTAAGTCTGCATACCTTTTCTCGGTGGATCAATGGGCTGGAGTGCAAAGCACAAAGGAATTCATCAACGGCCCTAACCCACCTGCACATAAGGAGCATATGATAAACTTGGTTCCCATTAGGTATTGTTGTCGCATCTCATGAACAAAATAGTCACTACTGTATAACAGCGAGATGCAGTGCTTATTAAAACAAATACTTTTAAATAAAATGATTACAACACCATAAACCATGTCTATGAGAGGAACATAACTTACCAGAGGTTTTTTGCAGTCATCCCTTCAAAATATGCCAAGTGTCCGCCATGGTGTGTGGTAGCTAGTACGATATTTTTGTTTACCCTGAAAGAGAATCATGTCATCATGCTATATTTACAGTAGCACCCCAACCCCCCCCCCCCCCACAACTCCCACCCTACGCGTGCACACACATGCATCAAAAGCAAAAAGATTATAATGATCAGGGGCATACACAGATGAAATCAGGATGACATTGAACTAATAAAAGAGACTTCACTATAAGCAAGCCTAAACTGCCATTAGGCGATTATGTCTTTTCATAAAATAAGTACTTTACCGAACAGCCAGTAGATCTTGAGAAATAGTTGCACTCCCTAGATTGGGGAAGGGATAGATAAGGTTTCTTCCACGAGTGCTTTCATATTCCAATATGTTTGGCTCAAGGCTGATCCACCAAATGCTTGACACACTAAATTTTTAATGTTTCACGTCTTATTTAATAACCTTACAATTATATCTTTTTTTCCATAAAGCCATACAATTTTGCAACTGTATTACTTCACATTAGTAACTCCCTTTTATCCTATGCAGCAACTTGAAACGAAGCTAAAAGAAGAGACTGCAACACTAAGGATGACATACCGACATTCATCCCATGGAATTGCTTCCATTGTACAGACTGGATCATCCAAGGCACTAATGCAGAGGAGGGGAACCATCACATTTCCTATATAACTGGAACAGCTACATTTCCTGTAAAATGTATCAACAGTCTTTTTTTTTTTTTTGGGGGGGGGGGGGGGGGGAGGGGGTGGGGGAGGTTGAAATAAATGCTGATTAGTAAAGAGTTGTTAAAAAATAAAAAATACTGAAAAAGAGGAAAAGTTTTACCTCAAGTTTAGAAAGAACACGAGTCGCATGGTTGTCAAAATCTCTGATAGAACGTGACTGCAAGAGAGGCAAATAAAATTGGACAGCAGAATAAGGAATATATAGAAGATACATCATGTACCTATTAGTTGCACAAATCACCAACTAGATGAACTCTTTTGCAAGGAACAAACAAATGAGTAGTGATCATTTGTTGGAAATAGAGGACTTTTTTCATATAACCAAACCAACTAGTTTGAAATTGAGCTTAGTTGAATGATAGATTGATAGCTAGAGAAGATAAATCATTGACAAGAGATCAATATAAGAAATAGCTGACCTTAGCAATGGCATCCCAATCTGTCAGACGAGACATCGTACTCTGATGCCTGCAAACCTCGGATTAGCACAGAAGCATTAGGACATCTCAATGAAGGCCAATTCAAATAGTACACTAGTTTTGAAGAACCTAGAAGTAGTTTACAATTGATGCCATCAAAGCTAACAGCAAAGCAATTAAACAAACACAATACAGACAAACTGATAAAAGAGATTACAGGGACTTACAGTTTGGCATAATCTTTTAATCCAGTTGCTAAAACTCTGTCGTAGAAACTCTGTATAAGTTTGCGCATAATAAACCTGCCAGTAATCTGGAAAGAAAGACAACGATAAATAAAGGGATTTGACTCGGACAGATAGAGGAAAAGAAGGATGATTCTTGACCGACATTAGCAAAGACAGATAAACCTTCTCACAATAATGAGCATAGGTCCTTATGGCACAGAATAGCCTTCATAAATGACTAATTTGACTTTAATTAAACTTGGTTACCACCATCATTATATTCATCTAGCATCTTCACAGAACTGCTTTAGGCTACACCTCTTTCTATATTGTGATAATCCAACAGATCATACCATCCAAAACAAACCTTAAATAAACGTGTAGTAAAATGCAACCTAGTGGGAAGATATTCCAGATAAAGGATAGCATGTGCGAAACCACAGAAGTTAGCACTTCACCAATACGTAAAGAAAAAGTGAAAGCATGTACATTAATTAGTCTAGGTACTAACCATAAAATCCCAAGGAGAACAGATAGCAGCTGCCCCAACAATTGCAGTATTAACCCCTTCCTCACCAAGATATTTTACCTGGAAATTATTAATATAGTCAAAATAATAGGTCTTGGCTCCATACAGATCAGCCATATTGCATATACCTGAGCTGATCGGATATCCAAAACTTAGAATAGGAAAAGCCCATTTTGTGATCATATTAGAAAAGCTAAACAGAAATTCAGTAATACAAGTAAATGTTTTACCAGAACATTAGCACCAATACTAGTGCCAACAGCAAATAAAGGAGCTTGAGGGTATTGCTTGTGGAGATGCTCAATGACTTCGCGGGCATCCTCTGTCCATCCAGCATTATAGAAGCAATCAGACTGCCATCACGATATCATGGATCTTGAGCTTTCATTGGTCAATAGTCTACAAACTATACACTTATAACGCAATAAACATATTACTAGCAAAGTTATGCACCTTAAGACTGCTGCATTAAAGTCACTACTAAACTTTCAAGTATTCTAGTCTTATTTATATTACATTAAGAGAGAACTTACAACTTACAAGGCATAGAGTTCGAAAAGAAGAATAAGAAACTACAGAAATGAGGGGCACCATATATCATCAGTAAAGTCTCAATTTACTAAAGTTCCTCAGGGACAGCTTATAGCCTGTTCCGCAAATGCAATCTAGTAGTAACTGAATCGTGAATAGAGGAAAAACCTAAAGACTGGATCTTACAAGAATGAACACTCTCTCAGATAATAAAGAGGATTACTGTATTACCTTAGAGATGGCTCAACTGAAAAATAAAAAGCTTCCTTGAGCAAAATGTAAACCCCAACTATAGGATACCTCATTCAGAAAGTGTCACTTTGACCAGGGAAGCAAGTGCCGAACTTACTACTGGTGATCACATCTCACACAATTACTGCTGTGATATTCTATTTAACCCTTGATATGAGATACTAAACCATCTCCAAGAGATAGCTCATATATACCGTGTTCACTTATCCTTTGACCAATTAATTCTGCATATGCAGCATCCCTAGGTAGCTAACACGAAGTCAAGCACATACGAGATTTCCTTGATGCACGAAGTTGTAATTCTTCAACACCGCAGCTATTCACCTAATCTTATGGTTTTATGCTTGTGAAACAGTAATAAGGCAGTTTCAGAGCAAAAACAGGCTTATGAAACAGCAACTTAAAACTAGAAAGTTCACCACATCCCTCCTCTCAATGTAACTCAACAGAAGGAAATCTAGATCATATTTTCTCTTATCAGAAGTAACTAAACTGGAAAGATTAAATCCTTGCTTGAGGAAGGAGTACTTACAGTTATTGGCACTCCTCCGAGACCCCGATGATTGCTCACAACGACGTTCCATCCAGATTTAGCCATCTTGAAAGCAAGATGCTTTATGTACTACTAAAGTAAAGCAAAGTTAAGAAAGAATACAGCGAAAATTTGCCGCCGAAAGCACATAATCTCAAGCAATCATATGATAGAGCTAAACCAACATCAGTATAACTTGGAAACAGTAAGATTCGATAAAGCCAGAAAGCCTGGTTATGTCGTTGACAAGGAAGAGGAACAAAAACTCAAAGAAACTAGGAAAAGTTTTACCATAAAAATTTTCTCCATGAGAGAAAGAGACATAAACTAGCAGAAAACTCAAAATTTTGAAGAGTAAAAGGGAAAGATTGGAAGAAAGCTTACAGCAGAACCAGAGTCACTTGTTAGACCAGGAATCACCACCATGATGGGAGTTTTATCATCACTCTGAACTCCATCAGAACCTTCGATGGATGGCTTTTTACCTAACAAATTAAAAAGCACAAAGTGACATCAATTTACTCTATGAAGTACTAGTATATAAAAACGCAGATGATAGTGAAGACTCAAGAACCAGAACAAACATTCATCTAGTTGTACAAAAATGCTCACTTGGTCTGGTGTAAGCTTGGAACTTAAGATAACTATAAAGCAACTTGCATATTCAGCAGATATATATCAATATAGATGTCGAGTATCAAAAGGCAACCAACAACAAATCCACCCCTAAACATAACCAGTTACTCAATGAAATTGTTTATGATTTTTTTATTTAAATCACAATGTCATTAATACAATGAAGTTATTTATGATATAATTTGTTGAATAAGTTAACCTCAAACAGGCACAAGGATGTGTTTAAAGAAACATAAAAAGCTAAGTTACCTAAGTGTGGAAAACCATGACTTCATAGAAAGATGTAAATAAGGTTCCAATAAAGAGGAAACACGGAGAGAGAATTCAAATCAATGAAGAACCATACCAAGACACCCTAATATTTCTTTCATTTTGCTACCAAAGTAAGAACTCAATATTTTATGGCTCATTCTAACAAGTCAAATGGCTTCTCTGAATCCTAAAAGATGGAGTTGGAGATTCTTCAGTACTTTTATTTCTACTTTTTGGAGCATTTTTCGTCTTACTTTCTAAACCTTTCAGTGAAAATATACTATGTTCTTTCTTCCCCTGAATTTCCTCCTCGAAAACTAAAAGCTTTTTAACCCGTCCTCCTTGCGGTAATCTTTTACACTTTCCCTTAAGGTGGCTAATTTGTTTAAATAATCCTTCATCTTCGGGATGAACTACTAGAACTTTTGTGCCAAGTTTTGTTAAATTTGAACTCCTCTGATCTGGTTAGCTAACATAGTTGGAAGTTTCCCATGACCAGAGCCAGGTCTAACATGCAACTCCATAAAGTCCTTCAATCTTGTAAGGAAATTAGCTTCAGCAAAGAGAACATTTTGAAATTCAGCTTCTTATTTTTTCATTCAGAAGTCTAATAAGTTTAAAAACAAAAGGTTCTTACTTCTTTTATCATATTGTGAGTTTCAGTATACAACGATTTAAAAAGTACTTTACCATCTATACTCCTAAGCCAATCCAGAGCTATTGTCCCGCCATCAGATGTTTTGAATATCTGTCTGGAGGCAAGAATGCATCAGTGATCAAAAAGCAATTCTTCACTATGTAAAAGATAGATATGAGAATATGTTTTTCTTTTTTTCGCAATATCAAGTGAGTGCCATTTTCAAGTCCTAGCTGAAGAGTAAAATTAACAAGCATAACCGTACTCAAAACAGTTCAACTGTAAGTGACTAAAGCTAACTGTCTGCCAATATTACCCAACAGACAAGGAGAAAAAAAGTCATTCTTCCAGCAAATGAAACAATTAAAAGGTGGGAAATGACTACATTATCAACAACTTGACTGATACTGCGATACTCTAGATTGACATATAGTGACAAGCATGTCGTCCAGTGATAAGACATGATAGAAGTCCAAGGGACCAATTCTGAAGAAGAAAGCAGAAAAAGGAAACAACTGCAGCCCCAGAAAAGAAGAAAACTTGGAAACTGAGAAAGCAAAGAAGTATGTTACTTGTCACCTTCTATAGTTGCAAAGAGGTGCACTTCCAGAGAACTGTAAAAATGCAGTCTGAAGATGAGGACTGCAAAGCCATGGAGTAGAAGAATACCTGCAATAAGCAAGACATTAATACTAATTGGTGGGAAAGAAAAAGAGAAAAAGAACTTGTTAAAACAAAGCAAAAACCATAGATTCATGCTCAATACAAATTTAGTTCAAACCTCCAAATTTAAGACCACCCTACTACTTTTAAGTTCAAGCATGTTTTGACTGGAATTCAGCACCAAGTAGTTGCTAAAAAAAATGTATTAAAAGATCAAGACTTATAATCCACATAATACAGATGGATCTATTTCACTGGATGCAAATCATATTTTATTATTCCAACATCCCAAATGATCAAGATTGAAAAAATGAAACTTTATTAATCAAGATTACATTTTTCTTAACACCCCTTAATCAATTTTTACCTGCCATGAAGAATTTTACACTTGGAAACAACTTCTTGATACAGGTCACAGCAAGAGTTGTAAGTCAACGTCACAGGCTGTCCTCTAAACCCAGTGAATAAATCTTGTATAAAGTGAATCTCCAAGAAGTGATAGATGAACACAAAGAGTAAAAACAGAATTCCCAATACATAATGAGAAATTGGTATCAAGAAAGCAGCTTTGAACAGAAGCTCATAAGGGGATTCAGAGCTTAATTCAAAGCAATCCATGGAGATCTTAATCAAGAAAAGGACAAGAAAGAGTGATACTGTATATGACAAAATTATTGAGCAAAAAGGGGTCGTTGAGAAGGGAGGGGAATGGTTAGTTGGCTTTACAAGTTAATAAGTAAACTCGAATCTTTCCAATTGGTAATCAAACACGTGACAACAGTGTGTGCTAAGCATTGTTTTTTTTCATATAAAAAAGTTTTCATATTTGGAAATGTACGAGGAAGACAAAGGAACTGCAATTATCACATGACTATTGCTCAGCAGACTTAATGCCGGTGTTACTAAATCAACACTGTTTCCACCTATATTCCGGCGTAACTCGAATCTTGAATCTAATAATTGATAGGAAAGTGCTCGACCACTAGAACAATTACAATTATCCTAGTTATCATACTTGACGAAAACAATTACTCCCAATTCATATGACACAAGTCTTTAATTGTGATTTTTTTCATATGCGTTTTTATATGTTGAATTGTTCAATATGTTTGGAATTATGTGATATTTTTGTTTTTCGAAAGTCAAACAATAAATATTCATTGTGATTTCTTAGCAAGAATTTTACTATTGTTATGACTTATAGTAGAAATACTTCTTATATAATTTCTAAATGCTATATAAATAATTTCTCAATAAACTTAAAATTTCATGTTTGAATTTAATCAAAAGAAATTAATTCTCCAAATCTATATTGTGTTTGAACGGATGGAATAATACCTTTTATCACCTCCTAAATATTTAAATTTTATTTTCATGAATTTAAAGATTCTCTAAAATTAAAATTAAGAACTTTAACTCAAAATGTGTCAAATAAGTGGTCATTAGTCACAAGTAGGTGAAAGGTGTCTTAGTTAATTGTCCAACATAACTAACAAACAACCACCATGGTCCGCTTCACCGCCACCACAACCACCGTCCTCCACCACCATCTCCGGCAACAAATCCGCACATTCATAAACGCAAGAATCAAATGGGTAAAAGACCCATACTTAGACAAAGCAGTAGAAAATGAAAAGAATCTCAGACAATTAGTTTCCCTCAAGAACTTAATTTTCTCGCACCCATTAAAATCTTTACCCCTTAGCACCATTTCCCCTTACAAATCCCAACTTAATATTCCCATTACTGCCCTTAAATTCATTCAAAATTACCCTTTTATTTTCAAGACTTATAGACCCCCTATACCTTTATCCACATTACATGTAAAGCTTACTAAAAATGTACTATCTTTACATAATGATGAGTCCCTTTTTGTTAATTTGTTGCATTATCGTAAAGATTTAGCAATTAGATTAGCTAAACTATTAATGCTTACTAGAGTTAAAAGACTTCCTTTTTATGTTCTTGATAGGTTTAAATTTGATTTAGGATTGCCTCATGATTATATGTTAAGTTTTTTACCTGAATTTCCTGAGTATTTTCAGATTTGTCATATGGGTTTTAAGGATTCTAATGGTTCCGAGGTTTTCGGGTTGGAGTTAGTTAAATGGAGGGAGGATTTAGCTGTTTCTGTGATGGAGAAAAGGGTGGAAAGTGAGGATTTTTCGGGTAGGAGAAGAGTTGATATTAGGTTTTCGATGAATTTACCACGAGGGTTTGATTTGGAGAAGAAGGTGAGAAGTTGGGTTGAGGAATGGCAGGATTTGCCTTACATTTCACCTTATGAAGATGCATTTCATTTGGCTCCTAATAGTGATCAAGCAGAGAAATGGACAGTTGGGGTAATTCATGAATTGTTAAGTTTACTTGTATCGAAGAAGACGGAGAGGGAGAATATTTATTGTTTAGGGGATTATCTTGGATTTGGAATAAGGTTTAGAAGAGCTTTAGTGCATCATCCGGGTATATTTTACTTGTCGAATAAAATCAGGACGCATACTATAGTTTTGAGGGAGGCGTTTAATAAGAACATGTTGGTTGAAAAACATCCTTTGATGAGAATGAGGTACAAGTACATTAGTCTCATGAACAGAGTGTTGAGAAGAGGAATTCCAATCAATGTTGGAGCTGTTAGGTACAGGAAACGGCTGACTTCTTTGAAAGGAGGGAATAACAAGGGAAAGGAGAATAGGGTGAGAGAAGTTAAAAGTTTGGAGACTTGAGAGGTTGGACAACGATATGATAATAGATTCAGAAGATGATGTGAATTATAACTTTGTGATCATGTACGATGCTATGAAGGCTGTTTATGTAGATGGAGTTATCTTTCGGTACTTCGCTATATTCCCTTGACCAGATATTGGTGGAAAGTTGGAATTACTAGTAGAAATAAAACTATCAAAGATTTTGAGTTAGTAGAGTTGGGCTGTGACCCACTTCTTTATCCATGACTCAAATTAGACATAGCCTATTTCTTGAGCCAATACGTTTTCACATGTTTGGAGTTAATTGCATATCCATTGAAGTCCCGAGTCCCAACAACTCTTCAGTGAAGAATGAATAGTTTGATGGAAATATAGCACTAGGAGCAAGGGCGTCTTGTTCTATGGTGATGAGAAGAAGCATTAGGAGCGAAGTGACAGTAATGATTGGCAGTGAAAATGGTGAGGTTGGAGATGATAAATGAAGGGTGTGATGAAACAATGAACATTTTGATTCAAGTCAAGGATTCTAAAAGAAATTGAACAAGGAAGAAGCTCCCTCTTAAGGGTGTAACCAGTACTAGAGATCCTTGCTTACAAAAATAGGTAAGAAAACTTCTTTGGTATAATTTTTCGTTGCATTCTCTTTGGTATGTGTGTGTGTGGGGAGGGGTGGGGGGTGGGGGGGAAGGTTTAGTTTCTGGGGATCTCTAGTTTCTGAGGGCAGAAGGTCGAGTAAGCTTTTCAAGGAACTGGAAGTTGCAAAGGATAAAGAGATTATCTTAAGGGAAGAAGTCAGGCATCATTGCCTCAACATAAGCATTATAAACTTATCCTCTTCTTCAACATCGAATATTGTTTCTCTTTCCATCTAATGGCTTGTACATTTATGTACATAGAAAGCTTGAGTAATTTCATCTTCATTCATTTTATACGTGAGGTATAACGAATTTGATCCTTCCTCGGTTAATGTCTGTAATGTATTATTGATATCCCATCTCTCTTATCATCAGTTTATGTAATTTTCTTTCGCTATAGCCCCATAGAGGTGTTCTGAAAGAGGGGAAAGAAAAAGAGAGAGCAAGACTAGACGAAGATAAGTTTCAGGAATAAAGATCAACATCCGACCATGCAGATAAGTTTCCTGTGGGCACTAAAGTGCAAGCTGTTTGCGTGATGACGGAGAGTGGTGACTAAAAACATCAGTAGCTATCCCTCTTTTTTCTTTTTATAAAATTTTGAGGATCATATATTCTCTTCAAGTTTTTGTTGCCTTTTTTTTTCCTCTCTTTTTGTTGATTTCTGGGTATGATGGTACCATTGAGTGGCGTACCCCAAATGGCTATTGTTTCTTATGATGGCTGGGGTAGCAAGGAAGAGGTATTGCCTTCTTTATTAAGCTTTTATAGTAAGTGTCTGTTGGCTTTTAACTCTCTGTTTCAGTTCTTATTTCTGTTTCTTCTTTTCTTTGAACTTCTTTTCTATTTTGTTTGGTCTAAATGTAAATGATTTGTGACTTTCTCCTTCTAGGCTAGACGATTTCTCTTTTCCAGCTTTTCCGCTGCCTTTAGTTGAGACCAAAGGAAGTGACAAGAAGGAATAAAAGGGACACTTTTCTATATAAAGTAATCCCCTTTTTGCATCAAATAAAATCCTGCCGGGAAGTTATTGCTTTTCATAATAGCATATTTACTATTGTTATCGACACCCAAATCAAGGGGATTGCGGATTAGAATCTGTTAAGACAAGCAACTTCTCCGAGGGTGTGCCATATTTTGAGGGAAATAAAGCAAACATCACAAGAATGAGTCTGGTGACATGCTTTTTCTTGCTTATGTCAGAAGACAATTTAAGAAGTGCTCAAAATTGTTGGCTGCTAAAGGTTTAACTGTTATGATGCCTAAAGTTCGTCATTATGATAGAAGAAACTGTGTTTATGAGGGGTCGTAGAGTGTCCAATTATTCATCCTTTTTTCTATAAAAATTTGGAATACGAAGAGGCAGTTTTTTGGTTATCAATGAAGAGCTTTTTTTTTTTTTTTGAGAACGTAACATTTATATATATATATATATATATAAAAATAAAAAAAGCTTAAAAGAGCTTAAAATCTATTAATTTTTCTTTATCTGGTAAATCAAGCATAGATTGTGGGTGTGGGGGGACTGTTTATTTTACCACGTAGTCATAGCTCATAAGTAAGGGTTGAGGCTTGTCGGTTTTGCTTCTCCTCTAAGTGTGGGCAGCTGTTGTGGTTGTGGACTTCCAGGTTCTACGTCCACCATGATTGCTGTTTTCCTTGAAGTCTGTTCTTTGGTTAAGA
This sequence comes from Petunia axillaris subsp. axillaris, assembly GCA_029990575.1. Taxonomy (NCBI): domain Eukaryota; kingdom Viridiplantae; phylum Streptophyta; class Magnoliopsida; order Solanales; family Solanaceae; genus Petunia; species Petunia axillaris. Next base: position 31,135,828 of record JARKNS010000010.1, on the reverse strand, counting down.
ATTCGTGTTATCTTTAGTGCTAGTATTGAAGTTTAAAAGGACTTCCCTTTCTGGTAATTCTTAAGAAGTCTGCTCTAGTCCTGTCTGGATCTTGGCATATTATAATGAGTTACCTTGGTTTTGGCTGATATACTAATGTGAAAAAATGATGTGTTGAATATTCAGGTTTAGGGTATATTTTACTTGTTTTAAGATTTTTAGATATAACAATTGAGGAGTGTAACATTTATATGTGGATGTTGAAAGTATAGTCAAGTATGTGTTTAACACCACGTTGTACTGTCTAGTTATTATAAATAAAAAGCAAAACTTAGAAACCGGACAGATACATGTGTGTGTGTATTTTTGTTTATGTGCTCCATCTAAAGATGTTCGTGTTACATCTTGTTTTCTTTTTCTGTCCAATTTTTTGTTCAACTTTTTTAGTATACATCAAGTGTTGAAATTATTTTGAGATTTATGTAACGTTACAGTTTGTTATTTCAGGTGGATCCTGCTAACCTTAGACCACTTCAAGAAGGATCTGTCGAAGCAGAGAAGATGGCTGAGGCCAGTGAGGCCACAAAACAAGCTCTCAAACGAAAGATAGCATTAGCTGCAGCTACTGATTTCCAATCTTGGAGTTCGCCACTGAAGCTTCTTATTGATCCTAATAATCCAGAAGATGTTGTGAATGTCAATTTTCGGGTTGCGGATACGAAATTTGATATTTGTGGATGAAGTCCTCACTGTTGTCTGTTGTCTGTTGTCTGTTGTCTTTTTGCCTCATTAATTAACTCGATAAAAATAAAGGGAGGGAAAGGTCTGAATCTTGGGTTAGTAAGTGAAGATTTTGGGGGTAGGATAAGAGTGCCTATTTAGGTTTCTATTGAATTAACCAAGCCGGTCTGATTTATAGAAGGTGAAAAATTAGGTTGAGGAGTGGCAAAATTTGCCTTACATTTCACCTTATGATGATGTGTTTCATTTGGCTCCTAGTTGTGATCAAGCAGAGAAATGGACAGTTGGGGTGATCCATGAACTGTTACGGTATCAAAGGAGACGGAAAGGGAAAATATTAATTGTTTGGTTGATTATCTTGGATTGGAATAAGGTTTAGAAAAGCTTTAGTGCATCATCCAGGTATATATTACTTGGCGAATGAAAGTAAGACACATGCTATAGTTTTAGGAAGCATTTTAGGAACATATTGGTTGAAAAACATCCATTGATGAGACTGAGTTACAAGAGCATTAATCACATGAACAGAGTGTTGAGGAGTTGCAATCTATGCTGGAGTGGCTTCTTTAAAAGGAGGCAACATCAAGAAAAAGTAACGAGGATGTGCAATTTAAAAGTTGAGACTTGAGAATATTGGACAGTGATATGATGCTGTCAGTAATTCAAGTATATGGTGACCTGATGTTGGTGGAAACTTGGCAGTGCTCAAGAATAGAAGAAGAGTGGTTGCCAACTTGTGTTTTACATTGATAGGAGGGAAAGCAAGTTAAGGAAGCCTTAGTATGCACGAGAAGCTGACGATCTGTTCTGAAACAGTCTTTACATTGGATGATTATCAGAGTTGCTTTCTCTTTTTGCCCCTTCTGAAGTGAAGGAAGACCTGCGGCGTTTGAAATATCTCAGCTGCTTATTGTGATGGCAATCCTCCTTGCAAAAGGTTGACACAACTTGGAGGTCTATATCGAACAAGGTCTAACCATTTCAAGTAACATCCACCATTATCTTGTGCTACTTGCACCATCTCTCAGTTGCTATCATTTCTAATTTGTGCTGACACATCCATTGTAACATTTTGACTTTTTGTATATTTAGGACACTCTTCTTTGAATATGTTGGGTCTTATAGATCCGACATTTATTCTCTAGAATATTGATAATCTTGCTACTGTTCCATAGTACTGTTCTTTTAGTTTGGTTTGTATGTTGGTTATGTGGCCTATGTCCTGTAAAACTTTCAATCGTTTGGTCGTAGATTTATGTTTCGTGTTTGGACCGACTATAGCAGGTAAATTTTTTTTTTCTTACTAACAAAAATGTGAAAATAGTATTTTGAACCAAGTAATTTTGCCACAAAATTTAGCTCAAAGGAGGAGGATTGTCCAAGCCTTATATAAAGTTTTATGTCCTTATTTTCTATCGGTGTGGGACTCACCAATATTCCCAATACCCTCATGTGCCACGCGCAGGCAGATCAAGGGCGTGGACAATATCGTGTGTTGGGGCCTTCCCTCCGCACCTCAGACCTAACTCGGGTAGACTCGTGTGTCATGTAGGGGCCAATGAGCCGGAGCCAACCTAGTTTTGATATTATGATAAGACTTTGACCCCATAGCTAGTTTGTAGAGCGCTGAATGAGAAATATCCATCACTTAAAAACTTTTAGAAAAACAGTCTAGAATTTTCCCGGGACTTAGAAAATTCGAAATACTTTTTGGAACTTTGAACTAAGTGATGGATATTTCTCTTTGAGCGGCTTATAGATTGATTTTTTTTCAACTTTTCATCCCAATTGGGATATGAGTTTGAACCTAACTCTACCCCAAAAACTAACTAGGAGGATTGCTCAAACCTTATATAGGACTTTATGCCTTTATTTTCTACTGATATAGGACTCTCCCGTAGTCTCAACAATAATAATACTTAATGGTAGTAGATAATCAAAAAAAAAATATGAGTCATGGTAAAATGTTTATCATTTCCAATAACGAATGCAACAGCAAAATGTGTTCTTGGAAAAGAAGATTGAAATTGATACAAATGACTAACCCACGTGTATCAGTATACAACTGGATACATCGATAAGTCATTAAACGTCACCGCCAATAATTTTATCTACACTTGTCTTAAAAATATATTCCCGAGTCACACACTAACCAACATTGCCGATTTTGCCACAGTGACAATAATGATATCTCCCTCTGGTATTTCATACCTATTGTTGTTTGTTTTGAATGGGGTGTAGTGACTTGTAGTTATTGATAGTGCAGGCTTCTTTGTACCTTCCTTATTATCATAAAGGACATTGTGCTAGTGGGGTGTTAAGCCTTATGAGGCATATGATACCTCCACCATCTTCGCCATCGACTGATGCGGTGGAGTCCTCTTATGACCCACCTGTTGTGTTGGAGCTAGAGTTTTTAGTACGTTCATTGGTCTCACCACCTGTTGTGGGGTCATCTGATGGCCAGGGGCAGACCCCTGTAGGGCCCTATGGGTGCTCGAGCACATTTTGATATAGTAACATATAGTTTATGTAGACATTTCGTTAAAATCATATAACAATGAAGCATTAGCACCCACCAAACAAAAATCTCACGGTATTGGATAGTTTTACATGAATCTTATCTTCTGTGGTGTTTGTATACTAGTTCCAGTATTATTCGTCTTTTTAGTCGCTGAGTTTCTACTATCAAGTAGTAAAGTTGTTACTCATATTCAATATGAATTGATGGGAATGGTTGCATCGATTCTTAATTTGGCTGGCGCACAGAGGAAGATGTTATGAAGTCCAAATATGTGTGTTTGACGTTTATTAGGAAATATATAGACGTTTATTAGGAAATATATAGACTTGATGCAAGTACTTGAACAATAGTAAATAGACTTAAGCAGGTACTTCAACAGTTATATAAATAAGCTATTTTTTACGTTTTTAAGGTGCAATATGCCTTATATGTCATCACCAAAAAATTCGTCCAAAATATTTTGTTAGATTTTTATATTAGGCAATAATATACAAATTTAGAATATTTGATAAACCAAAGTTAACATTACGTGGATCAATAACAGCTAAATTTATATAAGGATTTTTAAGAGTGCGATCAACCTTTTTCGACCAGCTCTGCCCCATTTAAATTTAAAATTTTTACGCTAATTGACGCACTAAGCATCAAAATTACAAAATATACCGACATAATTGAGAAATTACAAAACATAACGACATTTGTATTTTTTATTACAAAATATATCATTTTCACATTTTCCCCTCTTTCTAACACCTAACCCTAACTTCTTTTTCTCTCTTTCTCCCCTCTTCCTCCACCCATTTGCCGGAGCCATAGCACCACATCCTGCTGCCGATCGTTGCGCTCCGCGGCCGCTTTTGCTCATCTGCTTCGCTGCTGCTCCGATCTGCTATAGTGTTTTTGTTATGTGAGTGCTCCGGCGACAATGCCGAAGCTCCGGTATGCGTCTTTTTATTCTTCTTTTTTATTTTGTTTTGTGTGTATATATATGTGTATACATTTGTATACCGGTGTATGTCTCGGTGGTTGTTAGTGGCCGTTGAAGGTGGAACAAAGTGTATGTCTAGTTTTATACAGGTGTACGAATCTATATATTTGTATATGTATATGAATATTCTTACAAGTTCACAAAATGTATATATGTGTATATCATTGTATGAACGTGTATGTCTAAGTATATATTGTATTTTTTTTTGTATGTGTCTTTGTGTGTATGTCAAGTGTAAGTGTGACACGCATAAATTTATATGTTTAATTTATAGATATGTACATTCTTGTATGTATATGTGTATCTAGTGTATGTATAACTTTTTTTTTATGTATGTACATGTATTTTTTGTTTATATGTATTATGCAACTATAATTTCAAGGAAAAATTAATGTGTGTATATGTATTTTATTTTTTAGACCCAAAAAAAATGTTGGCGGGTGGCTGTCGGCGGCGGCCGGCGGTGATTGACTGGCGGCGAAAACTGGGGTGGCAGTAGTGGGATGGGGCAGCAACAACAAGGAGGAAGAAATCCTAATTTGTTAGTTTTGTTGGAAATGACGTATTTGATGGAAAACATGAGTTATCCTCTAAAATTGATCGAAAAAATCCTTTACACATCTTAATAGTAGGAGCGATCTACTTATACTCCCTCCGTTTTATTATAAATGTCACTTTTAACTTGTGTACACACCTTAAAAAATGTAGTAGATTTAAGTAATTATATTTAATAAGTGGGTCATTTGACTACATTAATCTCTACATCTCTTCAGTTGAGATAAATACTATTGGGATGAACAATAATAAGTTAGGAAAAAATAATTAATATTTTCTTGATTTTGAAAGTTAAAGATGCCATTTAAAATAGAATGGAGGGATTACCTTCTGTCATTGTTTGAAATAAAACTAGCAGACTACTAGTAGTATATACATTGCGAAGAAAGTGCTTTGACTTTCTTAACGGCGCATGAAAGGTTAAAAGGTTAGAAAAAAAAGTTAAGGATTGAACAAATGATAATAAAAGAAGTTACTTTGTTAAAGGAATAATCGATGGGTCTCTCATGCTTCCTCCTTAAAGAATTAAGAGTCCAATATTGTACTTCATAGATATATCAAGTTTCAGCTTACAACTCTCATCTAATTGACTAATGTTACAGTGTAATGCAAAAGCTGCGTAGAGAGACTGAGAAACTGTACTCGTTTACACACTAAGCTCCCGTTTGTTTATACTTTTTGGGGAGATTTACTTAGAATTTTTGGGAGAAAAACTGTTTGTTTATAGTATTTGACCAAAATTTGGAGCAAAAAGTTCCAAAAATCAAGCCATTTTTTGGGATCTTTTGAGAAATTTTAGTTCACTGATAAGGAAGATAGCGTTGGGGTGGGGGTCTACGATGTGATACTAAAGTATGACCGGGGGAGATACATGCTAACTATGGGTAGGAAGCAGGAACCATTATGTAAAAAATTTCGGGGGGTTACAGATCTCTTATACTACCATCGATCGACAGAGCGGAACGACCAGAAAAAGAAGTTAAGTTAGAAAGCCGTATGATAGGTGGTAACTATCTTGTACGGTTCGGGGGGTAATCGGCGTACTCCGATCAGTGGGGGGGAATCTTTGGCTCTATCGAACATACAGGGAATTGGAGGTAGCATTCTACCGATGTCAAGTCATGGACTGGTTTCTTCAGCCCTTTTTCTATGTGTTGGTGTTCTATATGACCGACATAAGACTCGACTTGTTAGATATTACGGAGGTTCAGTGAGCACCATGCCGAATCTCTCACTCACAAAACTTCAAATATTTTTTCAAGTGAAATTATGTCCAAACACAATTTCAAGTTTCAAAAGTTCTTTTTCAACTCAAATTCCCAAGTTTCAACCAAATCTATGTCCAAACGCTAGCTAAACAAATCTGAAAAGAAGTAGAGAGAATGGTCAAAAACCCCCCTAAACTATCACTTTTTTTTAGTTTCATATTTAAACTATGAGTTGGTTATGTTACCCCTGAACTATTAATTTTCATATTCAAAACTCTATGTTGTGCCAAGTGGCATGGAGAGTGACTTCACTCTCTTTGTTGTGTGTGGAAATAAAGTAGACCAAAAAAAGCATCCATATGGCATTTCTCTTCAATTATAGATGACCTCTTAAAGTTGTACCGAATTCCCATATAGACACATTAACTTATCTAATGATCAACTAGACACCTCATATTGTCAGAAGTGTATCTTTTAAGCACACATGCTGTGATATTCTTTGCGTGGGACTAACTCGCTGCTTACATGTAAATTGACCAAATAAAATGATGACATGTGTAAAAACAAATTCCATCTATAAATAAAAAAGTAAACTACAATTTTAATTAATAATAAATCAAAAAGTTATTTCCTAATTCTTTCTTACTTTATAGAGAGTTATTACAAATGGTTGTCATGTGGAAGTAAGTCAGTAACTGATTTTGTTTGATTACTCCTTTGTCTTAACTGCCATGCAACCTTTTACATTATAGTCTAGAACCATTGTGCTAAAGAATAGCATAAACCCTATCGTTATTGGTGGAAACTGAGAGAAACTTATTAGTTTTTGATTTATTCACTTTGTAAAATTCCACGCAAGTTCATGGAGGACATAATCATCTTTTGCCCAGGTTTTGAAGTATGAGGTATGGTGCACTTGCTGTCTGGGTGCATTTGAAAACCCTGTGATGGTGCTAGTAAAGTTATAAGATTTTGAAAGCATAAATGACACATTAGCTTTTGATTTTAAGTTTAGAGTATAAATGCTTTCTGTGCAACTCTATTTTAAAGAAAAGAATATTCAGGCACTATTGCTGTATTACCTACCTTGTAATGGTTTTTACATTTAATGCACCCTTCAGTAACATCTTGTTTGGATTTCTGTATGCAGTTCATTTTCTCTACTGCTGTAGACGGGAAAATAAAAGCTTGGCTCTATGATAATATGGGATCTCGAGTTGACGATGATGCTCCTGGTCATTGGTCTACCACCATGCTTTATAGTGCTGACACTACCAGAAATCATCTGTTTTGCGTCACAGTTTGGAGGCGGAATTCCCTCTCTAAAAGGAGTTTGGAGACGGAATTCCATCTCTGCGCGTCGTTGGCCAACCTGGAGACGGAATTGTGTCAGTGAGTGCTTGAAGACGGAATTCCCTCTCCAAAAATTCCGTCTCCAACATGAAGTGTATATATTATTTTTATTGTTTAGAGACGGAATTCCCTCTCCAGGCATATAATTAAAAATTATTTTTATTGCTTAGAGACGGAATTTCCTCTCCATTAAAATAATTAAAAAATATTTTTATTGTTTAGAGACGTAATTCCCTCTCTAACTATATTAACCCTGCTAAATAAAAACATTAGAAACTCGCTACGAAGCAACCAAAAACCAGAAACCACCACTAAAACAGTTATATACAACCTGTTTAACATAAAACAAGGCCACCACGGCCAATTAAACAATTCTACATACATGTTTCATCATTAAGCATTCAACACAAATAAAAACTAAAGTATTTAATTAGTAATATGTTCGACAAACTTAACAAACCATGAGACTAATACGCCCTTTGGGAGGAGCCACTGCCTTGCTCCTTATCCCTCCAAATCTTTGCCACAATTTCCTGTAATTTATTTACATTCTCACGGTCTTCCAACCGTTGCCTTTCACTATCTAGTAGCCTTTGCTCCATTTCCGCCAATTTAGAGCGCAACTCATCATCCACAGCTTGTGGTGCAGGTGAAGAAGAAGAAGAGCAATTAGCATTGACAATACCTACACGAGAAGGCTTCTTGTACCTCGAAGGACCAAGGCCATAGGCTCGATTTTTGCTTGTATAGCCACCACCCGCCTGAACGAACATTGCATTTTCTTCTTCCTGTGTGGGTTTAGGAGAGCCTTCAACGACCTGTGACCCTTGGCTCTCAAGCCATTCTTGGTGTAAAGCTTTGTAGTTTTCCTAAAACACAAGACACTTAAAGAATAATTTAAAATAAAATAAAATTATTTATGATATCTCTCCTCTAGTTGTTGTGCACGTGGCTCGAGCCATCCCACCTCATTTCCTTATTCGTCACATAAATAATGGAACAAACGAAAAAATTCATAATCACTAACTTTTCCATGTACCGCTTCCTACACAATGCAAATGTGTTAATGCTAAATCAAAATGGTATTAAGTTTTAAATTTAAATAAAAATTAGATTGACTTACATATCGTGCCCGATAGGTGGCCAAACTAACTGAATCACAAGTGTGCTTCGATCCTCCCTTTGCGGATGCTCTGTTTTTCTTAGCCTGCTCGCTCTGGGCTAAGAATTCAGGTGTTTCCCAATAAATTTTGAGTTTATCCCAATTCTGTTGATAAATCCATTTGGGAACTGTTGCTCCCAAACGCACACGCAAGTATACGTGGTCGACAAGTAATAAAGTGATAAGATGAGTATCGTTCCCACGAGGACTATGCAGACTGAGTTCTAGCAAACAATTTATTTAAACTGTTCAGGGATCTTTTTCCAATAGTAAGGATTTTGTTAACTAAAGAACAGTAATTAAATGGTAAAAGTGAATTCAAGCAATGGAGCAAAACTTGGTTGTTATCAGTAATAAGGAGACGGTCCAGGGTCAGAGTTACGAACAATCCAGTTGAGTTTTCCAATTGATTCCACTTCTTAAATCCCGGGTTACTAACTAACAGATTAAATGTACCCGTGAAAACCTTTCAGTTCTTTACGGTCTATGCAGGCTACTCCAATCCCTATATGTCTATGGGTTGAATCACGTGCACGCATTAACGAATTCTGTAATGAGTTAAACTAGGCGAGCAAGTATATGTCTATCCTACTCACAAATTGGTTCCCCGATGCCCGGGTTCACAAACTAGTTCTATTCTTTCTTATTGCGTAATTAAATTCCCTCTTTCGAGTTCAATCTAAAAATCATAGATAATGCGTAATAATCGGGCCCTGATAATTACACAAGTGAAATCAAGAAAGAATAAGTAACCCGTAATGGGATTCAATTAATGGGAATCAACTTTCAAACATCAACCTTCATGTAATACTCTAACCCTAGAACGATAGATCTAGCTACGCATACTCATAATAACAACACAAAGATTTGATGAAATAATGAAATAATGATGTAATAAATTAATGGAAGGAAGAAAAACCCTTGTCTTGATGTTATGAGCTCTCCAATTTACTCCCAGGTCTGAACTCCTTTCAAAAACTCAGTAAAAGACTATTTATAGGGTTTACAAACACCTAGTAATAAGTTAGACCCAATCCCAGACGAAATAGGACGTAAAAACGTGCACAAGGGGCGCTATAACGGGCGCCCCGCGCTTCGGAACGCGTGCAGACAACCAGAACACACCAAAGATTGCACGCTTTGGCCTTGCGCCGCGTGGGAAACCGCGCCCACCAGGCTGGCGCGTTGCCTGGCGCGGCGCGCCACCTGTGGAGCCCAGCCATTTTCCTGTTTCGTTCGCTCCTTTGCTCGCTCGTGTCGTTCCTTCGTGTGCTCGATCCAATCCTCAATCAAAATCCAATCTTTTCTCGCTCAATCATGCTCTTAAAAGCTCCAATTGCACTGCACAACAACTTACACACACACGGCATCAAATTAGTGCAAAACCATATTCATAAACTATAAAACGAGCGAATAAGGTACTAAAACGTGAGGAAATATTAAGGAAATATTAGCATAAAATGCCAAACATCACCACCCCACACTTGAACCTTTGCTCGTCCTCGAGCAATCACAAATAACTTCCAACCTAGGTAAAACAGGTCTTCCCATGACTATGGTTGATACCGATCATTGAACAAATGCACACATGACTACTATGGATCCACAAACATGCCAACAATTTACCAAAACCAAAAATATGAGAACAACCACCCCAAAATAGCTCAAATGCACAAACTCAACTTAATGCAACCATGCTCCCACAAAATCACACCTATCTACTCAACCAAGAAGCCACCAACTTCACCTATTTCATGCAAACCATGTGCCCTCACCAATATGAAGCAAAAGAGTGTCCCCCAAGTATCACACACAATCATGAATATCAAGAATAGAATGGGGACAATAGCAAACGAATTCACTCACTCTCATGAAAGTCTCACATGTCACACACAATGTACCATAGGCTTGCCCGTAGTGTAGGACTCCACTAATGTAAGCTCACTCCAATCGGGATTAACTAGGACTTTAAAAAGGTCGTAATGTAGGCTAAGGGGCGGGTAGGATATGTCACGACCCTTTTTTTTACAAAAAAGAAAGAAACTTTAATTGTTATAAAGGTCTGTGACGATGTTCAAAGGTACACAAATATTAAGAGATTTTCGGAGTCGCCACTTGACAAGTTAAAGGTGTGCCAAGTCACCAAAGTGGTGTACCTAGAACACCTATGACTCGTTTAGTGGTCTGCGTCAGAGTTCCGGGTAAGGATCTCGGTTGACTCTAGGGAAGGTGTTAGGCACCCTCGAGTCCTGTGCCAAGCACAGTTGCTTTTATTGACGCATTTCGACTCTTTGAAATTGTTTTGTTATATTTTGCCTTGATTTGGTAATTAAGGAAGGGTGATATATACAATATCAATATGTTTTACTCCAAGCTTTGATATACTGTTACATTTAAAGAGAGAACATTGCTTACCTATTAAAAAAAATGAAACAAACAGCCCCTTTATCGTATGTCTAATTAAGGCATAGTCACTCCTTTACCTTTAGGCAACTGGTTGCCCCTTTCATCCCATATATTTGACGAGTAACCTCCCTTTTTCATAACATTTAAATAATAGCTTTCCTTTTTGCCTTAAATTCAAAGACCAATTTGAAAACTAGGCAGAACTTGCAAAGTTTCACTTCTGCATGTTTCTTTCGTTCCTTTCAAAGATAATTTGCAATTTCAGTTTTTATTTTAAATAGTTTGCACTAAGTATCTCTTATTTGCTTTTATTTCCGACTTTTGTTCAGTAGCGCACCAATTATCAAAAGAAAATTAATTACAAGTATCCAACCTTACCCACTCCAATCATATTTTTTAAAAAAAAAAAAAATATCACCATTATGCTGCCCAAATCCTTTGCCTACTCAGCCTTGCTTTGCATAAATTTGCAAATTATTACCAAAGAAAGATTTTTTAAATGATCTCATTTCAATATCAAGTTTCTCTTATAGCCTCAAAATTAAATGGCCTACTTCAAGCGTACATGAAGTAAGAACATGAGCTTAAAAATAAATAACATGAAAGCATGAAGAATAGCTCATTCGTCATGGAATTCAATTTTCCGAATTTTTAACGAAAGCCACTAACATATTAAAAACAACATTAAAGAAAACTTAGAGGGTTAAGAAATAATAACCTAAAGTGCAAATTCTCCAAGCAACGGTACAAACACCCAGCTACCAGCAACAACACAGCTCCCTTAAACTTCTTATTTTGATCTTAAACTCAAGAATTTATGACCTTCCCTTTTGGCTTCATGTTTCTGATTTTCTCTTTTGTTTTTGGTTCGTTTTCTTTGAATTCTCTCTTGTTTTTTCTCTTTTGTTTTTCAAACCTCTTCCTAGTAAAAATTTTTATGATGTGAAGGGTGTTTTCCTATATAAGATAAAGTCTCCCAGATTTGTGAAGTAGTGAGTATATATATATTTTTTTTGTTGGTGTCTATCTCCCTTAAAAAAAGAGTGGAGTAAAAAGGTAGATAAAAAAAATACCCATGTGCTTTCTTCTTTTGTTTTTTTTTTTTTTTTTTTAAAAAAAAATTTTCAAAAAAAAGTACCATACTCATGTAAAAGTTGTACTACTACTTTGACATCATAACTTTTGACATCATCACATTGACATCATCAATCCCATGTCACATCTTTCTTTCTTTTTTTTTTTCTTTTTTTTTTTTTTTTTTGAAATCTTTTCAATATTTCTTACTAATTAATTACTAAAAAATGACTAAATAATAAGACAAAAATCACATGAAAAATTACCACAAATTTTATGTAGTTTTAATATTTTGTGCCAAAATTAGGTGATTACAGCTGCCCCTCTTTGTTCGAGAACATGAAGAGTTTTCGGACAAAGACGTAATCGACAACTAATTTTGGCTTTTCGGTTCTAGCCGAGAACATGCAAAAGGGTGACCGTACCTTGACCTTTGGTTCTAACCAAGAGCTAGGCTACCTACATATCCTCGGACTAAGGAATCAGGTCAGTGTAGTTCCTCACGTGCGGTAGCTGGGACTACCGCATTCAGATAGACACTAGACTCTCTTAGACTAACACTAAGCACTCTCTAGACATACAAAGACTAACTCTAGACACTTTCAGAACTAACTAGGACTAACTCGACGCTCCTAGACTTACCCGGACTGACACAAGACACTTTGAAACAGTAGAGTTATTGCTGCTGGTCACTGTCGCTGGTTGCTGGCTAGCTGGCTGGTGGTCACTGCTTTACAAAGGAAAAATGAAAATACAACATTTGAAATGTAAAATTACAATTCCTAAGCTAATTTCTTCACGCTTCCTAAGCTGATAAACTGGTCCGAAGCTCCCACTACCAAAGTAGTCTTGAAAACTTGAAATTGCCGCTCGGGCGGGCTTTGCCTCTAAAGTTGAAACTGCCGCTTTGACGGCCTTTGACTTGAAAGTAAAATTGTCGCTTTGACGGGCTTTGACTTGAATTAAATTGCCGCTTTGACGGACTTTGACTTGAATGAAATTGCCGCTTTGACGGGCTTTGACTTGAATAGAATTGCCGCTTTGACGGGCTTTGACTTGAAAGATAAAACTGGGACCACCACTCTGGTGGGTCTTGCTTTTTGCTGACAATTAGAAATCATCACTCTGATGGGTCTTGCTTATGCTGGAAATTGAAAAACCACCACTCTGATGGATCTTGCTCTTGCTGAATTGAAAACCATCACTCTGATGGATCTTGCTCTTGCTGAGTTGAAAGCCATCACTCTGATGGGTCTTGTTTTGCTGAATTGAAAACCATCACTCTGATGGGTCTTGTTCTTGCTGAATTGAAAACTATCACTCTGATAGGTCTTGCTCTTGCTGAAAATTAAAACCATCTCTCTGATGGGTCTTGTTCTTGCTGAATTGGAGACCATCACTCTGATGGGTCTCGCTTCTTCACAGAAACGGATTCCCTCGTTCTTCAGGTGGGCACCTGGACTTTCTCTAAACTACTCCCTCATTCTCCAGGTGGGTGCCTCGACTTCTCTAAACTACTCCCTCATTCTCCAGGTGGGTGCCTCGACTTTCTAAATTACTCCCTCATTCTCCAGGTGGGTGCCTCGACTTTCTCTAAACTACTCCCTCATTCTCCAGGTGGGTGCCTCGACTTCTCAAAACTACTCCCTCATTCCTCAGGTGGGTGCCTCGACTTCTCTAAACTACTCCCTCATTCTCCAGGTGGGTGCCTCGACTTTCTCTAAACTACCCCCTCATTCTCCAGGTGGGTGCCTCGACTTCTCTAAACTACTCCCTCATTCTCCAGGTGGGTGCCTCGACTTTCTCTAAACCACTCCCTCATTCTCCAGGTGGGTGCCTCGACTTTCTCTAAACTACTCCCTCATTCTCCAGGTGGGCGCCTCGACTTCTCTAAACTACTTCCTCATTCTCCACAAGCTGATGAACTGGTCTGAAGCTCCAACTAATCCAGTGGGTCTTGAAAACTTGAAATTTCCGCTCGATCGAGCTTTTAACTTGAAAGTTGAAATTGCTGAAACTTGAAATTGCCCCTCGGGCGGGCTTTGACTGTTGAAAACTTGAAATTACTACTTGACAGGCTTTGACTTGAATGAAATTTCCGAAACTTGAAATTGCCGCTCGGGCGGGCTTTGAAATTGTTGCTTGGCAGGCTTTGACTTGAATGAAATTTCTGAAACTTGAAATTGCCCCTCGGGCGGGCTTTGACTGTTGAAAGCTTGAAATTGCTGCTTGGCAGGCTTTGACTTGAATGAAATTTCTGAAACTTGAAATTGCCCCTCGGGCGGGCTTTAACTGTTGAAAGCTTGAAATTGCTGCTTGGTAGGCTTTGACTTGAATGAAATTTCTGAAACTTGAAATTGCCGCTCGGGCGGGCTTTGACTGTTGAAAGCTTGAAATTGCTGCTTGGCAGGCTTTGGCTAGAATGAAATTTCTGAAACTTGAAATTGTCGCTCGGGCGGGCTTTGACTGTTGAAAGCTTGAGATTGCTACTTGGCAGGCTTTGACTTGAATGAAATTTCTGAAACTTGAAATTACCGCTCGGGCGGGCTTTAACTGTTGAAAGCTTGAAATTGCTGCTTGGCAGGCTTTGACTTGAATGAAATTTCTGAAACTTGAAATTGCCGCTCGGGCGGGCTTTGACTGTTGAAAGCTTGAAATTGCTGCTTGGCAGGCTTTGATTTGAAATTTAACTGCATCTTGAAATCTGCATATCCTTTGATGATCTCCTTCATGGTACACTCCTTGGTGTGGCATACTTTGTGTCGATGTGAAACATTGGGCTCCAATTATCAAGGTTGGTCCTGACTTGCTCTAGTACGACTATGAAACTTGTAAGCGACCTTTGCAAAACTTTCTATTGCTCGAAAAGGAATTAGAAAATAAGATAAAAGGTGAAGGGAAGAAATTCAAGAGGAGACATTGAATGAAAGATGTCTCCAGAAAAAAAAAAAAAGAAACTTATCAAAGGTGAAACGACGACCTTTTTAAACATGACATGTATGTGGAATCAACTCTTGACTAGTTCACACGGCCATAACCCTAACCTTACTCCCAGTTTGACAATCTTCTCAACTCGAACTCGATGACGAATTCCACGACCCTCAGTCGACTAGTAGTGCCCCTCGGGGTTTTCACTAACTAGCCTCTCTCTTTGTTCTTTTAGCTCACTATTGCCTTGCAGCGCCTTTTCAGGTTTTCACCGACAAGACTTCATTTTCATTCCCTTTTTCTTTTTTTTTTCTTTTTTTTTTCATTTCTTTCATTTTTTTTTTCGCTCTTTCTCAATCGACCCCCCATCTTTCCTTGCTGCTCGACCCCGTCTTTCCTTTCTTTCTTCAATTTCGGTCTTTATTTTGATTCCCCAGAGAATTTCTCCTTTAATGACCTTAGTGCTCCCAGCTCCTAAATGCGATTGTCAGCTTACAAGAATGCGACTTTATAGCGTGGAGCCTATCCCTTGATACCTTACTCGGCTTGACATTCTCAATGATCGGTCAGAAGGGTCTTTATTTGGACTGTAACATTGGATTTGGTTAGGCTATGAAGAAAGGGGGTTCAGCATAAAAGCTCATAAACATCTCATGAGACGATCAGATGAATATCACAAACTATGAAATCACCGCTTTTGAAAATAAAACAAACTTATCTCCCCAGTTTAGGCAAATTGGGGATTATTTCTTTTTTTTTTTTTTTTTTTTTGTGTGTTTTTCTCTTTAGTTTGAAAAGCGGTATGAAAGCATCTCAATGAAATGACTTGGTGAATGATACAACCCTTGGAATCATTTCCTTTAAACTAACAAAAAACTGTAGCCCCAATTTATTAAAAAAAAACCGAGGAATTATCTTTTGAGTTTTCTGATATGCAAACATAGGGGATATTGAGACTATCCCCCGAGATAAACACAATGAAAGAAAAGGATATTGACTTTCTTCTCTTTCTTTTTTTTTTCCTAAAAATAAACTAAACTTCTGCCCCAGTTTAGGGTAAACTGGGGCGCCTTGAGTTTCTTCCTCGGTTTCGAGACTGATATCTCATGAAACATATTAATAGATGGTACAACAACATAGAAGTTTGTTTTTATTTTATTTTATTCTCTTTAAAATAAAATAAAAACAAACTTCTGCCCCAGTTTAGCATACATTGGGGATTCGAATTTCTTTGACACTGGCCGCAAACTTGGAGGCAAGCTTTTGCGTCAACGAGGAACAGGGGGAAAAATAAACTTTCCCTGTTATGACCGCACCCGAATGGTTGCCTACGTATCCTTTTGAGAGGAATCAGGTCAGACGTAGCTCTACCACTGAGGTAGATTTTTGTTGTTTTTTGTTTCCTCTTTTCTCTTTTCTTTTCCCTTTTTTTTTTCTCTTTTTTTTTTTTTTTTTTTTCTCTTTAATCACATCAAATTGATTCCAAGGGAGGGTAGGCCAAAGAAAAACCAAAACAAGGCTAAAAAAGGACTGACAAAAGGATATAGTATTTGGGTAGAAGAAACGAAAGTCGTTCGTCATCCCGACCCGAGAATGCCTCGCACAAATAATGATTCAAAGAATTGATCTGGACTTATCCACGCGTGTCATCGACTTCTACTTCACTGATGGTACTCAAAACTGGTATTTCAACTTCAGTCGAAGCGACCGTGCACGATCTTGAACTTCTCACCGATCCCCCTTATCGGATGACTACAGATTAATTTCCAACTTATTTTGCTCCCTCTTTTGTCTCTCGTTACTACTCAGATAGCTCACAATGTCAGACTACGTGTTTAGATCAAGACATAAATTCCGCACGCATGTCATGTTATTAAGGCCGACAAAACATAAGACAGAATATTAAGAAAACAAGACCGAGAAAGAAAATAAGAGAAATAATGTCGTGACGAGAGAAAGATCTCGCTTTTCATTGAATTAAAGATAGAAGGGTTTAAACATCAAAATAAACAAAATAATGCACTTGGATTACAACCCTTAAATAACCAAGTACACAGAAAGACTAGCAAAACAAGCTACAACATTTTGCAGTCACTCAATTGCAAGTCAGGACCAGTTCCCTGCTTTAAGCATTGTCAAGCCCTTCACCAAAATGTACCATGCCGATACCAGAGAAATTCCCTGAATCTGGCAACATCTTCTGCTTTTCCTTATTTTCAGCAACTCCCATCAAGGTAGACTTCACTTCTTTGGGATTGATGAATGACCCAGTAAGATATGGAATTGACTTCTCAAGAGACATGTTCGTCTTCTTCATTTCTTCAACCCTTACTCTGTCTGCTAACCCTGGCACAATTTCAGGAACACAGTTCACTGTCACAAGCATTTGGTTAGCCCTAATTGAAACACCACCACCAGGTACTGTCGGCATTGTAGATTCATCTCTCAAATCTTCTCCATATACCATTCCCACCATACACACATCATCATGGACGAGCAATGAGTTCTGGTTGATATCTGGCGCATCTGAGTCCTCGACTTGGATCTGACCATTATCTATCAGAGCTTGGACCGCCTTCTTGAGACTACGACAATCATCTGTGTCGTGCCCTGGCATGTCTGAGTGGTAAGCACATTGACGAGTATGGTCAACCTTCGCCATTGGGAGGACATTTCCAGCGATTGGCTTCAGCATATTCAAGTTCTTGAGCTTTTGGAAAAGGCTGGAGTAAGATTCTCCAATTGGCGTAAACATGTTCCTTTCTTCCTTACGCAGCTTCTGATGATAAGCACTTGGGCGGAAAGCAGGAGACCTCTCTGGCCGGTAAGAAAGATTTGATGGAGCTTGAAAATGATTATGTGGAGCTTGGTGAGTGGGATATGTAGGTTGTGGGGCAGGAGCACGCCATTGCGGATAGAAAGGTGCTGGAGCATACGGCTGTGCTAGATGGACTGAGTATTGTGGTGGAAGAGTGGCGTATTGTGGATTTTGTGGCGGGTGGTAGGGTTGTGGAGGACGTATTTGTGGAGCTTGGTATGAGTGGGTTTGATAGTACCTTTTCTCGCTCCCTTTCTGTGAACCCGAACCTACCATGGCTACATCATCTTGATTCTTCTTCCCAAAGGCTCCTGCCTGCACAGCCTGTGTAGTTGCTTTCAATGTGGTCTGGCTCACAATCTTACCAGCCTTGACTCCCCTCTCAATCATTTCTCCCATCTTGACGACTTCACTAAACGGTTTCCCAAAGGCGGCGATCAATGCACCATAGAACGCCTCATCTTGCGCCTCGATGAATAAACAGACCATGTCGTCGTCCGGTATTGCGGGGCTCACTCGAGCGGCCTGCTCGCGCCATCTGAGGGCGTACTCCCTAAAGCTTTCACTTGGCTTCTTTTTTATCGCATCCAAAGAGGATCGATCTGGCAAAACTTCAATGTGGTAGTTGTACTGGTCGTAGAATGCCTGTGCCATGTCATCAAATGCCAACCATTTAGTTAGATCCTGCCTCATGAACCATTCAGCAGCTGCACCCCCTAAGCTTTCGGAAAAGTAGGCTATCAACAGCTTGTCTTTCTTGACCCCTCTCATTTTATTGCAGTAGGTTTTCATATGAACTCTTGGATCTCCTTGCCCGGTGTATAGATCGAACTTTGGCACTGTGAATCCCTCTGGCAATTGCAATTCGGGGTAGGGGCAAAGATCCTTGAAAGAAATGTTGGCATGATCTCCATAGCCCTGAATGATCCTTACTGCTTGTTCTAGGCCCTTCACCTTTCTCAGAACCTCGTTCTCATCAAGCTTTCCTGAACGATCAACCTCAACTTGAGACTCGCGATGGAACCCCTGATCATATGAGTCACTGTGTCGGAAATTGGGTTCATGGTGCTGATCATAATGATGATCCCCAGCATGGAGATGCGGTTCGCTGTTGGACCTGGCCATAGCAGGCCTGGCTGGGCCCCGAAAAGTTGGAACCTGTGGGAGAGGTGGGCCATTCCGTCCTTCTGGTGGAGGTGGTGCATGAGGACGCCCTTCAGTTTCATTTGGTACGCCACGGACAGGGGCAAGACCAGTAGGATAAGTGGGATCCTCAACTGCTATAGATATGCCCGGTGCTCGTTGTACCGCTGTTGGAACAACCCCATCTAGGCTGGTTGGAATAGGAGGAGGTGCCCGTCCTGTGGTCAGTGCGTGATGCATGTCGGCCACGAGTTGTTTCAAAGTATTAACCTCCCCAGTCAATCTCTCATTTTCCAGTGCCAAGAGTTCCTGGGCACCGGTCTCGGATCTCTCTCCATCAGATGGCATGGCTACAGGTGAAGTCACAAGTCCTTTTGATTTAATTCTGTACGGATGGGTCGATGCCAGGATTCCGTACCAAATCTCAAACTCCAAACTATTCAAACAAATCAGGTTAGCACCAAAGAAACACATATTGCAAGCCTAAGGTTGTTATGCGTCATCCCGAAACGGTTAACGGCGTAAGCCGAGTATACCGGCCGTATCCCTGAAATATTGCTACGTGCCTTGAGCAAAATTAGAACAAAATTGTAACTGGCACGTAATCTAAAACAAAGACGAGCTTGGAATTTCTTTTTTTTTTTTTTTCGAATATTCCTTACATCAAAGTAATAGACAAATTTAAACTACGACACTAGACCGACTCAATAGACATTTTTTTTTTTCAATTTTCTTTCATTTGTTTGATTTTTTTTTTCAAAAGTCCTTTCTGACTCAACAACATGATTTTAACAACGATACTAGACCGACTCAAAATAATATGCTTGACATGATGCACGAGTCAAAGATATATACAAACTGACCCATTGGGCGGGTACACTCAGACGGTGAAAATAATGGGACTCGACATTTAGCGGAGTCGGATTATTTCACGAGGGTCAACACAAAATGCAACTTAGCTAATTACAATTTATCGCATGTACCCTGACTTGACCTTAAACAAAACAAAATAAAGCGGGACCTTAAAACAACATTTTTATTTTTTTTTATTTTTTTATTATTATTTTTTTTTAATGAAAAATTAAGACTCAACATGAGATTCGAAACGGAACTTAAGAACGGATTATGAAACAAACTATTTTTCTTATCCGAAAGGTGACTCCAAAATCGGACATTACAGTAATACAAAGACGGACACTATTTTTTGTTTTGTTTTTTTTTTTTTTTTTTTTGAAACAGACTCTTTGATCTAATTCGAGAAAGAATCTTTAGAGTATTTACAAAATCTGGCTATTAAGACGACAAACCGACACAAAATAATACATGAATTAGACGCAAAATTGGTTTATAAAAATTAGCCATTATGACGGCGTAAAATCCCGATAAATTACCTTTTTTTTAAAAAAAAAATATGGACTTGATTTGGACACATACTCAAACACAAAAGGATCCCAAAATTTCGTCATTATAACGACGCAAAACTACTGCAAATTATTTTCTACTACTTGGGACCAAGCCCGGACGTAAAATGAGACTAACAAAAAAAAAAAATTAAAAAATTTTCGCCATTATAACGGCGTAAAAGGACAACTAAACAAAATATTTCGAGACACGGGACTAAACCCAATTTTCTATCATTTCACTCTTTTTTTTTTTCAAAATTTGGCTCTCGTCCCTCGGTGATCGGTCAGCATAACAACCCTTAGACTAGAACAAATGCAACACATTATATGCTCATGATGTGTCCTTTGGGGACGCGGGCCCCATCCTGACACGAGGGAGTCAGCCTAGACAAGTGCGGTACCGGTGTACCGCACCTCACTAAGTCTAATGACATGCAGATAAATCGGCCTAGACTAAAGCACAGGTTCAACTCTAGGTGACTCATTGGGTTTATGATCTAGTGGTTCAGCAATTTGGAAGTGCCTCGGGGGTACCGGTCGACAACGTCTAACGGCCTAACCCAACGCACCTCCTCCTAAGAAGGGTTAACTTTTTGTGTCCTGAGACACGACAGAAATTCCAGACGCCGAAGCGAAACTGGCGTGCATGTGTGCAGTGTTCCAGAAGACTCAGAGGTGTAAGAGAGAAGACAATTGTGTATATACAGTTCAAACATATCAAAGCAGTAACATTCAAGGCAACATATACAAACAAAATTCAAAAGCCGAAAGCGACAAAGTTTAAAGCCTGAGACTCTCAGTTTTCACTTTCCTCCCCAGCGGAGTCGCCAAGCTGTCACGACCCTTTTTTTTACAAAAAAGAAAGAAACTTTAATTGTTATAAAGGTCTGTGACGATGTTCAAAGGTACACAAATATTAAGAGATTTTCGGAGTCGCCACTTGACAAGTTAAAGGTGTGCCAAGTCACCAAAGTGGTGTACCTAGAACACCTATGACTCGTTTAGTGGTCTGCGTCAGAGTTCCGGGTAAGGATCTCGGTTGACTCTAGGGAAGGTGTTAGGCACCCTCGAGTCCTGTGCCAAGCACAGTTGCTTTTATTGACGCATTTCGACTCTTTGAAATTGTTTTGTTATATTTTGCCTTGATTTGGTAATTAAGGAAGGGTGATATATACAATATCAATATGTTTTACTCCAAGCTTTGATATACTGTTACATTTAAAGAGAGAACATTGCTTACCTATTAAAAAAAATGAAACAAACAGCCCCTTTATCGTATGTCTAATTAAGGCATAGTCACTCCTTTACCTTTAGGCAACTGGTTGCCCCTTTCATCCCATATATTTGACGAGTAACCTCCCTTTTTCATAACATTTAAATAATAGCTTTCCTTTTTGCCTTAAATTCAAAGACCAATTTGAAAACTAGGCAGAACTTGCAAAGTTTCACTTCTGCATGTTTCTTTCGTTCCTTTCAAAGATAATTTGCAATTTCAGTTTTTATTTTAAATAGTTTGCACTAAGTATCTCTTATTTGCTTTTATTTCCGACTTTTGTTCAGTAGCGCACCAATTATCAAAAGAAAATTAATTACAAGTATCCAACCTTACCCACTCCAATCATATTTTTTTTAAAAAAAAAAAATATCACCATTATGCTGCCCAAATCCTTTGCCTACTCAGCCTTGCTTTGCATAAATTTGCAAATTATTACCAAAGAAAGATTTTTTAAATGATCTCATTTCAATATCAAGTTTCTCTTATAGCCTCAAAATTAAATGGCCTACTTCAAGCGTACATGAAGTAAGAACATGAGCTTAAAAATAAATAACATGAAAGCATGAAGAATAGCTCATTCGTCATGGAATTCAATTTTCCGAATTTTTAACGAAAGCCACTAACATATTAAAAACAACATTAAAGAAAACTTAGAGGGTTAAGAAATAATAACCTAAAGTGCAAATTCTCCAAGCAACGGTACAAACACCCAGCTACCAGCAACAACACAGCTCCCTTAAACTTCTTATTTTGATCTTAAACTCAAGAATTTATGACCTTCCCTTTTGGCTTCATGTTTCTGATTTTCTCTTTTGTTTTTGGTTCGTTTTCTTTGAATTCTCTCTTGTTTTTTCTCTTTTGTTTTTCAAACCTCTTCCTAGTAAAAATTTTTATGATGTGAAGGGTGTTTTCCTATATAAGATAAAGTCTCCCAGATTTGTGAAGTAGTGAGTATATATATATTTTTTTTGTTGGTGTCTATCTCCCTTAAAAAAAGAGTGGAGTAAAAAGGTAGATAAAAAAAATACCCATGTGCTTTCTTCTTTTGTTTTTTTTTTTTTTTTTTAAAAAAAAAATTTTCAAAAAAAAGTACCATACTCATGTAAAAGTTGTACTACTACTTTGACATCATAACTTTTGACATCATCACATTGACATCATCAATCCCATGTCACATCTTTCTTTCTTTTTTTTTTTTTTTTTTTTTTTTTTTTTTGAAATCTTTTCAATATTTCTTACTAATTAATTACTAAAAAATGACTAAATAATAAGACAAAAATCACATGAAAAATTACCACAAATTTTATGTAGTTTTAATATTTTGTGCCAAAATTAGGTGATTACAGGATACATATGGTAATAGTGACTACCTCCCTAAGCACTTTAATACATCACAATTATTCCAAATACAATTCTCATCAAAGCTACCCAATCAACAACTTTCACACACACCTTCTCAACAAGTAGCATTTTTCTTTTAAGCACACACTAGCAAGGAATGGATACTCTTTTCTCTTTATTTCTTTTTCCACAAATTTTTTTCTTTTCTTTTCACTTTGCTATTTTTTTTTCTTTTTCAATTTCATTATCTTCCAACCTTGCCAATGCTTTTCACTACTTCACAATTTTAACAATTATTCTCCTTCATTAGCTCCACTCAAAAACCTCCCAAAATCCAACCACAACTCCAACGTAACAACACAATATTAATAAAGTGCTTAAGGAGTAAAGGGCCAAAAGAGTCGATTTAGAACAAATATGTAGGCTCGGGGTGTGGGTGCCAACAAAAAAAAGGGTCAAAGGAATCACAACAATAATTTTTTTTTTCAAGGTGTATATGTAAGGGTAGGCAAATCAAAAGAAGGCCTTGTATCATTTCCCGACTAGAGCAAACCTAGGATTTCGCTTTGCACACACACGGGGCAAGTTCTAGACATTAATATGTAACATGGAGCAACAAGAATATGCCTCACAACACACATTGCACACGATCCACACAAAAAGGTTTCATCAACAACTCTCAACCAAGCATCTAGAATGCAACTTGTGGAAAATTAAGCACTAATGCACAAAGGTTCACAATCAAATCAAGCAAGCGGACTCAAACATCCCAAGGGGGTCGTTCCATATTTTTTTTAGGCATGCATCAAATTAAAACCCAAGAACACCACAAATAGCACATGCAATCAATTCAAGTCCACCGGTATCAAACACATCAAAGGCACCTAGCATTCCACCTATCCCTTTCATCTAGGGTCACCTATACTAACTATTCTAATCCTAAAAATAAAAAACTACCCGGTTCAAAGGCCTCCCCGTGGAAAAGAACCGAGGCCATAAGAAAAACCACGGGGCGGATGACATGTACCACTAATAAAACTAAAAGGAAAATCTTTTTGGAATTTTTCATTGGTTTTCTATATTTTTTTTTCATATATTAAAGCAAGAAATAAATCAAAATAAAGTCAAGTGACAAAAGAAAAATCCTAACGGTACATGCATCCCTAACCTCCAAATAGGTAAAGGGTAGTTCCCCACCCCACACTTAAACTAAGCACTGTCCTCAGTGCTAAAAATAAGCAAGCGCAAGGTAAAGAAAACTTCCCTGAAGATTCTAGTCCTTGGTGGTAGCATCCTCCAAGCTTCTATATAGTATGAGGTACTCAGACTTCCCTCATCAGGTCATCAACATTAGGCAAGGGTGAGGATACCCCACACTTAGCCTCGACATTACATGAACCCGCAATCCAAGGAAAAACAACAACTACGTGACACTATAAATAAAATAATACAAGTACAAACTCGGGTTGCCTCCCGAGAAGCGCCTTAGTTAACGTCGTGGCACGACGACACTTTTAGCTCACTTCCAGCCTTTATGTCTTCTCTTCTTACGCCGAACTTTTGCTTTCTTCCCTTCTTTTAGAGAACCCATCTTCAACTTCACCTCTGGTTTACTTCCATGTTCTTGTTTGACACATTCAATCATAGAGCACTCTTCAACCTTAGCTATGTGCTCCTTCCCATTATAAACCTTGAAAGTAACCTTTTCTCCATGCGCTCTAACAGTCATCTCACCCAGCTCCATGTCAATAATTGTCTTCGAGGTGACTAAGAATGGTCTCCCCAAAATTATTGGAGCTTCTCGGTGCTCTTCATAATCTAGGACTACAAAATCAGCAGAGAATGTAAACTTATCAACTTTTAGCAACACATCCTCCAACTTACCATCAGGGTGAGTGAGTGATCCATCCGCCATCTTAAGAGTAACTGAAGAGGGCTTGATTGCTCCTAGCCCTAACCTTTTGCAAACAGACAGAGGCATGAGATTTATGCTCGCACCCAAATCACACAAGGCACCAGTGATATTATGCCCTCCAATGGTACAAGGAATAGTAAACCTCCCAGGATCTTGAAGTTTTGGAGGTAGCTTACTCAAGATTGTGCTACACTCCTCAACTAAATCAACTGTATCTATCTCTTGAGGCTTTTTCTTCTTCACTAAAATTTCTTTTAAGAACTTCACAAAGGATGGCATCATTTCAAATACATCAGTCAAAGGAATATTAACTTGAAGTTCTTTCAACATACTCACAAATTTTTTATACTGGGCCAGATCCTTCGATGGTAATAGTCTCTGCGGGAATGGTGGAGGTGGCAGAAGTGCCTCCTTTCTCTCTTCTTTCTTCTTCACCTTCTCTACTTTTTCAACTTTTTCTATTTCAGCTCTCTCCTCGGACTTAGCCATCAGCTCTCCACCTTCTATCAAAGTCACTGCAAGACATTGTTCAGGCTCTTTTTTCACAGTGCTTATTTCTCCCACCAACTGCCCCAACTGGTGCTCCAAGTTCTTTTGAGCATTGGCAAGATCTTGTATGGCTTGTGCATGGGCTGCAGTGTCAGCTATCATTCTCTGCTGGCCTGCCATTATTTGCTTTAGTATATCTTCAACTGAACTGCTAACCTGCTGCGGTGGAGGTGGAAGTGGGTGGTAATTATTCGGGGCTCTCGTATTACCTTGATAATAACCATTACCAAACTGATTTTGATCCTGCAGCCTGTTTTGATTACCCACGTAATAAACTGACTCTGGATTAGAGGAGCAAACCTCTGTAGCATGGTCTTGACCACAAACCTCACAAAAGCTCTGGAGTTGTTGCACTGGAGCCACTGAAGTACCCCTGCAGGTTTCTGCGTAATAGCTCTACCATCTCTCTGCCAATCAGGATTGCTCTGCGAAAACTTATCTAGTAAATTATAAATCTGATCAAAATTTAAGGCCAGTACTTGGCCTCCAGCAGCAGCATCAACCACGATCTTAGTGTGTTGGTTCAGCCCCTCAACAAAAGTGTATGCAACAACCTCATTGGATTGGTTGTGGTGTGGACAATCTCTCAATAGAGCTTTGAATCGCTCCCAGGCTGAATACAAGGATTCTCCTTCTAACTGTCTGAAGGACATAATTTCGCTCCTCAGCCGGGCTGTCTTGGCAGACGGATAAAATTTAGCCAAGAACTTCTTAGCCAAATCCTCCCAAGTAGTGATAGACCCATACTTTTCAGCCTTTAACCACTTCCTTGCTGCCCCAATCAGTGAAAACGGGAACAACGTCAAGCGAACATAATCAGTAGGAACACCCGCTGGTGTATAAGTATCACTGATCTCCAGAAAGTTCTGAATGTGTTGCTTCGGATCCTCATGAAGTAATCCACCATATTGTCCAGTCACATGCAGCAACTGAATCATGTCGGACTTAATCTCAAATCCCCCGGTGATAGCGGGCTTAACTATGCTCGATGCTACTCCCTCCAGGCTGGGGAGAGCAACATCTCGCACAGCTAAAGCTTGGTCTTCTGCCATTCCTGTAGGTAAAGATCGAGCAGGACCTAATACCTGAAACAGCACAAAACTCAAAACAAAAATTAAACCTGAATAGTAAGTAATAAACTGTTCAAAAAGAAATCAGTCAATAATTAGTCCCCGGCAACGGCGCCAAAAACTTGTTGCTCCCAAACGCACACGCAAGTATACGTGGTCGACAAGTAATAAAGTGATAAGATGAGTATCGTTCCCACGAGGACTATGCAGACTGAGTTCTAACAAACAATTTATTTAAACTATTCAGGGATCTTTTTCCAATAGTGAGGATTTTGTTAACTAAAGAACAGTAATTAAATGGTAAAAGTGAATTCAAGCAATGGAGCAAAACTTGGTTGTTATCAGTAATAAGGAGACGGTCCAGGGTCAGAGTTACGAACAATCCAGTTGAGTTTTCCAATTGATTCAACTTCTTAAATCCCGGGTTACTAACTAACAGATTAAATATACCCGTGAAAACCTTTCAGTTCTTCACGGTCTATGCAGGCTACTCCAATCCCTATATGTCTATGGGTTGAATCACGTGCACGCATTAACGAATTCTGTAATGAGTTAAACTAGGCGAGCAAGTATATGTCTATCCTACTCACAAATTGGTTCCCCGATGCCCGCGTTCACAAACTAGTTCTATTCTTTCTTATTGCGTAATTAAATTCCCTCTTTCGAGTTCAATCTAAAAACCATAGATAATGCGTAATAATCGGGCCCTGACAATTACACAAGTGAAATCAAGAAAGAATAAGTAACCCGTAATGGGATTCAACTTTCAAACATCAACCTTCATGTAATACTCTAACCCTAGAACGATAGATCTAGCTACGCATACTCATAATAACAACACAAAGATTTGATGAAATAATGAAATAATGATGTAATAAATTAATGGAAGGAAGAAAAACCCTTGTCTTGATGTTATGAGCTCTCCAATTTACTCCCAGGTCTGAACTCCTTTCAAAAACTCAGTAAAAGACTATTTATAGGGTTTACAAACACCTAGTAATAAGTTAGACCCAATCCCAGACGAAATAGGACGTAAAAACGTGCACAAGGGGCGCTATAACGGGCGCCCCGCGCCTCGGAACGCGTGCAGACAACCAGAACACACCAAAGATTGCACGCTTTGGCCTTGCGCCGCGTGGGAAACCGCGCCCACCAGGCTGGCGCGTTGCCTGGCGCGGCGCGCCACCTGTGGAGCCCAGCCATTTTCCTGTTTCGTTCGCTCCTTTGCTCGCTCGTGTCGTGCCTTCGTGTGCTCGATCCAATCCTCAATCAAAATCCAATCTTTTCTCGCTCAATCATGCTCTTAAAAGCTCCAATTGCACTGCACAACAACCTACACACACACGGCATCAAATTAGTGCAAAACCATATTCATAAACTATAAAACGAGCAAATAAGGTACTAAAACGTGAGGAAATATTAAGAAAATATTAGCATAAAATGCCAAACATCAGGAACTTTACCCTTTTGCCTGTATTTTGATAAGGAATCACTTAGCCTTTTAGCCGCCTTTTTCTCAAAAACTGCTCGGATTTCATCATCATATATAGCATCCCACGAACACTTGTGCTGAAACAATAACAATTTAATAAGTGAAAACTAATAAAACACATTGAATAATCAAATGACAAAAGCTTCATAAGTATAGTTAATACCGTAAAAGCTTCAAATATGCGGTTTCTAACAGGTACTGGCACCTTTCCCCACGACAGCCAACCATCAGTAAAGTGTGGTGTCATAGATTCAACAAGTTTCACTGCCTTGTCCGATGGAATAAACCTGCATTAAATTTAACATACAAAATTATGTTGATAAATATATATTGTATTCAATTCAAAAGTTTATAATTTAAGGGTTAATAAATAAATCTTACCCTTCTTTGTTGTCAGGAATGATAATCAACCTACCAGACTCATCGAGAGATCCAATACCACCAGGTAACTGAACTGTACCACTAGTACACTTTTTCTTACCCTTTCGCGTTGTAGTGGTGCTAGATGGAGAGGACTCTGGCTGAGTCTCTGGTACGGGCGTACTCGAACTGGGGCATGCCGATGATGATGCAGATGGAACAGTACTCGAAATAGAAGGTGTAGCAGATGGCAAACTATGTGGATGCATACTAGGAGTAGGTATCATCATCAGTTGTGAAGGGCCTGGTAGGGTTGCATGAGGAACCATTATTTTTTGTATGTTCGTCCTTATGAGTATTCCATGATATTTATTAACTAGTCTATGTTGAATTTTCATTTTCATAGATTGTTCTCTTGTGGAACTGGTAAAGAAGGCGATTCTTTTCTTGTGGAATGGAATGAAAGTGAAGAAGCCATAAAGAGGACTTATGCTGGGTTTAAAAAGAAATCAGCTGGAGTTGTGCGGTTCGACACTACTCAAAATCACTTTTTGGCTGTGGGAGAAGATAGCCAGATAAAATTTTGGGACATGGACAACATTAACATTCTTACAACTACAGATGCCGATGGTGGTCTTCCGGTCAGTGCTTATGACAGCTTTAGAATGTCATTTGAACAACTATCTACTAGATTAAAGAAAAAGAGAACCCCAAGACAAGTTTGGAACTTTCGCATGAATATTTAGAATATCTGGGGATGGCTGTAAGTGTGTTATTTGTCATTGCAAAGCCTTCCACGCTTGAGATTCAACAAGGAGGGGAATATTCTTGTTGTTACTGCTGCTGACAATGGGATTAAGATACTGGCAAATGCTACTGGTATGAGATACTTAAGGGCAGTTGAAGCCCCACCCTTTGAAGCACTAAGATCATCCATTGAAGCGGCTGTGGTTAAGGTAGTGTGGTTGGTTGCTTCTCCCACTTAGTTGGAGCATAGTTGTTGAGTTAAAAGTAAAAAAATCTTATTTTCTTTCTTGGCAGGCTACGGGCTCTTCTGTTCCAAATGTGGCTCCTGTCAATTGCAAAGTGGAAAGAAGCTCTCCTGTCAGGCCTTCTCCCATCCTTATATGTAACGTTTCAAAAAAAAAAATTCTTTCTCGGTTCAATCTTTCCCGTCTACATGAAAGATAATAGTCCTGCAATCTGTTTATTAAATGCAGATTTTGGCTTCTAACTTCTAGTGTATTTTGTTCTCCGACGTGCATCAGGTGTGATGTCATTTGAAAACCTTGACAATTTGTGTTCTTAAACGACTGAATTTGTTGTACCATTGAAGCTTAGTGAATTATGTCCTGGGATAAAATCTTATTCTATCGACTTCTATTTTGCAGAATGGGGTTGATTTTGTGCCCAGAAGCATGGAGAAACCGAGATTATTGGAGGATGTCTCAGATAAGGCCAAACCGTGGAAGTTGACTGAAATTTTAGAGCAAGATCAATGCAGGATTGTTACCATGCCCGATAGCGCAGATTCAAATAGTAAGGTGTGTTATCTAATTTATGTGCACTTCTTCTGTAATGGGATTCACCTAACTGGATTCTTCAATGACACTTTTATTTAGGTTGCAAGGCTTCTTTACACAAATTCTGGCATTGGAATCCTGGCACTTGGGTCAAATGGTATTCAAAAGCTGTGGAAGTGGGCACGTAATGAATAAAATCCAAGTGGCAAGGTAATAAAGGTTAACTGACGCTATATGAGCTATATATTTGCTTTCAAAATTTAATGCATAAACTTAATTCTAAAGTGTCTTGGGTCTTAAAGGCCACTGCATTGGCAACCGAACAGTGGTCTTCGTATGACTAATGATGTCTCAGGTGTCAACTTGGAAGAGGTTGTTCCTTGCATAGCCCTCTCAAGGAATGACTTTTATGTAATGTCTGCTGCTGGTGGAAAAGTTTCATTATTTAATATGATGACATTTAAGGTATGTCTATAGAAGATGGTCCTGTTATTGTAACATGTCATTTGAGTGGTTCTGCTACGTGATTTTGATAATCCCTGAGATGTACATATAATGACTGTGTTCATGCCACCTTTGCCTGCTTCAACTTTCTTAGCATTCCATCTTCAAGATAACAACATTATAACCATTGGCATGGAGGATTCGCCAATTCACATTTACAATGTTAGGGTCGATGAGGCAATTTGTACGACCACTTCAAGATTCAATGACATATCTGTGTAGCTTAAATGAATTATCTTTGATTTTATCTCATTTGTGAGTTTCGAAGGCCGGTGACAACATACTTTAGTGGTGGAGAGTTGGTTGAAGGGGTGTAGGTGAAGCAGTGGTGACTTATTAAGATTAGAGGCCTAAAGCCAAAACATAATGCTTATTTTGTTATGAAATGAAATAATTTGAATTTCAATTTTTTCCTATAAAAAATTGTGAGGCAAAATTGTGAGGCTGATTTCTACATCGCGAATTTGAACTTAAGTTGCTTCAAGCTCCCGTCTATATCGAACTTCAAGTATATGTTACATTACACTTTCTACTTTCGTTATTCTACTTTGAAGTTTTGAAGTGATTTTTGTTTCAATACACTACATTGATTTTAATTCTCAAAAATCTTATTGACATATATGAGTTTAATTTAGAGTTCTGACATATTAGACAAAAAAATTCATATTTTTGATGCACTTTATGAGATATTGATTTCTGTAATAGTGTTATTAGTTCCGAATTTTCGTATTTTGTGTGTTCTTAGTATTAAGAGGATCCTGGCTAATACACCTATTGTATGTTTCCGAAGTCAAGCAGTGTATCCACTATTAGTTGCAGCACACCCACAGGAGCCCAACCAATTTGCAGTTGGGTTGAATGATGGAACGGTTAAAGTGATTGAACCCTTGGAGTCCGAAAGGAAGTGGGGGAGTAAGACCACCTGTTGAAAACGGAGTATTGAATGGCAGGACGGCCTCCTCATCGACCCCTAGCAACCACGTGGCCGACCAAGTTCAGAGATGAAACATACTGTATCATGTCCGCCACATTCTTTATGTGTATCTTATCCATATAGATTTCAGTTCATTATCCAAAGTTATGATGAGACACCACCTATGGAGATCCTTAAAATTTATTCTTTTTATTTGCATTATTTTTTTGATAGCAGTTAAACTGTTAGGGGATATTCCTCTTTCGGCCATTGGCTTTGGTGGAAGATCTTGAATGTCACAGGAAATAGCTCAGTTTAAAAGACTTACATAGTAATACCACTATTCTTCTCGCCTGACATTCTTAACAACTTGTTTCCTTTTCAGTGCCATACTAGAGTTGTCACTAGAGACTGGGTGGTACCGGCAGTAGCTCCTTGATCTTTTCTCTTTTTATGTTAATTATGAATTATGATCCTTCTCCAGTACTTGCCTTGCATTGTAGATTTCAGGATTTATTTTCTATTTTTTTCAATCCCACCCCTTCACCTTTAGTGGCCTCCCACTTTTTGCTCCTTCAATAACCCGAACCCACAACATCTATTAGCATTTGTAATAGAAGTAGAAGTGGTGGTGGGGATAATCAAGAAGAAGGCCATGTGTTTGGTGAATGAATTGTTCTCGCACTACAGATATTAATTGGAAGATAGATGATAGAGAGGAAATGGACGGCATAGGGTTTATTGCAAGTGTTTGAGGGTAAAAAATGGAAGAAATGGTAGATGATGATAAAGATCTTGCACTACAGATATCAATTGTTCGGGTCCACTTAGTTGTATATGATGTAGGATAAAAAAAATCAAAATATTAATGAAGAAATGAAAAATAGTTGTGGAACCCACATAAAGTAATTTTATTTAAGAAAACAGAAAAAAAAAAAAAAAAGAGCATCTCACTCGCTCCGAAGTGTGAGATACACTTAATTTGCCATGTCACCGCGAGGGGCTCACAAAATACACAAAGAACAACGTGAGGCGTCTAGTTGATCACTAGGTAAGTTGAGGTGTCTATATAGGAATTTGGTACAACTTTAATGGGCTATCTATGTATGCTGCCAAATTTAAATATCCTTTTACTTATTTATTATTAGTTTTGTCTTTTTCTTTTCTTCTTTTCTAATTAATTATTTTCTTCTTCATAACTCTACTTTTTTTTTTCCAATAACAATGAACTAGTTGAGAGTTGAGACCCATTACCCTTAGAATAATAAGAGTACTAAAAATGATTTAATCAAATGTGATAAATTTTGTTGTAGTTACAACCAAATTTTATCAATAATGGTCATTTTAACTAAAAAGACATAACCCTTAACATGCACATTTTAATATTTTAATACAAGTTCTCAATTGAGTTTATTATGGTCGAGTAAATTCAGTTCTATATGATAATGAAGTTTACTATTGTTGGTTAATATTTATTATTTTAGAAATATGAGTTTTCAACTAAGGTAAATATTTTTTATTTTGATGAAAAAGAAAAAATTAATAAATTTAAAAAAAACATCAAATAAGAAATAAGAACAACTACTTCAAAAAATTAATTGTATGGATGTTCTACAAAGAGAGTGAAGTCACCCTCCATGTCACTTGACACTGCAGGGGGTTTTGAATATGAAAATTGATAGTTAAAAGGTAACGTGACCAACGCATAATTTAAGCATGAAACTAAAAAAAAAATTGATTTTATAATTTTTTTTTTTTTTTTTACTATTATCTCAAAGAAGTATGCTGATGACATAGGTGGGTCCCTTGAATGCCATCATCCGGTTAAACGCATGACCTCTCCCAAGAGACGAACCTCCTTTATTAATATAAAAAAAAGTTTTACCAACAATAGTCAAATCATCTTGAAGTTTTATTCGAATTGTAAACGTTGCGTTTTGATAAGTGTAAATATTATTCTCTCTGTTTCAAATTAGTAAACGTTTTAGTAAAAAGTTGTGTCCCAAATGAGTTGTTTCTTTAAGATTTCAAGACAAGATTTATTAGTTCTTTCTAACTATACTCATAATAATTACAATAATTCTAAAAAAAATTAATAGTCAAACATTAAATAAGGGTAATATAGTAAAATATACACCCTATTTAATTAATTTTTTAATAGTCGTGAAAAAGCTGAAGATCACTAAAATGGGACGGAGGGAGTAGTTAAGTTCATATCTTAAGGAGCATTCATTTAATTATCTCAAACATTTAAGATAAGTAAAATAGTACTAAGAACCTGTTTGGGTGGGCTTATAAGCAACTTTTTTATGTGGCTTATGAGCACTTTTGTGGCTTATAAGCCACTTTTTGAGAAGTTAGGTTGGAAGACTTTTTTAAGCACATAAGTGCTTATAAGTCCATAAATTTTTAAGTTATCAAACA
Organism: Petunia axillaris subsp. axillaris; assembly: GCA_029990575.1. Lineage (NCBI taxonomy): Eukaryota > Viridiplantae > Streptophyta > Magnoliopsida > Solanales > Solanaceae > Petunia > Petunia axillaris. The sequence goes on along the minus strand of JARKNS010000010.1, from coordinate 31,102,179 downwards.
TTTGCTAATGTGCTTATTAGCTTATAAGCCGCTTTTAAGCTCACCCAAACGGGCTCTAGGTAACTAACACAGCTACATATATTGTTTCCGAGTTCTTGCCTTAATTATTTTCTAGTCGATATTTTGAATTTGCTTCTTGCTTTTCTTATTGTCTTTTTTTCATTTCACAAATAAAATTGTTGTCATAATTCATAGTACTAATAAAGCTTTTTAGTTTTAAATTAAAAAAGCAACTATTAAATTTTGTCCTAAAATAGTCAGAGTGGCTTTTTAATTGATTGTCATTTGTCACTTAACTTGATGTTCTAAGAAACTACCCTCATTTTATTAGTAATATCAGTATTGTACAATAGATTATCTTAACTTTGATATGAAAGTTTATGAATATGGAACTTTTGACCCGTAGAAATGGAGCCAGCATTCCACAATGATAATAATGTAAAGGTCGTATTTTTTTTTTTAAGCCGCTGTGAATTACTCCCTCCGTATCAAATTATTTGTCCTCTTCATTTTTACATGCCCCTTAAGAAATTATTAATGAGGAGAAACTATTGACTATTTTACCCTTATTTAATTTTTATTGGTATTTGAACAATTATAATATTAACCAATAGTTGAGATTTTTGTGGTCTTCAAGACATTTACTACTATTATGAATAAAATGGACAAAAAATGAGAAATTTTACCTTGAAATCCTAACTGGACAAATATTTTGAGACGATTATTTTTAGAAAAAAGGGCAAATAATTTGAGACAAATGGAGTACATGTTTAACCAAGAGCTAAAAACAATCTCTTAAACATATTTTCAGCATATAAATTATATTTTGTCTATCGATGAATTAAAAAATTATCAATTCCGTATTTTAATTGGTGATCAAAGCACATATTATATGTTAGATTACTCGAAGCAAATACCGATGTTTATTCTCAAATAAATAGTGGTCCTTTGGAAAACCATATATGTATATAATCTGGAAAAGTTACAAATACTACTGATGGAATTTCTTTCCTCTATATTTCATGGTTTCCAATGTTAACCCATTTCTACTATTAATAAACTGAGATATAATAAATGGTCCATTTGAGACTTGGAAGCGTGTTTTTTTTTTAAGAAAAAAAGTTCCAGTGTAACAGATCAGCTGTATTACAATATAAGCAAAATTAACTAACAAATCAATCCAATAGTCTGCATACCTTTTAAAAGTAATTAAAGAAGTTGCCTTTTGGGAAGTGTAAAGATTTGTTATGTTCATCAATTCATGTAATTATTATAGGAGAAGTACTTAATAAATTCGAGACTATTGTGATGACAGATAAAATACCCAATATATTGGGAGTATCCGAATGGGCTCCAATAGATATAGCAGCAGTAAGTAACAATAGTGATCTAGGTGTTTGACACGTCGCTCTTTGTACTTCAAAAGTTGTTTTCTATTTTATTCTGTATTACTCCATCCGTTTAAGTTTACTTGTCCAAATTTAACAAAGTCAAATTCTTAATTTACTTGTCCTTTTAGCAATTCAAGATAAAAATAGCTATGTTCTTCTTAATTTACCCTTGACATTAAATGGTCAAATTCTTCAAAATCTCTTTCCAATTAATTGAAAACTATGACAAAGTATAATAAATAAAGGTAGATTTGTCAAGTTTAATTTTTCTTATTTTATCTTAGTTGTAGTACAAAGTTGAATTTGGACAAGTAAACTTAAACAGAGGGAGTATTAAATTATATTAAATGTAATTATTGGAAAGAAAGTAAAGAGCTAATACCAAAAGACAAGTTTTAGTCCAGTAATGTTTTGTTCATTGACATTTCCTTTTCATGAAAACTTTGCATTTTTATACTTTTTAATATTTTGAATCTAAATCATGTTCTAGTGACCAAGTTAAATTATTTCTTTTCTAATTTTTGTAATTAATTATTCCTTTTTAATTTTTATAATTGTACTGATATATACATTCTTCCAATAATATTACACCATTTGTTAATCCTATCACCAACAATAATTATTATTTTAATTGTTAAATTACGTAAACATTCATTACTGATAATATTGTGTTTGAGTGAGTTAATGCGGTTTAGCAGTTAACTTGTATATTGAATTTTTATTTGCACATGTGTCTTTTTTAATTACACCCATGCTAATTGCATACAAATAATGATTAATTTAATACCAAAACTAGTAGATGTATTTGTTTTATCAATGGCAAAAGCATTTTGTACTAATTGAATAAAAAGATGGAACGGATATAGCTGTTGGCCAAGTGAAGGGGGGGGGGGGGGGGGGGGGTTGTTCCCATGGAAAACAGTGATAATTACTCCTAGCTACTACTTGCCTTTTCAATAATTACATTTAATAAAAAATAAAATAAAGTAAAATACAATTTTAAAAGTACAAAATGCCCACATGTCAAATATCTAGGCCACTACGTTTACTTACTGCTGCTACATCTACCAGAGCGAATCCAGATACATTCAGATTCAAACACATTTAAGACACCAAGAAAGGTAAGTAACGTGGTTAGATGAATGTTTCTCGTATTATTGATTAAAATCTCATATTTTGAAAAAAAATTTGCTTATTGCTTTTCTTATCCTGTCTTTTTGTTTCACTGGATTTTGTGTTGATTAGAGAGGCATACTTTGTGTCAAATTCTTTTAAGTTAACTACGCAATATGCAATGTCATTAGTGTTACTTAAATTTCTTACTTACATAAACATAAATGGAAGACTAAGAATAATATTTTAAGTAAGTTTGATAGAGATACATATTCAAATCTGTTGCATCGAAATAAATGAATAACATGAAAATAATCTCGTAAAAATCTTCTAATATTAACTTTAAGTCTCTTACGGATAAACAAAAATCTTTCAAGAGATTTGACATAAAATAAAAAAAAATTATAAGAGGCTACATAATTAATCGACACTGTTATTAATAAGTAATTAAATCTATGTAATTGATTATGAACATAAATTAGAAAATAAAATTTTTTTAGCATTTAGAGGAACTAAGTATAATAAAAGAAGTAAGATCATTATTGTACTTTATAGATCAAGTTGAATATATATAAAGTATTCAAGTGACAAATAATAATGCTACAGTATAATGCAAAAGCTGCGTAGAGAGAGTGAGAAAGTGGAGTACTTGCTTACCCACTGAACAAATCCAAAAAGAAATATGCTGACTGGACTGGTGGGTCCCCTTTAGCAACTTATTGGCCAATCAGGAAAGGGGAATGACGCGGATCGAAATCGTGGACCGTCTGTCACTCCGTCTATAAATAGAGGGCACGTGCACAGTTTACGAGAAGTTTCTCGAAGTGAAAATCATTCAATTTCATCTCTCCTGTTTCCCGCCTTTTTTTCTCTTCAAACATATCTTCTTCAAAATGCCGATACTGAAAAAGATTGACGATTGCCGTAACTGGAAAAACTCCGGCGAGTGTAAGTACGGTGACACGTGCCGTTTCCGCCATGGCGACGGAGACTTGCGCTTCACGTCTAAGGTAATGTGTACTTAATTTTTTGATTCTGCAATGAACGATAATGTAAATCTCTTTTCGCCACAGAATGTGTGCTTCCGTTATCAAGATGGCATTTGCCATAGCGGTGAGCGGTGCCGTTTTCGGCATGTTGACGTGCCGGAGAAGTTGCCGGTGGAGGCATCTTCCGCTGTTTCCACCGCCGTAACTACTGTCGCCGCTCCTACCGTGCCAGCCGCATTCAATTCTCTTCTTTTTCCACCGCTTCTGGTGCTATAACCACAGCGGTGCCGGAGCAGTTGCCGGTAAAGGAACTTGCCGCTGCTTCCACCGCCGTAACTACCGTTGCCGCTCCTACAGTGACGGGTGCATTCAATTCTCCCTCTTCTTCCACCGATTCTGGTGCTATACTCACAACGGTGCCGGAGCAGTTGCCGGTAAAGGCACCTGCTGCTGTTTCCACAGTGACGGGTGCATTCACTTCTCCTTTTTCTACCGCTTCTGGTGCTAAACTCGCATCTGTCTCTTCCGTGGAGTATTCTATGTCGCCGGAGCCGGTGACAGCTCATGACGCTGCCGCCGCCGCACTTTCTGGTTCTGTAACCCTTGAATCAATTTCAGCTTCTACTTCCAAGGTTAAACCTAAAGCCGCCTCTTCTGTTGATTCGATTTCTGTGGATTTGATTGATCCCGAGCCATTGGTCGTGGATGCACAGCCCACCCCCACATTTATCATACCTTCTCATGTTTGGGTGGGATCTGTTTGTCTGAGTTTTTCCTTAAGGGAAATTGGAGGCTTTATTCTACAGATTGTGGAGGCTCATCCCGCTGCTGCCACCGCACTTTCTGGTAGCACATCTGCTGTTGCCGCCGCTATTGGTGCGCCTACCTCCACTTCTGGTAGCACATCAGCTGTTGCCGCCCCAATGGTTGTGGAAGCGTCTTCCCAAGTGCCTTCACCTTCCACTCTCACCACCGCGCCATTTTATTCAGCTTCAGTCATAACTACTCATCTTTCTCATTATGTTTCTCTGGCACAAGATTCACTGCAAGTTGCTATTGATCACTTGTCTGCTGCCCGGAAAAATGTTGGTAGTGTTTTTTATGCTGGTACATTGCGGAATGTTGAGGATGACTTGGCCAAGATTATTGACAAGTTAGGGTCTTTACTATCTGAATCTTCTGCCATTGGAGCTTGTATTGATGGAAGGCTGGGCATGTATGATGATCGACCCCCTGGCTGGCACTGGCCCATCTAGTAGTCGGATTGTTCGTTTTGATAACTAGGGGGGTGTTAGTGACTGAAGAAATATTCTTAGTTGGAAGCTTGTATATAAATAATAGTGCTTGTAAATGGGTGCTGATTAGCCATGAGACTGTTTGGTGACTAGAGGAGCATTCTTGGTTGGGAGCTTGTACATAAATAATAGTGCTTGTAAATAGTTGAGATAATTCTAGTTCCTTTTCATGGAAAGAAATCAATGGAGTTGAGGGAAATTTGAAAGTTTTATTGTTTATGTGGTTATATGGTGCATGGGACTTATTTCAGGGTAATCCATACAGCCTTTACGTGTGAGTAAGCAAAAAGTTGGACAGTATTTACCAAGCTTAATTTTGACTTAAATTGAAGTTTAGTGGAGGTCATTAGGTAAAAGAGCGAAATGACTACTCAGAGTGGATGCTCTCAGTCGTGTACGACTTCTATCCCCTATTTTTTTGCATACGGAAGTATTTCATTGCCGATCCAACCCATCAGTACTTCTAATAGGTCGAAAAGGCCCAAATCTTAACTTGCTTGCTGTTTAATATCTCATCATGATGCTTTCAAATGTGGCTCAGAATCCCACTCTACATGTCATACCCACTCAGTTGTATAGTCTTGCTTTGTGCTTGTCTTATTAGATGATCTATGGAAAGATGCATGGTATATAAGTTGAGCTTATATTCTATAGAGTCAGTTTCACCTTCGTTGAATCTCTCTTGGTGTTATAAGTAAAAGGATAGAAGAATACTTGTAGTCCAGCCAATACTCGGATTTTATGTTTGCTAACTGTATGAATCTTTTGAATTTTGAATTCGTTTGTGTTGGACCAAGTGTAGCGGCTTCAATTTACTTTGAAGTTGTACTTAATTGTATTGTTTTAGTCCATGCTTCTGCAGTTAAGAGTTTGCACTGTTGTTGGCATCGAAGTTTACATAAAGAAATTTCTCAATCTGGTCTGCACATGATGCTACCAAGGTAAAGCTTCAAATAACAGCTGCCATATACTTGTGTTCCTAATATTATGAGCAAGTGGAATTTGTTTTTTTGAAAGTATTACTCCAAGTACAACATTCCTCAACAAGTTGGGAATCAGTAGCTATTCTGATAGACGATTTAGGTATTATATTTACCACAACAAGTTGCTATCAGTAGCTATTCTGATAGCGACTCTCTTCTGATTGCATTTTAGATTGCAAGTAGCTGATTTCCATCTGTTGTCAACATTTGTCAGATCTTTGTTAGCGACTGAGTGGGTTAATTTCTTTGCTTAATGTCCAGTAAGTGAAATGTGCTCTTCTTGTTCATTTCCATGTGTTTTTGTTTTTGCCTAAGATAATGCTTGAGAAAGGGCTGTTCCTACATGAAACATTGTTTGTATCCTTGTAAAAAAGCGAGTCTTCCATAGTAATAGTTATTATTGATGTTATTAGTTTTATTATATTATTGAAATCTTGAAGCTGGAATAATATATGGAAGTGTTAAAATTCAAGGAGTAGTACACAATCGGATTGACTTTCTGAAGTAGGTCATGATAAATAAAACCCAAGGATTTTCGCTTCAGAATTTCTATCGAACTGGTGCAAATAAATTTCTGTTTTGCTGTAGTATGGGAAAACATTTTGTGGCCCCTAATAATCAATTAAGGGAATCAAGTTTCATTTACTAGTACCTTATTGTGAAGCTCTGTTTGTTATGTGGTTGCTGTCATCTCATAGCAGTCTTCTACATAGTTCTATCCAAGAGAGCATGAGTTGACCTGGTATTTTTAATCTGCTTATGCTGACGGTTTTCTGCAATTTCTCTATTAACTTGCTGAATTGACCCAAGATTCTGCCATTTCTTTTTGGTATTTCAATGTTTTAAGACTAGTTTATGAGTCGAAGGCTCTGTTGTGAATGGCCTTTTTAGCGTCCTTGTTTCTCTATTTCTTTTTGAGTTATCTAATTCTGGACATATGGTAAGATTAACGTGCTATTAAGTCGAGTAATTTTCTGGAGTGATGTAGTGACCTTTGGAGAAATCTCTCTTGATATCTAAATAAGTGGTTAATGTCTGTAAGGCCTAGAATTTTTCTGAATTTCCAATCCATTGCTTCTGGACTGCAATGACCGTGACCCTCCCTCTCTTTGAAGTCCTCCATTTTTTAGTGTAGGCTTCTTGAGTTGGACCTTTCGTTCCATTAGTTTGGGGTCTATGAAGATACATTCCTTAGAACATCTATGTAGTTGGTAGATTGTAGAGTCGGCATAAAATGTTTTGCTTAAGGTTTTATCTTTCATTTTTAGTGTATTTGGGCTTTCTTTCTTGCTCTTGTGTGACTCCTTGAAAAGGTAGTAACATGATTTATGCAAATGTTTCTTTACATAAAACAGTCCTCTGTAGGGGCATGCTTCTGGAAATTTGTTTCCTGTTTATATTGATTCTTCGATCTCTTTTACAGTGTGGAGATTGCGATGCCTTCTAAGTCATGATTACTTTTCAAAGAGGCAGTTGTGGCTTCATAGAAAATGAAAGATATTCTCAGAAGCAGATGTTTGGTACGTGTCCTGGCAATGGATTTCATTTACATTTTTGACAAGTATGGGGATGGGATCATAGAATAGGAAGGATTTCCTGACCGACTTTAATGTATGGTTTGTCTGATGTGACTCCGTAGTGCAGTCGCGGCTTTGCAGGCTGCATCAGCCTTTGCTCTTGAAGTTGGTGAAATGGTTCAGAAGACTACTTTTATCTGAGTGGTTCTTACTTTTCGTATGACGACTGCGTCAGTGCTGTCAGTTTATCTGTTCAAGCTGGTCATTTGGCCAGACATTGGTATGTGACAAAGTGTTTCTGCAGTTATTGTAACTCAAGTGTGTGCATATGTAGAACAGAGTGTTTTTCCCATTTTCCTTTTTGTTTTCCTTTTTCAGTTTCTGGCTGCTGCCTCTAAACCTGTCTATAGAAGTGGAATTTATAAGTTTGTTTTAACAATTAAAATAAATGGTGCATTTAAAGACATGTTGTATGTGTCAATGATACAGCAACTAAGCTATTTTCTTTTCTACATCTTTGTTGTGAAACCCCTTCGTATCCTCACAGTTTAGGTCGTTTTTATTCGTCCTGCTTGGCTGGAGATCATTAATCCTGCTGTGCCAAAAATAGGTAAAGCCTTCATTTTATTTTCACTTTCTTGTATTTATCATAGTATTTTTGCTTTCATGTTCTGTCATGCTCGCCGGTGCATGTTCCTTATGCATTCCACATTGAATTCGTCTTTATAGGTATGTGATTTGGCTATGCTACCACTGCCTCTTCCTTAATGATCACCGTTTGCTTTAGTTGGCATGCTTTGCATGTGGTTGTATACAAGTTATTGGTGTTACAGAAGCTAAAGCCGCGCTTGAGGTCACATGGATCAGTGAATGGGAGGCAGTGCAATGGGGAATCTGACTTAGCTGGTATGCAAAATAAGGAATGGGACTGAGCTACCGGTGCTGTTACTGTAGCCATGAGTTTTGAAGACATTGTGGATATGAGACAAGAGCCGGGTGTTTGAATCGATTTGGTCTGAAAATGACCTATGGTCTGTGAATTGCAGAGCTGGAGTTTAAAAAATCTTTGTTTCTATTATTTGGGAAATCTTCGGAGTGCTTGCTTTTTTCTGTTTCTTTTTTTATGTCCTAGGACAAGCACATTTGTTCCAGCCGCGTCATAACTTGTCTAGACTACTACAAGTGGTTGAATTGTTATAACATTCTTTCAATTTCTTGATTTTAGTTAATGACTCCTCGAGTTCGTTGAACCCTTTCAAGACTTAAACTGCTGTTTGTGACTACAATTGTACATTCTCCACTTCAGTTTGTTGAAAATCATTGACTTGTTATATTAGTTCAACAAGTAGGAACGAATCACTGACTGAAACCAGTAAGAATCACGTTGTAATGCAAAACATCCTGAAATATCCCGCCCTCTGTTTTCCCACTATTATCTATCTTTGTAAGATTCTTGGGTTGTTTATAGCAAGAAAGTATTCACTGTTAGATGAATTCGGGAAGGGTAGACCAAGTAATGGATCGACATTTTCCTTTTGCCATCAGGATGAACCAAGTTTAGCTTGTCTTAGAACATACATTTGAACAAAAAAAAAAAAAAATCTAGTTATATATTTTTCCTAGTAAATAAATGTGTTGCTGCCTAAAGGTGTCTTCTTGATTGGTGTTCAATGGTCTGCATGTTGAATGTTTTGCAAGATTTTTATTTTTCTTTGCGTTGTTGCATACTAAACTTTTATCTGCAGCAGGCTCAGATCCCGATGGTTAACAGAGGGCAGATACATACATCTGGATTACATGCATCCTTCTGCATTCTGGGCAGGCAATGTTATTACACTACTCATGCCAAGAGCTCTTGTGAATAGTTTCATGCCTGATATGCGTGCAAACAGCTTATAACTATAACACTCTACACTTAAGTACTCCATCGATCTATCCACAGCATCAATGGATCATCATCATCTCCAGAATTCGACAATCGCATAAAACTTAAAAGACAAATCTAATAAGGTATTGAATCAACAACATGCATACTGAAAAGCGCTTATTTCAAAGTAAGAAATAATTACGTACGTATTGTTGAATAAAGGGAAACTGAGCCTCAATGAGTTACTTGTAAAACAAATAATGCTCCATTATTAACAGTAATGCAAGCATATTTTATGGAGTACTTACTAATGATAACGGGCTATACGATGGCTGAATTCCGGTCCGATCCTTTGAAACCGAACAGGCAAGGAGTGGTGGGAAATTCAGCTTTGCTGTAGCCATACAATATAGTTGTTACCTTCCCGGTTGTAATGTCATAAGTGCAGCAAGAGTTCAAGTCCCACCGACGAAAGTACAACTTAGATTTCTGAACGCGACAAACTGTTATATGTTTATCCTGCACAACCTTATTCATGAATGCAAGCTTAATGATTAGTTTTCTTTCGGCCCATTTCTGCTTCTCGTAATCGTCTAACACCAAGACATGAAGCTCCTCTTTTACTATTTTACCGAATGAGAGCTTTCCATTCCAGATTAGATAATCATCCACTGTGTAGAAACCTTTAGGAAGAGTAGTATGACCAATGTAACTATCATTCACCATATCCAAAATATCAATTCCAATACCACTTAAGGTGCTCCACATGCTGTAAGCAATTCCCATTGCAAAGCAAAACATAATTCGGTCGCAATATTTGCTAATTTGGTTCCACATTCGAGTTCCTCCTCGGCTCTTCTCGTGCAAGTTAGTTAGGGGTCGCCAAGAATAGGTAATATTTTCTTCATTCCGAAGATCAAGAACCTCATACCCCAGCACTGATTTATTTCCAAATAGATAAACAGCAGAAAGTAACTTCAAAACTTGGTAATCCAGGTCAAGAAAGATGTCCATCTTTAAGCTAGGGTTAAGTGAATCCGGAAGTTCAAGTATTTGATGCAAGTGAGGGTTCCTTATGCGGTATAATTCAAAGGGGAATTGGGTAGTACGTTCCAGTAATAAACCTTGCGAGCATAAAATTTTAAATTCATTACACTGATCATGTACTGACCCCTCTTTGTAAATGAGCAAAGGGGAACGTTTATAATGGAGGAGCATAAACTGGAAATCTAGAGTGATGGAATTCCAATGCTTGCATACACATTTAAATCTTACCAGTGACTTGACTGGCAAATTGCTCAACATGTCAAATAGGATATCCTGGGGAATGAATAATGGACTGGCCGTAATTAATATGGTCATTATTCACCTTCAATTCTTCTCTTCAGCTCTTGATCCCCTAGTGCAAAAGGATTTCAAGTTTTATCAACTTTATATATTTCATATAGAGGATGCTTAAAAAACAACTCTCTAAATATTATTGATGTCAAGTCTATTCTTATGCACCACACAATATAATGGAGGATCCCTATTTATAATAACAAACAAAGTCTAATTTAACTTAGAAAATCTATTCTAATATGGCTGTCATTAAAAACCTAACTATACATGAATTAAATAAACTACTTAATAATGAAACCTAATTTATTTAGGTCTTTTATATCAACTTTGAATTAGTCTTCAATAGAGGAGCATTACATAACGAAAAGGTACTTAGATTCATATAAGTACATAATTTATGGACAGGTACTCCAATGAATTTACTGTCCCCTAGTACTATTTTTGTACGAGAGCATAAACAAGTTACTCTTTGTAAAAGTTACGGTCAACCATGTACAAATGTTGCTCCACTAGTCCGAAAAAGTTGACTTTACCATAATGACAACATTGCAGTTCTATAACTTTCTATCGAGAAAAGAGTTAGGAAGTTCAGAATGTATATAAGTTTAAAAATAACAGGAATAAGAAAAAACAAACATCAGTAATAAGGATGTATTGGGTAAAAATCGACGTGCTCAGATAGCACTTCGGTAAAGTAAACCGAGGTCGATCGAACTGATATCTCGAAGATTGAAGATGGGAGTCGCCGAAGTCAGTCATCGAAATCCTATCACTGAAGATGAATATCAAGTTATACCTCGGTTGGACGCCCCGGTTTCACCTCGGCCGAGCAGCAAGATTGCATCACCGAGGTCACATACTTATACCTCGGTTGAACGCTCCGGTTTCACCTCGGCCGAGCAGCAAGATTGCATAATCGAGGTCACATGCTTATACCTCGGTTGAACACCCCGGTTTCACCTCGGCCGAGCAGCAAGATTGCATCACCAAGGTCACATGCTTATACCTCGGTTGAACGCCCCGGTTTCACCTCGACCGAGCAGCAAGATTGCATCATCGAGGTCACATACTTATACATCGGTTGAACGCCCCGGTTTAACCTCGGCCGAGCAGCAAGATTGCATCACCGAGGTCACATGCTTATACCTCGGTCGAACGCCCCGGTTTCACCTCGGCCGAGTAGCAAGATTGCATCACCGAGGTCACATGCTTATACCTCGGTTGAACGCCCCGATTTTACCTCGGCCGAGCAGCAAGGCACCGAGGTCACATACTTATGCCTCGGTTGAGCACCCCGATCTCACCTCAGCCGAGCAGTAAGATTGCATCACCGAGGTCACATGCTTATACCTCGGTTGAACGCCCCGGTTTCACCTCGGCCGAGCAGCAAGATTGCATCACAGAGTTCACATGCTTATACCTCGGTTGAACGCCCCGGTTTTACCTCGGCCGAGCAGCAAGATTGCACCGAGGTCACATACTTATACCTCGGTTGAACGCCCCAGTTTCACCTCAGCCGAGCAGCTAAATTGCATCACCGAAGTCACATACTTATACCTCGGTTGGATGCCCCGGTTTCAGCAATGCAACCGCCCACAACTTCAGCCCACTAACTCTACCATCAAACATGCTGAACGTGGGCCTGAAGGTGGCTGACTGTGCAAAACGTGGCCAGAGCTCATTTCTCCTATAAACAGCCTCATTTTTATGTTGTAATGGACACACAAATACTTGAAAAAGCTCTGCCAAATTGTACATTCACCCATATATTGAAATACCATTTATTTACGTATATTGCTTGCCTTTTACTTATATTCTCGTCTGTTTTTACATCAATTACGAATTTGATACATTTATTTACGTATATTGCTTGCCTGAAGTGCTAGCATGCATGGAACCCTAAATATATAATACTATATTATTTTGGCATCCAGGACCATGCCAAACAAGGACAATGAATGCAACAAGAATAGCGAATAGGGCTTACCAACAAGAATTAGACAGCAGATTGAGAGGGACAATGCGAGAAGCGGCTGCAAAAGATGATGAGTATATATTGCGATGAGGGGAATATTGGGTTTGGCAAAGATTCGAAAGAATGGCTAATTATAAATATATACAATCCTAATACCAAAATTACAAAAAAATAATAATATTATTTCACTTTACAAAAAATACCAATATTTTTTTTTACACATTTTTGTGTAAAACCAACAAAACTAACATATTAGGGTTCCTCCTTCTTCCTACTATCTCCCTCTGCTACCACCCCAGGCGGCACCGGCCACCCACCAGATTTTTTTTTTTTTTTTGAATCTAAAAAATGAAATATATATATAAACATTGAGTATTCTTTGAAAATACACCTGCAACATACATACAAACAAAAAATACATGTAAATATACAAAAATAATATGTTTTACATACACTAAACACACACATACATACAACAATCTATAGATCTACAAATTAAACGCACAAATTTATGTATGTCACACATACACACACAAAAGCACATACAAAATAATACAAATATATACTCAGATATATACGTTCGTACAGTAATATACACGTTCATACACTTGTGTGCTTGAAATAAATACATATATATACACGAACATACAGATACATACACTTGTAGAAAAACTAACCAAACACTTTCTTCCACCTTCAAATAACCATTAACAACCACTGTAATCACCAAAAATATGTAGGTACACGAAAATACAAAGGGATACATGTACGTATGTGTTTTTTTTTTCCAAAAAAAAAAAAAAAAAAAAAGAGAAAAAGAAGAAGGAGAAGATTCAGATTTGAACCAGCATCTCCGACGAGCTCAGATCTGTAGCAGCAACAACGCCGTCGTAGTCCATGGGAGGACCAGATCGCCAGAAATGAGGGGGAGGTGGGTAGGGGTGGATGGGAGGGTGGGTGAAGGAGGGGAGAGAGAGAGAAAGGTAGGATTTTGTTTTGGAAAGAGTGGAAGTGAAAATGGTATATGTAGGGTAATAAATTGAAAAATATTGGTATATTTTGTAAATACTTGTAAATGTCGGTATATTTTATAATTTTGGGGTTTAATGTGTCAACTAGCATAAAAATCTCTTCAAAGAAGGATAAAAGGAGATTTAAAGAATAGTACACTTCTGCACCTCGCTACAGTTTTATTCCTCGTAAGAAAAGTATTATATTTTTTAATTCCCGTACTAAAAGCTCTTGGCAATTGTCATATCTTACTAGCAGCAGAAGTAGGTGATCACCAAGAGCTTCCCCTGGTGATTTTGGTGATCTCTAGAAACTTTTTCCTGATGATGGCTAAAAATGTAAGAATTTTCTTGTAGGGTAAAACTGTAATATTATCGCCAAATATGTCCATTTCACGCAAGAACTTCAATGATAGTAGGTGTCACGAGGGCGATTTTAAGCACACAAACCTATCGAGGTTTGGCCCCGTGCGGCAACCAAGCAACCATGCAATGCTCAGCCTTCAACAATTTCGAAATAGGGTCGTTTGGTACTTAGAAGAATTTAGGACAACAACGTTTTAAGTAGTTGTTAGGCAGATGATTGAATGTAGGATTTTTTACACAAATATACAACTTACACCCCTATATTAAAAAAAATAATATTATTCAAATTACAACACATAGCAATATTTGGAAAATTTTTAAAATTTCCAAATCCCAATCAAATGCAACACTCTGCTAAACTCCAAAATAAACACTTCATCTACATCAACCTCACGTGCCAAGCCATCTTCGGATTGGAGCTCCGGAAAGAAGAATCGCACCGGCTGTAATGGACGAATCTTCCCTCGACAATCCAGATCTAGGACGTTTCCTGTTAAAGCTTGTGCGTGGTCAGACGACATCTATCTTTTACTAAATTCAATTAAAAAGAACAATAACAACTACATGTTGCTATGATATTATGCACCTTGACACAACTACGACAATACAATTCCAGTGTTAGGATCTTTAATCGAAATCAGGAACAAACATATGGAAGCGTGAAGTACAATCACTGAAGACATCAAGTGCTTTGACTTTTCAAAGCAGGAATTGATAGAAGAGCAAAAGCACAAATATTGGGGTATTAAATTCTTCATAGTTGTTAACTTTGGCTTATTAGATACTTCATTGCAGTCGATTGTAGGCTTTGAGTGGGTGTAAAGGTTGGGGAAAGAAAAGTTCAATATTCTCACAGAACATATTTTATATTAATAAATTTATTTAATTTAAAATATTTAGTTTCTGACCTATTTTTGTTTTCCACCACCATTGTGGTCCCTTACCTCTTCTCCCTCTATATTTTTATACTCTCCAATTTTCTAGTGTAAATAGTGAGAAACAACATACAAACAGGATAAAATAATATTGAAACTGTCTAGAAACAATTATATACAATGAAGAAAAAATTAGATACAATGTTGAAACAACTTGAAATATCGTGGATATAGTTCGATACAAAGCAAAAATAGTGCAAACACATCGCTGAAACAGTTTGAAACAGCGCAGATACAGTGCTGAAACGATGCAGAAACAGTTTGAAACAACGCATATACACTGCTGAAACGATGCAGAAACAGTTTGAAACAACGCAGATACACTGTTGAAACGATGCAGAAATAGTAACGTAGATACAATGCTGAAACGATGCAGAAACAGTTTGAAACAACAGAGATACAGTGCTGAAACGGTGTAGAAACAGTTAGATACAAAGAAATTGGGAGAAATGGTGGGAGAAAAAGTAAAATTAGGGGAAATGAGAGGATTAAAAGTGAAATTAGGAAAAATGGTGGGAGGAAAGGTGAAATTGAGGAAAATAAGAGGAGTAAAAGTGATATTGTGGGAAATTGGAGGAAGAATATAAGGGTTTGCTATGTTATGGAAAAATATTGCTATGTTTTTGCTATGTTTTCTAATTAATTTTTCATTTCCTCTATAATGGGTAATTCTGCTAAAACATTGCTATGTTTTGTAAATAACTCCTAAAACTTGTACTTTTATGTAAAAATCTCTTGAATGTATTTGTGAGTAAAGATCAAGAACAAAATGTAAGGCAACAATAAGTAAATGAGACAGCAACCTACGGGAAAATTTCCCAACCTTTATATTCATCCAACAAAATACAAAGGAAAAGCCACCAAGGCCAAGTTGTTTTCTCCATAGAAAACTATTACAAATCTGTCTAAGTATCCAAATGGCAATAAAACAACTTAAATACAATGGAGAAATCAGCCATAAGGCTTTACAAAATAATAGGGATATTTTGCACACTTGCCAGGCCACTCAGCCCTTGTTTTGGCCATGTCAGCCCATGTTTTAGGCCACTTTTAGGCGCCCAACTACTTTACATGTGCACTGTACTGGCGCCCAGACTGTGCCTTTGTCCAGCCTGCTTCAACTCACTTGTTCATCTAACTTTGCCTAGTTTCTGCCTATGTGTTCCACACTTAGCCAAGTGTACGCCGTGCGCAACACTTAGCCCTTCTATTGCTTGCCTTGGCATCAAGACACCAAGTCTTGACACCTCATTGCCCACAAAGTTGTTTTTCCGTTGCCAAGCTCACTTGTCACTACAAGCTGCCCGTTTTCCATCTTAACACCCACAAGATACTAGGCTCCCTAGCCGTCGTGCCACCATTGCTTGTCAATCAGCTCACTCATGCCTTAATCCCACCAAGTCATATCAAGCCCGCACTTAACAAAGCAACCAACGATTATGTTGCTTTTAACCCGCATTTAGCCATAACTATGAGCAACACCCCAAATCCTTGTTATAGTCATGCCGCCCATAAACTGACCTGTCTAAAGGACTAACAGTAGGCCAAACAGCTAAATCTTTACATTTTGTGCAAGAACTTCAACGATAATAGGCCAACAGCCAAATATACCAATGTTGTGTATGTAACTCAGAGTATTTGGTGAATGATGACCAAAGCCCAAAGCATCAACATCAAGAAATATTTACAAGAAAATGATACTTTTACATGATGATCAAAGCGTCATGGTGTAGGAAAAGAAGTCTGTATGTATCCCCGCCATCTAAAAATACCACATTATTATGGGACCTCTTTTTTCCATCCTTGGTGTTTTTGTAAACCATTACATTTTCGATTGTCCCGTTTGTGATTCTGGACCCCATACATCAAGTTGACCGACCTTTTAATCTCTGGCGGCGACGATAGCTGCTCTGCTTTCCTATTTCGCACGTTTGTTTTCTTTTCTTTATCTGATATCAACTCCTTAAGATGAGTACTGTTGAGGACATACAAAACAGAAACAAAGAGAAATGACATCGGTATAAAATGTTTATGCACGACGATGACGTAGTGAAATGTGTTTGGATTGGGTAGAACAAGAATAATGAGTTAAGGAATTAGATTAATAGATAAAAAATTAATTAAGAAAATTATTTTTAATTAATGATGTCACATCATTTTTCCGGCAAGTTTTAAATAAAATCCGGCTTAAGTGACTTTGTTGTAGACCGAAGTAAAGTTGAGTAACTTTTGGATAACAAATGAAACAAAAGTGACTTTGTCGTAACGAAACAATAGTTCAGTGACCACGATGAAATTAAACCCTAATATATTTCAAAATGAAATTGAGGATTGTCGAGATGTTCTAACAAAGTTAACAGTCGGATATATCATAATCTTGCTCTTCATCTTTACTCATTATTTGAATGTTCACTCCCTCAAGATCCGATAGAAATCATTCTTTGTGAAAAAAGTCATGAGAACTCCCAAGACTTTGAGGTTGTTAAGGAATTGAATGTCAGAATTCTCACATACAAGTTTCCCTGTAAAATGATATTGATTTAACTTTCTATTTGAAGGTATCTTTCAATCTTCCTGAAACCATATTTTCACGCTCCACTAGACAAACAGCGTGAGCGATAAGGGAAGAGAGATCATACATTTCTATTCTCCTCTTTATCGTGGAAATCTGATCATATGACAAGTACCGGAAAGGAATAAGCAAATTGTCTAATTAGTATAGAAGGCGCAGATCTTTACAATTCAAGATGCTTGCAGAAGTTGCTTAGCAATATCCCTATGTACTTATTGTCTTTGTATGGTCACATACTTGTTCAGATTCCATTGCCGCGGCCATCCGGTTCACCGGTACTACCAAAAAGTCTCATGCTTACGTTACTCTTATTGATGGTTTGATTATCTTGGACCTTTCTCTGTGCTGAATTGACATATAATACTTTTTGAGTTATCTAATTTTGGACATATGAGAAAACAAACATGCTATTAAGTTGAGCAAGTCTCTGATGTGATGTATTGACCTTTGGAGAAATCTCTTTTGATATATAAATAAGAGGTATAGAAATTTTATCAGAAGATCCACCAAATACTTGCTAATGTCTGCAATGTTGAAAGTGGCAAGATACGTGGCCAACTTTAGATCACAAATGAAAAGCGCATTGTTGGCGCATTTTGGGCCACAGAAGAAAGAGCATTGTTGGCAACTTCTTGGCCTTTCATTTGGAGCATTGTTGGCAACTTGTGGGCCTTTCATAAGGCATTGTTGGCGAATTCAGAACCATTCACTGGGTTAAGCTTTTGCCTATAAATAGCTAGCCATTCCTTCATTTGGAAGATCACCTTACAATTCCTCACTTGCCTTCTCATCTTTTAAGGCATTTGTATCTTCTCTCATTTGTAATATTTCACTTGTATTCTTTTGGAGTGAAATTAATATTGGATTGGTTATGTCCGAGGATGTAGGCAAAAATATTGCCGAACCTCGTAAATTCTGGTGTCTTTTTTATTGTTGACCCACTCACTATTTATTAGCTATATTTTGTTATATTAGTGGTGAGAAAATCACTCACTATATATTCTGCTTCCGCAACAATTGGTATCAGAGCCAAGGTTATTTCTGAGTATGCTCTGTGGTTGCAGCATAATCTGATCTTCTACATCAGAAAGGAATTACTTTGATCTATATTGTCAGCTATTAAATAGTATTAGATATGGGAGACAAGAAAACTGAAGAGTCCACATCGGCTGTCAGTACCACGTCGTTGGCATCTTCGCTTATGACAAGAATTGTGTCAAATGCGAAATTTGCAGTTGAAATTTTTGACGAAACGAGACATTTTGCGATATGGCAGGGCGAGGTTCTGGATGTCCTTTTCCAACAAGGACTAGATCTTGCCATTGAAGAAGAAAAACCAGATACTATAGGAGAAGAAGATTGGAAGATCATTAATCACGTTGCTTGTGGTACCATTCGATCCTACCTTGCAAGGGAGCAGAAGTGTCCATACACAAAGGAAACTTCTGCATGTAAATTATGGAAGGCATTGGAGGATAAATTTTTGAAGAAAAATAGTCAAAATAAGCTTCATATGAAGAAAGGACTATTTCGCTTCACGTATGTTCCTGGTACCACAGTAAATGATCACATCACCAGTTTTAACAAACTGGTTACAGATTTGCAAAATATGGATGTGACTTTTGCTGATGATGATCTAGCCTTAATGTTGTTGGGGTCACTTTCCGATGAATTTGAGTACCTCGAGACTACTCTACTTCATGGGAAGGATGAAGTGTCTCTCAAAGAAGTTTGTTATGCTTTGTACAACTATGAACAAAAAAAAAAAAGAGAAAATAAAAGGGCGGAGAAGGAGAAGCACTAATTGTGAGGGGTCGTTCTCAAGAACAAAATAGAACAAGGAAAGGGAGATCCAAGTCAAAAACCCGACCCAACAAAAATGAATGTGCCTTTTGTCGAGAAAAGGGACACTGGAAGAAAGATTATCCAAAGTTGAACCATAAGGCCAAACATAACAATGGAAAGGACGTTATGGATTCAAATGTAGTTGATTGTGATGACTCAGACTTCTCACTTGTTACAACAGAGTCATCGAAACCATCTGACATATGGCTGATGGACTCTGCTTGTAGTCATCATATGTGCCCCTACCGAGACTGGTACATTGATTTTCAAGAAGGAGAATATGGAGTTATTCACACGGCAAACAACAACCCTCTTACCATATATGGTATTGGTTCTATTCGATTATGGAACCATGATGGAATGACAAGGACATTAACAGATGTTCGATACATATCGAACTTAAAGAAAAATCTCATTTCTGTGGAACGCTAGAATCTAACGGGTTCAAAGTCGTTGCAGAAAATGGAGTAATGAAAATATGCTCTGGTGCTTTGGTGGTAATGAAGGGAATTCGAAAGAACAATAAATTGTATCACTATCATGGTAGTACAATTATTGGGACAACGATAGTGACATCCAGCGATGACAAGGAGGCAGTAGAAACCAAGCTATGGCATATGCGCTTGGGACATGCTGGAGGAAAATCCAATTTCATTTGTTTCAGTAGTTTTTTTATAATCTCTCTTTCATGAAAAAAGAAAAAAGAAAAAAGAGGAATATAGTGTTCTTCTTCAACTCATGCTCTTTGGGTTTAAAGATGGCGTCAAATCCTGTTAGTTTTATCTGTATGTTGCCTTCTCCGCCTGCTCGAGTATTTACATACATTTTGTTTACAATTTGCTTTCTATTGGATCGGTTGTCTCCTCAATCCATTTGCAGGTATTGGCAGGTATTGAAAACATTTCAGCGATGTCAAACTATTTGAAGGCGATATTTCCAACTATGTGATATACATGTGGATTAAGATAGATCCTGATACCACTGTGGAGGTTTGTCCTATTTTTCTTCTGGCTGGTTTTACATAAGAGTCAGTATCGAGATAAACCTGTTAAAAGCCAATCTTTCTTTCTTTAGCTTCAAACAAGCAGGCAGGTCTAAAGGTCTACTGCTGAGTTGAAAAAGTTTAAGGAGTTCCGGCTATGCTGTTCAGAGACATCACATGTGGAATTTTTATTTCATCTCCAATAAAAGCTATTTGCGGATGTCGACACTCATTTTTCCCCGAACCCCGTTAGGGTTCGAAATAGGGCTCGACTTATTAGGGCAGGTAAAGACTTGGAGTCGCCACCTAACATATTTTTTTAACTAGGCGTATTAGGGCACCTATTTTGTTTCTAGCCAATTTTAATGTTAACTCCGAAATTTGATCTACGAACCGGAAATTCTGAGTAAAGGTTCAAATTAACCCAAGAGGAAGCTGTTAGGCACCTCTCAGATTCCATCAAATGTGGTTCCCGGCCGGACTAATAATTGGGATTCAATAATAAACTAAGAATAAATAAAATAATTTCTACTACAATTTAAATACAAAATAATTGTATAAATAAATAAATATTCAATTTTCACCATGGACCTCGTTCTTTGTAGGAATGTACCTCGCAAAAAGCATAAAAATGAAGTTAGTATTATAATTAATGAAATGAAGCAAAAATAAAAGTAGAATAAAGTAATAATAATAATAATAATAAGAAAGTAGTAATAATAATGATAATAGTAATTATAAAAAATAATAGTAATGATAATAATGAAAAATAAAAAGGTTAGTAGTAATATAAAAATAATAGTTATAATAATAATAGTAATAAAGGGAAAACAAAAGGAAAAAGAGTCTTTTTGAAAGTTTAGGCTCAGAATATGTATTGCGTCAAGTAGAGGTTAGGGATGTCGGTGCAGCTGCAAATACGGAGCCGGTCATATTGCCATGCCAAGTACCTTCAATCCCACCACTCCACTATCGCTTACTTTGCAAAGTGATATGCATCGTCATAGCCTTTCTTGTTTGTTTGTTTTCGGGACACGTAAGTGACGGTAAATACGGGTCGGGACTTGTATTGGCCTCCAAACGTCATTGGCCGTGTAGTATCGTGTTCAAATCAGTCCCGAGGCCTCAATACATGTATATATATTTTTTCATTGGCCTATATCAGTGTAGGGACTACTGGATTTTAGAAACTGCAAAAAGCCTAAAAGCAGTAGTCAATAAATTAGTATAGGAAACAATAATGTATCCAAAAGTTAACGAAATACAGGTCAATAGCAGCATAGCGAAATAATCCGAAAATAAATGGGTCGATCCAAATAATCCGTCACAAATCAGAGCAACAAGCGGAATATGTAAAGCAACAGAAAAAACCAGTCATGAACAGAGCCACTGCCGATCGGATCTCCGGCAAACAGAAACAATAGCACAGTGATCAAAAGAAACGCGACACCAAAATCGAGGGAGAAGGAGGAGCAACGCCAACGGCGTCACTACCACTCCCCACCGTTCTTTCCATATTTGGTTCAACAACTTATAATCAGAGACGAATAATAGGGGACGAAGGTGATGGGATTTCTCCGTTAACGATGGTGCACCACCACTATTTCAGTTCGCCGACCCCAATATCCCCCATATCCTTCACCGATTTGATTCACATTACCCCGTCGATGTTCCCATTTATCCATTCCTTTTGGATCTGTGAGTATTGTATATTTACGGACTGATAATCTACTATGCGTATTGAGGTGCGTATATTTACTGTGATGGAAAAAGAAGATGAAAGGGTGGGTGTATTGTGTTCTTCCCAATCTATTACTGTGTTTTCCGGTGATTTTGACCAGCGGTGGTAGTATGATGTAGGCGTGCGTATCTACTCTGTTTTTGTGTGTTTGTGGAGGTATTGGGGATGTTGAGGGAGTTGAGAATGGTGTGTGTTTGCATGTGGATGTAGTGTGTGTATGTATGGTGTGAATGAAGAAGAAGACCAAGGGGTCTCCGTAATGTTGTGCCTGTGTTTCTGATAGAAGAATCGAAGGGAAAAATATTGGTGTATTTTTGTGGGTTGTGCTGTATCAATTGTGTAGGAGGCGTTCGAAAGAGATGAGAGGGGAGGCCTCTCTGTTTTTCCCCATGGTCCTGTAGTGGAGAGGAAGAGGTGCATTTAAGAGTGAAAAATCAAGAGAGCCGTTTGAATTTCAGAGCAAATTGGAGTGATTGGCGTGAGAGATGGAGGGAAAGATTAGGGGGATTACAGGAAATAATTAGGCATATCAAATTAAGTACCTAAAAATGTATTTTCCCCAAACCTTATGTCTAGGTTCAAAGAAATTTGAAAGAATTCAAATATAATGAATAGTATGAATACAATTTGGACTTTGCATTTTAAGTTATACTCATATTCAATTGAAGGTGCAAAACTAATAAAAATATTAATATATTTAATTTATATAAAAGAAAAAATAAGATTACACACATAAAATAATTTAGGGTCAAACTGAATTAATTAAGTATAAATAGTTACAAATAATTACCAAGTATTATTAATGCAATGAACTTGCACAACTAACCATAACTTCGATATGCATTCAAACAATGAATATTGTACTCAGACTACTTTTATGTCAAGGTTCTAAGTAGGATTGAGAAAATTTGTAACAATTAAAAGAATTTGAACTTCAAAGTAATATGGTGAATTGAACTATTTTAGTTGGACTAATAATAAATTTAAATGCGCTAAAGAATATAAATATATATTATATAATAAGTAAAAATACACATATAAAATAATTGCAGTTAAATTGAAATTAAATATGAATAAATACAATAATTTACCATAACCGATCACAATTTGATATGCATTTAACAAATAGCCTAAGTGATGTAGTTACATCACAATTAAAATATATAATGTTTAGGGGATAACACACGTAAATGCATGACTTCTAATGCAATTTTTCTCAAATAGTCAATATTGCACCTTTAAGTCAAATATAGCCAATTATGGAGAAAATGAGGGACAAAATTGGATGTCAATAGCGGAGTAGTTACAAATTGTACTACATATGTATTATCTGTTATGTAAGACATAATAATATCTCATTTTCAGTTTCATAGAGTTTTGGTATTGCTTTTCGCTTCATTGAAGTTAACAAGTTCAGATAAATTAGAGAATCGATAGAAATGTACACTAGAAAAAGAATATATTAAAATTATGTCGATAAAATCGTTGGGCCCTTGTTGGGCACGGGCACATGACTCAAACCAGTCAACCGAGCTGCGTGAAGCCGTGGTTGAGCGTGAGCTTTATTGAACCGAGCTTTAAATGTGCTGAATCAAACTTCGACTGAAATCTAGTCAAGTCTAATTGAGCTTTGATTGAAACTGAACTTGCCTAAACTACAAACGAGCCTGGCTGCTGAGCCTTGAGCCAAGGTTACGAGCCTGGCTGCTGAGCCTTGAGCCAAGGTTCCTTTCTGTCCAGGCCCGTATGGCTCTTTGTTATCTTCGGCGAGATTTTTAAGTGTTTGTTGCTTTCAGGTATGAAACTTTTGTACTGGGTGTTTATGAGTAATGTAAATGTTATTGTGTTTCGTGATTCTGTTGGAACTTGGAAAAAGGATATGCTGTAGTCTATAATAGTGGAACCGGGTTACATTTTTGGTAAAGAGAATGTGAATTTGCTGAAATTTGTGTTCAGTAAGTTGAATTACATCGTTGGTAAAAGATATGGAATATGTAACAAATGAATTTCCTTTTTTATAAGGATTTAACAGGATAAATGTGATTGTTAGTAATTTCTGATTCTAGAATTGGTGGCTATACCCTGCTGGTACATGCCTTTGTTGACTACGTGCATTTACACTGAAAAGGATTTTGGTGAACAACCTTATTAAAAATAAAATAATTCAATGCAATGATCTTTGTACAAATTTGTTGTCGTTCTTAATGATTGTGTTCATTTCTCCAAAATAGTCTACTATTACAAAGATTAAAAAAATCTCAACAATATTAGAATTAGAAATTAGAAATCACACTCGTTAATAGCAGCCATTCATTTATTTCCATCAAAGATACGTACAATTCATTCAATTCCATCAATGATACGTACAATTCATTCACCGTTGATTTCTAACAAAATGTCTAAAACTGAAAAGTGCAAGAAATCGTTATTTATATACACGATATATGTTAGGGTTGACCAGATTCAAAGAGAGCCCTTTGCTAGTGCTGACATCACTAAAGCACTGATACCAACATCAGCGCAAATGCTCCATTTAACTCATTCAATTTTTCTTTCAAATCAGTCTCAATTTTTTCCAACAGTTGCTCACGTCTAATATCCCCCATTTTCTCTCATTAACACTTTTGCCTTTACTAGAAGGTCACACGAACACTTAATTGTGGAAATGGCAGAAGCGATATAAACCCTGTCGAGAAAAAAACTTTAGCTTTTATTTTCGTCAAGAACTCCTTAGTCTAGAATGTCAGAATGTCGCTCGGAGAATTCACACTCACCGACGCCGTTGATAGAGCGCCGGCGGATGCAGAAAGGAGTGTATACACTGATAGTGAATCAAGCAAAGAACTAGACAGCTTATCGGCAGATGCTGTCAATGTTTGATGCCTCTATAAGATCACTGAGTGAATTAATGGCGGAAGTAGGCAGCAGCGCCGCGGCGGAAGATGAGAGGCTCAAGGCCTTAGTAGAAGTAGTTGCGCCGTCGGATATAGTAAGAGGCGGAGGCGCGACTGCGGAAGAGGAGAGGCTCAAGGCCTTAGTAGAAGTAGTTGTCCCGCCGGTGGAAGAGAAAAGGCTCAAGGCCTGAGTAGAAGTAGATGCGCCGTCGGATGTAGTGAGAGGTGGCGGCGCGACAGCGGAAGAGGAGAGGCTCAAGGTCTTAGTAGAAGTAGTTGCATTGTCGGATGTAGTGAGAGGCGACGGCGCGATAGCGGAAGAGGAGAGACTCAAGGCCTAAGTAGAAGTAGCTGCATTGTTAGATGTGTTAGGCGGAGGTGCGGTGGCGGCGACGGGAGGAACCGTCGTTCCAAAAAACTCGTAATGTCAGCAGTTTTCGCCGCCGCGGCAAGTGTTGTAAAAGATGAAAGAATTGCAAACTCGACCCATTGATATTTTGTATATTTTGTGGAAAAGAATTTTCTGTGCGCGAGTGAGTAGTTAATTAGTATTTATAGACGGTTATAACCGCTATAGTTCTAATTGATCTAATATGAAATTCGTTGGGGAAGCAGATGACTCGAAAAGAAATATAAAGAGAAAAATGAAAAGGAAACTAACAAAGGTTTTGATGGGTGAATGTGTTAAACTATGAAATTAACTAATAAGAAGTATAATTTTCTTATAAATATTAAAAGGTGAAATTTTTATTTGGCCGTACAGATTTTTCGCTCTTTCATTTTGCTATTTTGCCATTTTCTGCTTTTTCAAAGAATCAACAAATATAATATACATGAGCAGCTCAAGGGTAAGGCCACTAAAGCTTTCGCTTTAGGTCCAATTGAGTCAAAGGCTCCCAAAATTATATTATTTGTGAGTACATTTATTTATATTGGTTGGAGTTTTTTTCAAGGGAACAACATAGTCATTTATTTCAATATGCTACATTAATTATAATTATAAAAAGTCTTATTGACATATATAAGTTTAATTTAATATTTAAAAATTTTAGACAAAATTCTACTATAAAAAACATGAATATCTTTTTAAAGGAAGTAAAAAAAAAATTCAATGCTTTGGTAAAAAGATTTAGCGCATTATTAATGTCTGGATCATATAATCGGTTGAGTAGATGTGCAGATTTATTCATTGAAAAGTTATTTGAATAAATCAATAAAAAAAGATTAACATATAACTTTTCATCTCAAATGAATTCAAAAAATTAACTTCAAAGTAAAATACACATGCATGTTATCAAAAAAATTTATTTCTAACTTTTGGCTTTAGGCCTCTGATGTCATTGAGCCAACCCTGGTAATATAACATCAATCATTGAGTGTTAAAACTATCTTTCATCATCTATATCAGGTAGCAATAATTTTCTGCGTTGACCATATATAACCTATTACTTGTTTTACATGATTAACGATTTTATTGTAAATAATTTAATTCATTAATAAAATGGGTAAAAATCATTTACACCCTTCAATTTTGCTATAAAAATCAAAACTCCCTCCCAACTATGAACAATAATCATTCTTCCCCCTTTATTATACAATATCTATTTTGTCCTTAATATTTTATTACCATTTGATGTATTTTTATAATGTAATAATGTTCTACCTATAATTTATATAATGTTTATTACTATAGTAATTTGATTTCATCAATATATATATATATATATATATATATATATATATATATATATATATATATATATATATATATATATATATATAAAATAGTACAATCTTTTTATGAAATTATTATAAATATAATATCATTTTTATGGACGGTATTAAGTGCACTAAGTATGTGCATAATATTCCGCGCCCCCTCTTAGCGTGTATGTGCATATTTATTTAAACTTTTTAGTTTATTTTCTAGTTTGTGTATGAATTTTCAAGTCTTGATTATCATAAAATTTAGCTCTATTTTCAGTATTTTTTATATATTGCATGCATTAAGTATATAGTTTTTGAAGTTCACTCTATTTATTTTCAATTGTGTGATTGAATGAAAATTTCGAGTTTTGATATCTATTTAAAGTACATGATATAAGCGAATTATTTTCAATCTAAATTTTTATAATCAGTTCATTTATTTCATTATTGACGTTATTATTATTAATCGATTATTATTTCTTACTCTTTTTTATTTAAAAATAATATTTATATATTTATAGGCTACTCCATAATATATAATATAATTATATTGAGAAAAAGTAAAAGATAAACTTTGATAATATAGAGGGTAACGTAGGTATTTTGAAGAAATATTTGAGGAAAATGGGGGAAAATGATTATTGTTCATAGTTGAGAGGAAAGTTTGATTTTTAGAGAAAAGTTGGGATGTAAATAATTTTCACCCTTAATAAAATAAAAGTGCTGGTCAATGAATAAAAATGACTTACTTTACTTTAAACAATAGTCGAGTATCAATAAAAAAGCTCGTCAATAAAAAATCGGAAAATTGCATATGATGATCATGTGCTCCAACGGCAATCATAAAATAAACAATTATTTTATCACGCAGATCATACAAAACAATACTCCATGAGTTATTGGTAATTGAAAATCTAACTAACATATGAAAATCAAATACATATATCCCACTTTGATTAAATAAGGTAATTTATGGTCTCAAAAAATCAAATAAAAAATGTAAGCACCAGAATATCCAGTTTCTATAAATTCCCCTACTTTTCTTATGACGCTAAAAAAGAAAGAAATTAGAAACAAATGAAAGAAGAAGAAAACATAGGGAAAGCCAGTGATCGAGGCTGTGACATTCCCATAGAAAAAGAGAAGGAAAAAGAAAAAAAAGCTTTAAAAGAGAAAAGGAAAGAGATGAAAGGGGTGGCATCAAATCCCTTTCTTCTATTCTTTTATACCTTTTCTCTTGTTCATTTACATATCGTCTTTTATAAATTCTAACTTCATCTTAACTTATCCAAGAGTGTAAAAAATATCCACACAATATGGATGTCAACTTTCAAGACTAGGCATGATAAGGTTTTACTCCAGGTGCAAATTGACTTTTAATTAAACACATGTACAATTTATTTCATTAATATTTGTACCTAATTCGCATGGTCATATGATCAATGACAGAGTCATGGTTTGGATTGGGTCACGCCATCGGGTTATACAATCGCCATATATACATCCGGATCTTTTTTTGTTTATGCTAAGCTATATATGCAGGATTCTAGCTAGCTACTCGAAAAGTCAATCTAAATTAATTTGAGTTGGCTATACATGCATTATATATATGAACTGATACTATTAATTAAAATTTATTGCATTATAAGTGTAAATTAACTTAATATAGCTGTATATCTCCAAGTTTATATTTTTTTACTTTTGAGCAATATATGTATGAAACAAGTGCAAAAAGTGAACAGTAAAATTAACTCAACAGCTTTTTTTTTTAGAAAAATTCCAGCATGTTAGATTTGTTTCTTTTTTCTGGAAAAAACTGCTCTCGGATAAATTTGCTAATTTTGTGAAACTGGCCAGATTTGAAAATATAGTCCAAAGTAGGATCTTTCTTGCAAAAAAAATCAGATCTATATAAATGTGAATATTTGCGTGAATTAAACAGACTTAGAATAAGTAGGCAAAAATAGGACTCAAATTGCATTGTGAAAAAATGAGACACTTTGAAATGATTTGTAGAAAGAGGGCTGCTAAGTGCAAAAGTTCTAAAAAAATAGTTTTCAGTTTAGTGGGCCAAGGCAATGCACAGGTCGTTCGTAAAGTCTGGTGTACTTCATCTTAAATCGGCACTTGTATTAAGCAAATAAATTACCGTCGTTACTTAAGGTTGCTTTTTTAGTTGAGATCAAGAAAAATGGACGGGCGATCTTTATCTTAAAATCCGTGAACTATTTTGTCACTTCATTACTTTTGAAACGGGAGGTTTAACCTGAAATATAACATGATTAGGTATAATAATAAGTATGGTTTTTAATCTGCTTATTTGGCAAAAGAAAAAATATTAAATTTAGAAGACAATTTGTGCTAAGTATACTCATGTATTGGTCGATTTCTGTTCGATCACGCAAAGGACACGTGGTTGACCACGTGACAAAGATATAACAAATTCCTAAGACGTTGCGAGGCGAGATCGAAGTGGAAACAGCCTCGGCCACTGGTATGGTCGATTATGTCGTATTGAGATCGGAATATTTCGAAGACGACTGTTCGAGCAGATAACTTTGGTTGATCTTATCCCACTTTTATCGGAACAAATCCAGCGCAATCTGTGGAATGTGGGTAACTGCTGAAGAGACGTGGGGAAGTAGAGTTCTTCTAGGGTTGGGAACTCCATATTTTAGCTAATCTATAAGTAGGCCCCCATGCCCCCCATTTGTGACTTACGTTCATCAGAGCAGAAATACTCCCTTTTCATTCATCAACTACATTGTCATCATTGAAATACGCTATTATAAACATTAGCAAATTACCTAATGTTACTGTTATCATTTTATCAAATATCAATTGCGGCTTGGTTCAAACTTGGAGGAAGATTCGTCCTTTTCATCAAAGCACCAGACTTCAACCGATCAATACAATAAGATTTATTTTTTTTTTTTTATCGATTATTACTTATCTTGTTGTTTGCCTGTCTATTTCTATTGTTTGACATATCTGTTTAACATCATCGATCGCATTAACTGATTATCATTATCTTGACCATATTACTGATCCATTGTTTGATATATCTTTGTACCATCATCGATCACATTAACTGATTATCATTATCTTGACCGTATTATTGATCCATTATTTGGCATATCTGTTTACTGTTGCCGATCACGTAAATCAAGCATCATTATTTTGATCGTAGTATCGCTCCAATAGAATTATCTTTATTTCGTTAATTGTGATCTTTGTCATTTTCATCAAATCCGTCATCGTTTAATTCGCGTAATCTTTCATATTTAACGTTGTCATCGTAATCTTGCTATTCCATTCTCCATCGAATTTCATTTAATCATTCAACCGATATTGAACAAGTATAATATTTATATCGTGTTCGTTAGAATTACGGTTATTTACTTCGTTCATAACTTGTTTATTCGAAATCATCTAGAATCGATTTCTTGTGATCGTGTCATCATAGCCTGCGGATTTATTGCTTATTTGGTAACACTTGCCTTCGAATCGGGGTTCGCCATATTATGTCATCGAATTTACTACTATCTGTTCCATCAAATTAGCTGCTTATATTGTTTTCGAAGAAATCTTCAGTAAATCGATCACTTAACAACGTAAATTGCTCATTAATCGATCAAATTGAGATATAAAACGATCGTCTAAGACTCAACTAAATATAAATTTAATTGTAAAACCTAGAATACGTTTTTAGGAATACAACCTAGCGGGTGAATTAGTACAAAATTGTGTTAAGGTATACCCAGTGAGTTACTTAGTAAAACTAAAATCAAAGCATAATAAAAGTAGGCAAGATAACAGCAAATAATATCAAAGAGTCAAAATGCATCAAAAAGTAATTGTGCTTACACAGGACTCGAGGGTGCCTAACACCTTTCCCAGAGTCATCCGAGATTCTTACCCGGAACTCTGACACAAACCATAAACGAGTCATAGGTGTTCCAAGGTACCTCTTTGGTGACTTGGTACACCTCTAACTTGTCAAGTGGCGACTCCGAATCTCTTAATAATTTGTGTACCTTAAATGACCCTAGTTCACCGTCTTTTCGTTAAAAAAAAAAAAAGATCGTGACATATACTTTGTGAGTCGTAACTAAATCAGTTAATAATTGGAGTTTGTCTGATCGGTCTAAGCATCAGTTCAGATAAGTTAATATTGGATGAAATCTCTTCATTCTTAATAAAAGATTTCCAGTTCGAGCTTGGAAATGGAGGAACCCTACCTGACGTCTATGAACAAATCGACGTCTATGAATTTAAGATACCCAACAACTATATATAAAAGAAAATAAAAAGCTCAAATAGCAAAGAAATGGACTATTTCTCGATTTGTGTGTGTCATCGTTACGCAGGGGCCATGCTAATCTTCTCTGCATTACATTATTCTTTCCCTACACAAATTTTGAGAGAATTGTGTGATGACCTGCCACGTCATCCTGCCACGTAGACGCCATTTGGCGCATAACTTTGCCATGTGGAAGCTTACATGGTTAATGAGCCTAACACTTGATGGAATATTCTAGAGAAGTATGGAGAGATTCCCATGAGAAGGCTCTAGTTCTTTATGGACTTGCTTGGAAGAATATCTTAGAATACCTTGTAATATTCTAGCTAGGTAGATTATTCTAGAGAGGGACTTATTTGTAAATATGGAGGATTCTAGAGAGGGACTTGTAAACAATTAATATTTGCACACTAGCCCCTAAGTGAGTAGTATAAATAGAGGGGCCATTCATTTGTAAACCATCAAGCAATTCAACAACAATCTTCCAAATAATAAAAAGCTTCCTTTGGCAATTCTTTCTTGTTCATTTCCATTCTCTTAGCGATCCTTAGTAGTTTCGGCTGACTTGGCATAGCAAGGTCGTGAGCAAATTGTCAAGTGCCGCACGATTCGCTTAGTTCAAGACTAAGGTCGTGACAAGGTGGTATCAGAGCGAAGGTTGTGACTAAGGGAATGGCCAACGTGGAGGAAACCAACAACCAACTCAACATTGCCAATGTTCCAACCAACGTTGTTCGGGAGTCCGCCACCAAGAAAGGGCGAAGTAGAAAGAAGAATGCCAACGAGAGTAAGGAAGGACCGTCTAGTGTCATTCCAAGCGAAAAGGCTACATCCCCAGACCCACCAACCACCGAGGCAAGTGAGGAGGAAGACGAGGACCTCAAGCCCGGGAAGGAGTGGATCTTGAAGGTCGAAGCGGGGATGGAAGCCATGGACATCGTTGACCAACGCTTGGAAAAACTGGAAGGCGCTTTCGACACTCTTGAGAGGCACACCCTTGATGAGATTGAGGACGTCCAGAAAGAGTTGGAGGGACGTAAGCAAGCCGAGTTTGAGCTAAAACAGACCATCACTACCTTGGAGTGCAGGCTCATGGACGCGCTGAGCACCATCGATGCCATGAAGACAAAGATGGAGGCACTCGAGGAGCAGGTCGATGCTGGTGTGACCGAGGCAGCCAGCAATGTGGTTGTGACGAGGGAGGCTAAGATCGAGGCTCCCAAGCCTCCAGTGTTCAAAGGGGTTCGTGACGCGCAAGAGGTGGAGAACTTCCTTTGGCACTTGGAGAACTACTTTAAGCATGGCAAAGTGAGGGACGAAGAGGCTAAGATCAACACCGCAGTGTTGTACCTCTCAGAAACTGCCATGCTTTGGTGGAGAAGGAAGACGGCTGACATCGAGAAAGGCTTGTGCACCATTAGCACATGGGAGCAGTTCAAGGCAGAGTTCAAGCGGCAGTTCTTCCCCAACAACGTCGTGTATGAAGCAAGGCGCAAGTTTAGGGAGTTAAAGCAGACAGGGAGCATTCGCGACTATGTGAAGGAATACACCACCCTCATGCTCCAAATCCCCAACCTTACTAGTGATGACTTGTTATTCCACTTCATGGACGGGTTGCAAAATTGGGCTAAGCAGGAGTTGCAACGCCGACAAGTCACCAACATAGACCAAGCCATAGTTGAGGCTGAGTCTTTGATGGATTTCAGGCATGACAGACATGACAAAGGCAAGGGCAAAGAGTCAAAGGGTGGCCCTGCCAAAGGTGGGGGAGACCGTGGTAGAGGCAAGGAGATGCAACATCAACACCCTAAGACTCAAGACTCCAACAAATCCGATGGCAAGAAGAGTGGTCGTCAGGGTTATGCCGAGAAAAAGGCGCATGCTGAGAAGAAAGGATGCTACATCTGTGGAGGACCGCACGGCTTTAGGAATTGTCCCAACCTAAAGAGTCTCAGTGCCATAGTGCGGGAGCGAAAGGAGCAGGAGCAAGGAGATAGTTCGGGCACAACACAACTGGGTACGATCGGACTATGTGGAGCTGTCACGAGGCAAGCTAATAAGGCCAACGAGTATAGCACTCAGTACGTGGATCTCATTATCAACAACAAGCCCGCACGTGCTATGGTCGACACTGGAGCAACAAACAACTTCATGACCGAGGCCGCAGCAAAGAGACTAGGGTTGAAGCTTGCTCCAAGCAACACCCGCCTCAAGACAGTCAATGCCGAGCTGACAAAGGTATGCGGTGTAGCCAATGATGTTAGTTTAAAGTTGGGCAGTTGGCAAGGTATGACAACCTTCACCGTTGCACCTATGGATATCTTCGACATTATACTTGGGCAAGAGTTCTTCCAACGTTGTCATACTATAATCGATCCCTACCTCCAACGTCTCTTGGTCATGGAGCGAGAAGGATCTTGCATGGTGCCTACAGTGACTATGCCGCCACCGGGAAAAGGTCAGACACATCTCTCGGCTATGCAGCTTGTCAAGGGGCTCAAGAAAGGGGAGCCAACATTCATTGCAACCCTTGCAAGCTTAGAAGATGACGATGGTAAGCCAGAGACATTGCCGCACTGCATAGAGAAATTGCTCGAGGAAAACAAAGATGTAATGCCCGAGGAGCTGCCTAAGCACTTGCCTCCGAGACGTGAGGTGGATCATAAGATTGAGCTGGAGCCAGGAACTAAGCCACCCGCATTTGCCCCATACCGGATGGCACCACCAGAGTTGGAGGAGCTTAGGAAACAATTGAAGGAGCTACTAGATGCTGGTCATATCCGCCCATCGAAAGCACCCTTTGGCGCACCAGTATTGTTCCAGAAGAAGAAGGATGGATCATTGCGCCTATGCATAGACTATCGGGCGCTCAACAAGGTCACCGTGAAGAATAAATACCCGATCCCGCTCATTGCTGACTTGTTCGATAGACTTGGACAAGCCAAGTACTTTACCAAGGTGGATCTTCGCAAGGGCTACTACCAAGTTCGTATTGCAGAAGGGGATGAGCCAAAGACAGCATGTGTGACGAGATACGGAGCCTTTGACTGGTTGGTTATGCCCTTCGGCTTAACCAATGCACCTGCTACATTTTGCACTCTCATGAACAAGATTTTTCATCCCTACCTTGATCAGTTCGTGGTGGTCTACTTGGACGACATAGTCATCTATAGCAACACTCTGGAAGATCACGTGGAGCACTTAAGGAAGGTTTTCCAAGTCTTGCGGGAGAATGAGTTATACATCAAGCGGGAGAAGTGCGAGTTTGCCCAGTCGAAGGTGCACTTCTTGGGGCATGTCATTAGTAGCGGGGAGTTACGCATGGACAAGGCTAAGGTACGAGCTATCCAGGAATGGGAGGCACCAACTAAGGTAACCGAGTTAAGATCTTTCCTTGGCCTTGTCAACTACTATCGTCGGTTCATTAGTGGCTATTCAGCCAAGGCCGCACCACTGACTGAGTTACTAAAGAAGAATAAGCCGTGGGATTGGACGGAGCATTGTCAACAGGCGTTTGAAGGCCTTAAGACAGCGGTAACGGAGGAACCAGTCTTAGCATTGCCAGACTTTTCCAAGATGTTCGAGGTACATACAGATGCTTCGGACTTTGCCATTGGGGGTGTATTGATGCAAGATAGACATCCTATAGCCTTCGAGAGCCGCAAGTTGAATGACACGGAGCGACGCTACACAGTACAAGAGAAGGAGATGACCGCTATTGTGCATTGTCTACGCACATGGCGACATTATTTGCTTGGGTCAAAGTTCGTGGTCAAGACAGATAATGTGGCCACTAGCTATTTTCAAACGCAGAAGAAGCTCACACCGAAGCAGGCTAGGTGGCAGGATTTCTTGGCTGAGTTTGACTATGTGTTGGAGTATAAGCCAGGCAAAGGAAATGTTGTGGCCGATGCCTTGAGTCGGAAAGCCGAACTTGCTGCCATCACTTCAGCAAGTTGTGACATTCGCGAGGCTATCAAGGAGGGTATGCAGCATGACCCAGCAGCCAAGCAGCTCATAGAGTTAGCTACCCAAGGCAAGACGAGACGTTTTTGGGTGGAAGATGGACTACTGCTTACCACGGGACGGAGGGTTTACGTGCCTAAGTTTGGAGACATCAGGCGGCGTATCATAAAGGAGAGCCATGATACTATGTGGGCCGGCCATCCAGGCCAACGACGCACTAGGGCCTTGATTGAGTCGGTCTACTACTGGCCACGCATGCGGGACGACATAGAGTGTTATGTTCAGACTTGTCTTGTATGCCAACAGGACAAGGTTGAGCAGCAGAAGCTAGGAGGACTTTTGGAACCACTACCCGTTGCAGAGCGTCCATGGGAGAGCGTGACTATGGACTTTATCACATGCTTGCCCAAGTCCGATGGTTACAACACTATTATGGTGGTCGTGGACAGATTTTCAAAGTATGCCACTTTTATGCCCGCCTCAGCCAGTTGCACAGCCAAAGAAGCCGCCAAGTTATTCTTCAAGAACGTGGTGAAGTATTGGGGCTTACCGAGGCACATCATCAGCGACCGAGACCCTCGATTCAGTGGAAATTTCTGGAGGGAGCTATTTGAAATGCTTGGTACGGAGCTGCACTTTTCTACAAGCTTCCATCCACAGACAGATGGACAAACAGAACGGGTCAATGCTTTACTGGAGTGCTATCTGAGGCATTATGTGAGTGCACATCAGAAGGATTGGGCAAGACTCTTGGATATAGCCCAATTCTCTTACAACTTGCAGAGGAGCGAGTCCACGGGGCGGACGCCATTTGAGCTAGCCACTGGCCAACAACCACAAACTCCACATTCACTACCTGCAGCATTCGAAGGAAAGAGTTTGGGGGCTTATCATATGGCCAAGGGCTGGGAGGAGCAGCTTGACACTGCTAAGTCCTACTTGGACAAGGCAGCTAAGAGGATGAAGAAGTTTGCAGATCGTAGGCGGCGTCCCACAGACTATAAAGTTGGAGACATGGTCATGGTGAAGTTTAACCCAAGGCAATTCAAGTCACTACGGGGCATGCACCAAAATTTGATGCGCAAGTACGAGGGCCCGTTCAAGATCGTTGCCAGAGTGGGTAAGATCTCTTACAAGCTTGAGTTACCATCACATCTTAAGATCTATCCTGTCTTCCACGCCAGCATGCTCAAGCCATACCACGAAGACAAGGATGATCCGAGTAGGGGCCAGTCGAGTCGTGCTCCTATCACTATCACTGCTTCTCATGAACGGGAGATTGAAGCTATTATTGACTACCAAGCCATACGGAAACAAGGACAAAAGGCTACCGCCATGTTTCTTGTACACTGGAAGGGACAAGCACCAGAAGAGGCTACGTGGGAGCGTTATGAAGACTTGTGGCAATTCAAGGACAAGATCCGAGAGTTCATGCAGCAGCATTGCGCCGCGGTCGTCGCAACATTAGGTGGGGGAGAGTGTGATGACCTGCCACGTCATCCTGCCACGTAGACGCCATTTGGCGCATAACTTTGCCATGTGGAAGCTTACATGGTTAATGAGCCTAACACTTGATGGAATATTCTAGAGAAGTATGGAGAGATTCCCATGAGAAGGCTCTAGTTCTTTATGGACTTGCTTGGAAGAATATCTTAGAATACCTTGGAATATTCTAGCTAGGTAGATTATTCTAGAGAGGGACTTATTTGTAAATATGGAGGATTCTAGAGAGGGACTTGTAAACAATTAATATTTGCACACTAGCCCCTAAGTGAGTAGTATAAATAGAGGGGCCATTCATTTGTAAACCATCAAGCAATTCAACAACAATCTTCCAAATAATAAAAAGCTTCCTTTGGCAATTCTTTCTTGTTCATTTCCATTCTCTTAGCGATCCTTAGTAGTTTCGGCTGACTTGGCATAGCAAGGTCGTGAGCAAATTGTCAAGTGCCGCACGATTCGCTTAGTTCAAGACTAAGGTCGTGACAATTGGCTCGCCTGAAAAACGCACACGTACACATGGACTAGTATAATTAAAATTGTAAGCATATTTAAAAAGAGATTAACCTATTGTTAGTATTACGTAGGGAAAAATTCCTTAGAAATATTTCTTCCCAAGGTTTTAAATACTATTTTTCTTTTTTTCTAATTTTTCATTTCAGAACATTGTCTAATATTTAAGTTTTTTAATTAAACCCATATATATTAGTAAGATTTTTACAACTATAACAAATATAGAGTATTGAAATAAATGGATCACATTCTATTCACTTGGAAGACCCTTTTCAATATAGATATTTTACGCTAATTGACATACTAAACCACTTAATTACAGAAAATACCAATACTTTTAAATAATTACCCTACATACCAACACTTTTCACATTTTACAAAATATATAATTTTTTCATTTCCTTTCTTCCTCTCTACCCAAAACCCTAACTTCTCCCTCTCTCTTTCTCTCCTCTCCTCCACCTACCCACCCACCCACCCCACCCTCCTGCCGTTCCCCACCCCCCTTGCCGGTCGCCACCGCTGCGTTGCTCCACCGCAGCGAACTGGATCAGATCTGCTCCTCTCTTTCCCGATCTTCTCCTCTCTCTCTCTCTCTTTTTTTTTTTTTTCATTTTGTATGCGTATGTGTGTATTTTTATGTATACATATGTATTTTATAAATACAAATTCAGATCTCCTTCTTCTTTTTTGTATTTGAATATACACATTCAAATACAAGTGTATGTATCTGTATGTTCGTGTATATACATGTAATATTTTTCAGCACACAAGTGTATGTACGTGTATATCACTGTATGAACGTGTATATCTGAGCATCTATTTGTATTTTTTGTATGTATTTTTGTGTGTATGTCAAGTAATAAATGACATACACATAAATTTGTATGTTTCGTTTGTAGATCTGTAGATCTGTGTATGTATGTGTGTGTTTAGTGTACGTATAACACAATTTTTTTGTGTATTTACATGTATTTTTGTTTATATGTATTTTTCAATTTTAATTTCAAAGAAAAATCAATGTTTATATGTGTATTTATGTGTATTTCATATTTTAGATTCACAAACACAAAAAAAAAAAATCCGGTGGTGGATGGCGGCGGCCGGCGGCAGCCAATGGTGACTAGGCGGCACCGCCGCCTGGGGTGGTAGCAGTGGGCGCAGGGGGGGGGGGAGCAGTAGGAAGAAGGAGAAACCCTAATTTGTTACTTTTGTTGATTTTATATATAATGTGTAAAAAAATATTGGTATTTTTTGTAAAGTGGAATAATGTTGGTATTTTTTAAAATTTTGGTGTTAGGGTTGTATATATTTGTAAATAGCCCTAGTATATTTAAATGGGCCTTTAGCAGTAGCTTCGGTAGCACCCATATCTCTAGAGTTGCAACGTGTTATTTATATATAGGTGTAGTTTAGGGTTGACTAAGTTTGACCACGACCCAATTATGAGCCCTTTGGAAATACAGAAGTCACCAAAACTCCACTACCAGAATTACCGCGAAATGGCCGGTTAATTCCTCAATTCTTTCTTTCAACCCACTTTCAATTTTTTGTCAAGATTAGGGGTGGGCGTTCGGTTCTTCGGTTCGGTTTTTAGAAGTAGGAGTCCGTTACTTCGGTCTTCGGTTCGGTTTGAAGTGTAGAAAAGTCCGTAATTTTTATACTTCGGTTCGGTTCGGTTTTTTAGTTCGGTACTTCGGTTCGGTACTTCGGTGTTTCGGTTTAAACCAAAGTTTATAGCCAAAGAAAAAAAGGCCGAACAAGAAAGGGAGGAAAGGCAAAGTACATACCTGTTCAAAGTCAAAAAATAAGATTAATAAAAATACATCAAATTACCAAATATAAATGATTGAATACTCGTAATATCATATCGCGATGACTTAACATAAATGATTTATTCAAACTAAAGGGATGTTCAGCTAATTTATCATTTCCTAATGAATTTTTAGTTCAATTATTTAATTTTTTATATATGTTGCATTTAATCACTAATTAGACATTAAAATACAATAAGCAAAAAAGGGAAAATATACGAATCAATCTAGGAAATATACGTAATATGTAATGGTGGATGTTTTTTGTTAATGGTTTAAAAAAAAAAAAAAAAAAAAAAAAAAAAAAACTTCGGTTTTTTCGGAATTTCGGGGCCCGAAGTTCCGGGAAG
This sequence comes from Petunia axillaris subsp. axillaris, assembly GCA_029990575.1. Taxonomy (NCBI): domain Eukaryota; kingdom Viridiplantae; phylum Streptophyta; class Magnoliopsida; order Solanales; family Solanaceae; genus Petunia; species Petunia axillaris. The sequence continues at coordinate 31,063,210 of JARKNS010000010.1, read as the reverse complement.
CCCGAAACCGAAGACCGAACCGAAGACCGAAGTTCAAAAATTTCTAAGACCGAACCCGAACCGAAAAACCGAAAAACCGAACCCGAAGTACCGAATTAGTTCGGTTCGGTTCGGTATTTCGGTTTTTTCGGTTTTGTGCCCACCCCTAGTCAAGATAATCAGTACTTTTGAGTAGCGCCCAGCGCCCACTCATTATTTATTTACACTCAATAGGCTTCTCAACTCTATTTACAATTCTTCCTCAATCTACTTGCAATTCTCCACTCTATTTACAATTTTTCCTCAACTTTATTGTGTTCTCCATTTCCTCAACTCTATTTACAATTCTCCACTATTTACACCTTCAAGATTGTCCTAACTTCCGCATGTTTCAAAACCTTGAAAAAGGGCCCTATTCACGTACTATTTATAATTGTGTGCTAGAGTCCTAGTGGCATCCAGCTGGATGACAGCTAGACTACCATGACGTGGTTATCCCTTTTTACTTTGCATACATGTATTTTGAATTGGATATTTGTTTTTTATTTTTCCACGAACCAATTGTGTCCATTATAATCTGATTTGGAATGGAGTGTGTAGATAGCATAAATATAGCTAAATAGCCGGCCACATTCACTTAAATAAAAAATATATATACACACACACTGTTGAACCCCAAAAATACAACCCCAAAGGGCTAAATTCCGGAATATCAACTGAATGAACTAACTCTTTTGAAGTTTTTAGAGCCGCCACCCAATTTAAAGAAAATAGGGAACCAAATAAGCAAATATGTGCAAAACTCCATTTTTATAAAAAGGTAGTCTTTCTTTCAGAGATTCTAAAGGGTAAGAGGTTTTGTTAATTTCGAAAGAAGATTTTTAAGGCACTTTCGAAATTCCGTTAACCGTTTAATCCGACAGGTTTCCAAATATTTACAAGTGCACTTTTCTTGCGAAAGCCAATTTTGTCACGGTAAAGCTAGACTCTGATTCCTAGGATCAAAATGTGAGGCTTATGGATATGGTCGAGCTCCGGTTTCCGAGTTGCCTACATATCTCGGGCTAAAAGAGAATCAGGCCATGTGTAGTTCGACGCGATATGAAGATCAAAGACGAGATAGTAACGACTACTCAAACGCGGGAAAAGAGGTTTGTAATCACCCAAGTTATGAAGATGTAGTCGACGACACACCCATAAAGAGGGGTTTACACGGACATAGTTTCCACTGCATCTCGATAACCGAGCCATCTTGTCTTTAATCTCAAACCTCAGACTCAGGGTTAACAAGAGACTTACCTCTAGGGTGGATGACTTATGCGGGTGCGATTCTTCAGGTCTTCGTTGACGAGTCTAGCTCATATCAATGATTGCCCCGGTTCACCGCTAAGAAAAGTTCTATGTTATGCTCCAAACGCTGCTGCGGTACTGCTAAAAATCCTGTAATGATCTCAACAAACGGTGAGCGAGCAACTGCTAATAAACTGTAATAATTGGAATAAGAAATAGACAAAGTGATAACATAAAATTGTAAATGTGGGTTGTGATCATCAATAAGTCCTTCTTTCAATCAACTGACGAGGCGCTCCGTTCGGAGAACCTCTGGGCTGATCATTATTCTGAAACAGTAAAGTAAAACAATAAGTAAAGTGAGAACGAGTCGCAAAATGCAATGTTTTCATAAGGTAAGTTGACTAACGAGACATGATGTCTCAAATTGAATTGCCTATCTTTATCATCTACTTCAAATATAATATGCCAATATTGCAAGACAACCGACATCGCAAAATACTCCAAAAGTGGTGCTTCAGCCGACTTGTCTTAGACTATCCATCTACTTTAAATATAACATGCCAATATTGCAGGACAACCGACATCGCGAAACACTCCGAAAGTGGTGTTTCAACCGACTTGTCTTGGACATCAATCTACTTTAAATATAAAATGCCAATATTGCAAGACAACCGACATCGCGAAAACACTCCAAAAGTGGTGTTTCAGCCGACTTGTCTTTCGCTATCATCTACTTGAAAGAAAATTGCATATCCTATTTGTGGGTGGAGAAATCCGAGATATCCTATTTGTGGGTGGAAGAACCCGAAATATCCTATTTTTGGGTAGAAGGACCCGAGATATCCCATTTGTGGGTGGAAGGACCCGAGATATCCTATTTTTGGGTGGAAGGACCCGAGATATCCTATTTCTGGGTGGAAGGACCCGAGATATCCTATTTGTGGGTGGAAGGACCCGAGATATCCTATTTTTGGGTCGAAGGACCCGAGATATCCTTTTTATGGGTGGAAGGACCCGAGATGTTCATCTACAAGATGAACTAAACAAACGAAATTAAAGTAAAGCAAAAGACACAAAGCTCATTAAAGCAGGTACTTCTCCATGTTTAGCAATATCTGCAAATCACAACAATGAAATTTTAGTAAGTGCTCTCTTAAAGAGAAATAGAAATGAAACGGATATGTTTAAAATTTACAAGAATTATAAGAGATAGAAATGCCTTTCGGCCATAAATCATGATCGAGCCTACAGTGGGCTCCATAACAATAGCGCCCTTTGATTGTCTATGATAGGCTTCATAAAAGGCCTCCAATTGTTTATGGTAGGCTTCAATGATAATGTCTTCGATTGTATACGATAGACTTGATAAAGAACCACGCCTCTGATTGTCTACGGTAGACTTGGTAAATGTGATGTCTCCGATTGTTTACGGTAGACTTGATAAATGTGATGTCTCCGATTGTTTACGGTAGACTTCATAATAGGGCCTCCAATTGTCTATGGTAGGCTTCAATGATAAGACCTTCGATTGTCTACGATAGGCTTCAATAATGAGGTTTTCGAATGTATACGATAGACTTGATAAAAAACCACATCTCCGATTGCCTACGGTAGACTTGGTAAATGTGATGTCTCCGATTGTTTACGGTAGACTTCATAATAGGGCCTCCAATTGTCTATGGTAGGCTTCAAATGATAAGGCCTTCGATTGTCCACGATAGGCTTCAATAATGATGTCTTCGATTGTATACGATAGACTTGATAAAGAACCACGCTTTCGATTGTCTACGGTAGCCTTGGTAAATGTGATGTTTCCGATTATTTACGGTAGACTTCATAATAGGGCCTCCAATTGTCTATGGTAGGCTTCAATGATAAGGCCTTCGATTGTCTACGATAGGCTTCAATAATGATGTCTTCAATTGTATACGATAGACTTGATAAAAAACCACGCTTCTGATTGTCTACGGTAGCCTTGGTAAATGTGATGTCTCCGATTATAATAGGGCCTCCAATTGTCTACGGTAGGCTTCAATGATAAGGCCTTCGATTGTCTACGATAGGCTTCAATAATGATGTCTTTGATTGTATACGATAGACTTGATAAAAAACCACGTCTCCGTTTGTGTACGGTAGACTTGGTAAATGTGATGTCTCCGATTGTTTACGGTAGACTTCATAATAGGGCCTCCAATTGTCTATGGTAGGCTTCAATGATAATGTCTTCGATTGTATACGATAGACTTGATAAAGAACCACGCCTCCGATTGTCTACGGTAGAATTGGTAAATGTGATGTCTCTGATTGTTTACGGTAGAATTACTCTAGGCTGACGTCCTCGCTTCCAGCAGCGATGTCGCGCCCAGCTCTTTGCTTTCGACGCCTAGAGCCACTAGCGCCAGAAGTTACTTCTCCGCCTCCTTCCGCCTCTATCACCTGCAGCGCCGGCACGGTGGTGATAAAATCACCACTGGAAATAATGGCGGCGTACTGCGCGATCCTCGCCCTTTCACTGGAGTCACTCGAATCTTGTCTTGAGTGAGTAGCAGACATGGTTAAAGCTTGAAGTTTAGAATTCTTGTAAAGGTGGGAGTCGATCAAAGTAATTATGGAAGCTTGTGTTTCTTTTCTCTTGACACTGTTGTTTGCAGAGGTTGAAAGTAAGAGGAAGAGTTTGTTGGGGAAATACTTATAGGTGTGGAAAAGTCAAGTGGCACAAGGTCATCATTGTGACGTTGGGAGAAACGAAAAAAACGGCGTGACCGTTCGATAAGCCAACGGACGAGTGACACGTGTTGATGAACAGTAACTTGAAGAGACGCGAACTGCTGACAAAATTTGAAACGCTTGGATAAGATCAAGCCACGTCACTCTCCTGCGGAACTTCATTCCACTCCTCGGTAACCTCGGTATGTAACCGAGGAGTGGGGGGACTATCTGTATTAGGTGAAAATCGGCTCGCGATGATTCACCCCGGTCGCACAATCTGACAACGACCGAGCACGTAACAACAAGCCAAAGACCGAAACAAATAAGTGGGTCACCGAAGTCACACGTCGAGGTCGTCACCGAAGGCGAGCTGTAAGCTGAGCTTCGGTGATGTCTACCTCGAGCGAACAGCAAGGCCTCCTCACTGAGTTCACACATATGCACCTCGGTGAATAGCCTCGGTTTCAGCGGCTTTGCATCCCACTACTTCAGCCTACTAACTCCTTCCATTAATGCCAAGATCGTGGGTCAAAGCACAACTGATAGTGGAGAACGTGGGCAAGGATCCTAGGCCTATAAATAGTATTTCATTTTGTACAATGAGCATCCAGAAATACATACATAAACTCTGCCCAAATTTGTACTCATTATCATATATTGAAATCCAATTATTCTTTCGCATTTACGCCTATTTCTTGCATTTATTTAGCTTTCATACGAAGTTTTGCTTATATTCAAACCCAAATTCGATTTGTGATCATAAAACTGGTTTAGGCTCATACAACACTCTAAATTATAACAATCTTAGAAATTAAAAAACGAATCTAATAATGTATAAAATCAATATCATTGGACCTTGAAAAGCTTAGTTCAAAGTAAGAAATATGTTCGCATGTATTGTTGAAATTAACAAAAGGGAAACAGGCTTCAATGAGCCATTTCAGAAAACAAATAATGATTCATTATATTACTAACAGCAATGGAAGCATTCCTATCGAACTGATCCTTTGAAACCTAATAGGCAAGGAATGGTGACAAATTCAGTTTTTCCGTAACCGCACAATATAGTTGTTACCTTCCCCGTAGCAATGTCATACTTGCAGATTGATTTCTTGTCCCACCAACAAAAGTATACCTTAGATTTCAGAACGCGAAAAACTCTTCTTAGTTCCGGCACACTCTTTCCCATGTATGTAAGCTTAATAATTAGTTTTTCTTTGGCCCATTCCTGCTTCTTATAATCGTCTAACACCAAGACATGAAGCTGCTCTTTTACTATTCTAGCGAAGGAGAGCTTTCCGTTCCAATCTGCATAATTATGCTTTGAGTAGAAATCCTTAGGAAGAGTAGCATGACCAACGTAGCTGTCATTCACCATATCTAAATATCAATTCCTATATGAGGAAAATCACCTAAGGTTTCCCACATGCAGTAAGCAGTACCCATTGCATGGAAAAATATAACTTGCTTGCCACATTGATGAATTCGTTTGCAGCACTTCTCCTGCAACATAATTAGAGGTCGCCAAAAATAGGTACTATTTTCTTCATTCCGAAGATCAAGAACCTCATAACCGAGCTCTACTTGATCACTTCCAACTACGTATACATAAACAGCAGAAAGTAACTTTACAACTAGGTAATCTGGCTCAACCACGATTTGTACGTTCCAGATATAGTTTTGTGAATCCGGAAGTTCAAGTATTTGATTCAAATCAGGGTTCCGTACTCGGTATCTTTGGGGGAACTGGCCAGTAGCTTCCTCCACTAGTAAAGCTCCCGAACATACGAGTTTAAAGTCATCAATCTGATCATGTGGTGGCTCTTTGTAGATAAGCATAGGGGAACGTTTAATATGAAGGCACATAAACTGAAAATCTAGAGTGATGGCATTCCAAAGCTTGCATACACATTTAAATCTTAGCAATGACTTGACTGGAAAATAGCTCAACATGTCAAATATGATATCTTTTGGAAGGAATATTGGACTGGCCGTAATAAATATGGTCATTATCACCCTCCTCTCTTCCGCTCTTGATCCCCTAAAACAAAAGGATTTCAAATTTTATCAACTCTATGTACTTCATATATAGTATATAGTAGGAGTGCATAACTGATAAAAGTATTTAGATTCATATAATAAGTACACAATTTATGGACAGGTATTCCAATCAATTTATTGACCTCATACCTTTTTTATATCATGCATGAAATTTTAGATATCACTGGTTATTGTTGTACTTCGAAAATAAGGAGAGAGTAAACAAGTTACTCTTTATAATGGTTACTGTAAACCATATACCAATGTTGCTCCACTAGTAGGACAAAGTTGACTTTACCATAAGGATATCATGTGACAACATTGAAGTTCAATAACTTTCTACAGAAAAAAAAAAGTTAGGAAGTTCAGAATATATATACGCCAAGCCAACCAACTTAAGTTATAGTATTTCTTAAATATTTAACTAGTGATAAGTTAAAAAAATAAGAGGAAAAAGGAAAAAAAAAAGATCAGTAAGGACAAGCCTCAAACTAATTATAAATTGATTGTTCAACTTGAGTACGCTGAAGCATTAAAAAAAAGAAAGCATGTTCAATACAGGGAAAGGCTAGCGTGAAAGGAACCCTATATGTATATATATTATTTTGGCATCCAGGACCATGACAAACAAGGACAATGAATGCAACAAGAATAGCGAATAGGGCTTACCAACAAGAATTAGACAGCAGATAGAGAGGGACAATGCGAGAAGCCGCTGCCGAAGGTGATGAGTATATAGAGCGATGAGGGGAATTATTGGTTTGGTAAAGATTCACAAGTAAAAATTTCGGTGAGGAGCTTGTTTGGGACGCGCTAATTGATCTGTAGTCTGCCCACAAATTTTTGAGAAACAACCAAATTCGGAAAAGTTTAGGTCTAAAATATTGTGACTTTGAACTACTAGTATTTTATACCTAACTTTATTGGGACTTTGAACATAAAACTCCGATTTTTGCTGAAACTTTTGAATAAAACTCCAGATTTTTTTTTACTGAAGTTAAGTTCAAAGTCTCAGGTATTTGTTCTGTGGCTAGTCTGAGTGTTGTTTTAATGCCAAGAGGTTGTAAGTGTGCAGGGATGTAATTTAGCTGTGAAATTGTGGACGAAACTCACTTAGGGCGTCCAAAAATGACTACACATCAAAATTCCGCGATTCACTAAGATAAAATATAATAAAATACGAAAATATAATAAAATAAAAGAAATACAATCAAGAATTACATCGGGAACAAATACGAAAATATAATAAAATAAAACACAATCAAGAATTACATGACAAGAATGAACGCTTCTAACATGAATGAAAGAATACATTTTTTCAAATAAAAGGATCATCATTTGATTGAACTAGTAGATGTTAAATAACATTGTTTGTGAGGTCTGTACCGAAATTTTATCAGTGAAAATTTTTACCATTTATTGTGCGAGCTTTATCGACACCAGTTTTCTTTAAGTTAGCTCGTTTTAGTGAGGGAAATAAATAAAACTATGCAAACTATTTTCTATCACACAAAAATATTTATACTATCCCATTTACGGAACGTAGCAACATATTTTTTTTTTAAAAAAAAATTTATAGCTAATGCATATAAAAGGGTGATAAAACCCTAGATCTCCCTCCTACACGATCATGCCACGCCCCAGCCACCACCCGCCATGACTGTCGCCACTTCAGACCGCCTATATTTATTTTTAGTGGCTTTTTTGTTTTGAAATGTTTTGGATGTGTGTGTATTTTTATTATATGGACAATGATACGCAGTGAAATACAGTAGGCATACATCCCATATGATTATGGTATGATTCTATATTTTTTGTATAGTTAGTGTATGCACATGTATACAAGAGCATACATAGGACATACACACCATATATAAATGAAGAATCCAACATATATTCTATACATTTATCGTATTTCACGTGTGTACCCATTGTATGTTTAGTGTATATTTACTATATAAGTGCATACACCGAATGGGAACACATATGTCATATATTCAACCACCAAATATACATCACAACCACCGTAGATAAGCCATGTCCAACCGGAAAACTCCAAAAAAAAAAAAAAAAAAAAAAAAAAAAAAAAAAACAACCAGCAGCTGTGGGAAAGAATTAACACCAAAATGACCGATAACGGAAGCCGCCGAAGCTCCATCGTGAACCAAAATCAAGCAGATAACCGGCGGTGGAGAATTATGTTCACAACGAACAGAGCAGTGAAGTTGGAGCCGACGACAACGGGGCTTGGGGAATGGGACACCGGCGACGACAGGGCTTGGGGGATGGTCGCCGACGACGGGGAAGGGGGAGGGGTGGTGACAGTGGGGGTTGTGTGGAGAGAAAGAAGAGAGGAGAAAAGAAATGATTAGTAACTTTTGTGCTATGTTTGGTAATATTGGTGAAAAATAGTGCTATCTTTGGTAAAATAGTAGAATATTGATATGTTTTTTTAAAAAAAACCTACAATATAATAATACGTGTAATTTTTCCTTTTAATGAAGCTATGGAAGAAACTGGACTACAAAAAACTTTTTAGTAGAACTATTTACGATGGGAAAACGTAAGTAGTGACCTCCAAAAGGGCTAGAGAAAATAGAGTTGAGTTAATAATTATTCCGTCCGGTCCACAATATATGATGTTTTGCCTTACTTTTCTTGGTCCATAATATTTGATCTTTACACAAATCAAAAAGATTTTTTCCCATATGACTCTTGCTAATAAATGACTTAAAACAAAACTTTAGGTAATAATAGCTTGGATAAGTGGGAATATGATCAATTACATTGCTAACTACATAGCTCAACATCATATAAAATGGACCGGAGGGAGTAGATTGCAAGTATATGCCAAGAGCTCTTGTGAATAATTTCATGCATGCGTGCAAACTTCTAACTATAACACTCTACACTTCAGTACTCCATCGATCTTCCACAGCTTCAATGGATCATCATCATCTCCAGAATTCGACAATCTCATAAAACTTGAAAGACAAATCTAATAAGGTATTGAATCAACAACATACATACTGAAAAGCGATTATTTCAAAGTAAGAAATAATTACGTACGTATTGTTGAATAAAGGGAAACTGAGCCTCAATGAGTTACATGTAAAACAAATAATGCTCCATTACTAACAGTAATGCAAGCATATTTCATGGAGTACTTACTAATGATAACGGGCTATACGATGACTGAATTCCGATCTGATCCTTTGAAACCGAACAGGCAAGGAATGGTGGCAAATTCAGCTTTGCTGTAGCCATACAATATAGTTGTTACCTTCCCCGTTGTAATGTCATAAGTGCAGTAAGAGTTCAAGTCCCACCGATGAAAGTACAGCTTAGATTTCTGAACGCGACAAACTGTTATATGTTTATCCTGCACAACCTTATTCATGAATGCAAGCTTAATGATTAGTTTTCTTTCAGCCCATTTCTGCTTCTCGTAATCGTCTAACACCAAGACATGAAGCTCCTCTTTTACTATTTTACCGAATGAGAGCTTTCCATTCCAAATTAGATAATCGTCCACTGTGTAGTAATCTTTAGGAAGAGTAGTATGACCAATGTAGCTATCATTCACCATATCCAATATATCAATTCCAATATGGGAACCACTTAAGGTGCTCCACATGCTGTAAGCAATTCCCATTGCAAAGCAACACATAATTCGGTCGCTATATTTGCTAATTTGGTTCCACATTCGAGTTCCTCCTCGGCTCTTCTCGTGCAAGTTAGTTAGGGGTCGCCAAGAATAGGTAATATTTTCTTCATTCCGAAGATCAAGAACCTCATACCCCAGCACTGATTTATTTCCAAATAGATAAACAGCAGAAAGTAACTTCAAAACTTGGTAATGCAGGTCAAGAAAGATGTCCATCTTTAAGCTAGGGTTTAGTGAATCCGGAAGTTCAAGTATTTGATGCAAATGAGGGTTCCTTATGCGGTATAATTCAAAGGGGAATTGGGTAGTACGTTCCAGTAATAAACCTTCCGAGCATAAGATTTCAAATTCATTACACTGATCATGTACTGACCGCTCTTTGTAAATGAGCAAAGGGGAACGTTTATAATGGAGGAGCATAAACTGGAAATCTAGAGTGATGGAATTCCAATGCTTGCATACACATCTAAATCTTACCAATGACTTGACTGGCAAATTGCTCAACATGTCAAATAGGATATCCTGGGGAATGAATAATGGACTGGCCGTAATTAATATGGTCATTATTCACCTTCAATACTTCTCTTCAGCTCTTGATCCCCTAGCTAGTTCAAAAGGATTTCAAGTTTTATCAACTTTATATATTTCATATAGAGGAGCATTACATAACTGGAAAGGTACTTAGATTCATATAAGTACATAATTTATTGACAGGTACTCCAATGAATTTATTGTCCCCTAGTACTATTTTTGTACGAGAGCATAAACAAGTTACTCTTTGTAAAGGTTACGGTCAACCATATACAAATGTTGCTCCTCTAGTTCGAAAAAGTTGATTTTACCATAATGACAACATTGCAGTTCTATAACTTTCTATCGAGAAAAGAGTTAGGAAGTTCAGAATGTATATAAGTTTTAAAATAAGAGGAATAAGAAAAAAAACAAAGATCAGTAATAAAGACAAGCCTCAAACTTATAAAACTGTTCAATTTGAGAACGCTGAAGTTTAAAAAAAGCATGTTAAATACAAGAAAGTGGTAGCATGCATGGAACCCTAAATATATAATTACTATATTATTTTGGCATCCAGGACCATGACAAACAAGGACAATGAATGCAACAAGAATAGCGAATAGGGCTTACCAACAAGAATTAGACAGCAGATAGAGAGAGGGACAATGCGAGATGCGGCTGCCGAAGGTGATGAGTATATATTGCGACGTGAGGGGAATATTGGGTTTGGTAAAGATTCAAAGATTCTTATTCTTTCTACGTTTTGATTTTTCACAAAGAAGATCCTAATTTTATTTGGTTTTATTCCTACTTACCAAATTTCTTCTTGTTTTATAACTCCTAAACCTTATCACCTAGGGTTGTGACTACTAGGGTTTATTTATAAATCCAAAGAGAACCAACCAAAAGTTGCTTTGAGTGGAAAAGGGCAAGAGACGTGAGATTATTAAAGGGCAAAAGCCATATTAGAGAGAATTGTTGCTGGAAAATTATCTTTGGATTCAGCTCTTCCGCTCTCTTGATCCCCATAACAAAAGGATTTCAAGTTTTATCAACTCTATGTACTTCATATAGAGTAGGAGTGGATAACTGATAAAAGTATTTAGATTCATATAATACACAATTTATGGGTGGGTATTCCAATTAATTTATTGACCTCATACCTTTTTTATATCATGCATGAAATTTTAGATATCACTGATTATTGTTGTACTTCGAAAATAAGGAGAGACTAAACAAGTTACTCTTTATAATGGTTACTGTAAACCATATACAAATGTTGCTCCACTAGTAGGACAAAGTTGACTTTACCATAAGGATATCATGTGACAACATTGTAGTTCTATAACTTTCTACAGAAAAAAAAAAAAAAGTTAGGAAGTTCAGAATATATATACACGCCAAGCCAACCAACTTAAATTATAGTATTTCTTAAATATTTAACTAGTGATAAGTTAAAAAAATAAGAGGAATAAGGAAAAAAACAAAGATCAGTAAGGACAGGCCTCAAACTAATTATAAACTGATTGTTCGACTTGATGAGTACGTATATATTTATATTATTTTGGCATCCAGGACCATGACAAACAAGGACAATGAATGCAACAAGAATAGCGAATAGGGCTTACCAACAAGAATTAGACAGTAGCTAGGGAGGGACAATGCAAAAAGCGGCTGCCGAAGGCGATGAGTATATATTGCGATGAGGGGAATATTGGGTTTGGTAAAGATTCAAAGAAGGGCTAATTACAAATATATATATATAATCCTAACACCAAAATTATAAGAAATAACAATATTATTCCGCTTTACAAAAAATATCAATATTTTATTACACATTATATACAAAACTAACAAATTAGGGTTCCTCCTTCTTCCTACTGCCCCCTGCCACTGCCCCCTGCCACTGCTACCACCCAGGCGGCGGCGCCGCCTAGTCACCGCCATTAGGGTTCCTCCTTCTTCCTACTACCCCTGCCACTGCTACCACCTAGGCGGCGGCGCCGCCTAGTCACCGCCAACCGCCTCCAGCCACCCGTCGGATTTTTTTTATTTTTTGAATCTAAAAAATGAAATACACATATAAACATTAATTTCTCTTTGAAAATACACTTGCAACATACATACAAACAAAAAATACATGTAAATATACAAAAATAATATGTTTTATATACACTAGACACACACATACATACAACGATCTGTAGATCTACAAATTAAACGCACAAATTTATGTATGACACACGTACACTTGACATACACACAAAAGCACATATATTGAGCATGCGCGGTGGCGTGTTCTCGTATTTGTTGCAGCGAGATCACCATGAACTGTTGGAAAGGGTCGTCAGAATTTGAGGATTGGATCAGTTGATATGGGAGGTGTCAGACCGATTGGCGGACTGGATCCGTTTGGGGGAGTTAACCCAACCAACGGAGCTGAATTGTTCGTTGGGTTGGGGCTAACGGGTGGTATTGAGCCAATTGGGTTTATTGGGAGTCCACATTGGTCTCGGTGGTACTTAATGTCTGGTATGGAACTTGGATAGTCATGTTATCATTGACGGTATCTGACATTTTATTTTTGGTGGAAAGTTGCAATTACAGACTTCGGAATAAACGTTAGTACCAGTTTCCCCACAGACGGTGCCAATCTGCATCGGCCTAAATCTGGATAAGACAACAAATCGAATTTGTATTGGGTTTAACTGTAATTTGCTCGTATCAAAGTGATGCTCGAGCTAAAATTAAATTTGAACTAGATGAAAGGCTTGAAAAAGTAACGAGGCTAAGAATAAGCTAAATGATAAACGAGACAATGAATCAAAATAGAGTTGAATATTGTATTGATCATATCCTGTTTGTTTACAAATGAATCCTATTTATAATCAGGGGAATGAATGACGTTGTAAATATCATAACTGTGCTTTTATGGCCATTACTCCACGTTTAATCATGGTTGGCTCATGATCTTCCCCTTAAATGCTGGAGCAACGGTCGACGGTTACAAAGATCATGCCTCGTTTGGCGAGGTGTTGCTTCTGCTCGGGGATCAAGCTATTATGTTGGTCTAATGAGCGCGACGCTTCGAGCTCGGCTCCCCCTCGTTTCCTGATATGATTCCTCGAGGGAAGAGCCATGCTTCCTCCCCTCGCGAGTTTATCTCATGGAGCGGGCTCGTGCCAGGTTGCAGGACCCTGCTCGAGGCCTTGGTAATTTTTCATCCAATACATTTTTGTGAAAATTTGTTCTCGTTCTTAATGATTGTGTTCATTTCTCCAAAATAGTCCACTATAACAAAGATTTAAAAAAATCTCAACAATATTAGAATTAGAAATTAGAAATCACACTCGTTAATGGCAACTATTCATTCATTTCTATCAAAGATACGTACAAATCATTCAATTCCATCAATGATATGTACAATTCATTCACAGTTGATTTCTAACAAAAGGTCTAAAATTGAAAAGTGCAAGAAATCGTTATTTATATACACGGTGTATTTTAGGGTTGACCACATTCAAAGAGAGCCTTTTATTAGTGATGACGTCACCAAAGCACCGATACCAACATCAATGCCCCTTTCTAACTCGTTCAATTTTTATTTCAAATCAGTCTCATTTTTTGCCTAACAGTTGCTCACGTCTAATATCCTCATTCTCTCTCATTAGCACTTTTGCCTTACCTAGAAGGTCACACGAACGCTTAATTGTAAAAATGGCAGAAGCGATATAAACCTCCGCCGAGAAAGTAAAGAGCAACTTAGCAGAGCTGGAGTTTGCTTCCATTTTCAAAATCTCTCTTTTCTCTTTGTGTTGTGTGTTAATACAAAGTTAGAATACCCTCCAATATGTACACAACTATTAGATAGCTAGTTCTATGCCTATATTCTACAATTATCCCACGTCTTCTTAATTTTTTAGAAATAAATGTAATATACATGGGTGACTCAAGGGTAAAGCCACTAAAGCTTCCGTTTTAGGCCCACTTGAGTCAAAGGCTCCCAAAATTATATTATTAGTGAGTACATTTTTTTATATTGGTTGAAGTTTTTTTTAAGTGAACAACATAGTCATTTATTTCAATATGTTACATTGATCATAATTATAAAAAGTCTTATTGACATATATAAGTTTAATTTAATATTTAGAAATTTTAGACAAAGTTCTATTATAGAAAACATGAATATCTTTTTAAAGGAAGTAAAAAAAATAAATGTTTTGGCAAAAAGATTTAATGCATTATTAATGTCTTGATCATATAATCGGTTGACTAGATGTGCGATTTATTCATTGAAAAGTTATTTGAATAAATCAATAAAAAAAAGATTAATATATAACTTTTCATCTCAAATGAATTTAAAAAATTAACTTTAAAGTAAAATTTACATGCATGTTATCAAAAAAAATTATTTCAACTTTTGGCTTTAGGCCTCTGATGTTATTGAGCCACCCCTGGTAATATGACATCAATCATTGAGTATTAAAACTATTTTTCATCATCTATACCAGGTAGTTATAATTTTTGACCATACATAACCTATTGCCTGTTTTACATGATTAACGATTTTATTATAAATAATTTAATTCATTAATATAATGGGTGAAAATCATTTACACACCTCAATTTTGCTTTAAAAATCAAACTCCCCCCTCAACTATGAACAATAATCATTCTCCCCCCTTTATCGTATACAACATCTATTTTACCCTTAATATTTTGTTACCATTTGATGTATTTTTATAATGTAATAATATTCTACCTATAATTTAAATAATGTTTGTTACTATAGTAATTTGATTTCGTTAGTATTATATATATATATATATATATATATATATATATATATATATATATATATATATATATAAATATATAATAGTAAAACCTTTTTATGAAATTATTATAAATATAATATTATTTTTATGGACGGTATTAAGCGCACTAAGTATGTACGTAATATTCCGCGCCCCCTCTTAGCGTGTATTTTCATATTTATTTAAACTTTTTAGTTTAATTTCTATTTTGTGTATGAATTTTCAAGTCTTGATTATCATAAAATTTAGCACTATTTTTAGTATTTTTTTATGTATTGCATGCATTATGCATATAATTTTGAAGTTCACTCGGTTTATTTTTAATTGTGTGATTGACTGATAATTTCAAGTTTTGATTTCTATATAAAGTACATGATATAAGCGAATTATTTTCAATCTAAAATTTTATAATAAGTTCGTTTATTTCATTATTGACGTTATCATTATTAATATATGCCTGATTATTATTTCTTAACTCTTTTTTTATTTAAAACTAAGATTTATTTATTTTATAGGCTACTCCATAATATATAATAATAAAATATAATTATATTGAGAAAAAGTAAAAGATAAAATTTGATAATATACAGGGTAAAGTAGGTATTTTGAAGAAATATTTGAGAAAAAGGGGGGAGAATGATTATTGTTCATAGTTGAGGGGGGAATTTGATTTTTAAAAAAGTTGGGTGATATAAATGATTTTTACCCTTAATAAAATAGAACCACACTGCTGCTGCTGCCCTTCGGGCACGCCTCCTATGCTTATCACTCACCTACACTCTTGCAGCATGCCCCCTTCGGGCAATACGGTGTAATACGCGAAGCAGCTGAGCCATAGCTCTTCGATCGCTATATTCTTGCGGCGAGGTTCATCCTCTAAGAGAGAGTAGATGCGAAGGTTCGGATCGAAGATCTTCGCGTGTTGGTCAATGAATAAAGATGGCTTACTTTACTTTAAACAATAGTCGAGTATCAATAAAAAAAAGCTCGTCAGTAATTAAGAACTTGACTTAACGAAAAATAGGAAAATTGCATATGATGATCATGTGCTCCAACTCCAAAGGCAATCATAAAATAAACAATTATTTTATCACGCAGATCATACAAAACAATAATCCATGAATTATTGGTAATTGAAAATCAAACTAACATATGATAAATACATATATCTAGAGATGTCAATGGTTTTTGAAAAACCGACCGAACCATACTGAACCGGACAGTTTCTTAGGTTATTTTTAGCCAAATGGATGATTTGAATATAACTCTATAACCGTACCAGAATAATTAGGGTATGTTTTTTTATTTTAACAAAAAAAAAATTTGAAAAAAATACCTAACCATGTTTTATGTGTTAAGTCTAAAAATAAATATAAGCAAAACTTTTTAGTCGAGGTCTTGGACCTTGAGGTGATGGAAACACAACATTGAATATACTATTTGGCACCGAAAGTGCAAACTACCAAACTCATCTGTACTCGTATAATCCTGTTGAAACTAAGTGAATTGGTATGGCTAATAAACTTGAGCATATATCAAAGTACTAAGTGACCAAGATATCAAATATTTTTCTATTCGTTTAAATTTCTCTTAGCATATAATTAATTTTTTATTATTCTAGTTCTTGAGTTATATTTAATCATTATCTGTCAACTCGTGTTATTTAGAATTCTTTTGTCTTTGCTTCATTAGTTTTATAATATCATTATAGAATAATGTTCTTTTGATTAATTGTCTTATAAATAAATTTTACCAAAGTCATGTAAATGGTATCATGTTCTATTATCTACTTAATAGAGAGTGACAATCACTTGTCGCTCGATACTGGAGAACGAAAATATGTTGAGTACTTAAATTTTAGTTACGACCAGTAAGAGTTATTAATATTCAAATATTAACTTAAATCATACTTTATGCGTTATATTAAATTTATAGGTATTTCACATAAAAATGATACATTCTAATAATGGTACGACTCTACCACAGGGTTCTAAAAAAATTTACTAAAAATTAACCGAAGCGAAACCGAAGGAAAACCGACATGAATGAGACGGTTTTGAAAAGTCTTATTTTGGCTATGCAAAATAGAGTAATTGAAAAATTGGTATGGTATAAATTTCATAAAAAAACCGACCGAACCAAACCGTTGACGCCCCTACATATATCCCACTTTGATGAAATGAGGTAATTTATGGTCTCAAAATAAAAAATGTAAACACCAGAATATCCTATTTTTATAAATTTCCCTATTTTTCTTATGACGCTAAGAAAGAAGGAAATGAGTAATAAATGAAAGAAGAAGAAAACAGAGGAAAAGCCAGCCTCGCTGCGAAATTCCCATAGAGAAAGAGAAGCAAAAAGAAAAAAAACTTTAAAAGAGAAAAAGGAAAGAGATGAGAGGGATGGCATCAATTCCCTTTCTTCTATACCTTTTCTCTTCTTCATTTATATATCGTCTTTTATAAATTCTAAGTTCATCTTAACTTATCCAAGAGTGTAAAAAATATCTACACAATATGGATTTCAACTTTCAAAACTAGGCATAATGAGTTTTTTCCCCAGGTGCAAATTGACTTTTAATAAGTACATGTACAATTTATTTCATTATTATTTGGACCAAATTCGCATGATCATATGATCAATGACGAGGTCATTGTCTGGATTGGGTCACGACATCGGGTTATACAGTCGCCATATATACATCCTGGCCTTTTTTGTTTATGCTAGCTATATATGTAGGGTTCTAGCTAGCTACTCAAAAAGTAATCTAAATTAATTTGAGTTAGCTATACATGCATTATATATATGAACTGATGCTATTAATTAAAAATTATTGCATGATAAGTGTAAATTAACTTAATATAGGAAGGTTAGTTACAAATTTTATTAGATTATGAATTAATGTGTGTCATAGGAATTATACCCATAACTACCTTATGAATAACCTATTTATATAGGTACTTTAATTTAGTCCTTAAGTAGATATAGAACTTTATAGTCTTTCTCCTATTGTAAATCTCATTATCATACTATGGAAAATCCAAATTTCAATATACAGACATGATCTCATTATTAGATTATTTTTCTTTCTTTGCACTTACACGGTTTTTCATCATGATGTAACAACCAAAGTGAAAATAGAATATAAAAAAACAGAAGGAAAATGAGAAGGCCGCTTGTGCCCTCGACAACAGCATAAGGTAGTCAGTAAAATACTTATCACAAAAAATATTGTCATACATATAAGTTAGTATTACTTTTTATACATATATATTAAATCTAGATATCATTATAAAAATATTTGACTTGGCCACTAAGTAAAAGATAATGAAAGTGGAAGATTCAAAACAGCCAGCGGAGGAGGATGTGCTAGATCTGATTAATCATACAATTCTTTATTCTTACGATCGTAAAGTTGCAATTCCTTGTGATGTGGGATACTGATCAAGCAGAAGAAACAAAGCATAACATGTCGTTCCTCTTGTTATATATACATCTGTCTAAGTACTTCACTACAAGAAATATAATATACAACGACATTTATTTAGTGACACTTAAGATAAATGTCGGTAAAAACATAATTTTGTGACTTTACTTAAAAAATGTCGTAAAAATAATGACATTTGATTAGAAATGTCAAAAATATAGTGACATTTAATTTAAATGTTACATTATTAGTCGAAATTAGTGACGCTTAGCAAGTAAGTGTTAGTAATTTCTCTACATTTTTTTTTTACTAGTCAAATAATTTAGCACCCTTTGAAATTTTCACATTTCATTTTCCCTCCCATTAACTTTTTACTCTCTAAATTCCCTCCTTCCATCCAATTCCTTTACACGTTCATCCAAATCCCTAGTCCCCACTCCCCACCATCACGCTCACCCCAATCTCTCCAAAAATCGCTCGCTGCTTCCATCTCAGCGGCCACCAGGTAATTCTTGTCTTTCTCTCTAATTTTCGCCCTCTGTTACTATGTTGCACAAACCCTAGTATTTGATTGTTGTTAACACTTTGCACATTCTTGCTAGAAGCGGAAACCAAAAGGGAACCCTTAATCTCCCCCCATAAAAATTGACAAATTAAGGAGAATAGATTTGGAGAACCTAATATGATGACGACAAAGGTAAACCGTAATGGTTTTTTCCCAATTGATTACTTTATGGCTCTTAATTGAGATATCTGGCTTCGTTTTAGTTCAAGTAAATTGTTCTTGTGTAACTAACTGAAGAAATGAGTTTTTCTTAAGTGAGAATTGAGGCCAATTTGCCTATAGCTTGCTCACAGAGTTTTCACCATGTCAAGAAGAACTTTCGTTTGTTCCAGGTATTGATCTTGTTGAAAATTTTATCCATTTCGGTCGTTGATATTGGGTTGTGACTGTTTCTTTTTATTGTTGTTTCCACACATATATTTTTTTTGGCAAAGGTTCTCATTTGTTCCTGAAATCACAAATATGAATGTGATTTTTCCCCTTTTGATCTTTCTATCCCTTCAACCGGATTATGTTTTATTACTGCACTAATTTTATTTATAGAAAGTTAATCAGTAGAAAACTTATATGGACAAGGGAATTTTTGGTATTTTTATGGAATTCAATTCTTTTTCTGTAAAGTTATTTAAGCTTCTTACATTAGCAATTGTATCTATCTGTATCAAAGTTAAAACATTATTCCTAAAATACGGGACTTGTAAACGAATTAATATGTGCTGCTGAAAATAGCGCAATAGAAGGATTACACAATAAGCCTGTTTCAGCTAGAAGTAACTTGAGGTAAAGGTGACATCTAGAATATAATAAAATTCAATAGAAAGAATTCAACGATGGTTTTAAGCAATAATTTGTTCAAACTAAAATCTAATAATCTATTATAGCATCTTAAAAATATTTTTACTGCTTTTTCTACCCTTTGGAATTGAGAATTGCATTTTTCTTGTTTAACTCTTTTCTGGTGTTCATAGTTTTGCCATGAAATGTGTTCTTTTATGTCTTACAATGGCATCAGTTTTGCTTGTCTAACTTTCTAGTTTCTCCTATCTCCAATTAATTTGCACCTCACTTTCACCTTTATAATTAAAATCAATTACTTGAGCTGCATAATTTGTCTGGCGTATTGTCTGGTTGTTAACATAGCCGCTTCATATTACAGAAGGAAGCCCTCAAGTTTGAAAAGAATGCAGAAGAAAGTTTAAGGTCAGGTGATGAAGACATATAAAAAAGCATATTTGTGGGGAAGCTTCAGAAGGAAGTACAGAAAGAGTGGGAACAGTTGAAAAAGTGAAGAAATGTTGTTCCAAGATTAGCTAGACATTGCTTTATTATTGACTATTTGTATCATGACATTGTTTTAGTGAAAACTATGGATATAATTTTTGGAATTAGTTGTTGAACTGCTATTGATTTCAGCTATTGTTTTCAGAATATTTGATTTCAGCTATTGTTTATGATGAATGACATTTGCGGGTGTAGCATTTGTATTTTGATGATTATGGCTTCATTAAACATAATAAAATTTTTATTTATGTACATTATTTTCCAGTATTCGTTGGGTTGATTAATTTTTTAAAAATTTTCTGACACTTCTAAAATGTCGGAAGTGTAATAATTAAGCTAGATACCAAAATGCTGACATTTGATAAAGCAGTAGATAAATGTCATTATATTGAATTGTTGACATTTATTTAAATGTTGGGAATTTCAATGTGACAGTTTCATAAGTGTCGTAAATAAATGTCGTAAATCTTTCAGCGACATTTATTTAAATGTCGAAAAATTAACGACATTGGTATTGGCGACATTTGATGTAAGTGTAAAATAAATGTCGGTAATTCATTTTGTGACATTTGTGTGACTTAAAACGACATTTAAAAAATGTCGTCGTATCTTAAATTTCTTGTAGTGCTTGTTGATGCCAAAAGTTACGATGCATACATGATACACTAATCATTTCTTCCGGAAACATCTAATCATGCATTGTATTTAATTAAAAGCGAAGCCATATTGTTAAAAAAAAAATTACATATACTCTTCCTTGAAAATTAATTACTTGTGAATAGCTAATTAAAGCAACCTAAACTTACCCGTTTGTCCATAAATTTTTTTTTGTTTTTTTTCAAAAACTTTTTCAAAAACTTGTTTGTCAATGTAAAGTTATCAGTTTTTGAAACTTTTTTGAAAAGTGGTTTTGACCACTTTTTCAGTTTTTTGAAAAAACCAACTTTCTCTACTCACAATCTTTTAACTTTTATTTAAGTAAAATTTATCTCCAAACACAACTTCAATTTTCAAATACATTTTTTCAACTCAACTTAAAAAATTCTTTTTCAAAGAAATTTTTTTGGTATTTATGGCCAAACGGCTACTAATAAGACAACCTCAAAAATTTTGCTCTACGTTGAAGGATTGCATGTGAAAAGTGTAATAATTTCTTATGAATGTAATGGCTAAAGTTTCTTGTTGTACGTATTTAATCATTGAGTCTTGCTTTTCTGTTGAATGTTTTAACTGTTATGATTGAAGTTTTAAAAGGTAAAGCTATTACTCCTAGTAATTAGCTGTATATCTCCAGATTTACATTTTTCTACTTTTGAGCAATATATGTATGAAACAAGTGCAAAAACTGAACAGTAAAATTAACTGACAACAGCTTTCTTTTAGAAAAAATTCAGCATGTTAGATTTATTTCTTTTTTCTGGAAAAAACTGCTCTCGGATAAATTTGCAAATTTTGTGAAACTGGCCAGATTTGAAAATGTAGTCCAAATCAGGATCTTTCTTGCAAAAAAATCAGATCTATATAAATGTGGATATTTGCGTAAATTAAACAGACTTAGAATAAGTAGGCAAAAATAGGACTCAAATTGCATACTTGGGAAAAAATGAGACAACTTTGAAATGATTTATAGAAAGAGGGCTGTTAAGTGCAAAAGTTCTAAAAAAAACGTAAACTTTTCACCCACAAGCCACTTTTGTCACTGGTATTTAGTTTGAAGCCAATTTTTTTATCTGGCTTACATGAGAGGTCACTTTTCGGAACTTCAATCTTTGTGGGCTGAAGTTCAAACCTTGTGAGTTAGGGGTGTTTATCGGTCGGTTCGGTTCAGTTTTGCACCTTATCATTTTGGACTATCGGTTTTCGATTTTTAAAAGTGCTAAACGAATATCGAACCAATAAGCTATCGGTTATCGGTTTTCGGGTTATCGGTTTTAGGTTCTTATCGGTTCGGTTCGGTTTAACCATTAAGAAACTTAGGCCTAACAAGCGTTAAAAAAAACCCTCTTAAACGATTGCATCCAATACAAAATTGGCTTTATTTTCACATCGAATTCAAATGCCTCTTATAGCATTCGCCATATTCAAAAAAGCAACCAACAATATATTCAAATATACTTCATTATTCTATAAACTAATGGAGGAGACAAGGAGTGAAATAGTAAATCAGTGGTTGAAATGGATGGGGCGACTTGAAAGCTACATAAGTAAAAGAAGACTAGGGTTTGAGGTTTTCAATTTTCAACTAATAGTAATTAAGTATACAACTTTTAAGCACATAAGCGCAACATAGTAAATTTGAAAACCTTATTGGGTTATCGGTTTAACCAATAAGAAAATATACAAAACCGACAACCGAACCGATAATCCAATAAAAAAATTTTGCAAACCGTTAAATAACCGATAACCCAATATTTATAAACCATTAACTTTTTATCGGTTCGATTTATCGGTTTAAACCGAAAAATGAACAGCCCTATTGTGGGTTGAACTTCATGCCTAATTTATGAAGTTTCAACTTCAATCTTTAAGGGCTGAACTTTTAGGTATAGATGCATAAACTTCAACCCTTGTGGGCTGAAGTTGAACTTCAATCCTTGCGGTGGACTGAAGTTGAACTTCAATCCTTGTGGGCTGAACTTGTGTGAAGTTCAACTCAAAAGAATTGAAGTTCCAAAAAGTGGCATCTCTTGCAAAATCAATAAAAATGTGGCCTCAAATCAAAGACCACTGCGAAAAGTGGCGTTTGGTGCACTTCGCCCTAAAAAAGACGGATTTCAGTTTAGTGGGCCAAGGCAATGCACAGGTCGTTCGTAACGTCTGGTGTACTTCGTCTTAAATCGGCATTTGTATTAAGCAAATAAATTACCTTCGTTATTTGAGGTTGTTTTTTCAGTTGAGATCAAGAAAAATGGACGGGCGCACTTTATCTTGAAATCCGTGAACTATTTTGTCACTTCATTACTTTTAAAATGGGAGGTTTAACCTGAAATATAACACGATTAGGCATAATGATAAGTATAATTTCTGATCTGTTTATTAGGCAAAAGAAAATTAAAATTAAATTTAGAAGCCAATTTGTGCTAAGGTATACCCAGAGGGTGAATTAGTACAAAATTGTGTTAAGGTATATCCAGTGGGTTACTTAGTAAAATTAAATCAAAGCATAATAAAAGTAGGAAAGATAACAACAAATAATATCAAAGAGTCAAAATACGCCACAATTGCAATTGTGCTTGTACAGGACTCGAGGGTGGCTAATACTTTCCCTAGAGTCATGCGAGAGATCCTTACCCGGAACTCTGACGGAGACCATTAAACGAGTCATATGTGTTCCAAGGTACCTCTTTGGTGACTTGACACACCTCTAACTTGTCAAGTGGCGCCTCCGAAACTCTTAATAATTTGGTTACCTTGAAACACCCTAGTTCACCATCTTTTTGTTAAAAAAAAAAAAGGTTGTGACATGTATTTTGTGAGTCGTAACTAAATCAGTTGATCATTGTAGTTTGTATGATCGATCTAAACATCAGTTCATATAAGTTAATATGGATGAAATCTCTTCATTCTTAATAAAAATTTTATAGTTCGAGCTTGGAAATAGAGGAACCCTACCTGACGTCTATGAATTTAAGATACTCGACAACTATATATAAAAGAAAATAGCACTACACACTGTCGATTATTATTAACAAAAAGTCTAGAGTTTATATATAGGTGTGGTTTAGGGTTGACTAAGTTTGACTACGACCCATTCAGAGCCCTTTGTAAATGCAGAAGTCACCAAAACTCCAGTACCAGAATTACCGTCAAATGGCCGGTTAATTCCTCAATTCTTTCTTTCAACTCACTTTCAACTTTTTGTCAAGATAATCAGTACTTTTGAGTAGCGACAAATTCTGAGTGGCGCCCAACGCCCACTCATATTTATTTACACTCAAGAGCCTCCTCAACTCTATTTACAACTCTTCCTCAAGTCTATTTACAAATTCTACTCTATTTAAAATTCTTCCTCAGCTCTATTGTGTTCTCCACTCTATTTACAATTTTTCCTCAACTCTATTTACAATTCTCCACTCTATTTACAATTTCCTCAAGTCTATGTACAAATTCCACTCTATTTAAAATTCTTCCTCAACTCTATCTGCTGTAATTTATCTGATTACAATACTATGATATTGGTAAGTACCCAATATTATAAGTAGATACTAATACCTTCCAGGGTTAACCTTGTGATTGAAGACTACTCTTTTGCAGCACACAACTTTCTCATATGATCTAATTAGGTTTGTTGTTGGATTGTTTAATACTTTGAGTCCTCTGAAAATCACTATCTTGAGTTTGTACACTTTGTTTAGAAGAGAGCATTTAGCTGAAAAATATAGCTTACATTTGACCTATCTCACCATACCTTTGAATTCTTTAGCAAAGCTTCCTATTACTATGAGTTTTTATGTATACAAACAAACTCTTCAAGGAAAGAACTTGCTTTGGATCCTGTGGATATTGCGACTAGCTATTGCAGGCTGCAGATTGAGCTTCTCATCCTTATGCTCCAATCTATTGGAAGAAGTGATGTTTCTGCTATTTGCACTTTTATCTCTCTAAGAGGCCGCTCATAATAGGATGATGTCTTTTGCTCACTAGAAGTTAGATTAGATGCTGATTTTCAGTATTAAAAGGTTTTTTTACCAAAGATTATATACAGCCTAACCTGATCAACGGATTGTCCCCAATCTGCTGCAAATCTCAGTTCTCGATTAAGAATAAAATTCTATGACTTCATTTACTATATTCTGTATGCACCAGGAACGATTTTTCCTCTCATTTGAGAAAATTATTGGAATTATTTGAAAAAGGAAACTATAAAAATAGTTGAACATTTGTTTCTTAGTTCCCTCATTAGGAAGTGGATGACTTAGTTTCTAAAAGTTATTTGCTCCTTTCTATATAAAAGGAATTGTTTGTCGCGATAAGGTCTCCTTGTTAACGGTCTCCTTGTTAACATAACTTGAGTTAAGATTGATATATGCTTTTACTAGAATTCATCTGGTAGTTTCCAAAACTTTCATGCCTCTTCATTCCAATTTCATTTGTTTTAGTAGTTTTTTTATAATCACTTTTTCATGAAAAAAAATGAGGAATATAGTGTTCTTCTTCAACTCAGGCTCTTTGGGTTTAAAGATGGCGTCAAATCCTGTTAGTTTTATCTGAATGTTGGCCTTCTCTGCCTGCTCGAGTATTTACATACATTTTGTTTACAATTTGCTTTCTATTGGATTGGTTGTCTCCTCAATCCATTTGCAGGTATTGGCAAGTATTGAAAATATTTCAGCGTTGTCAAACTATTTGAAGGCGATATTTCCAACTATGTGATATACATGTTGTTAGGTTTGGAAAGAAGGTAAAGTGGTGTGAATGGAAAATGAAGGGAATATTTATTAAATATTAATATATTATATTAATATTTAATTTGGGGCCCTTTTTGTAACGGAATAAAAACTGGACTAGTTATGCAAATATTCCAAAGGCATATGGCTGCCAATGTTTCTCGTTCTCATGAAAGGGTGCTTTTCATTGAACAACCACCTTGAAGGCTGTTTTTCATGAACAACCACATAACCAAAATTGAAAAGACACCTTCATGCCTTTTCATTCCAAAATCATGTCTCTTCATTCCAAATCTTGTGGCTATAAATAGATAGGCATTTTGCCTCATTTTAATCATCCAAAATTTCATTCTCTCTCTCTACCTTTTGCATTTGTTTTCAAAACAAAAGTAAGTTCTGAGTCAGTGTGATTTGCTACCATTATTTGAGTTCGCTGTTCACTGTGATTTGAATTACCGCTATCACAGTGAGGATAATTCCATTATATCCTGGGAGAAATTAATCCACAAACCTTGGGTAACTATGAGGGGATTAGATTTCTTAAGGACAGGCAGTGTATACTGTTGGCTTGGAATTTTTCTACTTCATCTATTTTTGTTTCTGATCATTATCGAAAGTGTAGACGTCTAACACATGTGGATTAAGATAGATCCTGATACCACTGTGGAGGTTTGTCCTATTTTTCTTCTGGCTGGTTTTACATAATTTACTCTTGTCAGTATCGAGATAAACCTGTTAAAAGCTAATATTTCTTTCTTTAGCTTTAGATAAGCAGGCAGGTCTAAAGGTCTACTGCTGAGTTGAAAAAGTTTAAGGAGTTCCAGCTATGCTGTTCAGAGACATCACATGTGGAATTTTTATTTCATCTCCAATAAAAGATTTGCGGAGTAGTTACAAATTATACTACATATGTATTATCTGTTATGTAAGACATGATAATCTCTCATTTTCAGTTTCGTAGAGTTTTGGTATTGCTTTTCGCTTCATTGAAGTTAACAAGTTCAGATAAATTAGAGAATCGATAGACATGTACATTAGAAAAAAGAACATATTAAAATTATGTTGATGAAATCGTTGGGCCCTTGTTGGGCACGGGCACATGACTAAAACCAGTCAACCGAGCTGAGTGAAGTCGTGGTTGAGCCCGAGCTTTATTGAACCGAGCTTTAAATGTGCCGAATCAAATTTGACTGAAACCGAGTCAAGTCTAATTGAGCTTTGATTGAAACCGAACTTGCAAAAAATAAAAACGAGCCTGTCTGCTGAGCCTTGAGCCAAGGTTCCTTTTTGTCCAGGCCCGTAATGGCTCTTTGTTATCTTCGGTAAGATTTTTAAGTGTTTGTTGCTTTCAGGTTTGAAACTTTTGTACTGGGTGTTTATGAGTAATGTAATGTTATTTGTGTTTCGTGATTCTGTTGGAACTTGGAAAAAGGATATGCTGTAGTCTATAATAGTGGAACTGGGTTACACTTTTGGTAAAGAGTACGTGAATTTGCTGAAATTTGTATTCAGTAACTTGAATTACATCGTTGGTAAAAGATATGGAATATGTAACAAATGAATTTCCTTTTTTATAAGGATTTAACATGATAAATGTGATTGTTCGTAATTTCTTATTCTAGAATTGGTGGCTATACCCTGATGGTACACGCCTTTGTTGACTACGGGCATTTACACTGAAAAGGATTTTGGTGAACAATCTTATTAAAAATAAAATAATTCAATGCAATGATCTTTGTGCAAATTTGTTGCCGTTCTTAATGATTGTGTTCATTTCTCCAAAATAGTCAACTATTACAAAGATTAAAAAAAATCTCAACAATATTAGAATTAGAAATTAGAAATCACACTCGTTAATAGCAGCCATTCATTTTTTTTTTCCATCAAAGATACGTACAATTCATTCAATTCCATCAATGATACGTACAATTCATTCACCGTTGATTTCTAACAAAATATCTAAAACTGAAAAGTACAAGAAATCGTTATTTATATACACAGTATATGTTAGGGTTGACCACATTCAAAGAGAGCCCTTTGTTAGTGTTGACATTACCAAAGCATTGATTCCAACATCAGCGCCAAATGCCCCATTTAACTCATTCAATTTTTCTTTCAAATCAGTCTCAATTTTTTCCAACAGTTGCTCAAGTCTAATATCCCCATTTTCTCTCATTAGCACTTTTGCCTTACCTAGAAGGTCACACGAACACTTAACTGTGGAAATGACAGAAGCGATATAAACCCCTGCCGAGAAAACAACTTCAGTTTTTATTTTCGTCAAGAACTCCTTAGTCTCAGATGTCAAAATGTCGCCCGGAGAATTCACACTCACCGACGCCGTTGATAGAGCACTGGCGGATGCAGAAAGGAGTGTCGATACTGATAGTGAATCAAGCAAAGAACTAGACAGCTTATCGGCATATGCTGTCAATGTTGTCGATGCCTCCATAAGATCACTGAGTGAATTAATGGCGGAAGTAGGCAGCAGCGCCGCGGCGGAAGAGGAGAGGCTCAAGGCCTTAGTAGAAGTAGTTACGCCGTCGGATATAGTGAGAGGCGACGGCGCGACTGCGGAAGAGGAGAGGCTCAAGACCTTAGTAGAAGTAGTTGTCCCGCCAGTGGAAGAGAAAAGGCTCAAGGCCTAAGTAGAAGTAGAAGCGCCGTCGGATGTAGTGAGAGGTGGCGGCGCGACAGGGAAAGAGGAGAGGCTCAAGGTCTTAGTAGAAGTAGTTGCATTGTCGGATGTAGTGAGAGGCGACGGCGCGACGGCGGAAGAGGAGAGACTCAAGGCCTGAGTAGAAGTAGCTGCATTGTTAGATGTGGTAGGCGGCGGTGCGGTGGCGGCGACAGGAAGAACCGCCGTTCCAAAAAACTTGTAATGCGGAAGTCAGCAGTTTTCGCCGCGGCGGCAAGTGTTGTAAAAGAAGAAAGAATTGCAAACTCGACCCATTGATATTTTGTATATTTTGTGGAAAAGAATTTTCTGTGCGCGAGTGAGTAGTTAATTGGTATTTATAGACGGTTATAACCGCCATAATTCTAACTGATCTAATATGAAATTCGTTGGGGAAGAAGATGACTCGAAAAGAAATATAGAGAGAAAAATGAAAAGGAAAGTAAGGGTGAATGTGTTAACAAAGGTTTTGCTTTCGCTTTATGCCCAATTGAGTCAAAGGCTCCCAAAATTGTATTATTTGTGAGTACATTTATTTATATTGGTTGGAGTTTTTTTTAAGTGAACACAATAGTCATTTATTTTAATATGCTACATTAATTATAATTATAAAAAGTCTTATTGACATATATAAGTTTAATTTAATATTTTAAAATTTTAGACAAAGTTCTACTATAAAAAACATGAATATCT
Source organism: Petunia axillaris subsp. axillaris (assembly GCA_029990575.1). Taxonomy (NCBI): domain Eukaryota; kingdom Viridiplantae; phylum Streptophyta; class Magnoliopsida; order Solanales; family Solanaceae; genus Petunia; species Petunia axillaris. The sequence continues at coordinate 31,034,162 of JARKNS010000010.1, read as the reverse complement.
TTTTAAAGGAAGTAAAAAAAAATTCAATGCTTTGGTAAAAAGATTTAGCGCATTATTAATGTCTGGATCATATAATCGGTTGAGTAGATGTGCAGATTTATTCATTGAAAAGTTATTTGAATAAATCAATAAAAAAAGATTAATATATAATTTTTCATCTCAAATGAATTCAAAAAATTAACTTCAAAGTAAAATACACATGCATGTTATCAAAAATTTATTTCAACTTTGGCTTTCGGCCTCTGATGTCATTGAGCCACCCCTGGTAATATAACATCAATCATTGAGTGTTAAAACTATCTTTCATCATCTATATCAGGTAGTAATAATTTTCTGCGTTGACCATATATAACCTATTAGTTGTTTTACATGATTAACGATTTTATTGTAAATAATTTAATTCATTAGTAAAATGGGTGAAAATCATTTACACCCTTCAATTTTGCTTTAAAAATCAAACCCCCCCCCCCCCCCCCTCCCACTATGAACAATAATCATTCTCCCCCCTTTATTATACAATATCTATTTTGTCATTAATATTTTATTACCATTTGATGTATTTTTATAATATAATAATGTTCTATCTATAATTTATATAATGTTTATTACTATAGTAATTTGATTTCATTAATATATATATATATATATATAGAGAGAGAGAGAGAGAGAGAGAGAGAGAGAGAGCTAGCCAGCAAGCCAACAAACCCCTCCCTCCCTTACTTACCTCAACGGAGAATTTAACAGAGACATTACTGTGGATAATCTGACCAAAAAATTAGACATTCCATATATATATATATATATATATATATATATATATATATAGTTGTACAATCTTTTTATGAAATTATTATAAATATAATATCATTTTTATGGACGGTATAAAATTTAGCTCTATTTTCAGTATTTTTTTATGTATTGCATTCATTAAGTATATAATTTTGAAGTTCACTCTATTTATTTTCAATTGTGTGATTGACTGAAAATTTCGAGTTTTGATTTCTATTTCAAGTACATGATATAAGCGAATTATTTTCAATCTAAATTTTTATAATCAGATCATTTATTTCATTATTGATGTTATCATTATTAATATATGTCCGATTATTATTTCTTACTCTTTTTTATTTAAAAATAATATTTATTTATTTATTTATAGGCTACTCCATAATATATAATATAATTATATTGAGAAAAAGTAAAAGATAAAGTTTGATAATATAGAGGGTAAAGTAGGTATTTTGAAAAAATATTTGAGGAAAATGGGGGAGAATGATTATTGTTCATAGTTGAGAAGGAAGTTTGATTTTTAGAGAAAAATTAGGGGATGTAAATAATTTTCACCCATAATAAAATAGAAGTGTTGGTCAATGAATAAAAATGACTTACTTTACTTTAAACAATAGTCAAGTATCAATAAAAAAAGCTCGTCAGTGATTAAGAACTTGACTTAACGAAATAATCGAAAAATTGCATATGATGATCATGTGCTCCAACGGCAATCATAAAATAAACAATTATTTTATCACGTAGATCATACAAAACAATACTCCATGAGTTATTGGTAATTGAAAATCAAACTAACATATGAAAATCAAATACATATATCCCACTTTGATGAAATAAGGTAATTTATGGTCTCAAAAAGTCAAATAAAAAATGCAAGCACCAGAATATCTTATTTCTATAAATTTTCCTATTTTTCTTATGACGCTAAGAAAGAAAGAAATGAGTAATAAGTGAAAGAAGAAGAGGGAAAGCCAGCGAGGCTGCGACATTCCCATAGAAAAAGAGAAGGAAAAAGAAAAAAAGCTTTAAAAGAGAAAAGGAAAGAGATGAGAGGGGTGGCATCAATTCATTTATATATCGTCTTTTATAAATTCTAAGTTCATCTTAACTTATCCAACCGTGTAAAAGATATCCACACAATATGAATTTCAACTTTCAAGACTAGGCATGATGAGTTTTTCCCTAGGTGCAAATTGACTTTTAATTAAGCACATGTACAATTTATTTCATTATTATTTGGACCAAATTCGCATGATCATATGATCAATGACGGGGTCATTGTCTAGATTGGGTCACTCCATCGGGTTATACAGTCGCCATATATACATCCGGGCCTTTTTTGTTTATGCTAAGCTATATATGCAGGATTCTAGCTAGCTATTCGAAAAGTTAATCTAGATTAATTTAAGTTGGCTATACATGCATTATATATATGAACTGATACTATTAATTAAAATTTATTGCATTATAAGTGTAAATTAACTTAATATAGGGAGGTTAGTTACAATTTTTAGTAGATTATGAATTAATGTGTGTCAAAGATGCAAGGTGCCCATATGTTATGTCTAAGTACTTGTTGATGCCAAAAGTTATGATGCATACATGATACACTAACCATTTCCTTCCGGAAACATCTAATCAGGCATTGTATTTAATTAAAAGAGAAGCCATATAGTTAAAAAGAAATTACATATACTCTTCCTTGAAAATTAATTACTTGTGATTAGCTAATTAAAGCAAACTAAACTTAGACAACCTCAAAAGTTTTGCTTTAGGTTGAAGGATTGCATGTGAAAAGTGTAATAATTTCTTATGAATGTAATGGCTAAAGTTTTTTGTTGTACGTCTTTAATCATTGAGTCTTGCTTTTCTGTTGAATGTTTTAACTGTTGTGGTTGAAATTTTAAAGGGTAAAGCTATTAGTAATTAGCTGTATATCTCCAAGTTTATATTTTTCTACTTTTGAGCAATATATGTATGAAACAAGTGCAAAAAGTGAACAGTAAAATTAACTCACAACAGCTTTCTTTTAGAAAAATTCAGCATGTTAGATTTGTTTCTTTTTTCTGGAAAAAACTGCTCTCGGATAAATTTGCTAATTTTGTGAAACTGGCCAGATTTGAAAATATAGTCCAAAGTAGGATCTTTCTTGCAAAAAAAGTCAGATCCATATAATCTTAGAATAAGTAGGCAAAAATAGGACTCAAATTGCATACTTGTGAAAAAATGAGACAACTTTGAAATGATTTGTAGAAAGAGGGCTGTTAAGTGCAAAAGTTCTAAAAAAAAATAGATTTCAGTTGGTGGGCCAAGGCAATGCACAGCAAATTTTGATGCGTAGCCATTTTTGGACGCACTCAAAGAGTTTTTTATCCACTGTTTCAAAATTCATTGAGAAATAACCAAAGATTCGCGCGTACACTTACGCTCCATTAGCGTTGGAAAAACACCCAAACTAGTCCCATAACAAAATACTGGGACCTTGAACTAACATATTCAAAGGTCCCATTATTTTATTATGTGATTTTATCCCATAACAAAATAATGGAATTTATCCCATAACAAAATAAAGGGATAAATCTCATTATTTTGTTATGGGACTTTATGTATAAAGTTTCAGTCTCATAACAAAATGCTGGGACTTTGAGCCAAAGCCCAATTATTTTATTATGGGACTGAAGTTTTATACAAAGTCCCATAACAAAATAATGAGGCTTTGAACAAAACTTGTTCAAAACTCCAGTATTTTAGAGAAAGGAGAAAGCACCATATCAACTGGGGGATTGACGTTGCAGAGAAAGGAAAAAGCACTAGATCGTGAAACCAGATCAGGGCTAGGGTTTGACGCTGCGGGGGAGGGGAAAAAGCACCAGATCGGCGGCGAGGGGTTTCCCGACGGCGACTGTAGCAGACCGGAGGTTCTGTTGTCGCGCCGGAGGAGGAGATCTGGTAGGGGCAGTGCCGGTGAGATGGGAGGGGAAGAGGAAAGAGAAGAGAGATGAGAGAGGAAAGAGGAAGGAAAGCTAATGTTTTATCTAATTATGCTATGTCTGATAGCATTTGCTAAAGTTTGATAAAGTGACAAAATATTGCTATATTTTTAAAAAAAAATTCCCTAAATTGACATACATGTAATTTAGCCAAATTTCTACTTTTGTATAAGGTGGGAGTCGTGGACATTGGACCCACGGATTACCTATGCTTTTACCTACTGAACTCAATAACGGACAATCCTTGTATCAAGTACAGTGACATCCTTAGTTCTTCCAAAGATATATGGCCAATCAAATTCAATAACGATTGAAACTTTTTCTCAATTCAGCTATGGCTATTTCTCTTTGCTTTTCTCCACTCACTTCAAACCCAAAACACCATTCAAGAATCCCCTCTTATAAACCCATCAACCCCATTACTTTAACAAGTCCAAAACTTTACAACCCAAATTTTCAGACCATTAAATGTGTTCCTGAAAATTCTGAGAATCTTGTTACAATTCAAGCAAAGCCCAGGTGGGAAAATTGGCTGTCAACTGCAGCTAGTCTTTACCCTGTGTATGTAACTGTTGGTGGGGTTGTTGCTTGTGTAAAGCCATCAACTTTTTCATGGTTTGTTAAGTCTGGTCCTACTTCATATAGTTTAGCTCTTTGGTTTATTATGCTTGCTATGGGCCTTACATTGGAGCTTAATGAATTAATTAACTTGTTCTTGCAAAGGCCTTTTTCTGTAAGTACAACTTGTAATTGTTGATGTTGTGCAAATTGTATAACTAACTTGCTTGATTTTTGTTGTAGATTGTGACTTGTTTTAGATTTCTTTTGGTTCTTGATCAAGGTGTTTTAGTGAATCTAGCGAATTCGATCAATCTTGATTGAATCCTTAGTATGTGAAACACTATTGCCACATTTTCCTTGTGTGGTCTACTTATTAATGAGCTGTTGGCACATTTCATTTAGGTCCAATGTTTGCTAGGAGTATTTTCGTCTTGGTCGAGATTTATATGGCTGTTGAAAGTGTAGAGAACTTCTAATGCTAGATAAACTATTTTTTATAGTATTGAACTGGGACGGGTTTACATGAAGGGACACAGATAGTGAGGATTCAAATAGCCAACCCCAACTTGCTTAACATGTTTACGATTGTTTGGCTAAGTCAATGTACCAACTTGGAACATATGACTACAAATGTATGACACTTGAACCTCGTAACATTCAATTTAAGCTTTCAAAGATGGAAATGTAGGCATACCAACAGAAAGAAATATAGACATATCCACTTGGTCTGGTAAAAGATATGGCTTCCACACTTCATAATGTTCAATTTAAGCTTAAAAAAAACATAGACTTGTAGACTTGGTTTAACATTTGGTTTAAGAACGTGGTGACTGGTTGCGTTCTTGATTTAATGAAGAGAACAAGTACTTTAATTTTGTTGCTGAAGCTTTGATAGGAATACGAATTTGCTAACAGGGAAAGATCTTATAGGCTGAAACTCTTTGGTTTTCCCTCATTCTTGTAGATTCTGTTTGGTTGTGCTGCTCAATATACAATTATGCCAGTGTTGGGAGTGATTCTCAGCAAAGTTTTGGGTCTCCCTCCTTCAATTTCAGTTGGTTTAATATTGCTTGCTTGTTGCCCTGGAGGTACAGCGTCCAACGTGGTAAGGTGATTTCTTCTTAGCAGAGCTAATATATCAAGTGTTACTTCCAAATAGACATGTTTAGATTGGGGTTTGCATGTCTTGTGGTTTTCTCCACCGCGTTTTTAAGTTACTATTCTATTTACTTTTTTAGGATCCATGCCATATGTCATTTAAGGTTTCATTCTTGCATTTCAGATACGCCTCATTGTTCTGCTTTCCATTTAATTTTGATCTACATGATAAAGTAGTGATTTGTTGAGCTCCTAGCAGTATTTCCCTTAATTTTTAGGGAACTTGTCTCTTAATTCATGTGCTAATCTGTAATCATGAATTGACATTGAGGTGAGGATGAGAGCTAAAGTTTATCATAAGATATTTTAATGAGGATTGATAGCTGGGGGAAGATGCGAGTGAGCTGAGAGCTATATCTATGGGACGTTGTCAATAACTTCAACAAGTGCTAAAAACATATTTCGCTGATTCGTGTCCACTTGCCTTGCCGTTATTTGCCTTTAGGTTGTGTGGTAGATGGTAAGGATCTTTTGATGTGCTCCAATTTATCACTCAATAAGGCTCCCTTATACCATTTCCATCTTCATTTGGTAAAGGAAGTCCTTCATGGTTGACTTGTCATTTTCCTTTTTTCTCTAACTCTTTAGAGACGAGCTGCTAGTTCTGTAGCTTTCATTACCCGACATTGGATCTATACCTCCTAGTCGCATTCGGTGGTTGATGGACAAAGTTGATTTAGTATGTGCATGGATGTGCTTATCTTGATTTACTACCTGCTGTGCTACTATATGCTGTGACGACCAATCTTTTATACTGCACCCTGTCAAATAGTTGGTAGAAACTGTTATGTGTACTTCTGTATACATTTAGATGGCATGTCACTAGGTATGATGTTGTGAGGAGCAAATAGTTGGAACCAATCCCTCAAAAAGACTTGTCTGCAAGTAATTTTGGTTGAATCATATTATTATCTTACTCTACAGAAAGTTTTCAGCTCTCACATCCACCGAGGCCTTTAGCAAGCATTCAAAATTGCTTAATTATCTGTATCCTTTCTGACGAGAAGTCAACTTTTGTTACAATATGGCGCGTAATGCACTCTCTTGTACTCAGATATCAGCTTCTTTATAGCATGAATATTTATGGGCTTATAGACTGCAAAGCTTTATGCTTCCTAATTACATTACAGACAACTTTAATTGCACAAGGAGATGTTCCGTTATCAATAGTGATGACAGCATGCACCACAATTGCTGCAGTGCTTCTCACTCCCTCCTTGACAAAGATTTTAGCAGGAACTTATGTTCCTGTGGATGCTATTAAGCTTTCCATCAGCACGCTCCAAGTATGTCATTTAATTATGTTCTGTAAAAACTATGACATTTTTTACTCATCAAATTATCTATGTATATGTTTAACCGGTTCTGATAATTTATTTTTCCTTTTATTGCTTTTTTTTTAGGTTGTTGTTGCTCCGATTCTTCTAGGTTCGTACATGCAGCACAAATTTCCGAAAGTGGTGAAAATTCTTACACCTTTTGCTCCCCTACTAGCAGTCTTAGCTACGGCTCTTGTTGCTGCCAGGTTTTGTTGTTAATTCTAAATTATTTGCACTTACTGATTGTTTTCTCAGCTGTGCTTTCCGGCTTCATTTCTTTCACACTGTCTTTTGTTATCTTTTCTGCTCAGTATATTCTCCGAAAATGTTGGTCGTTTGAGATCTTCTGTGGTTGGCATATCATTCTCTTCTGATTTGCCTCTACTCACCCGTGCTCAGAATGTGATAACTAGTGAATTTGGGCTTGTTGTGGTCTCTGTAGCACTGCTTCATTTTGCTGGTTTCTTTGTTGGGTAGGACTATCTTTGTTTGCTTTGTTTCAATCTGTTTTCCAGATTGGCATCCATGTCAATTGTCATTATGTTATCTAATGAGATTTTCATCAGGTATCTTTCTGCTGCTTTGGTCGGTTTTAGGGAACCTCAGAGACGGGCTGTATCTATTGAGGTACGTTCGTGATGGGCTTAAGACTCCCTTGCTTGCTACTTCTGTAAATCTAGCCAATGAGGAAAAGATCACTTTAGTTCCTATTTTTTCTTCGGAAAAGGGTTAAAAACACCCCTATACTATGTGAAATGGATCATATTTACCCTCCGTTATTCTATCGGTCCAATAATACCCCCGACGTTACAAGAGTGGTGCAAAAATACCCTTCCTCCGTTATTGAGCTCCAACATGGCAAATAACATGCCAAGTGGCGTGACACATTACTTTCCCAACCTCATTTTATCCTTCCCCTTCTTCCAGTACCATCAGCCCCTTCACCCAACTCATCCATTCCCCATTGAAATTTTCTCTACCTGTATAAGCCCTATCAAAATTTGCTTTACATAAGAAATATTGGGCGTCAATTTCAAAATAACAATATTAGGTCTCGGGAGAGTTTTCAATGTTCATAGCTTTGCAAACAATCAAGCAAGTCGGACAAGATAGAACTTATGGCTCTATTTGCTTAGTCTTAAATTTCTTTCCAAATGGCCATTATCCAAGTTTCCACCATATGTGTTACTTTAAATTCTAACCATTGCTTTAATTCTTTCTTTTCAAAACCATGAAGTTTTAGTTTATATGGTCATTGAAATCCACAACAACAAACCCATATGATTTTTCCAAATTAGCTACCCGTAAATCCTGTGTTCTTTTAATTGTGATTGTTTTAACTGTTATGCACGTTATTGAATGTTGCGGAAATTTGCCTTTGATTGAAGATGACTTTGATTATAATGCCGAAGAATGCTAACAAGTCTTTGGAGAAATGGTTGCGTAGAGGGGTAGAGAAGGTGGTTGTGGTGGTTGTTGGGGGAAGGGGAAGTTAGTGGTGGAAGGAATAAAAGATAAATTAGGATTGGGACAGTGATGTGGCAAGCCATATGGCATGCCATGTGGGATGGTGTTGGCCATGTTGGAGTGCCCTAAGGGACGAAGGGTATATTTGCACCATTCCTATAACATCGGGGTATTATTGAACCGATAGTATAACGGAGGGCAAATATGATCCATTTCACATAGTAGAGGGGGTATTTTTAGCCCTTTTCTGTATTTTCTTCTTAGTAGCCGAGACATATTTAGTCAATCCCTGTTTTATCACTTCTGAGTGACACATATTTTGCACGGAAGATTCAAATATACCTATTAAGTGGGGGAGGAGAAGAGAACCTTCGTTTGTCCTTGAGCTCCTTTGGGAGAATGTCAACTATATCCTCAGATATATGTTTTTCACTTTGTTATCTCTAATTTCTGAAGTTCAAAATATTTTACACATATGGAATAGAAAGCTGTACTATTATGCTATTTCCCCTCCCGCAACAAATCTTATGAAAAGTATTTCATCTTGAACTAGTGCTCACTCCCACTCCAATAATATATGCCCGCCAACATGTTAAATTTTCTCTACTTCCCTTGCAGGTGGGCATGCAAAATTCTGCCTTGGGGGTGGTTTTAGCAACCTCCCATTTCTCTTCACCAGCAGTTGCATTACCTGCTGCAACTTCAGCTATCATTATGAATATAATGGGCAGTTGCTTAGGTTTCTTTTGGAGATGTACTAACCCTACTCAACCAGGGAGTAGTCTTGATGTGGCTGAAATATCATGAATATTCATGTTTAACCATTGTGACCAGTTGCTCTATTTGTCCAACTATCTTTAAGTTCTTGTTTCTCCATTCTCTGAATTTACATTTGACGCCTCAACATGGCAATACCTCTCGTCGTTGTACCAAGACACCCCTACAAGGTGAAAGCATATCTGCTGCATTAAATCTACACAATAGAAACAGTTCTGAAGGTGCAAGTAGAGTGACTTTTATCCTGCATTAACCTAGACACACTAGTTACATTTTCTCTGGCGAGCTTAATTCATTGGAAGAGACTTGGTACTAAGTCGAGAAAAAAAAACAAGGAAATGTCAAAATGAGTTGTGCATTTCTGAATAGTAGGTCTCCAAGGAACAGCAAATGAGATTTGTTGGCCTACTACAACATATTAGGCCTTTAATCACATTTGAAGACTTAAACTAAAATTTGGCCTTTGATATGAAGCAATGTTTATCAGCGGTGGCCTACACAATGGTACCGTTTCCCTAAGGCAACAACTTTCATGAGGTAAAAGATATGGTTTAGAAAAGCATGGTATTTCTCAGCATATAACAACATATAGCAATGATTTTTGAGAATGTGATGAGTTTTCTCAATCCTGCTTCCAAGAGCAACAAAGCTTAACAGGACTGTTTCATGGCAAACTTACGGCAGATGGGACAACATGGTGTCTGTATTAACCATGAATCTATGCATTTGACATGGAAACTGTGGTTGCAATTTGTCAGCAACCTGCAGTTTTCTCCTATCTTGAATCTTTCTAAACACACAGCGCACTCTGAGAAATCTTCTTGTCTGGCGCTCTCTCTCTCTTCAACCTTGTATGGGAAACAGGGGAGTTCCTTCAAGTCTTTATCAGACATTCCTGTTTCTGTTTTGCTGCTACCTTGAACAATCACATCATCTTCACCATGCTGCTGCATAAGAGACCTCCCCACTATGCAGAAATGAATAGTCAGCATAACACTTATTCCCACACAAAACAAGATTGCAGAGATTAGTATATCCATTGTGCACCAAAGGAACTTCCGTTCTTCTCCGCAGTCCTTGTTCCGAAGATGCAAAAGCCAAGAAGTTTTAAGCAATGATCAAAAATCAGACAACATTGATCATTGCAAGGTGCTATAAAACTTGTACAAGGAACGCAAGCCTGGTTTGTTGTCTAGGAATATGGTGATAAGTTGCCAACTTGAATGACAAAAGTGGGAATTGACTTTTTGTTATACTCCTTGTATTTTTGGATAGTCCTGTTTCTACCTGTTTTTCTCTACAATGGAAGTAGACATGGCGTTATTTCTGGTGCATACTTTGGTATAGACAATAAGAAAAGGTTAAAGATAAGACTATATTACGAAGGAATAAAATCAGTGCGACTAATTTGCCAAACTTAAGCACAACATATACAGCTTAGCGATGTTTTCTTTATGTTTATAGACAAGTTATGCTTGCAACGTGGTTGCAAGATTCTTCAATTCTTTTCTAAAACTCTTTCTTTTTGTGCAATAAATGGAGTTAATGCCAACCAGAATTTGTGGATTATGAAGAAACTTTATAATTCCGATGCCTTCGAAAGATTGCATAAACCCCCTCCACCCCAAAAAAACTACATATTAATTAGTTTGCAAATGCGAACTAGTAACACAAAAGAAGAAGCAGTGTTAAGACAAAAATACTTGGATTTAATGATTAAACTATAAAGGATAGGTCAAACCACAATTAATCTACTCCTTAAATTAATTATGAAAGAAGGTTAAAAATATTTGAAGTCAGCAAAGTATGCCAAAAATTAGTACTCATGACAACAAAAAATATTCACTGGAAAACTGGTTTACTAGATGAAAGACTCATCTTCAAAAACTAAACCAAAAAAAAACATTCAATGTAAAACCAAACAATGTATTGAAAAAAGATGTTTAAAAAAATACATCTATGGACAAACGGCTCCTAAGACATAACTATATCTATTTTAGGAGGCTCAATATCAGTGGTTTGGTTCATAGCCAGGCAAACCAGCTTTATGCATATCTGCTACAGCCCCAACAACCTCTGCTAGATCATCCTTCATTCTGGCAGCTTTTGATGTTACAGACTCTTTATACTTAGAAACTGAATCAACAATACCAAAGAGTTCACGCGCACATGTCTGCACCTCTTCCTCAGCTTGTAAGATAGTTTCCTGCAATTTGGCCTTTGATGCCTTTGGAAGTAAAATAAGCTAATCAGAATCAAGATTATACATCTAAGACATCATAATACAAGTTTACACTAGTTAGAGCCTTATCAAAAAGTTCAGACTAGTTGAAGAAACTTTTTCTGTCATGTATCGCTATATAAATCTTTGCCTAAATTGCAAATAGCCTTACTTTTAGGAAGTCTGCTGCCTCTCTTTTGACCAGATCCAAGCTCCGAGTCTCTGTTTCAACTTCCTCCACCATCTTTTTGGCCTCTGCTGCACACCTAGACGTGAAGTCCTGTCTTTCCGCCTTTACCAAGTCAATCTGAGCTTCTAACTGAAACATCAATCATTAAATGATTTGTGAATAGTGATGTTAGGCTTCAAAGCTGTTAAATGACATAACTATAACAGTTGTGGAAACCTTTTAAATTTCTAGCCTCGTGTTTATTTGAAAACAAACTGCATTGGTGTCTCAACCTGGTAAATTCACATAAGGTTTTAATTTTCAAATCCAGACACTGAAAGGCCACAAATTCTCAGCTGTGCAAATAAACATATGCACACGAGGATAAAGAAACACTAATATATTATAGCTAAACGCAAAGCTGTTTGGTGGCTGATAGAACTGATCAACTAATTAATTCGCTACAGAAAGAGAGAAGAAACTCAAAGCTCAGCAGATGAGGCATGCTAAGTCAATACCTACTAGAATTTGATTATGAATAATTCTACAACTATCATTCGTTAGCTGACACATTCTTCTATGCATATTTTATATTCTGAATAATGCAGATACCTCTACAAAGCATCTCCGCAAGCAGAGGGAATGTCACTTTTAAATATCATTAGATTCACTACCTGTATGTTACTAAGCAAGCTTAAATTAAATGAGAGGGGGGTTGCCATAAGGCAATAGGATGCTGGCAACTTACGTCATCAATGTGAGCCTGAAGAGTAGCTAGATGGTTCCTCTTTGACTCTACTTTGGAAGCCTTCTCAAGTGACTGTTGCTGGAGAGATATCAACTCTTCCAGTTTTGCCATAGAACTTTTCTTCATCTCATCCTCAAAGGATGCAAGCATGGGCTTTAATGTTGTTTTGTAATCTATACCTAAGACCTTCGCTGGTGAGGACCCTTGGGTATTCAATTGATATTGAACTTCATTACCTAGCTTTAACCTGAAATTTCAAATGAGATTCTTCGTTGTTAAGAGTCATCAATGTAAATATGACAAGGCAACAAGTAGAAGGAAAGTTGCACTTCAAACAAAGGAAAAAATACTTGTCCATCTCATTTAGATTGACCTAGCTTTGATTTTAGTACCTCCCAAATTATGATCTACATCATAAAAGTGTGGGTTTTTCCCTCCAATGGTTCAATTGGTTAATCCAACACTAATTTATAGGTTCAAATTTGATGTGACACCTTTTCAACCAGTCTAATCTACTTACACATTTTAAACTCTTCTACAAAATTGAATAAAATAATCAATCCAAACTTTTTACTCTCAACCACAAAAGAGCTTAGCCCATGTCACTGAAATTGGGATTGGAAGCAAAACATGGAAAAGAACAAAAAGAAAAGAATTTGAAGTAGTAACAAGATTGCATTCGGCCAGTGATAGAATTTAAAAACTGAGGCATGATGCAGGCATTAAATTCTAACAAGAGTGATAGGAAACTTAAATTCGAAAAATCATTAGCCTTGTTGCCTTATGAGACGCATAATGTTCCTCATTCAAGCCTCAAGTGAAAGTTTGGATGGAAATAGCACTAGGACAATGAGCTAAGTTGTGATTATCATACATCACTGAAACCAACAATTACTACCCCGTAAAGAAAAGTGTGGTCCAAAGAGTTATTAAATCAATTTAAACTCTAAGAAACACAAAAAGAAAATCAGTTTATATAGAAAACTTTAAGCAAACTGCATTCAATTTAAGTTTCCTATCAAAGAGTTATTTTTTTATCGCCGTGGTGCCTAGGCCAGCTTGCCCGCCCCTCGACTAATAACACATTCACTATTAACTGAATGTCACTTGCAAAATTATCAACAGAGTGGAAGACATAATAGAATATCCTTCAAACCATGTCTTATTGAGCTCATTTAGTCCATCTAAACTAGCATAATAGTACAATAAGTCCATGCCAAGAGAACAAAATAATAATTTCAAATGGAAGTTTAGTCACTGTTATTTCTAAACAACAATAAATAAAAGGAGAGAGTACGACAGAAAGACCTCCTGATAGATTGGTTGCACTCGATCATTAGCTCCTCGAGCTTCTTGTACTTGTCCCTAATGGCAGAGTCGAGGTCCCAACCCTTCTCCTCCCATTCATTCCTCTTGCTCTCAGTATCCTCAATATCCCTTTCCAAAGCCTGCAATTCCCTCTTCATCCACTCAGCATCCCTAGAGTTAATCCCTTGCTCCTCCACCTTCTTCTTCAACTCCTCGTTCTCCGCCTTTATACTCTCCTTCTCAGCAACCTTAGTCTCCAATGATTTCTCTTTCTCTTCAAACTTATGTTTCATACCCACAATATGCCCTTCTAACTGTTCAATCAAATCGTGAAACTTCTTCGCGTCTTCCTCCAACAGACCCTTCTCCTTCTCCAACACCTCTCTCTCCGACGGCCCATTCTTCACAGCCTCCAATTCCCCTTCTAGAACCTTCACCTCCTCTTCCAAAACCCCCACTTCATCACCCAACCGCTCCTTCTCTTGTTCCAATTCACGTACAAATTCATTATCCAACTCATCCACTTGCTCATCTCTTCCCCTAAAATAATACTTATAACTCTCAACAGCATAATTATTCACCTTATTCTCCGGGACAGGCGGTCTCGCCAAATTAAACCTTTGTTCATTAAATTTACACAACTGAACAAGCCAGTGAATAGTAGCAAGTAAACTAGGCCATGAATGAGGTGTCCCAGGGGCTTTTAGAGCAGATTTATTCAATTTCAAGGGGCAATTCAATCCTTTAAGTAAAATTAACAATTCATCTAACGACGAAAAGCCAAAACGAGAGAGTATAAATTTTAGGGTTTCAGTAATATCTTTAGCGGAAGGGAGTGGGGGTTTAAGAGTAAAAGGGAGATTATGAGATGACAAGTAAGCATTAATTGTACGGATAGCATTTTGTTGATAGGATCTATCGGAGACAGGGATAGTAGAAGGACGGGCGGAGTTTATACCGATGGATGAAGGGCGGCTACTAGCGAAACTTGCGTCGGAATCGCGGCGGCCGCCGGTGGTGGAGATGTACTGCCACGGGTCGTTTGGTGTGGCCGGGATTGGAGTTGGCGGTGGATTTCTCCGGTCCGGGACTACTGATGGCGCACGGCGTTTTCCGGTGGCTCTCATTGGTGTGAAGTAAGAAGTGGCGGTGCAAGCGAGTTTTTTGAATTTTGAAATTTGAATAACACGATAAATTAGGGCTTGATTTTTGGTTGGCGGGAAAAATGAAAAAGGAAATTGGGGGAAAATAATTAGTGGTGGAGTACTAATCTTTTTTATTAATAAATTGCTCAAATTTCAAGATTGTTTACTTGAATTTTGAACCTTGTTACTCTAAGAAAAAAATCTTGCAATTTCAACTCTATGAAAAATATATATTCTTGCTTTGCTTTCTTTCGAAATCTATTATTTTGAACCAAAGTTATGAATTATCATTTGTTATTTAGCATTAATAGTGTATAGTAATAAAGTGATAATAATAATTCAAAGTAATACAATGACTTCTTATTTTATTTATAAATTGGATCTATCCCTTCAATTGCTGAAGCTAAATAGGGAGATACTTTGGTAAGAAAGTTAAAAATATTGACTTTACAAGTTCATCTATCATTGTTGTCAGAGTCTCAAAATTTTATTCTGATATTTGAATGAGGAAAAGGAAGTAGTGGTAGTTTTAGTTGGTTAGAGTACATCCTAGCTGGGAAAACTGTACCTGTGTTCAATTTTGTTAACAAATTATACTTAATTATGATTAATTAGTATAGATTCCAACGTCATTAAATACTAACTATGATAATTTGATATTGTAATTACCTTCTTTCGATGTTTCTATTTAAGGAGCAATAGACAAATACTAGTAAAAGTCACAAGAGTTGCATGTCTTTTTGACTTTTAAATGAAATTATGTGACAAAATAATATTCTAAACAAAGTAGTCGAGATCGTAGTATGTTGTTGTCTTTACTGAAACGGATCTCTGGGGCAATATATTCTACATTTTTCTTAGAATAAGTCCAAAGAACTAAAAAGGGTATTAAATTAATTGTTGATTATAATATCATAAACTACTACCAATTATTACCTCACGAGGAAATTTTCTTGTGAGAAACGTTTTCAATTGAATTTATCGAGATTCCGGCAGTCTGACCAATAATTGGCCATTTTTAGGCGTTAATTTCAAGATTTTCTCTAACCCCACATCCATTGTTTAATTCTACAGAATTTTAACTACTTCTATCCATGATAAAACTATATTGGAATTTAGCACAGACCAATACTTTAGTAATTTCTTTATCTTACAAATTTCATTCTTATTTTTGTCTTAGCATACAGTTATATACTGAGCACAGTTCCAAAGAGTTTGTTCATCTATTTGGTTGAAAGAAAAAATGTATTGCAGCTCCAAACACGCAAAAAAATTCTTGAAAATTGAAAGGTCTAATAAGAACGTGAATTTCCAGAAGGAAAATGATGAGATCAACTTAAATGGCATTTCATCAATAAGTCCATCTTCAATTAATGATTCTACAAATCAATTGTCTCAAGCTCTGGATTTGTTCACCATGTGTTTACCAAAAGAGGTTAACAATGGTAGTTACAGCAGACGTCCTACTGCTCTAGAGTTAGCACTGTTACCAGAAATTATGTAAGTGAACATTTAATCAACAGTATGTTAAAGGTAATTATCAAATATTATTATACTAACTGTGTTTGCATTTTCCTTTGATTTATTTAATTTTCTAATATAGGCATGATCTTCAGCTTCCAGTTTCACAAAAAGTGAAGTCTGAAGCAGCACAGTTGACTATATTCTATGCTGGGACTATCAATGTCTATGACAATGTTTGTGTTGACAAGGTACAAATATAAGAGAATGCAAAAGATTCATGTTTTTCGGTATTTTCTTTTGATCATCAAATTATTTCTTATGTATATATGTGAATCATCTGAATTTGCAAGGAGACATTGACAAAGTGTGAATTTTTTTCTTTAGGCACAATCTATACTAAATCTGGCACGTGAAAGTTCACTTTTATCTGGTTCTACTAGTGCAAAATCTCTCCCAAAAGAAGCTAAACCAACTCAGAAATCCCAAGTTCCATGTCCCAGCAAGTTTCAAGCAGGTGATCATTCAGCTGATCGATGACCTTGACTTAATATGTTATTCCTTTTTCCTTTTTCTTTATGTATCTTGGTATTTACCGGGAGGTTTACGAAAATATTCATCAAAATCAAAATATTTACCCACTTCTACCCATAAGTTTCATATTTACAAGCTATACTGATAAACTATTTACATGTCCTATCCATCTACACTTATATAGTAAAGTATTATTTATGCGTCCTATCCATCTACACTTATATAGTAAAGTATTATTTATGCAGTATACCTTAAAAGTATACACTCATATTTAGACTTGCATACTATTATTTATGCAGTATACCTTAAAGGAATACACTCATAAGGTATATCAAAGTTATATAATAATAAATAAATACTTTTAATTTTAGGAGTATATAGTTTTTAATGGGTAGAATTTGTAAATACTTTGAATTTCATGAGTATATATATAGTGTAAACAACTCTTAAATAACCACTAGCCCGACCAACTTAAAGTCGCGCTGAATTGAGTCCATTAAATTAGAACGGCTCCTTACCATGATCATTAATTCCCATAAGAGCTTGAACCTTAGACCTCATGTTAAGGGTGAAATTTCTTGCATCTGACCTCACACAGTGGTGGTTAAATGTGAGTATAAGTTATAACTAATGCCAGTACTCTTTACATAAGCATAATTGATTTAAGTAAGAAGTTTTTTTCAAGTTTCTGTATGCCACTATATATAAGTACCAGTGAGCTTTATGGCATATTAGCTGTTGGACTTGGTTGACTAATTGAATTTTTTGTGATTCTTTGTTATACTTTAGACCTACCAATTGCAAGAAGGAAATCCCTGAAACGATTCTTTGAGAAGCGCCATAACAGGTAGATTCTTAAACCATTCTGTCAGAGAGGGCTATAGGAGTACTAGTGATTTGGGAACTCAAAAATTTTGATCTCGAACTATGTATGTATATGTAAACTATACTGTAATTTTTAAAGATGTACACTTAATAGGCTTGAGTCAATTCATCTGAATTCATTGGCTCTAATCTTAAATTTGCCTGTATGTACTTTAATTCAGTCGTAGGTTTAGCACGTACTACTAAACCATTATAATTCTTGATTTTCAGGTTTATAAGTAAACGCCCTTATGCGTCTCCTGTGATTACTCAGCGTGACAATGAATGTGATGATGGTGGTGATGATCAGAGTGGAAATGATAGTTTGAAGGCAAAAAGAAGTTAATATACTGTATGTGAAACAAAGGAAGGCTAGCTTTGATCGGTTGATATCCCCAAAGGGACAATACTTTTCTCTTTCTTCTTGAACATCTTTTACTACGCCCTTGTTCTCTAGTTCTAAGTTACGTTGAAAATCATGGCAATGGTTAATGCTGTCGTCTGAAAGAGAAACTTCGAAATTCCTAGTTGCCTAGGTGAAGACAATGGGGATCACTAGATATTGTCTTTTACAATCTGGATAGATGGACATTTCGATGTGTTCCAAGAACTCTTTTAAACGAGGAGAAGTGCTCAATTCAGATTAACATAGTACTGTATGAGATACTCCAAATTCGAGTTCAACTTCTTACACCGTGCAAAAAATAATATACACTATCAGATTAGCTATTACCTACAAATAACTGTCTGTCCATAGGTTTAGAACAAGAGGAGAGATTGTTTGTGTAAATAATACTTATTCTTCTGGTTCGCTTACAAACTTAAACATGTTTTCATTAGTTACGACCGTCCTTGGTTTCACTTGAAGAACTTCGAAACTGTGCAAGTACAACTCAAGAACGGTGCTTTAAGTTTCAAACTTAATCACCATGTCCTTAGAGTTCCAAGGCTCATGGAGTTTGTAAATTATACGAGTAACTCAAGGAACATGTCCTAAATAATGAAGGCATGTTCCAATGTATAGAGTAATGGAGTTGACAGATTATTATCTATATCTATATATATATTAAAAGGAATGTAGTAGCCTATTAAAAATAGCCAAGTGGTAGCCTAGAAAAATGCCATTTGGCAAATTTAGGACAAAAATTAGTTATTAGTTAATGTTAGTTTGTTTAATCAATTTCAAAATTTGAATTTAAAATCTAATTTAAAACCTATTATTAATTAATTAATCTAATTTAAACCTAAACACTTTCTCCTCAAAATATGCATGTCCTAGAACGTGTCTTCTGCTTTTCTTTGAAAAACTTTTTTGCTTCCTTAATATAAATTTTTTTTAAAAAAAACTGTAGAGCCATATTTCAACCATTAAATAGTTAGTGCAGTGAATGTGAATTTGAATTACAAGATAATTAAAATCTATAATATCACATTCTTATCCATTATGTAACTACTTCAGTTATATTATAACGTGGGTTGTTTCATGATGGAGTCTTAAGTCTTCTCCTCCTAAAAATTCTCTGCGTGCTTATCTCAAATATAATAGGTAAATTAAGCAGTTTATTTTCTCAAGTCAAATTACGTGCATTGTTCCATAATGAAATTTTTTTAGGCCAAAAAAATCATAAAAAACATAAGTAACAAATAATAAAATGGTGAAATCTAGAAACTGCTTCAATTTCACGATGAAGTGGTTTCTTCCATGATATGGAGTCCTCAACTTCTCTTGGTAAATTTAAATAATTCTCAACTTCTTCTTCATGTGCTTAAGAAAAGAAAAAGTTCTTTTTTTCCTTATGGTTTCCATTTCCAATCTTCTCCAATGACCCAACAAAGGAAGAGTTGGTAACAAAATTTAGCGAAAAGAAAGTATGTTGCTTCAGGTTCTGGCATTGCTTTCTGTTTTTCAAATTGTATTTAAATTGTTGCTAATAAGACAATTAGTTGTTGTAGCATATAACATGGTATCTTTCAAGATCTCCAGGTTGGGTTATATGTTTATTCTAAAAATTGATAATGAGACTGTGTCTGCTGATTTTCATAGGAGCACATAATAAATTTGTTTCGTTATAATATCTGTAAAAATAAAAAAAAATAGTGTATGTTATTATTTACAAATCATGCATTTTTCTTGCAGATGAATGTGTATGGGATTTGGCTACCAGGTATTCCTCTTACATAAATGTTTTAACTATTATAGTTTGGATAGTTAGCTTCGCTTAGCTTTATCATGTATACCTAAGATGCAGGTTCTTAAGGAAGGATTCCTAATCAAGTTTAGATGTCCTATTCCATTTTTTGTCAATTTTGCAGTGTACAAGGCCTTAATTTTTCTAAGTAAATAGTCTTCTCTCTTTATAAAGTCGCATATTATATTTTTTAAGAATAATCCATGTCGCTTGATGACAGTTTCAAACAAACATATTGCACGGGGAAAGTTTGATTTCAGAATTGAGGAGCAAGGTAGATCTCATATATTGAAGAGCAAGGTTGATGAAATACTTGGTAAATAGTCTTCTCTGTTTATAATGTAGCATATAGAATTGTTTGATAATAATGTACTTCTTTAGAATTTATTAAGAAAAATATAATGTACTATTGATAATGGATAGTAGCGTGCATTTATTTGGAAAGCTTTTGTCTTATTCAATCACAATTAAAGCAGATTTGGTTTGTAATCTTATAAATCTAGAACCAACGAAGCAAAATATGTTTTTTCAAGTCTTCATAAGAAGTTTTTTGATTTACACATGTTCTTGCCTCTTTCCAACGCCTCTTTGCAGTGATTAAACCATTATGGCACTAAAGAAGATGTTAAGAAGTACTGAGTAGTGATAGCAAATGAAACCTACTCCTAATTGTTTGTTGTTTCACTCTGTTTGCTTTATCTTTTCTCTAGGATACTAACTTGAGTGGCTACTATGATAGTTAACGTAAAATATTTTTTGATAATGAAGTGCGGGTCTCCATTTGATTCATGAATACTCGAGTAAAAATTATGCATGCCAATAGTGGATGAAATGTATTTGGAAGAGGTAAAGAGCTAATCAAAGTTTTAAATATTTCTTATATTCCTTTTCATGTAAAATATTAGGGTGTCTAAAGAAATGCAAAAATATTTTGCCTCTCAAGTTTTTGGTTTCATCTATCACAAGGTGAAAAAAGAATCTAGGTACGCATAGGAATAATTATGATATAATATTTATA
Source organism: Petunia axillaris subsp. axillaris (assembly GCA_029990575.1). Taxonomy (NCBI): domain Eukaryota; kingdom Viridiplantae; phylum Streptophyta; class Magnoliopsida; order Solanales; family Solanaceae; genus Petunia; species Petunia axillaris. Next base: position 31,013,444 of record JARKNS010000010.1, on the reverse strand, counting down.
CTTGGTATATTTATGAATAAAACCATGTTGTACGTCCTTGAAATAGCTTGATTTACTCCGTGACTATATTTTTATTTCTGATTGTTTATTTCGGAAAGCTTGATATGTTAATTTGCTCTTGCTATAGATCTATCTTTCAAGGAAAATGCCTTCAGGGAAAGATTTCAGACATCACTAATTTTCTTTTTGTGGTATGTAATTATGCTACACTACTATAACAGACCCACTGTCACAGATGAAAAGCACTCTTATACTTACATGCACATATATAAGCATGGATAAACCTTAGAGTCCTGTATGCATTATGTGACAGCAATGATAAATATTTAAGCTGCTCATGTTCACTTTACTGTATATCCTAAAGGGATTCTTCACCCATTTACTTAACTGTAAATGTTATAATTTGAAAGGTAAAAGTGTAAAGTTTAAAAATATTTCAATGTCATGAGTGTAGTGGAGTTGTGCATCATGAGACGTAAGATAACTAGAATGTTCTGTCATTACGAAGTCATAAGAATTTAGAAGTGCAGTTAATTGAAACATAAATAACTAATGGGGAGCAGATTGAAACTACACATTGTTTGTATAAGCTACTGTCCATGGGAAGGTAACTACAATATTTTCTTCCCTATTTTTGATAAAGAAAGTTTAGATCTTTTTAGCTTTCTTCTTCAAAACTATGTGTATTCATTCTCTTCGTCACATAAAAAACTCAAAAACATAACATTTATTTGGATTATTTTGAAACAACAGTTGGTGAATAATACAATGTGTACATTTGCCGTGCAGGAAATGCGGCATCGCTCTCTAAGGTATCAAGACTCCTTTTGTGGTGAAGTACTATAGGGAAGTCAGTGGAGATTGATCAAAGATACAAGGGAGATAATCTAGAATTACAATGACAGACATATGTATGATGCGCGAAGAATGTTACATGGTTCGGATCGAATTCTATCAGAAGTCTACGTGACTAAATATTTACACTTTGGATAAATAATTAGTAAGACATCTAGAGGGGATTTTATGTCTTTGTAAGTTTCTATCAATGTTTGAATGGAGAAAGAGAACTCAGTGAAGGGAATTCTTAAATCTTTGGAAACCAAAAAAGTTGTCTTACCTAGAATTGATTAGAAAAGCCCTCATTTTCGATGAATGCATAATTTATCAAGGCTAACGTAAATCAGGCCATTTTCAGAGAAATTATTTGTTCCTTTTCCTGTTTATCATTGCCATAGAGACCGGGGCAATTTGGTGGATTTACTTTTGAAATTTATATTATATGAATATAATTGGGTAACCCCAAATATGTTTGGTAGATATTACTATTTAAAAAAATCTTAAATTTACTGTTCGTAACAATTTTTTTTCTATGATATATAGTTTTAAGAAAATATCTTGCCATGATTAATCTCTTTCTATGATTCCTTTTAAGGTTGTTTGAATCATAATTATAAAGATATTTAATTAATTTAAAAGTTATTCAATGGTTATATGATTTAATTTGATTCCTTTAGTTTCATAAGAGTGGGATTTCAATGTTGTGTGCATATCTATCACAATTTGATTATGATTAATATTCGTTAACATTATCCGCGCATCGCGCGGGTACTATACTAGTAGAGTTTAAACTTGTACTACTATTTTTTACTACACAACATGCTCTCCTCTTGTTTAAGCAAGCATAGCGAAACACAATTGCACACGTTCTTGGGAGCTAATTTTCACAAATGGTCACATAATTATGAGTTTTTTGCATTAAAGTCATACAACTTTGTTTACTTACCGAAAAGTCACACTACTATTACCTTCATAACCGGATGGTCACAATAGCCGGAAAATACAACTTTCGGTTGATTTTTTATATATTTTTTTAATTTTTACCATTTTCTCCTTTTTGCACAAATAACCATTATAAGCAAAAACAAACAAATGAATATTTACCAATAGGTTCTTGGTTAATTTTTTACATCATCATGATATATTTTAGAAATTTTATATATATATATATATATATATATATATATATAAATAATTAAATGCAAAGCAATATCATGATAAGAACCCCTAAATTCTTCCCTTTCTAAGAGAAGTGGTAAATCTAAATTAAAATGTTAGTGTAATTTTTTTATTCAATGTGATTCATTTTCAAAAGTCACATGCACTGTCTACTATTAGGCCATTTTATATAAGTAATCATGACAATTGACTTTAAAATATTTTTGTAGTGCTTGTACACTAAATTTATTTTTGTTTCTACTTTTGCAGAGCAGGATTATGAAAATCCACATTAAAAAAGCAAAAGGATCATGTATATATAAGTCATGCTTAAGAAAAGATATATCTTTAAGGAAACCAATCTCTAAAATAATAACCTGAAAAAAATATGGCTATAACATTTATTTCGATTCATTTAAAAATTCAAATTTGCCTCTTATCTTGAAAATACAGTATTTTTTGGATTTTAAAATTTATCTTCATGAAATATATAAAGAAGTGAAGAAAAAAAAGTTAATCTAAATAAGAGTGTATTGGTGAATCTCCATTTATTTTTTTTTTCAATAGATATTTGTTTCAAAAAGGTGAAAAAAGTAAAAATAGAATAGAAAATTAAAAAATCCCATCGGAACTAACACTTTCCGGCTATTATGACCATTTGGTTATGAAAGTAATAGTAGTGTGACTTTTAGGTAAGTGAACAAAGTTGTGTGATTTCAATGCAAAAAATACATAGTTGTATGACCATTTGTGAAAATTATTTAATTTCTTGTGTAGTTGTAAATATGTAGTATAAACTATGGTAAAAATTTCGCCAAGCAGCCACTTTTAACACTGGTATTTAGTTTGAGGCCATTATTTTTATTGGTCTTAAACTAGAGGCCACTTTTGGGCCTTTACTAAATAAATATTGACTTAAGTTCTGATAATTGACTGAACTTCAGTCCATACGGCTCCTGGACTGAAGTTCCATCTCTAAGGACTAGACTGAACTTCAGTCCATATGGTCCTGGATTAAAGTTCAATCTTTAAGGACTGAACTTCAATCCGGCCTCTGGACTGAAGTTCTATCTCTTTAAGCAAAAGTGACCACAAACTAAATATTTTGGTATTAGTGACCTGTACCTAAAGACCAGTAGCAAAAGTGACCTTTCGTGCACTTTCCCCTAATCCATGACACAGTCCTTCGGTTTGAAAATTGAAATTGTCAAAACTATGCAAGTGAAATGCTCTTGAATTTCAAAACCAGGACAATTTGCTTTAGCTTCAGGCCATCGAGATAGATCCGATGAGATTCTCAAGGCCTTTTACTCCTTCAAGTAAGATGCCGGTGGTACGGTACGGAATTTGACATTTCGGTTCGGTAATTTCGATTTTCAATTTTTGAAAATGTCATATTATTGCCATACCAAATTAATTTGTTATGGTTCGGTATTTCCATGTTCGGTTTCAGTAACTTTCGATACGGTAAGTCGGTAACCGTAGTTTGTGCGCTTCAACTTACATATAGTAGATATATATATAGTTTCAAAGAAATACTAAAGGAACTAGAAAACTTCATTTGGTCATTAACAATGGGACTTTGCAATAGCGTAAAATACAAAAAGACCACCAAACATGTACCAAAGTTCCAAATACAAATAGCACTAGCCAAAATATGAACTTAAAAAACAATATTACTACTTAAGGTTAATAGTTATTAATCTTAATTAAATATATATTCATGTCACAAGTTTATATTCTCAAATTTAGGATTTTATCTACGCATATTTAAATTAATAAATTATTATGATTTATATAAATTAAATATAATATATATTATTTGTATATGTAATGAAGTATTTCGGTATTTCTGGTATTTCGATTTTTTTTATAAATACCGACCACCGTACAAAATACCAAAAATTTTAAACTTACAGACCAAATACCGATACCAAAGTAAAAATTATTTCGGTTCAGTATGGTAATTCGGTATTTACCATACCATGGACAGTCCTACCTTCTAGTGACAAAGAATTTCACTACGTGTCCTCAATAGTGACTGGTTTTGGGAGTTTTCCCCGGTTTAACAATATTTTAGCAAAACACTCTCTGATGGCACGGAGCCAACACCTCAAGTTACCAATTTGCAAGTGTTGCCTTTTAGGAGAAGGTCAAGTGGCTAGGCAATACTTGAAGTTATCTAGGTGAATGTAAGAAGAGATTGGTAGGGGCAAGTACCACCTAGGCAACACTTTTTCTATGAGAAGTGAGATTCAAGGGAAATTGCCATCTAAGAAAAATGGGTCAAAGGCAAGTGCCGCCTTTTAGGCAGTACTTACGACCAAATGCTACCCATGCAACACTTTCTCTTTGAGAATGTGAGATTCAAAGGGCAAGTGTTGCTTAATAAAGAAGGCCAAAAGTCAAGTATTGGCACCGTGCCATAAGATTTACATGATATTTTCGTCCGAAATATATTCATTGAACTTAGATGAGGAATTTTTGCAAATCACTGTTATGTGGGGCCAAAAAGGCAAACAATTGTGTATGGTGTCATTTTCTGAAAATAAGCGTTCAAGTGAGTAAATATTTTGTATTGGGGCTTGTTTGGCGCGCGCTAATTGATCCGTAGCCATAAAAAACTAACTCACTGAGAAATAGTCATCTCTTGACAAGTCCCAGTATAAATATTGGTACTTTGAACATGTTAGTTCAAAGTCCCAATATAAAATACTAGGATCACTCAAACACTATTCCCACCCAATATAAAATACTGTGACTTTGAGCATGTTAGTTCAAAGTCCCAGAATAAAATACTGGGACTTATAAAACTCTAGGTGCATGAATCCAAGTATAAAATAATAGGAATGTTCAAAGTCCCAGTATAAAATACTAAGACTAGTCTGGGGTGTTTGTCAACACTAATGGAGTGTAAGTGTGAGCGCGAATCTTTGACTATTCTTCAATTAATTTGGAAACAATGGATAAAACTTATTGAGCGCATCCAAAAAAACTGCTCATCAAAATTGATGAAGCAGGTGAGCCTTTCAATAGGGTTCTTTACATAAATAGCAGCCCATATGAAAATATTTACTATTCTTTAGCCCTTACTTTTGGTAGCCACAACATTACACTAAAATAATTTTAAAAAAATCCTAGTGTTCATAATCATATACTAATACTATTTTTCTTAAATAAAAGTATCAATGCTTAAAAAAAAATATATATATCACCTAAAAAGAAGAATTTGCATAATACTATTTTTTATTTTTTATATTTTAGTCGTCATATTTAATATTTGCATAAACAAAACACATATCACCGAACTAACACTTAAATGACTAGAGAGAGAAGCAGCAACTTCTCTCTAACTTTTCCCTTTAGCTTATTTCCCTAATTGCTCTATAACGGTAACTTGCAAAGGCAAATTAAGTGCAAATGCTAGCTAACAACCTCTTTGGGAAAGTTCCCGACCCACCACCTGCTCCACCAGATTCAAACAAGCAGGCTCTCTCATTCCCTCCATTAATTCACCCAAATATGTCTCGTCAAGCAAACTTCCCTCAATTTGGAGTACCACCAATCACTGGAAATAATCCAACAGGGGACAACACTATGAACTTCATAGCAATTCTTGAAGGTGCAAACAACAATGGTAACACAATGAAGAAAAAGGTTCAGCTCAAACACAGACCATATGAGATGGTCTCCGGGAAACCGGTAGTCAGCTTCACGAAAGAAGAACATGATTTGTTGGCCGAAAAGTGTAGATTCACTATTGTGGGTAAATTCCCAAGAACTAGACCATCTATTGAAAAGATTCGATCGGAGTTTATCAGAACAATTCCTCTTAAAGGCGCTGTAAAGATAGGTGCGTACAATCTAAAGAATGTTTTTATTGACTTTGATTTGGAGGAAGACCATAGAAATGTTAGAGCTAGAAATTCTCTCCCAATATGTGGTATGCAAATAAAATTACAAAAGTGGACCCCTGATTTTAAACCTGAAGTTGAAACAACTATGGCTCCAGTATGGATTAATCTTCCTGATTTACGTTGGCATTTTTTTGAATGGGCTGCCTTATGTCGAATTGTGCAACCAATTGGCATTCCTATCATCGCGGACAAAGCAACATTGTCAAAATCTAGGCCTACCACTGCTAAAGTTAAGGTTGAAATTGATATTACTGGACCACTTCTCAATGAGGTCCAAATTGAAATCCTTAATGAGGCAGGGCAAAAAGAAATTATTGTGCAAAAGGTGGAATATGAAATGATTCCAGAGTATTGCAGCCATTGCAAAATGCAGGGTCATTGTGATCTTAAATGCAGAATTCTTCACCCTGAGCTTGGATTAATTAGTGATAAACCTGTAGACAAAGATAATATAGCTTTGAAGACAAAATATGGGGTTACAAATAAAGCAAATATAAGTGACAATCTTGAGATGCAAGTAGACAAAAGGGATGTAACCAATTCTTCCATCAAAGAGCAAGTCATTTCTTCCATGGAAGTGGAGATTAGGGGCGAGGATGAAGGTTGGACAACTGTTACTAAAAGCAAGGGAAATAAGAAGGTCAAGAATAACATCAGCTCACAAAGTATCAATGTGCCAGGGGACAATACACAAAGTTCAAAGAAATTACAAAAGGAAGACCCTGGAAGGAGTGTAAAACCACCAGAAACATTGGCAAATGAGATGTTAACTCAAATAAAGACTCTCGATATGAACAAAATGGTAATGGAACAAAGTCAAATACCTGTTGAAGTATTGATGGTCTCTAAACTACAAACTGCGAGCACTTTTACGAGGAAGATCAGAAGAAAAAGAAAAAATTCTTCCTTTGTAAAAGTTGGTCCCCCTTATGAGAGGGACATAAAGAATTCTACATCTGCAATTGAAAAAAATTTTACTAGCTTCAGAGATGAAGAAAATTCTAAGGCCAGTCAAGGTCAAGAACATCAACCAATGAAGAATAGCTTGCATAACTCATCTATAAACAATGTAGACGGGATCGTAAGGCCTCCAGAAGATCCAGATGGGGGCCAAGTGTTAGTTGATATCATTATAGGTGATAAAGATGTTGACAAAGAGATGAGCAACACCACTGATGACTTCTCTATAATAAGAGAGGAGGTTCAGGATAAGAGTAAGGAATTGTCTATGGATAATATTTCAACAGAGTATAACTCACAGGCTGAAGATAGCGAAAATGATGAGTATTCTCACTTTGAAACTGAATCAGAAGAAGAAGTTGAAGAAACTCAGTTCCAAAAGGAGCAAGCTTCCCTTTCTGACGGAGAAATTAAAAGCTTAGGAAAACGCTCCATGGAACTAGAATCTGGAGAAGACAGGAAGTTAACGTGAGATCAAAACATGATCTCTGATGTGTACAACCTATCTCCCAGGGGCCTGGATGGAAATCAAAGTGATTTGTCTGTTTATCAGAAGACAAAAAACTCAAAGAAATCAAACAAAGTTCTTTCTCCTATTGTTTCCGATGATTAACGCTATCTCATAGAATATAAGGAGTATAAGAACCCAAAGTGCGTTTGAACGACTTAAGACTCTCAAGTATCAATATAATCTCTCTCTCATTTGTTTGCAAGAGCCTAAAGTAAAGGCGGATCATATGAATCATTACATGAGACAACTTGGCATGGCTGGCTGTTACTCTAATGTTAACAACAAAATATGGGTCATTTGGACCAATGAATTTAATATTGATATAGTCAAAGACACTGATCAACATATTACTTGTAAAATATCTCATAACAACACCAACTCTGAGTTCCATTTCTCTATTATTTATGCAAAATGTAGATCATGTTTGAGAAAAGAGTTGTGGAATGATCTGATTAATACATCTAATTCCCTTAATGGACCTTGGGCTATTATAGGTGACTTTAATGCCATCACTGATCCTGAAGAAAAAATAGGGGGAAATCCTTATAGAATTGACAAAAGTTTTGATATTCTGGAGTGTTTGACAAAATGTGGTATGCAAGACGCTGGTTTTGTCGGAAGTATCGTTACTTGGTGCAATAACAGAAAAGCCCCTGATACTATTTGGAAGAGGCTTGATAGGATGGTTTACAACTCTGAATGGTTTGACCTATATGGAAAGACTACTGTAACACACCTTGCTAATGCATGCTCTAATCATGTGCCTCTTCTTACTCAATTCAGCCCCAGTGAACAGGTATTTATAAGGTATTTTAAATTTCTCAACTTCTGGACTGAGCATGAGGATTTCCTTGAGGTGGTTAAAAGTACCTGGGAAGAGGATTGCCATGGCACTCCATTATGGTCCTTGCATCAAAAGCTGAAGAAGATTGCAACCAAGCTTAGTTCGTGGTCCAAGGAAACTTTTGGAGATATTCATGAAGAAGCTAAAAGATTGGAATTGGAAATATCACACCTTGATATGCTTTTATTGAGTGATAACAGTGACCAAAATAGAACTAAGTTGAATAAAACCAAGGCTGAATACATAAGATATCTCAAGATCCAAGATTCTATACTAAGACAAAAAGCTAGAGTTAAATGGCTGTCTGATGGAGACTCTAACACCGCTTATTTTCATAGTGTTCTCAAAGATAAGAGAAGAAGGTTATCCATTAACCAGATCCAAAATGAGCACTATCAGTGGGTGGAAGGGACTAAAGATGTTTCAGAGGCTGCAGTTAGATACTTTCAGGGGATCTTTTGTCAAAAGCCTGATCACAATGATTTCTCTGAACTGAACATCATAGAACCAACTATTTCAGATGATATCAATAACAAACTGATAGCATTACCAACTGAGGAAGAACTGAAATCCTGTGTTTTCTCTATGGATCCGGACAGTGCTCCGGGACCTGATGGTTTTACTGCAAAATTTTTTCAATCTTGTTGGACAATTGTTGCTTCTGATATCGTTCACTCTCTTACTTCTATTTTTTGTGGTGCTAATCTGCCTAAGTGGTTCACTCATACTTGCATAGTCATGCTCCCCAAAGTCCCTTCGCCCCAGCATTTTAATGACATAAGGCCTATTAGTCTTTGCAACGTTATTAGCAAGATTTTTGCTAAGTTACTCAATTCAAGGCTTAGCTCTATTTTACCTAACTTAATCAGCTGGAATCAAAGTGGCTTTGTGAAGGGTAGAGCTATTACAGAAAATATGTTACTTGCCCAGGAAATCATTCAAGATATAGGGAAGCCTAATGAAAAAGGAAATGTCGTTTTGAAACTAGATATGACCAAGGCATACGATAGAGTGTCATGGTCATATCTATGTGCCCTTATGAGAAAATTTGGCTTTTGTGAAATCTGGATTGATATCATTTTTAGACATATTTCCAGTAATTGGTACTCGCTAGTTGTCAATGGTACTAGACAAGCATTTTTCAAATCTGAAAGAGGTCTTAGACAAGGAGATCCTCTTTCTCCTTCTCTCTTTGTTATTAGTGCTAAATTTCTTTCAAAAAAATTAAATTCTATAACTACTATTGATGATTTTACGGGATTTCATATGAATAAAAATGGTCCTTTAATTAACCATCTTGCTTTTGCTGATGATATCATTCTTTTTTCCAGTGGTTGCAGGAAATCATTGGTTTTATTGATGGAGGCTCTTTCAGGATATGAAAAGGTTTCAGGGCAGTTGGTCAACAAGTTAAAATCTTGTGTTATTCTTGCCCCAAATGCTGAATCAGAAGAAATTTCTAGAGTAGAGAATATTACTGAAATGAAGCACAAAGATCTTCCTGTTAAATATTTGGGATGCCCTCTTTATGTTGGAAGAAAGAAGATCTCTATTTTCTCTGAAATGATCACCAAGGTTCTTAACAAAATTTCTGGTTGGCACACTAAGTTCCTCTCTTGTGGCGGACGAGTAATATTGATTCGGCATATCTTACTAGCCTTGCCTACACATCTATTAGCAGCGATTCACCCACCGAAAGGGGTTCTCAACCAAATTGAAAGAATGATAACAAGATTCTTTTGGAGTGGTTCAGCTGAAAAGAAGCGATACCACTGGGCTTCTTGGGACAATCTTTGTTTTCCATACCAAGAAGGTGGTGCAAGTTTCAGGAAACTCCAAGACACTTGCAATGCCTTCACAGCAAAACAATGGTGGAATTTTAGAACTGGTCATTCTTTGTGGAAAAACTTCTTGATGGCCAAGTACTGTCAGAGAGTTCATCCCTTGATCAAACGATGGTACTCTGGTCAGTCACAATCTTGGAATGCCATGTGCAAAACTAAACAGATTCTAGACAAACAAATTTTTTGGAAAATTGGCAAAGGGGATGTTGCCTTCTGGTATGATAATTGGACAGAGCTGGGCCCTTTATAAAAATTTTTACCAGAGGGTAGCAGGCCGAGGAATACTAAGCTCTCTAATATGTTCTTGAACAATCACATAAATTGGAAAGGTTGGGATCTTCTACTTCCCCAACACGTGCTTGATAAAATTAATAATATGCAGATTATCTTGAGACCCTCAGTTCCTGATAAACCAATCTGGATGGCAGAGAATAGTGGTATATTTTTAGTGGCTTCAGCTTGGAACTTGTTTAGAAGGAAGAAACAAAAAACTTGGATTAACTCTATGATCTGGCAGAAAAGTGTCCCTTTTAAGATGAGCTTCATTGTTTGGAGAGCTCTGAGAGACAAAATTCCCACTGATGCAAGAGTATCCAGGATGGGAATTTCCATTCCTTCTAGATGTTGTTGTTGCAGGTCACCAATGTCAGAAACAGTTGACCACATTTTCTGCAACGGCGCTTTTGCTCAAGAGTTATGGAAAATTTATGTGGTCATATGGGTATTGCGTACACCGGCATTCCTTTCAGAAAATTACTGATCAATTGGTGGAGATGTAAAGTTAAAAATCCAGTTCATGCCTTTATTGTTAAATGTCTTCCAATTATTTCTTGTTGGAAGATTTGGAGAGCTAGGTGTACTGCTAAATATGATGATGTTAGAACTAATGTGAGGAGGTCACTATCCCTTATTGCCTTCTCTATTTCTCATCTAGTAAATTTGCAATTTCATCACCTTAATTTGCATCCTAACTGAGGAGAGATTATTCATCTCTTGACTAGTCCAATTCATTTTGAAAAGTCTGTTGTTGTTAAATGGATTAAGCCTAAGCCTTCCTATGCCAAGTTAAATTCGGATGGTAGTTGTAAGGATGGCAAGTGTGGAGGTGGAGGTGTGATCAGGAATGAAAATGGATGCTTAGTCTTTGCTTACTCCCTGGTTCTTGGTCCAGGTACCAGCAATTGGGCAGAAGCCTCAACTCTACACTATGGTATAAAATGGTGTTTGTTAAATGGCTTTCACCGTATTAATGTTGAGAGTGACTCCAAATTATTAGTGGATTCTTTAAATGGTCTTAATACAACTCCTTGGAGGATATCAAATGAGGTTGATGAGCTTAAAGATCTAATAGCTCAATCAAGATTCAATCTTAAGCACTGCTACAGAGAAAGCAACCAAGTTGCGGACAAGCTTGCATCTCTTAGTCATACTCTCACTCAGTCCAAGTTGTTTCACATTTTTGCTGATCTACCGCCTAAAGTCAAAGGTCTGATGAATATGGACAGATGGAATATGCCTTCATTTCGGAAGATCAGGTTGAAGAAATCAAACATCTTCTTTGAGCCACCATAATTTACCTTTTGTATATTGTAGGATTAGAATTTTTGGAGGTCCTCTTTTGTGTAGATTGGATACCTCAAGGCATTTACCTCATCTCAAATGTAAAAAGATAGTTGCAACTATCTTTCAAGATGGACAAGGGAGGTAGTTAAGTTGTTTCTACCCCTCAGCACAATGTAAATTTTTTTTTGGAGATGAATAAAATGCTTAGTTAAATTTAAAAAAAAAAAAACACATCACACCTAAAAATAATAATAAAAAATATTAAAATAAATAAATATTAAATATACACCATATTCAAATAGTGATATATTGTATTAAAATAGTAAATATTGATATTAATATTTATTTATAAGATATTTAATATATATTACATATCGTATATTCAATATTTAATCACTTAATATTTTAACATATGTATTTAATATTTATTGAATTATTATTTTATATATTAATATTTATTAGATACAAAATATATGTATGATCTTTAATATTTACTTTATATCTATTAATATATATTAGATACACCATATAATTATGAAATTTTTATATTTTTATTTAAAAGATACACGATATATTTATGATATTAATATTTTATATATTTTATTAGATATTTATAAAATATTATTATTTTATATATTAATATTTATTAGATACACGATATATGTATGATATTTCAATATTTATTTGATATACAATATATGTATGATATTTATATTTTATATATTTTATTAGATATTTCTAAAAATATTAGTATTTTATATATTAATATTTATTAGATATCAATATAATTTTAATATTATTTATTTGATATACAATATATGAATGATATCTATATTTTTTTTATTACATATTTTGTATTTAATATTTAATCACTTAATATTTTAATATATTGTGTATGTAATATTTATTTAATTAGAATTTTTATATTAATATTAATATCTAATTAATATTTATATATTAACGTATTGTGTATGTAATATTTATTTAGTTACTAAATGTATCAAAAATTTAGATATTATTTAATATTTCAAATTGTGGTTAATCCCTAAATACAATGGATAAATATTTTTTTATGAAATACAGTTAATAATATATAAATAAATATTCTTAAGTAATCCTAAAATACTTGCATATCTAATATTTTAATATTTTAACATATTATTTTCTATGTCGTGTTTATTGTAGATAAACAAATAGTAAAGAACCCTACACAAATAGTACATAAACAATATCATGTATTTAATATTTATTAATTAAATGTACAATATCTAATATCATATATATCGTGTATTTAAATAATTATTCTCTTAATTTTTTAAAATATTATGTATGTATTGTTTATATATTACTAATATTTATTTTATATGTACACACATGGGGAGGATTTAAATCGTTAAAAAGTTGATTTTGCGCTAAATATAGTATATAGGCGATTTTAGGCGTCAAAACACAATTAACAAATTCATTATGATCTCTACATAAGTACACCATTATTTTTTAAATATAATAACACAATAATATGAATATGATTATAAATATTAGAAAAATAAGTAAAATATGCTCTATATGTGTGTGTGTAATATACTGAATCATTATTATATTATAACTATTAAAAATAATTCTTGAAATATTCATTTTGTACTTTTAAAATAAAAACATAAATAAATATGCAATGAGAAAGGAAATATAAAAGAGTTGAATTTGATAGTTATGAAAATATTATATGTTCTTATGCATACTAACTAATGGAAAGAAAATATTTTATTAACTAGCAGTAGAAAAAAATAATAAAGAGATTTTAAAAAATAATAATAATATACTCCTATAATAAATCATGTCTTTAATTCTTAAAACAACATTAACAAATAAGAGATCAGCATTAACTAAACCCTTAAATTACGAGATAATTTTTTTTTATTATTTATAAAATAGATGAATTAATTTATAAATTAACTAATGGCTAGAGAAAGAAAGGGAGTGAAAAGTGGGGCTAGGATCAGTAAATAAGTACTATTCATGTGTTTATTGAGTAATTTTCTCTTTTCAATATGGAACGTTTTGGGCCTGTTTAGGGTCCATCAAATTAAAAAATTCATCCAGTGCCCCAAAAGTTGACTAAGCAACACTTTAAGCAAACTAGAAAAATATTGAAAGTCTTGAAGGACAAGTGTTGGTGTCTTGGTTGTGCTCCAACTCCAGTTACCAAGCTTTTCCACTAAACTTTTGGGAATTGAAGGATGGCCTGAATGTAGGTTCTTTTGATGTGGTACTTGTCTCCTTGCCAACCTTGAGTATTGCTGCTATTTTGATTTCCCTGCCAGTCTCTTTTCCTTTTTAGCAAGAATGCAAATAGACCTGTGTATATCAGGGGTAGCCCTCTTCGTTTACTTAACCCATTTTCTTTTGATTTTCTCATTAAAGATAGCATCAACCCATTTGACATACACTTGCTTCAACGCATTTCGTTTGAATTTTTTCCTTTTTAATTAAAACATTTATATACTAATAAAAGAAATTATATTTTTAAAACAAGTCATACCAAATAAGTTTGGCATTCTGTTTTTAATCAAAAAGGGGTAATAACTATTAGTAATAAACTGTGTGGTAATACTACAACTGTTTGACATCTCATATGTAGTTTGCGAATAATTATACTAGAGCGGGATTTATTCAGAATGCATCCAAAGAATACCGGCTGCGAATCCCCTTGTTACAAAAAATTAAGTGTAATATTATAAAATTATTAAAGAGATGAAACCTTGTTTGCTGCCATTGTAATAAAATATTTAAATTATGCTTCCACTAATACATTTTCTTTTTTCGCCTTTTTATGTTAGTTTTGATTTATATAATTATTAGTTCTATTGCAAGTGTTTTTATAATTTAGCTACTCCGCGTAGTTTGATTTAAATTTTTCAGCCACTTACTTATCGAAAATAAATTCCGTTCAATAGTCCAAAAAAGTTACTTGTTCAAAGTAAGTACGAACATCTTTAATGAGATTCTTGGCTACGCCACTATGTCCCCCAACCTAACCCACATGTTTCTTTGAGGAATTAAAGGCAAGGGTAAACATGGTAGAGCCTATATAGAGGGAGAGTTTACAAAATAAAAAAGATGAAGAAAAAACAGGCGAAAATAAGAGAATGGCTTATGTGTTCTTTTCACTGTATTTTTTTTTAATAGGAGTATGCAATTGCTCATTTCTCTTCCGCACATAAAACACCAGAAAGACTGCTGACATTTGTATATATTATGTAAAAATAATATTATTTTTTTTAAAGTGAAATAATATCGGTGTTTATCAAAATTTATCTTCTTCTACTGTATATATTTTATCTAGCCCTTTAGACTTTGCCTACTCGCACTTTGCAGCTTCCAATTGTAACTCAAAACTGAATTTTCGCTCTTTCTATCTTTCAAATTAACGTATAAGTGAGTAGAGTACTCTTACAATTTAGGTGTTTTAAAGATGGCCTTTGTCGATTAATATTGAATTTCCTATAATTATGTTACCATCATGGTTTGCACCTCTCTTTTTTGGTATAAAGCACTTAAGTAAAAAGTGACAAAATAATATTTTAAATTCAATAATCTGTCAAACATAATCATTTAATTGTGAAAAGTTACATTATATATTTGTGAAAGTTTCTAACATACAGATTTGATCCAAAAGAAAACTGTTGAATCAATATCAAATTCTGGAGTTTAGTTCTGTTGACGTCTTTCTGAATTCAGATAAATAAAAAAGAGTAGAGGTTTGTACAATTATTGAAAGTGGGAACCCCGACCACTGGGATACCTGAGAGCTAAAGGATACCGCGGTGCGGCGAAATGGTCGGTCTAATTATATTAAAATTTTATAAAAAGTTATAGGGCTAAGTGCACGAAAGGCCACTTTTGCCACTGGTCTTTAGGCACAGGTCACTAATACCAAAATATTTAGTTTGTGACCACTTTTGCTTAAAGAGATAGAACTTCAGTCCAGAGGCCGGATTGAAGTTCAGTCCTTAAAGATTGAACTTCAATCCACGGCCATATGGACTGAAATTCAGTCCAGTCCTTAAGATGGAACTTCAGTCCATGGCCATATGCCATGGACTGAAGTTCAGTCCATGGCCATATGGACTGAAAGTTCAGTCCTTAAGAGATGGAACTTCAGTCCAGGGGCCGTATGGACTGAACTTCAGTCAACTATCAGAACTTAAGTCAACATTTATTTAGTAAAGGCCCAAAAGTGGCCTCTAGTGTAAGACCAAAGAAAATAGTGGCCTCAAACTAAATACCAGTGTTAAAAGTGGCTGCTGGGCGAAATTTATCTACTACTCCCTCTGTCCCATTTTAGTCGCGCCTTTAGCTTTTTCACGCCCATTAAGAAAATCATTAAATATGGTGTTTATTTTACTATTTTATCCCTATTTAATGTTTCACCATTAACTTTTTTTTGAGAATTTATTTAATTATTAGGGGTATAATTGGAAAGAACTAAACAATTTAGTCTTGAAATCTTAAAGTGACAACTAATTTGGGACAAATACATTTTGCTAAAGTGACAACTAATTTGGGACGGAGGGAGTATAAAATTTGATAAGTTTGCCTTTTTGAAAATCTTCACATAAAATGAGTGGGGAAAAGTATTTTGTACATTATTTGATTGTGAAATGTAAAAGTTTGTCCGGATCAGACATAGGCAACATGATAAGTGATAAGTCCAATTCTTCCACGAAAAACATTTTGATGTGTCTGTTTGGTAGAGTTTGACTAATAAGACCAGGTGTGAATGTGAGAATATCTCAGTGGATGTATTAGGTGGTTCCTAGAAACTCATTTTCATGGACATAATATCTCTGTTTTTTTCTTATCAATCAATGACTTCCTTATGGTTTAAATTGTTTGATAATTGTTGTTATTACTCTCTAGAAATATTTTGATATGCACCAGAATATTTCGTCATCTGAGGTTTTCGATTCAAGTGGAAATAATTTTTTATGGAGAGGGATTTCTTCTTTAATACCTTGGATCAGTGAATCTGAATTAAACTAACTAATGTGTTTGAGATCCCAAATGATTAAACAAAAAAAAAAAAAAAATCATTTATGTGTTCTTATTTTCCTTCCTGTCTTCTCCTTCATTTCAGCATCATCTATACTCCCTCCGTCCCAAAATGAGTGTCTGAATTTGACTGGACCCGAGTTTAAAAAAATAAGAAAGACTTCTAAATTTTATGGTTTCAAATGAAAGGCATGTGTAATATGAGTCAGAGTCTCGAAAGAAGTGCTCATTTTAGGACAAATAAAAAAAAAATGTAGCCACTCATTTTGGGATGAAGTGTTCTCTTTTCTAATTCCAACAATTCTTCTTTTGTTCTTCATTTAAAATCCAAACTCGAGAAGATTCTTTTCTTAAATAGAATTGCTTCACTTTCCAACTTGTGTAGTAATGGACCCATAAAAGTTAGAGTCACAAAATGTACGGTCATATCAGAAAAATCACATGGCTGTGGTCCCAATCGAAAGGCAAGTTTTTGTGATATTTTTGTGATATTATCACTCCTCTGCTTATATTATCAATCAAAATAAAATACAGTAACTTTTATTTTGTAAAAGTGGTATTTCTACATCATACATCAAATATCAAGTAAAATGAGAACAGATAAGAGGAAGTGGCTATCCTATTGATTACTGACGCCACATAATATTGGATAAAGTCTATCCTAACACGATTAGCTATATGCCTTCGCCATGTTTTTTCTTCAAGAGTATTCAATTAATGAGTGTATGGATAAAGGCTGCACCTCATAACTACCTAGGGCCTAATTGATAATTGCAGCCTTCTTCCATTGAAACATTATGTAAATTAAATATAATATCTCCATGCAGCTATATCAACTTGTTTCAACACTCTTGCATTCCTTCACTCTCATTCGTTCATTGCAATTTCCAACTTGCAAGTCAAACTTGTACTCCAATATCCAAAGTGTGCTTAAGCTCCCGTTTGGACATAAACCCGTGGAGCTTTTTTATCAAATAATATTTTGAATTTTTACTTATTTATAGATTTTGTTCAAATTTTAAAAATTAAATCTTTAATTTTTGAAAAATCGGTTGAGACTAGTTTTTGGAAACAAAAAGGAAAATAACACTAGGTGAACAAAAAGCCACCTCCATATATATTTTTTTAGCCTATTTTTTCAAAATTACTCTAAATAAATATTTAGCCACGCCTCATATCTTTTTGTAGCCACAACCCTTAGGTTTCTTCTTGCCTTCTCTTCTTCATCTTTCTAGGGTTTCCCGCCGCCGCCCCTTCCTCCTCCCTCCTCTGGCTAGTCATCTGCTGCAGCTGCTGCTACTATTTTCGGTGAACCAGACACCGTCGCTGCTGGCCGAGGCAGTTTCCAGTGAAGCAGCTATCGCTGTTGCATTTTCGTTGCAGATCTACGTCACTTCGCCGGAGAAGACCACTACTGCTCTGCAGGGGAAGCTGCTGCTGGTTCGAGCTTTCGTTGCAGATCTGCATTACTTCGCCGGGGAAGACCACTACTGCTCCTCGCCGGGAAGCTACTGCTTTGCCTGATTTCCTCTTCTTCATTTTTTTTTTGAGATTAGATGTATGCTCAACTTTTATTATATTAAAATATGTATACATTGAAAAAAATTGTATATACTAATAATAACTGAAAAAAGGGTGTGTATACATTTTGTATACATGATAAATATGACTATATACATCGCAAAATTGGGTGTAGACACCGTGTATACGTAGAAAAATCGTTTGTGTACCCCCTGACATTATTTGTATTTACTGTGTATTAGTTTCGTATATAGTTGCTATAAAAAGTAAGGGCTAATCAAAACTAAGAGAAGTGAGTTGATTGGCTGTTTGATAATATATTATCCCCAGAATTTCCCACTCAAGTTTGTTCCAAGTGAAATGCATGTTCAAACAAAATATTAAGTTTCAATAATTATTTTCAACTCAACTTTAAAAGCTTATTTTTTTCAAGTTTCAACCAAATCTATGTCCAAACGTTAGCTAAAGAGAAACTCTACGAATTCTCTCAATCAGAATAATGTGAAAAAGGAACTTCAGTAAACAAACCAACTATACTCCTTTATTTCTTTCTCCGTGCACCAATACAAAAAGAGAAAAAGTTGTAAGCTCTCCATAAATTCTTCCTTGCACGAAAAAAGAAGGAAGGAAGGATCAAAAGATCACGGATTACACACAAAAGACGAGAGAATAGCCAAATCTTATTGAGGCCAGAATAGCAAGAAAACAGTTTAAGAATTTTTTTAAACAGACCAGTCAATAGCAAAACTAGCATTACGATGCCTTAGCTTTAGAATTTAAGTTGTTTAATTTTTATAATATCACATCACAATGGAGTATATGTTTTGTAATTAGTTTGTACTTGTAGAAGACCAATGTAAAGTCCCACCTCAGTGGGAAGAAGCCTTTTGGAAAGGTTTAAAAGCTAAAAGGCCCACCAAACTATTTGAATGAATAAAGTCCACCAAGTGTCTATTATATATATTATATTATATATATTTAATACTTGGACTTGGACTTGGGCGCGGGCCGGGTCGGGTCTTTAGATAGAGAAGAATTATTTATTTTGTATTTATTTTTTGCAACATGTTTTTATTTCTCAACATTAAAAACATGTTCAAGAATAGATACCTTTTCAGAATAGTCTCCTTTCTCTTCAATAAATTTGTCTTCCTAGAAAGTGGCTTTTCACTCTCAATAACAATTTGGCTTTGAGGAATCCTGAAGAATATTATTTGTATCCCCTAAGAATATACAGACAATAATTCTTTAAGGACAGTGAAATAATTGTTCTCGCTTCAAAGTTCTTTCTCTATTTTTGTTTCAGTTTTTACAACAATCTTAAAGATTTATTTGCTATAGAGAAAATTCTGTCTGCGGTTGATAACTCAAAGGAGTTTATCAAACTTGATCATTTTGATGGATCAAACTTCACCCGCTGGTAGGACAAGATGATTTTCTTACTTACTGCTTTGAAAGTCATCTATGTCCTGGATCCCAATCTGGACCCTTTACCCGAACCAACCCCAACTGATACTAATGCTATCAAGACAGAAAAGAAAAAACGTGAAGAGGATGAACTACTCTGTCGTGGACATATCCTAAATACTCTCACATATCATCTTTATGATTTATATTCTAATATGAAGACGCCAAAGGAGATTTGGGCTGCGCTACAAAATAAGTACCAGAATGAAAAACAAGGTACTGATAAATTCATGGCTTTGAAATATTTTGAATTTAAACTGATTGATACCAAACCTACTATGGATCAGATTCATGAGTTGCAAGTATTAGTTTCGAAACTGAATGATCTTGAAGTTAAGATTCCTGATGCACTTCAAATAGGTGTCATACTCTTGAAATTGCCATCTTCCTGGAATGATTATAGAAAAAAAATGTTGCATTCTGCCGACAAATTAACTATGGAACAATTTTAGACTCACCTTCAAATTGAAAGTGAGACTCGTGCTCGTGATGCTTCTATACTAGCATCAAGTTCCGCAATTAATTTGGTGAGTCAGAATAATTCTGGTTATGGAAACAAAAATCTGAAGGTTTCCAACAAATCTCTTAATAAGAACAGAAAGAATTTTAATTGTCATCATTGTGGAAAGAAAGGGCATAAAATTCGAGATTGTAGGTATAGAAAGGCAGGAATAAACTTTAATTCAGGAAGTTCAGGAAACTCCGAGAAAGCAAATATGGTAGAGAATTCTGGACAAGGTCTGGTTGCCATGATTTCTGCATTACCAAATGGAACGATCTTAGAACTAAACATGGCTGCTGCATCCACTAATAGTCAAGACTGGTGGTTGGATTCTGACGCAACATTCATGTTTGTTTTGACAAGGACCAATTCAAGACCTATACAGAAGTGAAGGATTCTGAGAAGGTACTTATGGGAAATCATGTCACTGCAGAAGTTTTAGGAAAAGAAACTGTTTAAATCAATTTCACTTCGGGCAAGAAGCTGACACTACTAAATGTGTATCATGTTCCTGAAATGAAAAAGAATTTGATGTCTGCTAGTTTGCTTTCTAGTAAAAGTTTCAAGATTGTAATAGAATCTGATTATATAATAGTGTCTAAGAGTGGTATGTTTGTATGAAAGGGATATCATTGTGATGGTATGTTTAAACTAAGTATTGATGCAATAAATAATCTTCTATTTATATTGTTGCGTCAGATTCTTTTTTATGGCATGCTAGATTAGGACATATAAATTTTGGTTCTTTAAATTATATGTCTAAAAATGGTTATATTGCTTGTAATGATAAAAACGTAGGAAAATGTGAGATTTTTATACAAGCAAAAATGACAAAGAAGCCATTTAAGAAAGTAGATAGAGTTACTGAATTATTGGATTTAGTACATTCTGATATATGTGAATTAAATGGAGAATTAACTAGAGGAGGTAAAAGATACTTCATTACCTTTATAGATGATTTTTCTAGATTCACATATGTATACTTGCTTAGAACAAAAGATGAAGCTTTTCATAAATTTAAAGAAAAATCAAAAGGTTAACAAAATTAGGATACTTCGTAGCGATAGAGGTGGGGAATATTTTCCTGCTGAGTTTAATAATTTTTGTGAAGAGCATGGTATAATACATCAGATCAGTTCCCCTTACACACCACAATAAAATGGATTGGCTGAAAGGAAAAATAGGACTCTAGTTGACATGGTTAATGCTATGATTTTGAATGCGCACTTATCTCATAATTTATGGGGTGAGGCATTACTAACGACATGTCATATACTAAATAGAGTACCTTCTAAAAGCATAAACGTTTCACGCTATGAACTTTGGAATAATACAAAATCAAATCTTGCTTATCTTAAAGTGTGGGGGCGTATAGCGTTTTATAAAATTCCCGACAAACAGAGAACTAAGTTGGGGCCTAGAGGAATAAAAAGTTTCTTTGTAGGATATGCTCAAAATTCAAAAGCTTATAGGCTCTTAGATCTAAAGTCTAATGTCATCGTAGAATCTGTTCATGTTGAGTTTATTGAAAATAGATTTATAAAAGATTCTGTCGATGAGTCATTAACTGAACTGAATCAAAATATAGTTGACGCGAATTGGATGTCACATTCTGTAGTTATTACTAACAAAAGAAAGAGTGACAAAATTGAATTAGAACCTAGAAGAAGCCAGAGAGCTAGAAAAGAAAAGAATCTTGGTTCTGATTATATTTCTTGACAAGCAATAGTTTTTCCTGTAGAAGGAAGTAGAACAACTGCCTGTAATAAAATACTCATTCTATTTAATGTTGAAGATGACCCAAAGACTTACCAAAAGGCTATGTCTTCAAGAGATGCTGCCTTTTGGAAGGAGGCCATCAATGATGAAATGGACTCAATTATGTCTAACAGCACTTGGGTTTTAGTTGATCTTCCTTCTGGATCAAAACTCATAGGTTGTAAATGGGTCTTTAGAAGAAAGTATAATATAGATGGTTCGGTTCAAACCTTCAAGGCAAGACTAGTTGCAAAAGGTTTCACACAAAAAGTAGGCATAGACACTACTAAAAAAACAGTGTTTTTCGACCGATTGTGGTGGTCGACCCAAATATGGTCGAAAATAGCCCTTCGACCGAGTCGAACGTCGACCGACATTCGACCGACTTTTGGTCGAAGAACATGGACTAAAGTGACATGTTCTTCGACCGAAATTCGGTCGAAGGGCTATCGACCGAAATTCGGTCGAACAAAATTTCGACCGAAATTCGGTCGAAAGGGTGGTAATTTTTTTTGACCAACTATCGACCGAAAGTCGGTCGAAAACCTATAAAAACCTGCAACATAAAATCTGAAATTAGCCCTACACCACCTGTAAATTCAGCAACAC
Source organism: Petunia axillaris subsp. axillaris (assembly GCA_029990575.1). Classification (NCBI taxonomy): domain Eukaryota; kingdom Viridiplantae; phylum Streptophyta; class Magnoliopsida; order Solanales; family Solanaceae; genus Petunia; species Petunia axillaris. Next base: position 30,990,901 of record JARKNS010000010.1, on the reverse strand, counting down.
GCAGAAAAATCAGATAAAATACATTCATAAAATCAACCTGATTCTTCATAAATGCACTAGTGTTATTCCTGAAAGGATGGTCCATTGGCAAGAATCGACAGCAACAGTCGAACCATGTGCATTTACCTCCATATTTCAAAGTGAAGGCTTTTATATCTTCCATACAGTAAGGGCAAAAGAGCTTACCTGCAGTGGACCACCCAGACAACATCCCATAAGCTGGAAAGTCATTGATAGTCCACATCAAAGAAGCACGCATTTGGAAGTTCTGTTTCGTTGATATATCATAGGTCTCAACTCCTTCATGCCAAAGTATCTGCAACTCATCAAGCAAAGGCTGCAAATATACATCAATAGAGGCTTTCGAGTTATGTGGACCCGGTATTATACAATTCAAAAACAGATAAGGACTGGTCATGCACATTCCAGGAGGCAGGTTGTAAGGAGTGACAAATACGGGCCAACAAGAATAGGGCGTAGAGGAGACATCAAAAGGGGTGAACCCATCAGAACATAGACCCAACCTTACATTCCTTGGCTCGCTAGCAAATGCCGGATACACTTGATCAAAGTGTTTCCATGCCTCACCATCAGACGGATGGGATAGAATACCCGGCTGCTTGGTACGGTCATGATGCCATCTCATGTGTGGAGCAGAACTCATCGGAGCATACAACCTCTTTAACCGGGGTATAAAGGGCAAGTAATGCATCCACTTAACAGGCTTCGGCTTCTTTTTAGGATTTTGCTCAGGCTTGTACCGAGGCTCCTCACAAAATCTACACGCCACGAGGTCTGCATCATCCTTATAATACAACATGCAACCATTAACACAACAATGAATCTTCTCGGCAGAAAGACCCAACGAGGAAACCAACTTCTTAGTGTAGTAATAAGTAGTTGGTAAGGCCATATTTGTCGGATTGAGTTCATTCATAAGGGCAATGATGGAATCCATGGCAGCTTGAGAAATACTAAAATCTGATTTGATACTCATCAATCTAACAGCAACCGACAACTGGGAATGCACCGAGCCCTCATAAAATGGACGACTTGTTTCCTCCAACAGTTCATAGAATTGATTTGCCTCGGCATTGGAATGTGCTCAATGTTTGGCTGTGATGTATCCGGCTGAAGGGGATCATTAGCCGGGTACATCCCAAAAGCATCATTCACCATATCTTCCATTCTATACCCGGCTGCTTGGTCCGGTTCCACAACCGGAGAACTCCTAGCGCCATGAATATTTTTAAGATTTTGAAGTTGCTGCTGCAAGTCCCAAGGCTCTCCATGATTATACCAAACGTAGTAATTTGGCATAAACCCCTTCTAATACAGATGTACCTCGACATTCTCCAAATCTTGTATCGTTACGCATTTGCATATTTCACATGGACATCTAATTTTGCCATGCCTTAAATAATCGTCTGTGTTGCGGGCTATATCAAGAAATTCCATAACACCCGCTACAAACGAAGGCCTCAACCCCCGCCGCTCGGGAAAGTTTCTATTATCCATCCACAAACGACGTCGATTAATGTCCATATCTACACAAACATTGCAAGATTGAGAAACAATATGTATGATTTTTTATATTAGCTTGCCACTTTTTTGTAATTACTATTATCAAAGCAACTCAAACCAACAAAAACTTATTCGTTTTAAGATAACATGTTCATCTTCTCAACAATACCAAAGCAACAACACATTCCAAACAACACTACCAAACAATTCTAACAATCCCCAACAACTACAACAATCCCAAACAACATAAACCTAACTTTATGATACCTAACAACACCAAACATGTGCTTCAACATCAACAATAACTACAATAAACAAATTAACTACCTATGCAACATTATAGGGCGAAATTAAAAACTAATTAAAAAAACAATTAAATTCGGATTTAATAAAAAAAATAAAAAACTTACCTCGAGGTTGATTTATGCTCCAATAGCACCTACTAATGATTCCCCACTAGTTATATGCTTAAGAACTACAAAAAAATTGAGTTAAAAAGTTAGGGTTTAAGTTTTAGAAAGTAATTAAAATAACCCTAAAATTAAGAATTTACCTTGAATTTCTTGTTATAGGTAGTGTTTAGGAGGGTAGAATGTGTTTGATTTTTTATTTTGGGGGTGGGTTATGGTGGTTTTCGGGTATAGAGGTTTTGGGGGGGGGGGGGGGAGAGGGTGTTTAGAGAGTTTTTTTTTTTATTTTGGGGAAGAAGATAGAAATGGGGGAAGAAGGGGTTCTGCTGAAATTAAAACGTGCAGGTCGACCGACCTACAAAAAATTTTTTGTTCGACCGATTTCAACCGATTTTCGGTCGAACAGTTTTGACTAAGTTAATTGTTCGACCGAAAATCGGTCGAAATAGGTTTTCGACCGATTTTCGGTCGAATAATGGTAGTCGAAAAACTCTGCATTTTTAGTAGTGAGACTATTTTGATACCCATGCTCCTGTAGCAAGTATAATATCCATTAGAGTACTTTTAGCAATAGCATCTATATATAATCTGTATGTACATTAAATGGATGTTAAAACTGCCTTTTTGAACGGAAATCTAAGTGAAGAAATTTATATGCGACAACCAGAAGGATTTATTCTTCCTGAAAATGAAAATAAATGTGTACATTGATAAAGTCACTCTATGGCCTGAAACAAGCACCAAAACAGTGGCATGAAAAGTTTGATAGTGCAATACTATCTAATAGATTCGTACACAATGAAGCAGAAAAATGTATATACTGTAAATTCACAAAAGATTATGGAGTTATTATTTGTCTGTATGTAGATGACATGTTGATCATTGATACGAACATGCTTGGAGTTTCTGAGACTAAAAAGTATCTAACTTCAGTCTTTAAAATGAAAGATCTGAATGAAATAGATACAATCTTAGGAATTAAAGTCAGAAGAGATAGTAAGAAAGTAACTTTATTACAATCACATTATATAGACAAAATCCTTTACAAGTTCAGTCATTTGGACATTAAGGAGTTTAATACTCCTTGTGAGTTTAGTATCAAGTTGTCTAAAAACACTGGGAGAGTTGTAGTACAACTAGAATATGTAAGTGCAATAGGCAGTATGATGATGCTATGCATTGTACTAGGCCTGATATTGCATTCGCTGTTTGTAAACTTTTAAGGTTTACAAGTAATCCAAGTAATGAGATTTAGAAAGCAATAGCTAGAGTACTTGGATACTTAAAACGAACAATTTACTTAGGCATTTACTATAGCAGTTTTCCTTCGGTGTTAGAAGGATACACAGATGCAAGTTGGATTACCAGTGTTAATGAAAAGAAATCCACTACAAGATGAATTTTTTGTTTAGCGGGTGGCGCCGTTAGCTGGGCATCAAAGAAGCAAACGTGTCTTTCACATTCTACAATGGAAGCTGAATTCTTTGTTTTAGGTGTTGCTGCACATGAAGCGGAACGGCTGAGGAATTTATTATTTGACATAAAGTTGTGACCACAACCGATGCCAGCCATCACCGTATTCTGCGACATTGAGAATACGATGATCTTAGCTTACAATAAGATATATAATGGGAAAAATAGACATGTAAGCATAAGACATCGTTACATCAGAGATATGATAAAAAATGAAACTATATATATAGTGTATGTGAGATCGAGCAATAATATGACTGATCCGCTTACAAAAGCTTTGACCAAAGATGCAGTAGAAACACATCTGAAAACGACCTTAGGTAGTCGTTTCGGGAGTTAGGACTCCGATTGGCGTGCCGATATTTTTAAAATATTCGTAAGGTCCATTAGGACCTGTCTGTAAAATTTGAGCTAAGCCGAACTTCGTTTGGTTGGTATCGAAAGAAGATTTCAGTTTTTAGTGTCGATAAATATTAAAAAGAGATTTTTCGAGCTCGATTTTGGCGATTGAACTCCGATTCAAAATCTAAAAGTACCGTTAGGTTCGTATGATTATTTATGACTTTTGTGAACTTTCGAAAGTAAATTTCGAGGTTGTTCGGCTAGTTTCCGCTAAAATGCCGAAAGTCAAATAATTTGACCTTTTCTATTTAATTTGCATATTGAGTTTCGGGAGTCCGATTTGAGATCCGCCTTAGCAAGTGTGTTACATATATTTTTGTATAACTTACTTGAGAAATTCGGGCTCATTTCAAATTTCGTAGAGTTCCGTTTAATTTTCGTCTAAAAAAAAAAAGAAAATAAAAGAGAAAAGAAAAAGGAAAGGAAATGAAAAGGAAAGAAATGAGGCGGTGGGGGGTTCTTAGCAAAAGCTAAGGACAATAGAAACGGAAACAAGCAAAAGCAGAAACGAGAATGGGACAAAACGAGAAGGAAAGAGATTACGCCGGGAAAGGAAAAAAATACCAAAAAATGAGAAGAGAGCCGGAAAAAGATAGATTTTTCATTCCGAAACATTCAGGTAATGATCTTAATGCATTATTTGAGTTTATTACGTATGTTTGAATATATTTTAACGGTAAAACTTGGGATATTAGACATCATTTTAATAAGTTCAATTAATATTTTAAATGGTTAATTGGACCCTGATAATAGAATTGAGTAAATATTCGTACTCAGTGAGTTATGGGCAACATATAAATGTAATTTATTTAGGGTTTGGTTATGTGACTTTGAACCCTGTACATAGGCCTGGCCTGCGTATTGCGTATACGAATAGGGTATCAGGTTCCTAGCTGGATTGCCCTAAGACGTAAGGAATGAAGCCTTTAGACTTATGTGATATATTTTTCTGCTCATTGAACACAGTGGGATCGTTTGGCAATGAATCCAAAGGACAAAATGGTTGTTGAGTAACTGTGCTAACTTTGTAACAAGGTAAGTGTTTGTATCAATTTCTTTGGAGGCCCTTGGCCTCGTGGATAATCTACCACGTGTTCCTTATGTGGGTAGCTGCCGATAGGCGTACTCATTACGCCTTAGCCTTGGATTTACATTGTATATTATACGTTGATGGTATTGCATTGAAGATCTAAGCATTGTACTCTGGCTGTGAGTTGGCATATACTTTCCGGCTGTCGATGAGAGTCCCGCGCTGGTGATGGGCTATTATTGCATTATGTTTCATTCATATGCATTATGTTGCATTCATATGCATTACATTGCATACATATTTGGTGCAGGAGGATTCCGCCCCAGGAGCAGGAGGATTCCGCTCCATTACATACATATGGGGTGCAGGAGGATTCCCCGCCCAGGAGCAGGAAGATTCTGATCCATTGCATTCATATTGGGTGCAGGAGGATTCCGCCCCCAGGAGCAGGAGGATTCCGCTCCAGGAGAAGGAGGATTCCGCTCTATTGCATACATATTAGGCGCATGAGTATTCTGCCTCTGGTTCATATTATATTGGGTGCAAGAGTATTCCGCCCCAGGAGAGTGCAGGAGTATTCCGCCTCTGATTCATATTATATTGCGTGCAGGAGTATTCCGGCCCAGGAGAGTGCAGGAGTATTCTGCCTCTGGTTCGTATTGTATTGGGTGCAGGAGTATTCCGTCCCAGGAGAGTGCATGAGTATTCCGCCTCTGGTTGATATCATATCGGGTACAGGAGTATTCCGCTCTAGTTGGTTACCATATTGCATTCCCCTCGAATTTAAGAGTATTCCGCTTTGGGACGGGATTACGGGCACATGTGACCCCATTGCATCATACTGCATTTATCCCATTTCATTGCACCGCATGCTGACTATTGTGTGACTATCATGATGTGTTTTATGTATGCGGGATCTATATCATGTTGTGGACATATTTCAATTTGCCTATATATTTCTGGCTCGTATCCTGGGTTGCACACTGCGACAGTATAAATATACGGATGGGGTTGCACGCAATAGTATAAATATGTGGATCGGGTTGCACACTGCAACATTATAAATATATGGATCGGACTGCACACCGCAACAGTATAAAATACGGATCGGGTTGCACGCAACAGTATAAATATATGGATCAGGTTGCACGCCGCAACAGTATGTATTTCTGATTGTTGATTTGTTCGCGATACTTAAAAACCTGTATGTTCTGTCCACCTTTTGTCCCTGGTTGTTTATGGTTCCATACATGTTTCCAGTTATTATCTGGCTCTGCCTTTTTATAGTTTAAATAAGATGGATTTGGTTTACCTATTTTTCTTCTCCCTGGCTAGCTATCATATTCTTTGAGGTGGCTATTCTGCCCCACTTATTGAGTCCTTTTGACTCACCCTTGTTTGTTGTTTGTATTTGTCTATCTATTTCGTTTTGGCAGGTTCGCTCCAGGACTGAGTTCACCACGTTGTGAAGGAGCGAAGACGACTTCAGCTGTTAGGGTGAGCCAGCTTTTATTTCGGATGGCCACCCGTTTTATGTTTACTATTTCAGTTGTATTTTGCTCTCTTCAGGAGATATCTGTCTTCTTTTGTACTCTTAGATGTCTAGTGTGGATAGCCCTAAACCAAGTATGTTGGGTAATTAACTGTAATTTCTTTGTACAACTTAGAGGTATCAATATATATGTCCTTTTTCTAAGTCTTGTTCTTATTTATGAATTGAATTATATTTATTTTCCTAATTTAATTGGTAAGGGTTCGCCAGACGGGTCTAGGGGAAGATATCGGGTGCCCACACGGCCTAGCCGGATTCCGAGTCGTGTCAACATCGTGATGGAATGGGGGAAAAACCCTTAGATTAAACGTAAGTAATGGGAACCCAACTTTGAGTTAGTATACACTCTAACAATAAAAATTCAATAGATAATAACAAGTTACTTTCGTTGTTTAAGCACGAGCCTTCTTGAAGAGTCTCATTCCAACGTAATGCATACTGTTACGAAAAAAGCACGATGTTGTTTAATAGCTGTCGTGACAGGGGCATAATGACAAACTTCATGGTGCAAACTGTTACGAAGAGAGGTTGATATGATTCTTAATGAAATTAGCAAGTGTCTGGAGTAACAGGGACACAATGTCTAGTTTCACCTATACGAATATTGAAGTGGTGCCACTTCGAACTAGACATAGAGGGTTGGTCTTGTAAATATTCATGAAGACATGATTTGAGCACATGACCATCAAAGTGTTAAAGCAAGTTATGGTTTGTTTAACCGCTTAAATAATGTCACGTGTGTGATGCCTTCGGTTTGATATAATAAATTGTGGTTCAAATCTTTGGATACCATCAACTTCGTCAAACATTAATGTATTAACACTAATAGAAAGTTACAAATCTATTTGATGATACTTTTGGCTATAGGTGCTAATCTGAATTACTCGATGCGTCCCAAAAGGAATGATTTAGTGTGACTGGACTCGAAGTTTAAGAAAAGGGTAAAAACTTTTGAAACTTTTAATGTAAAACAAATCATAGAAATTGTGTGTTTATAAATCATTTCATACAGTAAAATTATTTCTAAATATAGAAAGTGGTCATTTTTTTTAGAATGACTTAAAAGGAAATATTTTCATTCTTTTTGGGATGGAGAGCAAAGTTAAGTCCCATAAGGTAGGCACCGAAAAAAAAAGAACTCCCAATTATTTTGTGTGTATTTAATATCATTGCTACTGGAGAAGTCTGCTCTTAATAGTCATATATTAAATATAATTACTATAAGGGCTGCTAATATATCAATTAGTGGTAGAAAGTTCTAATATTCAAATTAATCTCGCGGATTATACAATTACTCTCTCCGTTTCAAATTAGTTGATGCTTTAGCAAGACTTATTTGTCCCAAATTAGTTGACGCTTTAGAATTTCAAGATATTTTTTGCTACTTTTTTTCAAGTATACCTATAATTATTAAAGGTATTTCCAAAAAAAATTAATAGTCATATATTAAATAGGAATAACATAGTAAAATGTGTACTCTATTTATTGATTTTCTTAATGGGCGTACAAAAGCTGAAAACGACAACCAAAATGGGATGGAGGGAGTATGAAACATAATGGCTTGAACTTCTTCAAATCAATTAAAGCATATAGATAGATCTAAAGATTGAGAATGCTTTATAGTCCCACTGCATAAACAGAGTGGTCCTGGAAATTTTCATTAACCAACGCTGACCAAACTTGTTTAATGACATGAGTTGCTAGTTCCAAACATTAACTTTCCACCTTCGTTCTTATTGCTGATAATTAGTAATTAATGTAGCCAACAAAGAGAGGGTTCATATTTTCTAACATTGCGAGGCCGCTCAATTAAGCAAAAAAATTATTGGAGTTGACCTAACCCTCAAGTTGTTGTAAAGTAATTTAATCTGAAGTACACATAAACTGAAATGGAAAGAATATATGGTTGGAAGGCAAGAGTCTAAGATTTTAGTTTTCAATTTGAGTCAAATCTCAATTGCTCTAATTAATGAAATAAAATTTACAGAAGTTGCTACTTTTATGAACGAAAATTCATTTTAAAATATTTGCTCAGTTGTATCAAAGAAAATATTAACATTAACAAAGCAATTAACAAGAGTTGACTTCCTTGGAACAACACATAACATGGCATCTCATTTATTTTTCATAATATGGACAGCCACAATCATGCATTAACACAATCAAAATCCTGGAGTATAATACAGTATTATAAATCTATGTTCTTCACACCTCTACAAATCTTGGTACATTATAATATTAAAAAAAAATGTTTTTTATGGTAAGTTTTGGGTTGGCAAAAGGGGCTAGATGAGGGAAAATCACTCTTTAATTTTCCTGTATCACTTAAAAAGAAATATCCATCATGTCTAAAGCTAGATTTTCCATCATTAGAGATTCCACTTCTCTTGAGCAGTTCATCTGTGCCATTGTGTTTGCATTTCCTGCATTTACAATCAAAACGATTAGAATTCTGAACTTCTATTGTTTTTTTTTTAAAAAAAACTTATAATTTTGCAAACCCAAACAGAGTAAATATGACATGTTTGACTTTTCCCCCGAATAGTAAAACTGGATCATAAATGAGTTTAATAATAGTCCAGTATACTATTAGGTCAATTGAAAGATATTTACTCTTGATAAATAAAATTAATAACTTCGAAAAGGATCTTGTATAATATGTTATGTAGAATTATGTGATTGCATAAAAGTTTAATCCTTATTACTTAATACGTACCGTAAAAAGAATTCGGCATTGTTTGGTTGAAAGTTGGATTGGAGAACTTCTTGAGAGGGCAAGAAGAAAGTGGAAGAATAGGTATATTTTGGCAATTGCAAATTTCAATCATGTTGCCATCAGGGTCATGGAAGAATAGTTGATCCACAGTTATCTCACTTTCCTTCACAGTAGCTGTGACATACTCAATGTCCATCTCATCCAATCTCTGAATTATAAGATCCATATTTGAACATTGAAATGAAATGTGGTTGTCTTTTGGATTTATCTTTCCCTTCTTTGTTTGCGCATCTTCTTTTCCTAACAAATGTATTCCAATTCCATGGTTGAACAACCTGAAAAATCAACATAAAAAATCATATTTATTTTCATTATTCTAGTTCTTATCTCTTGGAGAGTTTTGGCGCAATGGTAAGAGTTGATTCCATGTGACATGAAGGTCATAGATTCAAGTTGTAAAGACAACATCTTGCAGAATAATGCAAAATAAAACTAGGTGATAACTATAATACACACAATGCGGTCTCTCTTAGTACACCGGGCTATTCTTTATTTTTTATTTTTAGTTGTCAAATCATAGAACAAATGCATGTGAAAATCAAACAGGAATGTGTGTGTTTACAAGGGAAGGACAATTAAGGCATACCAAGCTCCATCAAAGTCAAAAGAAGAGGGTCTCTTGATAGGGACAAAACCAAGAACTTGTTCATAGAATTGGGCAGATTTGGCAACAGATTTGCAGACATAAGAAACATGGTTCAAAGCCAATAAAGGCATTCCGGTTTCCTTTTCATCTGAAGTTGTTGTTGATGATGAATCTGATGACCAGTTGAAGGTCGATTCCTCAGCTAAATCGGCTTTCACAATGTCTCTCCCCATTATACTTTTTATGTAAAATTGAACCTTCAAATATACTTCTAACACTCAAAAAGAATTAAGAATGAGTAGTAGTGACAATCTTGGAATTAGTATATGGAAAAAAGAATAGTCTTAATTTTACTGTGTGGAACTTTAAGTTGCTAAGCACACATATATATAACCAGAAAGACTAGACAAGGATTATTATGCGTGTTCGCAAAAAATGTACGATCTATCAAACGCGTACACTTGGTTATGTGCCCCACTCGGAGAAACAAAGTTTGATAATGTTATATAACACATGGTAAATGAAAAAAAAAAAAAAAAAACGTGCAACTGTACGAAACACGAAATTGCATCACAAGATGTCAAGATCTATCAGAGGAATCTTTTTGATAGATAAAGAGTTATCTCCGTTCGTCCTAAGTTATAAAATTTATGGAAATTTGAAATGTCATAGCACCATTCACTTCTTCACACTCCTGCTTATCAAAGCTCATGCCTCCAAATGTTAAATAATTGGAGTTACTCGTGCAACAAAAATGGTAATTCTTGCCTTCCAAAATTGTGGTAAAGTGGCAAGTATTTCCCGATCCTTCCTTTACAAGAGGTCTCAGATCCTCCTACAAGAGGTTTCGAATATGAGTTGTAAATGGAGATTTGATTCACATACATAGGTGGGACTTAGGTGCTAATCAGTTTAGGATCACAAATCGAGTTTGGGTTGGAATATAAGATAATCTTCGTATCAAAGTCAAGAAAATGCTAAGAACAAGCGTAAAATGCGAGAAAATAACTTGATTTCAATATATCGTAATGAGTACAAATTTGGGCAGAGTTTTTGTATATATTTCTGAATGAATACAATATAAAATGAAGTGCTATTTATAGGCTAAAGAGCCCTTGCCCACGTCCTCCATGACTGATCATGCTTCAACCCACGTTCTGGACATTTAATAAGAGAGTTAGTGGGCTGCTGAGCCGCTTGAACCGAGGTGTTCCACCGAAGTTCAAGTATGTGACCTCGGTGGCTTGGCCTTGCTGTTCGTTTGAAAGGAACGTCACCGAAGCTCAGCTCGCTGCTCGCCTTCGTTAGTGACATTGAAGTTTGCCTTCAGTAAATTGATCGCCTGCTTTGGTCATTCTCCTTCGGAGCATCAGCTCGTTTGTGCTCGGTTCGTTGTACCGAAGTTCTACCCGAACATGTCGGTTTTTGCCGAATACAATCTTCCTTCAAGAGGTTTCGAGTATGAGTTGCAACTGGAGATTTGATTCACATACATAGGTGGGACTTAGGTGCTAATCTGAATTACTCTATGCGTCCCAAAAAGAATGAACTAGTTTGACTGAATACGGAATTTAAAACAAGAGTATAGACTTTTGAGCTTATGATACAAAACAAATCATAAAAATTATACGATTATGAATCATCTCATAAAGTAAAATTATTCTAAATCTAAAAAGTGATAATTACTGTTTAGAGGGACTTAAAAGGAAGTATGGCTTTTTTTTTTTGGGACCGAGGGAAAAGTTAAGTCCGGGCCATAACGTAGGCACCGAACGAGAAAAAAAAAACTCTCCTCATTATTTTGTGTGTATATAATAATTGCTACTCCTACTTAGGAAGCCTGCTCTTACTATAAGGACTGCTAATCTATTACTCCCTCCGGGCCATTTTATTTAATGTTTTAGTCTATTTTTTTCCATAATATTTGATATTTTCAAAAATCAAGATGAAATTTTACAATATCACTTCTTGCTAATAAATGACTTTAAACAAAATGATAAGTAATAATAATAGCTTAAATAAGTGCTAATATAATTAATTACATTGCTAATTAATGTTAAAAAAGTGATTTTCTTAATACGAGTGAAAACACCCAAAATATCAAATAATATAGATCGGATGGAGTAATTAGTAGTAGATTTGTCTCGGTGCTGAAACAGGAATCAAGAAAGTTCTAATATTCAAATTAATCTACCGGACTATACAATTATGAAACATAATGGCTTGAACTTCTTCAAATCAATTAAAGCATATAGATAGATCTAAAGATTGAGAATGCTTTATATAGTCCCACTGCATAAACAGAGTGGTCCTGAAAATTTTCATTAACCAACGCTGACCAAACTTGTTTAATGACATGAGTTGCTAGTTCCAAACATTAACTTTCCACCTTCGTTCTTATTGCTGATAATTAGTAATTAATGTAGCCAACAAAGAGAGGGTTCATATTTTCTAACATTGCGAGGCCGCTCAATTAAGAAAAAAAATAATTGGAGTTGACTACCTAATCCTCAAGTTGTTGTAGAGTAACATTTTAGTTTTCAATTTCATGATTATCAAATCTCAATTGCTCTGATTAATGAAATAAAATTTACAGAAGTTGCTACTTTTATGAACGAAAATTCATTTTAAAATATTTACTCAGTTGTACCAAAGAAAATATTAACATTAACAAAGCAATTAACAAGAAGAGTTGACTTCCTTGGAACAACACATAACATGGCATCTCATTTATTTTTCATAATATGGACAGCCACAATTATGCATTAACACAATCAAAATCCTAGAGTACAATACAATATCATAGATCTATGTTCTTCACACCTCTACAAATCTTGGTACATTATAATATTACAAAAAGGTTTTTTATGGTATGTTTTGGGTTGGCAAAAGGGGCTAGATAAGGGAAAATCACTCTTTAATTTTCCTACATCACTCAAAAACAAATGTCCATCATGTCTAAAGCTAAATTTTCCATCATGAGAGATTCCACTTCTCTTGAGCAGTTCATTTGTGCCGTTGTGTTTGCATTTCCTGCATTGACAAACAAATCAATTAGAATTCTTTTTTAACTATGGGGAACCGAACTTCTATTTTTTTAACCATACAATTTTGCAATGAAGTCTTGCACCAAAACAGTGTAAATATGACATGTTTGACTTATCCCCCTAATAGTAAAGCTGGATCATAAATGAGTTCAATAATAATATACTATTAGGCAATTGAAAGGTATTGATCCTAGATAAATGAAATTACCTTGTATAACATGTTATGTTGAATTATGTGATTGCGTAAAAGTTTATTTATACGATCAGTGAATATAAATTAAATTCGTATTATTACTTAATACGTACCGTAAAAGGAATTCGGCATTGTTTGGTTGAAGGTTGGATTAGAGAACTTCTTGAGAGGGCAAGAAGAAAGTGGAAGAATAGGTATATTTTGGCAATTGCAAATCTCAATCATGTTGCCATCAGGGTCATGGAAGAATAGTTGATCCACAGTTACCCCACCTTCCTTCACAGTAGCTGTGACATACTCAATGTCCATCTCATCCAATCTCTCAATTATAAGATCCATATCTGAACATTGAAATGAAATGTGGTTGTCTTTTGGGTTTATCTTTCCCTTCTTTGTTTGCGCATCTTCTTTTCCTAACAAATGTATTCCAATTCCATGGTTGAACAACCTGAAAAATCAACCCAAATAATCAGATTTATTTTCATTATTCTAGTTTCTTATCTTAAAAGAGTACTGGCACAATGGTAAGAATTGATTTCGCGAGATATAAGGTTATAGATTCAAGACGTGAAGACAACCTCTTGCAAAAAATACAAAATAAGAATACGTGATAATTATAATACACCCAATGTGGTTTCTCTTAGTGCACCAGGCTATTCTTTTTTTTTTTTTTTTTTTTTTTAGTTGTCAAATCATAGAACAAATGCATGTGAAAATAAAAAAGGAATGTGTGTGTTTACAAGGGAAGGACAATTAAGGCATACCAAGCTCCATCAAAGTCAAAAGAAGAGGGTCTCTTGATGAGGACAAAACCAAGAACTTGTTCATAGAATTGGGCAGATTTGGCAACAGATTTGCAGACATAAGAAACATGGTTCAAAGCCAATAAAGGCATCCCGGTTTCCTCTTCATCTGAAGATGTTGTTGATGATGAATCTGATGACCAGTTGAAGGTCGTCTCCTCAGCTAAATCTGTTTTCACAATGTCCCTCCCCATTATACTTGAAATTGAACCTTCAAATATACTTCAACACTCAAAAAGAATTAAGAATGAGTAGTAGTGACAATCTTGGAATTAGTAAATTGAAAAAAAGAATAGTCTTAATTTTCTGTGTGGAACTTTAAGTTGCTAAGCACATATATATATAACCAGAAAGACTAGACAAGGGTATGTGGTGGGGTGGGGGTGCAATTGTACATATCAATCCAACGTTTATCACACGTCAATAAGTCACATACTGTATATCATGATTCATGATCTTATCCACCACTCCCCCAAGTGGGAACAGTAATAAACCCCTCAATATCACCAATAATTATTCTCATCAAAGCAGTATCAAGTTTTAGTTGTCCTTTTTACTCTCGAGTCTTGACGCGGTTGTTTAATTTGTCAAAGCACACGGTTCTTAAGTCATAACTCTCTCGCATACTCCTTTTTCTTTTCAAAAAATCTTGTTGTCTGTTCTTTTTTTGTTCGTAAATTTACACGGCCAACTTATCTAAGGCCTATTATACATATTTTTTGGAAAATAAATATGTAGCAAATTAAAAAGAAACAAATTAGCAAGCTTCTTGTTGATAGTAGCTAGCCTCGATCTTCCGCTATGTTAATTGACAAATTTGTTGACCTCCTGCTATACTAAATTTATCATTATATTAGAAAAGAATAACTAATAGATTGGAGATTTAGAGAATTGTAGTTTCTTGTACATATGGTGTTCGTGGTTGCAACCTTACCCCTAGCATATTCCTAATTCTAAATATACGTAACAAAAAGATCTATATTTAACATAGTTTAAAATTAAGTATGGCAGAGCTTGAACAATTCCTTCTCCTAATATTTATAATAACCCTATTCCGGCGTAGAACTCACAATTTAATTTAAATGATAAATTCTCCTCTACTTATCCTAAAGAGTTGTTTAATATGTGGTATATGATTAATTAATCCTGGTATAAGAAGCTGGATGGTTTTATCCTATGTTTGGTTTGCAAATTCAAATCACTATTATCTAATCCCAGTATGAACTTATGCACAATTTGATGGATAAATCAATAGCAATAACCCTATGGTACTAACTTATCCTTGTATACCTAATCCCGGTATAACTTATTCTTGTACGAAACGATCCTTAAGGGAAAAACAAAAGGATAAAAAAAAAATGAAAGAAAGTAAGTTCACATCCGCATACCATTTCTTGCTTGCCGTTTTAAGGAAGAAGTGGATTGGGTAAAATAGTAACTTTGACCAGAAATGGTGGTATGGATAGGAACATTCCGCCTTAATTAGCAATCTCATATTCAAGTTATGAGGATGGAAAAATTCTGGTCGGCAATATTTTCACTAAGTTCACGTAATCCAATCACACAATTCAAAGTAGTTGAGGTTCCAATGCGTGCACAGAACAAAATATGAAAAAAACCAAAGTACTACTAGTATTTATAGCCTGTTTTGCATTGCTTCTCCCAAGCCAAAAGTGCTTTCTTTTTCTAAAAACGTATTTTTTTTGGATTTCTGAGGTGTTTGGTAAAGGAAAAAAAAAGTACTTTTGGCAGAAGCAGAAGCAGTTTTTCTGCTTTTGGAGATAAACAGATATTTGAAGCTTCTCCAAAAAAGCAGAAGCAGAAGCAGAATCAGTTTACTAATTTTTTCAAGACAAAAATATCCATATAAAAAATTTTTATTTGCCAAACTATCCCTCATTAATTAACCACAAATATCTCAAAATAAAATTATATTTTTCTTTTTCATTTTTTTCTTCTTTCTACGTACTTTTACAAATCCTCTTTCTCTAGGACTAGTTTTTATTTCTAGGTACTTTTCTCAACCCTATACAACCTTTCTCTCTTCCAAAGCTACAACTACAATAACAAATTGCTTGAGTCAATTAACAATTTCTTAAGGTTTGTAATCTTTTTAATTTGCTTCAAATATAATTTTAAGATTGTATTTATTTAGAAATTTTACTGAAAATACAAGTGGTGGATTAGTATACATTGATTCTTGGAGTGATATTTTTAAATTTATTTTGAATAGTTTGTTTTGAAATATTTAATTTATCTTTTAAATGTAAGTAATTATAGAAATCATAATTATGTTATTACTTTGATTTAACTATATTTTTATGGTTCAAAAACTTAAATTTCTACCTTTTACTTTATATTTATATTTAAACTAAGTATTTTTTTAAATTAAAGTCTTTAATGATAAATATTTAATATTATTTTTTTATTTCTAATAATCCAAATGTAAAATGAACTTGAATGTCCTTTCTGTAATTTGTCAGTCAAAAGTACTTTCTTTGTAAAGATTAACCAAACACAAATTATTTATCAAAAGTACTTCTCCAATGAGTTGTCCAAACACAAACTGCTTATTATTTAAAAGTACTTTTTTTAAAAAGTACTCTTGTCAAAAGTACTTTTCAAAATAAGCAAATTTTGGCAGCACTCCCAAACAGGCTCTTAGTTAGCAATTTCGTAGTTCTTTTAAATTTATGCCCAGTTTGGTCATATAATTCTTTTTACTTTTCTTTCAAATTTTCTTTTGAAAACTTGTTTGAGCATAAAATATAAGAGTTTTAGACGATGAGTTTTTAATTAACCAAAAATCATTTGACTAGTTTTATAAGTGTTTAGTGAAAAAAATTTCTTCACACTTACAAAGCTTTAACATTTTTTCAATTAAAGTGCATGTTCAACTTCAAAATATATTCTTTCAACACCACTCCAATTTGTTGTTTCAAATTAGAAAACAACATTGAGTATAGGTGGGTGGAAAATGGAATGGGATCCTATCCAATGAACTTTTGTGCAATATTATTCAATAACTAATAGATTTGTGACACATGTCAATGCATTTAATTCATGGCTAAAACACAACAACTAAAGCTGACAATACTATTTTAAATAAAAAATTAAATAGAAATAGGCTTACACTAACGGAAGTAGCAGCAACATAACGGAAACTTTCATTCTAGTGTCTCAATATGGCCCACTATGTTACTCAAACAGGAAAACAATCTAGAAGAATTATTATCAAAGACAAAATAGAAAAATAAGTGGAGGGAGTGGTGGATACTTTAACAGCCAAAAAGAGTCCATGATTTCATACCTTTTGGAAAAGAGTACTAATATTATCAAAGATATGTACATATCTTTCTAACTAATTATTCTGCAAATGTACTTTTTAATTTTGCCTCTTATTCATTTCTTAAGCAGAAACACAATTTTAATTGAGATCAACTTTGAAGCAACTCTAGAACATTATACTTCTTAACCACAAGGTGACCTTCCCTTCTTTTTCTTACTAACTGTTTTGAATCTAATTGAGTTTAATTATTTTATATTTCTCTTAGTGTACTCTATAATATGTTTACATAAAATATTAGCAAGAACTCATATCTTATACAAGAAGATTAAAGTATTGTTATTCTAATTTGGAATAAGTTTATACTGTTCTAATCTAAAATAATGATGTTTTTTTTCTTTTGTATTCTTTTTCTTTTGAAGTATAATGGACAACTCTGGAGAAAGCATGTGCGAAATTACTCCGGAAGAAATTTTACAAAGTAGCTTTCAAGAGCCAATAGATTTTGAGCCTAAGCTTGGTCATGAGTTTGACAGTGATGAAAGTGCAGTGAACTTTTATAATGCCTATGCAAGAAGGGTCGGTTTTAGTATTCGCAAAGAATATGTGAACACAAATAAGAAATTGGGTTATGTAACATCACGAAAGATTACATGTTTCAAGGAGGGTTTTCGTGGGGATGATAATCGAAAATATCAAGCTAAAAATCCACGAAAAGAAACCAGAACAGGATGTCAAGCTCATATTGTTATTACTCGTCAATCATCTGGAAAGTACCATATTACTAAGGTTGAATTGGAACATAATCATCCTCTCGTTCCACCGACGATGGTTCACATGTTGCCATCACATAGAAGGATAAATGTTGCGCAAAGTCATGAAATTGATTTGGCAGAGGATGCTGGTTTATTTGCTAAAGCGACATTTGACTTTATGAGTCTCCAAGCTGGTGGTCGAGAGAATTTGGGTTACACTAAGTTAGATCATAAGAACTACCTTCGAACCAAACGACAAAAAGCTATGAAACAAGGAGAAGCTGGTAAATATACGTATCCATTCGTATTATAATTTCTTATTTTTAGAAAACTTTTGAATGTAACATTTTTATTTTAGAAAATTGTGCATATAAGATTCTTTTTTTTTCCCTCCAGGATTACTGTTAGAATATTTTGAGAAGAAGAGAACAGAAGATCCGTCTTTCTTTTTTGCGGTGCAGTTGGATGTTGATGACATGATCACAAACATATTTTGGGCAGATTCTAAGATGATATTAGACTGAAATTTTTGGAGATGTGCTTTCATTCGATACAACTTACCAGACAAATAGAGAGCGCAGACCTTTGGCTAGTTTTGTTGGATTGAATCATCATAGAAAAATGACTATTTTTGGAGGTGCATTGATGTATGATGAGACTTCAGAGTCATTTCAATGGTTGTTTGAAACTTTTCTTAGAGCGATGTCTGGGAAAAAACCAACAACAATTTTTACGGATCAAGATGCTGCTATGAGTAAGGCCATCTTATTCGTCATGCCTGAGGTTCATCACAGGTTGTGTGTCTGGCACATGGAGCAAAATGCAACTAAGCACCTCAATCAAGTTTATAAGAGGTATGCTTCTTTTCGTGGTGATTTTAGAAAATGCATTTATGAATAGGATGATGAAGGAGAATTTATTAATGCTTGGAATGCTATGCTTGATGATTATAATCTTCATGAAAATGAATGGTTGCGAGGAATATATGCTTTGAGAGATTTGCTGCATATAGAAAGCAAACCTTTTCTGGTGGCATGAATAGTACACAATTGAGTGAGAGCCTGAATGGTAATTTGAAGGATTACTTGCAATCTGATTATAATCTGGTACAATTTTTTAAGCATTATGATCGAGCCATCGAGGATAAGAGATATAATGAGTTGCAAGATACTTGTGATGCATCACAATGATTGCCAGTATTAAAAGCAGAGGTTCCTTTACTGGCTCATGCTAGAGAGATTTATACGCCGAATATTTTTGTAAAACTTCAAGATGAATATATGAAGTCCTTATCAATCAAGGTGAATGAATATAAGGAAGATAACTTGTCCATTATGTATAAGGTTAGCAAGTATGGGCATGCTCGAGAGCAAATTGTAAATGTGTCAGAGTTAGATCATATATCTTGTACTTGTATGAAGTTTGAGTCGATGGGTATACTTTGTTGTCATGCAATAAGAATTCTTGATGTGATAAGAGGAGCCAATGAAATTCCAGCTAAGTACATTTTGAAAAGGTGGACAAAAAATGCTAAAGCCGCGAATATTAAAAAATTTGATGGGCAAGACATGGAGATCAAGGATTCAAAGCTGACTGCTATGAACCGTTATAGAATCCTATGTCCTGTATTTGTTAGAATGGCAGCAAAAGCTTCTGAAACAGATGAAGGCTATAAGCTAGCGGTAGCATGTGCAAATGAGTTCAATTTAAAGTTAAAGCAAATTATGGAGACGACAGTTCCATCACATTGTACTAGTGCTCCACCAAGAGATCCACCAAAAGAAAATAGTGACAGAGATCTCCTATCTCGAGCTAGAAATTTAAAGAAGAAAGAAAAGGTACAACGCATAAAAAAGAGGATCAAAAGTTCCCCTGAAGTGAACTCAAAACAGAAGAAAACTCGGGGAAAAAAGTCAAGTTCTCTTACCCAAGATAGATCGCCAGTCAATCAGGTATAAATCATACTTTATTTTTTCAATTCATGATTAGGATATTTCATATAGTCTTCATTTTTTATGATATTAAGCACTTAAACTGTTTTGTATTTTTTTCTTGCTCGTAGGATTCAACACCAAAGGGATATACTTTTTACAACTCCGATTTAACTGTCTCTCAAAGTATGAGTCATGCTAACTTATCCCAACATTCCGAGTGTTTACTTTCAAGGACCTCTTGTAGCTTTACTCAATTGCTTACGGTAATATTGACGCAATTTTTTTTATTTAATAAGTATTATATTAAATATATAAATTTTAAATTAACTTCAGTCTATTATTTTTTATAGGAGCCTTTATGTTTTAGTGATATTGGACATGCACCAGATTCGAATTTTGTTCGTCAAGATCAGGTTCATCTTAATTTTAAATGAAGTTTATGTTTTTAACTTTTTTTATTGTAGACATTCTTTCTATTAACGTAGAAAAATAATTTATATTTTGTAGGCAAATCTTTTTGAGAGGCAAGGAGCACAGATGTTTCAAGATAAAAATTTCCATTTTGTTTCTAGTTATTTCTTGTTATTATTTTTATGAGATTAGACATGTCATTGAATGTCATAACACCTTTCGAACTAACAGTATTAGCATGATCTATTTCATATGAATATGATTATTCAAAAAAAATTATGTCAATGTGAAACAATTGCACACGGATTTTATGTCTTATTTGCTAAAAGAATTAAAGAGAAGGTCAATTCAGAAAGAAAAAGATTCACATTCAAAGATAAATTAGGAAGTGCACATGGTGGGT
Source organism: Petunia axillaris subsp. axillaris (assembly GCA_029990575.1). Classification (NCBI taxonomy): domain Eukaryota; kingdom Viridiplantae; phylum Streptophyta; class Magnoliopsida; order Solanales; family Solanaceae; genus Petunia; species Petunia axillaris. Next base: position 30,970,316 of record JARKNS010000010.1, on the reverse strand, counting down.
CCTACGTGAAATAGTAAGTTGTGAAATAGAATGAAAGTTTCGTTATGTTGCTGCTACTTCCGTTAGTGTAAGGCTATTTCTATTTAATTTTTTATTTAAAATAGTATTGTCACCTTTACTTGTTGTATTTTAGCCATGAATTAAATGCATTGACATGTGTCACAAATTTATTAGTTATTGAATAATATTGCACAAAAGTTCACTGGATAGGATCTCATTCCGTGGAGAATACAGTTGAGAGGAATCTGTTAAAATGTGTACATTAATACCTACGTTACGCCTTTTAAGTCCCCAACCAAACGGCCCCTAAATGGTCAAAAATTTCAAACAATTCACATTATGTTTTTAACATTATGTGGGTGTTTTCTTCTGTTTTTGCATATGATGTTTATGTGCTTATTCATTCTCTTGCAGGCAGCACGTTCTTCTAAATGTTCCTGTGGAGTGTGGACTTATAAATGTTATGCATGTTCTTTAAAATGATTTAATTATTTTATTTTTCTTTCACCTTTTTCTACATCATGACCAGGTTCCGTTGACTGTTGACTTATAAATGTTACTAGTTTCTAACATGTGCTTTGCACGTGTGTTTCATTTGACGTAGTAAAAATAATATATAGCTGAAATATAAAAGTAATGCTGTATTTTATTGTAGAAGCGAGCAACTTTAGCCGATAATATATATGACTATATTACTTACTATTTAGAAAAACAACAACAAAATATAGAACAATTACGGATTTTGAAATTTGTGATGCATTAATTCAAGTAACATGTTCGACGGATTGTGATACCACATTAAACGTTAATAGCAAACAATCAATTTGATAGTCATACCAAATAATAAAGTGTTAGAAAGCTTTACATCCATCCTTGCATACAAAGTGTATAAACATAATATTCACCGCAACAGAAAGTGTATCTATTCCATCGACTTTTAGCTCATTCAGTATTTGTTTCAAATGATAGTGCTCTGCATCCTATTAAAAAAAAAAATTGTGAAGAAGTAAAGAATTCGATTCACACGATTATGAAGGGTTAAATTGGAAGGAGAAGAGGGAATTAAGAGAATATCAAGGAAGGAAAGCAATGATTACAACTCCATTAACCGATGCTGAAAGATACAGTAAAAACCAGCGGGATGAATCAAGATGTGTTCATTTATTTTTGACATTTCATTCAATATAAACATTAATATTGCAGTCCGTTTAGATTATGGGATGACTTCTCAAATTCATCGCCATTTGAGATCATCAAAGAGAAGAGTTTGATTAATTTATCGGTTTAAAAAGGATAATATTTTGGAAGGACGTGACGTTTCAATCCATAGCAACGTTTCAATCCATAGCAATCTGACTTGAATATGACCACTCAAATTAACTAACACAAGAAGTCTTTCAATCCTCCAGCTTCTATACAAATTTAGTTCATTTTAGCAACGTCCAAGAAAGCCAAAGCCCTTCTTAATGGATGGCATCATTAAAAGCTACCCATCTGAAAAGGTTTCATATTTATGGCCATATATATGAATGGCTCTCACATTCTTTGATCTTAGCCAAAAGGCAGAGAAAGGTATAATCGCTCTAACATTCCGTTTCTTCTAATTATACATTTCTTTTTCATTATTGCTATTTTTGTTTATCTTTTTAGAATTTATATTTAATCTTGCTTAATTTATTAATATAGCTATGTAATGTGAATTTACATCTTTGTAGAGTTTTTTATCTTGTAAGATGATTTTTAATGGGCAATATGGTCTTTTGACTTTACAACTTATGGGGCTTCCCACTTATAGAGTAGTAGTAGATGCATGTTCTTTAAAATGATTTAACTGTTTATTTTTCTTTCACCTTTTACTTTTTATGTGTAAAAATGATGTTTTCTCCATTACAAGTTATTGAACTTGTTGAATTTGTGACCTTCCGAAATATTTGTCACTATTCCGCTAATGGCAAAATTTTAATAGGCTCTAATTAATATAATATACAAATTTATATATCTTCTAATTGAGAATTATAGACAAGTAAGGTGGCATAGCTCTTTGGCAAGAATTCATCACTTTTTGGCCATTTTCAAGCCTTTCCTCTTTTGTCTCTCCACGTCCTCTTTTTCCTTCTTTTGTTTAATAATTGGAAAGTCATTTCTTTAATTTCCATCCAATTAATTACATTTCATTATTGTGTATAATTGTGGTTTGTAGTGATAATTCAAACGCTTCCTCATTAAATTTCTAAGTAAATGCACATTAACTCTGTAGTTACAATCCAAACGTTTCCTCATAAAAGATTTTAAGCAATGCACATTCTATGACTTCTGTTTATAAAAGTCACCCTTTCCTTATCTTTGTGTCAAATGAAATATTTGTTTACAAAGTTTTAGTTCAGCCTCTTAGCCAATCATTTTCTCCCTCCTCATTCGCAAGTTTTGTTAGTAATACAATAATTTTCGTTCTTCTGGCTCATTCAATCTTCTCCCTTCATTCTCATATTTTTTTATTGGATAAATTGATTTTTTATTTTCTTGCTTATTCATGTATATGTAGTCTATATTTGTTGTTCAACATCATCTAAATATTTCTTTTTTCTTGTGCTTTTTTTTATTAGAAAGCATCATCAAAGACAGCTCTGACAAAGCACAAAAGAGATGGACATCGGATGTAGGTGATACTTCTATTGGGAGTAAGATTTGAATTTTCTAGATTTACTTTTTGTATTATCTAGGTAGATGAATTCAAAAGAAAATCTAAAATAGTTTTGCACTTTCTAGGTAATAAGTATAATCTACAAATAGTTCTAGAGTTTATTAGTTTTTGTAATAAATAATATAATGTAAAATACAAGTTTGAACTTAATGTATTCCTCGCTATTCCATTCTCTTTGTGCTTTATAATATTATCAAAGACACCACCTTATATTGCAATAACTTCTAATTTATGTAGATCAATAAAATGATAAAGCTTTCACCGAAAGTGTTGTTCGAAGATTCAAAAGTAGTTTTCTTATCCAATATTTGTGTAACTTTGTCATTTTTGGATGTGACATTATTTGTCACCAATAGAAGTGTGATAGTTGGGAATTAAATAATGCTTCAAAAATACAGCGAAGTTAAATTTATCAAATAATAATTCACTAAAAAAAGTACTTATAATCATTGATACATTAAATGTTTTAAGTAATCGTGCGACACCTGGTAAGGTACAACTCTTTTTTTTTTTTTTTTTTGGCCATTTTCCACCCTTTCTTCTTTTATACATGGCTTTCTAGATATTTTGATTGTTTACTTTTCAGCTATTTCCCTATAATTAATGTGTGTTTATGTGTAATAAACCACTGAAGTATTTTTGTTTTATCACATGTCCCCGAAGGAACAACCACTGAAGTGCAATATCCATGTATTTGCTACTATTTGTATGCACGTTCTGAAGGATTATACATAATCCAAGAACATACAATTTGTCCAGGGTCTAACCGTATTTGTTTCACTAGTCTACAATACAATTACATGTATAGAACACGAACTGTAAAGATTTAGCAACAGTTTAAGTCGTACCTGTTACAGAAGTCCGTTCCAATTTCATAGAAGATGACTCTGTTCTCCTAGGGAATCTTCCATTGAAGTTCTTCAACACATGAAGGAGAGAGTTCTTTATTAGAGTGCTGGAAAGAAGAGGAGAAAGTTTCTTTCTTTTTACATGCAGAAAAGAAACGCAGTGAAAAGATCCAATCCTAAAAGATTGGGACTTCCCTTTTATATTTGAAGTGAGACACCTTTTCATTAAATAATTTCCTAATAGGTGTGTCTTTTCAAATAAAATAAATATATAAAATATATTTATATTTATTTATATATTTAAATATGGATCCGGGTTGACCCATATGGGTGCCCGTATCCAATTTCCAACACGTTCTACTTTTACAGTTTACAACTCTAAATATTTGGGTTTTCTTCTCATTTCCTATAATTAATGTTTATTATTATTATTCAATGTATAGAGATGTAATGACTCCAAGTAGTAGTATTTATTTTACGTTACACTCAACTCTTCTCCATTAAATTTTTTATGAATATTAATTTAATGTATATTGAATGTGGTATTTATTTGGAATGTCAAATACATTCTTTAGGCTTTGTACATATAAGTCATACAAACATCATGAATTAGCCATTCATACAATTTTGTAATTCTTCTACTGCACCTTTAGTTACCCTTACTCCCTTCCCTTTCTTTCTCACATAGATAATTTATTTTCTTTCATTTTTTCATACATGTTAAAAACTTTTTCTTTATCTTTACTGCTGCATTTTTTTATTTCTTAACCGTGTATTTTGTTTTGTTTCTTATTAAGTGAGTATTTTGACATGATAATATATTTAGGTTGGTAAGCGGAGGAATTCGAGGAAATAAACACCAGTGAAAATAGTAAAAAGAGAGGAAGCAGCAGGAAAAAAAATAGATGTGTAAAGCTAATAGCAACTTGAGTAACAGAGTAAAAAATGCACCTATATGCACTTATTAGAATAAAAAATTGTTCACATATGTTGTTTATGCATAACCTATTTCTTTCCTTTTCTTCTTTTGCATCCCGTTGTTTCTCGATGAAACTGCATGTTGAAATTTCAATCTTAGCATCTTATATATTATCTTTGCCATCCCAATCCGTTTTGGATGAACTTTTAGATACCTAGACAAAGATAAAAATAATAAAAGTACTTAATTTAACAATAACGAAGGAAAAAGGGTTCGAGACCACATAATATTCTTTTGCTGACTGAGGTGTTCAGAATTTCAAATTTTTTGGATGAAGCAAGACAAAGTGAGGATATATGGATTTAAATGTTCTGCAAATATTGGCTTGAAGCTACAACCACTCTTTCGGCGACATGAAGTCTTATGTGCATGTAGTATTTTTTTTCCTTCTAATCTCTTTTTCTTTTTAGTTAGAGCACTTTGAATTTATAGGAAAAGATGATGAGAGCCTTTTAATTAGAAAAAAAAATTAATTTTTGAAAAGTAGGCATAAAATTAGAAGTAAATTAAATGAACGCTATAGCATAAAGTGGGGATTGAGTAAATCATGTGTGGAGTAACGGGAACAAAAATTTGAAATCAACAAAGTGAAAAAGGAAAAATGAAAATATTCCATACGAATTCCTTCGAATTTGAAATTTATAATTTCAAAAGAGTAATTCTTACCGTTTGTTTCATAGATAGAGTTGGCTAAAATGGGAGTTTCCAGTATAATGCTTCCTCTTTTACTACTTTTTTATTTTACTATTTTAAAAGTAAAACAAAATTATGAGAAGATACACAATTATATATATACAAGGAAAAAATTTGTTATCAAAACACATAAATTGAAATCACGTACAAACATTGTTGAACCCCAAAAATTACCCTTTCTTTAAGAAAAGATAGGTTTCGGGTATAATATTCAACAATATGGGACTCCAAAGGGCTTTCTTTGGAGTCGCCACCTAATTTAGGAGAATTAGGAACGAATTAATTAAATAGTGCGTGCAAGCACTCCGTTTTAAGGAAGTGGTCTATTTCAGAGATTCTAAGTAAGAAGTTCAATTACTTTCGAAAGAAGGTTTCAATTTGAAAGCACTTTCGAAAATCCCTAAATACGGTTAATCCTTCGGTTTTCACAAAATAGCTCTATAAATGCAAGTTTATAAAATTTAGTTCAAAAGCTTTAAAACTAATGCTAAAATCTAAGATTGTAATAAATTACACTTTAAATAAATATGAATTTAAATGTAATAATAATAAATGCATTTTGGGAAGAGATAAGAAAATTAATTAACATGGAGAAAATCTCAATTGAAGTTGCAATTTAAGGGATTTGAAGCAAAGTTACTACTTTTATTATTTCCAAATTTTATTGCACGCACTATTTAACTAAAAGGTTCAAAATTCCTAAATAAGATGGAAATTCAAAAGAAATAAATATTCGCAAAATAACTCAATAAATAAATAAACATTCATTCATAAATCAATCAAATAAATAATTCTACAATGATTATCTACGGGGAATTCCTATAGACATGCAATTTCTAAGGATGGGAAAAGAGGAGATTGAGAAGAAGCACCCGGAAATTGATAAACTCATGGGAGCCTTGAATTCATTTAATTTTATATAATTATATGCCCATGAGCCTAAGTTAGAATAGGCGGCTCAACAAAGCACTTTCTATGATCTTTACTTCTTGAATCTTGAGCTCGGATTCGACCCCAATGTGACTCCAATGCAATTGACTATCCCCATTTGAGTTTTAACCGAACTCTTGCAACGCAGTGAAAAGGGCAAGGAATCTGGAAAAGCAACTCGAACACGACTCTAGCGAGGTCGACGATTCGAACAAGCTCGACGACTCGAATAGTGAAACTACGACACAAATGATAAAGCGATAACACGACACCAATGCCAGGAACCCAACAGAAAAATAGTAACACTATGTGTATTTGAAGAAAACTTAAAAACTAAAAAAACAATGTAGGTTCTGCCGTTTTTTTGAATGCCTACCCCCTCACCCAAAAAACATAGAAGCTGAAAATTTATACCTGTTACTAGGGTTTTCCGATCCCTTTGATTTTCCTAACGACCCCTTACTTGTTCCCATTGCTCTCCTTGTGAGACAAGGGTGAAATGGTCTAATCTCTTCAGGGATCCGACCGTTTCATCCTTATCTCTAAGGAATTTGAGTGCTTGAAAGTTTGAGGGGTCGGATTGGATTCATTCAAAATCCACGGCTAAGATCAATGCTCGTACTGGAGAGAGGGAAAAGAATGGGGACCAGAGAGTACGGATTCTTGGATGTATTAGAGGGTTTGGAGGGAATTTGAGGATCAATCGCGGGTCAAGGGAAAAACGTCGCGGGTCAAAAATTGGGATTCTAGGGTTAACGGGTTAGGGAAATTCTGAAGTGGGTAAGGGAGTAATAGGCAAAAATTGGGTGTGGGCCGGGTTATGTAATGGGCTGATGGGCCAGGGAGATGTAGTGTGTGTTGTATGTATTGTATATGTGGGCCTTGCATGAATGGACTGGCAATTAGGACTAGGAGCGATTTTAGCCTCTTTTAGATAAATTAATTGAAATTTAGGCAATTGCACGGGGTAGGCTAGAGAGGCTAAGTATTACGATTTTACCCTTTTTATCAAGATTTCAATTATTTCACTTTTAAATTTATAAATTGACTTTATTTTAAATGATTAGATATCTATTAAACTTTCGGGACAAAATTTGGTGTCAACAGCTGCCCCTCTTTACCCGGAAAAGGATGAAAGAGTTTTTAGGGTAAAGAAGTTGACGAAAAAGCCAATTTTGTCACGATAAAGCAAAAGACTTTTGATTCCAAGAACCAAAAGGCGAGGCTTATGGCCGAACTCCGGTCTTCGAGTTGCCTACATATCTCGGGCTGAAAGAGAATCAGGCCATATGTAGTTCAACGACACTTAGACATGAAGACTCGCACGATTGACAGAAAAGGACGCACGAATAGGAAAGAATTCAAACTGACTCCTAATCCGGAATGAAAGATTAGGTAAGAACTTGCTTGGTCGAGTGCGATTTTTCAGATCCTCGTTGACGAGTCTAGCTCATATCAACGATTGCCCCAGTTCACTGCTAAGAAAAAGTTCCACGTTATGCTCCAAATGCTGTTGCGGTGCTGCTAAAGTCCTGTAATAAACTCGACAAACGGTAAGCGAACAACTGCTAATAAAGCCTGATAATCAAAAGTAAAGAATGATCAAATATTGATGATACAGATGTGCAAGTGTGGGTTGCGATAGCATTGATAAGTTGTCCTCCAATCAACTGGCAAAGCAATAAAGCAAGTGCGAAGGCATAATGCAAAGTATTTTCAACAATCTTGACAAATCAACTGGCAAGCCGGTCGGGCATGGAGCAAGGAGGGTCTTGGGGTTGACTGTCGAACAAATCAGCTGGCGAATTGGTCCGGCACACAGCAAGGAGGGTCTCGGGACTGACCTGTTAACCTGTTAAACTAAAAGTAAAGCAAGTCATAATATAAAGCAAGTGTAAAGTCATAATTGAAAGCAAGTGCAAGGCAATTTGAACATCTTGACAAATCAACTTGCAAGCCGGTCGGGCACGCAACAAGGAGGGTCTTGGAATTGATTGTCTACAAATCAGCTGGTGATCCGGTCCAGCACAAAGCAAGGAGGGTCTCGGGGCTGACATGTTAACCTGTTAAACTCAAAGTAAAGCAAGTCATAATATAAAGCAAGTGCAAAGTCATAATTGAAAGCAAGTGCAAGGCAATTTGAACATCTTGACAAATCAACTGGCAAGTCGGTCGGGCACGCAGCAAGGAGGGTCTTGGAATTGATTGTCTACAAATCAGCTGGCGAACCGATCCAGCACGAAGCAAGGAGGGTCTCAGGACTGACCTGTTAACCTGTTAAGCTAAAAGTAAAGCGGTTCATAATATAAAGCAAGTGCAAAGTAATAATTGAAAGCAAGTGCAAGGCAATTTGAATATCTCGACAAATCAACTGGCAAGCCGGTCGGGCACGCAGCAAGGAGGGTCTTGGGGTTGATTGTCTACAAATCAGCTGGCGAACCGGTCCGGTACGAAGCAAGGAGGGTCTCGAGACTGACCTGTTAACCTGAAAAGTAAAACAAGACGTAATACAAAGAAAATGCGAAGGCATAATTTAAAGCAAGTGCGACGACATAATTTAAAGCAAGTGCAAAGAAAAGCAATGCGGGAATGTAGAGCAATGCAAGAGCCATTTGGGCGAATCAATAGGTGAGATAGTCCAACAAAGGGGATCCTCGTAGCCGATGGTCAACCTGAAAGAGTAAAGCAAGGCGTTAATTTCTAAAGCAAGTGCGAAGACATAATTCAAAGCAAGTGCAAAGAAAAGTAGTGCGGGAATGTAGTCGGTGTGATAGCCATTGATAAATCAATTGGCGAGACAATCCGGCAAGGATGGCCTTGTGCGGATTATCATCCGAAATAAAGCGATGCCATATTTGGCTTAGTTTTGAAAACACAAAACAAGCCTCGGCTTTGTCGCCTATTAGGAATTAAAGTCATAGGGGTAGAAATGCCGCCTGTTCGGCTATAACTCATGACAAAGCATAATGCTTTAAGTCATGAAAAGGCAATGCGACGCAATCTGCAAGGCAACTTTGGATGTGCGTTCAATAAATTATTCATCCATAGTGCAAATGATCATTTCATTGCAAGCTTTCATGTTCCTGCTCTCAAAGAAAATTTTGTTAGTTTTGGGCAGGGGTGTTTGATTTGTGCTGATTCATCTTGAACTTGTTGTCGCTGCTCCCTCGTTCTTCTTCAGACTTGGGCTTGCAAATTATACTCAGAGACTTGATTTATGAACTCAATATTGTATAATATTTCAAGATAGAGGCAAAGTAAAGTAATTAGGTAAAATAGTAAGCAAGTAATTACTGATATGCAAATGAAAAGTTTATAATGCAAATAAAGTTTCTGCTTTAACTCAAACTCATGACATATCTCGAAACAATCTGAACGTCCTTTGTATTTGCAACTTGTGCTAATCTTGAATACTTTTAGAACTTTGCCGCTTCATCCTTTGATAAGCAATACCAATTTTGCAAAATCTGCCCCAGTTATAATCTTTATGCCTTCGAACTCTTTTGCAAAATTTGCCCCAGTTTCTATCTTCCATATCTTCAATTCATCTTGCAACATTTGCCCCAGTTGCTTGCCTTAGGGGAAACTAAAAATTTTAATATTATGGAGTCGAGCCCGTTAAGAGCGCCTACGTATCCCTCCACGGGAATCAGACTGTGCGTAGTTCTGCTTCCATAAAGATTTTCGGGGAAAATATGGCAATCTAAGTAAGAAGCCGCATCCGAATTGGAAAACCTACACATCTGCCCAGATGCATGGTTCGGAATTACATCATAAAAGATAAACAAGCCTAAAGTGTTACAATATTTTGACCGAATCCGACGGGGACTGCCTACTTATCCTGTTGCCATTCCAGGAATCAGGTCAGAAGTAGTTCAAAAATACATAAAAGAGGAAATAGGGGATTCATGTGCTAGTGCAACCGAACTCTATATGAGTTGCCTACGTATCCCGCCTCGGGAATCAGGTTACGCGTAGTTCGCAATACATCAAAGATTACATTCGGACCAATGCTAACTTGCGGTTGCTTCAGACATAGTATCTTTTGACGGCATCTGCGTTGATTACCTTTGGCCAAACTTGATTATAAATATCTGCCAGGATTAGTGTTCTTCCACATAATGACATTGCCAACTTGGCGCAAATTTTCCCGTTGTTTCTTCTTAATTAGGAAAGAGCTTCTTCAACACTAATTGCCCCAGTTTGAAGTAAACTATTCAAATCTTCTCTTTGCGCATTCAACATCTTCCAACTTATCTTCTTGAATGGTTTCTCAAATAAAGGACTTCCATTCGTATAGACAAACTGCTTCAGCTTTAATTGCTGGCAAATAAAGTTGCCCCAGTTTGAAGTTCTAACGGTAATGTAATCTCCAAAGAGTGCAAAAAGTAACCTTCCATTGTATCATCCTTAAATCGTTCAGCTGTTTCGTTATAGATCACAAGCCAAGTTCAAGCAGGTTTTGTTATTTTTAATTTGAAATAATAGTAAGTATATTAATCAAAAGCAAATAATAAAGCCCATGAATAATTAAAGTATAGCAAAATAATAAGGTAGGAATGCAGTGCATTTGTTTATTCAAAACCTAATTTAGGGAGGCATACAACATAAAAGTAAACATGCAGGATTTAAAAAAAGTTATTTGAAAGACAGAGACATAAACATAAAGCAAAACACAGTTCAGGGCCTCAAGCTGACTGTGATGCCAAAACAAAAATAACGAGTTCATTCATCAAGTCTCTTTTGGACCACAAGTCCAATTAGCCATCACATCACTTGGTTCAGCATTCTGCACATGTGGCTCTTTCTCAAAATCTTCAATAGTTGCACTGCATTTCAATCCATCATTCAAGAATAGGCTGCCAACGCCTTCAATCAAATTCTGCATGGCCATTTCTGGTGCTTGGACAAATGACTGGTTCAATGGTAAAAGAGGCTGTAGCATGACACTAGTCAGCTTCTTCTCAGACTCTACCTTTTCCATCTTTCCTTCAGTGGGGTTGACACCTAGGCCAAAAGTTCCCTCATTCTTTGGCAACAGAGTTAGTGCTTGCTTAGGTACCTTAAAAGCAATATTATCAACCTTTACATCATAGATAGAGACTATGGTGCCCTTCAGATTTGGTTTTTCCTCAAGAGAAATCATATTAACTGCATTGTTACCATGATTGGGAAGAGGATTATCATGCACATTTGGCTGAGTGCCGGTGAGTTGAATGGTGTCTTCTTTGATTAAACCCTCGACCTTGTCTTTGAAAGTATAACATCTCTCAATATCATGGCCGGCTGCCCCTGGGTGATAAGCACAGTGCTTATTTGCATCATACCACTTTGGAGGTGGGTTTGGAGTGTTATCAGGGATAGGCTGCACAACTCCCGCATTTCTTAATCTCTCAAAAAGCTGGCCATATGACTCGGCTAGGGGAGTATAGGTTTTGGTTGCTCTCCTTTCGTAATTCTGATTAAACCCTTGCACATTGGGACGAACAGGAGGACGAGGCTGGTAATTCTGGGGTGCTTAAAAATTTGGCTGACGAGGGTACTGATTAGGTGCATGTGCTCTAGGTTGGTAGTAATTTGCTTGTGCTTTGTAACCGGATAAGGAACATGTGGCATCTGGTAGTAGTGTGGTAATTTGGGTAATATGGGCTTTGGTAGATGGGAAAAGCAAACGAATTGTCAAAATTCAACTTTCCAGCCGGTGTACGCTCGATGTCTCCCACAACAGCTCCCACTTCATCTTTCTTCTTTTTGTTAAAGCCATTACCAGTCCCAGACTGGATTTCCTTACTTGTAGCTTGCAAAGCGGCCAAATTTGTGATCCTACCAGATTTCAAACCAGCTTCATACATCTCCCCTGTTTTCACTAGATTGGCAAAAGTAGAGTTAGTCATGGATGCCATTCGATCATAGTAGAATTCATCCAATGTCTCGATGAAAAACTCTTCCTCACTCATGGGAGGCTTAACTTTGGCAGCCTCACTCCTCCAACGTACCGCGTATTCCCTAAAGGTCTCGGTCGACTTCTTCCTAAACCTTGCAATAGCCAACCGATCTAATGGTATTTCAGCATGGAAACCAAAACGCTCCATGAAGTCGTGAGCCATACTCCTCCAGTTAATCCATTTTGAGGGATCATGCTCGGAGTACCAGTCTAAAGCTTCGCCTTCAAGACTATGAATGAATAATTTCATACGGAGCTCTTCATTCTTCCCCACTCCCAAGGTTTCACAGTACCTTCTCAAATGGGCTTGGGGGTTGCCTTTGCCATGAAACTTAACAAACTTTGGTACTTTGTACCCTTCTGGGTATTCAATCCCAGGACGAACACACAAGTCTTCATATTCTAGACTTTCCTTGTCCTTGCCTTTTGATGCTTTGCTAAGAGCACTCATCACCCAACCTTGTACTTTTTTCTCCAAATCTTCACCCCCATCGACTGCTTTTTCGGCTCTTCTAACACCATTTTGAAACTTCACATAAGGAGGATTGGTGCAATCATCAATTTGCACAATAGGAATATCTTGCCCACCAGATACCGCCACTTGGACTAATGGTGCGGATGGATTTTCAGTATAAGCTTGCGGGATGGGTTCATTTTGGTAAGTGGAGGTTTGGTATGGATATGGAGTGTGTGTCTGATAATAAGTATTGGCAGTGTGCGGGGTGTATGATGGGTATTGTTGATGTGATGGGCAGATGGGTGGTCGGTTGATTGTTTGGCTAGATTGAGCGTTATTTGGAGGTGGAGCTTGGACAAGTGGCAAGTTGCTTTGGTGGACTGGTGCTTTTAGAGAATTGTGGGTGTTCAAAGGTGTGTTCATATTGGTGACCCCATCAATTGAGTTCAGAGATTGCCCCAGAGATTGCCCCATTTGACCCAGAGAGTGGGATGCATCGGGCCCACGCAGCAGCGTGTTTTTAGGAGTTTGCCCTCTTACCGCAGCCAGTTCATCTTTTAGCATCTGTTGTTCCTTAGCCATTTCAAGAATCAGTTCATCTTGAGCAATAATGACATTTCCTCTTGATGATTCAGGAGTTGCAAGATTTTTCTCGGTATTGCGAGGTTCATCATCTATTCCAGTCATTGTCAGTTGTGGAAATGTGTACCAGTATGCAGATTGGTCTTTTGACCTTGTGTAATAGGAGTGATCGGCCAGCTTAAATCAGCACAAATCAAACCTCTGTTTTGGGGATAAACAAAACAAAAGAAAAAGTTCAAAAGTAACCATGTTAGTTTGCATGTCATTGGCAAAATTGCACACAAATCACGTACCGCGCATCACGTAGCGCTTTGCATTTTAAACAAGTTGACATGTGGCAAACACAAGTAGTTGAGCGTAAATAAAAATGCAAGCGCATCCTACCCTGTACGGGGCCTCTTTGTGCCAGAGGTGGGCCTAAGACGCCAAATAGGTGATAATGAAAAGTAGTCCAAGCCGGTTTTGCAATAATCGAATTTAGAGTAAGTGACAATAACAGTAATAATAATTTCTCTTTCATTATAACTTGATTTTGAGTACATCATTGTTACATAAAAAAAATAGAAAGTGCCAGACATAATTTAAATACATCGTTTTGAGTACAATGAAAATATAAATAACTGCTATAACTACACTGCATCAGGCTCGAGGAGGCAATGAAACTGAAGTGTGGGCCTGGTTAGGGTCAATCCTTGCTTGCTTGCACAATCGGTATAATTTCTGACATCTGGTCCCAAATGTGGTTTACATCCAAAGACTTGCTTGAATCAAACATCGATCAAATGGATCGAACGTCTTATCGTCCTTTCGACGTCTCTTGCCCCAACTTGTTATCTTCTTCCAAGTATCTTCACAATTTCAACTTGATGACTATTTGAAAGACCTCTTGAATTCAAGTGTCTTCTAGTCTACAAAATTAATAAAAGTATTCTAAATTTAATTAATTGCAAAACTTGGCTTGGACTGGAAGTTCCTTTATCACATAAACACATAATATGCACTGTTGTTGGGTTTAAACCCGTCAACGAAAAAGGCGGTTTTCCTAACTATGGAGGCGGTACCAAGGACCGGGTCCAATCTAAGACTTATGCATGCATGTTCCTAACGAAAACTCTAGAGTGGGTTTACTAGACACAAGGCTGTTTTGAGTGGCAAGCGGTCACGCGGTAGTAAAACTATCCGCTCACCCCGCAGGTACGCGCACTCTTTCTTAAAGGGTTTTTTGTAAGTTGCGGGTGTATATGCATACACCTCGCGGGTATAAGTAACCATGAAGAAGCTCCCAGGAGTGGCGAAATATGAACGGAATGCCAGTTTAATATGTGCGCAAATAAAAGTGTAGTGACATGCTTTGAGTGACAAACAATTGCAAATAATCAAATTAACTAATCATGCTATTGTTTTGCAAATAATAAACAAATAAAGAGTTATCTTGTGAAAACCTTGCGGTTAGAACCTTAAGGTAATCCCCAGCGGAGTCGCCACGCTGTTGAACTCCAAAAATTACCCTTTCTTTAAGAAAAGATAGGTTTCGGGTATAATATTCAACAATATGGGACTCCAAAGGGCTTTCTTTGGAGTCGCCACCTAATTTAGGAGAATTAGGAACCAATTAATTAAATAGTGCGTGCAAGCACTCCGTTTTAAGGAAGTGGTCTATTTCAGAGATTCTAAGTAATAAGTTCAATTACTTTCGAAAGAATGTTTCAATTTGAAAGCACTTTCGAAAATCCGTAAATACGGTTAATCCTTCGATTTTCACAAAATAGCTCTATAAATGCAAGTTTACAAAATTTAGTTCAAAAGCTTTAAAATTAATGCTAAAATCTAAGATTGTAATAAATTACACTTTAAATAAATATGAATTTAAATGTAATAATAATAAATGCATTTTGGGAAGAGATAAGAAAATTAATTAACATGGAGAAAATCTCAATTGAAGTTGCAATTTAAGGGATTTGAAGCAAAGTTACTACTTTTATTATTTCCAAATTTTATTGCACGCACTATTTAACTAAAAGGTTCAAAATTCCTAAATAAGATGGAAATTCAAAAGAAATAAATATTCGCAAAATAACTCAATAAATAAATAAACATTCATTCATAAATCAATCAAATAAATAATTCTACAATGATTATCTACGGGGAATTCCTATAGACATGCAATTTCTAAGGATGGGAAAAGAGGAGATTGAGAAGAAGCACCCGGAAATTGATAAACTCATGGGAGCCTTGAATTCATTTAATTTTATACAATTATATGCCCATGAGCCTAAGTTAGAATAGGCGGCTCAACAAAGCACTTTCTATGATCTTTACTTCTTGAATCTTGAGCTCGGATTCGACCCCAATGTGACTCCAATGCAATTGACTATCCCCATTTGAGTTTTAACCGAACTCTTGCGACGCAGTGAAAAGGGCAAGGAATCTGGAAAAGCAACTCGAACACGACTCTAGCGAGGTCGACGATTCGAACAAGCTCGACGACTCGAATAGTGAAACGACGACACAAATGATAAAGCGATAACACGACACCAATGCCAGGAACCCAACAGAAAAATAGTAACACTATGTGTATTTGAAGGAAAACTTAAAAACTAAAAAAACAATGTAGGTTCTGCCGTTTTTTTGAATGCCTCCCCCCTCCCCCAAAAAACATAGAAGCTGAGAATTTATACCTGTTACTAGGGTTTTCCGATCCCTTTGATTTTCCTAACGACCCCTTACTTTTTCCCATTGCTCTCCTTGTGAGACAAGGGTGAAATGGTCTAATCTCTTCAGGGATCCGACCGTTTCATCCTTATCTCTAAGGAATTTGAGTGCTTGAAAGTTTGAGGGCTCGGATTGGATTCATTCAAAATCCACGGCTAAGATCAATGCTCGTACTGGAGAGAGGGAAAAGAATGGGGACCAGAGAGTACGGATTCTTGGATGTATTAGAGGGTTTGGAGGGAATTTGAGGATCAATCGCTGGTCAAGGGAAAAACGTCGCGGGTCGAAAATTGGGATTCTAGGGTTAACGGGTTAGGGAAATTCTGAAGTGGGTAAGGGAGTAATAGGCAAAAATTGGGTGTGGGCCGGGTTATGTAATGGGCTGATGGGCCAGGGAGATGTAGTGTGTGTTGTATGTATTGTATATGTGGGCCTTGCATGAATGGACTGGCAATTAGGACTAGGAGCGATTTTAGCCTCTTTTAGATAAATTAATTGAAATTTAGGCAATTGCACGGGGTAGGCTAGGGAGGCTAAGTATTATGATTTTACCCTTTTTATCAAGATTTCAATTATTTGACTTTTAAATTTATAAATTGACTTTATTTTAAATGATTAGATATCTATTAAACTTTCAGGACAAAATTGGGTGTCAACAAACATATTTACAGAAAGTTAAAGGTTGTTTATTTTTGTGAAGTAGAAACATTACAATTACCTTTTTTATTTACAGCGTAATAAAAATCGAGCTAAAAGAAGTTCATAAGCATTTTGGTGTCACTACAACAATCTTTATCTATAGCTATGAAATATCTCGTAGTTAAATATGAAAATTTCCGTGGCTACACCCTTTAGCCACAATATTTTTTTTCCGTAGCATTCGTAGCTAAAGGTGGGGTGGCTTAAAGTTAGCTACAGACTTTACGTGTCCCGTGGCTAAGAACTATTACTTATTGCCACCAAAAAAATTGTGCTGTAGCTATATTGGTAAGAGCATTTTGTCATGAATAACATACATTCGTAGCAAATAATTTTATTTTTTTGCTACAAAAAATCAAATCTATAGCTATCTTAATATTGTAGCCACAACTTGATATATTGTGGCAAAAGATTTAATTTATTAGCTATAAAATTTAAATATGTAGCTGTATAGTCAGTGTTATTATCTATGTTTAGCTACAGACCAAAATTTTGTAGCTTTAAATAACTTCTAAATTCAAGAAAAGTTTATTATATTTTAATTTTTTCCATTTATTTTTAGCTACAGATCTAAGTCTCATAGCTACAAATTATCTAGATCTGTGAAAATTTTATTATATTTTTAATTTTTGATGAAAAACCTGATTTATTAAATAATGCATAAAAATAAAATAGATTTCACCATCGATATATTCTACGCCAAATTAAAAGATTCTTAAATTTTCCACAAGTTTACATACTGAAAAATATATTAAAACCAACAAAATAATGACCTTTAAATAAAACTTTAATCATACAAAATGCCATTGAATATTTTCAAAAGTAAATTCCTAAATACATGATCAAAAGTCATTGCTTCTATATTACATAAGTTTTGTACAACATAAATAATGAAGTACGATAAATAAAACCAGGTAATTTCTTTAGCCGGCAATCAATAATATTCTTACATCAAACGATCAAGTAGGCTCACTATATACCCTGCAAATTTCAAAATAAACCATTGTATTGGGTTAAATCCATCGTCAACAAAGTTGGTGACTAGGCATCCACGTAGGACGGCGCACAGACGACATGTGGCTATGAAGGGACACAAAGACAATGGATAAGATCGAAGATAGACAGTTACAACGGACAGATGAACGGTTACCACGGCCAGAAAAGTCGCAGCTCATAAAACAAGTCAGTTCAAAATAGAAATCTTATCCATAAGCAACGCAACTGCTCGACTAAGGGGTTACAACTGCTTGTGAACGGACACATAGTTATCTATATATTGTAATCTAAGTCACAAGCATTGAATCTAATGCTTCTCTGAAGCTACACTTGTATTCAAACTATTTACTAGCATTCAATTCTTTATCTCCAGCGAATATTTATTACTACTGATAATCGAAAGATCTCTTTTATTGTTCCGTTGACTGAATATCATAAAGAGTACGAGGAAGGGAATTTAATCAAGTCTAAACGGCCTGAGCACGGTTCCTTTTTCGTTTGACTATTCATTTATTATATTGCATTGATTGCATCTTTATTCTTTCGCATTTATTACTGTCATTTATATTTTTCCATTAAGAGCATTTAATCTCGATTATTGACCGTGACTCCGCTTTATAAATTTAATTGTAAATTAACCTAACAAAACGAAATTACGGTTAAACAACCATCAACATGATTACTGAATACAAGTACAATTTAGTCTTAAAAATTAAATCAAAATACAATGAACATGAATACGTAAAAATAAAGGAAAAAAATGAAAATTATGAAAGTCAAGGACTGAAGTAGATGGGAGAGAATGAAAGTAAATTTAGTACTTACTTCGTGCTAAAGACAATGCTTCGTGAAACGCTAGATCCACATCAATTCGAATACATATTATTCCACTATCCCATCAGATCAAGGAAAGCAAACCAAATTTAAGTTTATATCAATTAATACTAGTACAAATTAAAAATAGATAAACATGTACTACAAAATTTGCATCAAGTAAACAACGAACTTACCGAAGTTTGTACCAACAATGGAATGCCAAGTAGGACCGCACTTCTTATCAACCTTCTTCATATCTGTTCAGCTACATCCTTCTCTACCTTATACTTCTCAAATACCCAATCACATACACAAAATCATGTATAAATTCTAGGAACTGTAACAGTAAAAATATGATAGCAAATAATAAAAAATAATGCTTGTAATTTGCAAAGTAGAATTAGAATATACACAGCAATAGCAACGTCGATGGCTTCCCTTTGAACATAAGGTTTCATGTAAGACACTTTTGATTGTCACTTTTTTACCAATAGAGGAGAAAGAATTGGTAAAAGAGAGGAAGAGTTAATGACGGCTAATAAAGAAGGAGAAAGAATGAGTGAAGTTTAGGTTTAGGTTTTGGGGTTGGAATTTATTTAATATATATTCTCCTTCTTTAATTCTCATCTACAAACCTACCTATAATTGTAAGTAACAATATAACTAAAAGTATTACATACATAAATATACATTCTACCTAAGTAAAATAGAAACATATCATTTCTTTCAAATAAATATAGTTGAATGAACTATAGGTAATCTAAAATTAAATTTTCTTGAATTTTTTCATTCACCTTACCTAAGCAAAAGAATGAAAATTTAAAATTTCTAAAATAATTCCTTAAATTTCCAAACAAAAAGGAATAAATATTTTTTTTTCTTCTCACTTGAAAAAATGAAAATTCATAATCATAAAAATTAACTAAATAATATATCTTGTATAATTCTGAGTATTTCTCAAATACATATAATTTTGAATTAAAAAGAAAAATATATGACAGACATAACTGATTTTTTTGGATGACGTTATTATGGTGAAATTCATAAGTAATACTCTTATTTTAAGTTATAGTATGGCTAGTTTAGTTAAATTCTCCTCTTATAATTTTGATAAATAATTATGAATCAAAAGAAATCACTAATCATAGTTTTAAACACAAAAAAAAAAAAAAACTCTCTTCCATGACACCAGCGCACGTTAATTAACGTACGCTGATGGCGTCTCAGCCATGGCCGTAGGGAGGCGCCCCCGTGGTAGGCCGCGCAAGCTACCACTAGTAACCATAGGTAGCTCAGTAAGCAGTAGAGTTCATTCGCAAAGTCCAAAAGAGACCACAACTTCTCCTAGTGTAACACCTTGTGAGCCACCAGATCTGAATCAAAACTCCAGTGTTCAGGCTACTACGAGTACAGCTAAGAGGTCTATTATGAGCAATACTAGTCAGGTGAAGGATGAATTGAACTTGCCCCAACAAACCTCCCAAATTGAACCTGAGATCTTAGCTCCAAATGCAGAGATCGTAGCTCCAAATGCTGAGGTCTTAGCTCAAAACCTAGCTAAGTATGAAAGAAACCCCAACAATCCTATGCAAAAACCTTGGGCATCCCTCTTTACTGGGAATAGAGCTGCAAGTAATGGTATGCGATTGTCCTATATCACCCCAAAAATGGTAGATGGGAATCTGGTGGTGGAGCTGGACAAACAAGAGATGGCTAATGAAACCATACGCTGGAAATGTGCTCTCATTGTCTATGTGGTCGGGGATTTACCAAGGTATAACCTCATGTCCTCCTTTGCTACTCAAACCTGGACCAAAGCAACAGCTCCAGAGGTGTATCTTCATGAAGATGGGTACTACATCATCAAATTCTGTTCCATGGATGAGCTCAATGAGGTACTTCTGGTCCATACAGCATTAATAATAGACCCATAATACTAAAACAATGGACCCCCAACTTTGACATCCAAGCTGAATTCCTAACTGAGATTCCACTATGGGTTAGATTTCCAAGACTACCTTTGAACTGTTGGAGTTGTGACTCCCTCAGTAGAATAGCAAGTGCAGTAGGTGTTCCAGTATTTGCAGATGAATGTACCTCTAAACAGACCAGGATATCCTATGCTAGAATGCTAATAGAGGTTAATGTCACCAAGCAGCTACCTAATGAAGTTAAAGTGATGGACCCTCTGGGTGAAGCCTTTATGCAGCCAGTAGAATATGATTGGGCTCCAGCATACTGCACTAAGTGCTGTCAAATTGGGCATGACTGTAAAGAACAGGACACAAACCAAACATTTGAACAGCCCAAGAGAAGAAAGAGAGTAACAAGAGAGCAACACCCTCCTCATCCAACTCAAGTTTGGACTAAGACAAGGAAAATGTTCACTAGAACTGAGTTAGAAGATCTGATTATCAGCACCAAACATGGTAGTGATACTGAGACACAACCAATGGAGCATCAAGGCAATAAGTCTGGAACACAAAAGGAAAAAGATATACACAAGGGAGGACCTCTAGTCACTGTTGAATGAAGCTACCTAGATCAGGTGATGGAGTACTTGGGCTTCCCTCAGAAATTCTTGAAGCGGATCAGAGCATGTGTCACCACTGTCAACTATACAATCAATATGAATGGTGAATTCACAGAACCATTTGAGGCAGCTAAAGGGCTTAGGCAAGGAGATCCAATATCCCCCTACTTATTTGCCATAGCCATGGAATATCTCAGCAGGTCACTAGAGGGATTGAGTGAGAACTCAGCATATAAGTATCATCTCAAATGTGCCAAGCTGAGGCTCACTCACCTAAGCTTTGCTGATGATCTTCTTCTGTTTGCTAAAGGGGATCTAAGCTCAGCTCAAGCCCTCTTTGATTGCTTTCAAGGATTCACAGAAGCATCAGGATTGAAAGCAAATGCTGGGAAGAGTTCAATATACTTTGGAGGAGTAGACCTTGCTATCCAGCAAGAGATACTCAGCCACATTGGATTCAGTCATGGCAGCTACCATTTAAATACTTAGGTGTACCATTAGACATTAAGAAACTCAAAACAGCCCAATGGATGCCACTAGTAGAAAGAATAGTTGCAAGAATCACCTCCTAGACAGCAAGAAAACTATCATATGCAGGGAGAGTGCAACTAGTGCAATCTGTGGTGTTTGGAGTCCAAGCTTATTGGGCTCAACTATTTGTACTCCCAGCAAAGATAATGAAACTCATTGAGAGTCATTGCAGAAGCTACATTTGGTCTGGTACTGGAACTATAACAAGAAAGGCTCTCATAGCCTGGGAAAGAATATGTCTGCCTAAATCTGCTGGGGGCATAGGATTGATTAATCTGAAATTATGGAACAAGGCAGCCATTACCAAACTATGCTGGGACTTGACAAAAAAAGCAGACAAGTTATGGATAAAATGGGTTCATACCTACTACATCAAATAACAACAGTTAGTAGAAGCTAAAATACCATCTCAAGCTGCATAGATGGTGAGGAAACTGATGTCAGCTAGGGAGCATCTGCACTACACAGAGAGTTACAAGGCAACCTCAGGAGGCCTCATTAGGCATTTCTACTTCCAGATGATAGGTAATCAACCTAAAGTCCAATGGAAAACTCTTATGTTTCAGAATCAGGCAAGCCCTAGAGCACTGTTCAATATGTAGCTCATCCAACATAACAGACTGTTAACCAAAGACAGGTTGTTAGCCTGGAGAATGAATGTGAACACTGGTTGTGTCCTCTGTAACAATTCAATAGAGGATAGAGCTCACTTGTTTCATGACTGTAGCTATTCAAGGCATATATGGCTTAAGCTCATGCAGTGGATCCAAAAGCAGACTCAAGTCACTCAAACATGGCAAGAATTTCAAGACTGGTTGCTTACTGTGACAAAAGGGAAAACCAAGCAAGCAGCTGTCCTCAGGATCATCTATGCCCACTACACACATGCAATCTGAATGGAGAGAAATGCTAGAATCTTTGAGAACAAAGCGACAACCTGGCAAGCTGTGGCAAAGAACATTGCATATACAACATGTCTGAGAGCTTCAAGGGAGCTAAGAGAATATCTGGTTGGATTTGTATTCTGATTTTAGTTGCTAGCCTAATGTAGTTAGAAGTTATTTGTAAGAAAGGTGATCGAGTGATTAGCTTAGCTTTCAGTTATCATAACTGTATTTAGTATAGTGCTAAAGTTAGTGAGGGACATGGAATCAGTTAGACTGAGATGTTGCTAGTGTTTAGCAACTTGGAATGTAATTAAACATTTGGTGATTAATAAAAAGTTAGTTACCAAAAAAAAGAAATCACTAATCATATTAAAATTTGTAGAAATGATTCCAACTAATGTGAGATTGAAGAGTAGTAGTAGTTGTTCTTGTAATTCTTAATTAGATTGATGATAACTATTAATCGATTAAAAAATAATAATAGCCATTTACGTATTGGGTGACATTAGTGATGAATATAATTTATTCGTGTATTTTCTTATATAAAAATATATATCTTAAATAAAAGCATAAATAAATATATTCAATTCTCCTATATTTTCTAACAAATCTTGCAGAGAAAAAGAATATTTTAAAAGAGAAATATATCATGAATAAAGTAAATAACAAATGAAGAAGAGTTTTATGTATGCAAGAAGAAGTCCATGACATGTCTTCCTCACTATGCAAGAAACTTGTTACATATCTTGGCTACAATATTTGCTCCTTATTATACATCTTGGTAATATGGAATTATACATTTAATAAAAGAATATTGGAATTAAAGCAAAGAAAGGAGCAAGAGAGTACTCCACGTATCCATGTCACTTTGCAAGAAACTTGTTACACATCTTCATCCCTTGACATAACAACAATTGATGAAGAAATTCTCCATCTATAAATAGAAGACAATTCTCTCGTAGTTGAATACCAAGTAATAGAATAGCTATTCTACCTCTCTTAAAAGCTTTGGTATTTATTTTCCTTTTCTTCTTGTAAGTTCCATATTTTCTAGAAGTATTGGCAATATTCTCAATAATATAAGTCTTTTCTTTTGTTCAAATACTCCATAATGGAGTAATTTCTTTTTGTTGGGATAGTTGATAAAGCTTGATATATTTATAATACTTATCTCAGTTTTAATATATACTTGGCCTGAAATTTTCTATTTCACATTTTACACTGTGCGGGAATGTTAGTTTTATTATTCTTTACTCACTTTTACCTGTTTTATCTCACGGTTATTATCATATTAATTTTGTAATTCTCACGGAGAAAATTAATATATGATAACTGATGAATAAAATAAGTAGAGTGAAAGTAAATTTTAGTAATCTATCATTTCAAGTCCGTAGTCTTGCTTGCCTCAGTTTTAATTCTCACGGAGGAATTGTTGTAGGAAAGATTATTGATTTTTAGTAAAAATATTCTCATGAAGTTTTCACTACTTTTTAGCACAATTCAGGCAAGAAAAATATTTCGGTTTAACTGTCACTTGTTATAACTCAATTAATTTGCATAACCTCACAGAGTGTTATTAATTGATTATTTTCTTGTGAGCAAAATGTAATTGAATTAGAAATAAGCAATTATTCTATAGAGAAATACATGTCAAAATTGAGATTTTTATTATAAATATTATCAAGTGAATTCAATGATTCCCAACTCTTTTTAAATCGAAAATCTTCAATGATTCACAACTATACTATAATTTGACAAAGCACGAGCAGGAAATCCCTATACACTTTGGCCTCATCAAATTTTTGGCGCCGTTGCCGGGGATTGGCAGACATCTACTTCGGACTAAATATTTAGTTACTAATTTGAGAACTTATTAATATAATTAATGTTAATATAATCTACAAAATACTACTATAACTACTGATACTGACATTTAATCTCTAACAGTATTATATCTGCTTCTAACTTTTTTTCTTTGTTTCTAGCATTTTTTATTTTTATTTTTTATTTTTATTATTATAAACTTTCTCTAGTATATTACTTTTTATTATTATATTATCGTTTTTTACACTACAACCACTAATATTACTATTATTTACTAATATATTAACGATAACATTTCATTGTTACTTAAGTAATTTTTCTAATATTTCCTTGTTTCTGAAGTACTTCTTTCTAATATTTCCATTACTGCTTCTAACATTTTCTTTTTTTCTTCTAACACTTATATTTTCTTTTGTATATTTTATTATATTTAGTTAGCAAGTAATATTAAAGTCTTTATCTAATAGTCCATGTCACTTCTTTCATCTATTATTTTATTTTTCCTACTACTTTTATTATAACGTCTCCTTAGTATATCTAAGGTTTATTATAATTATTATTATTATAAATTTTCTTTACAGTCGTTACCATTACTAATTACTATAGTCTATAATATAATATATTAGTAGTTCTCTATATTAAGTATTTCTTATTGTTATTACTATTGCTACTAACCTTTTTAAGAAAAAGATAAAAAGAAAAGAAAAGAATAAAGAAAATTGTTATTTGTACTACTACATAAATACTGTTTTGACATAACAAGTCTTCATTTTAATTATTAGTAGTATTACAAGTATTATTATATTAGTATTACTTTTATTGCTACTATTACTTCTAAACTATTTTGTTTTCTTTTTCTTCTTAAGTTTCTATAGTGTTATTACTAATACTGCTTCTATTTATATTATAGCACAAGTATTTTTTTTCCTATTTAAATTATTGCCATTACTATTATTTTTTTAATACTATTATTAGTTAGATATAAATAATAACTTATGTCATCTTACTATTTTTGTTCTATCACAAACTAGTACTATCTAATCATCGTTATTTCTTTTCCATTGCTCATAACAATAGTATTGTACTATTTTTCTTATTTTTTTTCTTTTTCCTTGAAAGGGCCTTCTACCAATTTTTATTACTTTTACTTTATTACAACTACTACTACTCCATTTACGTACTACTTTCCTTCTTTTCAAACTACTCAAGTGTTATCTATATTTTGCACTACTAGTACTACTTACTAGTTGCTATTTTATATATAGTACTTTTGTATTTTTATTGTTAGTACTAATTCTCCCCTATTTTATTTATTTATTATTATGTTATTATTATTAACTAGTTTACTTTATACCTACTATTTTTATTATCTTTATTTTTTTCTCTTATACTATTTTCTTTCTGGTACTGATATTACTACTACTTTAAAATATTATTTTTTAAATTTTTATTATTTAAAATTTTCAAGTAGTTTATGACCCGCTCTTCTAACAAAGAGTTGATCATTTACGATCCTGAAATTGAAAAATTTTTACGGTTGCGCAGGAAAGGACAATCATCATCTTCTCAAAGCGCAACTTGTGACAAAATGGAGCAGCAACTAAGAGATGACAACAACCAATTGGGAGTAGATCCACCAGTCATTATAAAAGATCAGTTTGACGAAGTGGCGCCAAGACCAGCAAACAGAATCCTAAGGGATTATGCTAGACCAGACCGCTTCAACTGTAAGTCTAGTGTGAGAAAACCCCCAGTTGCATCCAACAACTTTGAAATCAGGACCGGCCTGATTCAAACAATTCAACAATCATGTACTTTCACCGGTGATCCAAGTGAAGATCCACACAATCATTTAATTGATTTCTTGGAACTAGTTGAAACTGCTAAATATAATGGACTATCTCCTGAAGCAATGAAGTTAAGGCTATTTTCTTTTTCTTTAAAAGGAGATGCCAAGACTTGGTTACGAAGTTTACCTCAAGGTTCTATTACTACATGGGACCAGATGACACAGAAAATTTTAAATAAATATTTTTTCCCTGCTAAAACAACAAAGTTAAGACAAGATATTTCTAATTTCTTGCAGACTGACACTAAGTCAGTTTATCAAGCATGGGAAAGATTAAAAACAATGCTAAGAAAATGTCCACATCATGGCATTCCTGAACATATGCAGCTGTACATTTTCTATCACAGGTTAAAACCATCTTCTAGAAATGTGATAGATGCAGCTGCAGGAGGTTCCATAATGGGAAAAATCACTGTTGAAGCATTGCAATTGTTGAATGAAATTTCTGAAAATGCTATTCAATGGCCATCTGATCGTGTAGTAATAAAAGGAGCTGCTATGGTAAATCAGGCAGATGCTTTAAATACACTAACACAACAGATTGTTTCTTTGGCACAAAAGTTTGAATCTTTTCAGGTTAATACACAACAACCAAGCCAGTCTGAGACTTGCGACATGTGTGGAAAAAACCATCTGAACCATGAATACCAAACAACCAATCAAAATGATGAACATGTCAATGCCATCGGTGTACAAGCCATACCCTTTTGGAAGTCCAATGGCACAAAAACATCCAGGATTTCAATGGAGCAATCCAAATGGTGCTGAGAATTCTCAAAGCTTCCAGAAGCAACAGATACAAGGACCACCCGGATACCAGAATCAAAATCGTGTGCAACCAAATTTCAGGCCATATCAGCAAGCAGCTCCATATCAACAAAGGCCTCAACAAGCCCATCAAAGTCCAGATAACCTTTTGTACAAGTACATTAAGGCCACTGACGAGAAAATGGAAAGCCAAAATTCTGACCTTAAGAATTTGGAAATTCAGGTAAGCCAATTGGCAACTCTTGTTTCAGAAAATATTCAAGGTCCCTTACCAAGCAATACGGAGAAAAATCTAAAAGAACACCTTAAGGCCATTGCCATACAGTCAGGTAAGAATCTTGATGATCCATATGCTGACAGACAGGAAAAGAACCAGCCAGAGCAACAGGTAGATAATGGTAAGAATGTTGAAACACTCAGTGAACTGTCACAAGAGAAAGAAGTCCAGAAAAAAGAAAAAAATATTGAAAAAGTAACTCCTCTCCCTGTGAAAATTCCTTTTCCACAAAAACTGAAAAGAGAAAAGCTTGATAATCAATTTGCAAAGTTTTTGGAAATTTTAAAGCACATTCACATTAATATTCCTTTTACTGATGCTTTGTTGCTAATGCCTTCATATGCCAAATTTCTAAAAGAAATCTTGTCAAGCAAAAGAAAATTGAAAGAAGTTCCTGTGGTAATGCTTACTGAAAAATCCAGTACTATACTTCAAAATAAGCTACCACAAAAGCTCGGTGATCCAGGAAGTTTTACAATTTCATGTACCTTGGGAGGATTACATTTTGAAAAAGCACTTTGTGATTATGGAGCTTCAATTAATTTGATGCCATTTTCTATTTTTAGGAAATTAGATCTTGGTGAGATGAAAAATACAGTTGTTTCTCTTCAATTTGCAGATCAAAGTACTAAAAAACCTAAGGGAATAATTGAAAATGTTCTAGTGAGAGTAGATAAGTTTGTTTTCCCTGTAGATTTCATAGTACTTGAAATGGAAGAATGTCCTGATGAACCAATAATTTTAGGTACCTTTGCTTGCTACAGGTAGAGCAATCATAGATGTTCATCAAGGACAGCTGATTCTAAGAGTTGATGAAGAAAGAGTCATTTTTGATATGCAAAAGATTCTAAAATTTTCAGGAGATGAGACATCATCTTCTTGTTTTTCAATTGACATGATTGGTGATCTTGCAGATGAATTTAAAGATGATCAATTGATTTTAGACTCAATGGAGAGATGTTTCGCTAAATCTGGCACCACACAGGATGATGATCTTGTAGTCATAAGTGAAGCAAAATTATTGGAACATAATTCTAAGGAAGAGGATGAAATGCAATCAGAAGAAGTTCACACAAAAATTGAACTCAAAATTCTCCCTTCCCATTTGAAATATGTTTATCTTGAGCCTGAATTATTTCCAGTAATAATTTCATCTTCTCTGTCTGTAGAACAAGAACATAAATTGATTGAAGTACTCAGAACACATAAAGGAGCCATAGGGTGGACTATAGCAGACATCAAAGGCATTAGTCCAGCAATTTGCACGCACAGAATCCTCATGGAGGATAGCTACAAGCCAATAGTCCAACCTCAAAGGAGATTGAATCTAGCAATGCAAGAAGTGGTAAAAAATGAAGTTATTAAGCTTCTCGCAGCAGGTATTATTTACCCGATATCTGACCGCCCTTGGGTAAGTCCTGTTCAGGTGGTACCAAAGAAAGGAGGTATGACGGTAATAAAAAATGAAAATAATGAACTCATACCTACCAGAACAGCTACAGGATGGAGAGTCTGTATTGATTACAGACGTCTCAATGATGCCACCAAAAAAGACCATTTTCCTTTACCACTTATTGATCAAATGTTAGAAAGAGTAGCAGGATATGGTTTTTATTGTTTTCTTGATGGATATTTAGGGTATAACCAGATACCAATTGCACCAGAAGATCAGGATAAAACAATTTTCACATGTCCCCATGGAACCTATACATATAGGAGAATGCCATTTGGTTTATGCAATGCACCTGCTACATTTCAGTGATGCATGTCTGCAATTTTCTCTGACATGACTGAAAAAATTTTGGAAATTTTTATGGATGATTTCACCCTTTTTGGTAAAACATTTGAAGATTGTCTCCACCATTTGACCTTAGTTCTAAAGAGATGTGAAGAGACAAACTTGATTCTTAATTGGGAGAAATGTCATTTTATGGTTACTGAGGGAATAGTTTTAGGACATAAAATCACTGCTGAAGGGATAGAAGTTGATAAGGCTAAAATTGATCTTATAGCAGGATTACCCCCTCCCACAACTGTTAAAGGCAATAGAAGTTTTTTAGGCCATGCAGGTTTTTACAGACGGTTTATAAAAGATTTTTCAAAAATTCAAAACCTCTGACTAACTTTTTGATGAAAGATGTCAAATTTGATTTTTCAGGTGATTGTTTAGAAGCTTTTGAAACTCTTAAGCAGAAATTATCATCTGCCCCTGTAGTTTTATCCCCTGATTGGAGCAAACCTTTTGAGGTCATGTGTGATGCTAGTGATACAGCTGTTGGAGCTGTTTTAGGCCAGAGAAAAGATAGGATTTTTCGTCCCATATACTATGCCAGTAGGACTTTAAATGAAGCTCAGCTGAATTATGCCACAAAAAAAAAAAAGAATTATTACAGTAGTATTTGTTTTTGATAAGTTTCGTTCTTATTTAATAAGAACCAAGCTCACTGTTTTCACTGATCATGCGGCTTTAAAATACCTCTTAACAAAGAAAGATGCCCGACCTAGATTGTTAAGATGGATTTTACTTCTGCAAGAGTTTGACCTTGAAATAAAAGACAAAAAGGGAACCGAAAATCAAGTAGCTGACCATTTGTCTAGATTAGAGAACCCTCCTTCTGAGTCTTGTGAAATATAATATTATTAGAAGGTGTGTGCCTGAAGAAGAAATGAGCAAGATTTTGCATCATTGCCATAATGGAGCAATTGGAGGACATTATGATGCAAATTGAACATCCTTTAAAGTTTTGGAGGCTGAATTCTTCTGGTCAACACTTTTCAAAGACGCTCGTGCATATGTTGCACAATGTGACAGGTGTCAGAGAACAGGTAACATCACTAAAAGAGATGAAATGCCACTGCAATCAATTCAGGTATATGAGATATTTGATGTCTGGGGTATAGATTTTATGGGACCGTTCCCTTCATATCATTCATTTGAATATATCCTTGTGGCTGTTGATTATGTTTCACGATGGGTTGAAGCCATTCCCACAACAAGAAAGAATGATGCTCGAACTGTGTGCAATTTTCTCAGAAAAAATATTTTTACCAAATTTGGCACACCACGGGTTATCATTAGTGACCAAGGCACTCATTTCATGAATAGACAATTTTCTGCCCTTTGATCAAAATATGGTGTAACTCACAAAACAGGAACACCATATCATGCTCAAACTCAAGGGCAAGTTGAGGTGTCTAACCGCGAATTAAAAAGGATACTTGAAAAAACGGTTGGAATCTCAAGAAAAGACTGGGCTTTAAAATTAGATGATGCATTATGGGCATACCGAACGGCATTTAAAACGCCAATTGGAACATCCCCATATAGATTAGTCTTTAAAAAAGCATGCCATTTGCCAGTCGAATTAGAACACAAAGCTTTTTGGGCATTAAAAGCACTGAATTTTGATTTAACATCTGCTGGTAAAAATAGATTTTTTCAGATTAATGAATTAGAAGAGTTGAGGCTGGAAGCTTATGAAAATGCCAAAATTTATAAAGAAAAAACAAAAAAATGGCATGACAACCTGATCCGACAAAAAAGCTTCAAAATTGGAGATCAGGTACTTCTGTACAATAGCCGACTCAGGCTATTTCCTGAAAAATTGAAATCCAGGTGGAGAGGTCCTTATATGGTTACAAATGTCACTCCATATGGAGCAATTGAAATTCAACAGATTAATGGAGGAGACAAGTTTAAAGTCAATGGCCACAGGCTAAAAATGTATTTTGGAGGACATTTTGACCAGCAACCATCAATAACCATGATAGATTGATGAGTTTCACAGTTACTACGTCGAGCTGACGACGTTAAACTCAGAACTAAGGTTTCTTACCCGTAGCCATTGAGGGTAAAACAATGGAGCCTTATAAGTCCAACATAGATCTGACTAATTAAATGCTTAACCAATTGATCTGGTCAATATCCAGATTATTGCACAACCGGAACATCTCATGAAGGCCTCTACAAAAACAGTGTCACCTAGACATGAGTAACTCCACGGTGATCGGTATGCCTAAGTTACTGGTTGGTTAACCATTCAATTGTGAAAATCTAAATTTGGAACAGGTAATTTTCTAGTTTATATTCAAACTAGGACCTTATGATTGTTAAGGTGTTAAAATAATCAATCTATTACACATAGAATATGTGTGGTCACAGTTTCTTTCAAGCTTTCTTCTGTGATCGTAATTTTGAAAGTTTTTTTTTTTTAAAAAAAATTATTAAGTAGTATTTTCTATTTTAATTATCCTAGTTTAAAAAAAAATTCCTTTTACTCCCTTTCCACTCGTGTTGAAACGTGTTTTCATTCTGGAGAATGAAATGTTTAAGTGTGGGGGAGGATTATTCTGATTTATATATTTTAAATATAATATCTTCTTCTAAACTGTGATTTTTTGTATTCTTTACATTATGCTCAATATTATTTCTTTTTATTTTTCACCATATGTTTTTCCATGAACGATTTTGATTTTGTGAAAACAGTAGCAAGCATCTTCGACTCAGGAAATCATTGGGATTGAGAAAAGTTATGATCACAAAAGCAGGAAGAATCAATAAACTTGGCTAGAACTTGCTCTAAATGTTTTTTGAGGCAAAATAATGGATGACACTGATTTTTGAAAAATGAACTTAGGCCTTCTTTGATTTCCAATTCTAGCCTCTTCATTTTTCATCCAAATATACATATTTTACCTCTTAGAACCTTTTTAGCCTTGATCCTAATTTTTTTAACACCGTATTTCTTTTTAAAGAAAAGAAGAGAAAATATATATATATATATATTAGTCGTATATATGTATATATCTCTATATATACGCATAAAAATACACTTTCTTCTAGCAGTTAATGAGCACAGATTGATATCAATAAGAGGAAGAAGTACCAAAAAAAATAAAGAGAGAAAAAAAAAAAGAAAAAAAAAGAGAATATATGATTGTTAATGATATTGCCGAGGCAGGGAATGTAATAAGGAGGAGTGCTTAAAAAAATGATGAAAATACTAAAAACCAAGAAATGTTTGCTCAAAGTTGGAAGGAGAAAAGTCACTATAAATATATCCTTACTCTACCAGCCTATAGCCTGACATTACAAGCCAAGAAAAGTCCTAAAAGATTTTAAAAATTAGTGTTGTATCGATATTAGTAGAGATAAACATGAAAAGCAAGCATATGGACTCGGCTATGATACGTTCTGAATAAGTGATCATAAATTTATCAATTCTGAAAGATTCAAGAGGCGAAGAATACAAGCTTTTGTTGATCAAATCAGAATTCAGACATAAGGTAAAAGATTTGGTGAATTTAGAAAGAATAATTACATTGAACATAATGAGAGATATTTATTTTGAATAGATTGCATATCCTACAAAAGTCGCAATTTTTGAAGAAAATCATTTTAAAAAAATTAAAAAAAATCTTTTTACTCGAGGACGAGCAAAAGTTCAAGTATGGGGAAATTTGATGAATATAATTTATTCGTGTATTTTCTTATATAAAAATATATATTTTAAATAAAAGCATGAATAAATATATTCAATTCTCCTATATTTTCTAACAAATCTTGCAGAGAAAAATATTATTTGGAAAGAGAAATATATCATGAATAAAGTAAATAACAAAGGAAGAAGAGTTTTATGTATGCAAGAAGAAGTCCATGACATGTCTTCCTCACTATGCAAGAAAGTTGTTACATATCTTGGCTACAATATTTGCTCCTTATTATACATCTTGGTAATATGGAATTATACATTTAATAAAAGAATATTGGAATTAAAGCAAAGAAAGGAGCAAGAGAGTACTCCACGTATCCATGTCACTTTGCAAGAAACTTGTTACACATCTTCATCCCTTGACATAACAACAATTGATGAAGAAATTCTCCATCTATAAATAGAAGACAATTCTCTCGTAGTTGAATACCAAGTAATAGAATAGCTATTCTACCTCTCTTAAAAGCTTTGGTATTTATTTTCCTTTTCTTCTTGTAAGTTCCATATTTTCTAGAAGTATTGGCAATATTCTCAATAATATAAGTCTTTTCTTTTGTTCAAATACTCCATAATGGAGTAATTTCTTTTTGTTGGGATAGTTGATAAAGCTTGATATATTTATAATACTTATCTCAGTTTTAATATATACTTGGCCTGAAATTTTCTATTTCACATTTTACACTGTGCGGGAATGTTAGTTTTATTATTCTTTACTCACTTTTACCTGTTTTATCTCACGGTTATTATCATATTAATTTTGTAATTCTCACGGAGAAAATTAATATATGATAACTGATGAATAAAATAAGTAGAGTGAAAGTAAATTTTAGTAATCTATCATTTCAAGTCCGTAGTCTTGCTTGCCTCAGTTTTAATTCTCACGGAGGAATTGTTGTAGGAAAGATTATTGATTTTTAGTAAAAATATTCTCATGAAGTTTTCACTACTTTTTAGCACAATTCAGGCAAGAAAAATATTTCGGTTTAACTGTCACTTGTTATAACTCAATTAATTTGCATAACCTCACGGAGTGTTATTAATTGATTATTTTCTTGTGAGCAAGATATAATTGAATTAGAAATAAGCAATTATTCTTTAGAGAAATACATGTCAAAATTGAGATTTTTATTATAAATATTATCAAGTGAATTCAATGATTCCCAACTCTTTTTAAATTGAAAATCTTCCACAAGTTATTTTGTTTTAGTTAAAGTTATTTAAAAGTTCAAAAACTCACTTTTCATCAATTTGATTCTCTCAAATAGTAGTTGGAATATTCCAAGTCTGTAGCATAGATTTCCCAATCTCTGTGGGACGATATCTTAAACTATACTATAATTTGACAAAGCACGAGCAGGAAAATCCTATACACTTTAGCCTCGTCAATTAGAAATAAGGTCGTAGTTTTCGAGTAGTAACAATTAAAGCAAGTGCTAGTTTTTCCAAGTGAGGATACCTGGTCTCAGCGTCGAGGAGTGTCTTGCTCACATAATAGATGGGCTGATGCTTGCCATCTTCCTCCCGAACCAGCACAGTGCTGACTGACACCTCGGACACCACCAAATAGACCAGCAAAGTTTTACCATCTTTTGGCTTGGCGAGCAACGACGCGTTAGCCAGATAGTGGTTGAAGTCTCTTAGCGCTTCTTTACACTCTGGTGTCCATTCGAAGTGGTTGTTCTTGCTCAAGACAGAAAAGAATTTGTGGCATCGCTCCGAGGACCTTGAGATGAATCGACTCAAGGCAGCGATTCGGCCAGTTAAGCGCTGAACTTTCTTCACTCCGGTCAACTCTTCGGGGATCTCTTCGATAGCCTTGATCTTATCTGGGTCGGCTTCGATTCCTCGATCAGAGACAATGAATCCAAGAATTTGCCCGACCCTACGCCGAAGGCACATTTCTTAGGGTGTAATTTCATGCCATATTGCCTCAGAACAGCAAAAGCTTCCTCAAATGATTCAGATGATCCTCCATTCGAATTGACTTGATGAGCATATCATCTATGTAGACATCCATAGACTATCCAATGTACTCCTTGAACATGCGACACACCAACCTCTGGTACGTCGCCCCAGTATTTTTCAAACCGAAGGGCATCACTTTATAGCAAAAGGTACCTCGGTCAATGATGAACGAGGTTTTCTCTTCGTCCTTCGGATCCATGAGGATCTGGTTGTAGCCCGAATAAGCATCCAAGAAGGTTAATAGTTTGTGTCCAGCCATGAAGTCTATTAACCTGTCTATTTGTGGCGATGGGTAGGAGTCTTTGGGGCAAACCTTGTTCAAATCAGTATAGTCTATGCACATCCTCCACTTGCCATTTTTCTTGGGTACGACGACCACATTAGCCAGCCATTCGGGATACTTTACCTCCCTTATGAAACCATTTTCTTGCAACTTTGTGGTTTCATCTTTGATCGCTTTCTTTTTAACCCCGGCGTGAGGTCTTTTCTTTTACTTCACCGGGGTGAATTTTGGGTCTACATTAAGCTTGTGGGTCATGATCTCCGGATCGATACCAATCATATCCGAATGGGACTATGCGAATAAATCGTTGTTGGACTTTAGAACTTCAATGATTGCTTTCTTGGACTCTGGGTCCAACTCCGAGCCGAAAAATGCCTTTCTTTCAGGAAAATCTTTCAACAAGGTGAAAGATTCCAACTCCTCAATAGTTGAGTCCTCGGCCTTTTGTTTCTGAGGCTCTTGAATGCACACCGGGATCTTTTCAACTTCTCCTCGGAGGTCCTCCTCGCTTGACCCTGGTTGCGTTAGTTGCTATTGTTTTGGTCCAGTTGGGGCGACTCCACTTCTCAACGCAACCGAATAACATTCTCTAGCTACTCGTTGCTCTCCCTTTATTGATCGAACCCCCAAGGTATAGGGAACTTGATCACTTGATAAAGCGTGGAGGGAACAGCCTCCATGGAATAGATCCATGGTCTGTCGAGGATCACGTTGTATGCTATGTCCTCGGGCAATACTTGAAATAGTGTTTCCTTGCTAACTCCTTGAGTAAACGTTTTGAGTGTGATTTCACCCAGAGCTTTCTCCGTGGAGTTGTTAAAGCCATTCAACACTGTTGCCTTGGGGATGACTTCCCCTTTGAGCCACATCTTCTTAATGGCCCCGTAGCTGATTATGTTGACCGAGCTACTGGGGTCACTCAGGACTCGCTTGATATCAGAGTCATTGATTCTCAACATGATGACCAAGGCATCGTGATGAGGGAACATCATCTCATCACAATCGTCATCATCAAATACAATTTCTTTACCCGAGCCTTCCACTCGAGTTCTCTTTTCCATTGTGATCGACATCTTGGCGAATTTTTTTGCAGCTGCAAAATTCACCCCATTCACATTTACAACTTTACAACTTTCTCAGGGGGTGGAGCTCGAGATGGCTGTACATCACCTCGGTTCTTAGTGTATTTGTCTTTTCCCTTGTCGGTAAGGAATTCGGCCAACACGCCCTTCTTCAGAAAAATGTGCCACCTCGAGGCGCAATGCTTTGCAGTCCTTGGTTCGATGGCCATAATCCGCATGGAACTCTCAGTGCAAATTCTGATCTCTTTTGTCTGCTGGAGTTCTCATGTCTTTGGGTACTCTTACCCCGGCAGTTCCCTTGACTACGTTGACCAGCTCCGAGGTCGATATATTAAAATTGTAGTCAGGGATCCGAGGTAATTCTTTCTTTGAAGCCGAAGCTGGGCCTGAGGAATTTCTTTGGTTCATGTTAGAGTTAACCTTTCCTCCGAGTCGTTGGCTTATATGCGGGCTTACAAACGAATTTCCAAAGAAATTTCCCAACCTTTGGCCGACAGGCTGCCTTGTGGAGATATATGGTTCGTACCTCCCATTCGAATTTCCTCGCAACGCCTCGGAGCGATACGAGTATTCGCCTCGGTTCTTGTAATTATAACCTCGGCTTTTAAACTCAGCTTCCTCCAGACTTATCTTGGAGTAAGCTCGTTTGTGTAAATCTTCCCACTTCAGAACTTGGTATTGCTGAAGCTCTTTTTGCAACTCAGCGGCAGCGTCGGAGTTGCGAACATTGATGCTATGATGGCTAGAGTATCATCTATTCGAGGTAGCTCCATGCGCTCAAGGAACTCTTTAAGTGGCTCTCCGGGCCGTTGCTTGACCTCACAGATATCCTCCTTCCTTTGGAGAATATTTTGTGCCCCGGTGTGGGCCTTAACAAAGGCATTAACCATTTTCTTGAAGGTGGAAATTGACCCCGCTGGTAAGCGCATGTACCAACGCAGGGCTCCTTTCTCCAAGGATTCGCCAAACTTTTTCAAGAACATAGAATCGAGCTCTATTGCCGTTAAGTCATTGCTCTTTACCATCGCCATGAACTCAGTTACATGTTCTTTGGGATCAATGGTCCCATCATACTTCTTTAGGAAGAGGAGCTTGAAATTTTTGGGAGTTGAAGCTGGTGCTGCTTCGGGCTTGAATGGTAACTCTATTATTGGTCTATGTCAAGCTCGTCTTCGGCCTTAGCCACCCCGGGGACTTTCTCGAGGCATTTTTCTACGTGCGTCTCGACGCGAGCCTCGACACGGGCTTCGATTTCTCTGGTCAACCTCTCAACATCAACCGAAGGTGTAGTGTCAGCCACGGTGGAAATCGTCCCGAAGTGTAGCGTTGTGCTCGGTATATTGCCCAAACCCCAAGACGTGGCCCCATTGTGAGGTTCCCCTATTATCGCGCCTGTAGGAATGAAGGGCGGGATGCCTCCATTTGGAGCCGAAGGTTGAGTGCCGTTTGGTGCTGAGCTATTCCTCGCCTCTAACGCGGTACGGAATTTAGCGTTGATGTGAGTTTGCTCGTCTTATCGCTCTTGAAGAGCTTTTAGCTAAGCAATAACAAAATCTTGAAAGGCTTCAGTCGTCATTGGAGATGAAGACTGTTGGTACGATGGAACGTCAGTCTGTTCATCGAGATTTCTACTACTGTCAGCCATATCGTCGTCAAAAGGTTGTGACCTCCAACGAAAATGAATGTCTAACTTTGGAACAAAGCGTTTCTGCTTATATCCCCACAGACGGTGCCAATTTGTATGGGCCTAAATCAGTTTAGGATCACAAATCGAGTTTAAGTTAGAATATAAGCGGATCTTCGTATCAAAGTCAAGAAAATGCTAAGAACAAGCATAAAATGCGAGAAAATAACTTGATTTCAATATATCGTAATGAGTACAAATTTGGGCAGAGTTTCTGTATATATTTCTGAATGAATACAATATAAAATGAAGTGCTATTTATAGGCTAAAGAGCCCTTGCGCACGTCCTCCATGACGGATCATGCTTCAACCCACATTCTGGACATTTAATAAGAGAGTTAGTGAGCTGGAGTAGTGGTCTGCTGAGCCGCTTGAACCGAGGTGTTCCACCGAAGTTTAAGTATGTGACCTCGGTGGCTTGGCCTTGCTGTTTGTTTGAAAGGAACGTCACCGAAGCTCAGCTCGCGGATCGCCTTCGGTAGTGACATTGAAGTTTGCCTTCGGTAAATTGATCGCCTACTTTGGTCATTCTCTTTCGGAGCGTCAGCTCGTTTGTGCGCGGTTTGTTGTACCGAAGTTCTACCCGAACATGTCGGTTTTTGCCCAATACAATCCTCCTTCAAGAGGTTTCGAGTATGAGTTGCAAATGGAAATTCGATTCACATACATAGGTGGGACTTAGGTGCTAATCTGAATTACTCTATGCGTCCCAAAAAGAATAATGAACTAGTTTGAATGAATATGGAATTTAAAACAAGAGGATAGACTTTTGAGCTTATGGTGTAAAATAAATCATAGAAATTATACGATTATGAATCATCTCATAAAGTAAAATTATTCTAAATCTAAAAAGTGATAATTACTGTTTAGAGGTACTTAAAAGGAAGTATGGCTATTTATTTTTGGGACCGAGGGAAAAGTTAAGTCCCATAAGGGCTATAACGTAGGCACCGAACGAGAAAAAAAAAACTCTCCTGATTATTTTGTGTGTATATAATAATTGCTACTCCTACTTGGGAAGCCTGCCCTTACTATAAGAGCTGCTAATCTATTACTCCCTCCGGTTCATTTTATTGAATGTTTTAGCCTATTTTTTCCACAATATTTGATCTTTTAAGAAATCAAGATGAAATTTTACAATATCACTCCTTGCTAATAAATGACTTTAAACAAAATGATAAGTAATAATAATAGCTTAAATAAGTGCTAATATAATTAATTATATTGCTAATTAATGCTAAAAAAATGATTTTCTTAATACGAGTGAAACACCCAAAATATCAAATAATATAAGATCGGATGGAGTAATTAGTAGTAGATTTGTCTCGGTGCTGAAACAGGAATCAAGAAAATTCTAATATTCGAATTAATCTGACGGATTATACAATTATGAAACATAATGGCTTGAACTTCTTCAAATCAATTAAAGCATATAGATAGATCTAAAGATTGAGAATGCATTATATAGTCCCACTGCATAAACAGAGTGGTCCTGGAAATTTTCATTAACCAACGCTGACCAAACTTGTTTAATGACATGAGTTGCTAGTTCCAAACATTAACTTTCCACCTTCGTTCTTATTGCTGATAATTGGTAATTAATGTAGCCAACGAAGCGAGGGTTCATAATTTCTAACATTGCGAGTCCGCTCAATTAAGCAGAAAAATTATTGGAGTTGACCTAACCCTCAAGTTGTTGTAAAGTAGTAATTCAATCTGAAGTACACATAAACTGAAATGGAAGTAATGTGGATGGAAGGCAAGAGTTAACATTTTAGTTTTCAATTTCATGATTATCAAATCTCAATTGCACTGATTAATGAAATAAAATTTACAGATTAAGTTGCCACTTTTAAGAATATAAATTCATTTTAAAATATTTGCTCAGTTGTATCAAAGAAAATATTAACATTAATAAAGCAATTAACAAGAAGAGTTGACTTCCTTGGAACAACACATAACATGGCATACTCATTTATTTTTCATAATATGGACAGCCACAATCATGCATTAAGACAATCAGAATCCTAGAGTACAATATTATAATTCTATGCTCTTCACACATCTACAAATCTTGGTACATGATAATATTACAAAAAGGGTTTTTATGGTATGTTTTGGAAAAAGGGGATAAGATGAGGGGGTAAAGTCACTCTTTAATTTTTCCTACATCACTCAAAAACAAATGTCCATCATGTCTAAAGCTAAATTTTCCATCATGAGAGATTCCACTTCTCTTGAACAGTTCATTTGTGCCGTTGTGTTTGCATTTCCTGCATTTACAATCAAATCAATTAGAATTCTTTTTTAACTATGGGGAACCGAACTTCAATATGACATGTTTGACTTATCCCCCTAATAGTAAAGCTGGATCATAAATGAGTTCAATAATAATATACTACTCCATTAGGCAATTGAAAGGTATTTATCCTAGATAAATGAAATTACCTTGTATAACATGTTATGTTGAATCATGTGATTGCGTAAAAGTTTATTTATACTATTAGTGAATGTAAATTAAATTCTTATTACTTAATACGTACCGTAAAAGGAATTCAGCATTGTTTGGTTGAAGGTTGGATTAGAGAACTTCTTGAGAGGGCAAGAAGAAAGTGGAAGAATAGGTATATTTTGGCAATTGCAAATCTCAATCATGTTGCCATCAGGGTCATGGAAGAATAGTTGATCCACAGTTACCCCACCTTCCTTCACAGTAGCTGTGACATACTCAATGTCCATCTCATCCAATCTCTCAATTATAAGATCCATATCTGAACATTGAAATGAAATGTGGTTGTCTTTTGGGTTTATCTTTCCCTTCTTTGTTTGAGCATCTTCTTTTCCTAACAAATGTATTCCAATTCCATGGTTGAACAGCCTGAAAAATCAACATAAAAAATCAGATTTATTTTCATTATTCTAGTTCATATCTTAAAAGAGAGTTTTGGCACAATGGTAAGAGTTGATTCCATGTGACATGAAGGTCATAGATTCAAGTTGTGAAGACAATATCTTGCAGAACAATGCAAAATAAGATTAGGTGATAACTATAATAGACACAATGCGGTCTCTCTTAGTACACCGGGCTATTCTTTATTTTTTATTTTTAGTTGTCAAACCATAGAACAAATGCATGT
This sequence comes from Petunia axillaris subsp. axillaris, assembly GCA_029990575.1. Classification (NCBI taxonomy): domain Eukaryota; kingdom Viridiplantae; phylum Streptophyta; class Magnoliopsida; order Solanales; family Solanaceae; genus Petunia; species Petunia axillaris. Next base: position 30,929,647 of record JARKNS010000010.1, on the reverse strand, counting down.
AAAAATCAAACAGGAATGTGTGTGTTTACAAGGGAAGGACAATTAAGGCATACCAAGCTCCATCAAAGTCAAAAGAAGAGGGTCTCTTGATAGGGACAAAACCAAGAACTTGTTCATAGAATTGGGCAGACTTGGCAACAGATTTGCAGACATAAGAAACATGGTTCAAAGCCAATAAAGGCATTCTGGTTTCCTCTTCATCTGAGGATGTTGTTGATGATGAATCTGATGACCAGTTGAAGGTCGTCTCCTCAACTAAATCTGCTTTCACAATGTCCCTCCCCATTATACTTGAAATTGAACCTTCAAATATACTTCAACACTCAAAAAGAATTAAGAATGAGTAGTAGTGACAATCTTGGAATTAGTAAATTGAAAAAAAGAATAGTCTTAAATTTCTGTGTGGAACTTCAAGTTGCTAAGCACACATATATATAACCAGAAAGGCTAGACAAGGGTATGTTGGTGGGGCGATGATCTTATCCATCACTCCCTCAAGTGGGAACAGTAATAAACCCCTCAATATCACCAACGATTATTCTCATCAAAGCAGTATCAAATTTTAGTTGTCTTTTTTGCTCTTGAGTCTTGACGTGGATGTTTAATTAGTCAAAGCACACGGTTCTTAAGTCATAACTCTCCCGCATACTCCTTTTTCTTTTCAAAAAAAAAAAATGTTTATCATCTGTTCTTTCTTTGTTCGATTTAAACATGTGGTATCATAAATTTACACGGCCAACTTATCTAAGGCCTATTATACATAATTTTTGGAAAAGAAATGTATTAAGCATTGATAATAACAGCGCAAATTGGATAGTGTCTTGATGAGATTTTTGAGTAGTAAAGATTGATAATAGTATATATTCAAAGTGTTGATAGATGAAAATGACTTTTCTTACTTATACTCCATAATTTTCATCGTTTTGAAAGGAAAAAAAATCCTCGAAAAACACTGTTGAAACCAAACACAGAAATGATTTTATTTCTAGAAAACATTATTTGAAAGATATTTACTGTCAAACCAAACACAAATCTATTAGAGCCTGTTTGGGTGGGCTTATAAGCAACTTTTTTAAGTGGCTTAAGTTGCTTATAAGCCATTTTTTTGAGAATTTTTTGGTTTTTTTAAGCACATAAGTGTTTATAAGTCCATAAACTTTTAAATTACCAAATACTTATAAGCTGTTTTTAAACTCACCCAAATGGGCTCTTAGTCATGTCACATGTTGGAAAAAAGTATTACTCCGTGTATACGTTGCTTGAAATTTATCTATATCCGTAGTTTCGTCCTTCCTTTCTTTTCTTTTTCCTACGAGAAAGTGTACACCCTTTTAAAAGGGTTTAAAGACTGATGCAGTTTTTCTTTTTACCTTTTGTTTTCCCACCAGATTGATGTCATAAAACTAATACAAAAAACAAAAAAAAAAAATTGAAAGATATCCTTCAATATAAGTGGTAGATTCATGTGCGCAACTCCTGTAGAATGAGGCCAAAACTGTAGAATCTAGGACTAAAACAAATGCCTGTGAAAAATACAATAGATAGTAACAGTAGTAATTCCATAAAAAAAATGGCCAATCAAGCCAGCCTAATAAAGCTGTGAGAAGATGGCCCAAAAAGCTACATACTTTTTAAATAAGATATTTTGTGATCTGAATGCTCACATCTGGAGCCAGAAAAATGCACCAAACTTGAGTATATTTAAGTCCCGCTAGCTCAACAAATCTGCTCTTATTTATTACTATTATTAGTAACAATCTTATGGAGTAGTACTTAGGTAGATCTGCAAATTGTAATACTAGTATAGTTAAAGATGCCAGCTACTCAACCACTAGCTGTTTGATAGAACAAAAAATAAAAATAAAAAAAAAAAAACCCCACAAGCTGCCTCACGTCTGAACATAAAAGAAAGTCTTTGCAATTAAAAAAGAAAAAAAATAATTCGACTACTTTAGTATACATAAGAAAAGTTTGAGCTTATTTGACCTAAGTTATACACAATATAATGCAACGTGCCAAATAAAAATAGCCGAGTCATTCAAACTACATAAACAGCAGTATTGCAGATATCTTTATAGTTTAGTGGTATTCTCTTTTGAAAATAATAAATGATAGGTAATTATATTTTTATTCTTTCAAAAAAAAAAAAAATTGAGTGAGAGTTGCGTCCCTGGAAATAGTGGAGAGGACGGCCCTTGATTGAATTTCTCTACAACTATATGATGCAAGACGATAGAGCAGGTAAATCAGATCTTGAAGAGAGGTATATAGGGATAATTTCTTAAACTCAATAAACACTGTAATATATGTGCTCTAATCTCGACTCTCGAGAGCCATGTGCTTAGTTATTTGGTTTTTATTCATAAGACAACGACCATGCATTGCGAATTTTCTTAATAGCATTATGACCGACCAGAAGGAATAACATTAAAAACAAGCACCTAAATGCAGATTCTTGTTTATTTAGTTAGATTAAAGGGTCAAACATACTTGTAAGACAGCATTGTAATATATATGTAGCAAATTAAAAAGAAACAAATTAGCAAGCTTCTTGTTGGAAGTAGCTAGCCTCGATCTTCCGCTATGTTAATTGACAAATTTGTTGACCTCCTGCTATACTAAATTTATCATTATATTAGAAAAGAATAACTAATAGATTAGAAATTTAGAGAATTGTAGTTTCGTGTACATATGGTGTTCGTGGTTGCAACCTTACTCCTGGAAATATTCCTAATTCTAAATATACGTAACAAAAAAGATCTATATTTAACATAGTTTATAATTAAGTATGGCAGAGCTCGAACAATTCCTTCTCCTAATATTTATAATAACCCTATTCCGGCGTAGAACTCACAATTTAATTTAAATGATGAATTTTCCGCTACTTATCCTAGGGGTTGTTTGGTATGTGGTATAAGATTAATTAATCCTTGTATAAAAAGCTGGATGGTTTTATCCGATGTTTGGTTTGCAAATTCAAATCACTATTATCTAATCCCAGTATGAACTTATGCACAATTTGATGGATAAATCAATAGCAAGGACCCCATAATATTAACTTATCCTTGTATAACTAATCCCGGTATAACTTATCCTTGTACCAAACGATCCAAAAACAAAAGGATAAAGAATTAAAAAAAAAAAAAAGTAAGTTCACATCCGCATTTGTTGCTTGCTGTTTTAAGGAAGAAGTGGATTGGGTAAAGTAGCAACTTTGACCAGAAATGGTGGTATGGATAGAAACATTCCGCCTTAATTAGCAATCTCATATTCAAAGTTATGAGGATGGAAAAATTCTGGTCGGCAATATTTTCACTAGAAATAGGTTCACGTTGTTAAAGCATAGGCATAGGCAGTTAAAACAGTTAGTTAGTCTGCAGGGGTATAGTGGTCATTTCAGCAGTTCCTAATTACGGTTATGGTTTAAAAGTTAGTTATTAGTTTGTTAAGTTTCTTCCTAGTTTGTTTCTAGTTTACTCTCAGCTATATATAGCTGATTAGGTACCCCTATTCATTTACTACTTGAATAATGAATTCATCAGCTTCTCTCCACAACTTCTTCTTCTTCCTCACGTCATTCTGCTTAGTCTAGGGTTCATCAGAATCCACCAATTTTAGCATGGTATCAGAGCAATTCTATCAGCAAGTCTGATTGAGAATTCGATTCTGCAAAGTTAGAAACAATCTTCTAGTTATATTCAAGTTCTGTTTATTTCATTTCTAGAGTTCAAGAAAGTTCAAGATTCTGATAAGGAAAAAATGGCAAACATTCAGAACAATGGAACTGTGTCTCAGGCACTGGATCACAACCATCCTCTCTATCTGCACTCCAATGATGTAAGTGGGATCTCTCTAGTCTCAGTTCAATTAACTGGTGTTGAAAACTATTCTTTATGGAATAGGTCTATGAGAATTGCCCTACTAGGAAGAAATAAGCTAGGTCTGGTTGATGGCACTTGTAGAAAAGAACTGTATACTGAAGATTTATGGACACAATGGGAAAGGTTCAATGCAATTGTACTTTCTTGGTTAATGAACTCTGTGTCAAACAGTCTATTAGGGGGAATTGTATATGCATCTAATGCACAAGTAGTCTGGAAAGATTTGTGTGAAAGATTTAATGAAGTGAATGACTCAAGAACTTTCAGCATACATAAAGAAATAGCAACCTTGGTTCAAGGAACTAACTCTGTAGCTTGCTATTTTACAAAACTGAAAGACTTGTGGGATGAATTTGAGGCACTAGTGCCACCCCCTGGTTGTAGCTGTGATAAGTCTAAAGATTTCAAGGATTACCTGCAGAGACAGAAATTGTACCAGTTTTTAATGGGGCTCAATGAGTCATATTTGTAAGCTAGAAGTCAGATTTTACTAATGTCTCCTCTGCCTACTGTTAATCAAGCATATGCTATGATTATGAGTGATGAAAGTCAGAAAGGGGTAACCAATGCAACAGGACTTCTGGGTGCTGCACCACCAGTAGCAGATTCCACAGCTTTGTACACTAAGACTAGTGGTAACCAGAAGTACAAGAGGCCATATCCCAAGAATCTGTACTGTGAGAAGTGTAAGATGAGAAACCACAACACTGAAGACTGTTACAAGATCAAGGGATACCCTGCAGACTACAAGAGAAGAAAGCCTAACAATGCAGCCTATAATGCTGTAGGAGAATTTGATGGTTATAATGATCCAGATGCATATCAGACACAGGGAGCAGGACCCAGTCAGATGAGTCAAGGTTCAACCACTTTCACCCAAGAGCAGTATCAGGAAATCCTAAAACTGTTAGGCAGCAACTACAGCTCTTCAGCATCAGCTTCTGCAAATGCAGCAGGTATGAGCACTGCAATGCTAGCCTCTAATCTTGTTCAAGATTGGATAATTGATACAGGAGCCACCAATCATATGGTGTCAGACATTACAATGCTTGATCAGTCAAAACTGTTTGACAATGGTCACTCTAAGAAGGTGTACCTACCTAATGGTGAAGTGGCCTTAGTTACACATACTGGTTCAAGTCAATTGCCAAGAAGAAACACAATAGAGAATGTGTTTCACCTGCCTCAATTTAAATACAATCTATTGTCTGTGTCCAAGCTGACCAAGGAGTTAAACTGCTCAGTTACCTTCTTTCCTCACCTGTGTGTATTTCAGGATCTCTCCAATGGGAAGATGAGGATGATTGGTAGAGAGGACAATGGACTATATGTGCTGAGGAGTCAAGCCAAAACATATGGAGGAGTAAGTTTGGCTGCAGCACACACTGCTGAGGACATCAAAGTATGGCACAAGAGGCTAGGTCACATCTCATCAAAAGTATTAGGAAAATTGCTTGGAGTAGAGTCTGGAGTCACTAGTTCAGTCTTAAATAAGTGTGAGGTTTGCCCCTGTGCAAAGCAAGCCAGGCTACCTTTTCCACCTAGTAGTATCAATAGTGTACATTGTTTTGATCTAATTCATGTAGACATGTGGGGACCATACAAACAGGCTACTTTTGATGGAAATAGTTTTTTTCTGACTGTTGTGGAAGATTACACCAGAATGACTTGGTTGTTTTTGCTCAAACTGAAGTCTGATGCTTGTGTTGCTTTAAAAAAAAATTCAACTATGTCAAAACTCAATTTGACAAAACTGTCAAAGTAATAAGGAAAGATAATGGTGCAGAGTTTCTCAATAATGTCTGTACCTCCATGTTTAATCAGTTAGGCATGGTTCATTAGAGAACCTGTGCATATACCCCTCAGCAAAATGGAGTAGTTGAGAGGAAACACAGGCACATCCTGGAAGTTACCAGGGCACTCAGATGCCAAGCTTACATTCCTATAAAGTTCTGGGGTCACTGCATACTAGTTGCAGTATATCTAATAAATAGGATACCAGTATTAAACAACAGTGCAACATATGAAATGTTGTATGGCAAGAAGCCATCCTTATCTCATATCAAAATCATAGGCTGCCTGTGTTATGCTAAGCCAGTACATGAGTCTGATAAGATGCAGTCAAGAACCAGACCAGCAATTCATATGGGCTATTCAGAAGTACAAAAGGGCTATGTGTTGTATGACATGACAACTAAGTCCTTCTTTGTCAATAGAGATGTGATATTCAGGGAAGATACCTTTCCATTTCTTCAAGAAGAAACCTCACCTCCTATTTTCTTAAACACTGACCTTCCATATAAAGACACAACAGCTGACATTTCACCTCCTGATACTACACCAACAGTCACTACTAATACTCCACCTACTGACCTATCCTCAATGCCACCTAATGATCCATATCCCAGTGTACCACCTACAATACAACCTAGTGCACCAGCACCTGCACAACCTGTAATACAATCAAGTGTACCTTCTCAGGAACAGCTCCACACAGATAGACCTAAAAGAGGCAAAAATCCTCCAATATGGATGAAAGACTTCATTTCCCTAGGAATTCATGAAGACATACCTTACTCTATGGATCAGTTCCTATCCTATGACACTATCACTCCAAAGTATCAAGCCTATGTTGCAGCCATTTCATCTGCTACTGAACCTAAGTCCTATGTAGAAGCTGCAGCTGATCCAAGATAGGTAGAGGCCATGAAAGCTGAGATACAGGCCTTAGAAGCAAATAACACTTGGAAGATAGTAACTCTACCTAAAGGAAAAAGAACAATAGGCTGTAAGTGGGTATACAAAATCAAGTATAAGGCATCTGGTGAAGTGGAAAGGTTCAAAGCAAGGCTGGTAGCCAAGGGTTACAGCCAGAAGGCAGGCATTGATTACCAAGAGACCTTCTCTCCAGTGGTAAAGATGGTAACAGTAAGGACTGTATTATCTGTAGCTGCAGCAAGACAGTGGCATATACATCAAATGGATGTGTATAATACCTTCTTACAAGGAGATCTGTATGAGGAAATATATATGGAACTGCCTCAGGGATTTAAGAGCCAAGGGGAGAGAGTACGTAGGCTCATAAAATCTCTGTATGGGCTAAAACAGGCACCTAGACAATGGAATGCAATACTGACTGAGGCACTAAAAAGGCTTCAGTTTGTGCAAAGCAAGCTAGATCACTCCTTGTTCACAAAAAGAACCAGCAGAGGCATGGTGATTGTTCTGGTTTATGTGGATGATATGCTGATAACTGGTGAAATCCTGGACCTGATAATAGAAGCTAAAACAGCACTGCAAAAGGCCTTCAAAATGGAGGATTTAGGTGAGCTGAAGTATTTCCTAGGACTGGAGTTTGCTAGATCAGGCAAGGGATTACTAATGCATCAGAGGAAGTATACCCTTGAACTCATTTCTGAGACTGGACTGAGTGCTGCAAAACCAGTCAATACACCTATGGAACTCAATGTCAAACGAACTACCAAAGAATATGATGACTATGCCAACAAGAAGCTGAAGCTCAAAACCACTGATAAACTACTGTCTGACCCCTCTTCTTACCAAAGATTGATTGGAAAATTACTCTATCTCACAATTACAAGGCCTGATATAGCCTATAGTGTTCAAACTCTTAGTCAGTTCTTACAACAACCACAAACATCACATATGGAGACTGCTCTAAGAATTGTGAGGTATGTGAAGAACCAGCCAGGTCAAGGAGTGCTACTATCTTCCAACAATATCCAGTCAATTAAAGTCTGCTGTGATGCTGATTGGGCTGCTTGTCCATTCTCTAGAAAATCTGTGACTGGGTACATAATAAAACTAGGAGACTCTCTAGTTTCCTGGAAGTCAAAGAAGCAAACTACAGTGTCCAGAAGCTCTGCAGAATCTGAGTACAGAAGCTTGGCAACACTGGCTGCAGAATTAACCTGGCTAGTTGGTCTGGTCAAGGAACTTGGTGTGCAAATTGAGTTTCCTGTGAAAGTCTTTACTGACAGTAAATCAGCAATTCAAATGGCAGCTAACCCAGCCTATCATGAAAGGACTAAGCACATAGAGATCGACTGCCACTTCATTAGAGAGAAGATCCAAGTTGGATTAATCAAGACTCCGTACATTCCCACAAAGGAGCAACCAGCTGATATCCTGACCAAGGGACTCAATCGTGTTCAACATGCCTATTTGTGTTCCAAACTAGGAGTTGTGAACATCTTCTTCCCTCCTAGTTTGAGGGGGAGTGTTAAAGCATAGACATAGGCAGTTAAAACAGTTAGTTAGTCTACAGGGGCATAGTAGTCATTTCAGCAGTTCCTAATTACGGTTATGGTTTAAAAGTTAGTTATTAGTTTGTTAAGTTTCTTCCTAGTTTGTTTCTAGTTTACTCTCAGCTATATATAGTTATAGCTGATTATGTACCCCTATTCATTTACTACTTGAATAATGAATTCATCAGCTTCTCTCCACAACTTCTTCTTCTTCCTCACCTCATTCTGCTTAGTCTAGGGTTCATCAGAATCCACCAATCTTAGCACACGTAACGCAATTACACAATTCAAAGTAGTTGAGGTTCCAATGCGCGCACAGAATAAAAGATGAAAAAAACCAAAGTACTACTAGCATTTAGTTAGCAATTTCGTTATTCCTTTTAAATTTAAGCTCAGTTTGGTCATATAATTCTTTTTACTTTTCTTTCAAATTTTCTTTTGAAAACTTGTTTGTGCATAAAATATGAGAGTTTTTAGACGATGAGTTTTTAATTAACCTAAAATCATTTGACTAGTTTTATAAGTGTTTAGTGAAAAAAATTTCTTCATACTTACAAAGCTTTAATATTTTTTTAATTAAAGTGCATGTTCAACTTCAAAATATATTCTTTCAACACCACTCCAATTTGTTGTTTCAAATTAGAAAACAACATTGAGTATAGGTGGAAAATACTGTTGAGAGGAATCTATTAAAATGCGTACATTAATACCTACGTTACGCCTTTTAAGTCCCCAACCGAACGGCCCCTAAATGGTCAAAAATTTCAAACAATTCACATTATGTTTTTAACATTATGTGGGTGTTTTCTTCTGTTTTTGCATATGATGTTTATGTGCTTATTCATTCTCTTGTAGGCAGCACGTTCTTCTACATCATGAGCAGGTTCCTCTGTCTTTTTCTACATCATGACCAGGTTCCCGTGGACTTATAAATGTTATGCATGTTCTTTAAAATGATTTAATTGTTTTATTTTTCTTTCACCTTTTTCTACATCATGAGCAGGTTTGAAGTTTGAATTGTCATAGACAAACTTCATACTCAAAGTTTGAAGTTTGATTTACCATGATCAAACGTCTAAAATTTTGAGACGGCTAATACCTTAAATTTTCAATATTGTGTAAATTTTCGAGGTGGCTAACATCTTAAATTTGATGATTTTTTTTTGAAAAATTAAAATATTTGTTGAGTCCATTTTTAATAAAAAGAACTTAAATAAAATGTCACATCAGCATTTTTCGGTGAACTTTAACGTACAACTAGAGAGAATGACTTTTAAAGGTACCTTGGATAAGTTGAGTGATATTTTTGTCCCAAATCAAAGAAAAGTGACTTGTTTAGATACTTTGCATTAGTTCAGTGACCAATTTAAGAATTAACTCTATTTGTACACTGAAACAATCATTGAGGTCAAATTTTGACAGTTGTGGATGTGTCAAATGCCCAAAAATGCACTTATTTGCTGAATATGACTATCCTTTTGATTAGGGAAGAACTGGAATTTGTAGTGATCTTCTCACGGGAAAGTCTGTCCAATTGACACTGTATTGATGAAACATCAGTGATTAGTATGATGCCTCGATGAAATTGTGTAAGATTGTCTAATGCAAAAGACTTCACCTACCCATACTACCAATTCACTAGCTTTTAAAATAGCCGATTGCTACCCTTGGGAGTTGGGACTGATAAATACGACAACATATGTTACATATTTGACTTGTTATCCTAAATAAGCCAATAAGGTGTTCGGCCATTTAAAAAATTTAGTTGATAAGTCGACATGCTTATCTGAGAAGTTGCTACATCTATAAACTAAAATAATCATTGAGGTCAAATTTTGACAGTAGAGGATGTGTCAAAAGACCAAAATGCACTTTGCTGGATATACTTAGAGCCTGTTTTGGTGAGCTTAAAAATGACTTATAAGCTAATAAGCACATTAATATATATTTGTTAACTTAAAAATTTTTGGGCTTTTAAGCCACAACCATAAGTGGCTTTTAAGTCACTTTTTGACTTATAAGCCACTTAAAATAAGCTGCTTATAAGCCCACCCAAACAGGCTCTTATTCTTTTTTTTTTTTTTTGAATTTTCTTTTGATCAGGCAAGAGCTGGAATTTATAAGAGTTTTTTAAAAACATATACAAATTTAAACACTTAATTACGAAAAAATAACAATACTTTTCAAATTACAAGTCATAGCAATATTTTTCCTAGCAAGATGACAATATTTAATATACACACTTACACCCACTCTCCTAAAACCCTAAAACATTTACTCCACTTCCTCTAAACCAAATCAGCCCCACCCCCATTCCCTTCTCTCTTCCTCCACGATGAAACCGTCCAAATACACCTCATTTTCGTCTCCACCATTATCTCTGCCATCTCCGCTGCCGATACACACAGCCACCACCATTAGTGACGGATTCACTCGATCCGTCATTAATTTCGATTCAAACGAACTCACAAAAACCGGCCCATTACCGTCATCATCTTCACCGGATCTTCACCGGAAAGCAACTACAGCACGACGGAGAGCCGATTACCCTTTTCCCTTTACGATTTGTCTCCTCCGTTTCTGTTACGATCTGTCTCCTCCGTTTCTGTTACATATTGTACTGATGACGGCGGCATATGTCTAAGTCGACAGAGAGATTGCTTTTGTTAGTGAAGATTTACAGAGATAGGACACTTTAGTGGCATTGCTACATTTATTTACATTTATGACCCCTCATAAAAGATCATTTTCACTTATGGTCCACTAAGTGGTGATGTATATGAAAGTGAACAGTGCTGAAACATTCTTGAGACTGAGCTTGATTTAAAGTTTTGATTTTTTGAAGCAGTATCATTTTCTGTTATTTAGATTTATTTCATTTTTGTTCCGCTTCTGTTTCTCTAGAATTGTTCAGATTTTGTTTATGTTTCTGTTCCTGTTTGTACATATTTGTCAGATTAATAAATTTGAACTCCTTTTCTATTGCTCATGACTGATGGCGTTGAAACAATATGTACGGTTTGAAATATTGTTGAAACATTGAAACATTTGTTGCAACAGTTTGATACATCTGAAATGATGTTGAAACAGTATGATACTGTCTGAAATGGTATTGTAACAATCTGAAATAATTATTGAAACAGTGTGATACGGTCTGAAATGGGAGTTGATACAGTTTAAAACGGTATGATACAGTCTAAAACGAGACTTGATACATTTAAAACAGGCTGATACAATCTGAAACGGAGTTGATACAGTCTGAAACGGGACTTGATACGGTTTAAAACGGTCTGCTACAGTCTGAAACAGAGTTGATACAGTCTAAAATGGGAGTTGATATAATTTAAAACAATCAGATAAAGTCTGAAATGGGAGTTGATACAGTTTAAAACAGTATGATACAGTCTGAAACGAGACCTGATACAGTTTAAAACAGTCTGATACAATCTGAAACGAGAGTAAAAGTGAAATAGAAGGAGTAAAAGTGAAATTGAAGGAAATGGTGGTAGGAAAAGTGAAATAGGAGGGAATGAGAGGAGCAAAAGTGATAGTGGGAGAAATAGAAAGAAGAATGTAAGGGTTTGGTATGTTATGAGAAAATGTTGCTATGTTGTTGCTATATTTGTAATTAACTTTTGTTTTCCTCTATATAGGGTAATTTTATTAAAATGTTGCTATGTTTGGTAATTAACTTCTAAAAATTGTACTTTTGTATAAAAAAATCCAATTTATAATGATCCTCACATGGGAAAGTCTGTCCAAATGACACTGTAAAGTAAACACCACTTTAATTATGATGTTTTGATGAAATTATGTGATATTGTCTTATGCCAAAGACTTCACCCTACCCTTGCCACCAAAAGCAACTAATGCTGTAACCTTTCTAAGCTCCGTCTTTTCTTCTCTCTTTTCGATCCTATTGCATCCCTTTTTTGATGCAGCTAGGTCATTTGTACCGGGCAATAGGGTAGACTATGCGGAGCTTTGGCAGAACCCACTTAGAGCGCAGTATCATTCTCTGCAGACAGTTTGATTAGCCAAGACTGATTGGAAATGTGAGAAGCATCTTGTCTGAGGAGAATGTGAATGTACACCTCACGAGTGTTGGAAGGATTGCTCCAAGAAAGCATGTTGCGATGGCTATTAGGGTGGATGAGCGACCAAGCAAGGAAACATTATATTGAAGAGAATTGGTAAAATTTCCGCCGGGTAAAATTAGTAGTGAAATGAGTTTGGGTCTTGGGTTGGGTCAAATTAATGTAATAGGTCAAAGAATTGGGTAAATATAATTAAGAAAGATTGTTTTAATTAATAATGTCACGTCATTTTCTCAGCGAGTTTTAAGTAAATCTGGTTAGAGTGACTTTAGTGTAGACCGGAGGAAAGTTTAGTAATTTTTGGGTAATAAAAAAAATAAAAGTGACTTTGTGGTAATGAAACAATAGTTGACTGACTTTTGGGTAACAAAAGAAACAAAAGTGACTTTGTGATAATGAAGCAATAGTTGAGTGACCACCGATAAAATTAACTCATTTGAAATGTCATAGCACCACTCACTTCTTCACTCCTGCTTATCAAAGCTCCGGCCTCCAAATATTAAATAATTGGAGTTACCCGTACAACTAAAATGGTAACTCTTATCTTCAAAAGTTCTTTTAAAATGGTAAGTATTTCTCGATCCTCCTTCACAAGAGGTCTCAGATCCTCCTTCAAGAGGTTTGAGTATAAGTTGCAAATGGAGATTTGATTCACCTACAAAAGTGGGACTTAGGTGCTAATTTGAATTACTCCCTGCATCCCATAAGAAATGATTTAGTTTGATTGGACACGAAATTTAAGAAAAAGGATTAAAAAAATTGAAATTTTTGGTCTAAAATAAACAATAAAAATTGTGTATTTATAAATCATCCCATATAGTAAAATTATTATTAAATATAAAAAATGGTCATTAAAGGAAATACTTTCATTCTGTTTGGGATGTAGAGAAAAGTTAAAGTCCCATAAGGTAGGCACCGGAAAAAAAAAACTCTCCCGATTATCTTGTGTGTATTTAATAACTGAAAATGGTCAAAAATACCTCTAACCTATTAGAAAGGATTTTAAAATATCCTTCGTTAACCTTTTGGGCCAGATATACTCCTATCGTTAACCTTTAGAGCCAGAAATGTTCTCAACGTTTTATTTAGACTCAAAATTACTCTAAAAACTAACAGAGTTTTGTTAAGTGAAGAAGAAGACACTCAAGTCAAGTATTTATAGGGATTGCACACGTGTAAGTAGCAGAAGCAATGATGACTGTAACATTGGAGAAAGGAAAAATGTCGGCGTGACCGTTCGGTAGCAAACCAACGGTCGCCACGTAATGTAGAACAGTAATTCAAAAAGGTGTGCAACTTTTTGAAACTCTTGGATGGGCTTGAGCCACGTCAGCTTCCCGCTTGATGTTATTCCACTCCTCGGCGACCCTGGTGCTCAACTGAGAAGTGGGGAGACAATCTGTATTAGGCAAAAATCGACATCGGGTAGAACTTCAGTACAACGAACCGAGCACAAACGAGATGATGCTCCGAAGAAGAATGACCAAAGCAGGCGATCAATTTACCGAAGGCAAACTTCAATGTCACTACCGAAGGCGAGCCGCGAGCTGATCTTCGGTCACGTTCCTTTCAAACGAATAGCATGGCCAAGCCACCGAGGTCACATACTTGAACTTCGGTGGAACACCTTGGTTCAAGCGGCTCAGCAGCCCACTACTCCAGCCCACTAACTCTCCTATTAAATGTCCAGAACGTGGGTTGAAGCATGATCAGTCGCAGAGGACGTGAGCAAGGGCCCTTTAGCCTATAAATAGCACTTCATTTTATATTATATTCATTCAGAAATATATACAGAAACTCTGCCCAAATTTGTACTCATTACGATATATTGAAATCAAGTTATTTTCTCGCATTTTACGCTTGTTCTTAGTATTTTCTTGACTTTGATATGAAGATTTGCTTATATTCCAACCCAAACTCGATTTGTGATCCTAAACTGATTAGCACATAAGTCCCACCTATGTATGTGAATCAAATCTCCATTTGCAACTCCTACTCGAAACCTCTTGAAGGAGAATCTGAGACCTCTTATAAAGGAAGGATCGGGAAATACTTGCCGCTTTACAACAATTTTTGAAGGCAAGAATCACCATTTTTGTTGCACGAGTAACTCCAATTATTTAACATTTGGAGGCATGAGCTTTGATACGCAGGAGTGAAGAAGTGAATGGTGCTATGACATTTCAAATTTCCATAAATTTTGATAACTTAGGACGAACGGAGATAACTCTTTTTCTATCAAAAAGATTCCTCTGATAGATCTTGACATCTTGTGATCCAATTTCGTGTTTCGTATAGATGCACGTTTTTTTTTTTTTTTCATTTACCATGTGTTATGTAACATTATCAAACTTTGTTTCTCCGAGTGGGGCACATAACCAAGTGTACGCGTTTGATAGATCGTACATTTTTTGCGAACACGCATAATAATCCTTGTCTAGTCTTTCTGGTTATATATATGTGTGCTTAGCAACTTAAAGTTCCACACAGAAAATTAAGACTATTCTTTTTTCCATATACTAATTCCAAGATTGTCACTACTACTCATTCTTAATTCTTTTTGAGTGTTGAAGTATATTTGAAGGGTCAATTTTAAGTATAATGGGGAGGGACATTGTGAAAGCAGATTTAGCTGAGGAGACGACCTTCAACTGGTCATCAGATTCATCATCAACAACATCCTCAGATGAAGAGGAAACCAGAATGCCTTTATTGGCTTTGAACCATGTTTCTTATGTCTGCAAATCTGTTGCCAAATCTTCCCAATTCTATAAACAAGTTCTTGGTTTTGTCCTTATCAAGAGACCCTCTTCTTTTGACTTTGATGGAGCTTGGTATGCCTTAATTGTCCTTCCCTTGTAAACACACATATTCCTGCTTGATTTTCACATGCATTCGTTCTATGATTTGACAACTAAAAATAAAAAATAAAGAATAGCTCGGTATATTAAGAGAGACCGTATTGTGTCTATTATAGTTATCACCTAGTCTTATTTTGTATTGTTCTGCCAAATGTTGTTTTCACGACTTGAATCTATGACCTTTATGTCACACGAAATCGACTCTTACCATTGCGACAGTACTCTTTTAAGATAAGAAACTAGAATAATGAAAATAAATCTGATTATTTGGGTTGATTTTTCAGGTTGTTCAACCACGGAATTGGAATACATTTATTAGGAAAAGAAGATGCGCAAACAAAGAAGGGAAAGATAAACCCAAAAGACAATCACATTTCATTTCAATGTTCAGATATGAACCTTATAATTAAGAGATTGGATGAGATGGACATTGAGTATGTCACATCTACTGTAATGGAAGGTTGGGTAACTGTGGATCAACTATTCTTCCATGACCTGAAGGAATATAAGCACAGCGGAAGCAATTCCAGGATCATGAACTCACATGTAATCTAGACAAACTAGCAAACAATTCAGTTTTACATAAACATAAAACGGAATACCTCTTGAAGCGTGACTTCAACCTTGAAACAATCTTCAATCACGAGCAAGATCATCTACGGGATCGTCCTCCAGTTCCATGATCTTCTGTCGTGTGCCCGAATAATACCCAGACTAATAATCACTTGGGTGGAACAAGTGTTTCAGAGAGAGAAAACCTATTTAGGGTTTTTGTTGTGTTTTTGGTGTGTTTCCTTTTGGCCAAGAATCCTCCTTATATAGTTTTAGGGTAAAACACTTTTCCAAAACTATCTAGGATTCTTTTCCACCAAGAAACCTCTCTCCTAGTCCTAATTGGATTCGGTCACAACAGGGACCACAGAATTAATTAATGAGGCTTCCAATTATGGAATTAATTCTTTTTCTCTAGAATTAATCTTTCCATAATAAATTACAAATTATTTCCACTAGAAATTCGTAATTGCACTCCTCAGTTGAATTTCAAATTCTTCCATCAAATCTTATTTAACTCCCCACGTTAAGATTACAGACACCAATCAATAATATCAAATTATTGACAATTTAATATAAATTGACTAAATATACATATCCTTTAGAGTTCCGCTTAACTTATTCCATGTGCCGGAAACAAAATCCACTGGCCAGATTTACACATAGAAACTTATAAGCTTTCATAAAGGGGTGTCATCAATCTCTATATCGAGACGTGGATTCTATCAACTAGCTATTACTTCGCAAATGCATATTATCATTATCCAACTTATCAGGAATTATTTGACCCAAATATCCTGGACCTCACCTATTGATAAATCAAGACAATGAATAATATACATCACTAATAATAACTATATCAAGATTAAGAGTATAAGTACATCTGATGAGCTAGAGAGTTTATTTTATATAGTCAGTATAAAAATACTTATCTCTACTTGGTCCGTTCAATGCACACAAAGCGCACTAGCACAAGAAGTTGGAACTATACCATTCCCATAATCAAGATAAATCATATATAATCTTGTACTACAATCATACCGATGGCTTTGTCCAATTTCCATCTTAGATTGTGAACATTACTTTATTACTTATAAGAACCGATGATTTAATCTTCCGTGTATAAGCTTGGCTCTACACACTAAATCAACTACTATATAAATAATAGGACACACATGACACAATTGATCTAAATAAATAATACTTCATTATATTTAATAAATGAATAACCAATTGTTCAACTAGGAATAATCCAACTAAAACCGCATGGTTATTAGTATATTCCAACAATCTCCCACTTATACTTATAACCATGCCATTGTTATAATACATACTATATCTAAACACATGGTTAATAGTATATATCCCATCAAACTCCCACTTAGACTTTAACCATGCACCTACAACTTTCACAAGCATTCCTTTTATATAAATACTAAAAGGATCTAGCCAAGTATTTTTCTAATGCAATCATTGTCCAACAGTGCTTTTAGATTACTAATCGGTCGGTCTTAACCTCTGCAGGATCCAGTCATGAAACTATCCCAAGAGTGCTAACCGAACAATTTTCATTCTTTTCTCCCACTACGACAAAGTACTACTACTAAGTCACACTACCATGTTCTTGTGGACAAAGCACATAATAATTAGAATCTTAAGTCTCAATATTCTTTCCTTACCTTACGGTATTAGAATATGAACAACTTTTTCTTGTAGTGTATATTAACGACTTATCAAATATTCACTCCCACTACTTTGGAGTAGTGGATTTCCAATCATCTTTTGACTATTGACATTTCTCCCACTATTTGAATACAATGGAATATCAATTCCGACAAGTGGATTGGATTTCTTGAACTTTAGGATTTTTAGGTGATCCACTTGTTATTTCTATGTTCAGTCCAGTAAATAAAATTTACTTCTAGGAACATTGTTTATTAAATAGTCATATTCTAGAAATATGGTACTCATGCTAACAAATACCTTCTTTTCATTATGACAAGGAAATAAACTTCCTTTCGTCCCCTTTGAATAGCCAATAAACGTATACACATTCATCCTTGATTCCAACTAATCAGTTTTCCCTTGTAAAAGGTACTAACATAGAAGGACTACGTTTAGAATGTAATTTAAAGTTTCTAAGGCATATTCCCAATACGAAATTGAATAACAAGTTTGAATAACTTCACATTGATCTAACCACCTCCATAAGAGTCTAATATATCCTTTCTACTACACCATTTTGTTATAACGTCCCAGGTGCAGACATAATTCCTTATTCTGATAAGTAATTAGTGAACTTTGCAAAGAGGTATCGCCACTACAGTCAGATTGCAGTGACATAATATATTTTCCATAATGCATTTTCTTTTCAGTCTTAAACTCCTTGATTTCTCAAAGTATTAATACTTATAATGCATCAAATAAATATATTCATATTTTGAGTAATCATTTATGAATGTCATAAAAAATACTCAAAAATACCTCTTGCATGTATGTTCATCAGACTATACTAATCAGAACGAATTAATTCTAACTTATCACTAGCTCTATCTCCTTTTAAGAGGAAGTATCACTTAGTCATATTTCCTTTTAACAAGAATCCACAGGGTTGGTAGTGCCTCCACTTTCAATGAACCTTAAAGATCCATCCATAACCAACCATAATATTCTATTAAAATACATATGACCTTGATACAAGAGCAACAGATAAGTGTTATTCAATTTCAAAGAATATTTTCTCTTATGGGGTAGACCAATATTGTTAAATTCGGAAGACATATAAAATAAAAAGGGCTTTGCAACATGTACCACAAGAGATAAATATTTATTAACCTCAATAACACCAAAATTATTGGTAAAATGAATTGAATATCTACCTCTTATTAAGCTAGAAACTGAAATCAAATTTCTTTCTAACTTAACGCACATATAATGCATCCTTTAAATTAATGTCTTATCATCACCAAATTAAATTTTTTTTTTTTTTGAAATAATCATTTTGTGAGAGAATAACACTTAGAGATTTAAATAAAGACATATATAATTAGTGAGATAAAATAATTTAATTAGATCAACTCAGGTCATGTAACATTGAATAATTAAATTCAAAACCACATCACACATATATTTTCATGCATATTGAATAGTCAAATTCGTTGGGAAAGTAACTATCCATGCACCATATACATGCAATGTCAGATTTCACTCATTAAATTAAATAATATCAAACTCAGTTGGAGAGTCTATTATCAATTTAATTCAAGTGAATATCAATTATTGAATAGCCCTAGTCTCATTGACTCAACATGCAATTCTCAGTTGGAGAGATATATACAAGTCATCAACAACTAGTGATTAAACCTAGTATACCAACAATACATTTATCCGTTGGGGAGGAAGACCTATTGTCAACACGTAAACATATCATTTACACTAGTATTTAATCATGGATACCATAAGGACTTTTAAATCAAGTATACTCAACAATAAATTTATCCGTAAGGGAGGAAGAACTATGTCAACACGTAAAATTATTGTTTATACTAGTATATGATCATGGAGACCATATAGAATAATCCCTATTACCACTGGGTGCCAACCATTAACTTTTCTTAGAAAAATAATTTCCAGAAAATAGAAAAACGCCAAAAACACCACCTTAACAGCCTCAAACTGCCGAAAAACAACATGGTTCACTGCATAGCAGTGAGTTTTTCTTATTGGGCCGTTTCCAATGAACCTACCAAATTTCAGGTCAATCAGAGTCTGTCAAAATTTCTGATCTCCGAAACTATGACCAAATTTGGACAATTCTTGTTTTTACGTTTTTAGGGTTCAAAATATATCTGTTACTTGTTCAAATCATATATCAACAAGTAATCTTTTGATATCCATGAATCAAGATCAAACAACATATTTTTAAAAATTTGTATTTCATTAAAACAGTGCAACTCTTACGTTTCTAAGAATATAAAATATGAACTACTTCATTATCATATATCAACATATATTAAATAATCATGCATTATCATGTCCCAAATTTACTATAAACCAAAATTGATATATAGAATGACTTTTCATATTTAATTCACGTTTAAATCCAGCACACTACCTAAAATTCCATCCAAACGACCTTCAAAAATGTCAAAAAAAACGACACCACTCATTGCAAAGCAGTGAAAATTTCTTACTGGATCGTTTCCGATGTCTCTTTCGAATTTCAAGTCAATCAGAGATCATGAATTCTTGATCGCAAAGCTATGACCAAATTCGAAAAATAACTTTTTAGGCGTTTTTGTGAATTAATGCAAACACGATGCTCGTTTACATTCTCTTTATAATTATCCCATGAGAACAAGGTATACATGTGTTACTTCTTTGACTAAGATACACAAAACCTCATCCTACGTCAAATTGTCCTCTCAATTAATACACATGAGAACCCAAGATATTATTTTCTCCTTTTTGAGTGAAAACCTCAATATCTTATCTCATCAATTAATTTAGTGTTTCTAGTTATCTAGAAATTAATCTCCTTTTCAAGTAGATAAAATTTCACCACTAACATACACTTACCAAGAGACAATTTATACATGGTACATTGAGAAAAATCAATGACTCAAATAAATAGATCACTTTCGCAAATCTTATTTATTAATCATAACTCTCAATTCATTCATTGACATAATTTCACATGTATAAAGCTTTAAGAATTTTCAATCATTCTGAATAAATACTCCACTTTGGAGGTAACCATTTATTCATCATAAACTCCTAATCCATATACAATATCCTCTCACATGTATAATATTTAGAATTTTCAATGACTCTCAATAAATATTCCACATAAAATGGTAACCATTTATCAATCATAAATTCTTAATCTCTAAACGATATCATCTCACATGAACAACACAATTAAAAAAATTTCAAAGATTTTAAATAAATAAATCACTTTGATTGCAACTATTTATTTATCACAAAATTCTTAACACATTTATAAAATACTATTAAGAATTTTACCGTGATTCCAAATAAATAAATCAATTTGATTGTAACTATTTATTAATCTAAATTCTTAATTCATGTAATACATAACCATGCATAAAACTATTAAGAAATTTCAATGATTCCAAATAAATAAACTACATTAGTAGTAACTCTTTATTAATCATAATTCTTAATTTATACAAAATAATATGCATGAGAGAAAATAATACTGCTCAATATTATGTGAATTCATATTGTTTATAGTAAAATTTAATCATAGAGAACTCAGGGATTTATCCCTAGCACCATAGGATTATTAGAGATACGTTTTCTCTTAAAATTAAATTTCAGAAAATAGAAAAACATCCAAAACACCATCTTAACGACCTCAAACGGCCAAAAACCGACCTTAATCATAGCGAAGCAATGCGTATTTCTCAGAAGATCGTTTCCGATGGACCCACCAAATTTCAAGTCAATCAGAGTCTGAAAATTTTCAACCTCCAAATCTGTGACCAAATCGGTTAGGAAAAATCGTTTTTCATGTTTTAGGATTCAAAATATTTTTAGTTTACAATCTAATCATGCAGCACCATATTATAAACTGTTATCCATGAATCAAGATCAACCACATATTTTGAAATTTCAGTTTTCACAAAAATACTGCCTTTTTTTTTTTTTTTTTTTTAGAAAAACAAACAATACAAGTTCATGTTTTTCAAAAAAAACTGCATGCATGCAAGTAATTATTTTTATGAAACCCTAGCCATCTAGTTAGACGTGAGTAGGCTCTGATACCAAATGAAGGAATATAAGCACAGCGGAAGCAATTCCAGGATCATGAACTCACATGTAATCTAGACAAACTAGCAAACAATTCAGTTTTACATAAACATAAAACGGAATACCTCTTGAAGCGTGACTTCAACCTTGAAACAATCTTCAATCACGAGCAAGATCATCTACGGGATCGTCCTCCAGTTCCATGATCTTCTGTCGTGTGCCCGAATAATACCCAGACTAATAATCACTTGGGTGGAACAAGTGTTTCAGAGAGAGAAAACCTATTTAGGGTTTTTGTTGTGTTTTTGGTGTGTTTCCTTTTGGCCAAGAATCCTCCTTATATAGTTTTAGGGTAAAACCCTTTTCCAAAACTATCTAGGATTCTTTTCCACCAAGAAACCTCTCTCCTAGTCCTAATTGGATTCGGTCACAACAGGGACCACAGAATTAATTAATGAGGCTTCCAATTATGGAATTAATTCTTTTTCTCTAGAATTAATCTTTCCATAATAAATTACAAATTATTTCCACTAGAAATTCGTAATTGCACTCCTCAGTTGAATTTCAAATTCTTCCATCAAATCTTATTTAACTCCCCACGTTAAGATTACAGACACCAATCAATAATATCAAATTATTGACAATTTAATATAAATTGACTAAATATACATATCCTTTAGAGTTCCGCTTAACTTATTCCATGTGCCGGAAACAAAATCCACTGGCCAGATTTACACATAGAAACTTATAAGCTTTCATAAAGGGGTGTCATCAATCTCTATATCGAGACGTGGATTCTATCAACTAGCTATTACTTCGCAAATGCATATTATCATTATCCAACTTATCAGGAATTATTTGACCCAAATATCCTGGACCTCACCTATTGATAAATCAAGACAATGAATAATATACATCACTAATAATAACTATATCAAGATTAAGAGTATAAGTACATCTGATGAGCTAGAGAGTTTATTTTATATAGTCAGTATAAAAATACTTATCTCTACTTAGTCCGTTCAATGCACACAAAGCGCACTAGCACAAGAAGTTGGAACTATACCATTCCCATAATCAAGATAAATTATATATAATCTTGTACTACAATCATACCGATGGCTTTGTCCAATTTCCATCTTAGATTGTGAACATTACTTTATTACTTATAAGAACCGATGATTTAATCTTCCGTGTATAAGCTTGGCTCTACACACTAAATCAACTACTATATAAATAATAGGACACACATGACACAATTGATCTAAATAAATAATACTTCATTATATTTAATAAATGAATAACCAATTGTTCAACTAGGAATAATCCAACTAAAACCGCATGGTTATTAGTATATTCCAACACCTGATGGCAACATGATTGAGATTTGCAATTGCCAAAATATACCTATTATTCCACTTTCTTCTTGCCCTCTCAAGAAGTTCTCTAATCCAACCTTCAACCAAACAATGCTGAATTCCTTTTACGGTACGTATTAAGTAATAAGGATTTAATTTACATTCACTAATAGTATAAATAAACTTTTACGCAATCACATAATTCAACATAACATGTTATACAAGGTAATTTCATTTATCTAGGATAAATACCTTTCAATTGCCTAATGGAGTAGTATATTATTATTGAACTCATTTATGATCCAGCTTTACTATTAGGGGGATAAGTCAAACATATCATATTTACACTGTTTTGGTACAAGACTTCATTGCAAAATTGTATGGTTAAAAAAAATAGAAGTTCGGTTCCCCATAGTTAAAAAAAAATTCTAATTGATTTGATTGTAAATGCAGGAAATGCAAACACAACGGCACAGATGAACTGCTCAAGAGAAGTGGAATCTCTCATGATGGAAAATTTAGCTTTAGACATGATGGACATTTGTTTTTGAGTGATATAGGAAAATTAAAGAGTGATCTTCCCTCATCTAGCCCCTTTTGCCAACCCAAAACATACCATTAAAAACATTTTTTTTAGTATTATATTGTACCAAGATTTGTAGAGGAGTGAAGAACATAGATTTATAATATTGTATTATACTCCAGGATTTTGATTGTGTTAATGCATGATTGTGGCTGTCCATATTATGAAAAATAAATGAGATGCCAATGTTATGTGTTGTTCCAAGGAAGTCAACTCTTCTTGTTAATTGCTTTGTTAATGTTAATATTTTCTTTGATACAACTGAGCAAATATTTTAAAATGAATTTTCATTCTTAAAAGTGGCAACTTAATCTGTAAATTTTATTTCATTAATCAGAGCAATTGAGATTTGATAATCATGAAATTGAAAACTAAAATGTTAGACTCTTGCTTTCCAACCATATTCCTTCAATTTCAGTTTATGTGTACTTCAGATTGAGTTACTCTACAACAACTTGAAGATTAGGGAGTCAACTCCAATAATTGTTTTATTTCATTAATCAGAGCGATGTTAGATACTATGGACCCTCTCTTTGTTGGCTACATTAATTACTAATTATCAGCATTAAGAACGAAGGTGGAAAGGTAATGTTTGGAACTAGCAACTCATGTCATTAAACAACTTTGGTCAGCGATAGTTAATGAAAATTTTCAGGACCACTCTGTTTATGCAGTGGGACTATATAAAGCATTCTCAATCTTTAGATCTATCTATATGCTTTAATTGATTTGAAGAAGTTCAAGCCATTATGTTTCATAATTGTATAGTCCGTCAGATTAATTTGTATATTAAAACTTTCTACTAATTAATATATTAGCAGCCCTTAGACCATCTCCAACCTTGCATTATTTCTTGTACCAAATGCTATTTTGGTGCAAAAAATAGTGCAATGGAGCTCCAACCTTGCACTATTTTTTGCTTCATTTTGGTGCATGAATAGTGTTGCACCAAATTTGGTGCAACACTATTCACTTGCACCATTACTATTCAACATTATTATATTATTATTTTTTTATTATTTAACACTTTTAATTTAACATATAAATTTTAATTTTTATATTTAGATTCCTAATATACCTATTCATCTACATCATTATTATTCATTAATACTTTATTTTATTTTTTTTATTATATAACACATTTATTTTAATATATTTTAAATTTTAATTTTTACATTTAGATTCCTAATATACCTAATAATTTTGTATGTAATATTTAATAATATTAATTTTACATCTTAATTTTGGAGTGTCTTATAATTAATTTTTGTGCATTATTTTTATTAAAATTGTGAGTTAATTTTATTATAAGTTATAATTGTATAAAAAAATATAACTCGAAGAGCTATGCTTGATAAAAAGAGTTAGCCGGCGAGACATCATCTCGTGTTAACAATATCAAAAAAATTAAAAGTGCAAATATAAAATATAATATGTTGTTAATAAATAACGTAATGTACAATAAATAATAACTTAGAACTGAAAATACATTAAAATTATAACACAATGTGCAATAACAACACAATGATCAATAACATAATAATGTTCAATACATTAAGATTGAAAATACATTAAACAATATAATAATTTAGAAAATTGTAACAATAATTTAGTACTCTGGTAGTTCGTTTTCATATCCACCAATATCATTAAAATATTAAGTGTATGGGGCAGAGGATTGTTGTGATTGTGACTGTTGAAATTGTTGACTTCTTTTAAAATATTGAGTGTATCAATGATTTTACTTTTATTTGAATTATCCATTAATATGTATAACATATAATATTTGCTTAAAATTTATATTATTTAAAAATTAATGATATAAAATAATTTGATATTAAATGGTTATATAACAATGAATTATGAATTACATGGATAAATATGTAAAAAAGAAAAAAAAAGAATTTGTTTTATGAAATTAAAAAATAAAACTTAAGTAAAAGAAAATAATATAATATAGAAGAGAGAGAAGAATATAAATGGAATATTCTTTTTTTGGCGCAAAAAATAGTGCAATGGCTTGGAGTTAGTTTGCACCATTTTGGTGTATGCACTATTTTGGTACAAAAAATGGTGCACAAGGTTGGAGATGCCCTGATAATAAGAGCAGACTTCTCCAGTAGCAATCATTAAATCGGAAAAGGGTCAAAACTACCCCTAACCTATTGAAAAAGGTGTAAAAATACCCTTCATTAACCTTTTGGGCCAGATATACCCTTACCGTTAACTTTTGAAGGCACACAATATAAAATAAAATGGAGAGTACAACTTAAACAACAACTTACCCAATATAATCCCACAAGTCGGGTCTGAAGTGAGATGTACACTATCCTCCACCAAAGTGGAGAGGCTATTTCCGATAGGGGTATATCTGGCCCTATAATTTTAAACGAAAACGGCCAAAACTTCTCCTAATGTATTGGTAATGGGTTTGAAATCCCTTTCTTTAATATTATGGACAAGAAATATCCCCTACTATTTTATTTTCTTAATTATTTTTTTATTTTTTTAAAAGTTTGTAAACAGTGGAAATTATAGAGAGAAAAAAGAACTTCCAGTCTTGAATCAACTTTCTTGATCTTAACCTTCTCCCCAATCTAACATTATGTCAATAGCAACATCTGGACAAGGATCTAGCGATTCCGGCGAAAGAGCCGAGCGTTTTGCCGTCGAGATAATGAGCGGGGACTTAATTGCTACCGTACCGCCGCTGCAGATGATTGAGGTAGAAGGTGGTGGAGAAGCTACGTCGACAGCTACAGCTCCTAAACGGCGGAAAGAGAGAGCTGGTCGCGGCAATGAGGAGGTCAGTCATGACATCGACGTTGAGGTTGGTGGTGACGACCATAGTGATGGTAGGGATGACATCGAGGGGGGTGACGTCACCAGTGCCAAAGAGGTTGGTGGCCCAACAGGCGGAATCGAAGTAAGTAGAGAGGCCAGTGGCCAAAGAGGCGGAGCCGAAGCCAGCAAGGAGGAGTCTCAGACCGAAGCTGGCACTTCAAGGAAATCGAGGAAGAAAATTCCTCTCGAAGTGGAGATAGACCCTCAGTTGGTTATCCCTTCGAATTTTAACAATGACAAAGTCTTAAAGGTTCATGCTCAATCCGATGCCAGAAGGGGAAGAAAAGGAACATACCGGTTCACGTCACCCCGAGTATCATAACCGAAGACGTGATTGAGATTGTTCGGGCTGACTGCCGCTGGTGGCCCGAGGTAGAGATTAGGGTTCCAGCCCAGGACGCGTCCGTCTCTACTCACATCGAAGGGTACTCTTCGGTCTTCACATACCCATTCACCATAGGATTCAACTTGCCAGTCCACCCCATAATTGACACATTTTGTAGGTCGTATAATTTGTGCTTAGCTCAATTGGGACCCGGGGTCTGGAGGGTTGTGCAAGCCCTTGAGTATTTGAGCAAATCAGTTGGGTTGCCCTTCACCTTCCAACACTTGATCTCCCTCTATTACCCATATTTTCATAAAGCCGGGGTGGTAGCCCTCTTACCTCGGGGATCTTGTGCTATCCTAAGTAAGAGCGAAGACCACGGTGACCGAGGTTGGAACAACCGCTATGTGCTCATTCCCACGAGGCTGCTGTCGACCGAACCTGGCTTCCCCGAAGCGTGGAATGCTCAGCGTAAGTGTTATCATTTTCTATTCGGCCTTTGATCACCATAGCTTGTGCTTATTTTCATATTTATGATTTGCAACTGAAAAGGTTCCAGTCGACCCACCAGGAAATTTGCTTGAATGCGCCACCGAGGTCATGAAGCAAGAGACGTGTCCACGTCGGCAGTGGATGATTTTAGCTGTTCTGAAAGGGAATCGGTGGATATTAAAGAGGCATGGTGAGTTGTATATCTGCACTCATAATTCCTTAAAACTTGCTTTGAATTACTGTAGCCTGACGTCTTCTTTCCTTTCCCATTTAGGTTTCTCCAACAGGGCTGTTAAGGATGCCGAGGAGGAAGCGGAAGAGGAAACCGAAGAGAGGGGAGATGGGGAAGAAGAAGAAGAGAAGAAGGATAAGAAAGAGAAGTAAAAGAAAGAAAAGAAGATGATTGACATCACCAAAGGTGTCAACCAAATGGCGAGGTTGGCTAAAAAGCTCGCCGTGGACAGGAAACTAAAGGCTCGGCGGGCCAAGGATCTTCACAAGGTGATGATATCTTTATAGGTTGATTTGTATGCAAACCCACTTTCACTTCGTCCTATATTTATGAGATTGCTCATCTCCCTTCCCTAGGTTCAAAAAGGAAGAGGGCCGAGTCGAAGAGAGCCACTAAAGCAAAAGGATCGCGGGTCGAGGAAGCTATTGTTCCCGCTTCCAAAGCGCCAACTGTAAAGCGTCGAGGTCTTGTTGACGAACCTAGCGACGAAGAGGTTCATCCTGCTGCTCCCCGGGTAGCCCAGAGCCAAATCCTGAGATGATTCCGGAACCAGCTACCGAGGTCCCTAGGGTGACCGAAGTGATAAATGTGGAGGAATCTGATCAAGAGTCTGCAAAGCGGAAAGGCAAGGCTAAGGCAAATGAGGGCTTGATCAAAAGCATGGTTAAAGCTTCCCACGATTCGGCTAAGACCTCCAACACCGCACCTCGGTCGTTGGAAATCGCTCCCGAGGCTAACCTGCTAGATCCTACCAAAGAGGACGTTGCCGCCCTTGATGCTATGCTTGGGTCTACCGAGGCTCACGCCCTTCGGAATCTCAGCGCTATGAGTTTGATGGGTGTTTCAGCCGCTTCTGCCCTTCGAGTAAGTTTTCATGAGCTTTTGTTCACACAATTTACTTTTCCCTTTATCCTGATGCTAACACTTGGGTTTTATGCAGAGCTTAGTGCTCGCATTGCAAGCTATCAACCTCGAGCGCGACCGAGCAGAACAAGTTCAGGCGGCGACTGCTGCTTGGGGGGAGTAAAAGAGGGGATTTGTGGGTAGAATTGCCGAGCTCGAAGCCAAATTTGCTACTTTGAATGAAGAGTTGGAGCGCGCCAATAAAGCATCGGCTAAGGCTGAAGTTGACCTGTATGGGGTTTTGGAATCTGCCGAGGCCAGGGTTCAAGCTGTGACAAATGAGTTTTCTAATGAGCGTTCGAGGTTGAGCCTTGAAAATGCTCGGCTTGAAGCTGAACTCTTTAAGGCCAGAACCGAAGTGCTCGAGGCAGGCGAAAAATACCGCGGTAAGCTTGAGGAGTACAACGCTAAGCTAGTTGGGCTGCAAAGCCAAGTAGATCAAGTGCCTGCTCTTCGGGGAAAGATCTCAAAACTCCAAGGCAGAATTGCTAACCTCAACGAGCGAGCCGAGGTCAAAGCGACGAGGGCAAAATTTGAGAAAGCTTGGGCTGTCGTTAAGACTAGGCTCAGCACACTCAAGCAGGTCCAAGCTGGGCAAATCGTGCTTGAAGAGGAGATAGCTAAAGCCAAGGATGCTGCTGCCGAGGCTCCAAAGATCGTGGATGACCTTCCCTCGAGTGAGGTTTCGGATGATGGTGAATCCGAAGAAGAGAGTGCCGATGAGGGCGGTGAAGATGCCGAAGGGGGGAACCCTTAGGAACAAGCAGTTATTTTCTTTTTTGTACATTGTGTTTTTTGCTAAGGCCCTTGTGCCTTTTAATGCAAGCCTTCGGGCTTTTGATGTATATAAACTAGACCTTCGGGTTAACTTATTTTGCATGTAAACAACTAGCCTTCGGGCCTTTTAACGATATGATTTTGCATTTCACCTTGTGTTAACTCTTGTATAAGCCGAACACTGAAAGTAATTTGCTTGCAAGACTTAATTAAATGAAAACGATGCGAATTTAGAGCGACGTCTCGCCCTCGAGTCAATGCATTTAAAATATAACCTCGGTTAGTAAACTCATAGAAACAAAGAGATATTGATCAAGTTTATTTCATTGATAATATCAACGAGCCATAATCGGCTTTTACAATAAACCAAGTCGAAATAGACCTTGGGCGTAAAAACAAGTCGGCAACATGCCACCATCGGGCATAATTACAATGTACTAATCTATTCTTCGGGTGTCAGTCCCCGGTTGTCGAATAGACAGGCTTCGGTTAAGAGACCCAGTGTCGACCTCGGTTGCAACCCGCCTTTTGCTCCCCCCCCCCCCCAGTGTTCGGGTTTGGATCTTGATGAAGATCCGAGCACTGGAGATCGTTTTATCGGCTTCCTGAAAAGGTCAAGCAAAATGAAACGAGGAGCAAGTTAGTACATTTCGAAAGAGGCCCTAGGAGCATTTTTCGGCTCGAGGCTGAATGTAAACTTTAAGTAATCAAGGAGTGCTTACCTCGATTTCAGAAGTAGTACCGCTTCAAATTGGAAATGTTCCAATTTAAGGGTTCGGGTATGCCGTGCAGATCTTCAATTTGATAAGATCCTTTCCCAACAATTGCTCTAACTCTATAAGGTCCTTCCCAGTTTGCGACGAGTTTTCCTCCATTTTTCTCCTTCGTTGATTGGTTCGTAGCCTTTAGCACATTATAGCCAACTTTAAAATCTCTATGTTTGGCCTTCCTATTGAGATATGCTTCGATCTGCCTCTTTTGTGCAACTAGCCGAACCAAAGCCAACTCTCTCTTTTCCTCGAGCAAGTCCAACTCTATGCGCATGGCTTGCTAATTCGCGTCCTCGGTGATGTGAGCGTACCGAAGGCTTGGTTCACCCACTTCCACGGGGATGAGCGAATCCATGCCATAGGCAAGTGAAAAAGGGGTCTCACCGGTGCTGTTCTGTTTTGTCGTCCGCATGACCCACAACACACCTGGCAACTCCTCGGGCCAAGGACCTTTCTTCTCATCGAGCCTTTTCTTGAGATTTTAAATTATTATCATGTTTGAAGACTCAGCTTGGCCATTGGCACTTGGGTGATAGGTGGTCGATGCGATTCTTTTGATCCCCCATTGTTTGATGAAATCTGTGATGGCTGCTCCAATGAACTGTTTACTATTGTCGAAAGCGATTTCCCTCGGGACACCAAACCTGTAGATGATGTCCTTCCTAATGAAATCGATTACTTCTTTCTGTTTGACCTCGGTGAGAGATCCTGCTTCCACCCATTTTTGTAAAGTAGTCAGTTAAAACGAGGATGAACAGAACACCACCTTTTTTCCTTCGGTAAGGGACCAACAACATCTATCCCCCATTTCATAAAAGGCCATGGTGACACGACCAAATGTAGAGGTTAGACTTATTGATGAATCATTCGTGTGTGGCGTTGGCATTTATCACATTTTTGCACGAAGGCCTTTGCATCTGCGCTGATGGTAGGCCAGTAGTACCCAGCTCTAAGTATTTTGCGCACCAAAGATTTTCCCCCCGAGTGATTGCCGCACTCGCCTTCGTGAATTTCAGCCATCACATACCTAGCTTCATCAGGACCCAAACATTTGGCCATCGGGCCGCAGTAAAACCTTTTGTACAAATTACCTTCGATCATGGAGTATGAAGCCGCTTGAGTCCTTAACTTTTTAGCTTCTTTTTTATCTTGGGGGACAATCCCCGAGTCGAAGTAAGAGATAAACTTATTCTGTCAATCCCACTTGTAGTCCACCGAATTGACTTGCAATTTAATCTCTCTTATTAGCGCAGAGAGCAACTGAACCACTGAATCAGTCCCCGAGTGCGTTTCATCTACCGCCGAACCCAAGCTCGTTAGGGCATCGGCCTCGGTATTTTCCTCTCGAGGCACTTGTTTAACTTTCCATTCTTGGAATTGGGCCAAAATCCTCTGTGCTCGGTCCAAGAATAGCTGCATCCTGGGCTCCCGAGCCGTGTATTCACCGAGCACTTGGTTTACTACTAGCTGTGAGTCGCATCTCAACTCAATTCTTTCCACCCCCATTTCCTTAGCTAATTCCAAGCCTGCTAAAGCCGCTTCGTATTCGGCCTCATTATTGGTTATCTTTTTGAACCGAACGGAGTGCCTAATTTTCTCCCCGGTGGGCGCTTTTAAAACTATGCCTAATCTCGAACCCTTGGAATTAGTTGCCCAATCGGTGTGGAGTATCCATAGCCCCGAGGCCGTTCTTTTCGATATTGAGTTCTCCTTTTCGGCTTCGGGTAGGATCCTAACACTAAAATCCGCTACGAAGTCAGCCAAGACTTGGGATTTGATGGCTGTTCGGGATTTATAAGTGATGTCATACTCGCTCAATTCTACTGCCCATTTTGATAACCTCCCCGATAACTCAGGTTTGTGCAATATACTTCTTAAGGGAAAAGTTGATACTACCGCTATTGGGTGACATTAGAAATAAGGTCGTAGTTTCCGAGCACTAACAATTAAAGCAAGTGCTAGTTTTTCCACGTGAGGATACCTGGTCTCAGCGTCGAAGAGTGTCTTTCTCACATAATAGATGGGCTGCTGTTTGCCATCTTCCTCCCGAACCAGCACAGCGCTGACTGACACCTCGGACACCGCCAAGTAGACCAGCAAAGTTTCACCATCTCTCAGCGCTTCTTTACACTATGGTGTCTATTCGAAGTGGTTGTTCTTCCTCAAGACAGAAAAGAATTTGTGGCATCGCTCCGAGGACCTTGAAATGAATCGACTCAAGGCAGCGATTCGGCCAATTAAGTGATGAACTTCCTTCACCCCGGTCAAATCTTCGGGGATCTCTTCGATAGCCTTGATCTTATCTGGGTTGGCTTCGATTCCTCGTTCAGAGACAATGAATCCAAGAATTTGCCCGACCCTACGCTGAAGACACATTTCTCAGGGTTTAATTTCATGCCTTCTTGCCTCAAAACAAAAAAAACTTCCCTCAAATGATTAAGATGATCCTCCATTCGAATCGACTTGATGAGCATATCATCTATGTAGACTTCCATAGACTTTTCAATGTACTCCTTGAACATGCAGCACACCAACCTCTGGTACGTCACCCCAACATTTTTCAAACCGAAGGGCATCACTTTATAGCAAAAGGTACCTCGGTCAGTGATGAATGAGGTTTTCTCTTCGTCCTTCGGATCCATGAGGATCTGGTTGTAGCCCGAATAAGCATACAAGAAGTTTAATAGTTTGTGTCCAGCAGTGGAGTCTATTAACCTGTCTATTTGTGGCAACAGGTAGGAGCCTTTGGGGCAAGCCTTGTTCAAATCAGTATAGTCTACGCACATCCTCCACTTGCCATTTTTCTTGGGTACGACGACCACATTAGCCAGCCATTCGGGATACTTTACCTCCCTTATGAAACCATTTTCTTGCAACTTTGTGGTTTCATCTTCGATCGCTTTCTTTTTAACCCCGGCGTAAGGTCTTTTCTTCTGCTTCTTCGGGGTGACTTTTGGGTCTACATTTAGCTTGTGGGTCATGATCTCCGGATCAATACCAATCATATTCGAATGGGACCATGCGAAACAACCGTTGTTGGACTTTAGAACATCAATGATTGCTTTCTTGGACTCTGGGTCCAACTCCGAGCCGAAAAATACCTTTCTTTCAGGAAAATCTTTCAACGAGGTGAAAGATTCCAACTCTTCAATAGTTGAGTCCTCGGCCTTTTATTTCTGAGGCTCTTGAATGCACACCGGGATCTTTTCAACTTCTCCTAGGAGGTCCTCATTGCTTGACCCCGGTTGCGTTAGTTTCCTATTATTTTGGTCCAGTTGGGGCGACTCCACTTCTCAACGCAACCGAATAGCATTCTCTAGCTACTCGTTGCTCTCCCTTTATTGATCGAACCCCCCAAGGTGTAGGGAACTTGATCACTTGATGAATCGTGGACGGAACAGCCTCCATGGAATGGATCCATGGTCTGCCGAGGATCACGTTGTATGCTATGTCCTCGGGCAACACTTGAAATAGTGTTTCCTTGCTAACTCCTTCAGCAAATGTTTTGAGTGTGATTTCACCCAGATTTTTCTCCGTTGAGTTGTTAAAGCCAGTCAACACTGTTGCCTTAGGGATGACTTCCCCTTTGAGCCACATCTTCTTAATGGCCCCGTAGCTGATTATGTTGACCGAGCTACCGGGGTCAATCAGGACTCGCTTGATATCAGAGTCATTGATTCTCAACATAATGACCAAGGCATCATGATGCGGGAACATCATCCCATCACAATCGTCATCATCAAATACAATTTCTTTACTCGAGCCTCCCACTCAAGTTCTCTTTTCCATTGTGATCGACAGCTTGGCGAATTTCTTTGCAGCTGCAAAATTCATCCCGTTCACCTCTGACCCCCTCGGTGATAACATTTATAACTCTCTCAGGAGGTGGAGCCCGAGGTGGCTGTCCATCACCTCAATTCTTAGTGTAGTTGTCTTTTTCCTTGTCGGTAAGGAATTCGGCCAACACACCCTTCTTCAGCAAATGTGCCACCTCGAAGCGCAATGCTTTGCAGTCCTCGGTTCGATGGCCATAATCCTCATGGAACTCGCAGTGCAAATTCTGATCTCTTTTGTCCGTTGGAGTTCTCATGTCTTTGGGTACTCTTACCCTGGTAGTTCCCTTGACTATGTTGACCAGCTCCGAGGTCGATATATTAAAATTGTAGTCAGGGATCCGAGGTAATTCTTTCTTTGAAGCCGAAGCTGGGCTTGAGGAATTTCTTTGGTTCGTGTTAGAGTGAACCTTTTCTTCGAGCCGTTGGCTTATATGCGGGCTTACAAACGAATTTCCAAAAGAATTTCCCAACCTTTGGCTGACAGGCTGCCTCGTAGAGGTATATGGTTCGTACCTCCCCTTCGAATTTCCTCGCGACGCCTCGGCGCGATACGAGGATTCACCTCGGTTCTTGTAATTATAACCTCGGCTTTTAAACTCAGCTTCCTCCAGCCTTATCTTGGAGTAAGCTCGTTTGTGTAAATCTTTCCACTTCAGAACGTGGTATTGCTGAAGCTCTTTTCGCAACTCAGCGGCAGCATCGGAGTTGCGAACATTGATACCCTTTTCAAATGCCATGATGGCTAGAGTATCATCCATTCGAGGTAGCTCCATGTGCTCAACATGAAAGCGCTCAAGGAACTCTTTAAGTGGCGCACCGGGCTGTTGCTTGACCTCGCAGATATCCTCCTTCCTTTGGAGAATCTTTTGTGCCCCGGTGTGGGCCTTAACGAAGGCATTAACCATTTCCTTGAAGGTGGAAATTGACCCCGCTGGTAAGCGCATGTATCAACGCAAGACTCCTTTCTCCAAGGATTCGCCAAACTTTTTCAAGAACATAGACTCGAGCTCTATTGCCGTTAAGTCATTGCTCTTTACCATCGCCATGAACTCAGTTACATGTTCTTTGGGATCAGTGGTCCCATCATACTTCTTTAAGAAGAGGAGTTTGAAATTTTTGGGAGTTGAAGCTGGTGCTGCTTCGGGCTTGAATGGTAACTCCCATTATTGGTCTATGTCAAGCTCGTCTTCGGTCTCAGCCACACCGGGAACGCTCTCAAGGCGTTTTCTACGCGCGCCTCGACGCGAGCATCGACGCGGGCTTCGATTTCTCTGGTCAACCTCTCAACATCAACCGAAGGTGTAGTTTCAGCCACGGTGGGAATCGTCCCGAAGTATGGCGTTGTGCTCGGTATATTTCCCGAACCCCAAGACGTGGCCCCATGGTGAGGTCCCCCTATTATCGCGTCCGTAGGAACGAAGGGCGGGATACCTCCATTTGGAGCCGAAGGCTGAGTACCGTTTGGTGCTGAGCTATTCCTCGCCTCTAATGAGGCGCGTAATTCGGCGTTGATGTGAGCTTGCTCGTCTTGTCACTCTTGAAGAGCTTTTAGCGAAGCAACAACAAAAGCTTGAAAGGCTTCAGTCGTCATTGGAGATGAAGACTGTTGGTTCGACGGAACGTCAGTCTATTCATCGAGATTTCTACTGCTGTCAGCCATATCGTCGTCAAAAGGTTGTGAACTCCAACGAAAATGAACATCTAACTTTGGAACAAAGCGTTTCTGCTTATATCCCCATAGACGGCGCCAATTTGTATGGGCCTAAATCGGTTTAGGATCACAAATCGAGTTTGAGTTGGAATATAAGCAAATCTTCGTATCAAAGTCAAAAAAATGCTAAGAACAAGCGTAAAATGCGAGAAAATAACTTGATTTCAATATATCGTAATGAGTACAAATTTGGGCAGAGTTTCTGTATATATTTCTGAATGAATACAATATAAAATGAAGTGCTATTTATAGGCTAAAGAGCCCTTGCCCACGTCCTCCATGACTGATCATGCTTCAACCCATGTTCTGGACATTTAATAGGAGAGTTCGTGAGCTGGAGTAGTGGGCTGCTGAGCCGCTTGAACCGAGGTGTTCCCCCGAAGTTTAAGTATGTGACCTCGGTGGCTTGGCCTTGCTGTTCGTTTGAAAGAAACGTCACCGAAGCTCAGCTCGCGGCTCGCCTTCATTAGTGATATTGAAGTTTGCCTTCGGTAAATTGATCGCCTGCTTTGGTCATTCTCCTTCGGAGCATCAGCTCGTTTGTGCTCGGTTCGTTGTACCGGAGTTCTACCCGAACATGTCGGTTTTTGCCCAATACAATCCTCTTTCAAGAGGTTTTGAGTATGAATTGCAAATGGAGATTTGATTCACATATATAGGTGGGACTTAGGTGCTAATCTGAATTACTCTATGCGTCCCAAAAAGAATGAACTAGTTTGACTGAATACAGAATTTAAAACAAGAGTATAGACTTTTGAGCTTATGATGTAAAACAAATCATAGAAATTATACGATTATGAATTATCTCATAAAATAAAATTATTCTAAATCTAAAAAGTGATAATTACTGTTTAGAGGGACTTAAAAGGAAGTATGGCTATTTTTTTGGGGACCGAGGGAAAAGTTAAGTCCCATAAGGGCCATAACGTAGGCACCGAACGAGAGAAAAAAAACTCTCCTGATTATTTTGTGTGTATATAATAATTGCTACTCCTACTTAGGAAGCCTGCTCTTACTATAAGGGCTGCTAATCTATTACTCCATCCGATTCATTTTATTTAATATTTTAGCCTATTTTTTTCCACAATATTTTCAGAGATCAAGATGAAATTCTACAATATCACTCCTTGCTAATAAGTGACTTTAAACAAAATGATAAGTAATAATAATAGCTTAAATAAGTGCTAATATAATTAATTACATTGCTAATTAATACTAAAAAAATAATTTTCTTAATACGAGTGAAAACACCCAAAACTTCAAATAGTAGATCGGATGGAGTAATTAGTAGTAGATTTGTCTCGGTGCTGAAACAGGAATCAAGAAAGTTCTAATATTCAAATTAGTCTGACGGACTATACAATTATGAAACATAATGGCTTGAACTTCTTCAAATCAATTAAAGCATATAGATAGATCTAAAGATTGAGAATGCTTTATATAGTCCCACTGCATAAACAGAGTGGTCCTGGAAATTTTCATTAACCAACGCTGATCAAACTTGTTTAATGACATGAGTTGCTAGTTCCAAACATTAACTTTCCACCTTCGTTCTTATTGCTGATAATTGGTAATTAATGTAGCCAACGAAGCGAGGGTTCATAATATCTAACATTGCGAGTCCGCTCAATTAAGCAGAAAAATTATTGGAGTTGACCTAACCCTCAAGTTATTGTAAAGTAGTAATTCAATCTGAAGTACACATAAACTGAAATGGAAGGAATATATGGTTGGAAGGCAAGAGTCTAACATTTTAGTTTTCAATTTGATGATTGTCAAATCTCAATTGCTCTAATTAATGAAATAAAATTTACAGAATTAAGTTGCTACTTTTATGAATGAAAATTCATTTAAAAATATTTGATCAGTTGTATCAAAGAAAATATTAACATTAACAAAACAATTAACAAGAAGAGTTGACTTCCTTCGAACAACACATAACATGGCATACTCATTTATTTTTTATAATGTGGACAGTCACAATCATGCATTAAGACAATCAGAATCCTAGAGTACAGTATTATAATTCTATGCTCTTCACACATGAACAAATCTTGGTACATGATAATATTACAAAAAGGGTTTCTATGGTATGTTTTGGAAAAAGGGGCTAAGATGAGGAGTAAAATCACTCTTTAATTTTTCCTACATCACTCAAAAACAAATGTCCATCATGTCTAAAGCTAAATTTTCCATCATGAGAGATTCCACTTCTCTTGAGCAGTTCATCTGTGCCGTTGTGTTTGCATTTCCTGCATTTACAATCAAATCAATTAGAATTCTTTTTTAACTATGGGGAACCGAACTTCTATTTTTTTTAACCATATAATTTTGCAATGAAGTCTTGTACCAAAACAGTGTAAATATGACATGTTTGACTTATCCCCCTAATAGTAAAGCTGGATCATAAATGAGTTCAATAATAATATACTACTCCATTAGGCAATTGAAAGGTATTTATCCTAGATAAATGAAACTACCTTGTATAACATGTTATGTTGAATTATGTGATTGCGTAAAAGTTTATTTATACTATTAGTGAATGTAAATTAAATCCTTATTACTTAATACGTACCGTAAAAGGAATTCGACATTGTTTGGTTGAAGGTTGGATTAGAGAACTTCTTGAGAGGGCAAGAAGAAAGTGGAAGAATAGGTATATTTTGGCAATTGCAAATCTCAATCATGTTGCCATCAGGGTCATGGAAGAATAGTTGATCCACAGTTACCCCACCTTCCTTCACAGTAGCTGTGACATACTCAATGTCCATCTCATCCAATCTCTGAATTATAAGATCCATATCTGAACATTGGAATGAAATGTGATTGTCTTTTGGGTTTATCTTTCCCTTCTTTGTTTGCGCATCTTCTTTTCCTAACAAATGTATTCCAATTCCATGGTTGAACAACCTGAAAAATCAACATAAAAAATCAGATTTATTTTCATTATTCTAGTTCATATCTTAAAAGAGAGTTTTGACGCAATGGTAAGGGTTGATGCCATGTGACATGAAGGTCATAGATTCAAGTCGTAAAGACAACATCTTGCAGAACAATGCAAAATAAGACTAGGTGATAACTATAATAGAACGCGGTCTCTCTTAGTATACCGGGCTATTTTTTTTAAAAAAAAAAAAAGTTGTCAAATCATAGAACAAATGCATGTGAAAATCAAAGAGGAATGTGTGTGTTTACAAGGGAAGGACAATTAAGGCATACCAAGCTCCTTCAAAGTCAAAAGAAGAGGGTCTCTTGATGAGGACAAAACCAAGAACTTGTTCATAGAATTGGGCAGATTTGGCAACAGATTTGCAGACATAAGAAACATGGTTCATAGCCAATAAAGGCATTCCGGTTTCCTCTTCATCTGAAGATGTTGTTGATGATGAATCTGATGACCAGTTGAAGGTCGTCTCCTCAGCTAAATCTGTTTTCACAATGTCCCTCCCCATTATACTTGAAATTGAACCTTCAAATATACTTCAACACTCAAAAAGAATTAAGAATGAGTAGTAGTGACAATCTTGGAATTAGTAAATTGAAAAAAAGAATAGTCTTAATTTTCTGTGTGGAACTTTAAGTTGCTAAGCACATATATATATAACCAGAAAGACTAGACAAGGGTATGTGGTGGGGTGGGGGTGCAATTGTACATATCAATCCAACGTTTATCACACGTCAATAAGTCACATACTGTATATCATGATTCATGATCTTATCCACCACTCCCCCAAGTGGGAACAGTAATAAACCCCTCAATATCACCAATAATTATTCTCATCAAAGCAGTATCAAGTTTTAGTTGTCCTTTTTACTCTCGAGTCTTGACGCGGTTGTTTAATTTGTCAAAGCACACGGTTCTTAAGTCATAACTCTCTCGCATACTCCTTTTTCTTTTCAAAAAATCTTATTGTCTGTTCTTTTTTTGTTCGTTTTAAACATCTGATATCATAAATTTACTCGGCCAACTTATCTAAGGCCTATTATACATAATTTTTGGAAAAGAAATGTATTAAGCATTGATAATAACAGCGCAAATTGGATAGTGTCTTGATGAGACTTTTGCGTAATAAAGATTGATACTAGTATAGTATTCAAGTGTTGATAGATGAAAATGACTTTTCTTACTTATACTCCATAATTTTCATCGTTTTGAAAGAAGAAAAAAAATCCTCGAAAAATACTGTTGAAACCAAACACAGAAATGAGCATTTTATAGAAAACATTATTTGGAAAATATTTGCTGTCAAACCAAACACAAAGCTATTAGTTATGTCACATGTGGGAAAAAAGTATTACTCCGTGTATATGTTGCTTGAAAATTATCTTTATCCGTAGTTTATTCGTCCTTCCTTTCTTTTCTTTTTCATACGAGAAAGTGTACATCCTTTTAAAAGTGTTTAAGACGGATGCATTTTTTTCTTTTTACTTTTTGTTTTCCCACTAGATTGATGTCATAAAACAAAAACAAAAAACAAAAAATTTGAAAGATATCCTTCAATATAAGTGGTAGATTCATGTGCGCAACTCCTGTAGAATGAGGCCAAAACTGTAGAATCTAGGACTAAAACAAATGCCTGTGAAAAATACAATAGATAGTAACAGTAGTAATTCCATAAAAGAAAATGGCCAATCGAAAAGCTGTGAGAAGATGCCCCAAAAAGCTACATACTTTTTAAATAAGATATTTTGTGATCTGAATGCTCACATCTGGAGCCAGAAAAATGCACCAAACTTGAGTATATTAAAGTCCCGCTAGCTCAACAAATCTGCTCTTATTTATTATTATTAGTAACAATCTTATGGAGCAGTACTTAGGTAGATCTGCAAATTGTAATAGTATAGTTAAAGATGCCAGCTACGTACTCAACCACTAGCTGTTTGATAGAACAAAAAATAAAAATAAAAAAACCCCCACAAGCTGCGTCACGTCTGAACATAAAAGAAAGTCTTTGCAATTAGAAAAGAAAAAAATAATTTTACCACTTTAGTATACATAAGAAAAGTTTGAGCTCATTTGACTTAAGTTATACAGAATGCAACGTGCCAAATAAAAAATTGCCGTGTCATTCAAACTACATAAACAGCAGTATTGCCGATATTTAGAGTTTAGTGGTATTCCCTTTTGAAAATAATACTGATAGGTAATTACATTTTCATTCTTTCAAAAAAAAAAAAAAAAAAAAAATTGAGTGATCAGAGTTGTGTCCCTGGAAATAATTTCTTGAAGAGAGGTAGGGATAATTTCTTAAACTCAATAAACACTGTAATATATGTGCTCTAATCTCGACTCTCGAGAGCCATGTGCTGAGTTATTTGGTTTTTGTTCATAAGACAACGACCATGCATTGTGAATTTTCTTAATAGCATTATGACCGACCAGAAGTAATAACAATTAACAAGCACCTAAATGCAGATTATATTCTTGTTTATTTTGTTAGATTAAAGGGTCAAACAGTGTTACACTTGTAGGACAGCATTGTAATATATAGCAAATTAAAAAGAAATAAATTAGCAAGCTTCTTGTTGATAGTAGCTAGCCTCAATCTTCCGCGAGGTTAATCTGCCTCATATAATCAATTAACAAATTTGTTGACCTCCTGCTATACTAAATTTATCATGAGTATATTAGAAAACAATAACTAATAGATTGGAAATTTAGAGAATTGTAGTTTTGTGTACATATGGTGGTCGTGGTTGCAGCCTTACCCATGGCATATTCCTAATTCTAAATATACTTAACTTAAAAGGATCTGTACTTAAACATAGTTTATAATTAAGTATGCCAGAGCTCGAACAACCCCTTCTCC
Source organism: Petunia axillaris subsp. axillaris (assembly GCA_029990575.1). Lineage (NCBI taxonomy): Eukaryota > Viridiplantae > Streptophyta > Magnoliopsida > Solanales > Solanaceae > Petunia > Petunia axillaris. The sequence continues at coordinate 30,888,572 of JARKNS010000010.1, read as the reverse complement.
TAATATTTATAATAACCCTACTTCGACGTAGAACTCACAATTTAAATGATAAATTTCCCTCTATTTACTGCTTAAACCCTAAGGGAAAAACAAAAGGAAAAAAAATAAAAAAAAGAGGAAAGAAAGTAAGTTCACGTCCACATACCATTTGTTGCTTGCTGTTTTAAGGAAGAAGTGGATTGGTGAAGTAGTAACTTTGACCAGAAATGGTGGTATGGATAGGAGAATTCCGTTTTAATTAGCCATCTCATATTCAAGTCATGAGAATAAAAAAAGTTTTGATCGACAATATTTTTACTAAAAATAGGTTCATGTAACGCAATCACGTTTCAATGCGTGCACAGAATAAAAGATGAAAAAAACCAAAGTACTACTAGCATTTAGTTAGCAATTTCGTAATTCTTTTTAAATTTAAGCCCAGTTTGGTCATATAATTCTTTTTACTTTTTTTTTTCCAGATTTTCTTTTGAAAACTTGTTTGTGCATAAAATATTGAGAGTTTTTTGATTTTTTGACGATGAGTTTTTAATTAACCAAAAATCATTTGACTAGTTTTATAAGTGTTTAGTGGAAAAAAATTCTTCACTTACAAAGCTTTAATATTTTTTCAGTTAAAGTGCATGTTCAAATTCAAAATATATTCTTTCAACACCATTCCAATTTGTTGATTCAAATTAGAAAACAACATTGAGTATAGGTGGAAAATACTGTTGAGAGGAATCTGTTAAAATGTGTACATTAATACCTACGTTACGCCTTTTAAGTCCCCAACCGAACGGCCCCTAAATGGTCAAAAATTTCAAACAATTCACATTATGTTTTTAACATTATGTGGGTGTTTTCTTCTGTTTTTGCATATGATGTTTATGTGCTTATTCATTCTCTTGTAGGCAGCACGTTCTTCTACATCATGAGCAGGTTCCTCTGTCTTTTTCTACATCATGACCAGGTTCCCGTGGACTTATAAATGTTATGCATGTTCTTTAAAATGATTTAATTGTTTTATTTTTCTTTCACCTTTTACTTTTATGTGTATAATGATGCTTTCTCCATTACAAGTTATTGAATTTGTGACCTTCCGAAATATTTGTCACTATTCCGCTAATGGCAAAACTTCAATATGCTCTAATTAATATAATATACAAAAAGTATCTAATTGGTATAATTTACAAATTAAATTATTTATGATTTAAATTCATGGAAAGTTATGGTGTCCGGTTAAATTTTATAGGAAAATAATAGTATATTTGAACAGTAGCAAAAGCCATTTTCTTTTATGTGGGACGATATTGAAAAAGTAGTTTTGCCTAATTTATTTTTCTGGACAGAGATATTCTTATTAAAAGTTCTACTTACTATACTATTCCCAAGGTACGTATCTAATCATTGTCGACAACACATTATGACCATAGTCTTATATATATATATATAAATCTTAAAATTTCTATTTAATGTACCAATTGGAATCACGACAACACATGATTTTATATTTTATAGTTTAATTAACGAATTTGAGAGACTTAATTGAAGTCTAATGAAATTATTTCAATTATTTTCTACTTATGTAACCAATTGTGAATCATAGAAACTATAATTGCTCAATTGTTTGGCTCAGAATAAGCCAATGGGCGATGGGTATAATAGGAATCCTAGATTCTCAGCCAGTCTGATTGCATAACAAATAGTACCTTCACTTATTTCATTTGTTATAATTAAACAAAAGGGACTATACAACTGTAGGAAAGCATTATTCATGATGGTTGCCTCAGTCATCCCCCTAGCTTAATCTGGCACTTTTGTTTAATTATGACATACACGTTCACATGCACCGATTTCGTCATTTACAAAGGTCCAAGCTGGAAATGTATCCCTGTTCTCATCTTTAATACTCCCTCTGTTTATGTTTACTTGTCTACTTTCGGCTTTTCACTTCTACCGAAGAAAAAAATAAGAAAACTTTAACTTGACAAATATAGCCTTATTAATTATACTTGAAAAATACAAGGTATTTAATTAGAAAGTGATTTTAAAAAGTACAGAATATTTAATATCAAGGGTAAATTAGAAAGAACATAGCCAATTTTATTTTGAATTGCTAAAAGGACGAGTAAACTTAAAATTTGACTTTTCGTGAATTTAGACAAGTAAACATAAATGGAGGGAGTATACACTACAGTACAATTAGTTTACAAAACAATATCAAACCCTCAAATACATCATATTACTAAGTATGTGATTATCTTATTTGAAAGCTTAAATTGAAATATTAAAAGATATATTTTGAATTATTTAATTATATCATGTTTCAAAGCGTTGTTTTATTCGTCGACGTACATGATTCTTTTTTATAGTCAAATACATAAAAAATCTTGCTTTTGTCTGCTCTCTTCTACTAAGTTACAATAAAAACATACTCAATAAAATCTCACAAGTAAGGTCCGGTGAGTATATAAGATGTATGTAGATCTTTAATTCGACGGATCTTTGTGAAAGTTCAATAGTTTTTGGAAATACTATCAATAGATTTTAATAAAATCAAAGCTGATAAGAACTGGTTCAACTAGAGAATTCTTAAATTTTCTAAAATTATGTATTTAAAATCAACCATCTTTCGTTGATATAATAATTTGGCAGCTTTTATTGTACATGATTTGCTGTATAAGGAACCTGATATTTCCTTTATTCAATGATCTTAAAGAATCACAGTTGTGAGAATAGTGTCATCTCACATTGACTACCTATCAGTATTTTTTAAGCTACGTTATTTGAAATATGGTGCGCCACTTTTATTTATGATGTTTCGATGGACTGTGTTAAAGATTACTGCATATAATTGTAGGACTAAAATGTCATTACATTTAATTTACCAATTAATCAATTTGACCATGCTTTTAATTAAGTGATTCCTTTTAGTTGATAAGTTAATATGCTTATTAGAAAAGTTGCTATATTTGTACACTGAAACAATCATTGAGGTCAAATTTTGACAGTTAAGTTGTGGGTGTGTCAAATGCCCAAAAATGCACTTATTATTAGCTGAATATGACTATCCTTTTGATTAGCGAAGAAATGGAATTTGTAATGATCTTCTCACGGGAAAGTCTGTCCAAATGACACTGTATTGATGAAACATCAGTGATTAGAATGATGTATCGATGAAATTGTGTAAGATTGTCTAATGCAAAAGACTTCACCTACCCATACTACCAAAGCAACTAATGCTAGCTTTTCCAAGTGAAGAAGAACATAAAATTAAAAGTTTTAGCTAAGAAACGCTTTCCTATGAGTGAATTTGCCTCTTTTCATTCGTGAGATGCTAAAATTACGGTTAAACAATTTGGCGACCACAGTGGGAGCCGGTCAATAACTTCCGTAGGTTAATTGCTTATCGTATTTTATTCTTTATTCGCTTTCTTCTCGCTCGTTGGCTCTCCTCGTTTTCTTTTTGTCAAAATGGCAGATAACAACTCGCACAACAACGCTCCCATTGACGGGCAACAAGACCTCAACGCTGCGGAGCAGGTAGACTTGAATTTGGCCGGGGACGAGCAGCAAGATGTTCTTCCTGCAGACGACGACGTGATCCCCATTGCAGAGGACGAGAACGTGCTCCCAGCGGAACAGGAAAACGAGCACAGCCAGCAAGGTAGCAGAAATAGCCGCCATCCTGGCCGAGGGAACTTCGACCAAGGGCCTGGAGGATCTAGAAGACCCAATGGTCCTGGGAATTCGAGGAATTCTCAAGACGCTGTCCTTGAATTCATACGGCAACAGGCTGAAATCAACAGGCAAATACGGGAAGCTATCGACAGCCTACGAGGACAAAACCTGCCAAATGCAGGAAATCCACCCATGGGACGTCCAAGGGATGCTTCACCGTCTCATGCCTCGAGGCGCGCTGAAAATCAGAATGCAGGATCAGCGGTGCCAACAGAAATGAGCGAGGTCATGGAGGCCCTCACCAGGCAGTTCAAAGAGAGCCAGGAGGCCCTGCAGCGCTCTCTTCATGAGAGGATTGACCAGATCCCTGGCGCACCACCCACTTTGAAGAAAGTTGACGTTCAACGGTATACTCAAAGGCCTTGGAAGAAAGAAGCAGCACCAAAGGCAATACCCAAAACATTCAAAATGCCAAACATACCAAGATACCGGGGAACAACTGACCCCAGTGACCACTTGATGATGTTTAGCAATTTCATAAAGGCAAGCGATCTCACCGACGAGGAGATCGAATCAGTGCAATTGAAGAAGTTCGTAGAAACCTTGGCAGATGGCGCTCTACGGTGGTATTCAATGCTGCCACCAAATTCAATAGGATCTTTTGCCGAGATGGCGGAGTTATTTGTCAAAGCACACACAGGCGCTCAGAAAACAGAAACAAGAGTTGAGGACATCTTTGAAATCAAGCAACCGCCCGGGGAGTCTCTCCGGAAGTATATGGATCGCTTTCAGCGTGAACGTATGTTGCTACCCAAAGTTCCAGATCGATGGGCGGCTATTTCATTCACTAACAGCTTGGACGTCAAGAGTTCTGAAGCGACCAGGCGATTGTATGAATCCCTGCGAGAATATCCTGCAGCAAACTGGTCGGATGTCTACAACCGTTATAATTCAAAGGTACGTATAGACGAAGATAAATTGATTGGCACAGGTACCCGAGGACGGAGCCAAACTCGCACCAATGGCGCTGGGGGAAAGATCGAGACAGATAGGCCAGACGCACGGCACGAGCCATATCCCAGTCGGTCGCGTAACAACTCAAATGGACGCGGTCGTAACAACAAAGGCCTGGCAAGGGGCAATGATTCCGCTTCAACTTCTAGTGGAATTTTAACCCTGCTCGTTTTCAACATCAGAGCAGTCGAACTTGTAGCAGTGCTCGAGGGGATGAGCGAAAAGGTCAAATGGCCTAAGGATATGAAGGGTGACCCCAGCAAGCGCAACAAAAACTTGTGGTGCGAATTCCATCGCGATCACGGCCACACAACGGATGATTGCAAGGCTCTAAGGTACGAAGTCGCTAACTTATTGAAACAGGGCTATCTCAAGGAATACTTGACGGAAAAGGAAAGCAAACTCACGCAAAGGCCCAGCAAAATAAATCAGAGCCTCCCCGAGCATCGTCTCCAAGAATGACGGTCAACGTCATCTCTGGTGGTATCGAGGTTTATGCAGTCACATACATAGCAAAGAAGTACGCCAAAATATCTATTACAAAGACCAAACGACCACGACTTGAGGATACAATAACTTTTGAAGAAACAGATGCGGATGGCTTGCAATTCACTCATATGGACGCTTTAGTGATAACATTACGAGTGGAAGAGTTTGATGTCAAAAGAGTACTCGTTAATCCAGGCAGTTCTGCAAACATCATATTATCTCGGGTCGTACAGCAGTTGAAACTATACGATGGGATTGTACCAATTTCTCGCGTTCTCTCAGGATTTAACAATTCCAGCGAGAAGACGTTGGGAGAAATCACTTTGACGACCCTGGTCAAAGGCGTTATGAGACGAACAACGTTTCATGTCATTGATGGGGATATGGCTTACAACATAATCCTTGGGAGGCCGTGGATACACGATATGCAAGCAGTCCCGTCAACATATCATCAAGTAATGAAATTCCCTTCAGAGTGGGGAATACGGGAAGTTCGGGGAGAGCAGCGTTGCGCTAGAGATTGCTACTCAGTTGCAGTCAAGCTCCCCGAGGAGGCAAAATAGCAATTAAAGAACCCAGGATCAGAGTCGAGCAATGAAGCATCAAACTACCAAGTCCCGGAATTCATATCAAAATTGGATGCACGGGAAGAGTACGCGCCAACTATTGAAGCTTTGGAACCAGAAGAACTTTTCGACAACATGCCTGAAAGGAAGGTATATTTGGGAGCGGAGTTAAACAAAGACTTGCGCAAAGATATCTTGCACTTCCTCAAGGAGCAGCACACCACCTTTGCGTGGTCACATGCAGATATGACAGGAATCTCCCCGGAGATTATTTCTCATAAGTTGAACGTGGATCCATACCACCGCCCGGTGAAGCAAAAGAAGCGCCAACAAGGAGCATTCAGGAACCAGATCATAAATGACGAAGTTGACCGCTTGCTCAAGATTGGCTCCGTCCGAGAAGTCAAATATCCAGATTGGCTGGCCAACGTGGTCGTAGTGGCAAAGAAAAATGGCAAGTGGAGGGTCTGCATCGACTTCACTGATCTGAACAAAGCCTGCCCGAAAGATTCTTATCCACTACCTCAAATTGACCAACTAATCGACGCGACGGCCGGGCACGAAGTACTTACATTCCTTGATGCATATTCAGGCTATAACCAAATCTTAATGAATCCCGACGACCAGGAGAAAACTTCCTTCATTACTTGCCGAGGTACGTATTGCTATAAAGTAATGCCTTTTGGACTTAAAAATGCAGGTGCGACTTACCAACGATTAGTCAACCGGATGTTTCACGACCACATTGGCAAAACCATGGAGGTCTACATCGACGACATGCTGATCAAGTCCAAACGGGCAGAAGATCACTTAGCTCATTTGAAGGAGGCCTTTCGAATCCTTGATCAATACAACATGAAACTCAACCCGGAGAAATGCGCATTTGGAGTGGGTTCAGGGAAATTTCTTGGTTTCATTGTTTCCCAGCGAGGGATCGAGGTGAACCCCGCCCAGATAAAAGCGATAGAAGCCATCCCCGACGTACTTCATAACAGAAAAGATGTAATGCGGCTAACCGGGAGAGTAGCAGCGCTAAGGAGATTCATTTCCCGCTCATCTGATCGGTGCAAAAGCTTCTTCGACGTGCTGAAACAGAACAAGGAGTTCGATTGGACCCCTGAATGTCAGCAAGCACTTAAGGATTTGAAGCGATACTTGTCAAGCCCGCCTTTACTTTCAACGCCACAACCAGGTGAACAACTATTGCTCTACCTGGCCGTGTCTGAGTCTGCAGTAAGTGCAGTTCTGGTTCGAGAAGACAAAGGTAAGCAACTTCCAATTTATTACATTAGCAAATCCTTATTAGATGCTGAAACTCGCTATCAACCTTTGGAGAAATTAGCACTAGCCTTGGTAATCGCTGCCCGTAAATTAAGACCTTACTTTCAAAGTCACTCAATAGCTGTAGTTACTACCTTCCCCTTACGCAATATCTTACACAAACCTGAATTCTCGGGCATGCTAGTAAAATGGGCAGTAGAATTAAGTGAGTTTGATATATCTTATCAATCCCGGGTAGCCATAAAATCTCAGGCTCTAGCAGATTTTATCGCAGATTTTAGTGCTACTATGTACCCTGATGCTCAACGTGAGGCGGTTCTTTTCGCCGGATCGGAGTCGGGGACTTGGACCTTACACACTGACGGGTCCTCGAGTGTAAAAGGATCAGGATTAGGTCTAGTCCTTACCGCTCCCTCGGGGGAAACCATTAGACAAGCCATAAAATATCCTTTTATTACAAATAATGAGGCCGAGTATGAGGCCGTAATTGCAGGATTAAAATTGGCTCGAGATTATGGAGCAGACAGAATTCACCTTAAGAGTGACTCTGCCCTGGTCGTCAACCAAATAACTGGAGGCTTCGTACCAAGGGAGTCTCGTATGCAGAGGTATCTTGCCCGAGTCACTGGTTTGCTAGCACAATTCGACAATTGGGAAGCCATACAGATTCCACGAGAAGAGAATCACGAGGCTGATGCCTTGGCAAATTTGGGTTCAGTCGCAGAGATTGGAGCAGCAGGATCAGTGGCCGTGGCCCATCTTCTATGTACAACAATCGATAAAGATACAATGGAAGTCAACACGGCCAGTCTGACTTGGGATTGGAGGAATGAGATAATCAACTATATACTGCACGGAACCCTACCATCAGACGTTAAGGCTTCTCGAAAACTGAGGATAAAAGCTGCCAGGTATACAATTATAGATGGCACCCTCTATCGTAAGACTTTTGCAGGCCCACTCGCCAAGTGTCTAGGTCCCAGCCAAACTGAGTATGTGATGAGGGAAGTTCACGAGGGATGCTGTGGAAATCACTTGGGAGGAAAGGCGCTTGCACGAAAGCTTATACGAGCAGGCTATTATTGGGACAAAATGGAAAAAGATACTAACGAGTTTGTCAAAAAATGTGACAAGTGCCAACGGTTTGCACATCTCCTCCATCAACCAGCAGAACCCTTGCATTCAATCATCTCCCCGTGGCCGTTTATGAAGTGGGGAATGGATATCGTTGGGCCACTACCCACTGCGCCTAGGGGGTACGTTTCTTGTTAATTATTACCGATTATTTTACAAAGTGGGTTGAAGCTGCAGCATATTCAAAGATACGTCAAACGGAGGTAGTTGATTTCCTTTGGCGTTATGTCATTTGTCGATTCGGAGCACCCAAAGAGATTGTCATGGATAATGGTCCTCAATTCGTTAGTCAGAGGGTCACAAAGTTCCTTGAGGATCTGCATATCAAAAGGATCACTTCTTCCCCATATCACCCAGTGGCAAATGGGCAGGCAGAATCAACCAACAAGATAATAGTGGATTCCCTCAAGAGGCGCCTCGAGCAGGCCAAAGGGTGCTGGGTGGAAGAACTCCCCGGGGTTCTTTGGGCATATAGAACAACCACAAAAATGAGCACCGGGGAGACGCCCTATTCCTTAGTGTATGGTTCTGATGCATTGATTCCAGTCGAAATCGGCGAGCCAAGTCTACGATATGCTCATGCAACTGAAGAATCTAATTCAGTCAACCTCTCCGAGGAATTGGATTTTCTAAAGGAACACAGAGAATTAGCACTTATACGAGTAGTAGCTCAAAAAGAAAGGATAGAGCAATATTATAATCGGGGACTTAGGCTGCGTAACTTTGAAGTCGGGGACTTTGTATTGCGTAGAGTCTCCCAGAATACGCAAGAAGCGAACGTCGGCAAACTTGGTCCAAACTGGGAAGGTCCCTACAAGGTGGTCGCATCCGTTGGTAAGGGTTCATATCGTTTGGCACGACCAGATGGAACGCTTCTACCTAGCAGTTGGAACGTGACTCACTTGAAGAGGTACTACTTCTAAGTAGTACATGGGTTAGTGTCTCTATCCATTCTCTGTTGCTTACTTGCCATTGTTTTCTTTTAAGTTACTCTGTTTTCTTATCTTTGTCTAAATGGTACTAACGGTCTTCAAAAGGCCAGATCCGTTTAGCTCAACTGGTAGAGCTCGAAGTCCTCGTGCTTCGCGGCTGTGGGTTCAAATCCCACAACGGACACACTCCTCTTTTGGTTATATGTGTTCTCTGATTCAGCGTTTCACCCATTGTCTTTTTATGTCTGAAATTACGAAATTTCAACATAAAAACAGGGGGTGGCGAGGGCCCCAGTAGGCCAAAGTCCCGGCTAACATGAGTGATCTTCGAGCAGAGCAAGGTCATGATCATTCGCCAAATCCACGACTAAGCAGAATCAAGTAAGTTCAATAGAACTATTTTACTTGTGCTACGCTATTTTCACACTTTGCGGCCAGTATTCGCCCAAATTCTACAACTTTACGACCAACAATCTTGCGTTTTGGTCATTGGGTTACCTATTCTTTTCAATAGAAATAACAGGGTAAAACCTCAACCTTAACAAAAATTTTCTGCGAAAACTTTCGATTGTCAAAAATGATAAGCAAAGTTTATCGTAAGGCCATCTTATACGGCCAGATTTCAGTCAACCTAAACGGCCTGGTTTCGTCCAGCCCAGCAGGCCTGATTTCATTCGTCTTAACTAAGGGCAACTTAACTTAGTTATGGTCAAATTGCATTTCAAACATCTGCGCAGATTAACACCAAAAAAGGGAACTCAGGCACTAGGATTTGAAACATAATTCTGACTTCTGAAAACCTCACTAAACAACAAATATTAACATCATTCATATGAGCAAGACTTGAGATCAAAAATGATCATCAAGTCTCGCCAATCAGACAAAAGACAGTCAAAATATACATTCACAAGTTAACAATATCCAAAGTTAACAACATTCGGTAAAATCATGATGAAGGACTAGATAAGGCGTCAGTCATCATTTTGGCCAGGTTCTCGACCTGATGCACTAGCTCCATCAGTCAGATCCCCACCCAAATCTTCGTCTTCATTATCCTCACTGCCTTCATCGTCCTCTTCGTCATCATCATCATCGTCGGCTCCTACTTTCTTGCCCAAAACCTACTTGACGTCGATGATAGTCGCTATGGTCTGATCGAGGACTGAATCGACGTTAATTTGGCCACGCTGCATTTGAATGAGCAACTTCTTCTTGGCCTCAAGAGCTTCCAGTTTGGAGTCGATTGTGTAACGATCCCTCAGATTCGCCAATTCCATCGTCAACAGCTCTTGGATCTTTGCAGATTCCTCAACCCGATTCTTGGCTTCTTGCAGTTCTCCTCGAGCAGCCTGAGACTCAGCTTCAGCTTTGTTCATATTTCTCAGCATCAGGTCGGAAGCATTACGGATGCCTTCCAAAGCGGCTTCCTTCACATTAAGCTCATGGGCGAGCTGAGAAATCTGGCTACCTTGTTCGTTCATCTTGGCTTTCAGATCTTCAAATGACAGTGCAAACCTTTCTTTTTCATCCAAGAGACGGTCCCTCTCCTCGAGGAGGGCGTTTATCTTGTCGTTAGCCTCAGTGTTGGATTTCTCCAACCTGTCTATCTTATCCTCGAAGAAGCCACGCCTCCCCTCAAGGACCCGCTTCTCCCCGATCAGAGCCTTTTTTTCCTCTTCTAAGGCCTGCTTGTCCTGAAGAGCCTTCAAAAGATCTTTCTTTAAGCCAAGGACCTGGTCCTGTGTTCAGCCTAGAATGGAACATGATCTCGGCCGCCATCATACTTGCCTGGCGACAAGTAAAAATACGCGGGTAATCAGAACTAAGGTCTTAATAAAAATAAAGGAGTAAAGAGGGAAACATTACCCGAGCAGTATCTTCAGCGATTGCGTAAGCCAGCTGCTCGTCGCTCATGCTGCGCATGTTCCACTCCTCACGAGGACCGATCAGGTTGGACATCACTTTAACTAAGTGGCCAGGCTTCGTCAGAAAGTCTGTGTCCGGGGGAATGGTGAAGTCACACTCCCTCATACAAGGCCTGGGCTCCCTCGCTTGTTCAGAAGGATATTGGGGACCAAATTTGTGACGAATACCCCTAACGGAGTATGCCCTAATCCTTCCTCCTAGAGATACTCTCCTAGTAAGCTTTGTGCGAGAGACCTCAACGTCACCTGTCTCATCGGGGTCCAGAGTGTCGCACTCTTGCAAATAAACTGGTGCCACCCCATCACCAGCCAAGTTCATCATGTCCTTGTAGTGGAAGATCTGAGGTTCAGCCTCCCCCTCAGTCTTCCTCTGCTCATCAACCTCCCCATCTTTCTCTTCATCCTCCTCTCTCATCGGCTCTTTACCAGGTCGCCTGTGGCTGACTTGTTCAGGCTCACCCTGTTGACCACCAACCCGTTCAGGCTCGTCCAGCTTTGGGTCCTCGGGGAAGAAGGCAAAACTTTCATGCATCCTTTCTTCCCCTACTTCTTCGGCTCTATCTCCTTCATCCCCAACTCGGGGACTCTCCTCAAAAGCGTAAGAAGAAGTCTCTACTTCTTTCCTCTTGTCACCCCGAAGAGACGCCCTCTTCCTCTGAGTCAGGCTCACATCGGGAGCCTCTGAATCTGAAATATCAATTGTCATAGGCTCAGCAGATTCAGGGGCAGCCGCCGAACTTTTAACACTCTCTCGCCCAGCCTTGGGCGTATCAGCAGCAGCAACATCGGTTTCGACTGTTTTTTCATAAGGTTGAGGAGTCTTACGGGCTGTCCTTGTTTTCTTTTTGGGTTTACTCTTTTCAGAGTCAGATTTCTTTCTCTTTAAACTCGCAAGAACTTCCTCACCACTCTCACTGGCCTTGATAGCTGCAGCAGTTTGGAGAATGGCAGCTGCCTCCTTGTTGATCTCAGCCACAGGATCAACGGTCACCTCCACAGGAGGAGGAGCAGAAAAGTAACTACCACCAGCACCTAAACCTGAGAGTAAAGTCATATTAATATCATGGTGGGCTCTGCACAAACTAAGAGCCCAACTAGCAGGAATTTGGGTAATCAGCTTACCGTGGGTGCTAGGGTTCGATAACTTTTTCAAAGAAGCATAGTGAGACCACTGCCTCTGCTCGTGAGTGAACTCTGCCAAAATAGGTTCAACCCAAGCGGACAATTCCTCCTCGAAAATCAGACCGTCGTAAGGAATCTTGTCAGCTAACCAATAAAGAAGTGAAAATTAGAGGATGCAAATACGTAATTCAGAGAGTATTCAGTACAAAGACTCGGGGACTTACGAGTTTTGTTCCACACCTCGCGGAGATTAGTTTTGCTGCCACGTGTGAGGAGTTTAGACTGCACATAAACATACCTATGCATCCAACCCCTATCCCATGTATCCTCAGATTTGCTCACTGGAGCTTTTCTTCCTCTCATACGGGCATTAATATATCCGTCTCTCGCAACCTGAAGGCTATACAAAGAGACGAAATGCTTAAATTCAAAATCCTGCTCAGTCTCATCGGCAAACCATTGTAGCAAGGAAACAATTCTATAAATGCTCGGGCACAGCCGCCCCGGGCAGATAAGATAGTATTTACAAATATCCTCTATAACAGGATGCAACGGGAGCGTACAGCCTATCGTGAATGGATACGTGGATATGGCTGTCCACCCGGTTCTCGCAGAAGTAATATTCTCCGTTGGATAAGGGCAAGAAACTGTAACATCATCGTCCCAGCCATAATCTGTCTTAACCATAGGCAAGAGGTCAGGAGTAATTGAACTCTTAAACCGGCTTGAAGGCCACGACCTTATATTGCCATAGTGATTGAACGAACTGATTGAACAATCATTCTCAAGGCTTCCCCAAATTTTCGGAATCACATCAGCAACCGAAGTTGGGAACTCGTGGATTGACCACCTGCTGCTGAAGAACTACTAGCCACAGCATCCATATTCAAACTTCTCTTGGCTTTTGGAGACATTTGGACTAGAAGACTGGAAGAATTTTTTGCGTTTTAGAGATTTTTGGAAAGGTGTTTTGAAGCTTTGAAGGTTGGTATGAAATTTGGAATGAAGTAAAAAGATTTCAAGCTGTATTTATAGGGTTCGCAAAACCCGACCCGCCCCTACACGTGGCAAGCATCCGCGCAAGAGGCAAATAAATCTAGCCGTTAAAAGAATAAAATCGAAATGGCGGTTTTTGCTTTGGGACGTGCAAGACATGAGTAGGTGCAGTTTAATCATCACTCCTGCAGTCTCGGAACACGCGACAGTCACTTTTTTCAGTAAAAAGTGGAGCGGAATTGACAACTTGCACGTTTTGTCTTTAGCGGAGCATTTAATGCTTACACTGATAAAATGTCAATCAATCGAAAGCCTTGAGGGATTCAACGGGCAGCATCCAAATATGAACACAAGGACTCAAGTGTGTTATTCAAGAAAAATTCCGAAGAATTCTTTCCCGCTCAAAATTCGTTTTCCACTCCTCGACCAGATTCTCTGCCCGAGTAGTGCGGGGACTATCTGTATTGGGTTAAATCCGTCGTCACCAAAGCTGGTGACTAAGCATCCACATAGGACGACGTATAGACGACACGTGGCTACGAATGGGCATAGAGGCAACGGATAAAATCGAAGATGGACAACCATAACGGACAGATGAACAGTCACCACGGCCAGAATAGTCGCAACTCGTCATCCAGCCAATTCAAAATAGAAATCTTATCCTTTAGCAACGTAACTGCTCGATTAAGGAGTTACAACTGCTCGTGAACGGACACTTAGTTATCTATATATTGTAATTTAAGTCGCAAGCGTTGGATCTAATTTTCGACTCTGAACATACATTTGTATTCCAACTATTACTCAATATCCGATTCTTTACCTTCTGTCAATATTAACTATTATTGCTCGCAATCAAGTGATCTCATTTATTGTTCCGCTGTTTAAATATCATAAAGCGTACGAGGAAGGAAGTTTGATCAAGTCTATACGGCCTGAGCACGGTTCCTTTCATTTAAATCTTCATTTATTATATCGCATTAATTGTGTCTTTATTTCTTTACATTTACCGCAATCATTTACGTCTTTTCACACTAGGCATTTAATCTTGATTATTGATCGTGACTCCACTTTATAAATTAAATTGTGACTTAACCTAATAAGACGAAATTACGGTTAAACAAGCCTCATTGTATGCAAGTAGTTTTAATGAATATATATGACAAACCTTCAAATTTGTGCACTAAGTAAATAGTGAAAAACTTCATTTAGGAAAACAAGAATTAAAATCTATCTTGTAATGTGGGGAAGCTAGGAAGAGATTGGACAATGGTAGAAAGAAAAAGGTAAATTTCCAACAAAACAAGCAACTATTTATAGAAAAGAAAATGCTACAACTTATGATGTTGATCATCCTTTCACGTTCATACACAACCCTTTTTCGAAAACGTATTATTTACAGCATTATTTATATCGTTAGTATAACATAAAGTTGAACATCCCAGGTTCCACCGCCCCCCCCCCCCCCCCCCGCCCTTTTTTTTTTAGGTGGCGAAACTTGAGTTTCATCTCATGTCACCGACTCACCACCTAAAGCAATTACTGTGTGATCGACTGATCGTTGCGTAATTAATGCACCGTAAGTAACTAAATGATTTCTTTCAAAAATAAACTAAGGAGATATATATCCATACTACTCCATCTATTCCAATTTATGTGGCAGCATTTTCTTATTAGTCTGTTCTAAAAAAATGGCAACATTCTAAATTTGGTAACCATTTAATTTCAAAATTACAGTTCTGACATTAATGAAATGATTTACAACCACACAAACATCTATGCCTCATTTTAGACCACAAATTTCAAAAATCTTCCTTTATTTTTTAAACTCTGTGTCGAGTCAAACTATGACACATCAAATGATTAGGAGGGAGTAATTAATAAGGACCTTTAATGTAGTGGTTGATGTGAATTTGCAAAACATTATACAGATTAGTCAATATTGAATTCAGTACAACAAATAAAACTTTAGTAATGACAAGGGGTTGTTGAGAATAGCCGATTGCTAAAATATATTCATGGCGTACCCTTGGGAGTTGGGACTGATAAATACACCGACATATGTTACATATTTGACTTGTTCCCCTAAATAAGCCAATAAGGTGTTCGGACATTTAAAAAATCTAGTTGATAAGTCGACATGCTTATCTGAGAAGTTGCTATATCTATAAACTAAAATAATCATTGAGGTCAAATTTTGACAGTAGAGGATGTGTCAAAAGCCCAAAATGCACTTTGCTGAAATATAATTATTCTATTTTTTATTTGAATTTTCTTTTGATCAGGCAAGGGCTGGAATTTATAATGATCCTCACATGGGAAAGTCTGTCCAAATGACACTGTAAACATCACTTTAATTATGATGTTTTGATGAAATTATGTAATATTGTCTTATGCAAAAGACTTCACCCTACCCTTGCCACCAAAAGCAACTAATGCTATAACTTTTCTAAGTTCCGTCTTTTCTTCTCTCTTTCCGATCTTACGAGGTTTCGTTACTGCATTCCTTTTTTGATGCAGCTCGGTCATATATTCCGAGCAGTAGGGTAGACTATGCGGAGCTTTGGCAGATCCCACTAGGTTAAGCCAGACCTCAAAAATGGGTGAATTATAGAAGAATCCGGTGCTAAAATAGGCTATTTTTTTAGTTCAGTTCAACTAAAAAGTAACAAAAATGGGTATATCGAAACTAAAAGTGCCGACTTGTATTATTTAATAAACGGAGCAATTGGACGGACTAACAGAACAAATATTTAAGCAAGTCGGTATTTGCCACGCCGATTTAGTAAGTCGACAGAACAAACGCCGACGTGCTATGTTTTTTTTACTAATGCTATGTCGGTAAAACTTCTGCCGACTTTCATGCATTTTCCGCTCTTTATAACCACTGTCTCACATCTTTCATCTACTACCATCGACTACCGCTCATTTCTTATCAGTAGCAAAAAATAGTTTTTTTTTTCCTCTTATTATGCCGATAGTAAATGTATCATTTTATTGAGGAGGCGAAGTGTTACATAAAAACAATTCAATCAGATATTGCTTACCTTCTAAAAGTAATTCCAAAGTGCCAACTAGTATTTCGTATGATAGGTTTGTACGTTGGTATTTTATTTTAGAAAATGAATGTTGATCCAATACGGCAAAAGATTTTAATTTTTGGTAGGTATCCATACTCATCTATTAGTCAATGTGTGTCAATATATTGTGAGTGGAATATATATGACGATAAAATATTGATGAAATTTTTAGAATCACCAGAAGAAATGTCCATATGATTGCTTGAAATTTATGTCTTTACTGAATCACACATGATGAATGAAGTTCCTTTTGAGCAACATTGTGTTGATCGTAATGTTCCAAGTGAATTTACTCAATTGCAAGTAAATAGGCTATCTGAGAGGCCTCTAATCAGTTCGGACAGAATTATGGGTACATGTTTAAAATGTTGTTATAAATTAAAATAATAGTTAGATATGAATTTTTTCAATGGTATATTATGTTTTAGTTATTTAGTTTTCAATGTTGACGATAATTTTTACATTAAATTATTTATGCAGTTTTTCTTCACTAGATACTACGTACTCGTATGATGCGTCAAGAGGTTATGAACAAACACGTTATAATGGCATATCACAACAGTCTTGTTACTTTGATGGGTAATTGATTGTTTTCTTTTTTAATTTTAAAAATATTATTAATTGGCTAAAATATGAGTGTATTTTGGTTGTAGTAGAATTAAAAGTTGTATATGCTTAATCTTGCAGGTGTTGTCAACCTGAAATGGTTCCTAGTGAAACAATTAGAGGAAACGAAATTTCTCATATTGATGAGTTGACTACTCATCATGACCGGTAATATATGCACCTTTCTTGATATATTCAAATATTTTTTATTTTCATTATTTCTAATTATCTTTTATTACTTTAATATTTGTTAGGGTGCATCAACAAGAAGACGATTCATTTTTTACAAATCTCAATAATCGGATGATGACTAATGATGTTGCGGACGGAGGTGATCAGGAATCGAAGAGTGACATCCCAAATGATGCCGATGATTCAGATGATGAAATATTATTCAGATGGTGCGACAAATGGAGGTGGATCGTTAACAACCTCATCAACTGGTTTATGACCAACGGGAGCTTCTCTGTCAGCCCCATCGCCACATCGACATTTAAATTGAAAAAAGAGGCGGGGGTTGTAAGTTTATAGGCAAATTTTTACAATCTCCCGAACAAGATACCTCAGTCTCGCGTTATCTTATCAAGCAGCCTAAACTGTATATGATATAAACACAGTAACTGCTAAAATTTGGTAAACATGGGTTAAAGCAAAATTAGCTCGGTATTTCTATGTACTCTTTTTTATTTTTTGTCTAAAAATTACTTGAAATATGACCCAGCTCCGACCCCCAAGTAAAATAACAGAAAGATTTTGTTCAAATACTAAGAAAACAATACTAGTACTCTTAAAAGATCAATTAACGGCAACAAGTTAATAGTTAGTATAGAAACTAATTCTACATGATCATGTTGTGCTTACATTCACTAAACTATAATCCATAAATTTTATGCAGATACAGTTGTAGTCCATGTGGACTCAGGCGAAACTAACCTTCTTTGAGTTAGAAAGTACACTACATATATATTCTACATCCAAACAATGAACTAAATAGAGGACAAGTGAGGATTTCTTAGATGGTAAGCACCCTCCACCTATATTCAAGAGGTTGTGGGTTCGAGTTATTATAGGAGCAAAAAGTGGGAGGGCCACTACTTGCTTCGAGAGAGGGGAAGGGGGGGAAAAAAAAACTAAATAGAGGTTCAAACATAATATTCCATAGAGCAGCAAGCCTAATTAATATGAGATTCAGTAGTACTTTGAACAAATTAGTAGTTAAACCCCAACATAAACTCAATACTAAGCTAAGAACAAGACAAGCAAAGCTTCATATACTACTCATGTTTAAAGGGACAGAATCACAACGTATAAATATAATTAACCTCATACCTTTTCAATCTGATGCACATGCTAGATTTATGAC
Source organism: Petunia axillaris subsp. axillaris (assembly GCA_029990575.1). Lineage (NCBI taxonomy): Eukaryota > Viridiplantae > Streptophyta > Magnoliopsida > Solanales > Solanaceae > Petunia > Petunia axillaris. The sequence continues at coordinate 30,870,407 of JARKNS010000010.1, read as the reverse complement.
ATCAAGCTAATAAAGAGAAATTTAATGTAACTAAACTTTTAAACAAGATACCTAACGAGGAAAAAGAAGCATAGAAGAAGCCTCTTAAACACGAAGGAAAACCTGCTAATTCATCTTAAGTTTGAGGGAAAATTATTTCAAGTTCAGACAACACATGAATGGAACTAGCTAAAGTCTTCACCCTTATCGTCTATAGACAGAAAGTTTACTTAAGTATGGGTGTTATATCATGCCCCAATTTACAATAAATGAAAATAGCAACTCCAAAATTTAAATAAAGTAATGACCATAAATTAAGCAAGTAATAACATAAATCATCACAATCAAATGTAAGTATAATACAACTTAATCAAATTCTAAGCTATGAATTTGAAATACAAGAGATAGAGTTTAAAAATTAGAATCTGGAAAGGAGATTAGACTGACGACACACAAGCGCGACAAATGAGGAGACGAAGACTGGATAATAATCCTATAGATTCGTTACCAAATTTAAAAGAAACATTGAAAAAATTAGTTCGTGATTATTCCTAGGGTTTAGAGGGAGAAGAAAAAAAAGGAGAGAGACGATACAATTACCTTGATGAGTTGACCGGCGATGGTGGAGTTAGCACTGTTGGTGGGGTTGGCGATAGTGGAGTTTGCGGCGGCGGTGGGGTTAGTGCTGGTGGAGATGGAAAACGGGTAAAAGTGTTTAAAGTGAAAATTTTTAATCTGGTGAGGTATAAAATTAAAGTTGTAAGTCGGCAATAATTGTACCGATATGTGTATTTCTATATAAAAACAAGTCGGTATTTATTCTGCCGACTTACTAAATCGGCATAATAAATGTCGACTTGTTTAGAAATATGTTCTGTTAGTTTCTTCCACTGCTCCGTCTATTAAATGATGTAAGTCGGCACTTTAAAAGTCGATATACCCGTTTTTGTTACTTTTTAGTTGAGAAATCTATTTTTTTGTTGGGCTAAAAAAATAGCCCATTTTGGAGCCAAATTCATTATAGAAATATGACTTTGTGCCACATCAGAGTTTTGGTCCCATAAGTTTTTACTCTCTTTGTTCTTCTTTATGTGGCGAGGTTATTATTTGAGAAGTTTTTGAGGTCCTTCTTTGACCAATTTTTTTTAAATATTTTTTAAATATTTTGAATTATAAATTATTATAATTTGTAGTTTTTTTTATGTAGTTTCTAAATATACAGATTTTATTTTCAAATAAAATGGAACGATCTATGTCCAAATCAAAGATGACAAGTTTGACAATCATACTCCGAACTATGTCACACAAAGTGGAACAGAGGAGTACATTTTTTGTCCCCGTTAGAAAAGTTTTTGAGACTCCAGCAGCAGAACCTGGCGACCGCATGAGGCCTTTTCTGATGGGGCTGAAAATGTAAGAATTTTTTTACGGGGCTAAAACTGTGACAATAGCCCCAGATCTGTTCATCTCACGCAATCATTTGTTGAGAATTCAGATATTAGACCTTGAGACCGTGTTCTAGAATTTACAATGTATAAAGTTCAAATTCTGAATCGGCACATGTTTATGTACGATGATCTTGGTTGAGGCCCATGCTGACCAATTTTCATAAATAAACAGATATACCACTTGACAAACTATTACTTGCAGAAAATTAGTAGAGGAGGACCTTCCGTCCTCGATCTGTGTTTTCTTTGCCTTTAACGCGGTGTAGTATTGCTATCAATCGAGTCAAAACTGCTAGAAATAATCATATAGAATGCTAACTTGGTTGTCCCTGTGGGACCCTTTCCATAAATAAATAGTTGATAACTTGTTATGAGAAATGAAACCAAAACATGTTATGAAAAATGAAACCATAACAAGTTTTGAGATAAGAAAACAGTGGGCACGTGCAAATTGCAAATGGCGAAATCAAATGTTTTTGATTGGTTGAAGTGTCGGCAAAAATTCCTATAAATAGGACCATTCCTTCTTGAATTTAAACACACCATCACAGAGAGACATAGATACAAAGAGTGTCACAGACAAAGAAAATAGTCTGTAAGAGAGTGTGAGCAATATTACAGTGAGATGTGTGAAATAAAGAGTGTTGTTTCTTTTGAGTTCGTGGGAGTCTAGTAAGACTACGTGTGTAATATTTTTTACAGTGAAGTTATTTTGCTCCATTCAGGACATGGTTATTTTTCTTTTTATGTTAAAAAGTTTTTCCATGTTATAAAGCTTGGTGTCCTTGTACTCTTCTAATCTTATCTAATATTGTGGAAAATATTTCTGGGGTATACTATTATTACCCAACATCGTGGTATCAGAGCCATGGCAAATAATAGTACACTCGCTTTTCAATACCATCGTCTCACAAAAGAAAATTATGAAAAATAGTGTCTACGATTGAAAGCCATTCTTGGCTCTCAAGACGTATGGGAAATTGTACGTAGTGGGTATACAATACCCGATAATGAGGAAGTTCTACCTCAAAATGAAAAAGATGTCTTGGTAAAAATAAGAAAGAAGGATCAACAAGCTCTCACTCTCATCCACCAATGTCTGGATGATACCATGTTTGAGAAGGTGGCCGATGCTACCACCTCAAAAGAAGCTTGGAGATTTTACAAAATTCTCTCCAAGGAGTTGATAAAGTGAGGAAGATAAAACTTCAAACTCTAAGGGCTGATTTTGAAGTTTTAAAAATGAAGGAATCCGAATCCATTTCGGATTATTGTTCAAGAGTGAAAGCTGTTGTAAATCAATTAAAAAGGTACGGGGAAGAAATGGAAGAAATTCGTGTGGTAGAAAAGATCCTTCGGTCTTTAACACCTAAATTTGATTATGTGGTGTGTGCTATTGAGGAGTCTAAAGATTTAGGCTTTATGCTGACGGAGCAACTGGAGGGGTCTTTACAAGCCCACGAAGAAAAGATCAGGAGGAGACAAGAAGAGCCATTGGAGCAACTTCTTAAAACAAATGCATCCTTCAAAGATGGAGGTGAAAAGAGCTATAGAGGAAATGGACGAGGAAGAGGTTGTGGCGGCCGAGGAAGAGGAAGAAGTAATGGTAACAACTCCAACAATGAAGAGAAAAGCTTTCAAGCATTCAGAGGTCGTGGTCGAGGACAAAGAGGAGGAAGAGGACGTGGTTACTATCAAGAGACAAATGGAAAAAGGTATGACAAATCTAAAATTGAGTGTTACAACTATCATAAATTTGGCCATTTCTCTTGGGAATGTCGTAGTAATGTTGAAGAGAAAGCTAACCTTGTTGACGACAAAGAAGAGGATGAGTCAACATTGTTGCTAGCACTCAAGGAAGGTGACAAGGATGATTGCAGCTCATAGTACTTGGACAATGGAGCAAGCAACCATATGTGTGGATGCAAAGACAAGTTTGTCGAACTCATTAAAAAGGTGAAAGGCAATGTGTCCTTTGGAGATTCCTCAAAGATTCAAATTGAAGGGATAGGTACGATTCTAATCTCCTCTAAAGATGGTGGCCATAAGTTGATTCAAGATGTTTATTATGTGCCAAAACTAAAAAGTAATATTTTGAGTTTGGGCCAACTTCTTGAAAGAGGATATGATATCCATATGAAAGATATGCATCTTTGGCTGAGAGATTCAAATGAAAAATTAATTGCTAAAGTTCAAATGGCAAAGAATAGATTGTTTACTTTGAATCTTAAGATAATTGATGCAAAGTGTTTGAAGGCTAATGTGCAAGATGAATCATGGTGTTGGCACATGCGATTTGGGCACTTAAATTTTGAAGCGCTCAAATCAATGGGAGAAAAAATGATAGTGCATGGAATGCCTTCAATCAACCATCCCAATCAATTATGTGATGCTTGTCTTCTTGGCAAACATGCAAGGAAGAGTTTTCCGAAGGAGGCCACATCAAGAGCTACCAAGTCACTCCAGCTTATTCATACTGATGTGTGTGGACCAATCAATCCACCTTCTTTCGGTAAAAGTAAATACTTTCTACTAAACATTGATGATTTTAGTAGAAAGACTTGGGTTTATTTCTTGAAGCAGAAATCTGAAACATTTGTTGCTTTTAAGAATTTTAAAGCACTTGTGGAAAAGGAAAGTGGCCAAGAAATAAAAGCTTTAAGGTCCGATAGAGGAGGCGAATTCACTTCAAAAGAATTTAATGACTTTTGTCGATCTCATGGAATCCGTCGCCCTCTAACGGTACCTTACTCACCACAACAAAATGGAGTTGCTAAAAGAAAGGATAGAACAATTCTTAATATGGCTAGGTGTATGTTGAAAGCTAAAAGCATGCCCAAGGAATTTTGGGCCGAAGCTGTTTCTTGTGCAGTTTATTTGAGCAACAGATCTCCAACAAGAAATGTTAGAGATCAAACTCCTCAAGAGGCATGGAGCGGAAGGAAGCCAAGTGTCAAACACTTGAGAATCTTTGGGAGCATAGCCTATGCTCATGTGCCACATCAAGGAAGAGCTAAACTTGATGATCGAAGTGTCAAGCATGTGTTTGTTGGGTATGACACGAGTTCAAAAGGCTACAAGTTATACAACCCTGGCAATGGCAAAGTGGTGGTGAGTCGTGATGTTGAATTTGATGAAGAAACGACATGGAATTGGGAATCTCAGGAAGAAAATACGTATGATTTTCTTCCTTACTTTGAAGATGATGAAGAAGAAGCACAAGAGGCCGAGGAACCTTTACAAGACACAACTCCACCTCCATCCCCAACCAATGTTGCATCTCCTTCCTTTCCAGGAAGTTCAAATGAAGCACCTGAAAGAACGAGGACAATTGCAGAACTCTATGATAATACAGATCAAATTACTAATTTTGATTTTTTGTATTGTCTCTTTGCTGATAGTGAACCAATGAACTTTGATGAAGCTGTTACAGACAAAAGGTGGAGACAAGCCATGGATGAGGAGATCAAGTCAATAGAGAAGAATAATACTTGGGAGTTAACAACTCTTCCCAAGGGTCATCGAGCAATTGGAATGAAATGGGTATACAAGGCAAAGAAGAATGCTGATGGAGATATAGGGAGATACAAGGCAAGACTTGTCGCAAAAGGCTACAAACAAAGGCATGGAATTGACTATGATGAAGTCTATGCACCTGTTGCTTGCATGGAGACGATCTGATTGATTATCTCTTTGGCTGCACAAATGAAGTGGAAGATCCATCAACTAGATGTCAAGTCAGCTTTCTTGAATGGCTATCTTGAAGAGAAAATCTATATTGAGCAACCATTGGGCTTTGAGGTTAAAAACTATGAAGATAAAGTGCTTAGATTGAACAAAGCCTTATATGGATTGAAGCAGGCTCCAAGGGCGTGGAATAGTTGCATCGACAAGTATTTTCAAGACAATGGATTTACTTGTTGTCTCCATGAATATGCTCTTTATATTAAAGTTCATACTAATGGAGATATTTTACTTGTCTGTCTTTATGTTTATGATCTTATCTTTACGGGTAATAACCCTACTTTGTTTGAAGATTTCAAGAAAGCTATGTCCCGTGAGTTTGATATGACGGACATAGGGCTCATGTCATATTACCTGGGTCTAGAAGTGAAGCAGATGGAGGAAGGCATTTTCATATCTCAAGAAAGCTATACAAAAGAGATATTGAAGAAGTTCAAGATGTTTGATTGCAACCCAGTAAACACACCAATGGAGAGTGGGACAAAGTTGTCAAAGTTTGATGATAGAGAAAAGGTGAATCCAACCTTTTTCAAAAGTCTTGTGGGAAGCTTAAGATACCTGACTTGTACGAGGCCGGATATACTCTTTGCGGTTGGCGTAGTGAGTCGCTTCATGGAAGCTCCTACCTCAACTCATTTGAGAGTTGCTAGAAGAATTCTCCGTTACCTCAAAGGTACGATTGACTATGGGCTATTTTACTCTCCTACTAATGATTTCAATCTTGTGGGATTTTGTGATAGTGATTTTGCCGGTGATATTGATGATAGAAAAAACACAACTGGTTTTGTCTTTTTCTTGGGTAATTCTGTTATTACCTGGAGTTCAAAGAAACAATGCATTGTTACTCTCTCGACTTGTGAATCTGAATACGTAGCAGCAACGTCTTGTACGTGTCATGCTATTTGGCTGAGAATATTGTTGAAGGAGCTCAATTTGCCTCAAATTGGAGCCACAACAATTTTCATTGACAACAAATCCGCACAAACACTTGCCAAGAATCCGGTGTATCACGATCGAAGCAAGCACATAGATACAAGGTATCACTTCATCAGAGAATGCATTGTCAAGAAGGAGATAGAGCTCAAGTATGTGAAGTCTCATGATCAAGTTGCAGATATCTTTACAAAGCCACTCAAGTTTGAAGACTTTCGAAGAATGAGATCAATGCTTGGAATGAAAAAGAAAAATCAAAATTAAGGAGGAGATTTGTGGGACCCTTTCCATAAATAAATAGTTGATAACTTGTTATGAGAAATGAAACCAAAACATGTTATGAAAAATGAAACCATAACAAGTTTTGAGATAAGAAAATAGTGGGCACGTGCAAATTGCAAATGGCGAAATCAAATGTTTTTGATTGGTTGAAGTGTCGGCAAAAATTCCTATAAATAGGATCATTCCTTCTTGAATTTAAACACACCATCACAGAGAGACATAGATACAAAGAGTGTCACAGACAAAGAAAATAGTCTGTAAGAGAGTGTGAGCAATATTACAGTGAGATGTGTGAAATAAAGAGTGTTGTTTCTTTTGAGTTTGTGGGAGTCTAGTAAGACTACGTGTGTAATATTTTTTACAGTGAAGTTATTTTGCTCCACTCATGACATGGTTATTCTTCTTTTTATGTTAAAAAGTTTTTCCATGTTATAAAGCTTGGTGTCCTTGTACTCTTCTAATCTTGTCTATTATTGTGGGAAATATTTCTGGGGAATACTATTATTACCCAACAGTCCCTTTTCATTGTGATCAGTAACATTAGCTTTCTTTGACGTCTTTGTATAACCTTGCAATTTCCATTTTCCCATAAACTAGTAGTATAATTATTTAAGAATATAAAGAAGAACACAAAATTACAGGTTCGAAACAAGTACAAAATATTTTCTATTCAAATTGTTTTAATGAATATAACAAACATTTGAATTTAAAAAAAAAAAAAAGGTCTTTACAAAAGACATTTCTTGATGACATGGGGCTGTTAAGAATAGCCTATCGCTGAATTCATGGCAACCCTTGGTACTGATAAATACAACATATGTTACAATTTTGACTTGTTCCAGTAAATAAGGTGTTCGGACATTAAAAATTTTTACCGTCTGTCTGGTGTAACAGGGAAACCAATACCGTGTCTTCTTGTTGGAAAGACTACAAATAACAAGCTGCTAATTAGGCCAATACCAATAGGTACCACATCAAGAACCTCTCGTGTCTCATGATTGGGAGTTGGATAAAAGCAACTCACCACATTTTTATCTTTCAAAGCGACAGCAACAAAAACAAGAATGGAGAGCACAGCATGAACAAAATCAATGAACCCCACCTTGTACTTATTCAACTCACTAGGAACCCCAGAAGTTTTCGCAGCTTGGTAATCGAAAATCCACAAACCTTTGAACGTTGCTAATCCATAGTAAATTTGTCCATCTTGTGCCTTGTAGCTATCAGTGAAACAAGCTATAAAGCACGAAAAAGCGAGTAGTGCAAGGAGGATGAATGTCATGGGACGTGTGGCAGTGTCACACGAGCCATTGTTGGTGAATATTGGGATTAGAAGTTGGAATGCTAATAATGTCCCTGTTGGAAGTAAGTTGGCTAAATTTGCCGTGCCTTCTAAGGCACGCTGGGAAATAGATGGCCGCGGTGGTGGTGGCCGCACTGGGGAATCTGGTATATTGTTATTGTTGTCGTCGTCGTTGTTAATAGGGAGTAAAGGAATTTCGGAGGCATCCGAAGATGTGGATGCTTGCTTAGAAGACGTTGATCTAGCCCTTAGAGACATATCCATGTAGCCTTGGAAATTACGTGACTACAATTACTTAGCTTGGAGGTAGCTAGTGAGAAGAATATTGGAAATGAACTACTATACAATGATAATAAATAGCTATGATCTGTGGAATATTATGTCGAGATCCTCAGGTTGAAGAAGAAGAAGAAGAAGAAGAAGAAGAAGAAGAAGAAAGACTTAATAATTTATCAATGGGAGCTTTTTACGTGCAAGGAAAAGAGGAATATAAGTTTGGTATTGACCTAACAAAAGTAAATTAATTAATACTAGAAACTCAGGAAACTTCCTGCTGCTTAAAAATGACTCTGTCTTCCTTCATGTGCTGGCAAGACACGTTAATACAAGCTTTCAATTTGTTTGCTTCTACGAAATTGAATTAACCATATTTGACATCTTTTAGTTTAACAATTCAACGTTTTATATTAATTATTATCCTGAAATCATTGATCAAATAATTATATTTGGAAATCCTTTGGATTAGTTGTTAGCATATACTATTCTTTAAATTTGTTTTGGGGTAGAGAGGGGGCAGTGAATAAAAGATGAATACTCTAAATGTGAGTTAATTAATGTGTATTTGTAGTTACCATACTTTTAACTACTCCAATTCAGTTGTTAGGGTATTTCGAAAACTTCAATATAAGTTCCTTAAAATAATCTTATGGCGAGAAGGGTTGATAACCCTAACAACATTATGAGCAGTGTACGACTAGTTGAATTCAACAATAAGTTGCTTATGGTTAAATGGTTGGCTTACATGCCGTGGACTCAAAACTTTCTACCGTCTACGCTATATAATCAAGGGTTTTCCATCTTTTTATATTTGATCTAAATATCATCCACAACTGGCGTAAAAGTCAAACAAGCTAAGCAACTGGATTTTTTAGAAAAAAGGTATGATAGTGGACATTAATATACCCAACTAGCATGGAACAAAACTAGTCAAGGAAGGGCCTAATTAACTAAGGTAAACAAGTACAATTTGAGGTAATAATAGCAACGGCCAAACTAAGGAAACCAAACTAGTGTTACCAGCATACATTGTAGTTTGTATCATGTACTAAAAAAGTAATTAACGAGTAGAGAAAGAAAAGAGTAAGGGACAGGTGGAGCATCTCCAATGTTACAACAGTAGCGAAATTTGGACAGAACCAGGAGTATTCAGCTTAGATGTATAGCCATAGAGACTCGTTCAATATTTTTTGGGGGAATTCAGTTTCACATCTCAAGTTAAAATACTGAAGTTTGAAGTGAAAAATACTTCATTTTAGGAAAAGATAACTGGAATTCTCCAGCTCAAACATTTTATTTCCTGAATTTCAGAATTTTTTACTTCAAATTAGTTATTCCTCAGATAGCACTCAAAAGAGTAGCTTTTTGTCAAAAATTCCATGACAGTATCATAGAAAAAAAATTCACTGCATGCCCGCCCTCCATAAGGAGTGGTTTTACAAAATTGTCTGCGCTAAGAAATGTTTTAGCAAAATGCCCTTATTTAGTCTGGAGTCAAAACTTCAAGGCAAAAGTTTTGTAAGTATTGACAATTGACTATATATCAAGAGAAAGTAATGTTTTACCAATACTTCTAGTTATATGGTGAGAATGCCGGGAAGACTGGAATACTTACGACGAAGTGCGGAAAGTGTCGAGTGTTGGCAAATCGAGCAGGGGTCAAAGGCAAGTCTTGCCTTTTGCCAAGACTTACGGCCAAGTGCGGCAAGTATTGCCTTTTGCTAATACTTGAAGGGATAAGTGTTGAAAAACGTAAAAATATAAAAGCAAGTCTTGGCCCCGACCTAAAAACTTGACAGGGGTATTCCGTCTGAATTTTTTTCATTAAACCTTAATGGGGACATTTTTGCAAACCATCTCTTAGCACGGACAAAAGGGCAAACCATTACTTCCCGTGTCATATTTTTGCAAATCAGCCTCATAGGACAAAGAAAAGACCCAATAGTACACACTATCCTCGAAATCTCACCCGATGTCCCCAAATTGATTGTATTTGAGAGTTTGCCCACATTTAACATGTTTTAGCAAAATGCCCTCTTTGTGGCTCGGCAATACTTCAAGTTATCAATTGATAAATGTTGCTTTATAAGAAGAGTTAAGTGGCAAGTGTTGCCCAGGCAACAATATAAGTTATCTCGGTGATTGGGGTAAGAGATTTGAAGATGTGGGAGAATATGAGATTTAATGACAAGTATTGCCTTTTGGACATTACTTACGGAGAAGGTGTAAAGATACTAGTGCCATTATAAGATTTATAGGAGTATTTTTATTTAAAAATTATTTATTAAACCAAGCTGAGAATATTTTTACTAAACCACTGTTATGTGGAGGAAAAGAGCAAACCATTGCATATGACGCCATAGTTCTGCAAATAGGCCCTCACCATTAAGGTTTAAGGCAAAAATTTTATCCAATGTCCTTTGGGTGGGGTGCTATTTAAGCTTTATCCCCTTTTAGAAATTTGTGCACTTTCCAAGTTTTGAGGGCGTGTTAAAATTGTGAAAAAATTTATCACATATTTTAACTGATCCATAAAACATTTATTGTTCAAAAATTTTGTCGTATCACCGAAACTTAGAGCCACTATTTTTAAATTTGTAAGAATATTTTCTTTAAATTATTAATGATCTGTCAAAACTTGAAAAATTAATCTTAAACAACTCTTTAAATTTAAATTGATTTTTTGTTAAGGATCTTTTGGAAATCTCAAGATCAAAGCAAATTAGCTCATTTCCATCGATCATACATGTAAATTTTTCTTTAAAAGTTATTTTTTTTAAAACAACACGACATAAATAAAAAAATAAAACAGAATATTAGATAGTATAAATCGAACCCACACTTAATGTGTTTAAGATTTTACCAATACCACTAGGCTATAATCCTTGATATTAGTAGAAGATTCCTATTAATTCATTAATTCCACTAATACCAATCATATATAACTGGCAAAAGACCTCTTTAAATTTCAACTTGAGTACTAAACACGTAATTTGATCGGTAACAAAATATTAGGGGGGTGAGGTGAACTTTTCCAAAATTGGTGGGCTAATGTTAACAAAGAAAATTCTATATTAATTCACATTAAATGGTAACAAAAGAAAAGTGAAAACAAAGAAAGAAAAAAGAAAAGGGCTTTGTGGGGTTCCCTTTGTAATTCATAAGCTCAAAAATTTTCAAATATTTTTTGCGACAATTCAATTCAACCGCAACGTATATCAAACCACAAGTAAGTGACAAAAAGAGTGGCTTTTTTTTTTTCCCAGCTGAAGGCTTAAACTATAAAAGAACGGTGAGATTCTTGGTCTCAAAGTACATAAAATTCATTGGTTCTTATAAAGATTCAATTTTTATGTGTATTTATGTTGTGGGGTTTTAGCTTTGATCTCATATATTGTCTTGTTTTTAAGAATAATAATGGGGTTTGTTGGTCATTCCAAGATTGTACCTTTTCAAGTTTCCATGTGTTAATGTGGATGTTTTGTGCACCTGGCTGCCCTAATTATCATTTTAAATTTTGGGTTATGTTGGTTTATAAATGTTTGTTCTTCTCTTGCTAATTGTACTCTTTCAATTAGATTGGTTTCTGCTCTTTTTCTCTTGTAACTTGGTTGTGGGTGAATTCTAGGGTTTGCTTTTGTTGTTGGTACTTTTAACAATTAGCCCTTTTTGTGTTCTATAAAAAAGATATTTTAGATATTTAGTGTACCCAATATTGGTGTGTATTTAGCAGCTTGTTTTTGAAGACTAAATGCATCATTAGTTACTTTTTCATGGAAGATTAGCTAAGTGTATTTGTTGATAGCACTGGAGGTGTATAGTTGCATCTTTTTGTTGTGGAACCAATTTTCTTGTTTTAAAGTATTGTAGATCATTGTCAAGTGTTACATATCAAGAAAAACCAGTGCTTTATGCCTAAGTTAGAGCTCTCAAATTAATGATTAGATGGATGTCGTCTGTGCCTGGTTGTGTTGATATGTTCCATGATGATTAGTTTTGTATAGTTTGGTGCTTTAGTGGATTACGTTCTTTATTTTTTTTTCTAACTCGGCCTTGCTTACTGTGGTTTTTGTAGGCTGACTTGTAGCGGCCTAGTGCGAAATAGACAACCTAGCTGACACTTTGTCCTACTTTTGAGAGTTTCAACCGACTAAAGGCTATTGCTCGCTAGAATCAATTGTTAACAAAAGATGAAACGTCGGCGTGGAAGCAAAAAAGGTAATGCAAAGAAGCTTCAGACTACAGGAACAAGCGAGGGAACATCTAATAATGGTAGCGCGAATACAGAAACTAATTCCGGTACAGAAGACTTCGACAATGATGGAGTTGACTCTGGTGTTGAGGCTGAGACACCAGCTCCTACTGAAACTGATCAACCTGAAAAACCTGTGACTGCTAGTACTGGTGTAATAAGAGATAAACCTGCTGGTCTAGCAGTATATGGGCGTATGAAAGTAAAGATCAAAACTTCAAAACCATTAGATTCTCGTCTTACTTCCCCAGGAGCAGCTACTCAAAGTGATAATGATAGAAGTAGCCAGCAACCTGGTCCAGAAATACAGGTTGTTTCTAACGAGAGGATGGAAGACAGTGCCAACTCTATGCCTGAGGCTAACATGACTACCTTAGGGAATGAGCCAAAAAAATCTGGAGGCATAAAGATTAAGTCCTCAAGGGGCTTCTCCTCAAGCATGAGCCCTTGTAGTAATGCTGAAATGGTGAAGGAAGAGAAGACAAAAATACAAGAGCCTGAGTTACCTCCTCGTGATTTGAGATTCAACAAGAAGGAATTAGACACTGCATTGGAGGTAAGCAGGACAACAGACCTATTTGTACTATCATGTTCAGATTATGCACGATTTTGGTATATTCTCATATGCTATGTATGGTTGGGTTGAAAGAGGACAGGTTGGAGGGTTATGGGTTATAGCAGCTAGTTTGTAAGGTAGTAAAAGCAGAGGGGCAGTAGAATTGGAGGATTACCCTCCATACTAACTTATTTAGCCACTGCAAAATTGGACGAATATGATAGTATTTATTGCTTTTAAAGATGTCTTAAGATCATAACTTCCATACTAATTTGTTTTGTATTCCTGTCTGCTTAGGTTATAAGAAAAATTATGAAAATGGATGCTGCAGAGCCCTTCAATGTTCCAGTTGATCCTATTGCTCTTGGAATTCCTGTAAGTAAATGATTTTTTCTTAATTTTCTTTTATTCCATAGTAGGAGTTATGTCATTTAGAGCTGGCTTTACAGGTTCAACTTTCAAGTTACTTCAGAGGGTACTGACTAGTTCTAACAGAATATTTGAAATTCTATTATACTGATTAAAGCTACCGTAAATGGTTCTCGTGTAGCCTGAAAAAGTTCTCTGGATATTTTGGTATCAGCACTTGAGCAGAATTTCTAACATTGGTTATACTATAACAAGTAGCTCGTGGCATCAAAGTTTCAAATATTACACCTTCATTCCAATATTATTTGCCTAGTAATTTAAAAAGCAAAGTGATGGTATGAAAGTATGTAGAGTTTGTAGTCTGTCTTCTGAGTACTGCAATAAAATCTTTTACTTATGAAAGTTATGGTGTAATAAATTTTGAGCTATATCCTTATCAAAAAAAATAATAATAATAAATAAATAAAAAAATTGAGCTATATTTTTCTTTACCTGTATCTTTTCCCCTGTCCTCTAATGCATTAAAGAATAATTTTTTCCTCTTCCTCTAATATAATTAATGAAATAATTCTTCTACTTGTGCGGAGAGCAGGATTATTTTGATGTTATAGATACACCTATGGATTTCGGAACAATATGTAGTAATCTGGAAAATGGTGGCAAATACATGAACTCCGAGGATGTCTATAGGGATGTGCAGCATATATGGAATAACTGCTACAAGTATAATAATAAGGGTGATTATGTTATGGACCTCATGAAGCGGGTGAAAAAGAACTTCTCAAAGTACTGGACAGGAGCTGGCTTATACAGCGATTATCTGCATAGTAAATCTCTTTTGTACCTTAAATCTATTTTCATTTAAGTATCAGTCTGCTGAGTTTGCTTATATGTTTGTTTCCCTTTTCTGCAACCCTAGTGATTAAGCTTTGTTCATCAATTTTGAATGCTCTCAGTTACCTGTCATAAAATAAAAGTCTTCGTTTTTTCCTCTGAATGCTCTACACTGTGCCAATTAATGGCACATGTTTTCTCTTGGTCTGAGTTTTGTCTGTTCCTTCCCACTGAAACTTGAAGCAGGTAAACTTGTTTATATGACTGCAAGAATATCGAGTTTGGTCTAAAACCAGAAAAGAAATATGTCTCTGGAATCTCTTTGTCCTCTCTCTTCTTTCTTCTACATTTGCTAAGAAAAGGTCATCTTTTTCAAATTCAGCTTTTCCTTTGAGGTCTGCATACAATTAGGCTTATCAACTTAAGTAATTCATCGTTATGGAGAAATATTTAATTAAATGTTTACTTAATATTTGTTCTACTCTATGTTCTCCTTGTTTCAGTTTTAAAACTGTTGTTAATCAGCATTTAACTCACGCCTTCTTATCTTACTAGGTGCCGAAAGCAGTCAAATTAAGGACACTAGCCCTTCAAGTCAAGGAAAGGATCCTACGAAGGGTGGTTCATTAAATAACAAGAACAGAAAGTATCAAGGGTATGTTGCTCTCCTTTTGGTTATTTACTTTCCTCATTGACCATCACTTGTATGCAGTGTCTAGATATGTTTGTATGATGTAAATGTAGAGAAATTTTACGCCTATTATAAGAAAACGAACAAGGTGTTCAGAATGTTTCTTAGCAGATAAGACTTCAGAGGGTTAACCTAGAGGTTTCCCTGGCTTAGTCAACTGAAACCAAAATGACATACTAAATCTAATCTGGCCTTTGCCATAGGCTAATCAGAATAACCAAACAGCCCCTAGAGGAAAGAGGCAAACTGCATTTATGTATCCAGGCCATATTTCTTATATTTTAACAATCTACAGTTAGATTATTTTTGTTATCACAATGGACTCTTCAGCCAAGATTTGGTAAAGGGAGATTCGTTTTTACATTGATTAGGTGTGCTTGGAGTATTTAATTTTAGGATATAATATAGGATCTGAAAATTCTAAAGCAAAATAAAAAGGCAAATTTAGTTTCATAAAGTTGGGAAATGTCGATGATATACTTGAGTGATAATTTTCCAATGCGAAACAAAAATTAGCACTGGCAGAAATAGCATTTGTTTTGCTCAGGTAAAAATCACAATTAAGAGCCATAAATATTGGTAATTAAAATGTTACAGAATACTTTTTGGTGGCTCTTGGATCATAAGGTTACACATTTAGAAACCGTATCACACTTCTATGCCTTAAATTCTTTCTGTTCTTTTAGAAAGTGTAAGCCCGTCGCAGACCTTTCCATGAGTTTCCAGTTTCTACTATATATTGGTGACGCTACAACTTTTCAATGTAAGTTGGTAGTTTATTGTTAATACCATCACTGAAGGTATAAAGTATTTTCCTTTATTTTATTCATTTCTTTCTGCAGGCTCAAGAAGCACAAGGAAGGCTGTCTTTGTGCTATCTGTGTGATGATAAGGCGCAGGCAGGAGCGGGAGGAGAGCAATCGGTTGTTGGATGACCAAGATGCTAGTGATGATTATCCAGAGGAGAGCAAGCCTGGGGTATTAATGCATTGTTACCTATGCTGGTTTCTTATATTCCTATCGCGAATATTTGGAGATGTTTTGTACTTAGGATTTAGATTTGGGAATCCATAAGAATTTGTAGAGCAAGACGGGAAGACCCATTGGGGGTTCGAGTAGCAGTGTACACATATTCTAAACGAAGATGGAATATAAGAACACTTAATTGCAGACAATGAATAGTCTTATTAATTGATCCTAAATGATCCTATTTGATCTTTAGATGATGTATTTCCTTAGTAACTGTTCTTTTTCCATTTTCTTTCTATAAAGGGAACTTCACCGGTGGAAAGTCGAGAGTACACCTCATCATATATGGAGAATTCACCAGAGCCAGACGGTGCTGCTAATCTACAAGCAAAAGGAGCTGAGAGAAAGTTAGCTGAAAATCAGGGGACTTTACATGAGAAGCCAGAGGAAGGTGAAAGTGAAAGGGGAATCCAGAGTAAAAGGGCCGGGGTTACTTCTGAACATTTGCAGTCAGGTTATGTATCTGTAGACGAGCACAAAGCTCATCATCAGAAGCAGAGTGTGGAACCAGGTAGAGCTTTGCTGAATGAAAATGCAGCAGCTGGGCAACAGAGGCCAAAGGTAAGCTATGGAAACCGAATACTCTGGGATAAGTATTGGCAGTATCTTTGTTTCCGGTATGAAAAAAGCACGTTCAAATCTGGGATTATTACATATCAGTTTATTCCTCAATGCTTTATTATTTGCGAATTGCATTCTCCCTCTTGAAGGGTAGCCACTTTATTATTAACAGCTAAATGATACACTTGAAAATACTCTCCAAAGAAAAACATTTCAGGGTAAAGGATATGATCTGGTAAACTTGAGAAAATTGCATGAAAGAAGTACTGGTGTCCAAGTCTCCATGTTAAGTGCATAAACTATCTACCTAAAACAAAACTACGAACATACTAACCTGAGTTACCATTCACTTATCATGTCCATTGAAAGATGAGCATAATTCATCATATTTGTCATTTGGAGAAAAATGAGCCTTAAATAATGTGCCCCTCAGTATACGAGGATTCCTGTTGGCTGGTAGTAATGGTATCCATGTTTTACAGTATAAGGCATGTTGCCCTTTCGTATATTTGAAGAAAAATTGCATTGTGACTCTGTTTTGGCTGATCAAATTTTGTAGCCTGACAAGTATCAGAAAGCCAAGATGTTGGAGAACCTGCGTTATCTTGAAAATCCAAAGGTTATGGACTTATCTAGGATCCTGTTTGCTGACAATCAAAGATCTGTCTGGAACGGACCACATTCATTAGTCAGGCGTGAGGATTCAACCCGCAAGAGCTCAATTCAAGCCGCTATTTCCATGTTGATGCAGTAGGAGTATTCTGACTCTTCTCAGCTGGTAATGCCCGATGAACATGTGATTCTGGAATTTTGGAAGAGATCAATGCCATCGGTTACTGTTTTGCTTTTCTTGTTAGGGGTTTATGGTAGGTTAAGCATATGTTGAGAATAATAATTCCCTCCCTATAGCTTCTTTCTTTCCTTTTTTTGATTTGGGTCATTTTACGGTGAACGAAGTACTCAGAAATGAGGAAATGAGATGCTTTGTAGTTTGTAGATTAAACATTTACTATTCAGGAATAATGAAATAACGCATTTCAGTTCCTTCTTCAAGTGTTTCTAACTTAATGCAATAATCTTGAACACGAGGGGGGAAAATAAAATTCCCAAGCAATTTGTAGAACCAAAGGTCATTGAAATTCAGAAAGTACTCGCAACGAAACATAAAACTGGAAAATGAAAAGGAAATAAGTGCATAAATGAAATCAACAGGCTAGTTCTTGCAGATTCAGAACTACATACAGTATAAAATAACACAAGTAGCACAAGTAAAATGAAAATTTAAACAAAAGGCTAATTCCTGCAACTTGTCAACAAATAAGCCCGAGGTCAGGGCTATCGGAGAACTACATCCTGTGGTAATGCTTTTTCTCTTCTACCAGTGAACCTAATCGAGCAAAATCATATCTATAGCAAAAGAACAATGCATGCTCGATTGCAAAAGGATTGATTCTCAACCAGGTCCTTAGAATAGAAGTGAGCAGCAATGTTCTGTTGAGTGCTCCATGCACGAAATGCTAGCTATTAACAAGGAGCTGTTCAGGCCACTCAATCAAGAAACTTTTTTAGGCTATGTCAAGTCTGGGAAGGCAGATCATATTTGACGCGTCCAAGATAAAGACTACAAGCAGGAGCCATTGGACTTGCAGCAGTTATAGATTTTGCTTCAAGGATGCGTTCTACTGCATGATGCATCAAAGATGAATAGTGGTCACACTAAAAACCACTATATTGACTGACATCAGATGTTTTGTATAAGTATATACCATCAGGAACTGTTACCTCTCCAGCCCCAACTGATTTAAGGACTCCAACAACCAGCCTAACCTGCATGAAAATTATTTTTAAGGATTGAAATGTGAAAGTGAAGACAACACATCTGAACCAAAATGAGTCAAGTATGAGTTCAAAAGTGACCTTTATATTTCACACTACATGAAAGCTATAATTGGCTGAACCGACATGGAGAGATGATGGTGTGATTGATGCATTAACTCAGAGGCGGATCCAGGATTTGAACCTTATGGGCTCTAAATTTTAGGGTAATAATTTCAATGGCTAGTAACTGGTTCCGGTTCATTTTGTGATTTTTTAACACAAATATACTGTTTGTGCTAAACCTACTGGGTTATGCCGAACCCGGCCGTTGTTCTCTACATCCGCCCCTGCATTAACTTGTGCATTTCTACGGAAGATGCAACCATTTTGGAAGATTAAAGTGAATGTTATGCCCTCTATGCATCGTACCATTACAAATAGTATTATTAGAAGGACACTTTAGCCCAGAGGATGGTTTAGAATTACAAATACAAGGAATCAGAACTTGTTTGATGAAAGAACAAAACCTGTAAAAAATGGTTGACAGCTCTCTTTACCACCAAAGGTTTATGAGGAGGTAACTGCACTAGAACAACGCGAGCAGTAAAGATTTAGTAAAAATAACCATATTTTTTTTTATAAAGTAAGACGTACAAATAACCTTAAAACACAAATTATATGGTAATTGAGTTAAATTGGACGTACCATATGTATGGTAATATTTCAAGTAATTTTGACTAAAAAGATTTGAGAATCAAGTAAGAAAATCAATTATGGGACACAAAAAATTAAATGTTTACTCACTTTCCTTTTAAACGTTTGGTAAATATGTTAGCTATTTATACAACACGAAAGTTAATTGATACACCTTCCTACTTGTATGTTAAGAAACTTAATTTGAAAGAATTTTTTTTTTTCTTCTGGATTCGGTCATTGAAGACGGTTGGTTTTTGTTAAAAATATGGAGCAACAAAAATAAGATTGAAAATGGGATTGAAATTGTCTCTACTATTCTTATTCAAGTTGAGTCTATTTATAGCCAAACTTCAATAAAAAATTCAACATCTAAACATTCAAAATAGCTACAATAGCTCAACCACCTAACAACTCTAACAAATATTTAAAATTCAAAATTTAAACTAATTACTCTAGATTTTCTCAACTAATTATTCAAATAAATCAAAACATTCATGCTACTCAAGTTGGTAATTTTAACACATATTGAAGAACTTCCAAAGGTACTTTATTCAGTTACTTCTTATTACTCTCTTGTAGTTAGACAGACTTCTAATCATGGATTTTGCTTAAGGCTAAATTGTTTTCCATAACTGGGAAACAAAGATTAACATTGCATGCTACACCTTTTACACAATATTTACTCGAGTTTTTGTTTTCTTTTTAAGAATTTGTATTCCATAAACAATGTTATTCTTCCTCTAGAATTTATTTAGAAAAATTAGGACGGTTTATTATAGTTTTTTTTTTCTTTTTTGACCGTCATACCTCTTTATAATGGCAACGTTTGTCCGAATAATATTAAATCAGTTCCAAAAAAAGTTTAATTGTTATAATGAAGTGTTGTTATAGAGTATGACTATTATAAAGAGATATGACTATATTTCTTTATTGAAGGGAAGAGGTTTAGAACAACAATTATTCATCTTGAATATTTTGTTTATTGTGCTAGATCAAAAAAGGAGATGGGGCGTGCAAAACTGAACATGGAACTAATAAGCAAAGAGAAAGCAAGGGATGCTACTTTCAAGAAGAGAAAAGAAAGCCTAAAAAAGAAGTTGCATGAATTGACTACTCTTTGCAATGTGAATGGATGTATGATCATGTATGGACCTGAACAAAGCAATGGGTCCAATTCTGAACCTGAGATTTGGACAAACAGTAGTAATACTACTAAAAGCTTACAAGAAAAAGAAATTCAAAATCTTATCGATGGATACAAGAAGAGTGATCGATGTGGTAACTAGGAGTGCTAAAGCCTTTGGTTTGTCTGATTATTTCATTGATAGAAACAAGAATGTTGAGAAAGAATTGATTAAGTTGAGAAAGAAGAACATGGATAAAAAATATCCAGGTTGGCTTAAGTTCATGGACCATTTATCTGAAATAAAGTTGAGGGAATTCATTAGCATTTTTGAGGACAAAGTTGAAAAAGTGAAGTTTAGGATTGATTTGCTCAAAGGGAATATGAATATTGCTAGCGAGTATTTTGTGGAAGCTGCTAGAGAAGGAATGGAGTTGAGCCAATTGACAAATTACTGTGATAATGTTAGCCCTCTAATGGTTCAAGGAGGATCAGAATTGGGAGGTTTCATGAACAATCATCATGAACAGGCCATTTATTCTTATTGTAATTCCATCGTTCATCATCATGAACAAGCCATTTTACCTTATTTGCAATGTAATGGTGCAGTATCCTCCAGTGGTAGCAATAATACAAGGGGTGCACTGATGAAGTATGAGACGATGATGACTTATAACATGATGTGCAATAATCAAATGCCATATTCACCATATGTAGCTCCAACCATTCGACAGCCAGCCCCATACATGATGATGCCAGGTACTTTTCCCCCAGATGGACCTTCCTAGTAGGGAGAACGAGCGCGATGTGAAAGGTAAATTATTACCTTATTTGAGGAAGTAGCCATAGAAGATTGGGTATGCATAACTTCCGGGAACCAAAGAATCTATTTCCAGCCTTAAAAGTTTGTTGCTGCGCTAGTTTAAGTGAAACCATTTCTTTTATCATCTAGTGATGAAGAAAGAGATCGTGTATTAACTTTTTATTTATGTGGGATTACCATCTCTGCTTTAGTTTCTTAGAGATGTAATAACTTTTTATTTATATAGCATTACCATCTCTGTCTTAGTTGATAGAACTGGTTCTATAGAGATATGTTGAGGACATAATGACGAAATGGATGCTTTGTAGATTATCTGACATTTATTATTCAGGAATAATGAAATAACACATTTCAATTCCTTTTCAAGTGTTTTTAACGTTACTGTAATCATCTTGAACGCGAGGGAAAAAAAATAATATTCCCAAGTCATTTGTAGAACCAAAGGTCACTGAAATTCAGAAAGTACTCAAAGTGTAACATAGAACTGGAAGATGAATAGGAAATAATTGCATTAACGAAATCAACAGGCTAATTCCTTCAAATTCAGAACTCAGAACCACATACAGAGCACATGTGAAATGAATAAATTAAACAAAAGGCTAATTCCTGCAACCCGGCAAGAAATACGAGCAGGGCATCAGGGTTATTGCAGAACTACATCCTGCAGTACTGCTTTTTTTCTTCTACCAGTGAAACCTACTAAAGCACATCATAACTCAAGAAAAAGAACAATGCATGCTCACTTGCAAAAGGAATGACTCTCATCCAGGTCCTTAAAATTGAAGTGAGTGGCAACATACTGTCAAGTGCCACATTCACGAAATGCTAGCTGTTAACAAGGAGCTCCATCAAGAACTCTTTTAGGCTATATCAAGTCTTGGAAGGCAGATCATATTTGACGCGTCCAAGATAAAGACCACAAGCAGGAGCCATTGGACTTGCAGCAGTCACAGATTTTGCTTCAAGGATGCGTTTTACTGCATGATGCATCAAAAATGAATTAGCGGTCACACTAAAAACCACTATATTGACTGCCATCAAACGTTTTGCATAGGAACATACCATCAGGAACCGTTAGCTCTCCAGCCCCAACTGATTTAAGGACTCCAACAAGCAACCTAACCTGCATGATGCTCATTTTTAAGGATTGATATGTGCAAGTGAAGACAATAGAATCTGGAAGAAGCAAAACACCAACCTGATGGTAAAGGAAAGACCGTGCCCTTGCTGTAACCACAAAGCAATGGTGTCTTCTTCTAACGCCAAACTCTTGACAAGCCTCACCATTTGAACCTTCCAACTTCCCCTCATTGGAGGTCAATGAAATATTGGAATAGTTGGTGTCTGAACCCAAAGATACAGTTGGATCCTCCATCACACTAGTGCTCTTTAGTCTCTCTGAGATTGATGGAAAATATGGAGTTGACACAACCTCAGTAACATTAAGTTCATCCAGAGATCTGATAGGTGAGTTTGCCTGTTAATGTTCAAAATTGACAAGAGCTAAACATTAAAATATTACATCCATCCAAAGTTATCTATGAAAATCTTTACAGAAAGAGTGGAAAAGAAGAATAGGTTCAACTCTTCTTCTTCTTCTTTTTTTTTCCAATTCAATTCCTTTTGATTTCGACATATTTAGCACAAAAGCTTCACGTGGCATCGCATTTGCAACTGGAAGTTGGATGTGGAGGAAGAACATTCATCAACCAATGGCCTAGCCAAATGTTCTTTTCAAAAATCACAAAAAATTATTTGACAGTAAAAAGCGTATAGCGTTACATACAAAAAATATATTCAACTATCCATACCAAAAGGACTGTAAAGTGTTATCTAGTGGTGGCATATGATATTATGATTTATGATTGTGGAGCTGAAACATTGGTTATAAGTTATGATTCCAAAGTTATAACAGAAAACACTTGCATAATAGGATAGTGAAGTAAAAGAGAGTAGTGAAGAAGCTTCTTCTACCCTACAGCATGAGTCAAAACTTCCCACAGATCGAACAAAATCTATACATATTATCATCTTGGTCTGTCTCTGCAGTCGGTTGTCACACAATGGCCTTTTTAACTGTCGGCAAATATTTCAGCCAGCTAGCCTTGTTGTAGGCCTCTTTTACTCCATTTTCAAAGGAAATCATACAAAATATATTGTAAACAAGCCAAAATACATGCTGAATTGATTAAAGGAGAAAAAATAAAGGTTATATCAGAAAGGAAGAGAAATGGTTTATATCGGAAAAGTTTAATACAAAAGGCTGCTACTTGTCCAGTTCTTAAGGTATACTGGGAAATCATTACTAATTAGATAAAAAGTGCTGCTGCTTGTCCAGGAAAGAAAAGCTGACCTGACAAGCAGCTGCCCTGAACGAACTGAAATCATGACGTCCAACAAGAATGTCGCATGCCTTCTGGAAAATACACAAACTATTTTATTATATGGGATCATTACACCAACTTATAAAAAGATTGTAAAGCTAGTCAACCTGCATGGCACGGAGATCCAGATTCTCAGGCACATGCCAAGCTCGGTCCTTCTCAAAGCTTGATATCGGCTCTGGCCCAGATAACAAGCGGTAGAAGTACCTAAAACAAGATTCTCAAGCACCAGCTCTCAATCATTGATCTCATAAGCACAGGTGTCACACAGAATAATGGCAAAACAAAGATTTAGCAAGCGACAGTTACTTTAAACATAATCACTTCTGGCCCGTTAAACACTGACTCTTAAAATGGATAGAGAACAATCAGAAGCAACATACAGATAAATAACACTATCCTAGCTGACAGAAGACTACTCCCCGCGGCTTCTAGATACACATCACAAGAATCAATGGCATGTCACATGGATCCTATATACATGTACATTTTCAGTACGCTACTTGACTCTATATGATCAAATACTGATACCTACGTGCGTTCTTGAGCTTTATATCTGGCATGAAAATCAGCTGGAACACACCGAACATCGATAACCATTATATCACCCTCTTTCTTCTGCAACAAGAATATAATGTACAAAAAGCATCAGTACCTTCAGATAGAAGACTAGGAGATATAAAGCTTCAATTCATGAAAGTTGATTCTCACCATCACCAAAGTATGGAACCATATTTCACTCCAAATGTAATTTAACAAACTTAAATACCAGGTGAATAGTATTATGTTTGTTGCAGGAAAGGGGAAGGAGACATCAAAGGTGAAAGCAATTACACGTTTACTTAGTTGAAGTACCGATGATTTACTTCTAGCTGTTTGGTATGGATGACTAAGTTGGCGAACAGGATTTCCTTCCTCTTTTACTTCACCCGCTTTTTCATTTGCTTCCCGGACGTGGGAAATAGATCTTACCCTCCACAATTATTTCCACTCCTCCAACCCTCCTCTTTATGCCCCAACACGAACATAGAGTAAAGTAAAAAAAGATTTTACCTTGCTCCTCTTCCTCCCTATCGCCATCCCCTCTTGTGTTTCTTCTCCTCTACAAGGACTTGAAGAAATTCGAAGAACGAGGTCTGATTAACTCCAGGCCCATCATTATAGGAAATTTCCTACCTGAGTGAATGTAATCTAAACCCATGTAACCTTACATACAATTCTAATTTTTTCACTAAAGGTCTACAACAACCTTGTTTATCACACAAATGGGTTCTTGCTTACTCTACTTGAACATCACCATTCATTCAAGGAGAGAATCCTTGGCCATTGAGCAAAGATGATCATCCTTTCGTCCTGTAAGAGCTCAGATCATCTTTAGTCATGGATAATTTAATTATGAGATCCTAATTCCCGTAAATGTCGAAGTTTGGTGTAGGTATATTTGGATTAACCATTTTACTAGCAACAACGCAGAAAAGAGAAACATCACAATCGAGTCTCTCTTAAATTCCCTTCATTTCTCACAAAAATATATCTTGTGCAGTGACCAGTTATAATGACCATGGTCCATCTGAACCACAATGAGCCAAGTATGAGTTCAAAACTGACCTTTATATTTCACACTACATGATGAAAGCTATAATTGGCTAAACCGACGAGGAGAGATGATGGTGTGATTGATACAGTAACCTATGCGTATCTACAGAAGACACAACCATTTTGGAAGCTTAAAGTGTATCTTATGCCCTCTATACTTCGTACCATAAGATTTTATCTACTTTTTGGTTTATTACCAGAAGGACACTTTAGCCCAGCAAGACTGGCTAACAGTTATAGTTGCGCATTAACGATGTGATACTAAAATACTTGAAAAACTCAGCTGATTAATTGTAAAGAAACATGACAACTTAATGATTGGAAATTTCACCAGCCTACATATGCACATAAAAAGAAGAAAAAGAAAGGTACTTCCTCAAGCAAATATCATGGAAAGATAGGCAAAGTTCAAGAGGATGGTCTAGAATTACAAATATAATGAATCCGAACTTGTTAGATGAAAGAACAAAACCTGTAAAAAATGGTTGACAGCTCTCTTTACCACCAAAGGTTCATGAGGAGGTAACTGCACTAGAACAACGCGAGCAGTAAAGATTTAGCAAAGCTAACTTAATTGAATAAAGATGTAAAAATAACCATCGTTTTATAAAGTAAGACGTAAATAACCTTAAAACACAAATTATTTAATATTGGAATGAAATTTTTTGAATAGAGCAGAAACAATATAGGGATCGGCAAACTCCTGAATGAGGCGTAGTTAATTGATCAATTAAAGGACTAGTTTTACATGACAAGTAAAGTAACTTCACCAAAGTGAGTTGCATGTATAAAAAAAGAACAAATATTAGGATCCATACTAGGAGTACCTTTCTTGATTACCAATAGTTTATAAAAAGAGTGAATACAGTTGATAAAACAGACAGTAAAAATAAACAGGATCCATACTATCTTTCTACCAAGATCTAATTACCAAGAAGTTGAAGAGCTCTTAACTTTAATCATGAATCTAGTAACAAACTAAAGTTAAAGTCAATATTTGATAGACCTTGCTTTATTAACAGGAAAAAAAAAAAGGAATAAAGAAGTACCACTTCACCCGGTTTCCTTTTGCTTATCCTTTCAATATCAACATGGCAAACATTCGATAATGCGTGTACTCCAGCATCCTAAAGATAAAATCAGGAAAAAGCTTTAAGTGTGAATTAATATCAAACATCTTGAAAAACTCCGGTGAGCTAGAAAGAATACATCTATAAGCAGTTCTAACAGGAAATGAAAGCAAAATTTTACACTTGATAAAAAACAATTATTAATTTCTCTAGTTTGCACAAATAGCCGGTCAGAATCGCTATTTCATTTTTCAGCTGGTAAAGATAGATTATACATGGATTAATAGATATATTATACAATTGACGGTTATTTTTTCGCCGGGCAGCTATTTCACTTAATTTCCCTACTTTTTCTAGTTACAGTAATAAAAATCGAAGCTTACAGTTCGACTAGAGCAAAATATAGTGACAGGCTGTCCAACAAACTTTTGAAAAGCTTCCTGCAAAACAAGTAACTGGATTCAGATAATTTTCCAGATTCTTAAATTCATTAGAAACTACTCCCCATGTCCCAATTTATGTAACACGATTTCCTTTTTAGTTGGTCCCAAAGAGAACTGACACATTTCTATATTTAATAAAAATCTAACTTTATTAGATGATTCACGACCACACAAATTTCTATGAATTGTTTTAAACCACAAGTTTTAAAAATCCTCGTTTTGTTACTTAAACTCTGTGTTCAGTCAAACACCTTCACATAAATTGTGACGGAGCCACGGAGGGAGCATACAAAAATGATAAATTGACACAAATTTCTATGATATGTTTTAAAACACAAGTTTCAAAAGCATTTCTTTTGTTACTTAAACTGCATTTCTTTTGTTACTTAAACTCCGTATCCAGTCAAACACCATCACATAAACAAAAATGATAAATTGACACAAATTTCTATGATTTATTTTAAAAAAGTCTTCCTTTTGTTACTTAAAACTCCGTATTCAGTCAAACACCTTCACATAAATTGGGACGGAGGGAGTAACAAAAATGATAAATAGACCTGAAGAACACCGACGACAGTTCTACAATTAGGTTGAATTTGAGCCCCGGCGAAGCGAGTTCCAATGTACTCTATTGCTATCAAGTAACGCTGTAGCCCTGGATTGGGATTCATTGTTCTATTAATTACTGATTCTACGTCGTCGTTTACCCTGGCGATTTTTGACGGACGTTGAGGAGATTCAGGGAGTGAGCGTTTACTAGTTTCTGAGATCAACGGCTGAGATTGCTCGTTAGTTGACATTAGAAAGAGTTTTTGTGTGTGTTAATGTAACTGTTGAATTGTTAGAAATGTGAATAAAAGGGTTTAAGGGGTTTTTTTGGTGGGAGCCCGAATAACACATGGATCCGACCCGATTACCCTTTTGAGCTGGTGGGTTCTTTCTTTTCAAAAATCTATTTCAAAGAATTGTATTAACTACGTAGTACTACATTGTTTGCATATTCTTTTAATAATACTTTCAAAATCTAGAAACTAACTAAATTGTCAATGCTGAAAGAAGCTGAATTCACAATGAGAGTGCCAATTTGCATACTGGAACAAAACTCTCTGACAAAACTAAGTTACATGAGAGTTTCATGAAGTGCACATCTGATCTTTGAGTTCGTGAAGGCTAGGCTGTCGCATAATCATCAGCAACATGTAACCGCTACTTTTCCAATCAATGTTGAGAATACTTGTTTAAATCCGGATACAAAAATACTTGTCACTTTGGAATGCTTTTTCCTTGTGTTGTGTTGTTATTGTGCATGATTTTAACCTCTTTCTGAAGCTAGAATCTGCAATAATTTCGGACCGAGCAGAATTTTCGAAAGCTTGTGATATCTTTTGCCCAAATTGGACTGATCTTTTAGTTAAAGCGTTGTTTAGTTAAAATGTGTCACCAGACAAAAGGTACAGCGGAAGGACTGGAGGGGAGCTGCTCCCGGAGAACTAAATGGTCCTTGCCATAGTACACAAATAAGCAAATATGATAACAGAAATTTTGATAGAAATAAATCATTCGCTCCATTGTCAAATTAAATCGTGGACTTCACGGGGGGCGAGGGCATCAGCAGGAGATCAATCTTTGATTTAACATTGTCATCAATACTACAAATCTAGAAAACAAGTAGAGATCTTTTGAAACAGAATAAACATTGCAGAGACAGCAGAAAAGAAACTGAACTCTTTTCCTTACTTAAAAATGAGAAAAAAACTAACAAAGAGACTAGTAAGCCATCCCAGAAACCACTAGCGGGAGGAGTATGCCTATAAGCTAATTAACAAAGCGAACACAAAAAGGAGAAAAAACAAAAGGGATGCCTTTGATGCTGCAGCACTACCTAGTTATCAAATGCCCTGGGAGGCAAGAAACGATGCTTATGATTCACACGCTACTTTTAAATGGCTGTGAATTAATTGAGAGGTTTTTGGTGAGATGAACAAGAGCTGCAGCGGGATCAGAAGAGTTGGTCTTCAGGTCCGCCTCAAGTATCTTATCTCCTTCATTGAATTGCTTCTGCAAAACAGTAACTTTAAAATTATAACATCTGGAATGCATTGCTTATGATTACTAATGTTGTCAAGACATAAACAATTGTTATTTCTTGAAGTGTGAGCTCCAAACATTACTAACTGTGTCCAACGCTTTAAAGAGGCATGAATTATACACCAATGCAGTACTCCATTACTTGCTGAAGATTATCTAGATGCACAAGAATGAGAAACTCACAAGAGAATCGGCTTTCTCAAATAAGTCAGACTGACTAGCTGGTTTTGGACTCCTTTTAGTCTTGAGCAATGTCTCACGCCTCTCATAGAAACTGAAATCATCTAATATAGAAGTCTTCTCTGAGTAGTTCTTAAATATGTTTAGCATTTCCAAACCTTCCTTCAGTCCAATCTGAAATGATAGCATCCTTGTTAGATCTCTAACTTCATAATTAAGAATGAAAAGAAAGGCTGACGACACAAAAATCAAGAGACGCGGGACTGAATACACAACACAAATCCTTCAGCTTTAACTTCAGATTCTGTCATTCCAATCAGAGGCAGAGACTGAACTAAGTATTTAGACACTCTATAAGAACAGCAAAAAAATGGTAAGCAAGAAGAGAAGTATACCTCCTGAGTATCTCTGCTGTAGGTTACAGGTCTATTATCATTGTTTTCAAGGATAATGTGCCTGAACTGCGTGTTAGGGACATCTTTAACTATGTGCCACTTCACCGGGAAGAACCCACTCCACTTATCAAGCTGCCAAAAGTCCATGTTTCTGTTGAAGTCAACCTGCCCAACCATCTCAGCTACACCTAAAAATTGCCCACTTCCATTAACCTGAAATTCCACCAAGAAGAAAATCAGATAGTTGCATCAACACAGCCCAAGTATTTAAATATTATTCATCAAATAAAGGGAAAAGAAGGAGCTTTTATACAGAGCATCCATTTAAAGACACATAACTCATAAGAACGAAAACAATCACATTCAGATGTAACTATTCCTTTGCCTAAGAAGAAACAAGAGACAGCACAACTTACTGAAAAGAAGAGGAACACTGGACAGCTTGAACTAGTCCCACTTGCTTTACTCTCAGCATCAAGGAAAGCAGAGTCCAATTTCTTGTTTCCGTTAGGAGTGCTTGACCATACATCGTACTTGACACACTTGTGAATATCATCTTCACTGTAAGACTTGATCACATAAAACTTTGCATTATCATACTGAGTCTTAAAATCCTCTTTGTTATACTTCTCCCTCTGAATCATTGGCCCAAGCTGATCCTCCTCAGCAGATGGTTTTGAAGGGTTGCTCCTACTGCTGGCGCGGGGACCACGAGGTAACTCAGTTGAAGCCTCAAACACACCATTTCTGACAAAATTTCCCCGTGATTTATACCTGTAGTTCCCATTCCACATTCTACCATTTGATTGGTAGTTGATGGGATCATAAGGCATGAAAAAACCTTGATTTTGACTGGTGTATGATGGGAAATCCCCGCCAAGATGAAATCCCTTAAACAGGCTTCCAGTTTGGATATCAGAGCGAGACTGCCAAGACAATGGGATTAATAATTATTAAAACAAAAAAGGGAATCACGCATTACTCATGAATATCAAGATACTAGGGGAAAAAATCGAATATGACGATCACAAAAGCCCTTTTCCCCAGAAAGGAGGGGGGAAAAGACATTTTGAGACAGGTTTTCCCATTCTACATCAGTGAGGAAAGCCATCAATATAGTTCTTTAGACATAAACCTTCAGGGGAAAAATTAGTCATAAACCTTCAGGGAAAACATTAAACGGACCTTGTTCGCTGGTTTAAAAGGCTGAGCTTGATGGATATTCTTTGGCGGATTTGCTGCAGCTGTAGACTGTTGCGTCTTTGGGTTAAACAGCATGGTTGAGTTTTTGGCTGAGAAAGAACTATTCACTTTTGTGGAATTAAAACCATTTGACTTAACTGCACCATTTCGGCTAAATGTTGATTTAACATTACCGGATTTGAGAGGAGCATTATTGGTGATATCTGCACAGTATGTTGAACCCCATGAATAACATGGCATGGACTCAGAGCCATATGAGACAGGTTGCTGAAGATATCCAGATGATAGATAGGGCTGCTTCCCATCACTTCCAACAAATCCAGCAGTGTAAGGATTATAGCCAGGAAGATAGTAAAGAAGGGAACCATTATCTTGTTGAACACCCTGAGAATCACCAGAATGCCAGATTAAGTCAAGTTATCAGAAAAACAAAGCAATTTAAAGCAACAGTCATAGAGTAGTTCTTACCGAATTAAAGTAAGTTTGATCATCTAACTGATTAAAAGTCCCATTATAGCCTGCAAAAAGCAAATGTAAATTATGTGTTATCACCAGATAATTTTAACATATACTTTAACAGCAAACCAAGCACATCAACTAACAAGGAGTAAAGGATTGAAGTTATTTTCTTCTGAAATAGGGTCCTCCTATCCCTACCAGTAAAGAGATTTCAATAGATCCTCCCCTTCCCCCCTAACTGGAAAGGCAGGTTTTCACTATTTGCATTTTTTCTACTTCCACCTAGTCTGTTCTTTTCCAGTATTATCAGCAACATTTATTTACTGCTAGTGACAATTCCGTAAGCTCATGCTGGCAATTCAACGACGACTTCAAAAATATAGGCACATAAGATAAAAATTAATATCTAATACTCCCTCTATTCAATAGATATAGCAGTGGTAGATTAAAGAAAGACTATGGAACGGGCTTAAACAGGCCATGACATTTTGTTGCTTAAAATCATGACACTAAGGCTAAAATAGGACATTCAAAGTTAACTTGTTTCACAAATATAGAATGGTGTCATTCTTTTTTTGAATAAGCTAATAAAGAAAGGGTACCACAAAATGGAACAGAAGGACATCTGATTGTATGTATAAGATAGTACCCTCTTAAAATTGATAAAAATAACAAGTTCTAATCAAGATACTACGATATTTTTATATGAAGAATAGTATTGAAGGGGTGACCGTAATGGTAGTTATGCCTGCTCAAGTCTTGACAAATAACAAAATGGTCTGCAAGAAACTTTTTCTATGATTGGTCCATTATGAGTCAAATAGCAACTGGTTTGAAAAATAAAGGTACAATAATAACAAAACCAATTCAATATCTGACCTGGGTAGTAGTAATCGTAATAGCTAGTAGGTGGATAATAAGCACCTTGCTCTGCAACTGGTGGTTGATTAATTTCACCCTTGATGCCAGTCACAGCTCCCAAAGAAGACAATGAGTCAGAAACTTTTCCACCTTTTTTCGAAACCTGTAGATGTTTTTGGTTATACATAAAGTCAAGAAGGGAACAAAATGTGTGAACAGAAGAGTACACGATAAGCATGATCCTTAAAGTGAACCAAACAACCTCACGAACAACTGCAACATGCTGGATTCAAAAGAAAAGACATAGCAATACACCCAAAGCAAGCTAAGTACTACTCCCTTAGTCCCATTTTAGTTGTCACTCCAGCAAAAAAGTTTGCCACAAATTAGTTGTCTCTTTCAGATTTCAAGACTAAAATTATTAGTCCTTTCAAATTATACCCTTAATAATTAAAATAATTCTCAACAAAATTTAATAGTCCAACATTAAATAGGGATAACATAGTAAAATACACACCCTATTTAATGGTTTTCTTAATGGATATAAAAAAGTTGAGGGTGACAACAATTTGGGAAAGAGGGAGTATTTGTTTAGCCCAACCAACCCCGCCCACTCTGTCAACCCCCCCCCCCCCAAAACCCTCAGTTGAAATATATATCCCAAAAGGCAACTGATAATTATGCTTTTGCTTCTGGGAGAAGATAATCAAGCATGGGATCTAGAAAAGAAAGTGAGCTCCAATCTCATAAACAAGAACTTCTGGGCAAAATGCAAATCCAAATCACAAAACTACCTATTACCTAGCAAAAACTTTTTACATACAACAATCTCAGACCTTGTCTGTAGCATGTAAGTAAGAGAGAGAAATTGAGTTGCACCATACCATGTCCTTCTGAGTCAGTTTGGTGGAGGAATCAGATTTCAGTCCTGGAGTAACTGCTTCAGCTTAAAATGGTTAAGCAATGACAATATAGACAATAGTTTAGGAAGCCCGACTTGCAATACTTGCAAAAGAAAAATACCAACGAACACAGCACCTTTTTTAACAGGAAAACCAAGATTTTACGAAGGGATACAGGGTTAATTGTAAGTACTATAGACAGAAGGCTTTGGAGAAGCTGATACATGCACCTAGGACAAAGATAATGAATGTTTGCAATGATAAACTTTTCTTCACAAATTTGCAACTAATATATTCCCAATCACCAGCAAAAATTATATTATGGAACAATCAAGTTGTCATTTACCCCAAAGGACGCTGAATAATAGATTGGACATTCTACACATATTAAAAACCATGTCCCAACAAATATCGGAGACCTAGGATATGCATTCAAAGTTCAAGCACAATGCAGAGACAAATATCAAGGATACGTTTTTCTATTATCTTCTCTCCTGCCATTTTCGAGCTTCAAAATCCAATTCCTGACCTGCAACCAGTCGACAAATGCATAAAAATGAAAACACATACTTGGAGAACAAACAAAATGTTACATACAGGTTTTTAGTAATTGAAAATGAGTACAGTTAAAAGAAAAATTGAGAAACTCAAAATTCTTTTTTCATGATTAGAAAAGAAGAAAACAACCCGCAAACCCGTGCAGACATGTAAGTCTTCCAATAACTTGAATTAAAAACACATGCCTTACAAACATATGCAGACTAAGAAAGACAAGAAAAATCATCCCGAGCAACGAACTTGTAGACAACAGAATATTGAAAATAAATCAAAAAAGCAAGATATTTTTATACCTTAAAACAAGGAAATGAAAGATAGCCTATCAAATATTGTAATATAACGAGAAAATTTTGGTTTCCCTCACATTTTATTATCCTAAAAATTGACTACCTAGGAAAAAGGGTGGACCTAATCTAGTTGTTTCAATGATTAGCCATAAAACAAGGGCAATGAGAAAATATAGTCCCTCAAATCATATAACTAGTTCTTGTGCTTTAAAACAACGCAAGAATAGCATCCAACTAATTGAAACATAGGGATTTCCAATAAAATCACACAACATATAATAATCCATTTCATTAAAAAAAATTATCAATCTATAAAATTACCTAACTTGAGCTAAAAATGAATCCCCTAATCTAAAAAAACAAAACTTTGTTCATTGCATGTCTTTCTCAAACATGTCATACATGTATTAACATATAAAAAGGTACCCCAAAGTTTTTCACCCAATACAAATAACACTCTGTGTTCAGCCAACTTGCGCACACCTCGATACCTATTACCTCCCACCAACACTTTATTAAATCTAAAGAAAATATGAAAACTTAGAAAAATCATTCCAAGAAACACAAAAATCAGATCTTTTTAGCTCTACCATGTGTATATGTATATTAAACAAAAACCCCACAAAGAAAAAAAACAATTTTTCAAGTAAAATCATATGAAAAAAATAAAAACCCATAATTCTTTTTCAAAGAAAAGAAAAGGGTATAGATCTTTTTTGTTAAATCAACAACTAATATACAGCAGCCAAAAAAATTCAAGAAGAAAAAAAGATTCTACCTTTTTTAAAAAATAAGCAAAACCAGTGATCCAGTTAACTGGGTAAACGGGTTTTGAACCGGAAAACCGCTTGAATATAAAAGGAGCGGTTTCCCTATGAGTAAGGTTTTTGAAGGGAAAAAAAAGAGAAGAATGAAGAAAAAACTGCGCGTGTGTAAAATAGAGGAGGCGTGGAGTGTAAAGGTACTGTGACTAAAACCCTTAAAATTGATCTAACGGTTGATATTTGTTTAATGATTTGGTGTGAATAGTTGTGGACCGTTGATGTGTGTGGTCAATGAGGGGTATTAAAGATTCTCTGTGTTGTGGTATTTGAATGGTGGACGACCACTATATGAATAAGTCCAATTCTTTATTGTTAAGAAAAATCTATCGATTTTTTTAGATATTGAGTAGATATTTTTTTAGGATTTTTAATTTTGATTATAGGTTTAGAGTTTGAATTTGGATTGGATAACTTTTGAAATTTAAATGGAGATGAATTGACTAGAAGTAGAAGTTGTTGCAAGTATTAGGTTTGATTGTTAGTGGTAATTGACTTGTTTGTTTTTTCCCTACTTATTGACTAGGAAAGGATATGTATTAGAGAATGAAAACATGCCACATGTTTCTAGACATTCTTCTTTTATGTGATGTCTTTTGATAAATATCTATATATATTAAAAGACAAGTTAGTATCAAGACAAAATATGGACTTTATTGATATAAAGTAATAATTTATTGATATCAATTTCAAAATAGATCGCATTAACCTGAAAAATGGTGTGTTTTTCTTGTTATATTTTTAACGAGGTTGATAAAGCTTGTTCATTGTTGATTCAACTGTAGATGAAAATATGACGAAAGAACAAGGTGATGATATGACTATGAAATATCAAATATGCTTGAGTAGATGATTAGTCTTTAATCAATTTACCTTAAAATGTATTGTTATAGAATCATCTAAAAAATGAGATCAAAAGAATATTCTTATATAATTAAGAAATCCACAGTGGGGTAAAAAGTCATGAAATCACATCCTCTTTAGGCATATTGTGTGGGAGTACTATAACTTTTCCACATGATATATTTATCAACAACAACTACATTTTCAGTGATATTCATGGTCGTCTCAATAAGATTGGGTGCCTAAAGCCAAACATCACTGAGAAGACTTAATTTATTTTTTTTTTAAAAAAAAAAAAAGATCGTCATATATATTTTATAAAGACTACTTTTCTATTTATTTTTTTTTTTAGATGTGAAGTCGTTAATTACTATTTTATAATAAATTTGTTCTAATAATTTTTTTTCAAATTTAATCTCTCTTGAGACATTGTTGATCTTAGATAAGATTTTATCAATTTTAATTTTGAAAAGCTTCTTTTGACAGAGGTAACATTATTATATAAGCAATATATGTATTTGGAAGACAATTAATTATTTTTATTGGATTGAGTATTTCAATTAGATCATTATCATCTACCTGTATTATTTCTCTTAATACTTTTAGTTTGAAAAATAAATCTAAACCATCAATATCAGAATAACTATTATGTGTTAAAGGAAATTCAAGGCTCGAGATAATAATTTTTCAAATTTTAATCATCTAATGATCTCAATTTTTTACCACTAAATAGGACATCCATTCTTTTTTTAAAAAAAATAATAATAATATAAAAGTACATGAAAAATGGGGCCCCAACTAGCAATGGTCTTACCTGCCTTATAGTTGAGTCGGGCCTAGTGATATCCCACAAGTGAGCTCCAGGGCTGCATGATATATTTATATTTTTTATTTTAACAATTCTATGTTTGTTTTAGAATTCTTGATTTGGGTTTGGGCATCGTTATAGTGTTACAAGAGTCCGAAGGGGAAAGTGTACGAATAGCCACATTTTTCAAAATATCTAATTTTTTTGCCATTTTTTGGAACTTCAATCTTTGTGGGTGAACTTCACATATGTGTGGGCTGAGCTTTATACATAAAGATATGAAGGTAGCCCACAAGGGCTGAACTTTTTAAAGTAGAATGCGTAAACTTCAGCCCTTGTGGACTGAAGTTGAACTTCATAACTTCAGGTATGAAGTTCATCTCATAAGGACTGAATGTCCAAAAAGTGACCTCCTTTGCACAACCAAAGAAAAAGTGGTCTGAAACTAAATAGCAGTGGCAAAAGTGGCTTTAAATTTTGGGATTATTACCCCACATAACCATTCCCAACCCTTATCCACTTTTAACCATATTTTATCTTCTTTTTTTTCCTAGCATATTTATATAATATAATTTGATGATATAAATATGTAAAAAATATTAAACAAATATATGTGTGTATATATGTGTATAGAAGTTATATATAAAAAATATCAATTAATTATATGTCATAATTTAATTATAAATAAAATTTTAAATATAAATATATGGCTAGATTATGTCAGTGCTAGGTAACTTGTTAATATGGTATATTGAAAGTTGTTTATGTGGAAATTCCTTAAATTTTTATGAGTCCGAAGGGAAGTGAAATGTAAGATTTACATAATTAGGATACTTCATCACCATTGTTTAACGCATATCCCCTCTTAAAAATGCTTAACTTTTCGCCACAATTCTGTTCAAAACATTTTTTGCAGGTCCTGTTGACCATAAAAAGAGCTAAAAATTAAGTACTTCTATTGATGATATTGTCTATTGCCAAGGCCATTCGGCAAAATTTCTTCAAGTAAAATTTAAGACTAGACTACTCTATAGTTTGTGGTGATGGGAAATCATGTTGCCCATAAATTTGTCTCAGTGGCAAGCTCCGTGTCTTTAGACTACAAGATTCCGTGGTTCATGCATTGTCAAAAATCTAATCTCGTTCTTACAAAATCTACTAGCACCACTGAAGTAAGTAGATTCAGTAGAGGAGGAAATCTGAGTTGACTAGCCCAACCCCGCTTAATGTCAACTTAAGCTAAACCCAGCCCATGGGGCTCTACTCTGGGCCAAGTGCACAAAGTGAAATTTTGATGCGTAGTCATTTTTGGACGCACTCAAAGAGTTTTATCCACTATTTCAAAATTTATTGAGAAATAGCTAAAAATTTGCGCACACACTTATGCTTCATTAGCTTGGAAAAATACTCAAGACTAGTCCCATTTTGTTCAAAGCCCAAGTATTTTGTTATGGGACTGAAGCTTTATACAAAGTTCAGTCCCATAACAAAATAATTTCATAACAAAATAATGGGATTTATCACATAACAAAGATCCCATCAAAGGGATAAATCTCATTATTTTGTTATGGGACTTTATATATAAAACTTCAGTCTCATAACAAAATGTTGGGGCTGTGAACAATTTTTGTTCCAAGCCCCAGTATTTTGTTATGGGACTGAAGCTTTATACAAAGTCCCATAACAAAAAAAAAGGACTTTGAACAAGTGGGCTTTGAACAAAACTTGTTCAAAGCCCAAGTATTTTATACTAAGGTTAGGTTACTGAAGCTTCCCGGTATAAATACTGGAGCTTTGAACAAAACTTGTTCAAAGCCCCAGTATTCAAAGCCCCAGTATTTATGGGACTTGTCCGGAGGTGGCTATTTTCAGCCAATTTATTTTTAACGGCTACAAATTAATTAACGCGCGGCAAACAAGTCCCTACGCGAAATTTTTACCAAATAACTTGTATTCGCCGGAGCACATTTAAAGCCCAGCCACTTTCGGTAAACGCTTTGCAAAGACATTCACATAATCAAATTGGACCAAAGTTAGGGTGCATTTGGTACAAAGAAAAATATTTACCACCAAAAATATTCTCCATGGAGAATTTTTTCTTTTAAAAAGAGTAAATATTGACTTATATTCTAGTGATGATCGCAAATTACGAGAATGAATGTTTTTTTTTCAATTAATTGATATTTAAATATATGATCTCGAGTACTAAATTTGGCAGAGTTTTGGTATATATTTCTGAATGATTATAATACAAGAAATGAGGCTATTTATAGACACATTGGGCTCTGGAATACGTTCTCCATATCTGAACCCTCTAGGGCCACGTTGCACATTTCCGATGGTGGACTTAGTGGGCTGAAGTTGGGGAGGATCGTGCATCCTTGGCTGAAACTGCCCACTGAAATCCATAGTGATGACCTCGGTGGCACGAACTTGCTGATCGACCGAGGCTGAATTCCGGCGAACCATAGCTTGAAAGCAATCTTCGGTGTTTGACTCCGGCTGACCTCGATGGCTTTTTTAATAACTTCGGCCCTCGATTCCAAATTATCTGTTCAATTAACTTCACTCCTCACAGCCGAAGTGTCATGTGTGCATGCCGATTTTTACCCAATACAGTATATATCTTGTACTGGCATTCAATGTCTATTGAAGTGGTCATTCCTCAGATTCAAGATGCTAGCATTTTTTTAAGTACTAGAAAAGTCACACTATACAAGCTTAACTACGATAGAGAACGAGCAAAAGTTGACATTACGAAGTGTTAAGACGAAGAATCACAAAACAATAGTAAAGGATAGAGTCCAGGAAATGTGGTTTTTCTAGGTAGGAGCTGATTCGTAGGAGAAAAATATTAGGGGAGATTAATAAATAGAGGAAAAAAATGAAGAGCAATAAAGAAAATAGTTTAAAGAAAAAGAAATGGAAAACAAAATACATAATGAAAATGTAATCCAATTAACGGACATAGCCACTTATTTCTCTTGGTTTGTATTCCACTATTCCTTCGCTTTGTCTCATTACTTTCGTCTTCATATATATTATTCGAATATACAAAAAAAATTAAGATAAAGTTTCTACTTTCTAATGAAATAGATATATCCGCAATGCTATTATGGAAATTAAAAGTAAGTATTACTCCTTTTTTATGAAGTTATACAGTGGATTTATAGGAGAACTTTCAATAGCAACAAATATATTATTTTTTGAATTTTAAATTTAGAATATAACTTGATTTTGACTAAGCAGATATTATTTCATAGGAAAGGAGTGCGATGTTAAGAAAGATGAAAAAAAAGTCAAAGAAAGCATTTGAATATAGACTTTTTCCTGAAAAAATAAATGGGAGCTAGAAAGAAATAAAGAAACATCACCATGATGTGTAAGAAACATCACTATGATGTGTTGTGGTAGGATATAAATGAATTTTACGTGGCTTGAAGTAGGTAAAAAAGGAATATTTCATGGAAAATTAGGTAGAAATTACATTCAATGTTTAAACCAAAAAAAAAAAGGTAAAATTAAAATGAATGGTAATTATAGCCCTATAAAAATGTCCTATCATTCTCTTTAAAGTACTTCCATTTACACACAATCTTAAACAATTTAAATAATTATAATTTCTTTGACAAGTAATGACCAAGGTAGTTTCGAACTACAGAAACATGAAGCATTCAAATCTCCACTGATCAAACGAATGTATGAAGAATATGAAGAAAATGAAAATCCAGTCGGGTTCTCAGTACTTCCGCTGCCCTTTTCTACTGATATTGTAAGAAATAATCACTACAATATCTTCAGGCAATTCACTTACTCGAGCACGACAATCTGCTCTAACGTACAGCTGAAGCACTAAAAAAGAAGGTCGATACTGACAATGAACAATCTGTTCGAGAGGCTTTTTCCTAACTTCTAGTTTGGGACAATTATTAAGGCCTTTTTATCTATTAAATAAATATTTTTTTTCTTCTTTTCAAAAGAAAGAATGCAATGAAAGTACGCCAATAGTATATCGGTGGTGTTGATCTCTGCCTGATTTACCTTGCAAAAATTGGAACACATACCATTCGATGTGCCCTAACAAGGACCTAAGCTCTCGCTTTAGGCCCCCGAGCAATAGAGGCCCCTAAAGTTTTTACTATACTTTATTTATATTAATAGGATTTCTTTAGAATGAACAAAATGCTAGTCATTTGTTCCAATACACAACATTGATTTTTGTTGTCAAAAATATTATTAACCTATATGAGTTTAATTTAGAGTTCTAAAATAGGCATAATACATAAAATACTCATTGAAGTTTGCACGAAATCCCTCCGACACACCTGATTTTCACGGGTGAACTTTTAGACACAAAAATTGGTAAAAGTGTGTCTAATACACACCACTTTTATGTTAACCATTCTTGAGATGGAAGGTGTATGTCACACACCAATCAAATTGTAACACGTGTCCTTAAAAAATTATTATATTTCCTATTTTAAAACATTAAATAAAAAACAAGAAAAACGAAAAACAACACACAACCCCCCCCCCCCCCCTCCCCCCCAAACCCAAACGTTCTGTCATCTTCCCCAACACTTCCTCCCGCTGCCTTTCTCCTCCGACTCTCCTAGTTATCAAGAATTATACCCCGCTAAATGGAGAAGAATACTTTATATTCTCCATCTTTCCAAACTCTTTCATGGGCTAGGATCTGCAAATCCAATTAACAAGCCAAATTACAAACCCATTTCATTTTCTATGATAACATTTATATCAACAAAATTTACTCTATCAGAAGCTCATTTTTGTACATAGTAAACAAAAATTTCAGGTACATTTCTTAGCAATATTTGAATGACATTAGGAGTAAAAAGGGGTTAAGAAGAAGAATTTTAGAGAAGTGAGTTCCTTTTCGTTTATTAATTCAATTCCAGATCAAATAAATTGGTATACTTCAATTTCTGTAATTTATTAGGAAAATAATGAAATTGAAGACGAGAAGATGGGGTGGGAGACAATGGGGTAAAGGAGAAGAAGCCAGATAAGTGTTTTTTTTTTTTTTTTTTTTTTACAAAAAGAAAAATTAAAATGTTAACTTAATTTAAAGGTTGGTAAAATAAATTTCATCTTTACGCGCTATTCTTGGTAGTCACTGACACGCATGCCAACTCAGCTAAAATAGTGTGTAAAAGACATATTTTTATAAACTTTTGTGTGTAATAATATACCTGTGAAAATAAAGTGTGTCAGGGGGATTTCGGCCAAATATCAATGAGTAAATTATGTATTAAGCCTTCTAAAATATTAGACAATTTTTTCATGAAAAATTTTGATAAAAAAAACTTAAAAATCTTGAAAAGAGTATTTTCACATTACTAAGGGCAAGACACTAGGTACTTGAATTTGATGTTTAGTTAGAAGTCACGAAGCACTTTTTGCGCCTGTTTTATTTGAACAACAGGTGAGGAGATGCCAAGATGGAATGCAAACCTTTCAAAGTTTGGACAACGTACGCCCAAAAAGCTTCAGTGGAAGCCGAAGAGGAAGAATTTGTTATTAGTGATATTAGAGGCGCGTTGGAATTTGGGTTCGATTGAATGCCAGCCTGTCCATCGGGAGTTGGTTGAGGTTCAACGAGATTTCTACTGCTGTCAACCATTTTTCAAGTAAAGACAAGAATATGAACGAAGAAAAACGTTCAACTTTGGAACAAAGCGTTGATGCTTGTATACCC
Organism: Petunia axillaris subsp. axillaris; assembly: GCA_029990575.1. Taxonomy (NCBI): domain Eukaryota; kingdom Viridiplantae; phylum Streptophyta; class Magnoliopsida; order Solanales; family Solanaceae; genus Petunia; species Petunia axillaris. The sequence continues at coordinate 30,829,073 of JARKNS010000010.1, read as the reverse complement.
ACAGACGGCGCAATTTGTATTAGCCTAAACTGATCTTAGGACACAAATCAAATTTGGATTACGAATACAAGCAATTCAATGTATCAAAGTCAAAGTTACAACAGAAAAGACATGCGTTCAGATCGTCTCGTAGAAGGGAGAGAAAAGGCAGCGATGAGATTAGAAGTCAAGTAGTGAACGTGATGGTCAATGGCAAGGCAGACGAAATAGACTATAGGGTTTTTTCGCCGACAACGAAGAAGAGGCGGTTTTTGTTGATGGCGTCGCGACTTCGGCGGCGGAGACAGAACAGTTTGATGAAGGATTGACAGTGGAGACGAAGTAATTTTTGTTGACTACGCACCGACTTTGGCATCCAAGACGATATAGTTTTGATGACGGAGTGTCAGCACTAGTGTCGGCATTGGAGACGGAATATTATTTTATTATAGTGAGCCGGCAATGAAGCATTTTCTAATGAGGGGTAGGGGGAGGATGGGTTGGTAACGGCGTAGGAGTGGGACTAGGGTTTGTATTTGCACTTTAGAAAAATAATTAGCCTTCTAGTTTTAGGAAGACATTTCCCCTCATACCAGGGAAGTGCACCAAAGGCCACTTTTGGCAGTGGTATTTGGTTTGAGGCCACTTTTTTTTATTGGTTTTACATGAGAGGCTAATTTTTGGAGCTTCAATTCATTTGGGTTTAACTTCACACAAGTTCCGCCCACAAGGATTGAAGTTCAACTTCAACCCACCACAAGGATTGAAGTTCAACTTCACCCCACAAAGAGTTTACGCATCTATACCTAAAAGTTCAGCCTTTATAGATTGATGTTGAAATTTTTTAATTTAGGCATGAAGTTCAACCCACAAGGTTTGAACTTCAACCCACAAAGATTGAAGATCCAAAAAGTGGCATCTCATGTAATACCAATAAAAAAAGTGGCTTCAAACTAAATACTAGTGATAAAAGTGGCCTCTGGGTGAAAATTTTACCCTCATACGAAGCACACCCTGTAGACATTTAAATTTTATTTGAATTTAAATCCATAAAATTATTGGATTATATGTTAATTCAAGAAAACATAGTCCAACAAAAAATACTATTGGGCCAATATAATTAATTTAAGTCCAAAATATATGGATTTAATTAAAGGCCTAACCTCATTGGGCTAGTCCATATTGTCAGACTTTTAATGATAAACCCGATTCTTTAGCCCAAGGTCCATGCCACGTGTCGTATGACGTGGCGCCAAGTCAAATCATGGACCAATACGGTCATGCCGCCTTGCACAAGCGATGTAGCATGCTAAGTCAATGCAAGAGCCAAACAAATGTCGCCAAGTGTTCAAAATGACATGGCTTTTGATGATAGCTTTGATGACTCAAGCTGACCAATCAAAATGGAGGAAAAATATGTATATTTATCGCATAACTCCTTCCCTTACAACTATAAATAGGGGTCACAAGGTCATCAAAAGACAGAGATAGAAGTCGGACAATCTGCCATAGATCAAAAAGCATTTCATACATAAGAAGCATTCCCTCCTGGCTGTAACTAAGAGGTCTTCTACAAATCACTAAGCCTATCCCTCGTGGCAGTGATCAAGAAGTCTTCCATACATCCTCTGCCGCCACGTTCGTGACCAAAGCTTTCCTCCACGCTCGTGATCATACCCGGCTGCCAAGTCCGATTTGCCAATTCAAGAACAAGCTATAGAGCCCTTGAGTTGATAATCTGGGAGAAGAATCAAAGGATTACATCTTTGATTTAAGATTAGTCTAAAGATTGTAACCCGCATCACTTTGATAAATCAAATATTACTTGTGGATATTTTTTTTATTGTCTTAATTATTTTGAGGCAACAAATTTATTGTCTACACACCCTATGAAAAGTTCAAATATGAAGCTTTTTTTTTTCTTCTTTTTAAGGTCTGAATTGGCCTCAACTTCAATTTCCAGAAGTTCACAAGATTTTAGCTCTTTTTTTGAGGGATTGAACTTCATACACGTACTGCATTGTGTTTTATTTATTACCATCGGATCGTTTTTGCAGTTGTCAGTGTCTATCTTGTAATGACATTTAGGTAGCATCTACATAAATGAAAACATTCATATCAAAGATTGTGAGCAAATGATAGAGATGATCATTTTGATTTTTCTGACAAACGGTTTGTCGATCGGCCGTGCATCACCCAAAACTTGTCAAAAGACCAGCATTATTAATTGGTACATATAAGCAAAAGGAGGATTCTCTTGGTTGAATTTTGAATAAGCAACAAAACCAACAATAATTAAACAAGCAAACGTTGAATAATAAGAACCAATTCACCCGTAAAAGGAACAATATATACCAGTATACAAATATGATACAAAAAGCATGCAGAACCAACTTAATTGGCCTGCCTGTCTTTGCCAAGAAACACCCCAACCCTAATTAAGAATCAAAAAGCAACTAACTACATACTAATTATTTTCCTACTTAATCGACTCTTTGTCACAAAACCCTATCCTTAAACAAGTACTGGAAAGAATAAAAAGCTAATTAGAGCACTATATATAGTGAATTCAAGCACCAGCCAATGGAACATTAAAAAGAGAAGTAAATCTAATATACTTTAACTTATAACTAAAAATTGGTTAAACCAAAAGATCTTTCCGAATTTTTGGACAACTTTGGTCTTTTTCAAGGCTCTTTAGCTTTTGAAAAACCACTGATGAAGAAGATGGTTGATATTCTGGTGATTGGCGTGGGAATTCAGATAACATTTGAATGACTTCCCTCATTGTTGGACGTTCTACACTGTTTTCTTGAATGCAAAGCATGGCAACAAAGAATAAATGCATGGCTTCTTCTTCTGGCACAGTAGTTAGCCTTGGATCCACAATGTGAGTCACTTGTTCTCTTTTACAATTTGTCACTTTCTTGCTCCATTGCACTATGTCCACTCCATCTCCAAATTCACCCACTGGACGACGCCCTGTTATGAGCTCCAATAAAACTACCCCAAAACTATAGACGTCGCTCTTTTCATCTACTCTCAAAGTATATGCATATTCTGAAACACAAAATAGATGTTACTTATAATATTAATGACAATATATACTACAAAATTCAAGAGTATGTATCTATATACTGTTTAAACCATATCTATATATACACAGTTAACACTTATTTAATCGAAGTTATTTATATATATGCATATTGCGTCAGGTTATGTGACATATCAATATTACTATATAGATCGTATTATTAGTATATTAAAACAGAATTATTTACGTTGTTAATGTATGTACAAGTTTAATCCTTCTTAAAGTGCGAAGTCCACAAGTGGCACTCTTATAGCTTCTATTTAAGCTAAGTATGCTGAAGTTTGAGGAAAGCAGAGAAGAAGATCACAGCCACTTTTTAAGTTGTGGTTAAATTAAATACTCCTACAGTACTACCTTGCAAAATACTAGCTAAATTATAAATAACAGCCGTAAGAGTGGCTACCTGATGTCATTTCGACCTTTTAAAAAGATACAGTGATACACCGTGGGTTGGCTAGCACGACAATCAATGGACCCACTTAGGTGTCAGCCAAGTCAGATTTTGACCCACTTTTGCTACAGACTGATCGTTTATTTGGGCCCCACAAAACTCTCTGGCACAAAATTAAAGTTTTACATTTATAGTCCTCTCTCGTAAAACGTAGCCCTTGATACGTTTCGATTACCCAAAAAATTCCAAACAGACCCCTAAAATTTTCATTCGCTGCCTTGAATCACGGGTGATCTTGGGCCTGTCATTTTAGCCCAACGAGGAAATGTTCACTACGATGTCGTTTTCTAGTGGCAGACATTTCAATTTCCTAACATTTTCCTTTTTGTCTTTTCTTGAACTACTAACTCCTAAGTCCAAACCGAGAAAGAAAAATGCCGTATAATTTTAGTCCTAATTTATTTTTCTGTCAAAGTGGACAGAATCTTGTAGTAGTACGTGTTTATGTATTTTAAAAGGATTCCACAATTCGATTGATATGACTAATTCTGTATTTTAAAAGTAAGTCAGTCCAAGAATTATTGACATTATTAGTACGACCATGCAAGAATGACTTGTCAGAGTAGCAATATCTAAGTACCTGACTAAATTAACCAACCAAAGTACAAATATGTACACAAAATTTTCCCACCCCTTTTAATTTTTTTTAATGCATATACACCGATAATGTATGATATTACATAATTAACACGTTGATGTTATTTTTCAAGTTACTAATCTTAAAAAGACTATCTATAGTTTTAGTTTAGATGAACTGATAAATGTACGATATTGTGTATAGAAGTTAAAGTAACGTACCAGGGGCAATGTAACCATAGGAACCAGCTATCGCAGACATGCACTCTGAAGCACCACCATCCACCAAGAATTTAGCAAGTCCAAAATCTGCAACATGAGCTTCAAAGTTTGAATTCAGCAAAATGTTGTTGGATTTGACATCTCTATGAACAATCAATGGTGAACAATCATGGTGAAGGTAGCACAATCCTTTAGCAGCTTCCATAGCAATTTTGTACCTCAAATTCCAACTCAAATATCCTCCTTTTTTCCCATGCAATGCTTCTCCTAAGCTCCCATTCCTCATGTACTCATACACAAGAAGATTTGTTTCCTTGTTTGAACAAAAGGCAACTAGCCTTACAATGTATCTATGTCGAATATTGCCTAGTGTCCGAATCTCAGCTCTAAAACCATGATCATGACTATTGTTACCAATACCAAGCAGTTTCTTCACAGCAATTTCAACTCCATTTGGCATTTTCCCATGATATACAATTCCAGCTCCTCCTCTGCCTATCACATTGCCATCTTTCACACATTCGAGGACATCAGCAACACTGAAATCAACCTTTTGGAATGCTGTCATTTTCCAAGAATCCGCGCCTGTTTTCTTGAAAGACTTGGCCTTGATGATAGCTGCAGCTGCAAAGACTAGTGAACATATTAACAACCCGAGGGCGAATATCAGCTTGAAATCTCCATGAGACTTTTCAGGTTGATCTGTGATTAATGTGAAGTTGCATGGGTTGTTCAATAATGAACCACATAGTCGAGGATTGCCTGCGAAAGAAGTAGCATTGAAGTATGCAAATTGGCCTGATTCTGGCAACTTGCCTGATAATTCATTGAATGAGAAATCAGCAGTTGTGAGACTTCTCATTGTACCAATTGATTTTGGTATGGTTTCATTCAAGTGGTTTCTTGACACATTCAAGTAGTTCAAGATTCGGATTTCGGATATTCGTGGTGGAATTGAGCCAGAGAAGTTGTTCTGGCTCAAGTCAAGATAAGTTAAGTGGACACAATTGCCTATTTCAGGAGGAATTTCACCAAAAAGAAAATTATGACTAAGGTCTATTTTTAATGCTTGTGAGAGTTGGCCTATAGAAGGAGGAATCGGACCAGAGAATTGGTTCCCTTGGAGCAAAAGGATTTGAAGGGAAGAGAAATTAGAAAGTGAAAATGGTAAAGAGCCTGAAAGTTGATTGTTTGATAAATTTAACTGACCTAATTTGGCAGGCTTTGAAGAAATGTTACCATTTTCTGATAAGGTACCAGACAAGTAGTTGTTGTGGAGCTCAACTAAGTTTAACTCAGGCAAGTAAATGAATCCATTTGGAATGCTACCATTCAAATAGTTCTGTCCCAATCTTACCCTAACAAGACTTGAACATGTGCCTAAGTCCTCTGGAATTGGACCAAAGAGGAAATTCTTGAGTAAAATCAAGATTCTTAGTTGCTTTGAGGCACACAAGTCTCTAGGAATTGTACCAGTGAGCTTGTTTGATGATAAATCCAGTTCTTGGAGCTTCCCATTTTGGCCCAACTTCTCCGGGATTATACCGGTGAAGTTGTTCATCCAGAGGCCAAGAACCTTCAACTCGGGAAAATCAGCGATATAATCAGGTATAGAACCATGCAATTTGTTCATGAACAAGTTGAAAAGCCTTAGCTGCTGAAGGTTAATGAGCTCAAATGGTATTTCCCCTGTAAGTGCATTGGCTGAAAGATCAAGATTGACTAGGCCAGTAAGGTTGCCTAGTTCCTTTGGAATTGGACCTGAGAGAAGATTGATATGTAGAAAAAGTGTGTTCAACAGTTTCAAGTTCCCTAATTCAGGAGGAATTGGACCATCTAATTCACAGCTAGAAATATCCATGTGAACAAGGTTTTCCAACTTGCCAAATTCCTTAGGAATCCCACCAACAAAGACATTGAAATATCCCAAGTAAATCTCTTTCAAGTTGGTGAGATTCCCTAACACTTTAGGGATTCTTCCATGAAGGTCATTTCCAGCAAGTGATAAGTACTCCAACTCAGACAAATCCCCATAACTCTCCGGGATTCTTCCATAGAAATAGTTGCCACCCAAGTCCAAGTACTTGAGTTTCTTCAAGTTTCCTACTCCAAGTGGAAGGAAAGAAGAGAAGTTGTTGTTGTAAACATCAAGCTTCTCTAAATTGGCCAAACTTGAGTAGTTCCAATCAAGGTTCCCACTGAACATGTTGTTTGAAATGTTGAGAGACTGAAGGCTGCTCATGTTTTCAATCTTGATTTCACCAGTGAAGTTATTGCCATCAATTGAAAGCTCCACAAGCTTATCTAAGCTTGAAATAGCAGGGGAAACAGAGCCATAAAGGTCCATATTGGATAAGATTATCGATACGACTCGCCCTTCGGAACATTTTATACCAAACCAAGAACAAACTGAGCTAGGATTTGAAGTATCCCAAGAGCTCAATGCAGGATTTGAGAAGTCAAAGCTTTGTTTGAGACTTACTAAGGCATGAAAATCAGAAGAGGAAGTGGGGAAAGAAGAAGAAATGGAAGTGCCCACAAGAGTAAAGAGTGTCACAACAATGAGGGGCACCATATTTTCTTGGAAGTTTTTCATGGAAAGTGAATTTGGAAGGACTTGAAGAAGAAACAAAGGGTGTTATTATGAGGCTTTGAGACAATGGATTTTCTTGAAAAGGAGGGAAAAGTTAGGGGAATCTGAGAAACTTCAGGTGTAGTAAAATGATTTAAAGAATCAAACATCTTCAAAGAAAGAAAAGTGAGTCTTCAAGATCAAGGAAGAAGCTAAGCTTCCCCTTTTCTCTCTTTGCTTTTCCTTTTATGTCTAAGTGAAGAAGATATCAAAGAGTTGAGCTAAAATAAATGGATTTCTTTAGCTAAATGTATGCATTAATGAACTTCTTGAGCAAAGTAACAAAGGAAAAAAAGAAGAGAAGGAAAGCAAGCCCCCACTGACTTTAAAAAACAGCCGTTGGATGAACAACAGAAATTTAAAGTTCAGATTATGAGTAAAGTAAAGTTTGATACTCACTCTTTCTCACTACTCTCACCCTCTACATATTCAATATGACAAGAATACCCTTTAGCTTTAATTGGAAAAGACACTTTATTTTAAGTGAGAGATGATGAAATTGCACTTTCATTCATGTAGAATGGCTGAGTTGGTTTCAATTTTCTGATATGATAACTATGGATAAAGATTTTTTTTGGCAATTAAAAAAAAAAAAGGTGGCATATGCAATCAATGCATGCCACTATTACAGAGTAAATGTTGACCCAAGATTGATAATGACACACAAAGGAGAATTATACTAGCTAACCAAGCTAGCTACTGCTCAATGAATATACTATAGACCTATATTATCAACGATGTAAAGAATTTTTATGCACTAGTGAACGTGATAGCATGGTCTTCATTTACACTGACAATTTAGAAGGCTAAATTATTTTTTCTTGTATAAATATATTATAGACATTTTTCATGTGGGATATACATGTTTTCAATTCTTTACTTCAACTTCTTTTGCATCAATGGATCCAGCTAAGACTATAATGAAATCACGAACCATCTTTGCATGCATATAATATTGCAGGGGTGACCAAGTAAGTTAGTTGTGATAATCCTCTTCTCTTAGCTTTTTCTGCATGGGGTATGTTCTGGCAGTAGATGAAATAATTAAGCTAAAACTAGACTGGATATGAACACAATTAGTGTACTTCGTATAGAGTATCTGATACAGTAATAAAGGGTTAATTATCTGAGTGCCCAAATTGTGATTCTTTTCTTACAGTACAGTTTCTTGGAGTTGGAGACATGTGCCTGCAACAAACAGTGGTGTAAGATATGGTAAAAGATGATGATTATTAATATATCATTACAATGTTTTGTGAGGAATGATCAATATATAATTGTGTAGTATAGCTAGGTTGCATGGAAGAAACAACCAGAGAAGCTTTTGATCTTCTCTTTTTCTTTTTTTATGGTAAGCAAGCTGCTTTATTCCTTTCTCTCTTGCCTTGTCCTACAGAAGATGGACCTGTTGTCCATGTAAATGTGTGTATTTGAGCTTTATTAGAAGATGGAATAGTCCTAAAGAGGGGGCTGCAAAAGTAAAAGCAAGAGAGAGAGATCATATAAGCATTTTTGCTTTTTATCTTCCACGTCAAAAGGAAAGCAACACAAGATCACAAAAGAAAAGGAAAAATATTAAAACAACTAGTTGTTGATCTCTTCTTTTCACATGGAAAAGAGTGCTCTTGTATTGTTTATAACTTGGAACACATTTAGAAAATCCATGGCCCTCATGCATAGGAAAGAGTGCTGTGGTTATATCTGTATGCAGTTCCAACAGTACTGTCCCTCAAGTGGCTTAAACATCAATTTTTTGAATGAAAATTTCCGAGGGATCAGAGCTCGAATTTTAGTAAACCAAGTACATGCTAGTAATATCTTTTTATCGGGTTAAATATTGGTTGATAGAGTTACTGGTTTATACTTAAATTGACAGAATACCAGGTATCATATACAATATGGAGGATACGAGACGCTCATATACAATATGGAGGATACGAGACGCACATAAACTAGACGGACACCACCATTATACTATTAAAAAAAATGTCCCTTATACAACCCCCTCCTCCTCCCCCCCACCCCAAAAAACCCTTATGTGATATATACAGAATAGTGGAGTGGCTCCACTCATGTTTAAAACTCTCATGGCAAGGGCAGACTATTTTTATTATTGAGCAAGGGAGTGCCCTTTTGAGGTGTCCCTGTCCATCAAATTGGTGGGCAGATCTAATCCTGTGAAGGGTCATTTTCTTGTGCCTTGGCCCTCATTAGAACTATGAAAACTAGGATACATGGTGTCCACCCTAGACATGATCATCTTAAGCTTCAGAGTCCAAAGACCAACCATAGCTAGTACTCTCTCTTTCTTTCTCTTTCCCTTCAACACCATAATCAATTCCTATACTATAGCAACTCAAATCCATGACAGAAATAATGACTAAAAGCATATGCAATGTTTCACAGATTTATGTGATGAAAATAGTCCATGTTGTATTCATTACTCACTTGAGATATACGTGCACCCTTCTGTGCATGCACGCCACATAATGAATCCTTAATGTCAATCATCAGTTTTTGTGGTGAAGACATAAACGTGTACATTTGCTCGTGCAAGTTACTACTACTTCTTAAACAATGACTCATGAGTTGTTTTGAACAAAACAAAGTACATAGAGTACAATCAGCGTCCCAATATTATGTTATATTTTTGTTCATAATATCCTATGAATATTTTAAGTTTTATCATTAATTGTTCACTTAAAAGATAATCGTAAATAATGGTTCATACCTTAGGAAAAAAGATGTGCGTAATCTGTTATAACAAGCCGTTTTTCACATATAATACAAAAAAATTATATGGCTAATGTAATGTATTACTTAATTAAATACTTATTGTAATCATTGAGTAGAATTATAATCCCGAGTTATCATGTCCGTGAGTCAAATCAGTGGATAGATGATGCAGGATGAATGGAGACAGTTACCAAAGAGGGGCATAATATGTCTGTATATGATGGGTGTAGACATGACATATTTGCGAATTGTTTTTCTTAGAAGTATTCATTTGTATTCACTTATCTTAGATTTCATCATGGAAGATTCCAAAGTGATATGTGTATGCCATATAGTACTGGCTAAAATCAGTGGCACAGAATTAATTAGAAGAAGCTGCTAAACTAACCAAAGCAAATTCTCCTACTAGGTGTCCCTGAATATCAATTATTGCATGTATCATTGGATTGCGACTTGGGAAACATATCAACTTGCATAGGTAATAGGTTAAAGAGAGAAATAACATAACCTTTTTCTCCTTCTCAAATAAGTAATTTTACAAGAAAATATATACAACCAATTCAACCAGTATTTAACTTTTTTTCTTTGTACATATATACATGTACTCTATTGTTTTTGGTCCCCCTCACCGGCTGAGTCGATGATAATTTTGTATTTATTGTCTGTTACCGTCCAAATTTTAAGAGACAAGTTAGTGCTATGATACAAAGCTGTACAATATCAGATTCAAACTTCTATGCACCCACAATTTTGAAAATCTGTGCTCTTGTATATATGATTTACAGTTTCATTTTATAGCAAAGCAAGTCAAAGAGACACAGACTATTAGGTTACTTATTTCTACGCCAAGGCAAGAAACTACAGCTTTTTTTTATTTTCTCGCAGAGACAATTTATACAGAATACAGCTTTTTGTTTCAAAAATGGTTTCAAATTATACAAGTATCATGAGTTAATTAAGCTAATAATATAAGTACTACATGTATGTATTCACTACATTATTGTAGAGCATTTTCAAGAAACCTCTTTAGTATCTGAAACAAGATCGTTGGAAAAAAGATATGTGATTAAGCTTTGATCAAAATAGAGATAAATAAAGATGTGGTAAAGCGGTAATTAACCATATATTGGCCAAAGTTTTCCCTTGTATTTTGAATTCTCTCTAACGTCAGTGAAGAAAGACAAAAAGAAAGAAAGGTATACTAAAGTGAATACCTTTGATAGAGAGGATCAGATTCCAATCATAATGAATCAAACTAGAGCAACTTTTTTTCTTTTTGAACTAGTATGTTCACGAAACTAATTAAAATCATCATAATAACCTTAAATTAAACTAAATGGAGATGATTGTGTAGAATAAAATGTGTACCTAAAAATTAAGCTAAAGGGAGATGATTGTTGTCCTTTGACAAGAGGGTGTCCAATTCATGAAAAAAGATATGCAAAGAATGACTCATCAGTCCAAAAGAAACGCCTTTGGCATTTGAGGCATTTATATCTTTTTCTTTGAAACATCTTTGGCTTTAGAGAAATGGTCTTGTGAAGCTTTTTTACCCTTCAAAGGTAGGCTTGTTTTAATCAAGAAAAGGGACAGGGGAAGCATCTTTGGAAGGTGGCATGTTGTTTGGGGACCTATTTTGTTTTGCCTTTAGTAGCAAGGAAAAAGAAAGAAAATTGAAATAATATGTCACTCAAAAAGAGATCTCTATAGGTCCATATAATTGAAAAAACTAAAGATATAGTACTTATTATCTTTTAGTTATTTTGAAAATTAAATTTGTGATATCATGCACGTTGACAGGAGGAATTAATGTTTATCATAGCTCGTACTCCATATATACATTAGAAAGAGTGATAACATCTTTTTCTGAATGAAGCAAATTATATGTCTTAATCCCAATTAGTAGTTCAACTGATAACTGCAACGTAGCCCTCATTCGTTTGAGAAGATTTGCAATATGATCAAGCTCACACGGATAAAGTTTTTTCTAATTAAGTATTGAAAAGAACTAGTATTTACAAAATAAACCTAAATAATAAAGGGTCCAGTAACCATCCGATTGCCTTTTGCTGTGACGTTTGATATATGTTTTGATGGTGATGACAATTTTAATTAATATCTATGGAAGTCAGTGTCACAATCTATGGAATTAGCAAATATATAGGAGTACTAGCATGCAAGATGTTTACTTAAGAGTCAATGTGTTAATGATAAATGTATGTCTTTTTCCAGTGGAAAGCATTTTTCTGATCTTGCGAATCTTCAACACTTTGTCTTAGGGTCCCAACTACAGGTTATGTATACCACCCATAAACTTTTAGCTTGCTCAAAATTTTAGTGAATTGAACATATAAATATCGATATATGTTGCTTATCAAATTGCTGATTATGTTGTTTCATCATGCTTTCGCTGATGCTACCTGTTGCTAGCTTTTACTGTAAATAGATTTACTTAAATATTGGTTGGTTGCATTAGACTACTAGGACTAGCTTAGTTAATAATTTGGAGCAACTTGGACAATAATAATCATAGAGTCGATTCCGACTTACTCTAAATTGATGTATATTTTTTGAATTTTTTTTTTTTTTTTTGGTTAAAACACAGATACTTCATTAAACTTCAAAATAAAATTACAGTCATAGTAGTACGTAGCATCGATAATAGATAGATTGCCAAGCGTAGCTAAATAGTTTAATTAGTGAACAAGGGGGTGAGGCGAAAGATACTACGTATTGGATTGAACTATCCTTAGCTCCTTTTTCAGCAAGTGCATGTGTTATTCTATTGTCATCTCTAAAGTTATGTCGTACTGCTTGAATCCCCGGTATCATCAACAAAAACCTACAATCCAACACTAAATTATGGCATATAATGGGTAGGTATTTTAAGTAGTTCCAAAATTTCCGTGGAATCTGTCACTACTTCAAAGTGGGTGTAGGTTATTATCATATATAGGCCACATAAAATTGAAACGTGTATATTTTGTTGTTATTGCTGCAGCCTGAAAGGAATATCAATTTAAACACACAGTTTTATGCTTTAATTTAAAATAAAATGCAATACTTATATAACTAATTAAGGAAGGACATTCTCCAAAACTTAGTCGTAACAATTGTATATACGTGAAATGCACTGAGGCCAAGCTGTGTTATCGGTTTCATAAAATGAAGTTTGACTTAAAGGGTTGCACGCTCGTCACTTCACCTAGAAAGTACTAATTAATGTCATAATAACCTTATACTACTAGTTTACCAAAAAAGTTTCCATCATAATGCATTTCCATTTTCAAACTTGCTCTTATAAGGATGAAATACTGTTAATATAATTTCGAACTTAAAGACATTTAAATTGGAACGGATGAAGTAACTGATATTGGCATTTCATAATTAAACACCCGTCTTTTGGTTCGTTGATACAGGAAAAGGGAAGAATACTCATATCCCTTGGTGTGTTTTACCAAATAAAACATCTAATCATACAAATCACATGAGTTAAAGGGATAATAATACTATTTTTTATGAATCACGTAACCATGATGAACTGATAAATAAATTTCGAAAGACATAGCTACTAGCATTCATGAATTATTTCATGTAAATATGACTTCAACTATTTTTTCTTTCACTATATGGGGACAAAATGGGAGCTGTGGAAGTTAAACATACCACAATGGTTTGGAAATCCATCATTTAGTTGAATGTGTATTGATAGGTGAAGTTTAATGTTGACTTGGAAATCTATCTTATACAAACTTGATGATATCATGTACACGTGTGCATTCACAATTAAAATTGTTAATGTCCAATTAAAAGGGCCACATCGGTAATTCAAATGGCTACATGACAAAGATTCATTTCTTTGAGGAAATCTCTTTGGGATTCTTGTCGTTATATAACCACTATCTCAATTTGCTACCCAAAATCGTAGCAGCACCTAAACCTCTGCAAAATCTTTGTCTTACTTGTACAATATCAGTAATTTTTATAATTAACTCGATTTATCTTTACTTTAACTAGCTTTTCTTTTGCAAATTTGTAAGCTTGGATATGTTAGTCAATCCTTTCTCAGTATAATATGTTACCGTCAGACTATATCAACGCCATACATCTTTTATGAAACAGTTTTAGACTCTTTCTCAGATTAATATATATGATTTTGATGGCAGGGCAGCCCGGTGCACAAAGTATGCCGCTTTCGTACCGTCCGAGGAAGGGCCCTACTCCAAGGAGTGTGATGCACGCAACCTAACCTTATACAGGCATAAGTGGTTGTTTTCAAGGCTTGAACCCGTGACTTAGCTACAAGTCACACGAAGACAACTTTACCAGTTGCTCCAAGACTCCCTTCATATATGTAATTCTGATGATCTATATATATGAATACGGTACTCGATGTGTGCGAAGATGAGAGGACAAGAAAATCAAAAGAGGATCACAAAAAAAATGCCAAGACTTGAATTTGGTTCAAGAAGAAAACTGAAATCTTGGAGCCATCTTCACTAAGTTGTCAGATATATTCTATTTTTAGTATGGATATATAGTCAATGTTAAAAGAACTGATCTTCCCCCGTTTCTCCCAAGTTGATCCACATATAGGGTTTTGATTTAGTCCACCTTTTGTTTTGCTATATATTGATCTATGTTTTAATAAACTCCACTACCATGGAGATTGTATTTAAAAGAAAGAGGGAGGAGGGCAATTATCAATTATGTTTAGAACTTTTATAAGATGTCAGATAGGAACACAACTTAACGCCAGGTAGTTCTTTTCTTAAATAATCTTTTTTGGGTTGTATTCTATTCTCCGTTTGGTACCCACAACTTCATGTTACATGTGATGACATACTTGATATTTGCTAATTTGATCATCATAACTTAATTCTCACCAAAGAATAAGAGAGTGATATATTTATTTCGACAGAGGAATTTCTCTACTTTAATATTTTTTTATTTCATAAAATCTCATATAGATACTGAGGAAAGAAATATTGAGAGATGGGGGTCAATTAACTGTTAAATTTGTTGATTGGTAATTCAAAATGTAGGTCTTTCACTTTCTTTTTCTTTTTTCCTTCGATATTTTCTTTTAAATTATCAAATTAATGGAGTGCAGCTCGTGAATAGGGAGTTAACAGAAGAAAGATGAGGGGATCATTGCTGGGATTTGAGCTAATATGGCATTGAACTTACTAGACAACAACTTTAGTCTCAGTTGTATAAATTTCGATTAGGATATATGGTAAACTAAGAGCCCGTTTGGGTGAGCTTAAAAGTGACTTATAAGCTTATAAGCCCATTAATATATGTTTGGTAACCCCAAAATTTTTGAACTTATAAGCCATAAGTTGCTTAAAAGCCACTTTTTGAAAAGTTAGGAAATCCTAACTTCTCAAAAAGTAGTTTTTAAGTCACTTTTTGACTTATAAGCCACTTAAAATAAGCAGCTTTTAAGCCCACCCAAACAGGCTCTAACTTTAAGTATATTTTTTAAGCATAAATGGGCATTCACAAGGCTAGAACTTTATTAGTTCAAGATGATATTGAACCATCTCATTATTTGAGTTACTAAATCAGATATTTGTATACATCTGTAGTAAATTTTTAACACATGAAGGGTTTGAGCAAAAATTATTGTATCAGTCAAAGTAGTCAAAGTCGTAATTGATTGTACATTCGCACTTGTAATCAAATAACTTAATTTTTTAACTTACAAATCCATTAAAAGTGCTTATACTTAAGTAATCCCTATTAAGTTAAGACATACGTGCAAATCATCTTCGGACGAAATTGAATAGTACTATTGCGTAATCATTGCTACGCAAGATTCATTTCAATAACAAAAATACGTCAAGTGTCTATTGTATAATATGATATTAGATTAGCTAATCAATGATTCGAGATTCTGTTGTTTTTCTTTTCGAAACAACTTTATTATAAAATAGATTTCCTAATTTTTTTTAATTTCATTCATAAATTTTTCATCTCAAAGCATAATTATAACGTCATTAACAAATAATTCATAAAGAGAGAATATATTCTTAAAGAAAAGGTCATAAATGGTGGGGATAGAATTTTCCTGAAAAGGAGAAGCAATTCATGAAAAAGGACTAAAGAGAGGCAATTGGTAAACAATAATTCCATAAAAAGAAAGGCTAGTTATATTCTCACAAGTCACAAGGTCTGCATGCTATTATTATTTATTACTATGTAATAAAATGATGAGAATATGTCCCATTTGACATTATGGAAATTGACTTTGGTTTTGTAGGGTTCATTAGCCTCTGTCATTGGTGGAATTCCAACTCATGTTCAATTGGTTTTGTCTACTCCTTGTCTTTTACAAGTATCATTGTCACTCATTGCCCCCATCTTCCACTCACCTCACACCTCCAACTTATAAAAAAGAAGAAAAATACATTGCTCTTTGTTCCTAATTATTTTGTATTATATTGTTTTCCATTAGAAAAAGGTTAGTTTTCATTCTTAGTCTACAATTATTCTTCGTGAAGGGAAAGAAATTTCAAAGTATAGCTAAATGATCATAGATAATCCATGATTTACTTTAATTCTAGAGTCAAATGAGTATCTATTAATACTCGACAATATGAACTATTTATGACAAATATTATTTTGCGGTATATATGTGAAGAGTGTTTTAAATCGTATAAAAGTGAAAATTTTGACAAGTATAAAGCGTATAAGAATATTGACTTACAAATATTCCTTCATTCACAAAGCAAGGAATATATTCACGGGTTTTCTAAATTGCTAGAGCCTTTTTTCTTCTTTTTCATCAAAGTTGTAAGTAATAATTCTTAGCTTAACATGATAATGAGTGGGCGAATTAAGCATCTTCAACTGAATTACTCTTTTGTTGTATTTATTGGCTATTATTGTGAAGATGATGATTTTCAAAATTTAGTCAAGGCCACTAGTGTTTTCTACTACATTTTAATACATACGCTTATAATGAAAAATCATTTTCTTTTGGTTCTTTCTTTTTACTACTTCTATGTACTGAGAAGTCGATGAATTAATTATAGCAGGAATATCTTACTCCTTAATTAGTTATTTCTTGTTTCCATTGATTTCTATATATTATCCATCTTCCTACTTTTATACATGGGACTAAACTTGCCTATACTAGTCAAAATACTAGAAATTAATTTTTTTGACGTCGAGTTCAAATTATCCTTTAGATACGTATTATAAATGTGTCGAGTTTCTCCCAATTTTGCACGTCCTTTTTGGTTGATGTTGTTTGAAAAAAAAATATGAAGTGATCAGGAGGAAAACAAAGACAAATGAACAATTCTTTTACTAATGAAACAAAACAGAACATACAATGTCTAAAGCGCTGAGTGTTGAAGTTTTTTAGAAGAATAGGCTCAACTTAAAAACACATAAAAAAATGTAATTAGCTACAAAAAGTCCAAATTCTTTTCATGGGACTTTAACTAAAGGAAGTTCCAGAAAGTTTTTTGGGGTTTAATTCAAATTAAATGAATATTTATGGAATTGTGAAATATGAAGCTTTAGAAAACTTTCTTAAAACTTTGAACTATATAAAATAAATTTTCCTGGAGGTTAATTAAAATTTTAGAATAATCATGAAACTTACGGGTCGTTTGTTTGAGATAGAGTTTACGCGGGTATTTGTAATGTATGTATTAGCAATGTGGGTATTAGCAATGCGGGTATTAATAATGCGGGTATTAATAATGTGGGTATTAGTAATTAATGTGAATATTAGCTATAGGAATTATTTCTTGAATCACTAATATATTACAAATTAATGTACAATGTTATAATTTAAAATATTTAGTTACTCCTTAAATATAATTTAAAATTATCTTTATTATTATGAGGGTTAATATTGTCATTTTAAATTTTAATACCTACATTGTTAATACACACATTATTAATTCCACCTTCTACCCTGCATAAAATAATACATAGATTTTCTCATTAAGTTATGCGGGTATTATATCTTAAAGTCTAACCAAACATTGTACTATTTTTATGCAAGTATTAAAATTCCACCCAAAGCAACCAAACATGGTAATAATTTAGTGTGGATTTTAGTACATGTATTAAGCCTTTATACACCCAACCGAACGACCCCTTAGGGGTCGTTTGGTTGTAGGAGTATTTTACGTGGGTATTAATTATTAATGCGGGTATTAGTAATGTAGGTATTAATAATGTGTGTATTAATAATGTAGGTATTGATAATGCGGGTATTAGTTATGTGGGGTTTAATAATGTGGGTATTAGTCATGCATATATTATAACGTAGGGATTATTTGTTGAATCACTGATATATTACAAATTAACAAACAATATTATTATTTAAAATATTTATTTACTCCTTAAATAAAATTTTAAAATATCTTTATTATTATGAGGGTTAATTTTATCATTTTAAATTTTAATACCTGCATTATTAATACCCACATTATTAATACCACCTTCTACCCCGCATAAAATAATACATAGATTCTCGCATTAATAATGCGGGTATTAATAATGCGGAATATACAAAAACACAACCAAACGTTGTACTAATTTTATGCGGGTATTAAAATTTCACAGAAAACCAACTGAACGCTGCGCAAAATTAGCGCGGTATTTTGTGCGGGTATTAACTTAGGGAGGGAGCAACCGAACGACCCCTTAGGAGTTTAGGGGTCGTTCGGTTACATAGTTAAGAGTTTAATACCCGCACAAACTCCGCGCTAATTTAGCATAACGTTCGGTTGGTTTTCCGTGAAATTTTAATACCCGCATAAAATTAGTGCAACGTTTGGTTGCGTTTTTGTATATTCCGCATTATTAATACCCGTATTATTAATGCGGGAATCTATATATTATTTTATGCAGGGTAGAAGGTGGTATTAATAATGTGGGTATTAATAATGCAGGTATTAAAATTTAAAATGACAAAATTAACCCTCATAATAATAAGGATATTTTAAAATTTTATTTGAGGAGTAAATAAATATTTTAAATAATAATATTGTTTGTTAATTTGTAATATATCAGTGATTCAACAAATAATTCATACGTTATAATATATGCATGACTAATACTCACATTATTAAACCCACATAACTAATACCCGCATTATCAATACCCACATTATTAATACACACATTATTAATACCTACATTACTAATACCCACATTAATAGTTAATACCCGCGTAAAATACTCCTGCAACCGAACAGACCCTTAGGGTCGTTCGGTTGGGGCTTCTTTTTACGCGGGTATTAACTATTAATGCGGGTATTAATAATGTGGGTATTAATAATGTGTGTATTAGTAATGTAGGTATTGATAATGCGGGTATTAGTTATGTGGGGTTTAATAATGTGGGTATTATATTATAACGTAGGGATTATTTATTGAATCAATGATATATTACAAATTAACAAAAAATATTATTAGTTAAAATATTTATTTACTCCTTAAATAAAATTAGAAATATCCTTATTATTATGAGGGTTAATTTTGTCATTTTAAATTTTAATACCTGCATTATTAATACCCACATTATTAATACCACCTTCTACCCCGCATAAAATAATACATAAATTTCCGCATTAATAATGCGGGTATTAATAATGCGGAATATACAAAAACACAACCAAACGTTGCACTAATTTTATGTGGGTATTAAAATTTCACAAAAACCAACCGAACGCTGCGCTAAATTAACGCTGAGTTTTATACGTGTATTAATATTTAGTACTGTAAACCGAACGACCCCTTAGTGTTTTATTTCTTTTAGAAGTCCATGCTTTCTTTTACATGAAATGCAATGTCTTTTCCCTCAAACTCAAAAAGGGATGTAGAAATTTAACCAGGAGCAAGAGAAAACATGAGTTTGGCGCTCCATTTATTAAGGACGTGTGTGTCTTAATGAACAATCAAGTAATAACTAGAAAATTTTACATAAATAATCGTTTCAGACTGTTTGTATATATTATTCACACGATATATAATATTATGCATAAAATATACATCAATTATACAAAACAATGACTGTTTTTGTTTATCTAATCTTATGCGGTATAATTTCCCTAATAACTAACTATTCCTTTTTTTTTTTTTCTTTCTAAAAGATAGCAAATGATAACTGGTGCTTGTTGAGCGGCCTAGTATCCATCAATTGTACTTGGGCAGACCTCATAGCCCACGGGTAATTCGAATAAATGATTTTTACACTCTATACCCATAAAATTTAAAATATTTACAAGTCATACCCATTATAAATTATACTACCCATAAAATTAAAAGTATTTACCTAATCTACCCATTTATTATTGTATACTTTTGTTATGCCTTATAGGTGTATACCTTTAAAGTATACTGCATAAATTATGGTATACAAGTCTGGAGGGACATTTATTACTGTATACCTTTTTATGCCTTATAGGTATTACCTTTATGGTATACTGTATAAACTATAGTATACAAATTTGGGTGGGTAGAGTGGGTAAATAATTTAGTGGGTAGGTCCCGTAATATTTGAAAATAGTAGGTAGTGGCTGTAATTATTTTAGGTTTTGTGGGTATTTTTATAAGTGTTCCTTCGAATAATTACATTGGACTCTCTAGAGTAGTTTTTGAAATTGGGCTTTCGTACATATTTATAGGCCTAAATCTGGTCTGGAGATTCTTTAAAAAGATTTTGCAATTGTAGGCACGTATTTTCAGTCCCCGTGATCAGAAAATGAGACCAATTCAGAAAAACTTGTGGAAAAATTGCTTTTTATATGGATCCACTAGGATCATCCAGGCTTGAACTAAAAGTCCAGGCGATCCATCAAAAAGTATATCTAAGTTCTAGCATCAAGGTTAAAGTTAAAAGCTTCTTTAAGGGGGTCAAATGTTAAACAAAGAGGCATTGAAATATATTCTTTTGGTTAAAAGGCAAGTTTTTCTTTAGCCGAGAGTCGATTGGAAATAACGTTTTTATCTTGGGGGTTAGGTGTGTGTACATCTCGCCTTCTATACATTTATGGGATATTATTAAGTATGTTGTTGGTGGTTAAAAAATAAGCTATTTGTGCAGCTATAAAGGGTTACGTTTTACGTTTTGAAGTTTAGCTTTTTAGATTAAATCTTCAGTAATTTTTTATGGAATTATTTTTTAGTTTAAAATTTCAGGACAAATAACTACTCGCTAAATCTAAATACTTGCACTAAAGAGTAGCTACTGCCGCATTTCACCCCAAGCCCACATGATTGGAGCCACTAAATAGTAAAA
This sequence comes from Petunia axillaris subsp. axillaris, assembly GCA_029990575.1. Taxonomy (NCBI): domain Eukaryota; kingdom Viridiplantae; phylum Streptophyta; class Magnoliopsida; order Solanales; family Solanaceae; genus Petunia; species Petunia axillaris. The sequence continues at coordinate 30,808,109 of JARKNS010000010.1, read as the reverse complement.
ATTTCGCGTAGGAGCCTGTTTGGCATACGTTTATTGATTTTTAGCCGTTAAAAGCAAATTCGCTGAGAAATAGCCACCTCCAGACAAGTTTCATTATTTTATTATGGGACTTTATATATAAAGCTTCAGTCCCATAACAAAATAATGGGACCTTTGAACATGTTAGTTCAAAGTCTCAGTATTTTGTTATGGAACTTTATATATAAAGCTTCAGTCCCATAACAAAATAATGGGACCTTTGAACATGTTAGTTCAAAGTCTCAGTATCTTGTTATGAGACTAGTCTGTGGTGCTTTCCAACGCTAATGGAGCGTAAGTGTGTGCGCGAATTTTTGGCTATTTTTCAATTAATTTTGAAATGGTGGATAAAACTCCTTGAATGCGTCCAAAAATGGCTATGCATCAAAATGTGGACTTTGTATGTAATCGATTGGTATAAATTTGGATTAATTACACTTGGTGTCATTGTAGGAAACTTAATTTTAAAACATATAGATATTTTACCTAAATTACCAATCATAACAATATTTTGAAAACATGCTGCGAAACATACCAAAGATATCAAAATGTTGCTCTGTTTACCCAACACCTTTTTCTCTTCCCACCCACTCCCATTCTTGTCGCCAGCGTCCTTTCCTCCCATTCCCCATCATTGCTTGCTTCGATACTGTCACTGTTGTGCCGGACCGCCGTTGCTGCCACACCAATCGTCGCAGAGTGCAGCATTGTTCCAGATCTGGCCATGTAAAGAAGACCGCGGAGCTTTACACACGACGATGCTTTTCCCGACGTTGCTATGTCATTTAACCTTTTTTTTTTTGTTTCTCTGGTGGATACATCAGATCTAAGACGATTATGGTATACTATTGGTGGTCTTTTATTGTAGAGGAATATATGACAGTTGTATACCAATCGTATGTTTGGTGTATGCCGTGTATAGACATACAATGGGTATATATATTTGGTCTGATTTTCAAAAGTGTTCTCTGATATATTTTTCCTAGCAGAGGGTCTATCAGAAACAGCTTCTCCAGCTTGATGGGCGTAAGGTCTGAGTACATTTCACCCTCTCTAGGCCCCACTTATGGAATAAATTGGTATGTTGTTGTTGTTGTATACAATGTGTATATATTTTACATACACTATATGTATATAGTCATTTCATGTTATACATGTACATACAATAGAAATAAACAGGGCGCACACAATATATACAAATGACATACAAAAATATTTTTAAAAAATCCGGCGTTCGACGACGACAAAATGGAAGTTGGGGGTGGGGAGGTAGCTGGGAGTGTAGAAGTGAGTTTTAGGGTTTCTCGTATCTTTTTATATATATTTACTATATTTTTTTTTAAAATTTTTGTTATATTTTGAAAATAATGTAAAATTGAGATTCTTGTATGAAATAAAACTTTTTTTTTTTTGTATAGCTATGTAAGAAGCACGATAAATTTGTAGTCGTATTATGGCCCAATTACTCTCCCTCCAAAAAAATAAGTCCACCAAAAACAAAGGATATTTTTAGCACTCAAATGGAAGAAAAAAGATGATACTAGAGAGATCATCGTAATGCAAGTCTTGCATGTAAAATTAGTAAATTGGAAGTAAGAAAGGTTTTCTTGTAGTGTTTTATGTCTTAGTTTCAAAAAAATATAATTATTATTCGACAATATAGCACGTCTAGATGTACTAGCCTTTTAAGGGAATAACACCTTCCTATATGAGAGTTGTTTTTTACTTCATGACATACTTATAGGGAGTATTGCTTGTGTATAGCTGAAAAATGAGAGAATAAAAGTTGTTTGTGTCCGTGATTGCCCTTAAGTGATATCGACAAAGTAAGATTATTATTATTTGAAATTGAAGTGTATATACATGTCGATAATTTACCATCTTACTCCGTAATAAGCACGTGAGTGGGGTATATTAAGTAAATGTGTCATCTTGGTAGGAAGAATTAAATTAAAATCTACAAAATTTTACATATAAACATCACATTGCTTATTGGATTTGATGTATCTTGGTCCTTAATATATACTGTACAACTTAGAGGTATAGTCCTTAATGTTTATAGAAAGTGGAGGCTTTTGGTCCTCAATTGTAAAACTAATAGATTTCAGAAAAATAAGAGTTAACTTTAACAGCCATACCACATACAACACAGATGACAAAAAAAGAAAAGCAAATACTTGGGATCATCGTTCCCAAATCATTTAAGGAGTTGAAAGACATCCGATGAGAAAAACATTGCCAAAACTAGAAAAATTTCAAACCTTAAAATGCAACCATCAATTCTAATAAGTCAACATAATCAGCACCAACTCCACCGAATTCCAAGTTTCCAACATATCTTAATTGTCAGTGAACCTAGTGGAGCTGCTCTCGTCCAATTAAAACTCTAGTAAAAAATTGGCACGCATATCCAAACGAGTTGGCACCAACAACATAGTGAAAAAAACTCATGGGTGTAGTGAAGGCTTATTAGTGTGTGCAAAAACTGATGAAGAAGGGTGAATAATGGAGTCAATTTTTTCAGTTCTGTATAAGAAGTTTTCTTCTAACTATGTCGCCCGAGCTTGACCGACACTTATGTTTGAATGATGTCTGATGAATTTATTGGTTTATAGATCTTTAGGAAATGTGCATTCTTGTTCGCATCAAACTTTTGGAATATGACAAATTGATAGATGGATAGAAAAAAGACTATTTCATGACCTACTGCAGTACCGCTCAAAAAATAATACCATTATTCATGCATTTGTGAATTCGAAAAGCTCATAGATAATGGACTAAAGGTATTGTTACCCTGTAGTCATGAGTTTGTGTTTTTGTTTGAAGAAAAAAATGTATACAAAGAACCCGTTCTGTACAGAGAAACTATAATGCATGGTTTTTGTGTTAGTGCAATATTTGATGAAGCCGTGGTTCCTTTACGTCGTCGGCTATAATAAAAATAAGAAAGAATATTAAATCCAGAGATCCCTCACTGGAGTGACTTGTTGAACCTAGTACTGGGTGTTAAAGTTAACAGTTGTATTTGTAAAGTCCGTTAGTTTTACTGTTGAGGACTAAAATCCTCCACTTTTTACAAACATTAAGGACTATATCTCTAAGGTGTTTACATTAAGGACCAAAATACAACAAACCCAATACATTAAGGACCATTTTGACCATTTTCTCGTGTAACTCACCTCACTTCACTTCACTATACATTACGGCGGCAAGTGTGGGCAAAAATGTAAAAGAACAGTGAATAGCGAAACCCTAATTTTATCAACCCATCACTATATAAAGTGTCACTTCGTTAAACCAAACAATTGTACTACCATAGCCGCATAGTCCATAGCAGCTCCGAGAGGTAACATCGTTTATTTTTGAGTAGCTACAATAACAATATTAGCTAAATTATTTCAATTCTGTTTAATTAATTTGCTAATCTTCTTTGTTTTATTGTTGTATATTTGTTGATTTATTTTAGTTACATTTCCTTATTAATTTGTCCCAAAAAGAGTGTCACTGGCCCACATTACACACAACTTTAATTGTACCTATTTTCATAATCTATGCAGTAGTGATTAGTAATACTGATTTAATAATATCTGGATTAATTTACATTAATCTAATCATATTTAGCCTTGATTTGTTCAGCCTTAATTAGATCTGATCCTTTTAGCATCGATATAATAAGCACGTCGGTCATTTTTTTTTAATCTGGTATATAATTGATACAGTCATGTTTGTGAAATTCAAGGTCCTTTATATCAAAAAATTAGGGTTTTTATTTGTTTTTTTGAAAGTTATATAAAGTGTGTAAAATTAGAGTATTTTTGTGCTAATTATGCTACAAAGTTTCTAGATTTTGCTTAGAGTCTTGGGTTTTATAAAATAAGATTTTGCTTTGAGTCGTGATGCTTTTGAAATTAGAGTAGTTTGGTGCTTATTTTGCTACAAAGTTATTAGATTTTACTTCGGCTTGTTGGTTTTAAAGAAATGATTTTGGTCGAGACTTGATGCTTTAAAACAAGTAGGCATGTTGTGTTTGCCCAAAATTCCTAGTGATGATAGAGATTTACTCCCTATTAAAGATTGGAACAAGTAATCAAGGCTGGAGTCTCAAAAGGGCTCTCTCTCGCCGAAACCCCTCTTATTTCTGGGGGTTTTTGGAATGAAATACAGTTGAGCCCTGAGATTTGGTATTTTAGTGATGCCATAGGCCTTTGGTTAGGGAGCTTTTCTATTCATCTACTAGAATTTTGTGGTAGATTCACATGTCTTGCTTGTCTACAGCATGCTGTCTTTCATATTTTTATTGTCCCTGTTTTAGAGCTCCTTGTTTTCCTCGCTTAGTTTGTAAAAAAATTCTGCTTTTCCTCAGCTTTTCATTTATGTAGAGCTAAAATTATGTTTCTTGTTAGCTCTTCTGAACAAGTTGCTGGGAGTTTCTGATTTTCCTTTTTGCTTTATGTTATAGAGTATGTGTTTTCTAAATGTTGAAATTTGGTTATAATTTTTTTATTGTTTAACTGGTATTCGTCTGTAAATTTGAATTAGAAAATTACTGCAAACTATTGTTTTCGTCTTCCGTCCTGTTCACAATGTCCTCTATCCTCCTTTATTATTGATGTCTCATGATCAATACATGTAATAGTCATTTATAAACCAAATTACTGTAAGGATGGCCTTCCATGTGGAGATATGACATTTACAAAATGGGTGTAAGTTCACATGGATATTCCAATTGTTTTTTTTATGAAGTGGATATTCTGATTGTATGTTGTTAAAGAACTAATCTTCCGTCTTGGAAGCATTTTCAAAATCTAAGTTAAAAGTGAGTACTCTTTAAGAGGTTTTCTCATTATGTTCTCATTTAAGCCTGAGGCCACTTAGATCTTTCTTTTTTCAGATATTACAGGTAAGAGAAGAATGTCGCATCGTAAGGTTGAGCACCCAAGACATGGTTCTCTTGGTTTCCTTCCAAGGAAAAGAGCTGCACGACACAGGGGGAAAGGTTTTATTTTATTCTCTACCCTTTCTAGCTCTATTTTGCATTCTTGCTGCTGAAATAATGATTGCTCGACTTAGAGGAGTAATATGACAGTCTGATGTTTTCCAAAAAAAATTGTCTCAAGATTATTGAGTTTTTTAATGTCATCTGATAACGGCATTGTCTTGTGGATCACTTTTTTCTTGAATTTTTGTTGACTCTTGGATTATGCCATGTTCTTGCCCTCTGGTTGTCGATTAATCTGTGTGGTTGGAAGCTTATTGCAGATGTACACATTTAGCTAAGACAGGAGTTCATCTGTACCATAGTGTTTTCCTAGTCTTTGTATGCATTTCGTTTGTATGAGCTTGCACTAGTTGTCAATAAATTTTAATTCTTATCAAACAACCTTTAAGTCAGAGATCGATGTAATGTTCTAATCTTCATAAATGCTGATCTTGTGCTATTTCCTTTTTGTTACGCAGTGAAGTCTTTCCCCAAAGATGATGCAAGAAAACCCTGCAGGTTGACAGCTTTCCTTGGCTATAAAGCGGGGATGACTCATATTGTCAGAGAAGTTGAAAAACCAGGGTCAAGTAAGTGCTTAGTCTTTATGTTTCAGCTGTAATAGTTGTATTAGGGTTTATGAAAATGAATGTGCAGTGATGGAATTAGTTTAAAACAGACTGTAGGTTTTCCACCATTCAAAGCTTAAGGTTTATTGAGAATGTCATGTTATAAAGAACTATGTTCAGAAGACTGGGTTATAAACAGTTTGCATCCAAGGAAGCTTTTCTTTCCAAGTCACTCATATGTAATTAGTATACACATAAATATTGTCATTCATGAGCGGTGTTTGTGCAGAGCTCCACAAGAAAGAGACCTGTGAAGCTGTTACCGTGATTGAAACGCCTCCTATGATTATTGTCGGGGTTGTTGGCTATGTGAAAACTCCGCGTGGCCTTCGCTGCCTGGGCACGGTGTGGGCTCAACATCTTAGTGAAGAGGTTAAAAGAAGATTCTACAAGAACTGGTGCACGTCCAAAAAGAAGGCATTCACAAAGTACTCAAAGAAGTATGAAACTGAAGATGGTAAGAAGGATATCAATGCACAATTGGAGAAGTTGAAGAAGTATTGTAGTGTCATTCGTGTTTTGGCCCATACTCAGGTACTGCCGACAGTGGCTCTCTCAGGAGGCTCTTTTTTCTCACCTTAATTCTCTTCTGAGGCCCTTGTGAACCACCCCCCCAATGTTTATTCTATACTTGGTTCTTTGCAGATCAGGAAAATGAAAGGCCTCAAGCAAAAGAAGGCACATCTGACGGAGATTCAGGTTAATGGTGGGGATGTTGCCCAGAAGGTTGATTATGCTTATGGCTTTTTTGAGAAGCAGGTTCCTGTTGATGCTGTTTTCCAGAAGGATGAGATGATTGATATTATTGGTGTGACTAAAGGTAAGGGTTATGAGGGTGTGGTTACTCGTTGGGGTGTAACCCGTCTTCCACGTAAGACTCATCGTGGGCTTAGAAAGGTAGCCTGTATTGGTGCTTGGCATCCTGCTAGGGTGTCATTCACTGTTGCCAGGGCTGGGCAGAATGGCTATCACCATCGTACTGAGATGAACAAGAAAGTATACAAGCTGGGAAAGGTTGGTCAGGAGTCTCATTCCGCCATAACTGAGTTTGACAGGTCTGTATTTTCAATGCGCATGGGTTCATTACTGGGGTATCAGTTTTCTTTATCTGAATTTCTTTTTGATTTTCATCAGGACTGAGAAAGATATCACACCTATGGGTGGATTCCCTCACTATGGTATTGTGAAAGATGACTATCTGATGATCAAGGGTGGCTGTGTTGGACCAAAGAAGCGTGTTGTGACACTGAGGCAATCATTATTGAACCAGACATCTAGGGTTGCATTGGAGGAGATCAAGCTTAAGTTCATTGATACATCCTCCAAGTTTGGCCATGGTCGCCACCAGACTACACAGGAGAAGGCCAAGTTCTATGGCCGTAAAGCTTAAGAACATGTCAAAACTATATTTAGGATGTTTTAATTTCTCCAGATATAAAGTACATTTATGAGATGTTGCTCGTTTTTACGTTCATCTAAACTCGTGAACTCATGCTGTGGCAATTTTGTTGGATTCAATTTAAAGCTGGTTTTTTGGATATCTACCTTCTTTTTTGTTTCCATATCGTGCTAGAATGCTGCCCAACATATTTTTCGCATTAAAGGTGGAAGGTGCAAAATACTCGAGAAGATATTCACTGTGACCAAGGTGTGTCTGTAATGTGAAAAAAGTGCGTCTTTCTTGCTGAAAGAACATGTCCTCCAATTGTCTCTCTAAAGGGTCGTTTGGTTAGCGGGATTGGATTTAGACCCTAAATTAAAGTTGGATATGGATGATTGAATTATTTTCTTCTAACAAGATTTTGTTTTCCTACATTTAATATGACGACATGGATTTTGTTATTAACACCCCCTTGCCAACTGTTGAAGATAGGCAATAGTACTTTTCTCCCAGTAATTGATTTCCATGCTGCTTTGTATTTAAGAGATCGAGGCTAATCTTTTTCTTCCTTCTAAGAATCTCTACATGCGAATGTGGCCTTACCCCTAAAAGAACATAATATTTGTACATAAAAAATGAGCTTAATTACTATTTCTAGTTCAATTGACAGCCCTAGTCGTTCTTTCAAAAGATAAGATTGAAAAAGAGAAGAAACTTTGCGGACCTGAGAGTGTGCTTTTATGACCTAAAAAGCTAACAAAAGGGAAACCTACAATGTAGCAAACAATATGGACTCTCTTCTTAGGACAAATTTATTCTTGGTTTCCTGTTCATTTTCTAATCCTTTTCTTAACCATTGTTATCGGTCTTTTTCTTGCCAAAAACCAGAGTATAGTGGAGCATGGGAGATAAGTTTATTTCGGTTGGAGAGACTTAAGTTGAAATAGAAAGAAAGGAGAAGAAAAACAATAAGAGAGGAAAAGTAGAGCGTGAATAATTTTCAACATTTGCCTTGTTTACCACCCATAAATGCGATGAACTGGGCGGATGCTTCCTAACTTTAAAAAAATGTCTCGGTTAGAATTCAGAGAATAAATAAATTTTTTATTCCATAATTTTAAAAAATCCTCGTGCAATGAATAAACAAATGGTCACTCCTCTCTCTGATCATTATGTTCACTCTATCATGTACAATTATATTTTTGAATGTAAGTTATATGTCCCAACAGTATAACAAGAATTTTATATCAATATAATTTAATCTTGTTATACTAGCATATTACTTATTTAATCTTTGTTATAGTAGTATATCACTTATTTATTCTAAGTTATCAATCAATACTTACGAGTTATAATATCTACTTTCTAATAAGTGACCTGACTCCGAACAAATCTTACACAATCTACGCATAAACTAAAATTATTTACATTATAATAAAGGATTTTTCTGTTCTTTTTAAAAGAAAATTATCAGACTTTACTCTTTAGGTCCTTCTCATGGGGAGGAGGTGAGGTAGGGTAGGTGAATTAAAAGCTAGAAAATAATCATATGGAAGTGGAGTTTTTGCAGAAAATTCAAGAATTTAAGCTACTGGTAGTGCTTCTGACAGAAAGTAGTGGGGTTTATGAGACAGATATTTGTAGGTAATTTGAGAAATAAATGAATGAAAAATGGTCTCCGTCACTTCCAGTTACAATTTTTTTTAAAGACTTAACACATAAAATACCCATCAACCTTTGAACGAAATCCTCATAATACATCTAATTTTCACGAGCAACATAAGACACACCAAAAGTTTTTCAAAGTGGCGTGTATTAGGCGCACCTTGAAAAACTTTTGGTGTCTTCATGGGTAAGAAGCTTGAATCATGACTCTTCTGGTTTAGCATTAGCTGTAAAATTTATCAAAAACTTCACCTGCTGCAGCCTTTTTTCTTTTTCTTTATTTGACATCTATTCCCTTACCCTGCCCAATTAGTGGGAGGTCATTTTTGTATGTTTTGCCAATATTGAACAATGAAACCTTATTTTGTTTTGCCTATCTACTAATTGAAACTCCATAGAAGATCTGACAATACAATATATTTTTGATAAAAATTTATAGGAGTAGTTTTACACTACTCTTTAATGAGCAAATCACTTCTTTTTTAGGTATTAGATAAGTTCCTTCCTATAAAAAATATAAAATTGCTAGTAGTTCTCAACCAATTTTTGATCGCGATAAAAGGTAAGGTGGCAAACTCTAAACACTGCGATTAGGGCAAACAAAATAAAGTTACCAATTGATAAGTGAAATAGAGATGAATTTAGTTAACAAGAAACCATCAATAATGGTATCTTGAAAATGAATGCTTTTGCAAGCATCAAAAGGGGTCACTCTTTGCTTTAGGTCCTGCAGACAGGAGGGCCAACACCTTTTTATTTCTTTAAGTTTGCTTCCCCAAATGTCCAAACAAAAGGTATAGTATTGATTAAGTTTGGCATCAAGAACATGAACAACAAAGAACACAAGAAAGAAAGATAAAATGATAGAAATAAAAAACAAATAGAATTAAACTTATGTGCATGACAGTGTATAATATAAATATTTTCAGTCAATGAATAATAATATTGATTTGGTAAATAGCCGGTTAAAATTCATTGATTATGAGCCTATTTGGATGAGCTTATAAACAACTTATTTTAAAAGTGACTTATAAGCCACTTAGTTAGGATGCTGACCCCGGCCCGGGCGGGCTTCTTGGGAAGCCCGTTCTCACTGCGCTCACAGCTCGGCTGGCCTGCTAGCAGTAGTGGGAATTCTCTCGTTCCCTGGTCAAAGACTTGGTTGGATGCGGGATCTACTCCACGAGAAGCGATACTGACGTAGATGTTATCATCACGACCCTCTTTTCGTACCGCTAGGGATGCTTAACGCCACTTCCCCAACTGGCGTTACCTGTGTTTTCGTATTTTCCTAACTTCTCAAAAAGTGGCTTTTAAGTCACTTATGACTTATAAGTCCAAAAATTTTTAAGTTACCAAACATATATTAATGAGCTTATGAGCTTAAAAGTCACGGACTCTATGTAAAAAGTTTTAGAGTGCCATAGTGACTATATAACTTAAAACCAAACAAATGTCTAGTAACTAAGATTATCATGTAGTTTTGTCTTTATATTTCTTTCCTACTAGGTATAAAACATTATCATATAGTATTGGATGTTACCCTATCTCAAGATTAAACCCCATTTCCTTTCAAATTTCTCTTTCAACAAATGGTTTCTCATCACATTCTTTGTTCCAAGTTGATAACATCACAGAGCTAGACTGAGACTCAGACCTCACCCCTTTTCACTCCCCTTCAAGGTAATATCTGAAATTGTCTTCTTCTTATCTCCATATTTTCAGCCACTAAATTATTATTTTTCTTTTGGTTGGGAAAATCCTGATACATTTGAGCAAAACTACAAGTTACAACCAAGTGTGGACAGAAAAACTGCTTGCTGATGAAGTAAGAATATACTGTGTGTCAATAAAGGGAAGGGTATTCATAGTTTCTCCTAAGCTACTTCTCTGGAGATCATCATTTGCATAATAAAGTAATAAAAACAAGAAAACATGATCATGATATCTTTACAGAAATTAAATAAACCTGTTGATATCTCTTGACTTTAAAGCTAAAACCAACTTTTGCTATCATGAAGTTTGTTTGATGAAATAAGCAATTCCTCTCTTTTAAGAATGTAGAACAGAATGCCATTATATGCTAGCATTAGCTAAACTTCTTTGCCTTATTTGGAAACACAGCGTACAATATTTAGGTAGATCCTTACGTATTCTGTCGTTCAAGCAGAGGCGGATCCAAGATTTAATCGTAATAAATTCAACATTTATGTTCTCATTATTGAGGGGGTTCAAAAGGTAATGCTCATTGAAATTTTAGTGATTTTGCACAGACGCACATATCTAAGCCCGTGTGAAAAATATTGTGGATTGAACGCGTTAACACTATATTCATCAGTCTCTGCATTCAAGTGCATTGGTATCAGCCTCTTTGCCTTTTCTTTTGTTTGACAGGCATTTATAGCTAGACCAACCATTCCATTCATATTAGTGCACTACTTATGAGCTGCTAGCACTCTTTGGTCAATTTTCTAGAGATTGATCAGTGAAACAAGTTGATATGAGTATGGATGAGTTTGGGTCAGAAAGATCAAAGCCATGGAATATCCAAACAAGTACAGAACCTAGTCCTTCCCAAACACAAGTAAACAGAGAAGTACAATGGAGGAACTTTGGGTCATCAATGGATGCAATTTCTTTTGGCTTTGTTGCTACAGCTATCCTTATATCCATGTTTCTAATCATGGCCATCTTTGAACATCTCTTCAAGCCTACCTCTTCCTCATTCTCTACGCCTCAAGATAGTAGACATAGTTCCTTGGAGTTGGGCTCGATTCAGAAGCGTGCAAGTTTGCAAACAGTAAGTTCCTCAACTCAATTTAAAGACTTTTATGCTGTTCTTTCTTTTTTAAAGAAAGGGATGTTTGAGAACCTTTACTATAATAATCATCTCGCGTTTACACAGGTACCAACACCATTTTCGACAGATTACACAGTGTTGATGCCAGGACAACAGTATCCTACCTTCATTGCCCAGCCAACTCCATTGCCTTGTCCAAGGGAAGGGGTTTATTGGCCTTCCCAGGAACATAGTTTTCCCTTTCCTTGATGATTCTAAACGACTAATTATCGTTATTATCATACACTAAAGTCCTTAAAGAAAAGATTTACGCAATCGTCAACAAATGTCACCCATTTCATAATCTAGCACTCTGTTAAACTACCCTCCGATCCTGACATGTAAATTAGTTATTGGACGAGAAGTGAAGTTCTGCATCATGAGTAAGAAGGAAAATTTGGGTGATATATATCACCAGACATTGTTTTTCTAGTTGAATATGACTGTGAGCGAGGACAAAGGAAAATAAGTCCTTAGAAAGGCGAACATCAGTTCTTTACATGATCGCCTCTTCTTTGTCTACTAACTGAGTTCCCCTTTTTAGCTGTCATTTCATGCATGTGAGATGTGAAGATTTTGCGGTGATGCTTATCAGTGGAACTCGTAAGGCTTAGTTTTAGTTTGTTCTTTTGGAGGAAGCTTATTTTGCAAGTCTTACCAATTTAGCTTATGCCTTGCACATTCTAAATCCACGATTTTGGCTAATGTATGGCTAGGATGGATATTAAAAGCCTTATACAGTTATACTACTATTCTTGTGAAAAGTACATCAAGAAACATTAACTTCTATAAATAACCTGACCAAACAGAAGTGGAAAATCAAAAGTTTGACTACTCAACGTTAGCAATTTGCTTAATGGTTCTTGGTAAAAATTACGAGTACCTGCGGCTTCAAATCCTTGCGAGCAAAACTCAGGTTCTCATCTACCCCACCAAGTATCTTGCTAGTGTTTACTTAACCAAATAACTGTGATTTTGAAACTGGCTATGCATCAAAGTCAGCGAAGACAAATAGATTCTGAGAGATTTTGGAAAAGAAGTGAAAATTATATTACAACCAATAATGTCATGATTTACACTAAGCATAGAACAAAAATGAAAACGAACATTACAGACATCTCAAAGTACAGAACTGTCGCTTCATTCCGCCTTTCTGGCATTTTACCAAATTTTGTACAACATGTGTTCAACATGTCAGCAACAAAGTATGCTGCAACCTCTCCCTGTAGAGTTTGATTTTCCAAGTACAAAAGAGAACCTCTTCTCTATTACTCTGGTATTTCCTCATCAGGTTGTATTACAGTTAGCAACGAATATTTGACCCTCACAGAAATCCTTCCTTTCTCAACCATAAGCCTTGCACCTGAAACAACCCAATAACCAGGATTTTCTTGTGGCCCTCGAGTCATCTCAGTGGTATCGACAAATTTCAAGAGCTTAGGGGCTTGTACAGGAACCGGAGGACCACCGGGATAAATGGCAGAATTTATGTTCACATCAGCTGGCTGTGGAAGTGCCTTCTGAACCGATGTAAAGTGCTGGCTAATGAGAGTTGATATCAATCCAGATTTGCGGGCCAACCCAGGGGAACCATCCCACTCAGGGTGCTTTACCATAGTAGCTCCCATGACAGTTGAGAAACGGAGTCTTAAAAAGAGGACCTTTTTAAACCCGTGGTCCCCTACTTCCAGTTGTGCTCCGGTAACAATGTTAAGATCTTCATAAGATTCAACAGGAGCAGTGCAGACATGAGAAAAGTTCTTCCACTGAACTTTTTCGTAGTATTTGCGATCATATGATTCTCGGCGATAATTGCCATTTGGATCATCTTCGAGTTGGAAGACTTTAGGAAGAGAAGAGAGATGCTGCAAATGAACAGCTAAGCGATTACACCTTTTACCTTCAAGGTACAAACGAAGCCCAGTCACAGGCCTCTTGCCAACATCAACCTGCAATGAATCATGAGTTATATGGACACGCTTAAAGAAGGTACAAAGCAGACTATACAACAAGATTATCCCTTCCTTTTTCTTCCTTTCCTGCTCTCAAGCATTCAGGTGGGGTGAGGTCACAAACTCTCATGGTTGAATTTGTAAAAGGAGATTGTGTGAACACTACCTTGGTGCACACCAAATGAAACCTAGGTCCTGTAAGTCTATTAAAGCAGAGTATTTTACTTTTACAAAAATGTACTGATATCCCCCAAAATATTTTTCAAATTTGATCTTTTTAACCATTTAGTTCTGCATAATGAATATTCAACTTCCTTTTAATTTGCAGAACCAAGGGTAACCTAACTTATAGCAAAACGAAAAGTTTTAAACCATTAAATTTGACAATGATGTCATACATTCAAATGGAACATAATGGATATTCAAGATACGTACATATAGACAATTCCAACTATGTAATATGCTCAAAAGGAAAGAAGAAAACAAGTTTTTTAAGATCTAGCCACCATTAAATATAAACATTGTCTAAGCAGACTTCTTTTGATTTGGATAGATCAATTTTGTCTAGGAAAAATTCAATTTTTCACTTCACTCGATGTTTTTCAAGTTGATACAAAAATAAATTTTTTTTTTTTTTTGGATAAAGATATAATAATAAATTCTAATAAGGATATTCAAATTTAGGGTGAAATCATCAAAGAAGCACTGATATTCTTAACTATATCTAATGAAATAATTATCCTAAAGGAGTTTTTCCTCAAATCTAAGAAAAATAGAAAATATGTCTGATCAGAGATACTGTTTCACTGAAGGAGGAAAGTTCTTTTAGTGACTGAATTATCAAAAATTTTGTGCAAAATTGAGGCGTTAAAATTAGGAGAGCTCACCGGACTGGTGTTCACATAAAGCCTTGGACCCAGTAAACTAAACTGCAAAGATGCAAAACTTGAATGCCTTCTTTGTGGACCAAGTGCAAGATCACCGAAGATTGGTGCCCACTGCCTTGGCAGTTGAAATTCTAAAAACTGGTGAAGCTCTTCAATTGGTGGTTTATCTGCATAAAGATTAAACATTTAAGTATATTTTTCCCACTTCCCCTGTAATTACATAATAAACATCCAAATGCAGTTAATACATCATCAGATTCCTTATGAGCAGTCTGTAAAATTTTTGGAGATAAATTGTGAAAAATAAAATGTGTTTAGATAACTGCTTCTCTTTTAAGATTTATAGGTGCTTTGTGAACGGAAGAAGAATTTTTCTTTGAAATCACCCTAAAACTACTTCATTGAAAACAGTTCAAAAATCTTGAAAAGACTAAAGAAGCTTTTGGACACCGTTTGAGTTGAAATTGAAAAAGTATTAAGTTGAAGTTGAGAAGAGGTATGCAGAAGTAGAAGTTGTGTGCATGTAACTTACACCGTAAGTACAGATAGAGGCGGGAAAATAACTACTATGGTCTAACTTACAGCGTAAATACAGATTTATAGCATGACTTAAGAATCCACTTCCTGAAATGCCATTCAACAGTGAAGTTATAGGAATGAAGGACATTGAGATCACATCAGGCTCTTGCTGCACACTTTGTAACCACTGATTATGCACCAGACCTCTGTTATCACTTCCACCCCTCCTCTTGCATATACTAACAGTATCCTGCCATTTGAGTAGCCAATGGACAAATTGAAGAAGCTTGTTTCATAACTCTAAAGTGAGAAAATATGAAAGAGATGACAGGAATCCTATACCACATACCTCCTTATGTGTATATGAACCTGATGTATTGGGTTCAGCGAACCTGAGTCGGTGCTCCCTGATTTCAAACTGAGGCAACATTATCAAATTAGAGATTTGCACAATAGATACATGATAATTGTAACTCTGAAAATATTTCCAGTAGTCTAATGCATATGATAAAACTCCAATTAAGAACCCGAACATGGGTTTCAACTAACATCCAATGGTCTGACAAATGCACCGAATCCATCTGCAGATATTAATTGACTCTATCCATGCAGCCGTAAAAGAGCTTACTAAGCCTTTTTTTTTTTGATAAAGTAAATAATTTTATTAAGCTTACTAAGCCTTTCTTATCTAGCCAATATTGACAGTTTCAAAAAACAATGCAAGAAGATAGAAAGACTTTCTAAACAGAAAAGGTTAGCAGCATGACAAATGAAGCAACAAGAATAAGATGAAAATCTCTAAAACAACTGAACGTCAAGTTCACTTTAAGTTGTTTGGATGGAAAACATTTTGAGTCATCAAGGAAAAACAGAAACAGAACATAAACTTCAGGTTATCTTGTTTCTGAATCCGAAAGGTTTGAGAATCAATCAATCAATCATTTGTTTCCTTTACAATCATATGTTGACTGAATAAATGTTTATGACCGAAAATATTCATCTTTTCCTAGGTTTAAACCGTATTCCTGAACATGCGAGTTCATTTCAAATTGCAACTCCAAAGGAGCACCTGTCGTGAGATCCTCCATGTGATAAACAATATGCTCAAAGGTAATTTATGGCCATCCATGTTTCTACCTATAAATAGCATGTCAAACTGGAGAATCTGAGTTGGAACTTTAAATACAAGTAGAAGTCGTTAGATAGAAGGGACAACCTAAGTGTTGTTTAGATGGCCAGAGATCTAGATTTTTAAGACATAACCTAAGCCTCTAGAGTTTTTCTGATAGTGTTGCCAAGCAGCCAAAGTAAGAGAAGTGTGACCATCTTGATTTTAAAAAAAAAAGTTTGATCAGTATACGTTCTCCAAAGCTCCATATAAGAATTCATTTCACATGTTTGTGAGTGTTTGTTGTGGTTATGAAAGTTAGAGGGCTGGTGAGATCTTTAACCTTCTCATGCTGATGTGCCTCAGATTCCATTCTGCCTTGTTCATTTGCATCTGAAAACCTCTTATCTGCCATTGACTTCAATCGCTTCTGCACGTCTGCTGGCAGAAGCGATGAGGAGTGCTGCTGTTTCATATATATTACATCCTTTCCCCCCATCTTAATACCAACAACAACATGAGTACCAAATTTTTCAATAAACCTGAAAAAATGAAGATAATTTCACGACTAGAGTGATGAAGTTCAAATGGACTTTGCTTGTACTTGACCAAATTATAACGTGCACAAAGGTAGATACAAGATAGTGGAAGAACAAGCAGTTGCACCAAAGCCTTCTTTACCAAAGCCTTCTTTCTCCAATTTGTAACTTAGAGATTTTCATCAAACCAGAGTACCTCAAGATAAATAAAAGAATAAGCAAAGAACTCAAAGATGCTGAGGCACAGTTCTATTTGAGGTGCCGTTAACTGTTCCTTTGCCTTTTCTGCTTAGAACTAAAAAGGAAACAAAGTGGGCTCCCGGGCTTTAGTCTAGTGGTAAGAGAGCAACTTATAATATGTTGGTTAGGCGCACGTCACATATTAGAACTCAGCCGACAAGGCCTTGTATAGAGGGGCGGGCCCATTATCCACAGAACTTTGAACCATGCATCACAGACCCTCGAGGATTTTTCAGTTATAGAGAAAGAAAATGGAAAAAGAGTGTTCAGAAGTTGATTTATTTACAGTAAAAGAAGAGAAGTAATAGCGAGAGCCAGATGGAATATGGGTCAGAATGAGCTTGTTTTTCAATTGGAGCTTAAGATGTTCCCACTTAGGACGAACCTCCTTCTGACCAAAATTCAACAAATGAAGACCATCTTGAAATAACATACAATAAAAAAATGTCAATGTTTAAGAGTTCAAATATGTGGTAATTAGTACCTTGCTAATGCTTCAGGATCCCATGCTGATGGAACTTCCTTCTTTACATAATCACACAACACCATTTGAGATTTTTCCAGAGCAACTGAGTATAATGTGATGAACACACCATCAAATGCTAGGGTTTTGGTGTACGCTGCATCCTTCTGCCAAGAACCAGAAAACTCGAACATAGTATTGAAGAGCCCTGAAGGAATTTTACCAGTCAATGATACTTCCTGATTGAACTGCTCTGACATCTGCAGGTAAAAAATAAACTCGTAGATTGAGCTCAAAAGTAGCACGGAATATTTTGCAGAATAAAAAATGCTATTCCGATCAGCTTTTGAATATTCAACACAGGAAGCAGTAAAGAAAATTGAATTATATTCCTATTTATGTTTTCCTCCAACAGTTCGGGGTGATTGAGGAACAAAAGACAATAACTTGGTGATAGCATCATTGGTCCTACTGTCAGCGGCAGACCTAGCCCCTTTTAAGGGGCCCTACTGTGACTATGTCCCGAAATATACTAAATATATGTGAGTATATACCGTCAAAACCTATATACTTCTATATTTTACTCAGCATATATCTATGTCGAAGAAAGTGGAACCACCGCCATGCTCAAGTCATGGGTTCGCCTCAGCCTACTGTAAGCATTTATACATTAATATATTCCTAAATCCTTAACATAGGAAACAACTGGCAGCATAACATTTAAAAAGAACACATCCACCCGCTACGACAAGCATATAAGATTCTAACCACTTCATAGCAAAGTAAAACTAATTCACTTTAGCAACTTACAGGAATAGTAACATAAGATTCAATTCAATGACCGAATGCAAGTAGAATCAACGATACCTGCTGGAACGAAAGAACATCAGAGTGAAACCGAGTAAGTTCTCCTTTATCACATTTGATAGATTTCGACACATTAGGTATGGAAATACCACCAGGAAGCACAACCTCGCGGCCCTCATCATCAACAATCTCAATTAAACGCCTAGTATCGGGATAACCTTTACAATACTTAAGTCTCAAGTCTAAGGACACATCATATCCACATCCTATCGACTGAATCGCTACTTTGGCTGCTTCAGCAGCCGGTAACTTCAACGCCATTCGTCACAAAATCATCATCCTAAATGACTTACAGTTACAGAAATGTTGAACATTACAACACATTCAACTTATATATATGAAAATCATTAAAATGCCAGCTGTAAATGTATACTAATTATAAAAAGTTTCGGAAATTTTAGAGTATCAAAGTTGAAATTCGGGAAATTATATTCCCTATATAATAAGTTCAATTAACGAGCTGCGAATTGAATCAAATGAACTTGATAAATTCAACAACAAAACCCTAGAATCACGCTGTACACGTGCATTAGCTTAGTAATGTTTGAGTATAGTACGGACTCGAAACCCTAGCTATAAGTGTATTGAAATATGGAGTTTAAGATCCGAAGATTTTGTATTGACTCAGAATGAAGCTCAGATCTAGAGAAGAAATTTGGAATTCACGAATTGATTGAATTAATTTGTTTGTATGTTTAACAGTGACAGGAGTGGGAGTGTGGACGTCAACGAGGAAATACTTAAGTTGACTGCTATTTTATGGTCTACGGGACCGCCAGTTACTGAAAGCTACGTGAGTTGAATTGGTTATGTTCCAAACTCCAAACTATAATTTCCAAATCAACATTTGCACAAAAAGTTTCCAATACCAATATATTTCCTACTTACGGTTTGTCCAGTTGGTGGGGTAAGGTTTACGATATCTCACTCCTCTTAGAATTTACTAGTAGGATAACACCAAATATATTGTTGTAGTTGTTAGATTTTATCAAACGAGATTTTATGGTGAAACTTGCTTAGGAAATCCATGTAAAAATCAAAGAATAAATATTGGGGGTTATATAATGACGAGTACATGATCCAACTATTAAGTGAAATTATACATTAAAGTTCAACAAAATTGAGAGGTTCGAATGGGTAAGTTCGAACAAGTTCCAAGAATCTATATCTATATATCTACTAATTGCGATATATGGGAGAGTAATGTAACACCTCTCGCTAAAATTAATTGATAGTGTATATTAGATGAATAGATAACCTAATTAATTTAACATGATAAATCTAGGTAGAGAGTTAAAAGACAAGAATAAACATGATGATGTCAAACTTCTACTACTAATTACTATTAAGAAACGGGGAACTTTAGTCACCTTGATATATAGTTAACTTTTAAATTGACGAGTTGATTTATTTTATTATCTCCTTAATTAGTAATTAGTTTGTCATTTTGTTGTTCTTAATATTCCAATTATTTTATCGATTTATGGTTGTAGCTATATATTTTACTCGTTTTTGGCTTATTTTCCTATTTAATGGTCTTGTGTTATACTCACCTCATAAATTAGTTTTTGGGATAGAGAATGTTCATTTTCTTGACACGATATCATAAGCACTTTAGAAGATATTTGAATTGATTTTTCAAAATCAACTTAAAAGCTAAAAGTCAAAAGCTAAATATTGGTTTCTCCCAACTTTTGGCTTTTAGCTTTTTTTTTCGATATCTTTTTAGCTTAATTGCTTAAACATTAGTGCTTAAAATCGGTCTTTTTTTACCCAAACACCTCAAACGTACTTAAAAGCTATTTTGCCTAAGAAAACACTTAAAATAAGCCTATCCAAACACCCTTAGATTGACACTCCAGATGTCCAGTTTTGAGCATTAGAATTGTTGAGTCCTACATCAGTGGAGATGTAGATTATATGCGCCTATAAATATATGATCTTTGCTAATCTCCCCCAATGAGCTAGTTTTTTTAGTAGATTTAATACATGGTTCATTATTGTAGTTCAGCTTTTAACTTTGGATTTTACAATTAATTTCTTAAAAAACTTTTAAATGGACAATTATTTAGTACTCAGAATCTAGTTGTGGAATTGACATTTTTGATTTCGTTGAGTAATGACATATTCAAAATTTTCTAATCCATTCAATTAATAAAACAAAGTTTCAATTATGTAACTCGGTTGTGGATTTTGCATGAGATTCTAACATAAAATTTAAAGGATATCACAATAAATAGAAAATTATAGGGCAATTTACATAACTAAACAAACTAACATTTTTTAACACAAAACTGTCAATATTATCCTGTTTTCAAAACATAGCAACATTTTTTCAATATATTACAAATACATATAAAGGGTAAGAAAATCATAGATTCCCCTCCTACCACTCCTAGCCGCCGATTTATAGCTCCCACCTTAAGTCAGCCACCTTCGCTCGCCGGTTGCCAAAAAATCTTTTCAATGGTTTTTTTTTTTTTTTTTTTTTTTGTAATTTTTTGTATATGTTGGTGTATTTTAATTGTATGCAAAATGATACAATGTGCATACAATAAAAATACAGTAGGTATACACAAAATACTGTTGTGGTGTGTTGTTTGTATATTCTTTGTATAGTTAGTGTATGTACAGTGTGTACATGTACATACATAGGTCATACACAACATAAACAATAAATAAACAAACATACATTTATAAGTGTTGTATGTAACGTATATACTCAGTGTATGTCTCGTGATATACACTAGACATACATGGGGTATACTCATGACATACACTTTTTTTTACCTCCAACCACCATCAACAACCATCATATACTACCGAGGGACCAAGAAAAGAAAGAGAAAAAAAAAACAGATTTGAACAACAGCGTATGGTAGAACTGATTGGAAAGACCGACGGCTGACAATGAGAACCGCCAGAGCTCCATCGTTAACCAGCACCAGTGCCAAAAGTAGATAGGAGCAGCGAAAACAGTCGTCTGCGTGATGGGGTATGAGAGAGGGGTTGCTGGCGATGGGGAAGGGAAGAGGGAGGTCCGGAGACGGGGAAGAGGGAGGTCCGGAGACGGGAAAGGGTAGAGGGTCAGGCGATGGGTTAATGATGAAGAGCGGAGAGGGGTGAGAAGAGAGAAAAGAGAGGAGAGAAAAGGGATTAAGGTTTTTTGCTATGTTTCGTAGCATTGTTCTAAAATGTTGCTACGTTTAGTAAAGTGGTAAAATTCTATTATATTTTTTTAAAATGATCCTACAATGTCAAAGGGTGCAATTTTTTCAAAATTTCACGAGGATTCATACTCATCTAACACTATTCTGAAATTTAGGCAGGGCAGCCACATTTTGAGTAAAATTTAGTATCGTAGCATGTTTTCATTTCGCTAAATGAAAACTGATCAGCAGTGCAAATTTTTTTTTAAACTAGTCAGATTCAAAAAAAATCCCATATTTATACTAAATTTTGTGAATAAAATCTCAAAATCTCAGTATTTTATACTGGGATCACTTAACTATGAATCTCAGCATAAAATACTGAAATTTTGAAATTGTTAGTTCAAAGTCCCAGTATAAAATAGTGAGACTTTAATTATAAAACTCCAATTTTTTTTCTGAAACTTTGAAGAAAATTCCAAATTTTTTTGCTGGTGTTTAGTTCAAAGTCTTAGATGTTTGGGTGTTGTTTAACGCCAAGAGGCGGTAAGTGTGCGGGGGAGGAGGATAATTGGCTATTTATCAATAAATTGTGAAATGGTGGATGAAACTGTGGAATTTACAAAACTATTGACACTTTAGGCAATTGGTTGTCTTATTGACCTCGCTTAAAGTAGTTTTACAAGAATGACCTCATTAATTTGACAAGTGCACCAATGGAGGCAATACAAACCTTTTATCTCTGTCAACATTATCCCCAGATAACTTAAAGTGCTGCCTGAGTGCCTCCTTGCAGGCAACACTTGTCATTTATACTTGTAAATTTATAACGTGAAGTGTTGCCTACTGATGCCATTTTGCTAAACTATTTTTAAGTGTGGGCAAAAGAACCATAACCAAGGATAAAGGGGTACATGTAGTGAAACTCTTTGAATGAAACTCACCAGGGTGTCCAAAAATGACTACGCATCAATTTTTCACACATTTTGAAGTTCCAGTCAATGAATAGCCAGTGATAGTAAAAATTTAAAATAATAGCCACAATCGATAAAAATTCAGGAACATTTCATGGAGATTTAAACAAAAGTCCATGAAATAATATTGAAGTTGTGAACTGAACTTCTAAGATTTTTTTTCGAAGTTTGAGCATCTATGCCTATTCTTCTAAGACTATAAATGTCGGTTGTTAGTGATCTTTGCTTTAAAACGTGGCTATTCGTCAAAAGAGTTTGTACTAATCCAACTTGGACTACGACGCTAGATAACAAAACAAAATTTGCAACTTTAAATTCCAGTTCCCTCTATGTTTCAACAAACATACGGTGAAATTTTAATTATTTAGCTTTGAGATCCAAGTAATGTCCTACATGATTTTGGAGTTTCAACATAACTAGGTTATTTCAACCATTACCTCTATATGAATGTTTATCAGTGCTGCTTCGAGTTATTCGTCCAGAATAGTGAGGATTACTTTAAGAATAATTTGTAGAAAAAGGGTTACTATGAGCGGTCTTATCTAATAAGAATACCAGATATATTGTAATCTCGGGATAAAAAGTGGGTTATTTTATCTCATGTTTAGTTGAAATATTGATTCCGATAAAATAAATCCTGAGATTATATTGGTTGAGGTTGAAGCTACCAGAGAATTCGCTGTGATCACTTTCATGCATATTG
This sequence comes from Petunia axillaris subsp. axillaris, assembly GCA_029990575.1. NCBI lineage: Eukaryota > Viridiplantae > Streptophyta > Magnoliopsida > Solanales > Solanaceae > Petunia > Petunia axillaris. Next base: position 30,785,198 of record JARKNS010000010.1, on the reverse strand, counting down.
AACTTGCTTCAAGAAAACAACTTACGCATGGACTAAAATAACAGCAAGTCATTCAAAGGTTGTTTCTTTTTTAATTTTGTCAATATCAGAAGAATGCCTGATTTCATGCATATTTTCTTTATTCATACCTTTGGTATTATAAATATATAGCTATAAGATTGTTATTCCTGCAACCCCTCACGATGCCCAAGGTCCACGGGTTAATTTCTCCCAGGATGGAACGGGATAACAGTTCTACCGTAGCGGCACTTCAAACGGTTAGAACACGGCGAACACAAAGAACGGAGCAAATCACACGACTCACTTAATATGCAGAAAGGGAGGGGATGCGGTGAGATATGCTTTCTGTCAGTGATTTTCTCTGCCCGAGTGTTTCTATCTTCTGCCCGAGATTGTGTATCCTCTGTCCGAGGTTACTTCTCTTATCTGTCCGAGTTTGAGTCTCTGTGGAGTTTCTATCTCAGAGCTTTAGTCTATGTTATCTGTCGTCTGTCTGTCGTGATCAAGGACTGACAAATGATCAGTTTATATAGACATCCAAGGGCAGGTGAAGAGACACACTTGGTGATTAATGAGAAAACGTGGGAGAGTTTAATTGTCCACTAATGACTGACTTCAATGTGAAGCAATTAATCTGCCACTACTGACTGACTTTAATGTGGAGGAATTAATCTACCACTTCATGACTGACTTTAATGTAAAACGTGGAGGGAAACGTGGAGGAACTAATCTGCTGATGTTGCTTCAGCTGCCCGGGTACTGAACCACTTAAGCTGCCCGTTGCTGACTCACTTCAGCTGCCCGTTACACAAACGGATAAAATATTAATTAATTAATATTTTAGTTTTGTTGGTCCAAAAATTTAAGTCAATCAATCATATCAGTTGACCAAATCCGAATCCAAATCCGAATCCGAAGCCGACATGAATGGGGAATGGCTGAATGGACATATGCATGACAGACTTGTGTGATTTGCAAGAAAGAATTAGTCGCATCTGGATAAGTAGGTTTCCCTTTGAACTTTCCGTAGTGAACATACATCGGATATACTCGATCAATCGGTAGATTTGATATCTTTGAACCGTCGAACTTTGGTGTATACCTAGACAACGTAAGTCACACAACTAACCCTTAACCGTCTTTGGTTCTCACTGTTGTGTTCGTTTCAGCCATGAACACTGCCTGGTTTCATAAGTGCTTAAAGAATTGGCCAACATAATTCTCCTTGAAGCGGCTTCCACTTCACACTTACATAGGTGATTTCTAGACATGTAATCCTATAGATATACACTGTTTGATAACAACAATATCAAACTTAGATAATCATTAAAAAATGCCTCTAGCATTTTATCCTTGGTACTTGAACATTGTCTCATCACGAGAATGGACCAATCATTTAATTGACAATGTTGGACCGTCATACACAACTTTGTATTCCTTGAACCTAGTTCTTGGGATCTCCAGTCTCCTAGGTAGAGTTGCCGCCGTGATGACTTGTCCTTGGCCATAGTCTCATTCCCTTCGATGAACATTCAACCGCCTCTCTAGTTAGGCCTTTTGTAAGTGGATCCACCACATTATCCCTTGATTTCACGTAATCAATGGTGATAATTCCTCTAGAGAGTAGGTCCCTAACGGTTTTATGCCTTCGTTGTATGTGACGATTCTTACCGTTATACATGACATTCCTCGCTCTTCCTATAGCCGATTGACTATCACAATGTATACAAGTTGGTGTCAATGGCTTAGGCCAAAACGGAATGTCTTCCAAAAAGTTCCGAAGCCATTCAGCTTCTTCACCGGCTTTATCTAAGGCTATGAATTCAGCTTCCATAGTAGAGCGGGCAATACATGTTTCCTTGGACGATTTCCAAGACACCGCTCCTCCACCAAGTGCGAAAATATATCCACTTGTGGACTTAGAATCAGTTGTGCCGGTGATCCAATTAGCATCACAATATCCTTCAATGACTGCAGGATACTTGTTATAATGCAATGCAAAGTCTCGAGTGTATTTTAAATACCCCAAAACACGTTTCATTGCCATCCAATGGGTCTGATTGGGATTACTCGTGTATCGACTTAGTTTACTTATAGCACAAGCTATATCTGGTCGAGTACAATTCATGACGTACATCAAACTTCCCAAAACACGTGCATAATCTCGTTGCGACGTGCTTTGACCTTTGTTCTTCTTTAGAGCAAGGTTTACATCAATAGGAGTCTTTGAAATTTTAAAATCCAAATATTTAAATTTTTCAAGAACACTATTGATGTAGTGAGTTTGAGACAACGCCAGACCTTGAGAAGTTCTATGGATCTTAACACCCAGAATTAAGTCCGCAACTCCTAAGTATTTCATATCAAATTTGCTAGTCAACATGTGTTTCATAGCATTTATATTGACAATGTCATTGCTCATGATCAACATGTCGTCCACATATAAGCAAACAATGACTACAAATTTAGGAGTGTTCTTAATGTAGACACATTTGTCACACTCATTAATTTTAAAGCCATTTGACAACATTGTATGATCAAATTTCGCATGCCATTGTTTAGGTGCTTGTTTTAGTCCATAGAGCGACTTAACAAGTTTACACACCATCTTTTCTTTACCTGGAACCACTAAACCTTCAGGTTGTTCCATGTAAATTTCTTCCTCCAAATCCCCGTTTAAGAACGCTGTCTTAACGTCCATTTGATGGATTTCCAGACCATACACGGCGGCTAACGCTATTAACATACGAATGGATGTAATTCTGGTTACCGGCGAGTATGTGTCAAAGTAGTCAAGACCTTCTTGTTGTCTATATCCTTTAACAACAAGCCTTGCCTTGTACTTGTCAATAGTACCATCAGCTTTCATTTTCCTTTTGAAAATCCACTTAGAACCTAATGGTTTGTTTCTAGGAGGAAGATCAACCAACTCCCAAGTATGGTTGCTCAAAATAGATTCTATTTCACTATTGACTGCCTCTTTCCAAAATGGAGAGTCTGAAGAAGACATTGCTTCTTTAAACGTCCGAGGCTCATTTTCCAACAGAAAGGTGACAAAGTCATCTCCAAATGAAGTAGAAGTTCTTTGACGCTTGCTCCGTCTTGGTTCTTCCTCATTTGGTGAATTTTCTTTGGTTCTTCCCCGAGGTCGTTTGGATCTTTCACCAACTGACTCACATTCCTTCTTATACGGATATATCGTTTCAAAGAATTCAGCACTATCTGATTCCATCACCGTATTAACATGAATGTCGGGATTTTCTGATTTATGAACCAGAAACCGATATGCTTTACTGTTTATAGCATACCCAATGAAAACACAATCAACTGTTTTCGGTGCAATCTTAACTCTTTTGGGTTTTGGGACTTGCACTTTTGCCAAACACCCCCACACTTTGAAGTAATTCAAGTTGGGCTTCCTTCCTTTCCACTTTTCATATGGAATGGAAAGTGTTTTGCTATGGGGAACTCGATTGAGTATTTGATTAGCCGTGAATAAGGCTTCCCCCCACAAGTTCTGGGGTAGACCCGAACTTATCAACAAGGCATTCATCATCTCCTTTAAGGTTCGATTTTTCCTTTCCGCAATCCCATTAGATTGAGGCGTGTAGGGGGCAGTTGTTTGATGAATAATGCCATATTCCAAACACACTTGTTCAAAAGGAGATTCGTATTCTCCACCCCTATCACTTCTTATCATTTTGATCTTTTTGGTAAGTTGCGTTTCAACTTCATTTTTGTATTGCTTGAATGCGTCAATTGCCTCATCTTTACTACTAAGTAAATAAACATAGTAACGAGTGCTATCGTCAATAAAAGTTATGAAATACTTCTTTCCACCGCGAGATGGTATTGACTTCATGTCACAAATGTCCGTATGAATTAAGTCTAATGGTTCTGAATCCCTTTCAATTGACTTGTAAGGGTGTTTCGTATATTTAGACTCAACACATATTTGACATTTTGACTTAGCGCAATCAAATTTAGGCAATACTTCCAAATTGATCATTTTTCGCAAGGTTTTATAATTGACATGTCCCAAATGAGAATGCCATAAATTATTTGACTCAAGTAAATAACACGAAGCTGCAGTTTTATTCATATTGTCAATGACCATTACATTGAGTTTGAAAAGACCCTCAGTCAAGTAACCTTTTCCTACATACAGCTCATTCTTAGTTATTACAACCTTGTCAGAGACAAACACACACTTAAACCCATTTTTAACGAGAAGTGCAGTTGACACCAAGTTCTTCCTTATTTCAGGAACGTGAAGAACATTGTTCAGAGTCACAACCTTGCCAGACGTCATCTTGAGGAATACCTTTCCATATCCCTCAATTTTCGCCATTGCAGAATTGCCCATGGAGAGCGCCTCATCAGGTCCAGCGGGAGCATATGAAGCAAAGGCTTCCTTCACAGCACAAACATGGCGGGTGGCTCCTGAATCAATCCACCATTCTTTAGGATTTCCAACTAAGTTGCATTCAGAAATCATAGCGCACAGATCAATGTCTTGCACTCCTTGAGACAATTTATAGTCTTCAACCATGTTTGCTTGACCTTTTTCCTTTTTCCTGTCCTTCTTTGCAGTACGACAGTCTGCGGACTTATGTCCACTCTTAAAGTCCACACCAGAAAACTTCCCCGGTTTCTCTGCAGGTGGCATAACCATTGCAGCACCACGGCTAGGCCCAGCAGCACCAGAAACTGTGGTAGCATTAGTACTCCCAACAGGGACAGTTGGATCCGCTCCGTTTGTCATCTCTGCAAAATGACACGGACAGAAACAATATCAATAAACTGTTTAAGCAATTGGAGTAGAAAAAAACACGAAGGCTTTTAGTCTCCACAAACAGATTATTTCACAGTAATTAGGAGTAGAAAAACCACAAAGGTTTTAATCCCCACGAGCAGAGTAATATTCAGTACAGGAGCAGAAAACCACAAAGGTTTTAGTCTCCTTAACCAGTCTCCTTAACCAATATTTATTTAAGCGCAGGAAATAAATATCATTAGATTTCTTAAGCTTGTTGTTCCTGCAACCAAATAAATCAGAAGAGACAGAAAAACAGAAGTGTATTATAGTTTGTTATGGGACGATCCCAAGCCCACAAGTTGCTTGTGTCTCCTTAAGAAATCTAACCCCCTCACGATGCCCAAGGTTCACGGGTTAATTTCTCCCAGGATGGAACGGGATAACAGTTCTACCGTAGCGGCACTTCAAACAGTTAGAACACGGTGAACACAAAGAACGGAGCAAATCACATGACTCACTTAATATGCAGAAAGGGAGGGGATGCGGTGAGATATGCTTTCTGTCAGTGTTTTTCTCTGCCCGAGTGTTTCTATCTTCTGCCCGAGATTGTGTATCCTCTGTCCGATGTTACTTCTCTTATCTGTCCGAGTTTGAGTCTTTGTGGAGTCTCTATCTCAGAGCTTTAGTCTATGTTATCTGTCGTCTGTCTGTCGTGATCAAGGACTGACAAATGATCAGTTTATATAGACATCCAAGGGCAGGTGAAGAGACACACCTGGTGATTAATGAGAAAACGTGGGAGAGTTTAATTGTCCACTAATGACTGACTTCAATGTGGAGCAATTAATCTACCACCACTGACTGACATTAATGTGGAGGAATTAATCTACCACTTCATGACTGACTTTAATGTAGAACGTGGAGGGAAACGTGGAGGAATTAATCTGCTGATGTTGCTTCAGCTGCTCGGGTACTGAACCACTTCAGCTGCCCGTTGCTGACTCACTTCAGCTGCCCGTTACACAAATGGAGCTGCCCGTTACACAAACGGATAAAATATTAATTGATTAATATTTTAGTTTTGTTGGTCCAAAATTTAAGTCAATCAATCATATCAATTGATCAAATCCGAATCCGAATCCGAAGCCGAAGCCGAAGCCGAAGCCGAGACGAGCGACGACGACGGCGCGAGGCTTCCCTTCTTCTCAACCCTTTTAAGAGGTAAGAGAAGTAAATCTCTATTTAAACCCAACAAAGATATCATAAAAGCTAGTAATACTTCTGATTGACTGATAGTGTTGTCATCTATATGCACTACTATTGCTGAGAAAGTAGATATTTATACAACAGTCGTTTGAGCAAGGTATATTATACTAGTTGGTAATGGATTTAAAAACGTCTACGTTTACGTATGTCAAGTACTTAAAGTTATGATATATTTTTTCCATTTATTTCTAATTTGTTTTCTTGTGAATTTACTCTTTGAAATTTGTTTGTTGGACTTTTATATTTCGATCAGCTTTTTTATTTAGTACTTATTATATGTTAATCAGCTTGGAAATTTTTTTGGTAATATGTATAGTTCGTTTTTTCAAGATGTGAAGGTCCTTCTTTTCTTTTTGTTCGCGGTAGATGCATGTATAGGATACTTCGAACAGTATAGAAAATAATACTTCACTCTATTTAGTCCTATACACGAGTATAATTGGTATAGATTAGGACAGTTGATTGTAAAAATACGCTCATATGTGGGTAAAATTTATGTATATGAGTTGGTTGCAAAAAGAAAAATAACCAAAGGAACCTCCTAAAGAACCGTAAAAAAAAAGTTACAATTACAGAAAAACATATATTAGTAGTATTCAGTTCCTCCATATTCTCATAGAATATTCACTTACCTCCAGATTCTCATCAGAAACATCAGCTACTATATGGCAGTGTCACAACTTATTCACTTTAATTTGCCTTTGGTATATTAGGTGAGTTACATGTACACTCTTATTAATTAATTAATTAATTTATTTATTTATTTGAATTATACACTTTAGTCACATGCTGATCAACCTCCTTTCTCATAATTTCTTTTTCTATTTTTTCTGCCTTACAGGAAATGTCACTACCCTCTTCCTTTTCCTCTCACCAGTGTACGTAAATATTTTTATATCTCTCAATATAGTGACTAATCCCCAAGTTATGTTGTAAAGTTCTTGCTTTGATTTCTTTTTTCATTGATTTCAGGGTAACTTTCAGAAGGATTATCACTCATAAATCTACCCAACAGTTCTCCGGACTACCATATTTATTGACAATGCTCAATTGTCTTCTCTCTGCATGGTAAATTTCCGGCAAAAATACATACTAGTAGTATTCTCTCTGATCGAGTGGAATTTTTACTATTCAAACTAATTAATTAAATTTTCTATGTAAATAGGTATGGTCTGCCACTTGTGACGAGTAATAACATATTCGTCGCAATTACTAACGGGACTGGCGCAATGATAATGGTCATCTATGTGCTAATCTTCCTTTCTTATGCACCAAATCCAGAGAGGAGGAAAATCTTCGCAATCACTCTTGCATGCCTTACTATTTTTGGAGCTGTAGCTATTTCTTCCATATTTGCTTTTCACGGAGGAACTAGAAAGAAATTTTGTGGTATTGCTGCCACAATATTCTCCATAGTTATGTATGGATCACCTCTTTCTGTCATAGTAAGTTATTTTAAAATTCTCATTTTTTTTTCTTCTTACTATTTTAATTTTCTTTTCTTTATTTAAAACTAAGTTGTGTTTTCATACGTGCAGAAAAAAGTAATCAGAACAAAGAGTGTTGAATACATGCCATTTTGGCTGTCATTCTTTGTTGTCCTATCTTCTGGTTGTTGGTTGACGTATTCCGTCATCGGAAGGGATATATTCGTAGGAGTAAGTATCATAGATGTCCCTCCTAAATTTGTAGTCTTTTTTTTTTTTCTAAAGTGGATAATTTATGTGTTAATGTTGTTTTATTGCAGATCTCATCTGGGACTGGGCTTGGATTTGGAATAGTGCAGCTCATTCTCTACGCAGTTTATTATAGGACAAATAAGGAGGGGATTGGAGGCAAACAGGCTCAATTTGCCTCTACCTCCTTAATTAGCTAATAGAACTAGCTAGTAGCAGTAGTAATTTCTCATAATAGTATATATATAGAGCAGTAAATGTTTCAATATGAAGTTCTAATACTGTTAGAAAGATATACTATTTTTTTACAGAAAAAAGTACTGTTGAATTTACTCCAGCAAATTGTTTGCAACCAATAACAGTAAAGAAAATTATGATGGCAGAAAGTTACTCCTGCTTTTCTTTTATATGTGGACTGCATGAATAGCGAAAAGAACGAAACTGAAATTAGTCCAAATCCTCTAAATTTTGTTTTTCTCCGATGTTCATGATATTATTAACAGCCTGTGAAATATCCATTATTACTTGCAAATTCGTTTTTTTCTTTTTATAATTTTACGCAGTAAAGACCTGAGGTTGATTTTCATAGCCACTTTCAAAAGTTTCAAAGGTACAAACCAAGGGTAAGACTGTCTGTAATCACAAAAAATCAGAGATCAAAGAGACAAAGAGTCAACCTATATTCCTAACTAAAATACTGATTAATCTCACAATTCACTTGGATTAAGATCTGAAGTATGTCATCAGATTGGCTTCAATGTGAGGTTGTCGGTGTTCCTTTCCTTCAACATATTTGTCTATCAATGAATCCAACTACAAAATAATTATCAAAATATCCATTTCTTAAGCACTAGTCGACTCCAGACTTATAGCTCTAGTAGCTTCAGCCATTTGTTGCTGCAACACTTTCAGGGATTGTAAAGGCCATTTCTCATGCCATCTCTTACCACCCGTCCTGAACCAGCTTTATCGCCCATAAATTAAAACTACCATCGGTGTAAAGTTTAACTCTATCAGGAGTAGGTCTTGAGCCATTGCACTAGTTTATTGAAATAGTGACGGGATAGTACATATGTGTGTGTGGATAAGAGAAATATCCAAAGTATCCAAGCACTCGAATTAACAAATACGAAGCTCAAAATAATTCATATTTTAACATCTTCCCTCAGCTTCAATTGAAGTTCTGCAAAAAAATCTTGAAAAAACTAATAAGTATCTTTTGGACACCGTTTGAATTGAAGTAGAAAAGGTATTCAAAGTTGAAGTTGAGAAGAGGTATGCTGAAGTTGAAGTTGTGTGCATGTAACTTACCGTGTAAGTACAGATGTATAGCATAAGTACAGGTAGAGGCGAGAACACAACAAATACTATGGTCTAACTTACAGTGTCAGTACATGTTGAGGAAATATTTTGAAGAATGGCAATCAAGAAGGACCCAGTGGTTTTGGAGGAGAATCTAGTCCTTGTGTAGAAGGGCACGACTGATCGAAAAGATTGAGGGTTGTAAATTCCTGCGGAATTAGGAGTAGTGGCGCGTGTACGAGTATGCATCCTAATCAAACTAAAAGAAGTTGTGACGTGGCTGTGTCTTCGAAGTACGAATACGAGTTGGACTTGAACAAGGAAAGAGTCACAGGAATCTTGTCTTACCATAATTACAAGGTTTCCTTGTGGAACTCGACTAGGGTTCTGATTCCTATATAAATACAAGTAGTTGATGCAGCCGTTGTTAGGAAAAGAGAACAATATAGAAGAAAGGTTGTATACTAAACAAGAAGAAGAGGAAGGAAAGAACACTTTGTATTTTGGGAGAGGAGTTGTTTTCATTCAACTTGACTTGCTCCAAATGTCTAGGAATACATGGCTATTTATAGAAGAATTCTTTCATGTATCTAGCCTACACTACATGTAAACACATTAATTTAGTCCACACTTTACCTCTCCCAAGATACATGGATGACACTAATACATAGATGAATTCACACTCTAATACATGTACTAACTTAATATTCTAGTTCATGAACTAATGTAAATACATGTAGACAAATGTAAACTAATGTGAACTATGAGAACAAGTTTATTATTTTCACATTTCAACATCCCCTCTTAAACTTGTTTCATCACACCAACTGCCATTCTTAGCTTTTGAAAAAGCTCAATCTTCAACGGCTTGGTAAAAATATCTGCAATTTGATCTTGCGACTTCACATATATGAGCTCCACTTCTTTATTGGCAATCCTCTCCCTGATAAAGTGATATCTTGTATCAATATGCTTGCTTCGTTCATGGTACACCGGATTCTTGGCAAGTTCTTGCGCAGATTTGTTGTCAATATAAATCTCTGTGGCTTCATCTTGTGGCAAATTGAGCTCCTTCAATAATCTCCTTAGCCAGATACCATGACATGTACATGATGTTGCAGCCACATATTCAGCTTCACAAGTCGACAGAGTAACAATATCCTGTTTCTTAGAGCTCCAACAAATAACACATTTACCCAAGAAGAATAAAAATCTGGTGGTGCTTTTTCTATCATCAACGTCTCCCGCAAAGTCACTATCACAAAATCCCACAAGCTTGAAGTTGCTAGAAGATGCTAGAAGATGAATAAAATAAGCCAAAATCAATCGTACCTTTTAGGTAACGAAGAATTCTTCTAGCAGCCTTTAAGTGGGTAGAAGTAGGAGCTTCCATGAAGCGGCTTACAACTCCAACCGCATATAGTATATCTGGCCTTGTACATGTCAAGTACCTTAGGCTTCCCACAAGACTCTTGAAAAGAGTAGAATTTACCTTTTCTACATCATCAAACTTTGACAACTTTAATCCACTCTCCATTGGTGTATTCACGGGATTGCAATCAAGCATGTTAAACTTCTTCAACACTTCCTTTGCATAGCTTTCTTGAGAGATAAATATGCCTTCCTCCTTTTGCTTCACTTCTAAACCCAAGTAGTATGACATGAGGCCTATGTCCGTCATCTCGAACTCACGGGACATACCCTTCTTGAAATCTTCAAACAAACTTTGGTTATTTCCCGTGAAAATAAGATCATCAACATAAAGACAAACAAGTAATATATCTCCATTAGAATATTTGCTATAAAGAGCATATTCACTAGGGCAACGAACAAACCCATTTTCTTGAAAATACTTGTCAATGCGGCTGTTCCATGCCCGTGGTGCTTGCTTCAATCCATATAATGCTCTTTTCAGCCTCAAAACTTTATCTAATGACCTTTGACGACAAAGCCCAACGGTTGCTCAACGTAAACTTCTTCTTCAAGATAGCCGTTCAGGAAAGCCGACTTGACATCCAGCTGATAGATCTTCCACTTCATTTGTGCCGCTAAAGAAATAAGCAAGCGAATCGTCTCCATGCGGGCAACGGGTGCAAAGACTTCCTCATAGTCCACTCATGCCTTTGCTTGTAGCCTTTCGCCACAAGTCTTGCCTTGTATCTCTCGACCTCTCCTTGTGCATTTTTCTTTGCCTTGTAGACCCATTTCACTCCAATTGCTTGATGTCCTTTGGGAAGAGTTGTTAGCTCCCATGTGTTGTTCTTTTCTATTGCCTTGATCTCCTCTTCCATGGCTTGTCTCCACCAATTGTCCCTGACAGCTTCTTCAAAATTCACTGGTTCACTTTCAACAAAGAGACAAACTAAATTACTATAATCAAAATTAGTAATTCTTTCGGTATTCTCAAGAAGATCGACCAAAGTTCTCGTTTTCTCTGGCCTTTCTCCATTTGAGCTTTCTGCAGGGGAAGGAGATGCCACATTAGTTGGAGAAGGACGAGGAGTTGGATCTTGCACAGGTGCCATGTGCTCTTGTTCTTCTTCATCTTCAAAATATGGGAGAAAATCGTATGTCCTTTCTTCTTGAGCTTCCCAATTCCATGCTGCTTCTTCATCAAATTCAACATCGCGGCTCACCACTACTTTTCCATTTGTTGGGTTGTACAACTTGTACCCTTTTGAGCTTGTGTCATAACCAACGAACACATGCTTGACACTTCGATCATCAAGTTTAGCTCTCCCTTGTTGTGGCACATGGGCATAGGCTATGCTCCCAAAAATTCTCAAGTGTTTGACACATGGCTTTCTTCCGCTCCATGCTTCTTGAGGAGTTTGATCATTCACATTCTTTGTGGGAGACCTGTTACTCAAATAAACAGCACAAGAAACAGCCTCGGCCCAAAATTCCTTGGGCATATTTTTAGCTTTCAACATACATCAAGCCATGTTAAGAATGGTTCTATTTTTTCTCTCTGCAATTCCATTTTGTTGCGGTGAATAAGGTACCGTTAGAGGGCGACGAATTCCATGAGATTCACAAAATTCATTAAATTCTCTCGAAGTAAATTCGCCTCCTATATCGGACCTTAAAGCTTTTATTTCAAAGCCACTCTCTTTTTCCACCAGTGCTTTAAAATTTTTAAATGCACCAAACACTTCTGATTTTTTCTTTAAAAAATAAACTCAGGTATTTCTACTGAAGTCATCAATAAAGATTAAGCAATATTTACTCTAACCAAAAGAAGGTGGAGTGTTTGGCCCACACACATCGGTATGAACAAGTTGGAGTGGCTTGGTTGCTCTTGATGTGGCCTCCTTAGGAAAACTTCTCCTTGCATGTTTTCCAAGAAGACAGACTTCACACAGCTGATTGGGATGATTTATTAAAGGCATCCCGTGCACCATCTTCTTTTCTCCCATTGATTTGAGCGACTCAAAATTCAAGTGCCCAAATCTCATGTGCCAACACCATGATTCTTCTTTCACATTTGCATTCAAACACTTTGCTTCAATAGTTTTAAGATTCAAAGAAAACAATCTATTCTTTGACATATGAACTTTAGCAATTAGAGTGCCACTTGAATCTCTAAGCCAAAGGTTCATATCTTTCATATGTATGTCATATCCCTTTTCAAGAAATTGGCCCAAGCTCAGAATATTATTTTTTAACTTTGGCACATAATAAACATCTTTGCTCAATTTGTGACTACCATCTTTAGAGGAGATAAGAATCGTACCTATCCCTTCAATTTGGATCTTTGAAGTATCTCCAAAAGATACATTGCCTTTCACCCTTTTGTTGAGCTCCACAAACTTGTCTTTGTATCTGCACATGTGGTTGCTCGCTCCATTATCCAGATACCACGAACCACAATCATCTTTGTCTTCTTGCTTGAGTGCTAGCAATAATGTTGACTCTTCATCTTCCTTGTTGTCGTCAACAAGGTTGGCCTTTTCTTCAACATTGCTACGACATTCCCAGGAATAATGGCCAAATTTATGACAATTATAGCACTCAACTTTAGATTTATCATACCTCTTTTCATTTGTTTCTTGATGGTAGCCAGGTCCTCTTCCACCTCCTCGGCCACGACCTCTATATGTTTGGTGAATTTTCTCTTCATTGCTGGAGTTTCTATCATTGCTTCTTCCTCTTCCACGACCGCCACCACGTCCTCTGCCTCGTCCACGGCCTCGATAGCTCTTTTCACCTCCATCATCCTTCAATGATGCCTTGGTTTTAAGGAGTTGCTCCATCGGCTCTTCTTGCTTCCTCTTGATTTTTTCTTCGTGGGCTTGCAAAGAACCTTCCAGTTGCTCCACCGTCATAGTGTCTAAATCTTTAGACTCCTCAATAGCACACACCACAAAATCGAATTTAGGTGTTAGGGAGCGAAGGATCTTTTCTACCACACGAACATCTTCAATTTTCTCTCCGTACCTTTTCAATTGGTTCACAACAGCCCGCACTGTTGAACCATAATCCGAAATGGATTCGGATTCCTTCATTTTTAAAGCTTCAAAATCAGCCCTTAGAGATTGAAGCTCCACCTTCTTCACTTTGTCAACTCCTTGGAGAGATGTTTGTAAAATCTCCTAAGCTTCTTTTGAGGTAGTTGCATCAGCCACCTTCTCAAACATGGTATCATCCAAACATTGATGGATAAGAGAGAGGGCTTGTTGATCCTTCTTCCTTAACTTTGCCAAAGCATCCTTCTCATTTTGAGGCAAAGTTTCGTCATTGTCGGGTTCTTCAAACCCTTCTTCTACAATCTTCCATGCATCTTGAGAGCCAAGTATGGCTTTCATCCTTATACACCATTTTTGATAGTTCTCTTTTGTAAGACGAGGAAATTGGAAAGCAAGTAGGCCATTGCCATTGTTTGCCATGGCTCTGATACCACTATGTTAGGAAAAGAGAACAATATAGAAGAAATGTTGTATACTAAACAAAGAAGAAGAGGAAGGAAAGAACACTTTGTATTTTGGGAGAGGAGTTGTTTTCATTCAACTTGACTTGCTCCAAATGTCTAGGAATACATGGCTATTTATAGAAGAATTCTTTCATGTATCTAGCCTACACTACATGTAAACACATTAATTTAGTCCACACTTTACCTCTCCCAAGATACATGGATGACACTAATACATAGATGAATTCACACTCTAATACATGTACTAACTTAATATTCTAGTTCATGAACTAATGTAAATACATGTAGACAAATGTAAACTAATGTGAACTAATGAGAACAAGTTTATTATTTTTCACATTTCAACAGCCGTAAACTAGTTATTTCACAAAAAAAGAGTTGAGAGCATTCACAGGCGATTCAGCAAACTTTCAACGTGGGATAACTGAAGAAGACAACTGGTGGAGTTAAGTAAATAGAGTCTAGATATTCTGTCTAAGGAGCCGTTTGTCCATAGGATTTTTACAAAAAAATTTTGGAACAAAATGTTTGGACATAAAACTATGGCAATTTTCCCAAAAAACTTAAAGTTGCTTTTTCAAAAAGCAAAAAGTCCTCAAACCTTGTTTTTGCTTGAAAAAAGATACGTTGGAAATAACAACTTTTATCCAAAGTTTCTCCAATTTATAAATTAACCCCCTTTTTATTATACTTCACAAAACTCATCTCCTACCCACAAAGGCTACTTCTCTTTATCAACTTTCTTTCCAATCCAACTAGCAACAATTGGTGATAGAGCAACAGTAGGAGGAAATCTAGAAGCTTTGTGAGCAACATAAGCCAATACAAAAGTTCCCACTTTCTCCCAAGTCTCGCCATTACTGATTCCCACCTGCAAAGTGTATGAGTTCCTATAGCAAAAATTTGCTTGCAATAACAGATACTTGTCTGCAATTGTGAGGTGATTGCTTATAGTTGAAAAGAAAAAATGAAACCACGAAAAGCAAAATTTGAAGAACAAATTGGGTGGGTCCTTCTTTGAGATTCACATTTTAGGCACTCTCAAGAGTGCTGTTATGAATAAAATTGGCTGGTGATTTTCTGTTAATGCAGCTAAGTATTTGGTTTGAAGAAAATTTTGTTTGGTAATATTGGGGTATTTTGTTAATTTTTAAGAAAGTGTGGGATAGTCATGATTCAAGTTTTGAAAAAAAAGTAAAGTATTTTTTGGAAAATGGATGAACAAACACTTTTTCATTTTGATTTCAAAGCAAGACAAAAATAATTTTTCCAAAATTTTTCAGTTTTCATGGCCAAACGGCCACTAAGTTCTTGGTTTGTAAGTTGTCTTGTTTTATGCTATCATTGTTATTACCTATTTGCTTATCTTAGAAGCGATTGTGTTAGGTGAACTTTGGAGAGATTACTTTGTAAAGCTAGAGGTTAGCTTTGTTGAGTGATTAGGGTCTAGAGTGTAGCCCCTTGGTTACAGAGTCTTGTAATCAGAAACTTGCTCTTTGTGTAAGTGGATTGGTTCAAAAATCCCAGAGTGTGGGCCGTGGTTTTTCTCCCTCGAGCAAGGAGTTTTCCACGTAAAAACATCGTGTTCCTTGTGCCTGTTGATTGTGTGTGTTGTGGTGTCGAAATGCAAATTGATTAAGCAAAAAACAAGGTGTTGACTCAGAAGAATCTAGTTCTTGCAAAGAAAAATCGGTGGACACTATTCAACTCCCCCTTCTAGTGTCCTTAGGAGGTGCTTAGATTATAACAGTACAGATTTATAGCATGACTTAAGAATCCACTTCCTGAAATGCCATTCAACAGTGAAGTTATAGGAATGAAGGACGTTGAGATCACATCAGGCTCTTGCTGCACACTTTGTAACCACTGATTATGTGTCAAGCCTCTGTATCACTTCCACCCCCTCCTCTTGCTATCCTTCCATTTAAGTAACCAATGGAAAAATTGAACAAGCTTGTTTCATTACTCTAAAGTAAGAAAATATGAAAGACATGACAAGAATCCTATACCACATACCTCTTTATGTGTATATGAACTGATGTATTGGGATCAGCAAAACTGAGTCGGTGCTCCCTGATTTCAAACTGAGGCAACACATCAAATTAGAGATTTGGGCCCTGTTTGGGTGGACTTATTTTAGGTAGCTTAAAAGTAAAAAGTTACATATAAGTTATTTTTAAGAAGTTAGGAAATCCTAATGTCTTACTTTTGGCTTCTTTTAAGCACAAAAGTGCTTATAAGTACTTTATTTTTTTAGTTACCAAACACCTACTTTTTACTTAAAGGTACAAATATATTTTTAACTTTTTAAGCTTATCCAAACGGACTCTTTGACAATAGATGCATGATAATTGCAAGACACTACTATGCAGTGAAAAGTTTTCCAGTAGCCTAATGCATATGATAGAACTCGAATTAAGAACCCAAACATGGGTTTCAACTAACATCCAATGGTCTGACAAATGCACCGAATCCATCTGCAGATATAATCGACTCAAACCATGTAGCCACACAACAACAACAATATACCCAGTGTAATCCTACAAGTGGTGTCCGGGGAGGTGAGATGTACACAGACCTTACTCCACCAAGGTGCAGAGGCTGTTTCCGATAGACATAATATTATAGTGCATAGTGGCTCAACTAATGACTTGTTGTTACACATATGAACCTAATTCATTGGATCTCCAATTACATAGGTTGGGTTACCATCATTGTTGATATTTATATGTTTCACTCCCCTCGATGTTTTATATTTGTTAGTGAATCAGCCAAATTCACCTATGACATCACATAATATATGGAAGTAATTCCATTTCTCAGTAGCTGCATTCATAGTATGTCTCAAAACAAACGTGTCTAATTTTGCCAATAAATATGTATTTTCCACTACAGTTGTTGTTGCTTGGCAACCATAAAGTATAGACACAGATGGTGATTGATTTATTCTAATAGAAATATTTGCTAAGAATTGTTTACCACTTAGACTCATTATCAGCCAAATCCAAAATCACAAAATTAGATAAATTTATTTGGTTGATTTCTTGATATTGCACCCCCACAATAGGGTGAACACGTAGCAACTAGAGGATTTTTCTCTCGCCTAAATCAAAGATCCAGTTATCATTATATTTTTCTAACACAATATAAATTCACTATATTCAATACCATAGTTCATAGTACATATCGAATATTTTATAAGACTCATGTCAATTCATTCCACCGACCATCGTTAAAATTATGAGTATATCTACTCAATCTTCACACATAATCTGATCTAGTAAACGTCACCAAATGCATTAGACTACTAATTATTTAAGCACATACACTTTAAGAAGTAATATCGCCACGATTCTTCTTCAAATGAAAATATTAATATCAAAAGAAGTGCTCACTAGGACCACATAAAAAATAGTCAAAATTTATAACAGTTTTTCCTACATAATGTCTCAAGCTAAACTTAGGCAATCATTATCTCGTACAGTCTTTATGCCTAAGATATCACTAGTTTCTCCCAAGTCTTCTATATCGAATTTAGAAGACATTTACTTTAGTTTCAGGGACAATATTTAGACAATAACCAAAGATGATCATGTCACCCACAAAGAAGCATACAATCACTAAATCACCTTTAACAAGTTTTGTATAAACTCATTTATCTACATCAATAGATATAAAATCATCACTAAACAGACACTAATAGAAAAATGCATTTTTGGGACGGCTAGGGTGGAGACGGCTAGCCATCAGTATGTGTGTAGAGAGGATTAGTCGTCCCTAGATGGCTGACAACTTAAAAAAGTTACCAGGCTAGAGACGGCCAGCCGTCCCAATTTTATTAGGAAGGGCTAGCCGTCCCAAATTGACCTCGTTAACTAGAAATATTATTTTAAAAAAATATTAAAAAATTGAAAATTTAGAGATGGCCAGCATCCCCAATTTTATTAGGGAGGGCTAGCCATCCCAAATTGACTCGTTAACTAGAAATATTATTTTTAAAAGAAAATAAAATATTAAAAAATTGAAAATTTAGAGACGGCCAACTGTCCCTACCTTCTTGAGACGGCTAGCCGTCCCTGACCATACGTGAAATATACTATATCATCAAACAAAAAACACAAAGCCCCTCCAAATCCCAACTCCAAAACCAACAAATTCTCTTCAAAAAACACGTAGCCCCAGCTCCAAAACCAGCAAATTCTCTTAAAAAAACACGCAGCCCCATACAAATTCTTTCCCAATTTTCCTCCAATTTCACGCCCACGGCCGGATTCTCCAATTGCCCTAGGTAATTTTTCTTTTTTCAATTTTTTTTTTTCAGATCTTCTTATTGATGTATTGATGTTCTGATGCTTTAAAACAGCTTAAGAAATTCCCTGTCAATTATCAACTCCTTATTTATTTACAGAATTGAGAATCAACATATTTGTCTGTTCAGTTTAATCCATTGTTAAATCACTTACATTTCGTATAATTTTAGTTCTTACATACCTTTCTTATTTGTTAAAATTCTTTGGTGAATTTGTATAGGTAATTTGTATGGGCAGATCTTGTTCTTTAGACAAATGAATTCTTTATGAAAATGGTGTTCTTTCTCTCATATCTAACTTAAAAAATAGGTACAAGTTTGAACTAGCGAGTATCACAAACAAAGAATTCAATGTAGCTGGGTTATTGGTTGAATATGGTAGCTGGGTTGAAAGATTAGTATCTGAGATTTGGCGGGCATGTATCTCAGATTAGTATCTAAGATTTGGCAGGCATGTATCTAACAAACAAAAAAAGTCAACATAGGGACGACTAGAACCAAAAAAAAAAATCAGATTCCATCATTTAGGGACGGCCAGCCCTCCCTAATCGAAAAAATATATTTTCAACGCATTGGGAGCACCTCTCGGACGGCTACTCGTCGCTAGGTGTCTAGCGTCGAGCGATATACGGATGGGCTATGCCATCGCATAGCCCGTCCGTAAACAGCATTTAGGGACGGCTAGCCATCCCTATCGTTCGTCCGAAAAATGCGTTTTTGTAACGTATACAAAATCATGTAACATATCATATGTTTCTTACGTGTAGTTGGGTAAGGTGGTGATATGAAATAGATGACCAAAATGATTTTGCTTTGAGATGTAAGTAGTGTCCTACATGATTTTGGGGTTTGAAAATCTTAACCTATTCCACATGGACTAGGTTAATTACTTGAAATATTACCTCTATATGAATGTTTGCTTCGAATTATTCATTCAGAACGGTGAGGATTACTTTAAGAACAATTTGTAGAAAAGGGTTACTAGCTATGAGCGGTCGTTTTTAATAAGAATACCGAATATATTATAGTCTCAGGATAAGAACACTACCAGAAAAACGCGTTTTAAGGACATACAATACGGATGGCTAGTCGTCCCTAAATGAGGTTTACAGATGGGCTATGCGACAGCATCGTCCGTCCGTAAATCACTCGACGCTAGACATATATGGACGGCTGCCCGTCCCTATTACAGACAGCTCGTGCGACGGCTAGCCGTCCCTACTCCATGAAAAATGAAATACTTTTTTTCGTATAGGGAGGGCTGGCCGTCGCTGATTTTAATTTCGTAGACATGTAGGGATGGCTAACCTATAAAATCTGGAAAAAAATTTGGTTTAGGGATGGCTGCCCGTCCCTAAACTTATGATGAACCTGCACAATAAATTGTCAAAAAACAGACATATCTGCAAAACCCAATACAAATCCACTTTCACATACATTTCAACTACACAAACCCTAACAAATATATCATATTCCAATCCCATTTTTGATACACTACAATGTACTTGGACAATGAATCCAATTAATTATTCTAGCAAGGAATTATATTACAATTAATTAAATTAAAGTACTAAACTAATACAAATTGTGGTTATTAAAATAATATAAAAAACTGAAAAAGAAAAAAAAAACCTTGTTGATGGTAACTGTCGACGACGCTCACGGATCCGGTGGCGGAGGTGCTGCAAATTTTGAAAAAAAAAATTAAAGCCGTTTATGTTTAAATTTTACCTGGAAAAAGTCAAAAAAAAAAAATGGAAGAAACATACCAATGAAGAAGGTGAGTCGTTTGATTTATGTTTTAGAGGTATTTGAAGGAAGAAAATGGATTTGAGGATGCTTGAAAATCGGGAGAGAAAGGTTTTGCAAGGAAGAAGATGTGTCTTTGTGTGGATATGCTCGTGTGTTTTGTAGGCGGATATTTAAAATTTGACAGATTGTGTTAGGGAAGGCTAGCCGTCTCTAAGAAATTAGGGAGGCTGGCCATCTCTATCTTTTTAATTTCTTTATATTTTATTTTCTTGTAAAGCTTGGGTTTCTAGTTAATGCGGGTAGTTTGGGATGGCTAGCCGTTTCTAAAAAAATAGGAACCGCTGGCCATCCCTAACTTTTGTATTTTTAAAATATGATAGATTGTGTTAGGGAGGGCTGGCGGACCCTAACTTTTGTATTTTTTTAAATTGTCAGAAACTTAGGGGCGGCTACCCGTCTCTATGTCAATACGGACGGCTAGCCGTCTCTAACCTTCCGTCTCTGAATCACATTTTTCTAGTAGCGGTAGTAGGTTATTTTATCCATATTTAGTTCAAATTTTGATTTCGGTATCCTGAGATTATATTGGTTGAGGTTGAAAATTGAAATTACCAAAGAATTCGTACGTTGTGATCACTTTCATGCATATTGTACTTGCTTCAAGAAAACAACTTAGGCATGGACCAAAATAACTGCAAGTCACCCAAAGGTTGTGTGTTCTTTTATCTTTCTCAACTTCAGAAGAATGCCTAATTTCATGCATATTTTCTTGATTTCATACTTTCGGTATATTATATATAGTTATATATCATAAAATAATACTTCCGATTGACTGATAGTGTTGCCATCTATATGCACTACTATTGCTGAGAAAGTATATATTGATCCAACAATCGTTTGAGCTGAGAACAGGCAAGTCTCATTGTTGGTAATGGATTAAAATACGTACGTCAAGTATAATATAATGTATAGTAGTTAATTAAAAATAAGATATACTTTCATTTATTTCTAATTTGTTTTCTTGTGAATTTACTCTTTGAAATTTGTTTGTTGGACTTTTATATTTCGATCAACTTTAATTATATTATATGTTAACCAGCTTGGGAATTTTTTTTGGTAATATGTTTAGTTCGTTTTTTCAAGATGTGAAGATACTCCTTTTACTTTTAGTTCGCGGTAGATGCATGTATAAGATACTTCGAACACTATAGAAAATAATACTCCACTCTATTTAGTCCTAGTATACGAGTATAATTGTATAGACTTGGAAAGTTTATGGAAAATATAATTGGAAATTATTATACTTGGAAATTATTATAGCTTGAGGCGTGTTAAAGATACTCTCCTTTTCACCGGTGTCGGTATATCCTCAAATATTTAACAAGCTCTTCTAGTTTTAAAACTAGAAGTAGCTAGGAACAAAAAAAAAAATTTCAATGCAAGTAGAAATTCAGTATACAAAGAAGAAGGAATAGTATAGTAACACATATGTATTTTGTGTGCTCTACTTCCTTCCCTCTGAAAAGAAGAAAGACTATCCTTAAAATAGATGGAATCCAAAGTTTAAATATATTGTGGAATTGTTGCTGTTATGGCGATTGATGCCATCAGCGTTTAATGCTCCATAAAAGTCCAACGTGCAGTAATGGTTTGATTGTCAACCAATTAAGGAAACAAATATATAATAATGCCAACAGTTGTGGGAAATTGGTTAAATGCCAACATTTAAAACTTTGACCAATTAAGCTACTAATTAAGTAGCATGAATTTGGACACTGAAGGATTATACACAATCCAAGAACACAAAATTCGCCCAGAGTCTAACCGTATTTGTTTCACTAGTCTACAATACAATCACATGTAAAATACACGAATTGTAAAAATTAATTCACAGTCTAAATCGTACCTGGTTACAGAAGATGATTCCAGAATTTGTGGAAGACCGGTTTCTTCTTCACAGGAATCTACTATTGTAGTTCTTCACATAGAAGAAGAAGAGTTTTTCAAAGTAAGAAAGAGAGAAAGAGAAATTTTCTGTTTCTCTATTTTTCCAGGAAAATTAGCGTTGCTTTTCCATATTGAAGTTGCTAATATATAGGACTTATCTTATGCCATATTAGGAGACACAACCCTTTCCAATAGGTGTGTCTTTTGTTTCTCTTTTATTATTAAAATAACAATAAATATAAAACATATTTATATTTATTTATGTTGGACATGGACCCGGGTTGACCTGCATGGGTGCCCGTATCTAATTTCCAACATCTCCCACTCACACATGGTGGGTCAACTCTTATTCCCAATCTGTAACATCCATACATAACGACTAGACCGTGTGACCAGTGCATACTTCGAGGGCTTATTTGTTATACATCTGTTAGGAATATATAACATCTCGATCAACGGAACCTTGGAGTAGATTGTAGTATGCAGTACCCTAGATCATTTATCACATTCACATCTCTCACTATCTCTTTGTATTAATTTGAGTTCATCATTATGTTATTATGTTCTTGTCCCAAAGACAAACATAATGGGTGCACCAATGAACACAATTAATGTGATAATACTCAATGATCTTCCTCGTCTCAAGAATCTCTTAATCTCAATCTAACTTGCTTTTCTAGAAATGTTCCGCCAGATCGAATCGTCCATGATCTCTTGGCAACACTCTAAGATAGCAAACACCAAATTGAATCTCGAGAAACTGATCAAAGTCATGAGGGTACAAAAAGGAAGAAAATTACTTATAATTTTCAGGGCTTCACACGATAAACAAGTAGAGATTAAACTTGTATCGCCCATAGGTCACTTTACGCATACGTGGTATGAATCACGTATCACAGTATTGACTCCTTTCCCGTGGAGCGTATGTCTTTCAAAAAATTAAATACTGTGTAGATGATAGTTCAGACAACTCATGTCTAACTTTGAGTTCACATATCTATTCATACATTTTATCCTTCAGAACTCACATCTGGCATTAAGACAGACTCACATTTAATCAAATATGATTAACCAAAAATAAATAAATAAAATAAGCGACATTTTTATTATAAACTTCAACTTCAAGCTCTCTATTATTATCACCTCAGATAATAACAAGTTTATAATTGTCTCATCCCTATTAGTCACCTAGACAATAGAGGCGATTGCCTGTGTGAAAAGACCAATCCTTTTGTCTGTCCGACATATTTCAAATTTATGTATTAAACATAAAAATATTTTATGTATATGAATGAACAACACTGACTAATTTAGGCTTTAGGCTGCAACTACATTAACTCCAATAATGCAGTTTTATTTGAACATGCTCGGGAAAAGTTAAGATATAAATACATCGACATCTACGCAAATCCAATGACCTCACATATCATTCATAAGCACCAAATGCTATGGGTTTCACTATATGCGTCGAGATGTATTTCATGTTCACTTTTCTATGTATAACTATGTCTCTAAAAAAAAAAATTATACTTATATCAATATGGTTTGTCTTCTAATGATACATGGGACTTTTGTGTAAGCTATTGAGACCTGACTATCACACTTGATTGTCACTAATTCAATAGCACGCTATCCAACACACCCAAATTTATCATAAAGACATTTAAGCCAAACAGCTCTGCACAGTTGCTGAAAGCGCTAGAAATTCAGCTTACTTTATAAATAAGGCTGATGATTGTTTCTTGCTACACAAACAATATACACAACGCTATTGTTTAGCAAGAAGGACATACTCAGATTTAGATTTTCTCTCATCTAAATCTCCTTCTCAATCATCGTTAGTATAGTCTTTGAGTTGTAGATCCTTTCCTTTACTTTACAAGGATAATCACAAGTGCCTTTAAGATACATCAGTATCCTTTAACTGCTTTTCAGTATTTCTTTTCATATCATATTCTTGTGGATTCACGAGGACACATCCTCCCACTAGAAACTTCACCTCTAGAAATAGGAGTATTAATGGGTTTGCACTATTGCATATTAAATCGTTCAAGAAAATTTCTTAATATAAAATTTTTCTGAAAGAGACAATAATCCCTTCGAACGATCTTTTGAAATCTGAACTTCAAGAATTCACCCATATTTTTTTTCAATACTACAAGTCTTTTGCACATATTGAGAGCCCACTTTTTCCCAATGGCACTAGGCTCAAAAGGTAGATTAACCAATCCAACTCTTGATTTGGTTTCACTAACTCCATTTCATGTTCCATTGTTCTAGGTACTTATCCTTAGCAGGGTATTTAAGAGCCTCATTTTATCTTTCGTTGCTCTTATTCATCTTGTGGAGTAACTATATATGCTTCCCCTTCGATCTCAAATCGACGATGGGAAATACGTAGACGACTCATTCGTCGAGGTTGAGATTGATAAAATTGATTTATCAATTGATAGTTACTCCCACTGGGACCAGCAATATAAATGAATTCTTTTAGTCATCTTGGTGCTAATTGAAACAGATCCATTATCACCAAAGTAACTCTTACTCAAATCCATTTGACTGTCATAAGCGGAAGCAAATTGATTCACAGTTTCATGAAGAGACAAGCCATAACCTATCTCACCCTACTTAGGAAAGACACTCTCTAAGAATGTAACATCATGTGATCCAAATTTAGTTACAGTGCCACAATCGTATCGTTCACTTATGAACATATAAACTCTGGACTATACAGAGTATCATAAGATACACTCCCTTCCCCTTGGAACTAATTTTCCGTGTGGGAAAATTGGTTTATGTACAAAAGCAGCATAAACTCAAGAGTAAAAAAGGATTGAGTTTTCATCTATCCATAACTTATATGAATATAAGTAACTTATTTAGAACAATTTCATAATTTGTACCACAGACGTCATAATGTACTAGCTACAATGGAAATATAATGTCACTTTCAGGAGATATCATAGACATATCTAGAGCCTCTTGCTCTTTTTGGACATACTGAATTTTATTGTCTTTTTAACACTTTTGTTAACCTCGGGACAATATTCTTGTCGCAGTTAACATATTGATATAAACTAGTATAAACTTATTGAGACAACTATGTACTTTTTAGAGCCTAAAATTCATATACATACTAATCCGTAAAATAATTTAATTATGTTAATATTATTTCATATTAGATTCGGAATCGAAAGTTCACTGTGTTCCCAATCATCATCCAAATTCTAACATTCGATAAATGTAACATAATCAATTATTAAAGGAATACTCGCCTTAAATTATTTAAAATTCAAGACTAAATTGGATAGATTCTATAACAGATATAGAAATATTCAACAACAAAAAAAATAGCACAAACCACAAAAAAATCGTACAAGATCACATATTTATACGAATATAATGTCACATAGACAATTACACAAACTGGCAATTTCAGGGCCGAATGCACACGAAGCAGCGGATGCTTCCTGGCCCAATTGGTCGGCCAGAATTCTATTTGGCTCAACTAATACCTAGCAATCGTCACAGACTCACAATGTAGATAAGTTTCTTTTTCATGGTTTAGTTCACACTACACAACCATTGATGCCAAATTTTATGAAATTCTTTTGTTTTATCTTTTATAAATTATCTCGACAGATAAAATCAAAAAAAAAATTGGAATAGCAAGAACATATCTTACTACCTGTTTATTCCCCTTACTTGATCAGCACCTTCTGACATGGTAATTTTATTTTCTACCAAATACAAAACTTTAGTATTCACCACAAACAATATATATACACATGTATATATGCTTGTGCCTTCTTTGAAAAAAAAAAAAAAGGTCATCTTACTTTTGGGTAGCCAAACTAGGCAATCATATGCCTTTGGACAAGAATAATTACGGGAACAATTGTTAAGTATGGAAAAATCTCCAAACCTTTCTGTGACTATCAATATTCCTTTGCACTCTATTTTTTCTCTTTGTGGGTCATGGAAACTTTGTATTTAGCCATGATTCTGGAGAATACTCGTAGAAATACCAAAAAACTAATTTCAAGAATTTCTAATATTCTCTTTATGATTTCTTAATAATCACCTTTTGATTCCTCAGAGTGACATAAAACTTCAAATCTGAGAAAAAGCTAGTGATCCTTCTTCATATGATTTGATTAATTACAGAAAGTCACAACTCAATAGTGCCATACGTCTAAGGATTAAGATCCATTACTTCAATATTAAACCCCAGAAAAAAAAATTCCTCGAAGGAATTTTTCATGTTTCTGTACAAGAATTGGAACAATAAAACTTTATAAATAATGCTCACGGGTCGAATCTTGTTTCAACCCAAGTTTCATGTTCTTACCATTAATTAAGACATTATTAAAGCTTTTTAAAATAAAGCAATATGAGACACATTATTCCAACCAAAGTTGCTCCAAGAGAAACACTGCCAGCCGTTTGGAACAAGGACACTAATAGAATTCTCGTACATATGGAATAGTTTAAAACTACTAAGGATTTTAAAGGTGGATCCATACCTATGAGACTAATGGAATTTTGATATACTACATCTTTATGTTTGTATGTCAAAACATAAAACATTAATGGGCATCATTACTTTCTGTTCCACACAGACATGGCATGCAAAGTTTTTAATAGAAATTAAGAACACAAAAACAATTTGTCTCCAGTAGGGCACAAATTAGTGCCGATCTCGAACCGACTTTTTAGCCAATTGTAAGGCGATCCAAAAATATAAACAACTATAGGCTACTTCACCCATGAGTACAAACTGAAGAATAAAATATTACGAACTAGGAAACAAATAACACGGGCTCTGATACCAATGAAGGATTATACACAATCCAAGAACACAAAGTTCGCCCAGGGTCTAACCGTATTTGTTTCACTAGTCTACAATACAATCACATGTAAAATACACG
This sequence comes from Petunia axillaris subsp. axillaris, assembly GCA_029990575.1. Lineage (NCBI taxonomy): Eukaryota > Viridiplantae > Streptophyta > Magnoliopsida > Solanales > Solanaceae > Petunia > Petunia axillaris. The sequence continues at coordinate 30,758,323 of JARKNS010000010.1, read as the reverse complement.
AATTGTAAAAATTAATTCACAGTCTAAATCGTACCTGGTTACAGAAGATGATTCCAGAATTTGTGGAAGACCGGTTTCTTCTTCACAGGAATCTACTATTGTAGTTCTTCACATAGAAGAAGAAGAGTTTTTCAAAGTAAGAAAGAGAGAAAGAGAAATTTTCTGTTTCTCTATTTTTCCAGGAAAATTAGCGTTGCTTTTCCATATTGAAGTTGCTAATATATAGGACTTATCTTATGCCATATTAGGAGACACAACCCTTTCCAATAGGTGTGTCTTTTGTCTCTCTTTTATTATTAAAATAATAATAAATATAAAATATATTTATATTTATTTATGTTGGACATGGACCCGGGTTGACCTGCATGGGTGCCCGTATCTAATTTCCAACAGACACAATATTGGAAGCTTTGGATTTTCCATTTGAGATAATTTTATTTTACTTTTTCACAACATATACGAGTATAATTGGTATAGACTTGGACAGTTGATTGTGAAAATATGCTCATATATGAGTAAAATTATGTACAGACGTTGGCTGCAAAAAAGAAAAATAACTAAAGGAACATCCTAACGAACCAAAGAAAAAAAATACAATAACAGAAAAGCATATACTAGTACTAGTATTAATATTCAGTTCTTCCATATTCTCATACAATATTCACTTCTTCTAGACTATGGTAGTCCCACATCTTCATTTTTCCTTTGGTATATTGGGTGAGTCACATGTACACTCTTATTAATTAATTAATTAATTACTATTTATTTATTTGAATTATACACTTTAGTCACAAGCTGGTCAGCCTCCTTTTTCATAATTTCTTTTTCTATTTTTTCTGCCTTACAGGAAATGTCTCTACCTTCTTCGTTTTCCTCTCACCAGTGTACGTAAATATTTTTATATATATCTCTCTCAATGTAGTGACTAATTTCCAAGTTATGTTGTTAATTAAAGTTCTTGCTTTGATTTCTTTTTTCATTGATTTCAGGGCCACTTTCAGAAGGATTATCACTTATAAATCTACAAGAGTTCTCCGGTCTACCATATGTAATGACTATGCTCAGTTGTCTTCTCTCTGCATGGTAAATCTATGTAGTAGTAGTAGTATTTTTTTTCTTCTTTCTGATCAAGTGAAAATTTTACTATTCAAACTAATTAAATTTTCTATGTAAACAGGTATGGCTTGCCATCTGTGACGAGTAATAACATACTCGTCGCAATAACTAACGGGAGTGGTGCAATGATAATGCTCATCTATGTGCTGATCTTCCTAACCTTTGCACCAAATATAGAGAGGAGGAAAATCTTGGCAATCGTTCTTGCATGCCTCTTTATTTTTGGAGCTATAGCAATTTCTTCCATGTTTGCTTTTCATGGAGGAAGCGGACAGAAATTTTGTGGTATTGCTGCCACAATATTCTCCATACTTATGTATGGATCACCTCTTTCTGTCACGTGCAATGCACGTGTATCTTTAATAATTAATAAAAAAATTAAATATTTTGTAATAAGCATGTATATATATTTTCTCGTTAATTAAAGAAAAAAATATAAGTTTAAAGTACTGATATATCGAATCCTTTCCGATCTATGTTTTTTGTTTTCGCAATACATAATCATACTAAAAATTACTAACTTTACGAAGGCCAGTAATTAATATTTGAACGATTTTAATCAAATTTTATTATATATTAAGTACGAAGGCCAAATAATTATTTGACATACTCCTAATTCCTAATGCATAATAACAGTTTGCCATTAGCACAAAAAATAGCAAGAAAAGGTATTGATATCAAGTTGAATACTTGATATGTTATAAAATTTTCATGATTAAAATTGTTCGGATATTAATTGCTGACCTTCATACAATAGTAATTTTTAGTATGATTATGTATTGCTAAAATAAAAATATCGACCGAAAAGGATTCGATATTTCAGTACTTTGAATTTATATTTTTTCTTTTTAATTGCGATCAACTATACACACTTCTTACAAAATATTTATAATTTTGTAGTAATTATTAAAGATGCACGTGCATTGCACGTGGCAGAAAACTAGTAAGGAATAAAAAAAGTCCTACATAGCAAAGAAAGTGGGATATACGGGTATATAAAAAAATATTTTAAAAAGTCACGTCAGCTTTCCGGTGGATGACGGTGCAAAAACCGACCAAAGTTACTTTTGGAGATATTTTCCTAAGCTGAGTGGCCATTTCGGGACCAACCGAAGCAAAGTGACTTTGGTGATTAATTTTTCAAATTTGAGTGACTATTTGAGATTTTAACTCCACTTTCTCCAGATTCTCATCAGAAACATCAGCTACTATGGCAGTCTCACAACATCTTCACTTTGCCTTCGGTATATTGGGTGAGTTACATGACACTTTTTTTTTTTTTATATTATACGCTTTAGTCACAAGCTGGTTAGCCTCCTTTCTCATAGTTTCTTTTTCTACTTTTTCTGCCTTACAGGAAATTTCACTACCCTCTTCCTTTTCCTCTCACCAATGTACGTAAATATTTTTATATATATCTCTCTCAATGTAATGACTAATTTCCAAGTTATGTTGTTAATTAAAGTCCTTGCTTTGATTTCTTTTTTCATTGATTTCACGGCCACTTTCAGAAGGATTATCACAATCTACCGAAGAGTTCTCCGGTCTACCATATGTAATGACCATGCTCAGTTGTCTTCTCTCTGCATGGTAAATCTCTGTAGTAGTAGTATTTTTTTCTTCTTTCTGATCAAGTGAAAATTTTACTATTCAAACTAATTAATTTTTCTATGTAAATAGGTATGGCCTACCATTTGTGACGAGTAATAACATACTCGTCGCAATAACTAACGAGGAGTGGCGCAATGATAATGCTTATCTTTGTGCTAATCATCCTAACCTTTGCACCAAATATAGAGAGGAGGAAAATCTTGGCAATCTTTCTTGCATGCCTCTTTATTTTTGGAGCTGTAGCAATTTCTTCCATGTTTGTTTTTCATGGGGGAAGCAGACAGAAATTTTATGGTATTGCTGCATACACCTCTTTCTACCACGTGCAATGCGCGTGCATCTTTAATAATTAGTAAAAAAATTTAAATATTTTGTAATAAGCATGTATATATATTTGCTCGTTAATTAAAGAAAAAATATAAGTTCAAAGTACTGATATATCGAATCCTTTCCGATCTATGTTTTTTGTTTTCGCAATACATAATCATACTAAAAATTACTAACTGTACGAAGGCTAGTAATTAATATTTGAATGATTTTAATCAAATTTTATTATATATTAAGTACTAAGGCCAAATAATTATTTGACATACTCCTAATTCCTAATGCCTAATAATAGTTTGCCATTAGCACAAAAAAATAGCAAGAAAAGGTATTGATATCAAGTTGAATACTTGATATATTATAAAATTTTCATGATTAAAATTGTTCGGATATTAATTGATGACTTTCGTACAATAGTAATTTTTAGTATGATTATGTATTGCTAAAATAAAAATATCGACCGAAATGAATTCGATATTTCAGTACTTTGAATTTATATTTTTTTCTTTTTAATTACGATCAACTATACACACTTCTTACAAAATATTTATAATTTTTGTACTAATTATTAAAGATGCACGTGCATTGCACATGGCAGAAAACTAGTAAGCAATAAAAAAGTCCTGCATGGTAAAGAAAGTGGGATATACGGGTATATAAAAAAATATTTTAAAAAGTCACGTCAGCTTTCCGGTGGATGACGGTGCAAAAACCGACCAAAGTTACTTTCGGAGATATTTTCAATAAGTTGAGTGACCATTTCGGGACCAACCAAAGCAAAGTGACTTTGGTGGTTAATTTTTCAAATTTGAGTGACCATTTGAGATTTTAACTCCACTTTCTCCAGATTCTCATTAGAAACATCAGCTACTATGGCAGTCTCACAACATCTTCACTTTGCCTTCGGTATACTTGATCAAATTATTAGTATAATATAAGTTTAAATATTAGTAAAACAAGCAAGAAAATTTGGAAATTTTGTTTGTAATAGGCTTCAAACTTGGAAATTTTGTTTGGATTTGGAATTGTGCAGCTCACTCTCTATGGGGTTTATTATAAGACAAATAAGAAGGGGATTGGAGGCAGCTAGCTCAATTAGCCTCTACCTTTATAACCTTAGCTAATAGTACTAGCTAGTAGGAGCAGTAATTTTTAGTAGTAGTAGTATATAGAGCAATGTTGTAGTATGGAGTTCTATGAAATGTAAATATAAGTACACCTAATATTTAAAAAAGCTACTGTTGAATGTACTTCATCAAATTGTTGTGTGACCAATAATAGTAGAGAAAATTATGATGGCAAAAAATTAAAATTACTCATGCCTTTGTTTTTATGCGTAGTGCATGAATAAAGAAAATAACCAAACTGAAATTAGTCCAAGTCCTCTAAGTTGTGTTTTCCTCAATGTTTCTTTGATACTATTAACACATTTATTGCTACTTGCAAATTCAAGTTTTCCTTTTATATTTAACCCGGTAAAGACCTGTCTTTTACTTTCATAGCCACCTTCAAAAGTTTCAAAGTTACAAACCAAGGGTTAAGACTGTAATCACAAAAAATAAGACCAAAGAGTCAACCTTTGTTCCTAACTACAATTTAACTAGTAAGATACAAATTACAAAAGTTGGACTTTGCGTATCTAATTCTCATACTTAGCACTCCCCATAAGATTTTGAAATTTTAATTCAAAATCTTATGAAAAATTACTGAATTTCTCGTGTTTTTTAAATGTGGTTATTCTTCTAAAAAATTTCAAATACTGATTAGTTCTCATTTAGAGTCTAATTTTTACTAAAGGATTTATACTCATCTAACATTATTTTCCCGAAATGGGAAAATGACACTGTATGCACACCCACTGATCTTTTAAACAAAAAATAAACCTATTTTTAGAACAGCACACTGTTTCAACAATTTCGTCCCAAGTATACAAAAAAGAGCCGCTATCCAAACTATTCTATTTTTCACTTTTCTAAAGTGTGCCTTAGCATGTAATTTTACCAACATTATATTCTCCTTATCAATCATATCTCTACAATTTCTCACATTTCCTCTTTGTACTTCCCGGTCAAATAACAAAGGGAGATTTACACAAATATACAACCCTAACACCATATTTACAAAAAATAACAATACTTTATAACTTTACACAATATAACAATAGTTTTTTCACATTCCATATACAAATTTCTACAAAACCTACAATTTATGGTTTCATCTCCTTCTTCCTTGCTTTCTCCCACCCAACACCCACCCAACACTGCCTGGAGGTATTGCCACCACTCACCAGCGCCGGCCAACCACCGCTGACCACCGGAAAGCCGCCGCCGGCGCCGCTGCTACCACCGGAAACTTTTTTTTTTTTTTTTTTTTTAGATCTACAAGATGTAACATTCAAAAATACAAATATATACATTCCAAAACTTTAAAAATTTACTGTTTTGAAACTATACACAACCAAATATACACAAACATACAAAAGATATACACTGCACATACACAAAAATACAAATAACTATCCATTCTACACAAACATACAACACATACACATATATACAAACACATACACATACAAAAGGGGTGAATATAGACATTTATATACAATATACAAAAATATACAAAGATAAATACGAATTTATATACAAAATACAAATATATACATAAACATACATATATATACACATACAAAAAGGAAAAAAGAAAAAAGAAGAAGAAAGGGAGCAGATCGGAAAAAACTCACCGGAAAAACACCAAAAACACACGTATCGGGGCTGCTTGGCACCACAGTGCAGCAGCGCCGCCGCGAGGGGCAGCGCCGCTGCACTGCGGCGGCAGCAGCGCCGCAACAGAGACGGGCAGCAGATCCGGCGAGGAACAGCGAGAGAAGGGAAGGGGGAGGGGCGGCGATGGGTGGGGGATGGTGGAGGAGGGGCGGCGATGGGTGGGGAATGGTGGAGGAGGGAGAGAAGGAGAGAGAAGAGAGGAAATTAGGGTTTAATGTTTGGGAGAGGGGAAATGACAAAATTGTTATGTGGGGTAATTAGGGAAAAGTATCGTTATGTATTGTAAATATTCAAAAAGTATCGTTATGTTTTGTAATTAAGCTATTAGGGTAGTTATATGGTGTAAATTTTCCAATAACAAATTCACTCAATTTTACTCATATCACCGGTAATCTCAAATCATGAAGAATGACTTCTAATGAATTTGCAGATCTAATGAATTTTAATTTGTTTGATAGTGGTGCCTGATGAGCAGAATAACAAATTTGATTTTGCTCTCTTTATTTTAAAGGAACAAGAAAACAGAGCCACCAATGCTGGAAGCAAACTTTAAATTTTCATCATATGTTTCTGACGTGTAGTTGGCTAAGGTGGTGATTCAACTAAGAATAACATGATTTGTATATCAAGTAAATACTTTTTGGATAATTGTAACCTAACGTCCATAACACACATATTATAATAATAATAATAATAATAATAATAATAATAATAATAATAATAATAATAATAATAATAATAATAATAATAATAATAATATTAGTGTCGAATAAAAACTGATGCAGTAAAAAAACTGAATACTCTATCAATAAAAATGGATACTATGCAAATAAAAAAGGGATTTTACATGATATAAACACTTATTAAAGTTATAAATATATAATAAACACATTATCATTTTATTACACATCATAGACAAAAACTAATGTAATGGACATTTTATAGGCGTTAATTTTTTATGAAACAAATAGAGTTTATTTTGCCTAATTTTAAGGATAATATATATATTTTAACTTTTCTATTTGTTTTAATGAGTATCACTTAATTAACTACTAAGTACTTGCAATTATCCTTGGGATTTTTACACATATTTACAAATATACACCACTTATTACAAGAAAATAGCAATATTTTTGAAATTACCATACATAGCAATATTTTTTTAGCACATTTCTTCAATAATCAACCCATTACACTCACACCCCACTCTCCAAAAAATCCTAAAACACTTCCCCCATCCCCTTTTTTCAGATCCAAACATATAACCCCCACCCCCAACGCCGCCCTTACCCCACCCCCTCACCCCTACCTCCACCTCCACCGAGACTTAAGCGATTGCCAGTGATGGAGGCAGAGCTGCTGAGGTAAAGTTGAACAGCGTTGTAAAGTTCATTGGTGTTAACACCGTCGATTTCCGTGATGTCGTAGTAGCAATAGGCAGAGAACCAGTTGCAGATGCGATGCAAGAACTTGAGGGATGCAAAACGGAGCTCTGGTGGGAATACTGTTTGAAGGAGGCTTTGACAGAATGCCCAATCCTTAATCATCTAAAACACCGATGTTTAGCCATTTTTTCCAGCTTACTTTGTTGTTCCATTTTTTTCCAACTTTTTATTATAATAATCAGATGGAAGATGATCACTTTTTTTTATGGAATTTTATTTTACATGATACAGAAACGGAGTGAAAATTTTATTTTACATGATACAATAAAAAATTTATTTTGTATATGCGTTATATGATACAGAAACGGAGTTGATACAGTCTGAAACGGAGTTGATGCAGTCTGAAACAGAGTTGAAACAGTCTGAAACGGTGTTGAAACAGTTTGATACAGTCTGAAATGGCATTGAAACACTATGATGCAGTCTGAAACGGAGTTTATACAGTCTGAAACGACATTAAAACATTATGATACAGTCTGCAACGGAGTTGAAACAGTCTGAAATGGAGTTGAAACAATACGATACTGTCTAAAATGGCTAGTGATACAGTCTGAAACAAAATATAAAAAATAATGTGAAATAACACAAAAAATGTCAAATAGCTAAGTAACAATGAGAAACAATGCACAAATGGGATGAAACAAGCTTGAAACGGTCTAGAAACAGCTAGACACGGTGCAAAAATAGTTAGATACAGTGCTGAAAACAATCTGAAACGGTGCAGAAACAGTTTGATACAGTGCTGCAGAAACAGTTGATACGGTGCAGAAACAGTTAGATACGGTGCTGCAGAAACAGTTGAAACGATGCATAAACAATTTGATACGGTGCAGAAACAATTGATATAGTGCTGCAGAAACAGTTTGATACGGTGCAGAAACAGTTTGATACGGTACTGAAATGAACTGAAACGGTGCTGAAACGATTACATACAACGAGATACGGTGAGATACAACGAGATACATTGAGGATGGGATGGGGAAAAGTGAAATTGGGGTAAATGGGAGAAGTATAAGTGAAATTGGAGAAATAATGAGAGTAAAAGTGAAATAGGAGAAAATGGGAGGAGCAAAAGTGATAGTGGAAAAATAGGAGAAAGAATGTAAGGGTTTGGTATGTTATGGGAAAATATTGCTATGTTTTTGCTATATTTGTAATTATCTTGTATTTTCCTCTATATAAGGTAATTTTACTAAAATGTTGCTATATTTGGTAATTAAGCTCTAAAACTTGTACTTATATGTAAAAAATACATTATCCTATAACATACATGTTAATAGATAGAACAAAATACCAAATATCCTGATCTAACCATGGAATTGCATTAGAGAAAGAAGCAGGTACTGATCTACTTACAACTCACTTAGTATTAAAATCGTCAAGGTCAAAGTTAGGATTAGCGAGGTACAGATTGCAGATCTAGGAGATTGCGCAGACCCTCGTAGCAAGATTGACGAGAAGCGTTGCCAGTTTGAGAAGATTGGATGGGTAACCTGTCTTCTTTAAAATGGCCAGATATGCTCTGGATCTTGTTCGTGAGCCTTCCAAGAAGGTCCGCTTTCCCCTTTTGTTTGAGTCCCAAATGGATTGGGAAATTGAGATCGGGACTTATTTGATGTTGTTGTTGATGTTGCTCGCGATATGAGGTTTATTATAAATTAGAGCATGAAGAGTAGGATTCGATGAGCAAGAGATCATCTCGTGGCCTGGTGGATATCCTAGCATCTCATCTGGAGGTAAGAGTTCTGATTATCAGAAGAGGTCACCTATCAAGTCATCTCAGCCTGTGGCACGTGATTCTCAGTATGTGTCGGGAACTCGACATGATTAGAGCGAGGCTATGCCTCATGGATGGCTTAAGAAATCATATGGTGTGATGGGTTTGGTCCTGCGGGAACTTTTCTTACGAATGGTTGAAATGTCCATTGACGTGTTTAACTTTACAAAATATCAAAAAAACTTTGTGATCCTTATCAATTTGGTTTGAGGAATATTAGAGCGGATAGCTAAAGTTGCTACTGATGTAATGAGAAGAAGAGTCGCAATAATGACTAAGAAATGAAAGATATTCATGTTGAAAGTGAAAGAAATGTGATTTTTCTTCAGATATATTAGTTTTTGGTATAATATCTTTCGACAGCAATTCAATATTTTTTCTCACTAAATTAAATTTACCGAATTTCCTTACCAAAAAGCATGTCAAATATGATAACTACATTAATGGAGTATTGTTTATGTTATCTCAATCACAACTATAAATTTAGCAATTCATTTTGTAAATAATTAGTTAAAAACATTTACTTCTAGCTGATAAAATACTGTTGCGTCAAAATTCGAACACTATATAAAATATATAATTCAACATGTTGTACAGATATGGCATGCAAATAACTAGATATAATTTTATTAGAATATAAATTCTTTATGGTCTATTACATCAGAGGAGGTTTTCCTTTTCAAGACTATCACTCCTTGTAATATTAAAGCTAAAGCTTGGAGGGCCACTATAGTGTATTAATACTTTGGCCTATTAGAAGTAGGTCTTAGGGATAGTTGGAGAAGTACCATGGTGTGTTGGGTTTGGTCCTGTTGGAACTTCTTGAAGAGATGATTGAAAGTCCTTCATATTTTTTAACTGTGCAAAATATTGAAACATCTTTTTGAATTTTATTGATTTGGTGTCAGGAATTTCAGGGCGGATGGCTACAATTGAAACTGATGTATTAAGAAGTAGAAGAGCAGAAACAAACAAGAAGAAATAAAATTTATTCATGTTGAATCTGTATGAAATGTGAATTTTCTTTGTATAGTTGGTTTTTACTCTATTGGATCCTTCTTTATATAGTGGTTCAAAAATTTTAAATTATCTCATTAGATTACATTGACCAAATGCCTTGACCAAAGACATGTCAAATATGGAATTTGCATTCATTACATACTATTTATGTTAATAATTATGGTCAAATATATCTTTATCATTACAAGATTGTGCCAAGTATCCCTGTAATCACTAACCGAAGAAGCTTTCCAATGCATGCAGCTTTTTTTACAAGGAGTCAAGGATGCTGAATCGAATTTATCCTTGAACTATGTAAAATGGTCCAAATCCGCCCCCCGAAGTTTGAAGAATAAGGTCACTATTCTGGAAACAACGAGAACATATTTTCCCCAAATGATTAAAAGTTGTGTAATAAAAATATGAATAATGCAAGAATAAAAAAGAAATACAAGTCGGTCCACTACTATATGAAGGAATCGATAGTTATTGCAAGCTTTGAGGTGGTTGTTTCGATTTCCATTAATATATATGAGCAAATCACTGGTACCGTGATTATAGGTAACAGATATTGTGGAGTCTTTTCTTTCATAAATGTGCGTCTTAAATATGCATCTTATCCAGCAATAATCACAGGCTCCTTATTTGTAGCTAACTAATTTTAATGAATTTTCCTTTTATGTATTTAGGGCATGGGGTGTAGTAATTGATATGGCTATATTTTGATATGGTTAACTGATTGTATATTATACTACTTTTACATTGGTCATTTATGAATTTTCCCCTTTTGTCTGGGTAGCCATGTTTTGAAGTTCCACTCAATGAATAGCCAATGATAGTAAAGTTATAAAGTAATAGCAACAATCGCTAAGAAAATAAGGAAAATTTCATGGAGATTTGAACAAAAGTCCATGAAATAATCCTGAAGTTGTGAACTGAACTCCAATAAGTTTTTTTGAATCTTGAGCATCTATGGCTATTCTTTTAAGTCTGTAAATGTTGGCTGTTGGCGTTTACTTCTTTAAAATGTGGCTATTTGTCAAAGTGTGGGTAATAATCCAACTACGACTACAACGCTAGACAACACCAAAATTTGCGACTTTAAATTCTAGTTCCTCTATGTTTCAACAAACATACGGTCAAGTTTTAATTATTTAGTTTTGAGATGTAAGTAATGTCTTGCGTGATTTTGGAGTTTCAAAATCATAACCAATTCCACATTGATTAGGTTATTTGAACTATTACTGAATGTTTTATTGGAGTGTTCAGTGACGGATCCAAGATTTTTGTTAAGAGGTATTAAAATATAAATAAGTTAATATATGAGCGGTCGTTTTTAATAAGAATACTGGATACTCCCTCAGTCCCAAATTAGTTGTCGCTTTAGGAAAAATTGTGTGTCCCAAATTAATTGACGCTTTAGGATTTCAAGACAAAAATTATTAGTCTTTTCCAACTATACCCTTAATAATTAAAAAAATTCTCAACAAAATTTAAGAGTCAAACATTAAATAGGGGTAACATAGTAAAATATACACTCTATTTAATAATTTTCTTAATGGGCGTGAAGAAGCTAAAAGCGACAACTAATTTGGGACGGAGGGAGTATATTATAATCTCGGAATAAACAACGGGTTACTTGCTACCAGAAAACAACTTACGCATGGACTAAAATAGCTGCAAGTCATCCAAAGGTTGTTTCTTATCTACTCTTTTGTTAATTTCAGAAGAATGCTTGATTCATGCATATTTTCTTTATTTCATACCTTGGATATTATAAATATATAGCCATAAGATATCATCAAAGTAATACTACAGATTGACTGAAAGTGTTGCCTGAAAATAGATACTACTAGGCATTAGTTTCTGACGGAAACTTATCATGCAGAATGAGGCGGTTTAGCATGGTCATTACATACGGTAATCTAGACAATTTCTTCACTCGATTTATTAGTCACGATCCCCTTGAAAGTGATTCTGAAATCAACGGAAAATAATAATAATTTAAGTAAGACCTTTAATTAACAACATCACTTTTGTTGTTAATTAAATGGTTTACTTTGTTGTTTTTATTTTTATTAATTTCAAAATCAATTTCAAGAGGATCGTGACTAATAAATTAACTGAAGAGTTTTCTGAATTACCGATGTGATGACCAAGCTAAACTGCCTTCTTTCGGCATCGTATGTTGTAGTATTTCTATTAAAAAATATGTGTGATATTGCTGCCAAATGGACCACCTCTTTTTGTCATAATAAGTTATTTCAAAATTCTCATTATTTTTCATCTTACTACTATCTTTTCTTTTGCCTCTACCTTTATAAGTTTAGCCAACAGTACTAGCTAGTAGGAGCAATAATTTCTATTAGTAGTAGATAGAGCAGTAAATATTGAAATATGCAGTTCTAATACGGCTAAATAAGTTATATATTTTTTTTGAAAAAGTACTGTTGAATTTACTTCTTCAAATTGTTGTGTAACCACTAACAATAAAGAAAATGATGATGGAAAAAAATTACTCTTTTCTTTTATTTGTACTGCATGAATATAGAAAAGAACCAAACTGAAATTAGTCCAAATACTTAAGTTATGTTTTCTTCGATGTTTCTTGATATTATTAGCAGCCTGTGAAAAATATACTACTACTTGCAAATTCATCTTTTTTTATAAGTTAACCCAGTAAAGATCCTGGGTTTGATTTTCATAGCCACATTCAAAAGTTATCAAAGTTACAAACCAAGGTTAAGACTGCAATCACAAACAATCAGAGATCAAAGAGTCAATGTTTGTTCCTAACTACAATTTACATATCAAGATACAAATTAAACAAGTTAGACTTAGGCGTATCTAATTCTAATACTTCTGGCTTTTGTCAAGCCGAAGTGAACCCTTACATGTGTAGGTAAGTGTTGAAAGTTTGTGAAGATCTCAGCAATTTCAATACTAGTGGCATGCTTTGTTTAGGCCATCCGCAACTTGATTGGCTTCTCTAAAACAGTGATTAATCTGACAATTCACTTGGATTAAAATTTGGACTTTGGAGTATGTCATCTAGGATTGGCTTCATTCGAGGTTGTTGGTGTTTTTCCTTCAACAAATTTGTACTAATTATTAATGAGTCCAACTACAAAATAATATATAAAAAAAAGGCAACAAATTTTAAGTAAACTTAAATAAATACGTCTAGCTTTGTATTTCTTCAAAAGACAAAATCTAGTTGTAGTACGTATTTTTCTTTGCTGTAAAATTTCACCCACAGGCTATTTTTGTTACTGATATTTAATTTGAAGCCACTTTTTTTAATGGTCTCACATGAGAGGGTATTTTTGGAACTTCAATTTTTGTGGGCTGAAATTGAACTTCAATTCTTATGGTGGGCTAAAGTTGAACTTCAATCCATGTGGGCTGAACTTGTGTAAAGTTCAACCCAAAAGAATTGAAGTTCCAAAAATACCCTCTCATGTGAGACCATTAAAAAAAGTGGCCTCAAACCAAAGATCACTGTCAAAAGTGGCATTTGGTGCACTTCGCCCTCTGCTTCTGTGAGCTTCTTGTTGAGTGGTCTTTTGAGACCTTAATCCAATACTAACAAGTTTTACGCTGATTAGCCTTAGTACCACTTAGCATTTAAATTTTAGTTCCAACGAGAATTTTACGATGATCCGCCCTGAAACATGTGCCTCCAAATTTTTTGCGTGCAGTTATGTTTGCAAAGGTTTTCAAGAGGTTTAAAGAGTTAAACATTGAGACTGAAATCTCCTATTTCTGTAAATTACTCATCCAAGATCTCATCTAGAAGTAGGTGGAAGGCTTTATATCTGTTTTTTAAAAAAAAAAAAAAATAATAATTGTTCTTTATCGGGACAATATTTGAAGTTGAAGCTGAAAAAAAAAGAAGAGAGTTGTGTACGTAGAAACGGAAAACTTTCATTTAAACTTAGAATTTTACAAAAAAGTCTTGTGATTAACCAATTGCAGTTTTATTTGGAAGAGACCATTAATAGTAAAAAAGATTTGTGAGCGAAAGCTCAACACACCTTCAAACATAGCTTCAAATAAAGCCAATCCTAGATCACAAAGCTAGATGCATTTATTTAAATTTAGTTTAATTTTGTGCCATTTTTTTCTTTTGACACGTAAAGTTTAAAGGGTAAACTCAAGTATTCTAAGAGCAAAAGTCCTAAATTAAATGATTACAGTACAACCTTGTTATAACAGTTCATCATTATAATATGGGGCACTTACAAAAATATCCACAAAATTTACGAGATACTTATAAAAATACTCACAAAACCTAAATAATTACAGCCACCATCCACTACTTTCAAATAGTACCTGACCTACCCACTAAACTATTTACACACTCTACCCATCCAGACTTGTATACCATAGTTTATGCAGTATACCTTAAATGTATACTCATATAAGGCATAACAAAGGTATATAGTAATAAATGACCCTCCAGACTTTTATACCACAATTATGCAATATACCTTAAAGGTATACATCTATAAGGCATAACAAAATATACAATAATAAATGGGTAGATTGGGTAAATACTTTTAGTTTTATGGGTAGTGTAATTTTTAATGGGTATGACTTGTAAATACTTTAAATTTCATGGGTATAGAGTGTAAAACTCTCTTATAATATTTTAATATAACGACCTAATTTCTTCATAACCGATTTTTCATGTTATATTTACCTCTCTATAGCAGCATTCTACCTAAAACGACAATGACGTTCATTATAGCAATAATGTTATGTAATTATATTTTGTAAGAGATATATTATGTATAAAAAAATACAATATATTTATGATAATCATTTGCACCATAAATATATTTCTTTTTCACATTCATACCATACAAATAATAGTAATTTTTTTTAATCAAGTATGTATCCAATCTCATAAATTAAAAAAAAAAAAGTATCAAGTGTGTCGTCACTCATAGTGCAAATCTCATCTCATAACACCAATCAAGCTATTGACGCTACCACTTATATGGAGTTTGACGCAACACTTCCAATCCTTGAAACTTACACTGATAAAAAAATTGTTGCACAAGTTAATGGAGTGGAAGAACAAGAGACAATGGAGACAGAAGATGACAACGAAAGTGCTGATGTAGAGCCTCAACCTACTGCTACTTGGGCCGAGATAGAAGAGTCAACTGTTAAGCTCTTAGACAGCTTAAAGGAAAAGCTATTGAATACCCTTTTGTTGAAATTTTGGACAAAAATCTTCGCCACTTCAAGCATTATATTGTCACTAAGAGACTTCAATTTACGAAACAACCTACTATTGTAGAATACTTACGTCCAAATTGATTTATTTTAAATTTAAATTAATTTTAATGCATATGTTCCTTAAATTTTATAGTTTGTTAGTACGATAAAATTAATTATGAATTTATCAATAATGTATTAACTGTTACATTTTTTTAATTAATAAAATATGAAAATTTATTGAGCTTTTAAAATAAACATGTATTTTTGGCGTACTATTCGATCATAACATCTAAACATCAATCGCGATATACATTTATAACAGCACCTCACTATATCGGGCATGAAAATTTCAGGCAAACGCTGCCACTATAGTAAGGTTTGATTGTATATCTTAGATTCTAACATAATACATAATCAAATCAGATAAAGTAATAAGTACATAGTACCTTTTATTATGTGTGATTTTGTTTTAAATACTTTGACATTGCACATTATATGTTGCACCTAATATTAAATTTCCAAACTTATCGAGCTTAATTCGATTATTAGTCTCAAGTCTTACATGTAAGCAAATATGTTTCAGTCTCTTTGATATAAAAGCTCCGCAAACGCCAATATTTCTCCTTCTCATTTGATTATTCATTACTCTTCTTCAGCAAAAGCATTCTTCACTCAGGTACCCCCGATCTCTCTTAATACCCCCCCTCACCCCTCGCTCCCGGCCTCTATCTACTCCAATTAACGGTTGTGATCTTCCCGCAATGTTCTCAATTCAATTGTGATCGTTAGATCTAGGGATTTGCTTACTGTCCGATCTGTTTTTTAATTACATTTTTATCAAATCAATGTGAAGATCTAAGCAATTTGTGTAGTTATAGACATGATTTAGTCGATTTACGTGTAATTTTTAGTGTACTTTTACTGTGTACATTGTATTTATTGATGCCTGTGAAGTGGATGATGTTTTGATTATCAACTGATATATGATATTTTTGAATTTGTATTGAAATTTTAGGTGGTATACGATCTATCTATTGCATAGGATCTGATACAGAAAAATCTACTAAGCAGCGAAAATGGTAATCTTTCGATTATGTAACTACATTGTTGTGTGGATTTTGAAAAATTGCAGATTTTTAAATTAGAAGAATACTGTGATGATTACTGTACTATTGTGTTAATATGTGCTGCAGGTTGTTCTAGCGGCTTCCATCATATCTAAATCTGGCAAAGGTATGCCGCTTTCTATATATGTTTTTGGAATCGTGTGGTTTGTGGAAATTAATGTGATGTTAGTTGATGGTTTTTGTGGTGGTATTCTACTCAAGTTAGAGAATGTACACAGAAATTGATATGCCCTCTTTTTCTTTTGTTATGCGATGTTAGACTGGCGAGGGACAAATTGTTGGATCGACCAAGAGTTCTATTTCCTTTGTTTGGTTGGCCCCATGGATTTGGTCTTATTGGTCAGAGTGTAGGGCATGCTGGGTGGGTTAGGCGCACGTCACATGTTCGAACAGTGTTGCTTGCAAAAATATGATATTTAAGTGGAGAAGGGTAGAGGGGTGGACCCACTATCCTACCGATTTCGAACCGTGTGCCTCTAGCCCTACACTCTTACCAACTTAATTTGGCCAGATTTTTGTTTAATTTTCGATTCTTCCTTATACTGGAATTTCAAAGAAAAGAGCTTTTGTCCACTATGATAACCTCTTTTAGGGAATAGCTGTTGATGCTTGTCCGTTTAGTAGTTCATTGGTTTTCTGCTCTTACAGAAGCACCTTCTTTTATTTGGTTCTGTTAGGTATCAGGGTGTGTTTTTCAACCATTTCTTGCATCTTGGCATCCAATATTCTTCAATTAATGTAATAGGATGTATTTTCCACAGAACACTATTGACTGTATATCTCGTTGTCTTCTGCAGCGCTTGTGTCGAGGCAGTTTGTTGATATGTCTCGTATAAGAATTGAAGGGTATCTTGCTGCTTTCCCCAAATTGATTGGTACCGGAAAGCAGCATACATATGTTGAGACCGAAAATGTGCGCTATGTTTATCAGCCAATAGAATCTCTGTACTTGCTCCTTGTGACTAACAAACAGAGCAACATTCTTGAAGATTTGGAGACACTCAGGCTGCTGTCTAAACTAGTATCCTTTCTCTTCTTGTGATACTGAAGTTAGGATATCATTTCTTCTCTGCACTAAGTCGTCTTTATCCATATCTTTTCATAGAATATTGCTGCTTTACATAAGAAACGCAAATGCTTGTCCTCTTTTAAGTTAATTGTTTCTTCAACCTGCAAAATGTAGCTCCAAATGCAATCTAAATAAATATAAATAAACAAGCTTACATGTATGCTGCTAGAATTCTTTCTGCAAACAGAAAATGTTTTTGGGCCAATTCCTTGACTGTTATTAGGTGCCTGAATACTGTTACTCACTAGATGAGGAAGGAATTGGCAAGACAGCTTTTGAGCTTATTTTTGCATTTGATGAAGTGATCTCGCTTGGACACAAGGAAAATGTTACCGTTACACAAGTCAAGCAGTACTGTGAAATGGAGAGCCATGAGGAGAGATTGCACAAGTTGGTCTTACAGAGCAAGATAAATGAAACTAAGGATGTCATGAAGCGTAAAGCAAGTGAGATTGACAAAAGCAAGGTAGTTCAGAGGGTGCACGTCACCTGTGCTAAATGTTTAGTTTCTTCCCTTTTCATGTCTCGAGTGTATTTAATTGTACGGTTAACATCTTTCTGTACACATTTACTTTGCAGATTGAGAAGAATAGAGGTGAAAAAGGAGGTTTCATGGCACTGCAGTCCATGGGTTCTGGAAGAATAGATACTGGCTTTGGCAGCGACTCAGGCATACCTAGCACAGGAAGCGGTGGTTTTGGTAGTGGTTCTGGATTTGGTCTAAGCACTGATGTGGATACATTTTCCACCAAATCCAAAGGTTTGTATTTGTTTAACCCCAATATGATTCGTTTCTTTAGAAAATTGCTAAACATTTATAACGGTGGTGAGGGAGGTGGGGTGCCTCACCAGGTTTGGCATACTTTCTCAGGCAGCTTCTTATTTTCTCTGGTTATAGATGTTGAGTATTCGGTGGACAGTCTTCTGATGTTATAGGTGCATATTTGTGTGAGAGAGCAGTCACTATTTAGATGGGGAGGAATTAAGCACCCTTGGTGATAAATGTTGAGTGAGTCTATAGGAATGACTCAATTGATAGAGGAGGAAAAAAAAAAAAAGATTACATAGGTGATGAAGAAGAATGGAAATGAGGGAAGGGGGAGAATGCACAAGTTTCCTGCAAAAGTATTCCTCGTAAAATGTGTGAGGCTGATAAACGTGGCACACTCGAGAAAATAATCATAATTTCCTGCTTTAAACTTGCCTAAATGTTTCTCAAGGATAAAGGGAAAGCATAACCTGCTTGTGTTTCTGTCCTTTTCCCATTACTTGAGAGTTGTATGTTTTGTTGTATTTTCTTGATGGATTTTTCTAGAACTTTTCTTGTGTGTGTGTATAGTTTGATTCCCTGGAATCAGTTGGTAGGCTTGAAACATTTGCATATGCATTGAGTTACTCTTTCTTGGCTATGGAACACATTTTTTTTCCTTCGTTATATCAAATATGCATATTCTCTTGGAGAAACCTTGAGATAATTGGAGGGAACCAGTTAGGAAGATGAAGCTCATGGCATTTTTGTTAGCAGGTCGTCCAGCTGCATCTGCTACTGCTCCACCAAAAGGTCTTGGTATGCAGCTAGGTAAAACACAGAAGACCAACCAATTTTTGGAATCCCTGAGAGCAGAGGGTGAAGTAATTGTCGAGGATGTGAGGCCAACCATTGGTCAGGCCAAACCAGCTGCTGCTCCACTAACTGATCCCGTCACATTGACCGTTGAAGAGAAGATTAATGTAACACTAAAGCGTGATGGTGGTGTCAGCAACTTTGATGTCCAGGGTACTTTGTCTCTCCAAATTCTGAACCAAGAAGACGCATTTATCCAAGTGCAGGTTCTGTCTCTCTCTCTCCCTCTCTTTTTAAGTATCCTGAGCATCTCATGTGCTTAGGCTCCTTGGCGACATCTAACACTGTTCAGGAGTCTGTCAATGTCCAATTGTCAGCATTATTTTTATTATATCCCCCTTGCTGTGCCAAAAAAAAAAAAAACACTAATAAACATTGCACTGTGAATTTAAATGTCCTTGGTGAAGTGGAGTTCATCATTTATGTCCTTTGAATCCAAACACTGTTTCCAGCAACACTCATTTGATTGCACTTGATATGCTATTGACAAGCAATCGAAAGATGGCACGAAGAACCTAGTGTTTTTCGTCGCACTTCCTTGCAATTAATGACTTCTTCTCCAACCAAGGAACGCTGGTAAAACATATCCAGTGTGCTTTCATTATATCAAAGCTGAAGACTCATCTAGGCCCCTGTCCATTTTGAAATGCTTGTCCAAACTAGACACTCATATTCGCTTTTCAGCAGTTGAGTCTATTTGATCTCATAAGGCACTCATATTCGCTTTTCATTGCTTCTTGTTTCAGATTGAAACCAGTGGTAATCCAGCAATCCTCTTCAAAACACACCCAAACATGAACAAGGAGTTGTTTGCTAATGAAAATATTCTAGGCCTTAAAGATCCCAATAGGCCATTTCCCACGGGTCAAGGTGGTGATGGTGTTAGTCTTTTGAGGTGGAGAATGCAAAGTGCAGATGAGTCAATTTTGCCTTTGACAAGTAAGCTCCATGAATCCAGTTGTCTCTTCTCTACATCTCCGTGCTGTCTTCTGTGTTTGATTTATATTATATTTATGATTAATTTTGAGTATTTTGTCTCAGTTAACTGCTGGCCTTCAGTTTCTGGAAACGATACCTATGTGAATATTGAGTATGAAACCCCTGCACAGATTGATCTACAAACTGTTGTAATTTCTGTACCCCTCCCAGCTCTCAGGGAGGCTCCCAATGTACAACAGATAGACGGAGAGTGGAGGTGATCTTTTAACTTTTACTCTTTTGCTAGTTTTGAAAGATCACCCCTTTTATGTCATAGATTTATTCTCCCTGGATTTCCTAACTGAAGCATACATAGATCTTGTGATAGAGGTTTTCAAGGCTGAAATGGCCTTGCTACTGCTAAGATGCTTATTTGTTCGTTGCTTTTAAAATCAGAGCAAGGCAGTTGTTTCACGTGTATTAATTCATTTGGTTGCATATAGATAGGACTATTGTAAGGTTTGTTAGAAAGTTCACACATTGTGTGGTTCTTCAAAGGAGTGATGGATGTCACCTAGTTATTCCTGTTCGATGCTGGCCTTCGATTCCGTTTGCTTTCCTTGAAGAAGAAATGTGAACTCTCATCTTCATTTTGGTTGGCAGCTTGTAAGAACTACCAATTCAAGATCAAATAAGACTGCTAGCTAGCATGCATGTGTAGTTGCTTAAGCGAATGTGAGTGTAGCAAAAAAACTATAACAGAAAATTAAATGGTAGTAGGGATCCGAGCTGCACCTAAAGCTGTATTTCTGTGTGGTATGATAGTGTTGAGAAAAATGGTCAAATAGTGAAACTGCAAAGCAGAATGTATACTTGCAGCCAAAAAAATTGCAGCCCCTTGGTCATAGACCTAATAGATAGCTGGCCAGTGGCCAAGACCCCAGTAGTATCAATTGACCAAAGATTTAATCTGATTAATTTTTTGAGCCATGGTTGATTGATCGACCTTTTGTGACTGGGAAGTTGTGTGTTGGACTGCTCTGTACAGATTTTCAAATATTCTATCTAGAGTTTAAGATTTTTCACCCTCTGAATGCAGGTATGATTCCAGGAATTCTATTTTGGAGTGGTCTATTCTTCTCATTGACAATTCAAACCGCAGGTTAGCATAGGTTAAAGTTTGTCTTTTTGATGCACGCCACCAGCAAAGTTGTTTGTCTTTCTAATGTGGAAGCTGTAAATTTTGCAGTGGAGCACTAGAATTTGTTGTGCCAGCAGCCGATCCGTCGGTCTTCTTCCCTATTTCTGCACGCTTTACTTCCTCTAGAACCTTCAGTGACCTGAAGGTATGCTCCTAATCATCCCTGTGATATAGCTCAGTCCATTGTTTTCCCAGTTTTCTGACAGCTAGTATCTGGAGATTATCTGATGCTCTTAATCCACGTTCATTGTTATTTTTTTTGATTTATTTGCATGCAATTCTTATACCTGATCTGCCATTATACTTAAATCATTTGGATAGAAGAATCTTCTTCTTGTGGTTGTTATGCTTGCTCCTTGCAATCCTAGTAGCTGTTAAAACAGTGTTGATGGAATATGGTGTCCATTATACTTAAATCATTTGGATAGAAGAGTCTTCTTCTTGTGGTTGTTATGCTTGCTCCTTGCAATCCTAGTAGCTGTTAAAAGAGTGTTGATGGAATATGGTGTTTTTGCTGTTGATCTTTGCTGATTTGTGTCATAAGTTTCCAGTTTTTTGACTAAACATGCACATAGGAAATTGACAGCAATTGTTACGTGGACGGTGATATCAGTAACATCAACTTCTCCAAATATAGTATCCCCTAGTTTTTGTTTCTTATTAGTATGAAAGAAGTAGAATTCCCCTATAGAAAAAGTAAATGAGTATATATATATGAAGCTCTGAGAATCAGAAGACGCCTGATTGTTGTGTATTAATTGAAATTTATATCTGTGTTTTTTCACTATACTCAGTAAAGTTAAAAGCATTTGTTAATCATGATGAAAATTTGGTGTTTTCCTGGTAACTTGATTTCAGGTTGTCAACATTCTGCATCTAAAAGGTGGGCCTACTCCCAAGCATTCTCAAAGAACACTGCTGGCCACGGAAACTTATCAAGTTGTGTGACCATAATCAGATGTGCCCCTCGAGCAACATTATAGGACTTTTTATTCTTTATATTTTTGTTCAGACTTGTATGTTTTTTCTTGTTCAGCTTCTGAAAGATTTTGCAACGACTCTTGTTAGCTTGAGAACATTAAAAGTCTTGTGCATTTACAGCTTAAGGGCATCAATTCTAGTGCAATCGAATTTAATACTATTTACTTTAATTTGATATCGAGTCGCTCTGTGTAATCTCTTTTTTCTTGTTTTCTTTTCAAGAACTAAAGTTGAGCATGTCTTATCTCCTTTTTCAGATTGTTTTCAATTGTAGGATTTTTTTAATCTACAGTTTTATTTTTTCCTTTGAAATTTTCCATATGTTTTTACTTGTAATCCAAAGTTGATGATTGAAGTTTACTCTTGGTCGTATCACCGCTGTATGGTTAATGATTGAAGTTTCTTCTTTAGATAGCGAGGTAATATAACGAAATATTTATTTTTAAGCACTCCTAAAAGAGTTATGGGAAAGCTGATTATTTAGTTAAACAGTAGTTCGTGTTGGTTGATTGATCGATCCTGTCAATCTGATCATTTCCTTTTTAAAGTGATTTAGTAGAACTCAAAGAAAATACTTTAGTTTTAAAGAAAATTTCAATGTATCTTTGAGATTCACTACACGTTTAAAGATGGCGGAGAACTCTAATCTTTGCAAGTGAATTTCTGTATTTAGCATTGCAGAATATTAACGTAATAAATATATATTTCATAGTGAGTGATTATATATACGTTGGAATTGTCTTGTATAACTACTTGAGTTATTTTTCAACTCAAATGGAAGAGAATTAAGGGATATAATTATCAAGCAACTTCCATCATTTTGGAAGGTTTTAGTCATTATTTTTCCCATTGCCTTCGCTGTGTTGTTCCAATAATGGTTATTTTCATTTCGCAATAGTTCTTCAGCGTCAAAAAATGCTCATTATCCAGATTTTCCATTGGTTATTAGTACTTCAAACTTTTTGTTTCTTACTTGTGCCATTTCTCATCTCCTTGTCGCGTTCTCTGCCTCAGTTTGACTATGACTTTAGTATCGAGTCGTGCTTATTTTTAGTATCAGTACACACACCCCCACATGCATATACATAAATGAACTTCTTAATTGAACTCAATATATATAGTACAGTATCAGTCAATTATTTCAAGGAAAAAAAAAATTCTATTAAAGACAGCTGTATCATCTTATGGATCTATTGAAAATGATGAGTTAATATTGATTTTGACTCCTCCCCACTATTGGCATATGGAAAATAGGTTGGACAACATGGTGTCTGTTCTCGACTAACAAAAGCAACTGGTCCAATTTAGTGTACTATTATAGGATTCCCCACCAGGTGGTATTTAATAGTGTAAGATCTTTATGTAGCATAGCAGCTGGTATATTATACTAGTATTACATCTTCACATTAATTATTAGAGTTAAGTTACATGATTTGATGAATTTTTCCTGACCTTAGCAGAACTTTAGTTCTTTTCTTAAATGGTAAAACAATGAAAATATGTACTTCACCACATAAGGTAGTCATAGTTTATTGAAATCCTTCTGTTGGTCAATAATGACAGATTACATGAGTTGACTAATAATTCTTACTACATCAAAAAGTTTACTTTTGTAAAGTTAAAAGTAAATCCTAGACTGATCACTACTTTATGAATGTTGAATCTATATATAATCTAAGCTTACCTTCCTACAAACATCATATCTTGTCCTCACCATACTTTCCAACCCCTTGAACCTATCTACCACTTTTGCACATCATATTTATACACACATCTTCTTGGATAGATTCGAAAGAGTCAAAAGAGACCAAAGAAACAACACGAGAAAATGGAAGGGTACACTAAGATCAAAGAAAGCAACAAATCAAGATCCATAGATATCTCATCAGATCTCGGCCAATCTTTCCCACAAAAACCAACAAATGAGAATCTTAGTCCAAACCACACTACTTTTCATGAGGTTCAGATTAAGAAAATAGATCTTGAATCCATATCCAAAAACCAACACACCAAGAACCAAGAAACCCATGATGAGAATGAGAATGAGAATGAAAATGAAAATGAAAATGAAGATGCCTTTGACAATGTTGAAAAAATAAAGGGCACCGACAATAATACTCTTTCAGGTGGTGTGAAGTTAAGCAGGGCTTGTTCAGTTTCATCAACGACTTCAGCAAACAGGTTCGCGTTACTAATTAATGCTTATCATATAGATTAAAAAGAAAGCAGGACACGTTAAATATTTGATACACTAATACGTAATTTAACATGTGATAACATATCGATTACGGTACCATTTTACCAGGTTACTGATTAATGATTATCAATAAACAGGTTCCGGCTAGAAAGACAAGGGAGCAAGAGAACAACATCATTTGAATCAGTGAAGAGAGTATTTTCTATGAGAAGATCTTCATCAGTATCTGAAAGGTATTGCAGGATTCATGATCAAGGTTTTACTATAGCATCTCCAAGATTGGATGATGTAGCTGAAGCTCATGAGGGTATGGATCAGCAAACAAGATCCAAGAAGAAAAGTGGAAGTGGCAGAATCCTAAAAGCCTGTAAACGCCTTTTTGGATTCTGAAAGTAGTCACTACAGAAGAAATCATTTCATTCCTTTATAAAGAATATTTTCAGTTCTCGGGTTTTCAACGTAAAGAGTTTTGTAGTCATTACTACACTACTCCTTATAAGAACATACTAGTATGTACTTCTATATAGAAATGTTAAATCTTTGGCTTCTCTTTTGCAATCTTCTTTGCGCTTCATTGTCTAGTGTACTTGGTGGCTTATGTTCTGATGAAAGGAGTTTTGTTCAATTTGAGCACACATGGTAGCCTTGTTATGAAATGGAACTTAAGTGGGGTCGTCCTATATTCTATAAGTTGTATACTTAGTTGTAAAGTGTAAGTTTGTTCAAGTTTGATAGTCACTGGAGATTAATATCTAGGCAAATAAAAAAAATCATCATTTTGGGTGTGTTTGGTATGGGGAAAATATATTCCACCAAGAAAATGTTTTTCTGGAAACTGAGTTGTTTTAACACTTATTTTCTCATGTTTGGTTGGTCGATGGAAAATATTTTTTAGTGTTTGGTTAGTGAAAAATATTTTTTAGTATTTTAATGGGTAGAAAATATTTTCAACTTGGTTAAACGAAAGAACATAAATTTCTACCTATTTATCGAGAAATAGTTTACAATACTCCAAAATTTATGCCTAAGAACAGTATTTCTAATGGAAATTTCCTAATATCCAAACATAATTTCTGGTTTGGCACCACTCGTAGTTTATAAAGTTTTGTATATAAATTTATTCAAAAAGTAAACAATTTATCAGTTATCTATTACATTTGTTAAAAAAACAATATTTACTTTTTATATATCTTAAATAGAAAAATCATACAGTATATTTAGTTTATATAAACAAATCAAATTAAGTGCGAAGTAATTACGAAACGATTATAAAAACAAAATAAATAAATATTGAAAATTACGGATAGAGGTTTTAAAATGTCCACGTGGCATGGCATATTTCTTTTGATAATTCAATAGGGCCCAAAGCCACAAATAATTGTAGCATTTTACCAAAGAGACCTTAAAAAGTACTGACATATTTTCTTATTTGAGAACTATTTAATACACAATTTCTATCTTATCCTTGTTGGGTCCTACATACTTTTAAAGCTACCAATAATTTTTTTATTACCCAAATCTTCTCTTTCTTACTTTTTCAAGGGTAAAATTGAAACTTTACAAGATCAACATCTCCGTTCCCGCCAAATGGTACCACATAAAATGGGACAGAGGGAGTATTAATTTCACACATCTAAAGCAGGGGACACTGCAAATGTTCAGTGCCAGCCGCTGGAAAATGTTTTCCTAGGCTAACAAAACAAGGAAAAATTGGAAAATATTTTTCAGAACACATTTTCCTTCATACCAAACACGCCCTTTTTTGAGTGTTGTATTCTTTCCTGAATACTTAACTGCTACTAGTAATTACTACTCCTACTAACTTAACTTAATATCAAAGTCAAAGTGAATTCAGATGTCCGACTGTGAGGAATCTAATTGAGATCCAAATCTAGGAATAAACTAAAGGCCATTCAATTCAAAAGCTTTGTCAGCAGTTACAAACTTATAATAACGACTTAACAAATAATGTCTGAGAAAGTGAGGGTCAAGTTCTGACTTCTGCGGCAATATGGCCCCAAGCTTTACATTGAATAATGGAAAAGAAGTGTTAAAATAGGTGATATAACAGCAAGCATGTGGACATGAGACAATGAAGACAAAAATGGAAGTACCAAGGCTTCACTTGGCTTCTTCAATTCACTTAATTAGGAGGCCACAGATTATTGAGAACAAAATATTACTGGTATATTACTTGTCTAAGTCAATGCCTATCTATACCAATACTAAATTCAGTCAGTAAGTGCTATAGTTGCAAACAGAGGATGAGGACAAGTTTTAGGAAATGATCAATAAGTGGATAAAGAAACTCAATCTTAAAGACTCCATGACTTAATCCTGTTGCGGATTTCAAAGATTTTGTAGTGCTGAAAGCGTGATTTTTCAAAATATGTTGTACTTAATAGGTGATATATATATTATGTTAAACGTTTGTTAATAAAAAATAATAAACCAAAATATATAACGTTTACAAACAATTCATTTGTTTCAATAATCGAAAAAGTCAAATCTCATTGGATAGTGGATCGGATCCTTTACCTTCACTAACATCTACATCCGTAATATAAATCCGTAATGTGCCATACATCACCCTTAAAGGTTTGCATTTGTTAATTTTTTCTTCTTGTTATGATTAAAAGGAGCCTAAGTCTACATTAAAAGTCCTTTGTCAGTACTGATTGATGAATAAAAGGTTACAATATGAAGAAAGCAATCACGATTAGTAAAAAGGAGCATAAACATGTTCTAATACACACATCCGCAACAAAGACAAAAGGCTGGAAATATCAACAAGCACGTTCTAATACATTTTAACCTAATATTTTCACAGTATTTAGTAACAGCTGCCCTGCTTCAGCTAAATCATGCCTAATACCAGGCACTTAACAGGCGGCCAACCTGAAAAGAAAGATAAGCATCAAGGCAAGCATAACATATCTGCTTACGACTAAGCCAACGTTGATCCCATGCACTCATGGTCACACTCTTGGGCTTCTCAATCTCTTTGCCAACAATTTCTTTCACCAACTCTTTCAACCCCGCCTTACGAAGCTTCTTTTTGTCCAGCTCCTCTGCAGCCCACTCCCGTAGATCAACTGTATTCGACACTTGAAGACCATAATCATCCCACAGCTTCTTCTCATCACCTTCAATACCAACACCAACAAATGTGTAATCTTCGTTCTTGAGAAACTTGCGGAGTTTGCGGGGGATATTAGGAGATTGAAGGATTTGGTAAATAAGACATAATTTTCCAACACATAGTTGGAGAGTGGCCACGGGGTTTCGTGAGTTGGAAGATAAGTTTGGGCGCCACTCAATGTCTAGGCCTACAATCAAACGGTGGAGACGGGATTCGTTTATGAATTCGATATTTTGGATCCATGTGCGAACTGAAGAAGGATCACAAGTGACAAGGGTTTCGATTTTGGTGCCGTCCAAAATAACATCGTATAGTTTGTGCGGAACATTGCACGACAATTCGTACTCTTCGATCTTTAACTTCATGGTTTTCGGTTGTGAATTTTCAAGTTTGGGCGTCGTCTAAGTTGGAGTAAGAAAAGAAAGGAAGCAATTAGGATTGTTAACAGATGGGGCTGGGTCAAGTCTGCTTTATTCGATCAAACAAAATATAATCTTTTCGTACAGTAAAAGTTTTGCCCAAACAGTCTATAAAAGCAGCGATGGTTAAGTGCACTACAATTATTGCAAGCCTAGTCGCTAAAATCCAAAGTTTTGGTGCTAAAGTTGAGTGGCACCAATTTTCTTTTTAACTTAAGGCTTAGATGGAGTCCAACTTCATAATGGATTGAATTAAATAAGATCGCAGATGTAAAAGTAAATGATAATGTAGATATTGATCAAAGGAAAAGGAGTGTTGAAATAGGTGAAATATCAACAAGCATACGGACATGAGACAATGAAGACAAAAATGAAAGTACCTAGGCTTCATTTGGCTTCTTCACACTGAGTCCATTTATAAGACCACAAGTTATTACTACTAAGAATTAAAAACAAGTACGTAGTATATTACTTGACCAAGTCATGCCAATTTATACTAGTACTAACAGCGCAGCCCAAGTGCTATGGTTGCAAAACAAAAAGAGGGAGAAGAAAGGTTAGGCTGTCGACAGGTTTTAGTTGTTAATGTTTAACAGCTGATCAAGAAGTGGAGAAAGAAACTAAATCCAAGATCCTTGACTGAATCCCTTTATGAATTACAAAGATTTTGTGTGCTGAACACGAGTTTTCCGAAAGAGTTTGTAGTTAAAAGGGGAGTATAATATTTTCAAAGCAGTCAAAGTTTGTTTTTGAACAATCTATAAACCACAATGTGTATAACTACGACACCTTTTCTTAAACGAAGATATACAAAACTCATTGAATAATGGCAATTCCCTTACCTTCAACAAGATTTGAAACACATCATCACTAAAACATTTTTATTTGTTATTTTCTATTCTACTTATATATGGTTAAAAGGAGCATACTACCCAAAAAGAACAAATTCTCACAGAATGCCTTTTCTAATCTTCATTAAAAGTTCACGTTGATGTCAGTATTGTTAGATGAATAAAAGTTTATAATTTGAAGAAAGCAATCATGATTAGTAAAAGGTGCATAAAACATATTCTAATACCACGACATCCACAACAAAGGCAAAAGCTGCAACACTGAAATATCAACAAGCATATACTAATACATTTTAATCCTAATATTTTCCTTAACAATCAATAATACACTTCACATTTCCTTATCGAATATATTTAACAGGTGCCCTGCTTCAACTTTTTAAGCGACCACAATGTCTAATACCAGGCACTTAACAGGCGGCCAACCTGAAAAGAAAGATAAGCATCAAGGCAAGCATAACATATTTGCTTAAGACTAAGCCAACGTTGATCCCATGCACTCATTGTCACACTCTTGGGCTTCTCAATCTCTTTGCCAACAATTTCTTTCACCAACTCTTTCAACCCCGCCTTACGAAGCTTCTTTTTGTCCAGCTCCTCTGCAGCCCACTCCCGTAGATCAACTGTATTCGACACTTGAAGACCATAATCATCCCACAGCTTCTTCTCATCACCTTCAATACCAACACCAACAAATGTGTAATCTTCATTCTTGAGAAACTTGCGGAGTCTACGTGGGATATTAGGAGAGTGAAGTATTTGGTAAATAAGACATGATGTTCCGATACATAGTTGGAGAGTGGCAACAGGGTTTTGTTCCATAGAGGAGCTGAGATTTGGGCGCCACTCAACGTCTAGGCCTACAATCAAGCGGTGGAGACGGGATTCGTTTCTGATTTCGATATTTTTGATCCATGAGCTCACTGAAGAAGGATCACTAGTGACAGCAGTTTCTATTTTAGTGTCGTCTAAAATAACATCGTATAGTTTGTGTGGGCAATCGCAAGTTAATTCGTATTCTCCGATCTCCAACGTCATAGTTTTCGGTTCAAAATCAGTATTGAGTATTGTCTAAATAGTTGGAGTAAGAAAGAGAGAGATTAGGGTTGTTAAATGATGGGCTGAGTCAAGTCTACTTTAACTAGATCAAAATGCAATCTTGTACTGTAGTAAAAGTTTTTGTCCAACAATCTAGAAAAGCGTGCACCCACTTAGTAAAATTATTGCAAGCCTAGCCACTAGCACAACATAAAGTTGGCGATGCTAAAGTTGGGGACACCAGGAGAAAAGGCTTAAGTGGAGTTCAACTTCAGTTTGGATTGAATTGATCTAAATATTGAACAGAATTAAAATAGGTGAAATATCAACAAGAATATGGACACGAGACAATGAAGACAAAAATGGAAGTACCAAGGCTTCATTCGGCTTCTTCACACTCAGGATCCACTTATAACACCACAAATTATTAAGAACAGCAAAGTAATGATTACTTAGTAAGTACTCCATCCGTCTCAATTTATGTGACACCATTTTTTTTTTGTCCCAAAATAAATGGTACTTTTCTTTATTTGACAACTATTTAATGCATCATCTCTATTTTACCCTTGTTGGGCCCTACATACTTTTAAACCTACCAACAACTTTTTTATTACTTAAATCTCTCTTACTTTTTAAGGGTAAAATTGATACTTAACAAGTTCAACTTCTATTTTCTTAAACTCCGTATTCGATCAAATGGTGCCACGTAAATTAAAACAGATGGAGTACTATATTACTTGACTTCAGCCCGTAAATGCTATGGTTGCAAAACAAAGAACTACCAAACTCATAGAATAATATAATGGATGAATTCATTTACCTTCAACAACATTCGAAACACATCACCAAAGATTTTTATTGTTATTTCCTATTGATCTTGTTATGATTAAAAGGAGTATCTACTACCCAAAAGGGAAAAATTCTCACAGTAGGTCTTTTCTAGTCTTCATTGAAAGTTCATGTCAGTACTGTCGGATGAATGCCACGTTATAATTTGAAGAGATCAGTCACGATTAATAAAAGGAACATAGCTAAATAAGGTGCTAATATCAAAACAAAGGCGAAAAGCTTCAAAACAATTTTAAAAAAAGAACACAATAAAGAAAAATAAACAAATCAGTCATTCACAATAATTTCCTTCAAAATTTAAAAAATACTCTTTGTCGATTAGTTTACAGTACCAGCAATGGCGGACCCAAAAATCAAATTACGAATTTGGCAGAACCCACTAACTTTGACTAAGATCATTTACTTAATAATTCATAAATTTAAAATTCTTAATCCATCTGTGTGTACCAGTTGATTATAGCATAAAGGGAGTGAGGCATAAAAGCTGAGGCCCCCTCTTTGAGTTTTTCCGAGCTTTAGAACTCAAACGTTTCCCAACATGAAAAGAAAGAAAGGCATCAAGGCATGCATAACATATCTGTTTATGACTAAGGCAACGTTGATCCCATGCACTCATTGTCACACTCTTGGGCTTCTTAATCTCTACTCCTTCAATTTCCTTCACTAAATCTTTCAACCCCGCCTTCCGAAGAGTCTTCTTGTCCAGCAACTCTGCTGCCCACTCTCGAAGATCAACGGTGTTCGACACTTCAAGTCCATAATCATTCCACAACTTTTTCACGTCATCATCAATACCAACCCCAACAAATCTGTAATCTTCATTCTTGAGGAACTCGCGGAGTCGTCTAGGGATACATGGGGAGTGAAGAATTTGGTAAATAAGACAGAAAGTTCCTACACATAGTTGGAGGGTGGCAACGGGGTTTTGTGAGTTGAAATTTGGGTGCCACTCGATATCAAGCCCAACGATCACTACTAAAAATAAGGCATTTTCAGACCGAAATTTCGGACCGAAATTCGGTTGGAGCACGTTGTCCGACCGACGCGGTGGGATAATTCATCGAATTATAATTTTTTTTTTTTTTTTTTTTACTTTTAGCCGACCGCCGCGGTCGGACAATAATTAAAATTTTTTGTCCGACCGCAGCGGTCCGAGTGCGGTCGGTGGACAGAAACTATACCAACACGGGCATAGCAGCCCGTTTTTCATTTCACACCATACCCATTTCTCTCTCTTTCGCCCCTTTCTTTCTTTCTCCATTCAACTCGATTCCAAAGCCAAATCCAACCCAAATCTATTAAAAAACTACTCTTAATCTCTTAATTCCATTCCTCTACAACTTGGTAAGTTTAATTTTCATAGTTTTCTTCAATTTTTCCCCAAATCCGAAACCCTAACTTTTTTATCTATTTTTTTTGTAGTTCTTCCATCTATCAAAGTTGGGGATTGTACATTAGTGGTGGTGGAGTACAAAACCATCCCTTGAGGTGAGTTTTATGATGAAACACCAATTTTTTTTTTTAAATTTAATTTTAGCTCTTTTTTTTCATTTTTTCCTATGTTTGAATTTTAGCTCATGAAATTAATCCATGACATAGTAGTTGCTATTTGGTTGTGAACTAGGTTACATTGTGTTGTTGTTTGGTTTGGGAATTGTTGAAGCTAGTTTGACATTTTTGTTGGTATTGTTAAAATTAGGTTGATTGAAAAATTGGGTGTTGTTAAAAAAATGATTGGGTTATTGAATGCACATTTAGAAGATTCTATGGTTGGAAAGTAACACTTTGAATGAGTTGTTTTAGTGAAAAAGTTGGTGTTCCATTGAGAATAGTACACTTTGAATAGGTTGTTGTTGATGGGTTCCTTTAGTAGTGTTGTTGTTGTTGAATGTTGTTAATGGTGTTGTTGTTGTTGTTGTTGTTGTTGTTGTTGTTGTTGTTGTTGTTGTTGTTGTATTGCTTTGAGATAGAATTGTTGGTGTATAGTGTAGTTTGGTAGTTAGATTCTTTGAGGCATTTCATCAAATAAGTGGTGAGCAACAACTAAGTTGAATAGTTTGCAAATAGTTTTAGATTACTCCAACTAAGTATAGATAAGTAAATAGTTTTATCATTTTGAATTATAAATAGATATAAGTTGCAAACGAGAAGTGTTATTAATTACTAAATGATAATCTTAGAGAACAAATTAATTAGTAATATAAAAGTAATGTTTGTGTATCAAAGAAATGTTTGTTTAAATATTTGCAATTTAATATGCATCTGAAACGTGTAATTTTTGTGTAGATATGGTTAATGAAAGTCGTAGTTGGATGTATAATAGAAATAACCCCGGCCGGCGGGGGATGAGGGCAGAATTTGCAGTAGGTGTTGAAAATTTTATTGAAAAAGCGAAAACACTTGATGATTTTATACGGTGGGGCCAGATTAAGTGTCCTTGTGTAGACTGCCAGTGCATAAAAGGAAAAAATCTGGAAGATGTTGAAATGCATCTTTATAGGAAGGGTTTTATGCCAGATTATTTTGTTTGGGTTTATCATGGAGAGTCTAGGGATGTGGGGGGTGATGTTCATTTTCAAGATGCTTATGTCGGTGGGAGTGGTCCGTTTGTGGAGAATGATCTTGATAATTATCGAATGAACGATATGGTTAATGATGCTTTTGGGATGTACCCAGAGGAGCCATCCCAACCGAGTACATCGCAACCAAATGTTGAGCACATTCCTAATGATGAGGCAAAGCTCTTCTATAAACGGTTGGAGGAAGCTAGTCGTCCATTGTACGAAGGCTCAGTGCATTCCAAGTTGTCAGTTGCTGTTAGATTGGTGGAAGCCTCTTTGCGCAATGAAATCGAAGAGCTTAGGAGAAAGAGTGAAGAAGACCGTTTGCGCAATGAAGAAAATTTGAGAGTCATGCGGGAAATGATGCAGAACATTATGTGTGGTGGTGCGGACAAGGGAACGAAGGGCAAGGGATAGGGCAAGGGCAAGGCCAAGAGCAAGAGCAAGAGCAAGAGCAAGAGCAAGAGCAAGAGCAAGAGCCGGGGGAAAGGCAAGAGCAAACGTCAATACAGCTCTGAGTCGGGTTCTGAGTCGGGTTCTGAGTCGGGTGCTGAGTCTAGTTCTGAGGCAACGGAGTAGTGATAATGGACTGTTGATGTATTAGACTTGTTTTAGACATGTTTTAACTTGTTTGGATCGCTATTCGGATTGGATATGTTATGCAAAAATGTTAAACTTTCTAATTTAAAGGCAATAAGCCTTGTTTAGACTATTATTAAGGCTTGAGAAGCCTTATCTTCTTCTGGGTGCTGTTTTTTCTGTTTTTTACAGGTGGTGTAGCTCTAATTGCAGGTTTTTTATTGCAGGTATTACACTGCCTACCGACCGCAGCGGTCCGAAAGCGGTCCGAAATTTGGCAATTACCCAGCCCAGAAATAAGCAATTTCCCACCGCAGCGGTCGCCTGGCCCACCGCTGCGGTCGCCTGGCCCACCGCTGCGGTCGCCCACTTTTCCAGTTTTTGAGCAATCTCCCACCGCTGCGGTCGCCCAGTTCAACATTATTTTTCCCACCTTATAAACTAGGCGACCGCCGTCCGACCGTGGTGCGGTCCGACGTCCGACCGCGGCGGTCGGAAGGCTGTGAGCGACCACTACTTAGCCGACCGCCTTTTTAGGTCGGACGACGGTCGCCTAGCCGACCGTTGTCCGACCGTATGGGCGGTCGGAAAAGCCCTGATTTTTAGTAGTGGATCAAGCGGTGGAGACGGTACTCGTTTAAAGTTTCGGTAAGTTTGATCCATTTACGCACCGCACGGGGATTATGAGTAACAACGGTTGTGATTTCGGTGTCGTCCAAGGTGACATCGTATATTTTGAAGGGATAGTTCCCTGCATATCCGCTTTCTCTTATATTAACAGCCATGGCGTTTCGGTTCAAAGCAAGAACACGCCTCTACGCTCTAGTTAATTACTCGTAGTAGTTTGGAGTATAAGAAATAAATTTAGGGTTGTTAAATTATAAGATGGGTAAAACAATATTGGGGAATTAAGTAAAAATTTAGTCACTAGCCTGTTTTGACCGCGTAAAATGAATACTAGCCAGTGATTCAAAACTGTTTGAAGACTAGTCATTTCCGGACAAATCACAGTATAAATACTGGAGCTTTGAACAAGTTTTGTTCAAAGCCCCAGTACTTATACTGAGAAGCTTCAGTAAACTAACCCAAGTATAAAATACTGGAGCTTTGAACAAGTTTTGTTCAAAGCCCCAGTACTTATACTGGGAAGCTTCAGTAAACTAACCCCAGTATAAAATATTGGGGCTTTGAACAAGTTTTGTTCAAAGCCCCATTATTTTGTTATGGACTTGGTATAAAGCTTCAGTCCCATAACAAAATGTTGTGCGTGTGAACAAAACTTGTTCAAAGCCCAACATTTTGTTATGAGGACTGAAGCTTTATAAATAAAGTCCTATAACAAAATAATGAGATTTATCCCTTTGATGGGACCTTTGTTATGGGAATAAATCCCATTATTTTGTTATGGGATAAAGACCTATAACAAAATAATGGGACTTTTGAATCGTTCAAGGTCCCATTATTTTGTTATGGGACTAGTCTCGGGTGTTTTTTCAACGCTAATGGAGCTTAAGTGTGTGCGCGAATTTTTGGCTATTCTTCAATAAATTTTGAAACGAACGATGTCTGCAATGAACGCATCCAAAAATGACTATTGATCAAACTTACACGGAATTAATACAATGCGCCAACTACAAAGTTTTCTTTTTCACATTTACCAAATAAATTAACAAAAATACCACTTTTTAAAATTTAATTCTATATATTTCCATAAACTACTTTCAGATATACCATGTCCACATATTCTACTAAATCTAAGTTTCTGATATACTAAACTTTAACGTGGTTATACTCATTAGGAGTGTCAATGGTTTTCGAAAAATCGATCTAACCGACCGAATCGTACCGAATCGAATCGATTCTTAGATTATTTTTACCAAAACCGATGGTTTGAATATAACTCTATAACCGAACCGAATAAGTAGGGTTGGTTAAAAACTTAAAAAATACTGAAGCAAACCGAATATATTTACCCACACACTATATATATGTTTTATGTGTTAAGTCTAAAAATAAATATAAGCGAACATTTTTAGTCGCGGTCTTGGACTTTAAGGTGATGGAAACACAACGTTGCATATACTAATTAGCGGCGAAAGTGCAAACTACCAAACTCATCTGCACTCATATAAACTAAATTAATTGGTACGACTAATAAACTTGAGCATATATCAAGCTACTAAGTTGCCAAGATATCAAATATTTTTTCTACTCATTTAAGTTTTTCTTAGCATATATTTAATTTTTTATTATTCTAATGCTTGAATTATATTTAATCAATATCTGTCAACTCGTGTTATTTAGAACTCTTTTGCCTTTACTTCATTTATTTTATAATATCACTATATAATAATGTTCTTTTGATTAATTTTTTTATAAATAAATTTTACCAAAGTCATGTATATGGTATCGTGTTCTATTATCTACTTAATAGAGAGTGACAATCTCTTGTAGCTCGATATTGGAGAACGAAAATATGATGAGTACTTAAATATTTATTACGACCATTTAAGAGTCATTATTTATTCAGATATTATCTTAAATCATACTTTATGTGTTATATTAAAGTTATATGACATAAAAATAACATACTCTAATAATGATACGATTCTACCACATAGTTCTAAAATAATTTACCAAAACTTAACCGAAGAAAAACTAACATGAATGAGACGATTTTGAAAAGTCTTATTTTGGTTTTGCATAATAGAATAATCGAAAAATTCGTATGGTATAAATTTCATAAAAAAATCGACTGAACCGAACCGTTGACACCCTTAATACTAATTATTATCTCCTCACCCTCCTTTATTAACATTGTGAATTATCCTAATAAATTGTACTTTCTGAAATCCCCAACGTTCATATATTAACGTGGGAACAATCCTAAGTAATTGTAGGATTAGCATCTTTTATAATTGGTCTTATATTGGTAGGTTTTATACATAATTCATATACCGGGTATGAATACCACTACAACAAAAGTCATCTTTAGCGGCAAATGATATAGCTTTTAGCGGCATTAACAATTGCCGCTAATAGTTTTACCAGCAATAACCTATTAGCAGGCAATGTTGCTGTCGCTAAAGGTTTTCCCGACAATTGATTTGAGTGCTGGTAAAGGCCTATTTTATTGCCGCTAAAAAACCCTTAGCTATAGCGGCATTTGTTTCCCAACCATTAAAATTGCCACTAAATCTAGCACAGAAAAAATGGCTTGGTTCATTAGATATATCGCCAATAAAGATCTATTTTAGTCACTAAAATAGGACCTGCTAGCGTCATTTTACTGTAGCTTGAAATGATTCTCAAACCGTACTATTCTTATTCATTCAAAAATACAAACATTTCGAATAATATACCAACATTCATGACGAAATGCATAATAATTCAATAAATTCCACCAAACAAAAAATCATCAATATTTTCTGCTTTAATACCATGAAAGAACTTAAACATAGCTTTTGTCCACTAAGTAGTTTCATGTAAAATCTAATAACTAGTGCTAAACTTGAACAATCTAGAAGCATTTATTCCACTCTTGATCAAGGTAAATCCACCATATCAAGTCCCGATAACTAGCGTTGATTTAGTGCACAACCTGCAAACATAGAATGAAAAGAAAATAATTACAACTGATCCTTCTCTGTTCTTTGATAAAAAGAGACATGTATTAATATAATTATGTGCACACTGTAAAAATGTGTCAAATTAGAGGCAAAATCATTCAATTTAATAAGAGAATAGCTCACTGTAAACATTGACCAACATAACATCAACACTAAAGTTTAAGATCTTAACATTAAAGGTCTATAGCTCCAGTATGAGAAATTACCGAGTGAAACAGACTACAACAAACAACATACCCAGTATAATCCCACAAGTGGGGTCCGGGGAGGGTGAGATTTACACAGACCTTATGGTTGTTTCTGATAGAC
Source organism: Petunia axillaris subsp. axillaris (assembly GCA_029990575.1). Taxonomy (NCBI): domain Eukaryota; kingdom Viridiplantae; phylum Streptophyta; class Magnoliopsida; order Solanales; family Solanaceae; genus Petunia; species Petunia axillaris. The sequence goes on along the minus strand of JARKNS010000010.1, from coordinate 30,720,542 downwards.
CCTTGGGCCTTGGCTAGGAAAAAGAATTGCTAAACAAATGTAAGTGAAGTCGCTCCTATTATATAAAGTTATCTCCAGGGCAAACTAATAGCAACTACAGGAGGACTATTATTTGAAGTTTCAACAAGCTGATTATGAGGGCTCACCGGCTCACCACTGGACTCGCTTAGTGTTCCTAGTGATGATGAGCTTTTAGCCGCTGACGCTCCAGAGACCAGCATGGATGGCACTCCAAAAGCGTCAGAATGATCCAATTTTAACTGCCTTTGACCTTCCATACTGAAACTGCCAACAATAACCTGGAACAAGTTAAAGTTTAGAAAATATGGTATCCTTCATTTGAAGCTAGTTGACAATTCTGAATGTCATGGAGAGTATGAGATTATCAAATAGAATGTAAGGAGGGAGAGAGACAGAGAGAGAGGGATTAGTACACAACACTTATGAGAGACCATATTTGGAATTTAATGAGTAATTTAATACCTGTACAGCGGATGCTGCAATAAGAAGTCCAGCCACAACACCACCTAGAACTTTGCCATCTGGTTCAGCTAGTAGCACACCTAGACTACCAGTCCTGCTGCGTTAGCCGCCAGATTGTGATTGCAAAGCCTAGAAAATCAACTTTTACCATATAATTCACTTTCGATCAGTGTGTAGAATATTTAATTACTATGCAAGAAACCTGCTTCTAGACTAATTTACAGCAGCTCATTTTTTCATGATGACCGATAAATTTTTCAAGTTACAATTTGTTATTTTTTAGAAACAGAATGGCTAAAATTTCCTTATGTAAGAAAAGAGCACAAAATGGTCTGTTCAACTCTACCGGAACAAAGTACATATGTTTTATACTAAACAGTGTCAATTTAGATCACTGGGAAGACCTGGAATATATATCCTCATGTAAGAGTAAATGGCATGCAACATGAAATAGAAAGACGATAAAACTGTTCTACCTCATAATGGAGCATCAGCACACAATTCAAAATCCAAACTTGCAGCTCGGCTGATATCAAATAACCTCCCCTAAATAATCGAGAATTTTCCCAACAAATTATGCTAAAACAAATGCAGTACATTGCTAACATGAGTATCAAGAGGAACAAAAGCAACCATGTATAATTAACATACCTTCTGCTTGGCCCAGCTATTGCGCTTTCCTGCCACACGAGGACACGCGTTCCTGCAGCTCAAGCTAAACATATAAACCATGTACCCTATGAATGTATTTCAATAATAGAACTCTAATTTGAATACTACCATACACAAAATATCATTGCTAATATATACCTTTGTGTGCCGTATATATTATATGTCCGCACAAAGACTAGAGAGAATATCATATGAGATGAAAATATCAGATCACCACAACCGTAAAGCACGTCTCTAGGAACTGCACATTCACAAAGATCACATAAGCACATTGCAATAAGAACAACTGAAGACATCAGCAAGTAAAGGTAAATATAGCTCACAGTTTATTAGCAGAACTTCTAAAACACTATTAGGAAGAGGCAGTGTGGCAAGCTTTGAACCTGCAGAATCAAAAGATACGAAGTTCACACAAAACTTATCTCACAGACATCTTGAAAGTGCTGACTGCGAAGCTTCAACCAAATGAGACAAGTCTTTACCTCACGACAGTGGCAGTTTGGACCAGGAAGCTGTGTAGAGTAGAATGTTATTATGATCCGAAGGAATTAACAAACCTGTAGTGAAATCATGTAGAGACTTAGCAGATATATAATGCATCAGTATGACTTGTCTTCAATCTACTCACATTCCGTAAGGATAAATCATAAAGCATTCAGGGAGAGAATTAAATAGTTATCTTAACCAACATTAAACTGAATACTGAAGCCCAATGATGAACCTCATTGAGACTTTTCTTCCCCTATTTTTTGGTGATCTAGAAGAAGAAGAAGGGAAATTCAACAACAAATGACACATGCACAAAACACAAACATCTAAAGAACACGGAGGAGATCGAATAATTGCATATTTAAAATGAACGCTGAAATTTAAAGTTTCAATTTATCTATCGCTCGTATTTTTTATATTTTATACTCCAGGGCCTCTAATAGGGCGCGATGAACGATGTACATTCATTAGTAAAAAGGTCATAACTTTTTGAACAGAGCTCCGATTGAGAAACCATTCGAAGCGTCGGAAATTAGACATAGGGATCTACATTTTTCATTTTTTTAACCTTCTTTAACTTCATTATAGATAGGGCTCTATGCTCGTGAAAAGTCAGACATTGTGTGCACTCAAAATTTTCAGGGTTGCCAAAATCCATTAAAATAAGCACTTCAGCTCATGCTAAACTTTCTATCAAATTCATTTACAAATCCAAGTACTAACTACTAGATTATCACAGAGCTATGAGAACAATCAACCTGATTAGAAAAGGCAAAAAACAGGGCATTTCAAGCTCATAATAAATTCGACTTAATGAATTAAAATGAGAAAAATTGTACGCAATAGCAGTAATCAAATGGATTCACGGACTGGAATCACAAGATGATCAGAAAGAGAAAAGTAGAATTTAGGTGTTTGTAAGGATAAGAGCATGGGCGATGAGAGCATTACCTTGCGACGGTGAAAGGCGACGGCGAGCAGCGACGGTGAAAGGCGACGGCGAGCATCGACGGTGAAAGGCAACGGCGAGCATCGACGGTGAAAGGTGAAGGAGAGCAGCGACGTCGAGCGGCGACGATGATGGTGGGCGGCTGTTGGGAAGCAGCGATGTCGAGAGGTGAGATCCTGAATATTTTACCCTTGGGTAGGAAATGATATTTTTGTGAAAAAAGCTGGAAACAATTTTTAATTTAAAGATATTTAATGGCAATTTCTACTTATTGCCGTTAAAAAGACCTTACTTATTGTACTTATGAAGGTCATTTACCGGCAATTAGTTTATTGCTACTAATAAAATGTCGCTAAAAGCCTTTTTGTTGTAGTGTACCATGTATATAAGTAGTAATATATTATTTATATAATAGTAATATACTACCTCTGTTCCATTATAAGAGTCAAATTTTACATTGTCACGTTGTCACGCCTATTAAAAGAAATATTAACTACTATATAGTTTACCTATGTGACACCACAACTAAAGGTTAAGTATCTCACATCGGCGTAACACAAGAGAGATACTGGGTATATAAGTAGTACATGCCTTAGAATCTAGTGACGCATTGTAAAATTGGAAAAAAAAAAAAAAAAAGTCGTGCGGGCCTAGGCCCAAAGCAGACAATATCACTAGCGGACTTGGACTGTTACAGATGCTATCAGAGCCACTCGGTATTAGCCTTGCCGAAGTCGGTCAGAGTTCAATTGAGTTTAGGCGAATCCCGAGTATGCGGGGCAAACCTGTCGTGCGGGTCTAGGCCCAAAACGGACAATATCACTAGCGAGCTGAGATGTTACATCATCACCATTGTTTATTTCATTATTAAGTATGACAAGACTTAATTCCTCTTTAATAGCGAGGATAATATTGACAAACAAATATATTTTACATGAGTACTCTAAATAGACACTTATTTTAGCACACATAAAAAAGTCCAGTACGTACGGGATCAATCTACTACTAATTAGTATTAGTGCATGATTCAAATAAAACAAACAAAGACCCGTAACTTTTCTCGCGCTTGTGCGATTATTAGAGACATCTTTGAGTTTATGAAGACGATGTTTTCAAGATTTAGTGAGACAAAAGAATCCTTAACCTTTTCCAAAAGGTTCTGCAAATTTAGAAGTCATTAAGAAGGAATTTAATCATAAACATGATTAAATTCTAAATTATGACTCAATCTTTCCCTCTAATGAAAGGAAAAGAAATTACACGAGCAAAATGAAAAGCAAATTCAGCATATCATCTGGGTTATTTTCAAGTTGTTGCTCTTTCCATTTCTTTTCGCTCTCGTATTTATAGTTGTAATATATTTATATTGAGAATGAGGACTCACTTGACTTACCAAACCATTCCACACAAAAGTGTTGACATCTGATCGGCATAACATATCCAATAGCAGAACTTTAGCAAGGAAGCTCACATAAACTAAAATATGTACTTGTTTAAAAATGAAATTAGCTGCAATATCGTACTAAATTTCAAGAACTAAAGTGGTGCATACTTTTTATGAATTTCATCAATAGCTTATTTAACTTTCTGAAAATTAAAGATTCTTGCATGAACATGAAAAATTTGAAACAATAACCAGATGCCTAATGGAATATCACATGCACAATGTGCGTCAGCACAAGAAATTAATGGATCCGCCTGTAAGTCAATTTTGTAAAGTGTTTTTTAAATAATCAAGGCAAAAACGTTGGAAATAGCATAATTCATGTGCGCGTCAATGTTAAAGTAAATTACATAAGTCCACAATTTATCAAAGTGAAGAAAAAAGAATTAAGAAATGAAACCTACACAATATTCTTAGGTCTCAAGGAAAAATTGGAAACCCCTTGAAGTTTTTGAAGGGAGAATTAAGATGAAAGCAATTCGTGCTGAAAGTGGTTGGCTTTATATACTAATTCATTTTCTTGCTTTATGAAAGAGAAGTGGAAGGGAAGATGGGGTGTAATTAAAGTGGAGTCATCAGCTACAACCTTGTTAGTTGCTAATATTGCTATTTCTGTTACTACAACCGTTAAATTACCATTAACGATAGTCATTTCCATCATTAATCACATAGTTCAACCATTATATTCTTTCTTTAGAAAAGATGAAAACAAACATTTATTTAATAGATAAAAAGGCTAAAATATGAGAAAAAGATAAATTATTTGTAAGCCTTAAGAGATGTGACACCTCATATTGGTAAGCCTAACATTATAGACATATATAGATTTGATTGACCTATATAACTAATTCGACATATTAATTGTCCCAAATTAGTTGAAGCTAGGAAAAGCCTCTTGAAGAGACTGTCCTCGACCTTCTTTTTCAGTGTCTCGGCTGTGAGTTGGAGCAGAGATTCGAGCTCAAGGAAGTGAGATAATTATCAAAAGAAACTATGAACAAGCAACCAAGCAAGGGACGGGGTGGCTTAATACCTCTGAAGGCCTAAAACCAAAAACTAATAAAATTTCATCAATCTTTAAATAATATCATATATTTTAATTTAAAGTTGATTTTTCAAATTTATTTGAGATATAAGATATAACTAATTATTTTTAAGAATTGATTACTTTAATTTTTTTCTTATGGATATAAACAGTTTATTATAACAAAGTCAAAACTGTACAATAATGTGATTTGTAATGTGGTAAATTTTCTTTTTAAGGTACTTAATTATTTTTTAAAGATTTACAAGTTTTTCATAGTAGGCCGTTGTATATTATTTTAGAATTTGAATTAAACTAATATATATTAATAAATTTTTTGTCAACTAGAACCAATATAGTATATTGAAACAAATAACTCACATTTTGGTTCATTTGAAACAACCCTTACCCATATAAATAAGTTTAACTAATTAACAAATTTTGGGGGGCCGTAAACTTTGGGGTGCCTAAAGCGGAAGCTCTAATGGCCTTAGCGTTGAAACACCATACAAGCAAGCAATATATAAGTTCTAACTAGTAAGAATAAATAAATAAAATAAAGATTTACATATCAATTGATATGTGTACCTTGATAAAAGCTTTCAGAGTATTTCTATAAACACTATTAACGAACGCAATATCGAAGATGCGAAGATATGTGAGGATTATGCGAAGTATACTACTAGAAATAGACCGCAGAAGTCAATTTCCTTTTCTTCCTTTTCTTCATAAGAAGAATTCATTCTTTTGATGAGTCCAAAATTTAAGTGCTGTATGTTTCTCTACGAAATATGTCCCTATTACTACTCAAATATATCATATTTGTATAAATTGTTTAAGTATTAATGGAACACCTTTTACTAAAGACTCATAAATCGTTTTTATAGCTGCATGACTATAGCAATCCTTCATTGTTTTATTTTATTATTTTATTCTTTTGGTTTAAGCATTATCATTCAAATATCATTTCTACCGACTTTAAGTCACTTAAAATTCATTTCTACATACTTCAAGTTATGAAATTTGACAATTCCAGAGTAATCTTCAATTTCCAAAAAAGAAGTAAAAACTCGTTTGTTTATATTTTGGGTTTGGTGTAATGTTTTGAATTGAGTACCATCGTCAAGCTTATAGCACAACATCAACTAACTCTTTATATTAACTAACTCTTTATACCAAGCGACGTTGAAAACCTGTCTAAAAAGGAAAAAACATCAGATGCCCAGACCATTTTCACTCAAGGAATCCCATTAATATCAGTATATTTCAAATTTGGGACCTTTTGGGTTGGTTGAATAATTTTATGACAAGCGAAATCATCAAAAGCAAACTTTTCCACCAAAACCTGATAGGTATGTGGGCTTGGCATCTGAGTGCCCTGGTTACTTCTAAAATGTGCCTATGTTTCCTTTCTGCTACTCCATTTTGTTGAGGAGTATAGGCACAGGTTCTTTGATGAAGCATTCCCAGTTGGTTGAACATAGAAGTACACACTGAGTTGAGAAACTCTGCACCATTATCTGTTCTGATAGTCTTGGCTTTTCTATCAAAGTGAGTTTGCACATAAGTAAAGAAATTCTTTAAGGCTACACAAGCATCAGACTTCAACTTTAGCAAGAATATTCAGGTCATTCTGGTATAATCATCAACCACAGTCAGAAAGTACCTATTACCATCAAAAGTAGCTTGCTTGTAGGGACCCCAAACATCTACATGTATCAGTTCAAAAGACTTTACAGTTTTGATACTAGAAGCTGGAAAAGGTAATCTGATTTGTTTTGTACAGGGGCAAACATCACATTTATTTAACACTGAACTAGTTACTTCAGAATCTATAGGAAACATTTTTCTTAATACAGTAGATGAAGCATGTCCTAATCTTCTGTGCCATAGTTTTATATCTTCATCACTGTAGGTTGCAGTCAGACCAATATTGGGGCTTGTTTTGGCTTGCCTGCTCAGCACATATAGTCCATTGTCTTCTTTACCAATCATCTTCACCTTCCCATTGGAGAGATCCTGAAATACACATAGGTGTGGATAGAAAGTGACTGAGCAGTTCGACTCCTTTGTCAACTTAGACACAGACAGCAAGTTGTATTTAAACTTAGGCAGATGAAACACATTTTCTATTGTGTTTTGTCCTGGTAAGTGACTGGAACCAGTGTGTGTAACTAAGGCTACTTAACCATTGGGTAGGTATACCCTTTTGGCCTGAGTATTATCAAGTATTCTGGACTGTTCTAACATTGTAATGTCTTCCACCATATGGTTGGTGGCCCCTGTATCAATGATCCACTCTTGACTTAGATTGGATGCTAACATAGCACTGCTCATACCTGCTGCATTTGCAGAAGCCAATTCATTTGAACCAGTGTAGTTATGTCCCAACATCTTCATAATTTCTGCATATTGCTCCTTAGTGAAAGAGCTTGGTCCTTGAGGGACTTGACTAGGTCCTGTTCTTTGAGTCTGCCAGTCTGAGTCATTATACACATCAGTTTCCCCCATAGCATTGTATGCTGCATTGTTAGGATTGTATGATGCATTGTTAGGCTTCCTTTTCTTATAATCAGCCGGATACCCTTTTATCTTGTAGCAATCCTCTGTGTTGTGGTTCTTCATTTTGCACTTCTCACAGTACAAGTTCTTGGGATATGGCCTCTTGTATCTCTGGTTTCCAGCAGCTTTAGTGTAAAGTGCAGTAGGATCACCAGTTGGTCCAGCACCTAGAAGCCCAGTAGCATTTGTCACCCCCTTTTGACTCTCATCACTCATTATCTTTGCATATGTCTGATTTCTTGTAGGCAGAGGAGACATCAGTAGGATTTGGCTTCTAGCCTGCAGATAAGACTCATTGAGTCCCATGAGAAACTGGTACAACTTCTGTCTCTGCAAATAGTTCTTGAATTCCTTTGAATTTTCACAGTTACACCCAGGGGGTGGCACTAGAGCCTCAAACTCATCCCAAAGATCCTTCAATTTTGTAAAGTAACAAGCCACAGAACTTGTTCCTTGAACAAGAGAGGCAATTTCCTTATGTATGTTAAAGGTTCTTGAATCATTTACTTTGTTAAACCTTTCACACAGATCTTCCCATACTACTTGAGCATTGGATGCATACACAATTCCACCTAACAAACTGCTAGACACTGAATTCATCAACCAAGAAAGCACAATTGCATTGCACCTTTCCCATTGGGTCCAAAGATCTTCAGTATAGGTTTCTTTTGTACAAGAACCATCAATCAAACCTAGTTTGTTTCTTCCTGACAGTGCAATTCGCATAGACCTACTCCACAATGAGTAGTTCTCCACCCCAGTTAGTTGAATTGAGATTAGGGAGATACCACTTACATCATTTGAATGCAGATAGATTGGATGGTTGTGGTCAAGCTGCTGAGTCATAACACCATTGTTCTGTGCATGTGCCATTGCTGGAACAGCAATCTTGAAACTTCTTGATTTTGAGATGAAGATGAAGGGAACTAGTTTTAATCCTCTGGATCGTTTACACAATCAGAATTACTGACTGATTTGCTCTGATACCATGCTAAGATTCAGGGTTCTTGGTGAACCCTAATGATGAAGAAGAAGACTTGAGGAAGAAGAAGAAGCTCTGTGAGCTATGTGAGAGAAGAGAGAGATGAAAGAGAACTTAGTTCATTGACTGAATTCTCGACTAAACTAATACAATGATCAGCTATTTATAGTTGTGAGTTAATTCCAAACTAACTGAAGAGATTAACAACTAACTAACAGAATTACAAAAACTAATTGTAATCTGGAATACAGGAAATGACTACAATGCCCTCGTGGCCTAACTAACTCTCTAACTACCTATTTCTTTAACAATTTTAAAAGCTCAAAAAGTGAGCAGAACGTTTAATTTGTCATAAACTTTCAGGGATGACTAATTAATAAGACAAATACGTATAATGTAAGTTATTAATTACTCATCATGAAAGAACAAACAAAAAAGCAAAAGGAAGATTTTCATAAGAGCACCAGTTTAAGTAAATCTACAACTTTTAGCCTTCGTTCTGTATTAGCATCAAAACAAAATACCCAAAGCTAGTGAAAAATTCAAATTGATAGAAGAAAGGGAAGAAGAAAAACTTACAAAAAGCCAAAATCGTACCCAAAGACAAACTAAAACATAACTGGATAAAGTTTGAAATCAAACCAAAATCAAATCCCAGAATAATAGAGCAGGAAGCAAAATACGAAGGATGATATTAAGAGAAACACCTCTAAAACTTGAACTGGATTATCTAGTAATTTGCTAAACGTTGGCAAGCCATGCATGGGGTCTATCAATTTTTAAATCCGAAGAGTGCTAAACGGTGGCAACTCTTCAGAAAAAGAACATTGGCTGGTATGCGTTCGTCAATTGTGAACCGGTGTTAGGCACACTTTTTTTTTTAATACCATTCTATTTTTATTTTTTTTTGTTTGTGTATTTATTTGGGCTTGTGTATGGCATTTAGATTATTTAGAGAGACATTTTGGTAATATGACTTTCAAGTTTTTTGAGTCCATGCTTTTATTGTAGTATGATGATGATGATATGATGATATGCTGATTTAATTTCGGGTTTGTACATGTTAGATGAATATGAGCCGCGAGTTTTTGTCTGAATACTCCCTCTTTTCCATAATGGATGTCATGTTACGGATTTCGAGAGTCAAACAATTTATCTTTGACCGTAATATTTCATATGTCTTTTAAATATTTTGAATTATTAATTATTGTGGCTTATAGTACTTTTTATCTAGTTTCTAAATATATAAATATCGTTCCAAAAAACTTAAAAATTATGTGCTCAAATTTACGGTCAAAATAAACTCATTTGACTTTCAAAATCCGAAACATGTCATCATTTTTGGAACAAAGAGAATATAAGTTCGTAAACTCTAGATGCATAAGAGGTTTTTCCAGGACAAATTTAGAAAGAAAAATACTCACTTCCCAAAAAAGAAAGTAACTGAGCAAATGAATGAAATACGTAGTGACATTTGAATATGTACGTGTTAATTTGGCAAGAAATACTTTATCGAATCCTTATTGTGTCCAAATGATTGATGTACCTTACTAATCGGAATTGGGAGCGCCTCGTGCAAGCTAACTTTATCTCATAGTATTACAGTACTACTTTTCAACTTAGATTATGTTGACACTTTTGTGCTTTTATCCTTTCAATTTTATCCATGTCCTCCGTGTAGATAAATCCATAATATGTGTCTAACCATGCCATGCGCTATAAATATCACACGTTCTTAGAGGAACTCAAGGAGTGTATGTAGGCCTTGAATTACCTGAATACAAGGGAATTTTTTTTAATCGAGTTTGTCCCCTCAATCCACTGCATATCCGAATCAAAATGAAAGAATCCTCAGAATAATCTGAATTACCATTAATGTTAATAAACAAATACCCTTGTTAATCCTATACCAACAAAGTCTATTCATTGTTATTTTGCCATTTCATTAGTATTAGAACCAAACAATTAAATATGTGGCTTGTGACAAAAAAATGAAACCAATTCTACGTATATAAATACACAAATCCTTAATGTTCTTGTCTTTGTCAATTCAATTCTTGAAACATATTCTTTTTCTAATTCCAATTATTCCATTTTGTTTCTCTGTGTATATAAATTTTTTGCCTTTTTTTATTTCCTTTTTTCTTGTTGGATTTTCGATATTTGATCTGAAAATGCCAACAGAAGGTGTCATGGTGGAGGAACCTATTTTATGTGGTTCACCACTGGGGTCAACCCCTAGCTCCCCTAAGAGTAGGATTAAATTTCTGTGTAGCCATGGAGGAAAAATTCTTCCCCAGCCAGCTGATGGTCACCTCAAGTATGTGGGTGGCGAGACACGTGTTATCTCCGTTCCTCGGGACATTAAACTTTCAGGTAAATTTTAGACTACGTACAAAATAACCAATATGATTTATCATAGCGGGAGCTTTCTGATCCGGGTTGTCCTTTTTAACAATTCATTGGAATATGCTACATTGCAGGGATTTATTGTTGTCATGAATTTTGATTTGCATAATGTGTTTAATTGGACTTTGAATTATGAATGGTCTCTTTTCTTTTCATGTCAAATCCCATTGCCAGATGCATTTGGCACTATTGAGGGGCAAAAACAGGAATAAAAAGTTCTGATTAATTGTAATTGCTTTGCCCATTCTTTTGTTTGTATTGCTTATGATAGTTCTAAAGGGAAACATATTATGATCAGAGAGATTTGGCATGTATCCGTAATTGCAAAAAGTTCAAGATTTTGTGGGAGTAATAAATATTGAAGATTTTGATTGAAATAGGAAACATATAGTTTGGTCTTAAGGTTTTTTAAGATTAGTTGCCATGACACCATGAACTAATCTAAATGCCCAGAACTCTTAGAAGTTAATGCACAATCTTGTTATTTTATTACTTTCTGAACGCATCGAGGATGATGGTTTGAGTCTTTGTCGATGATGAATGACAATATCTCTAATTCTCTACTTATTACCAAGGATTATCACTTTAGCCTCATTAATTATTTAGTTAAAAGAAATTTTATTGCATGTCAAAGTCACTACTTCTGTGAATAATATGACTGTCATGTCTAATTACAGAACTTATGAAGAAGCTTACTCCCCAAATTGAGGGTGACATGGTCCTCAAATATCAGTTAGTGCATGAGGATCTTGATGCATTGATCTCAGTAAAAACAGACGAGGATCTACGCCACATGTTAGATGAGTATGATCGTTGTGAAAGTGCAGGGATCCCCAGGCTTCGCGCCTTCCTCTTCCCAGCAAAGCCAGTCGTGGTAGACCACCATACAATGCCATCGGAACCTCTAGAACAACGATATATCGATGCCATAAATGGTATAATCCGTGCCAGGGAAGCAGGAATAAAGGTACCACCTCTAAGCATAAGCCAAGCTTGTTTTGCCATTTCCTCTGCCTGTTCCTCTCCAAGATCTCCTGAAAGTTGCACTACTGATGGTGTTATCCAAGAGTCTTTGCTACAAAGCATTTTTCAAAATAGAAGTCAATTGCATAAAGTTCAAAGCTCACCTAGCTTTTACAATGTCAATAGCCAACAGCAACATGGCTTCCATCATAGCCCTCAATCCTTCCAGCAACAACATCACTATTACAACTATAGGCAACCAAATTACATTGGGTACCAGATGAGCAAACCTCCTCCAGGTCCTGGTGATCCACTTAAAGGACCAGAAAAGCTAGTTTCTGTTAGATCTGTTGGTCGAACAGAGGGATTAAGGTACCAAGTGGATCATAACCAACATTACTACCAATTACCTGCAAGACATAGCCGTGGCAGTGGTTGTTGTATGAAATGTATGCATTATGATGACTGTGGCCATTGCGGGGAAAGGAGAAATGGAAGTATGTCTCCTGGTGGTTACTCTATGGAGATGGCAAATGGTTGTCCTTCTCCAGGTGGTTATTCTGTGGAAAGAAGAACCAGTAGTCTTTCTCCCAGTCCCATTCCATTGAGTCCTCGGTTCTCCAATATGGCTGGGTCTGGGGACACTTAAACTTTTATTTTCTCTACAAATCCCTCTTTTTTCTCTTGTATATTCTCTACAAATCCCACTTTCTTCTGTATTAACTCCCATGGCATCAGCCAGTGGAGATGACACCTTCACCTTCTCATGATGATATGTTTGGCTTGAGTTTCTTTATTTGATATAGTTTCTGGTTTCTGTATAGTCAAAATTATTGCATCTTCAAAAAGGGAAATGCATCCTCCTCTCGTGTTGTACCTTGGACTTTGTATAATAAGCAGTGACATCGTGATTGATTTGCCAGGACATTTTTTACGTAGTTACTCTACAGGTGACATCGTTACTCTATATGTTCTTGTAAGTAGGGATTCTTCTGTTAGATTTTCCATAAACTAAAATCACATCCGATCCAGAAATCAGCTAGAGCAGTGATATGAGTTTGGAAAGCAAAAACTGCACCATCTTAATGTTGATTCTAGCAATTATATTCAAATACAAAGAGAGTCGATAATAGCAAGCTGGACATAAAAAGTAATAAAAAGTACAAGAACTTCTTGAAAGGATCCACATAGTTAACCCCAAATTTCAGGCTAAGAGACGGTAAGGTAAAACAAGCAGCTTCTCAAAGTTATTAATTTGACACATTTCTGAAAATACTCATTGGGTTGATACTGCTTCCTTTTGCAATCAAGAGTATCGGCCTACCTCATCATATCTAACCTCTAGCTCCCTGTATGGATTATCTATTTCGCATACCCCCATCAACACATTGCCCCCCCAAAAATCGTAAGTGATTATGCAAGACGTTAATCCTTATACACATCCTAAGCAAGCGTATAATAACCTGAAAATCAAATATGGTTCCAAAATTGCTCTTCTATGCTCTTCACTTGCTGTCGGTGAAGTCAGCATCAATTACGTCTCCATCAGGTCCCTTTCCTGATGATTCTGAAGGGCCAGCAGAACCGCCAGGTGCTGGACCAGCACCTGGTGCAGCACCTCCAGCACCGGGCTGGTTGTAGAGTGACTGACCAAGCTGCATTACTTCTTGGTTAAGGGCAGCCATAGCATCCTTCATGGTTTGAGTTGAGCCCCCTGAGATAGCTTCTTTAAGCTCTCCTAGTTTAGCCTCAACTTTCTCTTTCACTGGCCCTGGTACTTTGTCTCCAAGTTCCTTCAACTGCTTCTCTGTCTGGTAGACTACAGAATCAGCCTGGTTCTTTGTGTCTATGGCATCTCTCTTCTCCTTGTCTTCTTGGGCAAATCTTTCAGCTTCTTTAACCATCCTCTCAACCTGCTCGCATGCAATCAGAAGTCTCATCACTCATGAGCAGTATAGTGAATTAACTTGAAATGATATTGGCAACATTTTGCTTCAAAACCATTTTTTTAAAAGGTAAGATGAAATAACCACCCAAAATTAAAAGCAGGTCTCAGCAGCTGATAAAAACTATACGGCTCCATGCACAACTACCTAGCTAGAATTGTCGAAAACATACCTCATCACCAGGCAATGTGCTGGCACCAGTAATGGTGATGTCTTGCTTCTTCCCGGTACCCTTGTCAATAGCGGTGACAGAGAGAATGCCATTGGCATCAATATCAAATTTCACTTCAATTTGAGGCACCCCTCGTGGGGCAGGAGGAATTCCATCAAGCCGGAAGCTACCTAAAGACTTGTTGTCCCTAACAAATTCCCTCTCCCCTTGGAGGACATTAATTTCTACACTTGTCTGACCATCAGCAGCGGTAGAGAATACTTCTGATTTTGAGGTAGGCAATGTTGTATTTCTTGGAATGATCTTTGTCATTACACCACCAAGTGTTTCCAAACCAATGGACAGTGGTGTGACATCTAAAAGAACAATATCACTGACATCTCCGGCCAACACTCCAGCCTAGCAAAAGGAGAATAATGAGAATTGCACCAAAATACTAATCAGGATCAGAATATAACGCAAGATCAGAATATGAATGCACAAAGAACAAAAAATGCCTCACCTGCACCGCAGCACCAAGAGCAACAACCTCATCAGGATTAACTGTAACGTTGGGGTCCTTCCCAGTCAATTTCTTAACAAGTTCCTGAACAGCAGGAATACGTGTAGAACCACCAACAAGGATCACCTCATCAATATCACTAAAGGAAAGTTTGGCATCCCTCAAGGAATTCTGGACAGGAGTTTTAAGCCTGAAGGCGGAAAAAGAGACAAAAAGCTGACATTGAGGCCTCATCTCGCAAAATCATTTAAATAGAAAAGCTATAATTATGAGTTCTATTGCTGATACCTGTCCAGCAGATCTGAGCATAGCTCTTCAAATTTACCACGTGTGATAGTGGTCTCAATGTGTTTAGGACCATCTGCAGTGGCTGTAATGAAGGGCAAACTGCAAAACAAGAACAAATGATTTCAACATCAACAAATGGAAAGGCCACAAGGTTAAAAAAAAAAAAACCAAAATGAGGGTTGAAAACGCAACATACCTGATGTTAGTCTGCGTGAGTGATGACAGTTCCATCTTAGCTTTTTCGGCAGTCTCAGTCAGACGTTGAAGAGCTTGCTTGTCCTTCAGAAGATCAATACCTTCATCCCTCTTGAAACTAGCAGCAAGCCAATCAACAATTCTCTGCATGAATGAAACATGTAAATGACCTCTAGCATGTATTGACCCTTTAGGGTTAGATTGCTCAAAGTAACAAACACATTTGGTTCGCAAAGAAAGAAACAGTACAAACCTTGTCAAAATCATCACCACCAAGATGGGTATCACCAGAAGTAGACAACACCTCAAAAACACCATCACCAACCTCAAGAACTGCAGTAAATAAAATGATACAATTGCCACAAGCATTAGTATGCACAGAGATGTGGATAAAGTCAAGATATTACAGGAATATATACAAAATAGTATCCCCTATAGCTACATGTGGCAAAAGCAAGTGCCAAGGTCATATTACTAAATAAAGGAAGAATACTTGAAGAATTAGCAGCTATTAGCCTATTCCTATGAAAATTTTCAACATGCAGCTCAATCTTAAAAGATAACAAAACAAACAGCAGTATTAGCTGCAATTGGTCAAAACCCTTTTTTTTCCTTTTCTAAAAATTATCCCTATAAACTGGTTTAAAGCTTATACTCTCCTTTAGGTTGTGGCTGCATGAGCAACATGACCACTAGTAAGAGGGAAACGTAGTGTCGTCATTACCTGATACATCAAAAGTACCACCTCCAAGATCAAAAACCAAAATTGTTTCATTATTTTTCTTTTCAAAACCATATGCCAATGAGGCAGCAGTTGGCTCATTAATTATCCGGAGAACCTCTAATCCAGCAATGCGACCTGCATCCTTTGTTGCCGTCCTCTGAGAATCATTGAAGTATGCAGGAACTGTGACTACAGCCTTGGAAACCTTGTCGTTCAAAAATTTGGATGCATCATCCACCAACTTCCTCAGGACCTAAACCAGAAAAAAGAACAAAATCGTAATTCGACCTAATTAATAACATCCAAACATAATAGCCAGCTCACTTGAAATGGAATTTAAATTAAAACCAAGAGGAAAAAGTATCTGGCAGGATACACTTGATACATTCTTGAATAATGAGCTTTTCCAGAACATCACATGAATAAAACATAATGCTTTACTGGACAGAAAAATTATATGCCCAAACTAACTCCAACAGAACTACAGAAGCCAAGTGAATAGATATGTTTGGAATGGAACGTGATGTTTTCCAGGAAAATGCTTTCTAGTACTTCTGGTGAATGAAAGAAATAACTGAATAAATCCACTAATAGCTTTAGGCATTAATGGGCAGAAGTCATAATCTCTTACAAATTTTCCAATATCAACTACATATCACCAACAGATTTATTGTCAAACTTTAGTACACATAGATATTGTAAAAACACTATCCTCATGCATTATCCTATACACATTACAACATTATCACAATTCATCAAATTCATATCTAACCAAGAAACATCTCATACCAAGAACACCCTAAAAATCAATTCAACAATAGACATTATGGTCTATCTTAAATGCACATAGATATCGTAAAGACACTATCCTCATGCATTATCCTACACACATTGCAAGATTATCATAATTCATCAAACTTTACATCTAACCAATAAAACATTTCATATAAAAAACACTCTAAAGTTCCAACTTTTAAGCATTTAAACAAGTTCATATATATATACCTGAGCTGAAATTTCTTCAGCAGCGAATTGTTTACCAATAGCAGGGCAATCAAGCTTAACATTCCCATTCTCATCTCTAACCACACCATACGAAACCTGCTTCGACTCCTCATCCACCTCCGACATCTTCCTCCCAATAAACCTCTTCACCGAAAAGAACGTATTCTCGGGGTTCACAACCGCCTGTCGCTTCGCAATTTGTCCAACAAGCCTATCCCCATTCTTCGTATACGCCACGACCGAAGGCGTCGTTCTCTGCCCTTCAGCATTAGTTACTATAGTAGGTTTCCCTCCTTCCATAGCAGCCACGGCGGAGTTAGTGGTCCCCAAGTCAATCCCCACCACCTTCTCCGCCACCACACGAAGCCCTCCACCGCCGCCACTTCTCCGGCTTAAACTACTCTTCTTTTGCTTTAAACCAAAAGCTAGGGTTCTATTGTTTAAATTTTGACCTAAAAAAACAGTCTTTGTAGGTTTTCTAGTGGAAGAAGAAGCTGGAGTTGTGAAATAGGTGGCTCCTAGCGCGTGAATTTGAGCTGTTGAAGAAGCCATAGTCTATAGATTTGAATTGAATTTTTGCGTAGAATTGAATGAAACCCTAACCTAGAGAGGAATTTGAGGGAATTTGGGGATTTTTTGAGCGGAGTGAACTAAGGAGTAAAGGAGAAAGGGTAGAAGAAGAGAAGATAAGGAGGAGGGTGAGGGTTAGGTGAGGACACGTGGACGGTTCTAGAATAGTCTTTTAGGTTGCTCTTTTGTGATTGAAATTGGTACATGTGATTGGCTGATTTATTTTTGGGCTCTCACGTGTGTTGTAAGGGAAAAGTGCACGACTAGACATTTTTGCCGGTGGTCTTGGGTTTGAGGCCACTTTTTTAGTAGTTTTACATAAGAGGCTATTTTTTTAAACTTCAATTCTTGTGGGCTGAAATTCAATTCCTGCGGGCTGAACTCCCTGCTTAAGGTATAAAGTTCAATTTCAACCTGCAAGGACTGAACTTTTAAGCATAGATGAGTAAACTTCACTCCTTGTGGGCTGAAGTTGAACTTCAATCTTTGTGGTATGAAGTTCAGCCACGAGGATTGAAGTTCCAAAAAGTGATCTCTCATGCAAAATCAATCAAAGAAGTGGTCTCAGAGCAAAAATCAGTAGAAAGATTGGTCTGATCGAAATTTTTACGATCATCAGTGGTATATCATAAAATTTCACCACATATACCCATTTCCCTGATTATGGCTTTTTATTTCTATTTAAGAATGGTTTAGCAAAATAGTCTCGAGGGCAATACTTCAAGTTATAAATTGACAAGTGCTGCCACAAGTGCAGCACTTCAAGTTACAAATTGACAAGCGTTGCCTCTACGGGAAATATAAATGGCAAGTGCTGCCTGCAGGGGTAGCACTTCAAGTTATCTGGAAGAATGTTGAAAGATATAAAAGGTCAAGTGCTACCACGCAGACAATACTTACTTATAAAAAGGGATTGATAAGTGCTGCAAGTACTGTCTGCAAGGTAGCACTGCAAGTTATCTGGGGAGACTGTTGAAAGAGATAAAATGTCAAGTGCTACTATGGGGACAGTACTTACTTAAACGAGATGCGGGCGATAATATAAGATTTTTGTAGGGGTATTTCTGTCTGCGAGTACCACTTCAAGTTATAAAAGGTCAAATGTTGGAGGTCATTCTTACAAATCTATTTTAAGTGAGGTCAGTTAGGAAACCATTGCGAAAATGCACGAAAGGCCACTGGTCTTTGGGCACATGCCACTAATATCAAAATATTTAGTTTGTGCCCACTTTCGCTTATTGGACTGAAGTTAAATTGTTATGGACTGAACTTCAATCCGGCCCCTAGACTGAAGTTCTATCCTTAAAGATAGAACTTCAGTCCAGGACCATGTTGACTGAAGTTCAGTCCAGTCCTTAAAGATGGAACTTCAGTCCAGGGCCATATGGGCTGAAGTTCAGTCCTTAAAGATGGAACTTCAGTCCAGGGCCCTATGGGCTGAAGTTCAGTCCTTAAGATGGAACTTCAGTCCAGGGGCCGTATGGGCTGAACTTCAGTCAATGTTCAAAACTTAAGTCAATGTTTATTTAGTAAATGCCTAAAAGTGGCCTCTAGTGTAAGACCAAAGAAAATAGTGGCCTCAAATCAAATACCGGTGTTAAAAGTGGCTGCTGGGCGAAATTTTTACCCTAAGGTGTCATAGCTGTGAAATTCTCTCCTTTTGTTACCGGGTTTGTTTGGACTTTGGATGCTTCAAAGTCTTCTGATTTTCATTTGGTAATTGGTAATTTGGTAGAGACAATTTTACAGTTTTTCTTATGTACTTAGGAGGATCAATGAATATTCTCACTTGTCCTACAAATCACTTGTGCTTCAACCCACCCGTTGGAGGTTAGCACTTAGCTCTATCGACAAATATATTTTTATCTGATTAATATTGTAACAACAAATTTTGAAGTCTAGAAAATTTAAGACAAGAAATAGTGTAACAAAATTTTGTATTTAATATCAACAGAGGATGCGGGTTACAATCTCTAGAGTGTCACTAATTTTGCAAATGACGTCCTCTGATTCTTCTCCTCACGAACTTTGATTCAAGGGCTCGGAAGCTTGATCTTGAACTTGATGAACTTTGGATTTGATTTCAAGAAGCTTGATCTTGGATTTGATGTGCGTCACGAATACTTTGACGATCGCCACGAATAAGATTTGAGATTCAACTTCCACGAACAGATGATTTGAACTTGTGCACGCCGAATCTTGATTTGAACTTTGATTTGGATTTGAACAGGGACGTAGATCGTGGCCTCCGTTGTTAAACTTGAACAAAGACGTAGATCGTTGCCTCCATTTGTTGAACTTGAACAGGGACGTAGATCACAGACGTAGAAGAAGACTTTGAAAGCTTTCCTTCGGAGCTTCTTTGATTGCCCTTCAGTTTGCTTGATGTGCTTTGCTTGGCCTCCTTGATGTTCTTCCTGCTGATCTCCACCTTGATGTCCTTCTCCTTCTTCAAGTTCTCCTTTTTGGCTTTAGGAACCCCTCTATTTATAATGGTGGAATAGAGGAATTGAGATAAGGCCAAATTGATTTGCTTTAATTTGATTGGTCGATTTGAATTTCAATCCAATCTCATTTATTTTGTGATAAGCTTTCATTTGATTTGCCAAATAGCCTATCATTTACACACTTGGCACATTCTCATTGGATACTTCATTTGATTTGGCGCCACGTCATATGCCACATGGTATTACATTTTCTTGAATTTAAGAATTAATCCAAATATTTTATGGATTTAATTCAGCAAAATTTTAAATGCATACAAATATATTTGGTTAGCAGCCTTAGCCATCTCAAAGATGCAAAACTAGTCTTCTTACTTTCGTTAGTTGGGACAAAGTATAGTTGGGACAAAGTATCTTGTCTTGTCTTGTTAATTCTATTGTAACATGCAAGTTTGCAATGATCATAAAAAGCCAATTTGTTAAATTGAAGTTATGAAAAGTTGTAGTTAAAAGTTCATAATTTTCATTCGGCGTAACTCTCAAGAACTTTGTAGTTTTATGATTTTTAAAGGTACAACTAAATCACTGCCATTAGTTGTAAAGAAACTTTTGTTTTTTCACAATCTTTTTCAAAAACACTTAAAGTCTAATATTCGTAAAAATTAAACAAAAAGCATATCCAAGTTTTTATGCCCTGTAGTGAGCAAGCCAATGGACATGTAGACTGTAGAGGGGTTGACCAAGAAACAAAGCAACAATATAACATCCTTGGCGTGCAAGAGAACACGTGAGTGGCGTAAAACATGGTAATCTGCTCATCAGTTTAGTCCCACTATTTGACAAGGGCCAAGTACCATAAGTCCATACTCTATCATTAGACAAAATTAATCCAAAGCATCAGGGCATGACTAGATAAGTCTAATTTCTAATTTGCGACTTCAAAGGCACCACACCTATAAGGCTACAAACAAAGTATGTTGTCTCTTCACATAATAAGCTCTGGCAAAAGATAAACAACTCGTTTGAGAGAAAAAGGGAAAAATAAGTGTTGAAGTAACTTCTTCTGTCAGCTTTTCACATACAATGAGCAACAGTTCTTGAAGATATGGATAAGATACAACGTACAAGGGTGGCTAAAGGAATTAATACAGCAAATGTGAGAGCACTGTTCATATTCCTAGTCGAGAGTATTCATTTAAAACTGCAAGGGGCGTACGATGGAAGTGATTAGGATACCGAAGGTTTCCCTTTAAGTTTCATCAGGCAGCTTTCACTAGCAACATTGAATCACATGGTTGAAGTGTTCTACGCCCATTGCTTTTCAATTCATCTAATGCTGGATGGTGATCGAGAGAGCCATGCCCATTACAGATGCATAAGTGCCCACAAAAACCACGCCAGATGAGTTGTCTGATGCAATCAATGGCAAATTGATACCATATCATGCTCCAAAGTTGTTATTATGCTCCAAATGAACTTACAATTATAGTTCACCCTATGAATATTGTTTTTGAGGTAGTGCTCTCCAACCAATGTCTCGTCTAAAGAAACCTCCAGGCCAGCTAATTTGTTCAACGGCTTGGTAGGCTCTATCCCGTGCCTCTTCAAGATCTCTTCCTTTTGCTGTGACTCCAAGTACACGCCCCCCAGTAGCAATGAAATTTCCATCTGCATCGAAAGCAGTTCCAGCATGGAACACTTTGACTGATGGAGCAACCTGCTCTGCTTCCTCGAGCTTATGAATGATTGTTCCTTTCTGGTAGCTGCCAGGGTAGCCTTTACTTGCCATTACAACAACCATGGCTGATCCAGGGGACCAGTCCAAAGACACCCCCTGTAGCTCTCCACGGCAAGCTGCCAGAAGAACTTGAACCAAATCAGACTCTAACCGGACCATCAAAACCTGCAATGCATAAGAAAAGAATTTAAAAACTATTAGATGGGAGAGTACTTGCACTAAGCACAATGAGATACCACTCCTATTTCCATTACATGCTCCGCATCATATTACAAGTAAAACCTCTAAAGAAACAACTAGAAAAATCTCCCAGCTATAACTACAGAAAAATTTCCAGCTATAACTACATCGGTTAGACAAACATCAAAAGAAGAAGAAAAAATCAAACTAAAGTTTCGCTCTCTCTGCGACCAAGAATTCTGCTTCCCTAAAATACATAGGATGGGACAAAATCCAGAGGACAGACTAATTCAACCACTGTTGCTTTAAACTAGACAATATGGCAAACCAAATTAAACGCAAATACATTAATTTTTCTTTTTTCCAAAAGTGGTATTCCCACAATGTGAAACAAATAAGGGTACAATCACCTTTTTTACCGAAATACACTTGATTTTCCTCATAGTATTAGATCTAACTATAAGTAACTTTTTGGGGTTACCAATTACCCAGAAAAGGTTCGACCCAAAGTTCACTTGAATTGCAACCTATTCAAGCATTCCAATTGCATCCTTAGATGCTGTTAATTAGAAAACCATCTGTAGGCAGTAAGCTACTTATACAACGCAAGATTATATTCAACAATTAATATGTTGTTTAAGATAGAACAGTGGCATTACAATTCGTTAAACAGGTGATGGAACTGTACACCTTGGACAGGTATTCTAATGTGAACAGTGCAAGTATTATTGCAACATAATGAAAGAGGAAAATGAATTGCAACTAAGCACCAACTTACCTAGCAAAATACTGCAAATGATACACCTCTAGACCAATCAGTTTCCCACACAAAATTGATTCCGAAAAAAATTAAAGATATTCTCCGCTTGTAGGACATAGAAGTATTAAATCTTTTTCACAAAAGAATGACAGTATAGGTTACTCTGAGGGAGGGGAGATCTATTGCTGCTGAAAGACAGACTCCATATTGACTTTGCAAGTACTGTATCATGTGATCAATAGAAGGTAGTATGAGGCAAACCAATTCTTCCCTAGGCGTCATTTGAAACAAAGATCTAGGGTACCAACACAATGTTCACTATGTAAATAAAAAATTTGACTGCAAGTGGCTAGCAAATCCAACCAACCTGGCATTCTGGATCTCCAAAGCGCACATTGTACTCAATTAACTTTGGCAGACCAGATTTCTTCTCGATCATGAGCCCAGCATACAGAACCCCAACAAACTTGCAGCCTTCTTCAGCCATTCCCTTCACTGTAGGGAAAATTATAGACTCCATGACTACTGATTGAAGTTCTTTGGTCAAGACAGGAGCCGGAGAATACGCCCCCATCCCACCAGTATTTGGTCCTGTATCACCATCCCCAACTCGTTTGTGGTCTTGAGCAGATTCCATAGGTATGGCATGTTCACCATCTACCAGGGCAAAAAATGATGCTTCCTCTCCCTCCAGATATTCCTCTATAACGACTCGAGAACCAGCAGAACCAAAAACATTTTCTACAAGCATAGAATCAACAGCCTCATATGCTTGCTCCAATGTCATGGCAACAATAACTCCTTTGCCAGCAGCCAAACCATCTGCTTTAACAACAATTGGGGCACCTTGCTGTTTGATGTACTCTTTTGCAGCGGACGGGTCTGTAAATGCTTGATACTGCAGGGATATATCCACAAGAGATGAAATAAACCAAGTAATTAGAAAAGCCAAGTATTGTAACAGTATGCTTTATTAAAAGAAAAATAAGTAAATGTAGATGAAACTGGATACAAAAGCTCAGACCTTTGCAGTTGGAATTCCATATTTATCACATAAACTCTTCATGAAGTTCTTAGAACCTTCTAAAGCAGCTGCTTCCGAAGAGGGGCCAAAGGTAGGAATTCCTTCCTTAACAAGGTCATTAGCCAGACCTGCAACAAGCGGAGCCTCTGGTCCCACCACAACCAGCCCAACTCCCCACTTACGACAGAAAGCGATCACAGCTGCACTATCTAACACATCCAAGTCTGATATGCAAGTCGCGTCTCCTGAGCTGGAAATTCCAGCATTACCAGGTGCACAGAAAACAGCATCACAAGAAGACGATCGCCTCATAGCATGACAGAGAGCATGCTCCCTCCCTCCCCCTCCAATTACCAAAACAACCACCCTTTCCTCTACAATAACAATTAGAATGAATCGATAAATAATTCTAAGAAGCTAATACCAAATTCTCCGCTTTATAACAGACCAATGTCGCCAATTATGCTGGTTAATTAACTACTCTATGTTCCAGATAAATATAAAACACCAAATGGATTGATACTTGTAGTAACAAAAAGAAAGGATTTTTATGGCATTATGTTGCAATTCATGGCGATTGAATAACAACTCATAATTCACTTTTCTACTCTAAAGGAAAGCAAAATCAAAATCAAGAATGTAGCCAAACAAAGAATAATAAATATAAATTGAAGGGAATCAAGTAAAGTCAGCTGCTTTTTGTGATAACAGTTACAAAAAACTAATAAGCTAAACAGCCAATTTATAAATTTTTCATGTTACTACAAACTGGAAAAACATTAATGAAGTAGGAGTAGTAATACTTACGGGGGTTGTCATTATCCACAGAAAGGCTATTGAAAACAGTAGCGAAATTTCTGTGAATATTAAAACCAGGGCAAGAATTACGGCGAATTTGAAGATTGAAACAATCCCAATTAGTAGAGCTGAGGTTGAAACAACGTTGTTGGCTTGGAGAGAATAATTTCCCTGAATTGCCCACAAACTTTAATGTAGAAGCAGCTACTATATTCAGAGAAATACAGGCCATTTTTTTTCTTCTTTTCCTTTACCAAATTCACTGCCTTAACTTAACTTCACTGAAATGGGAAATATATTTCAGAAAAGTATAGCTATGTAGGAAGAAGAAACAAGAAGATGATGAGGGACAACTTTTGAGGGTTTAGTATTAAGCCCTCTTTTTACGTTCAAGTATATTGTCTTTAGTTCAAAGAACATTAGTACTCCCCCACTTTTGTGAATTAACGGCGAATCTAATTGGCTTTTAGGGCAATGTTTGCCACTTGAAAGTTTAGGTACTACTAGTATTTATTTCCTAGTGTAACTTTTTTAATTTAGTTTTTTTATTTTTCAAAATTATGTCTCACAAGTTACTCAGAAAATTAGGTATTGGACCAAGGTAATCTCATATGTCCAGTTCGATTTCAACTAAAATGTAAAAAATGATAAGACTTTTTATTTTATGAAAACTACAATACTTTACTACATGAAAGTCTTACCAATTTGGCACTACAATTCTCAATAAAATGAATTTGCTACTCCTAAATCAGACTTCTTAGGTTTAACAATTTGAATTAGAGGTAAATAGATTTCTTTTTGAAGAAAAAAAAAAAGGGAACCAAGTATTATCTGTCTAATTGATGAGGCCAGAATCAGCAGGTTGCTCACTTCAATGTGATTTTTTTCATATGTCCGTTAGTTTGAAAGTCTTGCATTATTTTGGTTTAAATCGTCTAGGCAACGAAATTATGGGTCAACCGTTGTCAGTTTACACCTCGGGGCTGCCAAAGATTTAGTTCCTAAAACCACCACACGACCCTATCCAGTTCCAGCCTATGAGTAAAGCAGGCGGTGTGAAGCAACCATAATGTGGATAAGGAAGCAAATGATTTGAAAATGCCAATGGCCAAGAGCACTACTTTTCATCACAACAAGCTGCATAGATCAATACACATGGTATAAGATATTTTGAATACGTATGCTCTTGGCCATACAATTTGAGAGTGGAGATGCACCAACATTAACCCAAATTGCTGAAAGCAGCTCTTCAATATAAAAGATGTGTGAATACGTAGTGCTCCTATGAGTTTCACCGAGTAACACAGGCAAATGAAAGGCTGAAGAGATAGCTAGTATTATCAATAGTAAGTAACTGGAGCTAAAAAAACTGATATGATTATATATAATTCGTTCTAAGTTTCTCTTCATCCAAACCTAGACCTCAGTGTTTAGAACGTAACAAAAAAGTGATTTGGCATATGTGCACACTATTCATGTCATTCACCGGGTACAAATTGCAAGCTCTCTTACAAACGTGTAACTGCAGGTCTAACAGCTCCGTGAACTTGATCTGCAACCACATTTAGCAGCAGTAGTCGATGATGCGCAACCACCACTTTTACCACATTTTACAGAAGATAACACGAGAAATTGTCACTAGGATCGTAAAGCCATGAATAAATTCTGCCTTCGAGCATGTTCAGGAATGAGACGTTGCAGAGTTTCAGAAGGAATTCCAGTGAGCTCTACAAAAAAACAAAACACAATAATGAGAATGTCAATCATCAAACGAGCTAAAAGAAAATGTATTATTGCATTATTGGAGTATTACATCAATGCACATTCAACATGCTCGAAGCTATGTTGCATAGATTAAAATAATCACGCTTAAACATATATGATTTTATATTTCATATCAGAAAGAACTTTGAAAAAATATACACCAAAATTAATATTTCATCCATTATTATGAAAATAGTTGCTGTATAAAACAACATAAGCAAAACAGATCATTGGTGTCATATCACAATAGTAATAACTAAACAACATTACATACTATAAGAAGCTTGTCTAAATATTGAGAGAGGTGATGGGACAAATCTGATTGGTCATTCATTAGGTTTTCCTTAAAGACATCTCTCTATAAACATATCACACAGTGTTTCTTCCTCCTATTCTAGTTTTCCTTTATTTTTGAGATTTGCTTTGTCTAAACAATTGAAACTCTCTCTATGAGCTTATGATTATGAATTCAGAAACTCCTTTTCCTTTTTTTAGTTTAATTTTCTCAAATAATTTAAAGTTTAAATATACTCCACAGGATAAGTCCATCAAGAGTTGGACACTTCATTTACAAGAGTTAGGAATAGCTTATCAGTGATAGATGTTTAGCTATTCTGATTACTTCCATTTGTTGGACAGTTGGACTTATGTAGTACTAAATACTAATATAATGGCAAATCTTAACCACATAGCTTAGAAGTGTAGGTGCAACATAAGTAGGCAGAGTGATCTCAGGATCAACCTACATGGTAATTAATTAAGACAAAATCACTCATATCCATGTTGGAGCAGAAAGTGCTAAACCAACCAGCATAAAGCCTCAGTCTTGAAATCAATCGCATGGAAATCTAACAAGTCAACCACATAATATGCTTACAATGTGGCAAATAGCTGTTTTTGGGTGTACATTACCTTGGGGCTTGAAATTGAAAAGTGGTGGAAGAGGTCGACCATTAGGAAGACGGGTATTAGGATCCCTCAATTCATCAAAGAATGGATGAATACAAGCTTCCAACTGCATGACCAAAGCAGAAGTCAATAGGCTACTACAACCAAACCTAAAGAAAATGAGTTTGACTTAATTCCGAATAAATGTGTACTTACAGCAGTGCACCTCAAGTAGGGTGAATACTGGAAAAACCGACAAATCAGATCAACCGCTTCTGGAGGCAATCGCTTCTGGAAAACCTGCAAGATGCATTGTGAAGTCCTGTTAGACTTGCACAGACGGAATATCTTAACAAAGGGAAGGTGGTGACTGAATAATATGAACTGTGTGATGGAAAATAATTAGGAAAAGAGAAGCAAAATTCATCCAAATTATATGGAATAAAATACAAACGATAATATGTTCTAATGGACTATATGGAAAGATTATATTGTCAAGATCTCACTGGACTAGTTCATAGCATTAATATTCCTAGGGAAAGTTATGCAGCCGTGAGCACCAATACTCAAGGTTCATATTGAATTCAGTTGTACTTTACGCAGCATACCTTGTGCCATGGGTGTGGCTTTATCTGAGGAAATTTGAACTCAGTGTAGTTTGGATTCATGCATTTTATCTCCTCCCTGGTAGGTGTCCCCAAAACCTGCATAAAATTCACACAGATGAATAAGTATGTTCATAAACAAAAAACCAAAAAACCAGGTAGGCAGGTCAGGGGAAGTTAAGAAGAGAATGAGTGAAACTACATTGGCTCAAGGAAAGATATCTCCACAGAACAAAAGACATCTAATATAGAACAAAAGCGAATGACTGCAAGTTGCACAAGCTTGAACACATAAAAGCTAAGAGATCTTTGCTTTTTCTTATTTATTGCCCGTAGAACTAAGTAAAGTGGATTTTTTGTAGACACGTCAGGCATCTATCTCACACATGGATTCTAAGGCTATGACCATACTTTGCAGAAGATGGCGAACTCTTAAGCCATACAGAATTAACATGCTCTCTTGTTTACTGTAAAGAAAACAAAAACTGCAAGAATCTTTTGAGAAAATATCAAGAACAGAAAAGTTTTAAAAATTCACCTTTATAATCTCTACTAATTGGTCAACACCACTCTCTCCAGGAAACAATGGCTGTCCAACAGAATTTGTTAGAAGACATAGAACAAAGAATACAACATATGATTAAGAATAGCACAAAAACATTAAGACGGGGACGTACTTGTCCAAGGAGTAACTCGGCCATCACACAACCTGTTGACCAAATATCGATTGCTGTTGTGTATTCGGTGGCACCAAATATGAGTTCAGGAGCACGATAATATCTCGAACAGATATATGACACATTGGGTTCACCTTTCACCTAACCAGTGGTTGAAGAATTAAGTCAGAATTGTAGCGAGTTTATGCATCATAAATATAAGTGGGCTTTGCAGAGAGTAATTACCAGAACTTTTGCACTTCCAAAGTCACAAAGCTTCAGCTGATGTGTGTGTGGGTTTACCTAAGTATTTAACAGTGTTTCAGCTTATTGAGATAAAAATATCACAAAGATAATCGGAGGAGAAATTAACCTGGAAATCATCATGTATTTTATAAGATTATGCTATTGCATCTCTCATTCTAAAAGGTGTAAATGTACAGCCTCCTAGAGAGCTCAACTTAAAAGGATTTACATTCTTGATCTGCTAGATATTAAGCTAATTGGTTACTCTATGTCTGCTCAATAGATGAGGTAAGAAACCTCTTCAATGGTCTTTACACTTCAGCCTTAGAGCACATTTTCCAGACTTAAGTATTTTACCGAGCATCTCGTATCATTGCTCACTGGGCTGCCTTTATCTCATATCATCGCACATCATAAGACCCCAAATATAAACTTTGCAACTATTTGTGCAAAAAACCTGGGTGTTCCTCTATTCAATCCTTTCCTGCTATAGTGCTATACAGTTTTAAGTTTTAACAAAAACACCCAGTTGATCAAACTAGATTATTAAGTTCGAGATAAAATCACATGTGCACATGATGTGTTGCAGCTAATCATACTCATTCAGGAAAAAGCACACCAAATTCTGATCATGATTATGGGCCCTTTAATCCATAAAGAATGAGCCCCACAGGAAACACCTACCAGTAAATTCTGAGGCTTGATATCACGGTGACAGATGCCAATACAGTTATGAATATAAGCCAGTGCCCTGCATATCTGAGTCAAACAAAGGAAAAAGGTATAGTAAGTGACATTAAATGGGCTGAATCAATGTTTGAATTATATGTAAGTAGCTCGATGGTAGATTTCTAATAAAACAAACTCAAATATCTTTAGGTCCTTCTCTTGGTTTCAAGAATACATATGATTCATCATGGAAACTAGCAAAGATAGGTGGTCAATCAAAAGGAAAGAAGGAAGTCTGGAACCGAATAGTAACGTCAACCTGTGGCAACAGACCTTGAAAACGTTTGACTAATTTTCAATAAGTTCAATGTGCCTATGAATCTGATTGACTTCTGGTCCATATTACAGATGACATTACTTTTTTCAAACAGGTTCTCTGCTTTCTCACAACATTTTAACCCTTTGTTTTTCTTTTGGGTGGGGGGTTGTGTTTAAACTTAGAAAAAGGCAGAACACATTCTTTTCCACAACTACTGTACATCTTCAAATGTTACTTATAAGCAAGCAAGTAACAACTACTCCCTCCGTCCATTTTTACCTGTCACCTTTTAGCTTTTCACACCCACCAAGAAATCATAAATAAATTTGATGATTTTAATAACTTACCCTATTAATTATGCCTTGGAAATTTAAATTTAATTATGATTTGAGAAATAGTTATTTAATGATAATGGTAAAATTGAAAAAATATTATTACATAGCACTTAGTTTACTAAAAATGACAAGTAAAAATAGAAAAAAAAAATTCTTATAAAATGGACAAGTAAAAATGGACCGAGGGAGTAGATAATTGACTGGTGGAAAGAAGTGAAATTCACCATGCAGAAAACTTTGAGATGCACTTGATGATCCATAAAATCCAAAGAAGATATATTGCAAGTTCATGATATGCACTAAATGTATAAACTATAAAGTAGCTCCCAACTTAAGTATTTTGCACCACGCGGCGATCCAATGGTGGATCCCCACCAATGTATCTTCAACCACCCACTCAAAATAAATAAACTAATAAACACAATAAAGGAAGAAGACTAAGCAGTCAGCAGGTGTTAGATACTTCTAGTAAATAAGGCAAAGATGTGAAACTCAAAATTAGCCAAACCAATAAAGCACAAGCTGCAGCCAATGCCCACAATGAGAGGTGCAATTATTGATCAGACACAAAGTTGCATGATCAAGCTAGTGTATCACTAATAGTTTGGATCCATCGAAAAGTACAACATGCCTGATAGGTATAGAGTTTGACATATATCAAGGGCATCCTCTGGTTTATTCGGCTGTATTGTCTTGCAATACGATTGACAGATTCTGGAACAAATTCAAGGACGAGGTTGAGATATACTTCTTCCTTGTCTGTTGTTGAGAAGAAAGAGTGTTTGAGAGCAACAATATTAGGATGATCCAACATTTGCATAATCTGCAGTTCTCTGTTCTTGTAGCGCTTATCTTGAAGAACCTTCTTAATTGCCACAATCTCTCCATTCTCTCGGCATTTTGCCTATCACAATAGCAAGATTATATCACAATATAGAACACTACCGAAAAATAAAAGTAGATAACCGAGAAATTATAGCAGTGCTTACTTGGTAAACCACACCAAAAGAACCTGTTCCAACCACATGTTCTGCTATGTAACTGACATTCTGTGAACCCCAATAAAAACAGAGTCATTTTTTTTATTCCAACCACATGATAAGTAATACGTCTCATTATTAAATAGAACCTGCTTGGGTTGACCATTTCGACCACCAATACTGGTCTTAATAACATGCCCAGTTTCTGCACCCACACCATCAATTACATCTGGTTCACTGTCCTGCATGATTATTACAAAGATAGAAAGAATGATGTCTGCCAGATCGATGATGACTGAAGCTGTAATCCTCTAATAAGCTGAGTGGAAGTAGTATTCTTTAGAGACACAAAACCAGTATACCTGCATACTGGATCACTATAATCTAACAATGAAGGGAAGAAAGGCTCAAAGAGAGACAGCAAAAAAGAGATAGAGCAATAGGGAGAGTGCAGCTTGGCGGGTAGGGGAGAGAGGCAGTAGAGTAGTAGAGAAACTTAGATAATACTCCCTCCATCTCATTTTATTTGCCCCATTTGGTTTTACACGTCCCTTAAGAAAGCATTACTGAGGAGCTATTTTTGACTATTTTACCCACCATATTATTCTCTCTTCAAAAAATGTTAACTTTTGTTTCTACTTTCAAGATCAATTAATACTATGGGCAAAGTGGGAAAAAAAAAGGTTAATTTTGCTTTGAACTCCTAAATGGACAAATAATTTGAGATGACTATTTATAGTAAGGAGGACAAATAAAACGAGACGGAGGGAGTATATTTTTGTAGGTCCATTGGATGGGACAATCTGGATTTACAAGGATATTTCAACATTATAAATAAATTCTTAAAATTTCAAATGACTTGTTATCAAGATCACTTGAATGAATACAACATAGAGGCTGATATGTACTGATTTAAGTTTGCATTTCGGATCATATCTATCCAAAGAGGTGCAAAGTACTTAAGCATACAAATATCAAGTACATGGGACCAAATGCGTCTATCCAAAGACCCTAAAGTGAATGCTAAAGTAATAAGTTCCTTAACCAAACTTTTTACAAGATTTTGAATAAAAAGCTTGATTCGTTGTACAATTAATTATCAAGAAAAACCAAAGTGCAGTGTCAGACAGATTATCCCTGAGACAAATAAGAGATAGAAAACTCCAGTAGAAGCATGATATGTTCAACTAAACAGAGAACCTAGTTAGAGTTGTGATAAGACCACCGGTTATAGAGTCAACTATGGACATTTTTTTGATAAGTAGAGTCAACTATGGGGCACTGACTATTTGGTGCAGTGAAAATTTAGAAGCTCACCCTATCATCATCATAGTCCACCCTGTCTCTCAATCTCATCTCAAGCATCTCTCTTCCCAGCCAGTCGACTGAACTAGATGAACTCTTGTATCCATTGGCACTTCTAGAACTGCCTGCTCCTCCGTGGCCAAGGCCGGTGGACGCCATAAATGAACCTTGCGGAATCAATAACACTAAGCTCTGCTCCTTTCTGCATAATTCCTTCTGGTGCAGCCTTCCATCCCATAGATGTTCTTCTCCACCTAGTTTGACAACAAGGTACTAAACTCAATATAGTTGAAAAAAACTTCGGAGTAAAATTAAGCACAGTTGATATGAGCTCGACAAAATCACCGTACATTGGAAGTGAAACAGAGTAAGGCATACAAATATTGATTAATGGAGCATCTACCAAGTTGAGAAGACCAGGTAAAACATTAATGCCACACTTGGATGCATTGCACTTACCATCCACCTGGGTTTTTCTTGGGGGGGGGGGGGGGGGGGGTTTCGGACTGAAGTCATGAACCATCAATCAGGTGCTGAACAAAAAGAGTCAAGGAAGTAGCCTACATTTCTACGTCAGTCTTTAATATAGAGTGTTTCCAATTCGTATGGCTATTTGCCAGATTAAACGAGTTTCAATGTCAATAAAACTATAGGCAAAGCTTCAAAGCTGAACACCTATGAGAGAGGGGAATAAATACAGTATAGACATTCCTGATGATTAACGAATTTCTTTTTCGCACATAGTAATTCAGTATGTGAATGACAGAAAGTGATTAGGAAAACTATGCAATTATAGGAGTCAAACAACAGGAAGCACCACGATATTTCATTGTGTTATAAAAGCACCATGATAAATCACATGTCAATCAATCACTACGCCTTAATCTCAAACTTGCTGGCAATGGATATACGAATTCTCTCCGTACTTGTCAAGCTCAATTCAAGTCAAAGTTTTCACATAATGCATAAAATAAACAGATATACTTTGGTCAAAAGTAATGTAAACAGATCCATATCCAACTCAAAATAAATACAAAAAAAAAAAAAGCCACTTCATCTAACTCGAGTCGTATTATTTATGCAAAAATTCCTTCACTAAATAAAATGACAGTGAAGACAGTATTGCTCAATGTCCTAACTATATTAGCAAAAAATAGAGCTCTCGCAACATACTTTCGTATTCCTATGCAACGCGGAACCTCTCTGATTATTCTACAACTCATCAAAACAAAACAACCAGTTTAAACACTAATTTTACTCCTACATACACACGCACACGAATGATAAAGCGTGGAATTACACTATAAAAGCTCGCAAACTTTCTAATCCATAAAACGAGAAATTACAAAGGAATTTCTACACATATTTCTAACAAAAACTGTTATGAAAACAACAAAAATCATTATGAAAACAGTTGACAAAGGATCGTCTAAAAACGAAATTCAGAAACTGCAAGCTCAAAATGTAGAAAGCAAAATTAAAACTAACCTCGATGAATCCCAAGTAGTTTTCAAGCATTTTAGAAACTCTTGTTCAGTTTAACACTAGAAAATACATATATGCTATAATTACAGAAAATTGAACAGAAGCAATATAGTTGAGAATCAGATCAAACACAACTAAATTTGCTTTTTTATTTTTGTACAAGTTTTCTTTCTGAAATGCAACAAGTGTGAGTTTTAGAGAGAGAAAGAATTGAGGAGTAGTTTTTAGAGAGACAAAGAGTGAAAGAGTGTTGTGTCTGACAAAGTGAGAATTAGTAAAGAGACACTTCTCTCTGTGGACTTGAGCTATGCTTCCCACCCCCACAATTAACAAACCAATCCATCTATTTTTCTTTTTCTTTTTTCTTTTAATATAAGTAATCGGGATTAGTTTCGAGAAAATGGTCTAACATCTCACCCTCCATAAACTTCACTTATAGATAACATTGATTCTGTTGTTGTTATAATTTACAATAGTTGTTTTTGCTCTTATACCTCTTACAGCTTGTTGGTATTGTTACTATGGGTACGAGTTTGTTTTGATTGTTTTTCTAATTAGCATTATATGGTATCGTTAAATCTATGGTTATGTAACCATGAAAATTAGGGGTGGGCACAAACATCCAATTTTTTTTTTTAATTCGATTTTCGATTTTTTGATTTTTGGTTTGGGTTTGGTTTTACATTTTAAAATATTCGGTTTTACGGTTTGGTTTTGGGTGGCACAAACTAAACCAAACCGAATTTCAGAACTTTTCTTACATATCTAGTCAGTAGTCCAGGCAACCAGGCCTAATATAAGCCTTCTAACTTTGTCAACTAAAATGTAAAGCCCATAATAACATTTCCAGTCCACTAAGCAGTAAAGTTACCACGTACTTACCAATACTTAATATCATGGATCTAAGTATTTAATATTTTAGTTTGCACCAATATGTACTAAGTTTGATGGTCACGTCATTAATCTGAACTACTGCAAGATATGTTTAGCTAAATTGTTTTTATTTTCAACTGTTAACGTTGTTGTTTCTGTTGTACTTATTCTTCTTCGCACATACAATTGAAAAATACTGAGTATGCCATATTAGTTTATATGTGAAAACCAAACTATTAAATCGAACTAAACCGATTTAAACCAAACCAAATTCTTAAAACCAAACCAAACCGAATTAATTTCGGTTTGGTTTTAGTTCATAATATTACCAAACCGAAATCGAAACCGAAATGTCCTAAACCGAACCGATCGAATGACCACTCCTAATGAAAACTGTCACTTTATGTAACGATCGATTTGGTGGGATCGCGTTGTTACCTATTTTTCTTACCCATTATGCCCTCACTTATTATTTAATATTTCTATTCGACCCTTTACCTTATTTTCAATTATTAAACAACGGTAAACAATACAGTCTATCCAAATATTGTATTACTTAATACGATACTGTATAATACAACACAATACATTATGAATCGATGGGTAACAACCATCCAAACTGAGTGTTTAGTTCTCACCAAGCTTATGTATTCATAGGACATTCAACTATTTAATTAAAGAAATAATCTTCTGTGATCTGTTCAAATATAATAAAATATTCCTTTAAAAATCTCATGTTTTTAGTTTATTAATCTTATATGAACTATTACTTTTTTTACTGCCTCATATAAAAAGTCATCTATCTAAAAATAACATTAATTATGAATCAGGCATCCTAACTTAATAAAGGCCTTTGAGTGACTTTATAAGGACCTTCAATGCACTACTAAAAATACTGTGTTTTTTGACCGCCAAATCGGTCGAATAACGGTCGACATGTCGACCGATATTCGACCTATTGTGGTGGTCGACCCAAATATGGTCGAAAATAGCCCTTCGACCGAAATTCGGTCGAACGTCGACCGACATTCGACCGACTTTTGGTCGAAGAACATAGACTAAAGTGACATGTTCTTCGACCGAAATTCGGTCGAATACCGGTCGACGTTCGACCGAATTTCGGTCGGAGGGCTATCGACCGAAATTCGGTCGAACGGCATTTCGATCGAAATTCGGTCGAAGGGCTGGTAAATTTTTTTGACCAACTATCGACCAAAAGTCGGTCGAAAACCTGTAAAAACCTGCAGCATAAAATCTGAAATTAGCCCTACACCACTTGTAAATTCAGCAACACGCAGAAAAACCAGACAAAACACGTTCATAAACGATATTCAAACAAGGCTAACAATGCCAAACAATAGAAAGAAGTCTTTCAACATTAGTTCTAGTGTTACAATAATCAAACAAACTTAACAAACAGTTTAAAGTTCAACAATCACTACTACTGGCTAGAACCCGAACTAGACTCGGCATCAGACTCACACGGCGAACGGTGACGACGTCTGCTCTTGCTCTTTCTCTTTCCCGAACTATCATGCTTTCCTTTGCCTTTTTTTTTTTGGTTAATGAGGATTTGTTGCATCATTTCATACATTTCTCTTTGATGAGCCTCATGTGCTAAGCGCATAGCTTCATTTTGTCTTTTCAGCTCTTCAGGAGTAGCAGAGCTTGAAGGAGCAGTAGAACACAAGCCCAAATAGTTCGATTTATGCTTGCCAGATGTATACAGAGTTGCAAGGCCATATGCGGACCCCTTCTTCACCCCTCCGACCGCTTCCAACCATAAATTGGTTTCTTGCTCGAGCGTTAGCGGTGTTGGGGTATTGCTTCCGCATTCACATTGTTGAGTCGAGGTCCAGTCCTCAACGGCCTTTGTAGCTCTTTCCTGAAAAACATAAATATATCAACGGTACAAATATGAAGTATAAAAGTTGAAAGATTGGCGCGACTTTAGTTTGAATTTAATTACTTACCAAGGTCTCTTTTGCGCGGTGCTCGACCCAGACTTCTCCGCCCTTTTTATCACTCTTGATATGTCGGATCTTGTGCATTTCAGAGAGTGGAATTGTCCGGTTTTCTTTCTTTTCCTACAAATTAAAGAAGAGAACAAGTTAGAGAAAAAATAAACGATTATAGTAATTCATATAAATTAAATTACTTTACCAAGCGCATCTTCTGCGTCGCAGCGCTAACTGAGCCATCGGTATGCAACGATCCACCCTTACTTGATGCCCGCGCTTTCTTCCCTTGTTCGCTCTTCTTCTAAAATTCGGGAGTATCCCAATATTGCTGCAGGTCTTTCCATTGATGATCATAGAGAAAGCCGGGCATTTTTCCTTTTTTTTGCACGCATTATACATTGCGTTCTTAAATAACTCCCCGCATTTCTTGGAGAAGTTAGAACGGACTTTATAGTCCAGAGCCGGATGCCACTTACACTCAACCTGGCAATATTCATCAAAATATTTTATTTAAACATAATCATTATAAAAAACTGCAATTAGTGATAAACCGTATGCATATTTATCACCTCAAAAGCCTGCATTATCCGCTGCTTTACTTGAGGGGGCACAGCGCCCCAGGATGGCCCCGATTCTTTCCATTGAGATCTTATGTATTTCGTCAGCAAAGGAGTGGCATCAGTGTTGGGGCAAAAGCTACATAAAAAAACAGAAGCGTTAATAGAAATACTAACAATTAAAAACTAATTACTAAATAGATAAGAACTTCAAAAATAAAATACTTACCTGTTATCCCCCTCAGGATAAATAATCTACCGTCCTTCTTCCCATGTGCCAGGCTCACCGATGTAATAGGGCGATCTCGGATCATAGTAAGGAATCTCCTGCTGTACCGAAGGGCCGGTAGAGCTAGATGGGTCGGAAGGCGGCTGAGTCGACCCAGACGGAGTAGTGGACTGTGTGGGATCGCCTAGTCTGGGAACGCCGTGGGATGGACCGGCCTGGGTCTCAGTCATGTCATAACTACTGAAGTCATGCCGCCAACCAGGGTGCACCTGAGACATGCCAGGTGGCTTGAAAAAATCTGGACTGTATCCTGCAGATGCTCCTGTAGGAAGCGAATGCGGCACCTGAGACATGCCAGGTGGCCTGAAAAAATCTGGACTGTATCCTGCAGGTGCTCCTGTAGGAAGGTGATGCGGCACCTGAGAGGTAGGAGTGTCCTGTGCCGGCTCACCTACCTTTTTAGGCCCCTTCCTTCTTGTAAACACTTTCTCCATACCTGTTGTAAGGAGTGGTCATGCACATTCCAGGAGGCAGGTTGTAAGGAGTGACAAATACGGGCCAATAAGAATAGGGCGTAGATGAGACATCAAAAGGGGTGAACCCATCAGAACATAGACCCAACCTTACATTCCTTGGCTCACTAGCAAATGCCGGATACACTTGATCAAAGTGTTTCCATGCCTCACCATCAGATGGATGGGATAGAATACCCGGCTGCTTGGTACGGTCATGATGCCATGTGGAGCAGAACTCATCGAAGCATACAACCTCTTTAACCGGGGTATAAGGGGCAAGTAATGCATCCACTTAACAGGCTTCGGCTTCTTTTTAGGATTTTGCTCATGCTTGTACCGAGGCTCCTCACAAAATCTACATGTCACGAGGTCTGCATCATCCTTATAATACAACATGAAACCATTAACACAACAATGAATCTTCTCGGCAGAAAGACCCAACGAGGAAACCAACTTCTTAGCGTAGTAATAAGTAGTTAGTAAGGCCATATTTGTCGGATTGAGTTCATTCATAAGGGCAATGATGGAATCCATGGCAGCTTGAGAAATACTAAAATCTGATTTGATACTCATCAATCTAACAGCAACCGACAACTGGGAATGCACCGAGCCCTCATAAAATGGACGACTTGTTTCCTCCAACCGTTCATAGAATTGATTTGCCTCGGCATTGGGAATGTGCTCAATGTTTGGCTGTGATGTATCCGGCTGAAGGGGATCATTAGCCGGGTACATCCCAAAAGCATCATTCACCATATCTTCCATTCTATACCCGGCTGCTTGGTCTGGTTCCACAACCGGAGAACTCCTAGCGCCATGAATATTTTTAAGATTTTGAAGTTGCTACTGCAAGTCCCAAGGCTCTCCATGATTATACTAAACGTAGTAATTTGGCATAAACCCCTTCTTATACAGATGTACCTCGACATTCTCCAAATTTTGTATTTTTACACATTTGCATATTTCACATGGACACCTAATTTTGCCATGCCTTAAATAATCGTCTGTGTTGCAGGCTATATCAAGAAATTCCATAACACCCGCTACAAACGAAGCCCTCAACCCCCGCCGCTCGGGAAAATTTCTATTATCCATCCACAAACGACGTCGATTAATGTCCATATCTACACAAACATTGTAAGATTGAGAAACAATATGTATGATTTTTTATATTAGCTTGCCACTTTTTTGTAATTACTATTATCAAAGCAACTCAAACCAACAAAAACTTATTCGTTTTAGGCATAACATGTTCATCTTCTCAACAATACCAAAGCAACAACACATTCCAAACAACACTACCAAACAATTCCAACAATCCCCAACAACTACAACAATCCCAAACAACATAAACCTAACTTTATAATAGCTAACAATACGAAACAAGTTCTTCAACATCAACAATAACTGCAATAAACAAATTAACTACCTTTGCAACATTATAGGGCGAAATTAAAAAATAATTAAAAAACAATTAAATTCGGATTTATTAAAAAAAAATAAAACAAAAAACTTACCTCGAGGTTGATTTGTGCTCCAATAGCACCTACTAATGATTCCCCACTAGTTATATGCTTAAGAACTACAAAAAATTGAGTTAAAAAGTTAGGGTTTAAGTTTTAGAAAGTAATTAAAATAACCCTAAAATTAAGAATTTACCTTGAATTTCTTGTTATATGTAGTGTTTAGGAGGGTAGAATGTGTTTGATTTTTTATTTTGGGGGTGGGTTATGGTGGTTTTCGGGTATAGAGGTTTTGGTTGGGGGGGGGGGGGGTGTTTAGAGAGAATTTTAGTGTTTGGGGAAGAAGAGAAAATGGGGGAAGAAAGAGTTTGCTGATAGTTAAAACGTGCAGGTCGACCGACCTTTCGACCGTAATTCGGTCGAAAGGTACAAAATTTTTTTTTTCGACCACCTATTTCGACCGATTTTCGGTCGAACAGTTTTGACTAAGTTAACCGTTCGACCGAAAATCGTCGAACACTGATAGTCGAAAAATACAGTATTTTTAGTAATGAATGGTTCTATCGAAATTTTGGAGGTAATTAAAAGTTTGGCAAAAGATGCTACTACTACGTAATATTTCTCTTAAACTTAATAAAGAATCGATTTTTTTAATCAATAGAGTTAATCTCATTGGATCAAGGGACATATTATCTTAAGGTGAAAGGTCCAATGCTTACCAAGTCATTTTCTTCCCATCCATGAATTCATATTGTTCAATATATTGTTTTTATTACGAAAGTGCTCGTGAAACTCTTAGTAATTAGCATGGTAATTGGCATTGTCAAGGGGAAGTAAAATGGTTACTAGTATGCAAACAGCTAGAGTAATATTTTTGTAGAGTGTTGATTGTTGAGACTTCGGTAAATTCTGAAAAAATTAATAAGCGAAATCATTAATATTATTGTACAAGTTTGGAGCTAAAAACTAATGCAATATAAATAGGAGTATATGTTAATAGAAGCAAAGAAAACCAAACAATCATATAATTCCAAAGAGGTAATTCAAGTTTTATTATAAAGAAAAACAAGAGCTTAGAGCCTTTGACTATTTAAAAGATGCCAATCGCAATGTTTATTAATACTCCATCTTTTTATATTATGGTATGAAATGATTCATACAGTATGAAGGAAACACTTCATTCTCACTTGTTCAAACAAGTTTCCTTATTATCCCTTTGTATGTGTAAGTATTTGGCTTCTTTTTGAGTCGAAATTAATTAATAAGATTCTAATCCTTTTCAAATTACTATAAGCAACTTTTAGAAAGCCCATGCATATATAGGAACTTATTTTTAGGTAAAAACAGGATTACTACTAGCTAGAGTTGTGAGCTTAACATCAAATGTTGCATAAAATTATCTTAAATGAAACTTCCTACGCGAGCATCGAGCAATGCATGCAAGGGCAGAAACATCTAAAATATTTATGCAGAATTCATATTCATCGAAATAAAAATTTCGTAAAAATTATTATGCTTTTTACTTACGAATTTGTGGGTTGTTTTATTGATCGTATTATCAATCCCAATATAAAATTTTATATAAATAATTAATGTAGTGTTTGATTGACCGCGTAGCAAAATAATCTCACATAGCTAATGCGTCCTTTGATTGATGGCATTAAATATAATATCTGCAGTTAATAATGATAACAATAATCGATGTATTATTCTGAAACCAAATTTGACGAAGTTGAAAGCATCGATTTGGTCATTTGGTGGAAAAATTGTGTAATTTAGGGACAAATAGATAAGGTTTTGAACATGTCAAAGTGCTGGCTTAGAATTTTTCGGCCTAGAGAATCCTGATATAGACATTTTTATTCTTTTTCGTCCCAAATGATGTTCATTATTTAAACCAAGGCATGTCACGTGACCCCACCCCTTAAACATTTGATTAGAACATGACATCTCACGTGCTAATGACACGTGTCGTCATCTTATTATCTTGGTTCAAGCTTTGAGAGTCCATACTTTACATTATTAACAAAGTGTGGACCAATGATAACGATAGCTTGGAAATACCAATTAGTTAAGGTGGTGAAGTGATCATCAAAACCATTGTTAGAGAGGCTGACATTGGAGTGAAGCTTGAGGTGTATTAAAAACACACGGAGACGAATTCAGGATTTGAATCTTATAGGTTTTAAATTTAGAGTAATATTTTCAACTTCTATTAACTGAATTCCTGACTTAACTTATATTCATTTTTAGTGATTTTTTCTAACACAAATATATTATATGCACTAAACCTACTGGTTCCGCCTAAGCCGACCCGTCCCTAAAATCACGTACTCTTTTTTAAAGATAATTTGTCAATAGTTAAGTATGCATCAAGACTCAATAAGTTCTTCTAGTGTTATTAGGAACAAAAATAGGAGAAATCGGCAAGGTAAACCTTAACAGTAAACCAAAAGCAAGAAAGGATCTATCAATACTATTACGGAGGCACATATCTACATTTCTACAATAAAATTTGTAACAGCTAGTTTGATATTTTGGAGTAAAACCAAACACAATACACCAACCAACCATATTTGAATCACACAATTCTAATTACCTTTCATTTATTGACCCACAAGTCTAATATATTTACTCGCTCTTTATTATACCACTATATAATTCTTTATAAAGTAAAGAAAATATATTTTTAATGAGATTTTTTTCTTCAAAATACATTTTTACTTCTCCCACAATCAATAAAATAAAGATCCTTAGTTCAATTCTCTTTGCATTGTCAACTCATATTTAGCTAATGTATTTGTATACACTGTATTAAGCGTGCTAAAGAGCGTCAAATTTACACTTAGCTCCCTATGTTTAGTAATTATTGTAAATATTTCTTGATATATGATTCAAAGGAAGAAAAAAACAACATGGACCATCCCACGTTGCTGACTTTTATGTCACTTTCTTTTTCATATTTGAAGAAGAAGCCCACCTCCCTAACTTTATCCTTTTATACTTTCCAATTTGATAGCCCGTTTGGGTAAGTTTAAAAGCACAAAAGTGATTATAAGTTCATTAATGAACGTTTGGTAACTTAAAACAATAAGTTTATAAACACTTTTATACTTAAAATATGTCAAAAATGAGAAATTAGGAAATTCTAAATTCTCAAAAGTGATTTATAAGGTACTTATAATAAGCTCACTCAAACGGGTTGTAAGGCTGGCTACTCCAAATTTCCATTCCACCTACATATACTAGCACAGAGACACTAGCAAGTTTAGTTCTCGATGTTAAATATCTGAACACTATTATAAGAATAAAAGATTTGATTAGTAACAATAATGTGATAGGGAAACGATGATTTAAAAAGAAGCACGAGTTTGACAATTTCTAGTTGAATGGTCAGTCTAATTTCGAATCTTAAATTGGTTCGAACAAGAATTTAGTGGTAATGTGATCACTTACCTGCATGTGCTTGGAATATACTTATACTTTTTTCTAAAAGGTTACTTTTATTTCTGTGATGATCATGAAAGTTGATAATCAAACCTTGAGCTTTGAGTTTTATATATAGTTGAATTAGTTTTTAAGTGTCCGTCTACCTATTTTAATAGAGGACGTTCTGTGGTTGCAGCTACTTTTTGAATTGAATGACGGAATTTCCTCTCCAGCGTGACCAACGACGCGCCAAATAGCGAAGGTCGTAGAGAGGAAATTCCGTCTCCAAACTGAAATGCAAAACACTATATTTCTAGTAGTCGACTTATTAATATACCGCTGTATTTTGCACTCACCAAATAAAAAAATTGGGTCCAAATCTTAATGCGACTCATTCCAGGAATTGAACAACTAAAACTGAAAGCAAAAAAGGATGATAAAGTGCCAAATTGGTGGATGGTGATAAAGAGAAATGTAACCTTTCAAAAAAAAAAAAATTGGATAGAGATTTAACATAGTTGTTAGCAAATTAAAGGCATTATGAGGGAGCAAGAAAACTATAATGATGAGCAAGCCTAAAATAGACTGGTCCCTCTAAATGAAGGGCTAGGTAACATGTCAATTGACCTACACTTATTCTCATGGTAGGACGTAGATTAGGTGTTGATAATGCTAAGTTAAGTTTTTAAATCACAAGAATAAAGTTCGAATAAACAAAATATTAGGTGATTATTTCTTATCTGTTTAAGTTTTGATCGGTTTGAATTGCTAAGTATTTATTAGTAGTACTTGTGATGGTAGGACGATATAGGTATTCCTCGAAATTGTTAATGCGAAATAAAACTAACCAGAAGAAGTCATTATATATAGTACATGCAGGTGTTCACAGTTTGGTTAAAAACCGACCCAAATCGAAAATCAAACCAAACCGACTAAAATAACCAATACGTTCTTGGATATGGTTTGGTTTGATTTTCAAATTTTAAAAACCGACACTATTTGGTTTGGTTTGGTTTGATTTTTATGAAAAAATAACCAAACCGAACCGACAAATTATATGTATTAATATAATATTTTTTTATAATATAATTTAAGTATTTTATACATTTTCAATTTTGTAGTAGGTTAAATGTTATTAGATTTTACTTTTTTTTTACTAACTTTTAAGTTCATTTTAACCAGAAACCAACTCATTTAGTCAAAGAAGTGGTTAACTTTTAAGTTTATCATTTTAAAAAAACCAACTTATTTAGTCCAAGGAGTCCAATTCATTCAATAAACTTATAGTTATACTAATTTCGTAAAAAAACGAACTCTCAGACATATAGACGCACCAAAAGTCTAAC
This sequence comes from Petunia axillaris subsp. axillaris, assembly GCA_029990575.1. Lineage (NCBI taxonomy): Eukaryota > Viridiplantae > Streptophyta > Magnoliopsida > Solanales > Solanaceae > Petunia > Petunia axillaris. The sequence continues at coordinate 30,676,594 of JARKNS010000010.1, read as the reverse complement.
GACAAAGCAAGTGCTAGTTTTGACATCGTCTTTTCAATAACCATTATATGTTCAAGTTGATATATAAGTCGTGACATATCGAAAGTAGGAACATCGTATAAATATAAGTATACTTTAATTCTTTCTTTTTATTCTAAATATTTATTTTCAATTGCCCCAGGATTTGGTGTAGTGACAAGAGTGCAATATTTTAGGTGTAGGTAGGTTAAAATTTCAAGTTGCTCAAAATACTATAAGACTAAGAGCCCGTTTGGGTGAGCTTAAAAGTGACTTATAAGCTTATAAGCTTATTAATATATGTTTGGTAACCTCAAAATTTTTGGACTATAAGCCAGCTTAAAAGCCACTTTTTGAGAAGTTTGAAAATCTCAACTTCTCAAAAAGTGGCTTTTAAGTCACTTTTTTACTTATAAGTCACTTAAAATAAGTTGCTTTTAAGCCCACCCAAACAGGCTCTAAGAGAATACTTGTAGTTCTCTTTATCATTCGTTTTTTTTTTTGGAAAAATGCTCTTTATCATTTATTTTTATGAAAAAAGTTCTTTTTATCATTTTTATTATCTTCATTATTATTTTGTTTCTTAAAACCCGATAAAACCGAATCAAACCGACAATAACCAAACTGATAGATATAACTTTTATTTGGTTTGGTTTGGTTTTAAAATTGAAAAACCGGTTATATTGATTTGGTTATGGTTTTAATAAAAAACCAACCAAATCAAACCGTGAACACCCCCTACTGATACACCCATGCATTGTGACTTATGTGAAAGAAAAGCAGTGGTCCAAGGTGCATGCGGCCAAACACCAAGCTTTTCAACAATCATCAAGAGCAAAGAAAAAAGTGATGTTAAAAGCATACCAAATCTTATGGCCTTCGAGGGTGATCCTATAATCCAGAACCATCAGATTAGTTCCCATCAATTTTATTCCAATTTTAGGCATACAATAAAGCATACCAAAAATCACTCAAATATGTTCTCAGTCCCAAATAGTTGAAATATGGCTAAATGAAATAGTTGTATCCTACTCGAGTATTCCAATATAATTACATTATTTTTCCGCTATCAACCTACATCGGCTCTTCTTGCTCTGGGTTTGCATACTATTGTATTTGTGCAAGAATCGTTGTTATTCTCCGAATAGGTCGTTAAATCATAGACCATTTACGAGTTTAAAGGGCATCACGAAAATTAAGTCTCGACAGTTCAAATGAAATTTTTCTCGACTAGTCTCAATAAGATAGCGAGGGGTTCTAAAAAGACGTCAATAGTTAACATGCAGTACTAGCAAGTTGAATTGTCAATACTTATCACGCATCAACAGTTCAAATAGCAAGATAAATGAACAGAGCTGGAATGTTAGCACTCAAGAGTGCACAATGCCAAACTTCATTATTTTGGATGGTATAAAAAGCCATGTACATCTGATATCTGTAATTTAATGGTCAATATAATGGTGCGAGTGATTGAACTTACTGATTTTTGGATGGTAGCTCAAACCATTTGGAAGGTGAATTCTTAAACAAGAACATCAAATGTTCCACTTAGAAAATAACAAGATAAATGAAATAAGAAAACATCCATAGATATATACAGTACTATATTTGTATGTAGTCGTCTCGCGTGAAAAGGAGAATACTATTTTCATGTAAGCCAAACTTGTTCTCTACACTAGATTTAAATGTTACCTTTTCATGTAAGTTACGGGTCGTTTGGTTTGGCTTTGCTTTTTATGCGGGTATTAACTATTAATGCGGGTATTAGTAATGTAGGTATTAATAATGTGAGTATTGATAATGCGGGTATTAATTAGTTATGTGGGATTTAATAATGTGGGTATTAGCCACGCATATATTATAACGTAGGGATTATTTGTTGACTCACTGATAAATTACAAATTAACAAAAAATATTATTATTTAAAATATTTATTTATTACTTAAATAAAATTTTAAAATATTCTTATTATTACGGGGTTAATTTTGTCATTTTAAATTTTAATACCTGCATTATTAATACCCACATTATTAAACCACCTTCTACCCCGCATAAAATAATACATAGATTCCTGCATTAATAATGCGGAATATACAAAAACGCAACCAAACGTTGCACTAATTTTATGCGGGTATTAAATTTTCACAAAAAACCAACCAAACGCTGCGCTAAATAAACGCAGAACTTTGCGCGGGTATTAATGTTTAATGAGGAGAACCAAACGACCCCTTAATGTGTACCAAATCCTAAACACTTTTCTCGTCCCTTTCTCCTCTCTTGGAAAGCACACATACATCATAAGTTTAAGATGCCAAAATGGCAGATTGGCGTTTCTGCCAACATCCATCAAGCTTAGGTCAAAATCCCAAATTTTGAAAAACCAAAATGCCACTAGGTTGAGGTTATTAGACAGCCAAATCCAGATCATCTGCAACAGAACTATACTATTAAGATACCCCTATCCTGCTATAACATTAATTTACGTTATAAAGTTTAAAATTTATAGTATATAAAATATTTGTACTATTACATCACTTTAAAGTAAGACATGACCCTAAATAAGAATACGTAGAGATCGAGAATTACGATAAAAGGGTAGATAGTAGTTGAGTGTCTTCTCCTATATAGATTATTTCTATCTCCGTTCGCATCTGATATCTAATATTGTTATTTGTTTATTTTAGATGTGCTTTACTTTTATCATTCAAAATAGCATGATATTTCGTCTTGTTTTCTCAAAGTGTTTTCTCTAGCCGAGAGTTCCAAGTGTTTTCTATGAACGAGGGTCTTCTAGAAACAACCTCTCCACCTTGATGGGGGAAAAGTCTGTTGTACATGTCACTCTCCCCAGGACCCCCACTTATGAGATAAAACTTGGTATGATGTTGTTAAGAATCCAGTTCCTACCTGAAATTTGATTGGTGTCTCGTCTAGAAAGGCAAAAAGAGCAAGCAACACAAGATAAGTTCAACAAACGTCAAAAATCTACAACCATATAATATAAAATTGCTGAAAATATAAATTGCTCTGTCGTTTTCTTTTTAGCAACTTAAATCAAGAGGCTCTTTTCATTTCAGCAAATTCCTTACACTAGCAAACCCCCAAATCCAGACACAAAAACAAGTGCCTACCATTTTGAATCGACCCGTTCAATGCTTTCGCAATGAGGCCTGCTTACTATAACAAAGCTTCCAACCATCAAAATGGCAGCAACTCCAAGCTTTCTTCAACAATCAGTCAAGCCTACTGACATTGGGCTATGAACATATATGTATGGGATTAATGGGCGCGCACACATGATTCCACATATGTATTTACAGTTCAATAAAGGAAAACCTTCCACCTATGGATCTATATTAATTGATAACAACCCAAGTCAATCACAGGAACAAGGATACCCGCAGCTCCAATGAAGAGACTCCATAAGGTACACCAGCTGAAAATTGTGGTGTAAATATGTCACTGACACGACTTTCTCCCTCTTGCTGTACTCCAGGCATCTTCGATTCAAAAAGATCAGAGACTAGTTTAGCAGCAAACACCAGTTTCTATACCTCTGGTGAGTCAAAAGTTCCATAATGTCTTCAAATCCTTATCTTTGCTCCAGCAACTTCGCTCACACAATGATCTGTACAGCAAAGAAAGAGCTCCGGCCACTAGTGCTCCTACCTTTCAATAAGTTGACCTGGTAGACTGCACTGACCCAAAAGACATAGGCAGGCTTTTACCACCTTCACACTTTTAGGCAAAACCAAAGTAAGTTGATAATAAAGTATATGGATATATCTTTGTCCCACCCAGCCACTCCTACATTTGAACGACCGAGTGCCGTGGTATTCATACGATGCCATTCATTTATTAAGCATCCTTTTGGATAGACATTTACAGCTATTAAGCAACTTTTTATAAGGTATTTCATCCATCAAGCACTTATGTGCAATACCAGGAAATTATAAACCAGAAGACACTTGGAGGACAAAAGTGAACAGTCAACTTTGACGCTTACCATTGAGATGACAAAACTAAGTACCGGAGCTTGACTTTTGGACCCACACTTGTTTCTGCATTAACATCATAAAGTCCATGAGAGAAAACTAGGAAATAAAGACGAGAAAAACATCCGCACACAATAAAAAATGAAGCATGAATGTAATAAACAAAGCATACCTCCTGGGTACCATAACTGGAAGGAGGTCCCCTTCTCGATGGTTTTCCTTCCCCTACTGAAATGCCATCATCCCTCGAACCACGACGACCACCATGCTTATAAGTACCTAGATCCATAAAAAAATGTAATCAAACAAGTCAAAAAAATGAAAAGGCGCAAGAGAATATTGAGCACAACGCTTCACGTACAGCAAAGAATCACAAAGTTTCATTAAACCATAAAAAAACTAACCATTATCAAAAGAGGAATGAGAACTACGCCCGCTTCCCATGGGTCTGAACTCTCCACCACGAGAATTTGGCAGATCATTTTTGGTTTCACCTTGCCTTCCTAAAGAAGTAGAAAACAATAGAATGACTTCCCCAAAAAAAGACAATAGAAAGATTCAGGAAAGAAAACTGAATAAAAACTAAACATTAACAAATTTGAAAACAAATAAATTATAATTAAGACATATAAGAGGATGATGAATATAATCTCTTTTGTATCCTGACAGAAATGAGAGGCAGAATAGTCCTCTATCAACCATAATAATTAGAAATCTAGCATCTACCAAAAGGTCAAGAATACCAAAGATGAGTGATACTAGTGAACAAACCTTCAACGGAATCCGCCACTTCGGAAGATTGAGAGGTAGATGAAGATAAAGATTCGTTGCTAGCATGTAAACTATCAGAACGACGGAGAGGAGTCCAAACCCCACGATCAGGCCTATCCCTAATCCTAGAGCGCTTTTCCTGCTTCTCAGTGTGGACATTTCGCAAATCAGAACCAACAACCTTATCCTCAGTAGCTCCATTAGTTTCCTTCTGAAACAACTGCACTGGTGGCCTAGGAGGTCTTTTGTCCTTATCCTGGCTGTGCTGTTCTTGTTGGGACGCAGAAGGAGAGTGATTTTGTCGAGCATCCTTGAGAAGAATACTTCTAATGATCCTTCCACTTGCCTCGCGGCGCTGGTTTTGTTTTGGAGCAGATGAAGTTATTGTGTTCTTGATAATAGGCGCCATATTCTCCTGAATCACTGAACCACTAGAAACCTATGCAGGAAAGGAAAGACTTAATAAGTTTAAAGCTGCAGAAATATGAACCAAAAATAATCTCCCAAGAGATGTTTCAGGGGACGAACCAAACCGTTTATTGCTATACACCAAGTTGGTGCTAAACACACATAAGTGTTGGATACAGGTAGTTTTCACTCATAAGACGAAACAAGTCAACTATCTACACAACAAGGGATTCCTCTTCACATCAGAGAAACAAATGAAATAACAGAAACTTTTGACATCTGGCAGCGGCCACTCAATAATAATATTAATAACACAAAGTTGCAGCGGGGGGGAGGGGGGGAAGTTCTTTAGATGACCATGTAAAAAGAGGCAGGAACTCTCTTTAGTAAGGAATCCATATTAACATCCAGAACCTCAACCAAGGTCAAACTACTTCAAGGCCATCTTTCTTTGTCAAGGTGATAAGATCATGCCGTCACACATATTATAGCATTAGATCATTATATAACAAATGCTTTTATTTGCAAAAAGAAAACCTGAACAGTGACTTAGAAGTAAACAAAATCATAGATTAGATCGCCTGAAAAGGTTTAACAGAATCTATATGCAAGAAAATATTAGTTTTGGGGGTAATGAGTATGAGGGGTGATCTGGCAGACTAGTAACAATGATCTTAAAAATGAACATCTCTACCACCTACATGTCTCTCACTTCCAGAGCTTATGAAAGGAGATGGAGTTTCCCCAACCCAAGGCACAGAGGAGCTAATGTCATTCTCTAGGTGCCAACCACCCACCCACCCCCCAACACCCCAAAAGAGAAAAAGAAAAGAAAGAAAAGCTGTAACCACACAACATAGATAAAGAAGAAAAACTCCCAACTGTCACTGTAACTTACATTGGGAATTTCTTTTTCCTTTCCCTTCAAGAGCAGGATTTTCTTCTTCCCAACATCAGCAGCTCCGCCTGGAACAAATTCAACAGATCTTACACATTTAACATACAAAATGAATAAGTAATAGATGTCAACAATTGGAACAAATGAGATCAACAATCCATAGTTTTAAACTTACGAAGGAGGGCATCGTAAAAAGATCACGCCTCATGTGTGGTGGTTCAATTCAATCAAAAGCAACAAGTCATAACATAGATATACAATCTTTACTGATAGATCGAATTAGTATCATAGATTGCACAAGAGGCACAGAGAGGACTCAAGGAGGAGATCATTCGGACCCTGACGGAATAAAAATACTATCCGTGGTGATTGAATTTAACCAAAAGCTAGTACATCATCCCTTAATATTGCTAGGAGTATTGCTCAATTTCCAGAGAACACATGCTGATCAATTAAAAATAAAACGTCCACTTTTTCCCTTTAGAACCATCCTAGACATATTGCTCAATTTCCTTAATATAGTATATTAGTATCATCTAGCATAAAAAAGCCCTATGCTTGCAAAACTAGACTTTTACTTTTCTTACCTAACAAGAACACTTCTCTGGTGTACTCGAGATTAGTAAAAAATTTATCTTCACCCTTCGAATGAATGTTCTTTTTTCTCTTCTTCTTTTCTTTGGGGTGATAAGTCAAACATATGAAGTTCTGGTGAATCACACCACCAATATATCCGGTGTAACCAAAGCAAAGGAAAAATTCTATATTAATTGAAAGAGCACATTCTCCGACCATTACAGAATACCAAGAGAATCTACTTCGTAGTAACAAGTTACACCCACTTCAACCTGGAAAAGTAAGAAATAATTTTCCTGCTTCTAAAGACACTCCGCTGCGGAGCATTCGACGGAGTTTTTGTCAAAGAAAGGTTAGGTGGCCCATTACACGCGCAGCTAGACTTCGGAACTCTGTCACACTATGTATCAAATAAAGGAACTCTAGATTTTTTGAAGTAGACAGAGCCTACGTAGCTTGGGACCCACAAATTAGAGCTTTCATCCATGTTTGTGTAATATTAAATTCGCCACTGCACAGATGATATGATGACTTCTGTAACTTTCCTGCCTTAGGGAACTAAAGATTTTTTTTGCCACTGTACACATCCAGCATTCTCGCTGCAGTGGTACGAATAATATACCTTTACTTATCAAAAAAGTCCCTAACCATGTCAATTTGTGCTTATGATTGTTCCTTCTAAAGGGAAAGATGGACCCCAAACCCCACTGCCAGAAGATTCCCGCTCATGCGGGCTCGGCGGAGGGCGAATGAAGACAGCTTTAACTCCTCATTAGAGAAGTTGGTTCCAAGATTCGAACACTGGTCACCGGTAGAAATGCAAAGTGACTCTCCATTGCTTCAAGGCCCACCTTCATGTGATAATAATAGACAATAAAAGCATGGCACATATGTGATTACAACTAACACTAAGTGCAGGCATACCAGTTTCCTCTTCAACTGCATCAGCCCAAGATCCAGGAGCAGAGGTACCAGACTTCTCAGCACGCTGCTGATCATCGCGTTTTGGAACTAGAATGCGTGTTTTGTCTTTGCCACTCCCAGCCTTAGAACTATCTCGAAGAACATACTGTACAATCAGACAGTTCCATAAGCGAATGAGGATAAAGCCTCAATAAAAGTATACCCATAAAAAATCCCCAAAGTAAAAGTTACTGTCCATACCATAAGTGAAAATATTTAATAAATAAAAAAAAAAGGCATACATAACATCATTACCGCACCTAAAAAAATTTGATCATAAAAATATCTCCAATCAGTTATAGAGGGAAGGGAAATCAGCAGCAAAAGCTGATACAGAAGTCGGAGCAGGTAAGTGATCATTTCCATGAGCACAGAGATCACAGATGTTACAACGGAGAGAAGCTCAAATGCAGGGAATATTTGCATGAAATAGATAGATCTAATGCCAAGAGTGCCAACTGACATATAGTTGAACTGGAAGAGGACAGCCTTACCATGGTAGTAGAAACCCTTCTCTTTTCAGAGCCTCGTTTAGATGTACTTGAGCTAGGACTTCCTGAGGATGTGCCGCTCGCTCCTCTGGTCAGTCTCCCATTAGATACAGATTTCTGACAAATATCAGGAACATAAACTTACTGTGAGCCCTTACACTTCGGAGGAAGATGCTCCAAATCATCATGAGTGATTTGATAAGAACAAAAGACAATGTAATAGACGGTTAATGGGAAAGCTAATTCCTAAAGATTCAGTCTGCTCACAGACATCTGGAGCTGCTTACCATCCATTACACCAACAACAAAAACAAAAAAAACCCAGTATATTCCCATAAGTGGGGTCAGGGGAGGGTGGGGTGTACACAGACCTTACCCCTACCTTGAGACCTTACCCCTACCTTGAGTGAGATAGAGAGGCAGTTTCCGATAAAGTAAAATAGTTTTAAACGTGTTTGGAAATGGGAAGGAAAGAAAGCAAGGAAAAAAATTAGCAAAATAAAGTATGCAGATCGAAATACCAAGGTAAAATAAGCAATGACATCAAAGTAACTGTGTTAATAAAACCGTAGAATGAGAAAACCATAGAAAAATAACAATTATACCAACTGATAAGGATCTCTACAACCCTACACTAGCACCAAGTTCTCCCACAGAAATGCGAGAGAACATACAACTACCTACTAAACTTTTACACTAATTCTCAGCCTCCATGCTCGCCAGCGTAGGGTCAAGTCCTCGGTGACCGGGAGATGAGCAATGTCCTACCTAATTACCTCACCTCAATTCTTTCTCGGTCTACCCCATCTCTCCGTAGACCCAGTACTGCAACCTTTCGCACCTCCTTACTGGAGCATCTGTGCCCCTCCTTTTTACATGCCCCATGTCGGAACCATCTCAGCCTCACTTCCCGCGTCTTGTCCACCACCGAGGCTGCTCCCACTTTGTCCCGCATAACTTCGTTCTCTTTCCTAGTATGGCCACACATCCATCTAAGCATCCTTATTTCGGCTGCATCTTCTGAACGTTAAAGTTCTTGACAGGACAACACTCACTTCCATACAACAAACATGGTCTAACAACCACTCTATAGAATTTACTTTTTAAGTCTAGGTGGAACTTTCTTATCGCACAGAACACCATAAGCGAGCCTCTATTTCATCTAACCCGCTCTTATACAATGTGTGACATCATCGTCAATCTCCATGTTCCCTTGGAGTACTGGCCCAATTTACTTGAAGCTTCCTTTGTTGAGGATGACTTGTGCATCAAGTATTACTTCAACATCTGTCTCATTTGGTACATCACGAAATTTGCACTCCATGTACTCCATCTTTTTCCGGCTCAGTTTGAAGCCTTTAGACTCCGGCGTTTGTCTCTAAACCTCCCGTTTGTCAGAATAAATTAGTCCAACGTGAACAAGTTTCAATACTTAATCCAGTTATGCATCATACTTCAATATGCCTAAATTCATGTCTAACACGTTAAAGCATATCTATGCAGCAAATATAAATTCTTCACTGTTGACAGCGTAGATCTGTTAATGTCGTTTAATTTAAAAATAAAAAAAAATTATATATACATATATATAAAAATAAAAAACTTTCGAAAAGGTGAAGTTTATAAATGTATAACCAACAACAAAAGTGTGCGTAGTGAGCAATTACAAGCTCCTGTTAGCTATAAATATATAAATGAACCTACAAACTATGAAATGGAAGACTGACCCAGCAACTTCAGAAGGGGCATTATCCTAATCTTCAAGTAACTGCTTGATGCTAGTCAGGGGTCCCACCACAAGAGAACAGCGTACAAACAAATGAATTTCCTCCATTGCTTGGTAATGTGCTCAAAAATATATGAAATTTCTCCATTATCAGTAATTTGCTCATTATTTCACCACCCTTCTCTTTATTTATGCTCAAAACTTATGTTGTTTGCGACTCCGTTTCTCTTATTTTTTGGTCTTAAATAAGAAGTTACAAAAAAGCTGATTCACAGGCAGCGTAAGTTTTTTACAGTGAATTATGTACCACTGCAGATGGTGTTTAACGGATGAAAAAAGCTTGTGACCCCAATGTACCTCCATTTACCAGAATAGACAACTAATATTCCTAGCTCAACAAAAAATAGAAACAAGACGAGATCAAAGATCAGGGCGACATATTCATGCTTTCTCCAAGAAAGTAATCAACCCTCGGGCGGCAGAGGACATTAAATTGCAAGCTTCTTAGATTCTCTTGGAGCACTAATCTCATGACTGAAGCCAAAATGTAGAATGAAAGAGGAGGTTGACAGAACAATAATTTATCTACGGGTGATGAGATGTATTCTATATTCCTCACATGCTCATATCATCCACAGATAGTTAGAACAGCAGATGTGCGTTAGTGCCACACAAGACCTAATTATTTTCTCTAACCTCCTACTCTTTCCATGCACGGGGAAAGCTGTAAGATGGACCCACAATGCCAAAAGAATCCAGCCCACATGGGCTCAGGGGAAGGTGAACGTACCAAGAGGGAGAGAGAGAGAGAGAGAGAGAGAGAGAGATTGCAAAGTACTTCCCTATCTGGAAGAACAAAAATCCAGTAACTTAAAATTTTCAGAACAAAAAACTCCTACCCGAGCTCCACTCCTGGCAGCTCTTTTCTGACGTATGTAATCCATCAAAGGAGTAACTATAGGAGCATCCTTTGCAGAACCTGAAAACCAACAAATAAGTGAAACTTAAATTTCAAAGACCTTCATATTTTTTCTCCTACTTCTCCGATTTTGTAGATTAAATTTCAGTTTGATGCAGGAGAACAGCATATGCATTCTGGAAATGATCTAACTAACCAGCTCGTTCAGCTTCCTTTCTTTCCAATTGTATTTCTGCACTTGGTAGATTCTCAACAGGCTTTGCGAGAAATTCAAGGAACTCCAGATATTCAGGATCTACAAGTGCATCAAAAAATTTAACTGTGACTGCAGAATAGATGGAGATAGCAGGCAGGTCAGATGCAATTAGCACATCAATTTGGTACCTTTCATGATGGTTCCTTCGCGGCCATCCTTCTTGGACCAGTGTTTTGGAACACGCTGTGAAGGAGCATACTCAACAATAGTTTTGAACTGAGTGCCTAGTATAGACATACACGAGGATAGAAACAAATTGGACAATAAAAGATCAATAATTGCTAAAAAGAGAACTATCACGCACCAGATAAAGCAACAGCTCAAAACCTTTCTTTATACGGTTAAATTAACGTGATAAAACCAATTTGAATCTTGGAGCAAACTTTTTTTAAGCTAAAACTTTGATATTGGTATAAGAACGACAATTTTAAATATCATCTGGAAGGGAGGAATGCCCAATTAAGCTCTTGTAACTGTTAATAAGTTTTACCTTTCTCGTTTACAAAAACGTGCCCATCAAAAAACTCTGCAAACTCGATAACATCTTCAGGCTTCTTAAAGTCAATATAGGCTCTTGAATAGGTTTGATGCTTCTGGCTGCAAGTTAAATTTGAGGTAAAGGAAACTATAAGAGACACTGACCTCAACGAAAAAGAAGACCACCTGTGACAACCTAATGCATATTAAGTTCATGTTGCATACATAACATGCTTGCACAATTATCTGCTCTTAATTGCGAGATTGCTAATAATCCTATTCCAACACAGTAAATAATAAAATATGGACATACGGATGAAACAAAATAAAATCCATCAATCTTGACCCTACTGAAGCTTCACTAGTAACTAAGAAAAACGTCCATACAATAATGTCTGCACTACAAAAATAAGTTAATACACAGATATAAAGGTCCAAAACTAGCTATCCTGTCAAAGGAAAATTTCTTAATTTATCAATAAATTACTGGTTAAGTAGAACAGGATAAACTTGAAGTGTTACAGATTCTACATATTACATACAGTGACACTAAATGCAACGTACCAATAAACGGAAACAAATTCTCTCTTAACAACCTTTTATCAGATGTCTATGCAAGCGTCTATACAGCTACTTGTAGAAAAGTGACGGGAATATACCCATCTAAAGCATGTTTAAGCATTCAATAGCAGAGTGGTCTTCAAGACTCTTGCTTATCAAAGGCTGCTCTCCAAGGCTCATTCATCCCGTTATTAGTCCTCGTCAATAATAGACTAATGAAAGGTCATTTGGACCACATTTTACCTAGGTAAGAACTAAAATGGGCTTTTTACGTAACTATGCAAACAAATATTTTACTTTACATAAAAATGTCAATATTACACCATTTTAGAGACACATCAATATTTTTTTAAAAAAAACATAGCAAATACATATAAAAAAGTGGATAAACCTTGAAACTCCCTCCTACAACTTCCCAGCCGCATCCCATACTTAGCCTCCAGCGCCACCAGTCGCCAGAAAACTTTGTTTTTCCAATTTTTTTGTATATTTTTGTAGATACTTTGTATGCCTGATGTATCTCCATTGTATGGACGTTTAATACATTGGACATACACTGTATATACAATGAAGATACAAATGTGGGTTTTTATACATTTACGGGTCATTTGGTTGAGATAGAGTTTACGCGGGTATTAGTAATGTATGTATTAGCAATGTGGGTACTAGCAATGTAGGTATTAATAATGCGGGTATTAGTAATGTGGGTATTAATAATGCGGGTATTAGTAATGTAGATATTAGCTATAGGAATTATTTCTTGAATCACTAATATATTACAAATTAATGTACAATGTTATAATTTAAAATATTTAGTTACTCATTAAATATAATTTAAAATTATCTTTATTATTATGAGGGTTAATATTGTCATTTTAAATTTTAATACCTACATTGTTAATACCCACATTATTAATTCCACCTTCTACCCCGCATAAAATAATACATAGATTTCCTCATTAAGTTATGCGGATATTATATTTTAAAGTCTAACCAAACATTGTACTATTTTTATGCAGGCATTAAAATTCCACCCAAAGCAACCAAACATGGTAATAATTTAGTCTGGGATTTTAGTATATGTATTAAGCCTTTATACACCCAACCAAACGACCCCTTAGTGTATGTAACTCTATATACTTTGTACATATGTTGTAAGTCCACAGTATATACAGAGCATACACAAGACATACAATGGATATACACATGCCATACATTCAACAACCATCAAAAATACACCATAACCATCGTAGATCCATCGTACACCACCGGAGAAACTTCAAAAAAAGGGGCTGCAGCACCGGAAAAAGATCGGCGATCTGCTTTACACGTACATCTGGCGTATATAGCAGCAGTGGGATTGGAGCGCGGCGGCGGGGGGAGGGGGGCGGCATTCGCAGCAGCAGTGGGATCGGGCAATGGGGAAGGCGTTCACAGCAGCAGAAGGATAATGGGAGAGGACGACGACGAGGAAGGGGTGGGGGAGCTTTGGCGACGACGGGGCGCCAGCGGCAATGAAGAAGGGGAGGGAGAGAGAAGAGAGGAGAATTAGGGTTTTTCCAATGTTTGATAGCATAATTGCAAGATATTGCAATGTTTGGTAAAAGGGGAAAAATATCTCTATATTTTTAAAATAAGTTCCCAACAATGACACCTAGTTTAATAAATATTACATAGTAGGAAAATATAAATCTATGCATCACTTAGATTTTTAAATTTGTTATATCTTGCAGCACTAATGTCAGACTGAAGCCAGTTGTTTGGATACCTTTTGCAGAAATGGCAATTTAATCTTGTTCAGCCTTCTCTTAAGAACAGCACTAAGTCAGTACTTATTCATTAGGCAATAAAGGTGATCACTCTTTTCTGATAAACCATGCAACCCCCTTCTTTCAAACAAATTTTAAAAGCCATACCATCCAGAAGTTATGAGAGAGCAAGGACAAAATCACAAATAAGGGAACTTAAATTTGTGTTTGAAAAAATGAGAATGCCTCTTACAGGTGGCAATCTAGTTTAGTATTTTCTTTTGAAACCGCACCACAACAGTTATTAAATTTGACAATCTGACCAAAGTCTAACAAGTCAAGGCAGTAGAGATGATCCCCTTTATTGCAAAACCATTCAGTTCCCCATAAACTTGAAAAAAGATGTACCAGCCAACAGAAGTTAACAAGTGGTATGATAAAGAGGGACCACAGACAAAACCGTAAACTTTTTTCTTGGCCAAAAATTGATGAAATAATTGGAAAATACCCTAATCTCCATGTATCCAAAGAAAAAAATTAGGAAAGAACTGACTGGATAAACTACAAAGCTTTAAAACAAGATTCAGAGGTGCCACTGAAAATCCGTCTCATGCAGGTCGCAATCTAGATTGCGTTTTCCTTAAAAATGCAGCGCACCGGTCTTTCTTTTTTTATCAGTAATAAAGAAAAAAGAAAACACCAGTCATCATATCTAATTAAAAACCTGTCAAGACAATAAAGGCTGTCACCTTATACGGCTAAATCACTCAATTCATTTGTACAAGTTTGCAAAATGATTTACCATCAAACAGAATTCTCCAAATAATGAGGAACATTAAAGAAGGGCGACCAACGATAAAATCCCTGGCACAAGCAATCAATTGTCGGAAGAGCCCAAACTATATCCAAAGAAAACTAGCTAAGAAAGGACGAAGCATACACTCGACAACTATCTCATTTGCGACCATTGTTCTTTTCATGCAAGCAAAATGAGAAGATATTTATTGCACTGTTTTTGTTTTTTTCTTCTCCTTAAGGGTACTCAACTCCCCAACGACCCCCTTTTAACAGAATATCCCTCATTTGTGCAACCCTTTCCCCCCAAACAATTTCAGCCAAAACTTCATTTGTCTATTCAAATATACATGGACAACCAAAGCCCAATTACTTTTAATAACAGAGAAAACCCTAAGGGCCAGTTGCATGGCACGAAACTCGTGGATAATAGGTCCACCACTTTATCCTTCTCACCTTAAATATTAGGCCTCTGTCTGCCACAGGTTCAAACAACTGATGTGCACCTAACCACACATCACAAGCGGAGCTCTTACCACTGGACCAAAACCCTAGGGGCCGAAAGCCCAAGCTAATTAATTAACAAATAACCAATCAATCAGTGAAGCTGAATCATAAACAGACTTAGGATACCAAGGAATTATATATGTTTTAAGAATAAAGACTTATCTTTTGTAAAATATGCTTACATTACATGTATCCGTGGTGTACGGAAACTATTATCCAGTAGAACCTTGCTTGGTCCTGTATTTTGTCAATAATATCCTACCTTACCTATCACATCAGGAAGAAAATCTAAATGAACACTCGGAAGTTCACAACCCCAACCGAGCTATTAAAATCCCGAGAAGACTTACTTCAAAATCAAGATGACTCAATACCCAATCTTTAATCTGTTTTCCTTTCTTGTTTTTCCTTGTTAGGATTGGGGTTACTATCACCAATGCAAACTCAATCAATCAATTATATTATGCATAAGTAAAATGACATGAAAAAAGAAACTATAAAATACATTAAGACATTATATAACAAATATAGTGTCCGGTTAAGCAACTTTTGGCTAATCCACGTGCTCGGTAAGCTTATAAACACTTTTGATTCAACCAAACTTTTTTCTTACAATCCATGCAATACCTTCCCAAAATAGAACTCCTAACTTCCTCGCAATTCAATTTCCTTTATTCGTCCCTTTTCATGTAAAAATACTTTAAAAATAACATTTTTCATCCTTTTCTAAAATGCTTAACAGCACTTTTCTACCAAACACACCAACTACTTATTATCCGCTTCAGCAGTTCTATCCAAACACACACTCAATTATTGATAAAATCAGTTTCATAGCTTAAAAGGGTATATTAGCACTTGATTAGCTACTTTTAATCAGCTAACCCAAACGACGCTCACAATTACTGAAGCCAGAAACCATATTTAATTAGAAAACTTAAAAAAACAGTAAATAAAAAACAGATACACAAAACTATTGCAAAATTAAAAAATTAAAAAATGAAAACCCTAACCTTGACTTTCCGGGTCGAAAAGAGAACCAGTTATAACGACCAGCGAATCGGGAATCAACTTGTTCAACAAGCATACACTCAGAAATTGATGACGGTAAGTGCCGTAGCACTACTTTTGTTCGATCTAATACTCCCTTCATGCCAATAATTTTTACCTTTGATCTTTTACCAGAAATTTTACACAAAAATTACCTCAAAATAATAAATATCTGAAATCACATGTTCCGTTATAACTTTAATAATATCGATCGGTGAAATTATTGTGCCCTAATTTTATAAATTTCATGATGAATGTCCGTGCATGAGAATTTAGAGAGAGAATATATAAATTAAGAGAGTGACGAAAAAGGATTTTGGTAAAAGTGTGTGTATATTTATATTGTTGTACATATACGAATACTCGACGCAGTCTTCTTGTTAAAACGCTTTTTTCTTTTAGCAACTCTTTTTACCCTTTTCCTCTCTCCGTCTTTTGATAACTCTTTTCTTTTTCTTTTTTTTTTCTTTTTTTTGGGTGAAATAAAATAAAATTATCAAAATAAACTTAGGACTCGTTTGGTACGAGGGCATGCATAAAGTAATCCATGTATTCGATTATTAATTGAGTTATTCAATATTTGATTGGTATTTTATAGATGAACATACAAACCGAAAAATAAATATCAAATCGAACCGAATTAATTCGGGATTTTATTTTTGATTTTTCAGTATTTAATATAAGGTTTACACAAATTTTAGTATTTCAATATCGGTTTCAGTTTTAAGGTATCAATACTTCGTTATGCCGAATAATCGAACCTTTACCGTATACTGTATATAACATCTTAATATTGGACATAGTAATTAAGCAATCCATTTTAACCCTAATAACCCAATTATTGCCTAACATAATCAACCCATGACATTATTATGAAGGTTTTAATTTGGGTCCTTGCCTAAATTACTTGCTTATTGCTTCATAGGATATAGTTTGAACTAACTTTATTTTTTAACTTATCGTCAAGAAACAGTAGAAAGTGGTTTCTTTTGCCATGTTGATGGCCACCAAATGGTTTCCACTATCACATGTTCCTTCATGCTTATTTTGTTCTTTTCCTCCTCCTATGTTGTGAATGTGTTTTCCTTCAGCTTTGCTCCCTTTTCATAAACTCGCATTGAAACAAGATAGATTACCTTTACACTTTCTGGGTCCTCACTGCCTAAGTGCAATACCGTTGCATCAACGAGATATTGCCATGTTATCTCTCCTATAATAAATTTGAATCGATGATAGAGATACCGAAACCAAACAGACCTTTACACTCTTGAGTTTTATCTTTTTGCAGTTGCTCAGTCAATTTTGGTTTGAACTGAATGACCAGCGGAGCCGAGTCGAACTAAAATAAAAAGAACTTAATCAAACCGAAATATAAAAAAATATTGTCTTTCTGATGCAGCCCGATCACGTGCTGATCAAGTGATCGATCCACCGAGGAGACCGATGACAAGAAGCCAAGCCAAGCTGCTGCACGATGTGCACGTTCACTTAGCCTGGCCGAAGGAAAACAATTGCTCCGAAGCTGAGTGGCCGAGCTCAAGAATCGAAGGCATTATCTTCAGATTTGAGCCCGAAGGCAAAGTGACCGAGGACAATGAGCTCGAAGACAATTGAGCGTCCGAAGGCAACAAGTGTGTGTTCGAGCAGACAATCGAGAACCGAAGTCAAAGTCTGCCGAACACATTTTAACTCAGCCCTGCGTGGCTTATTTCTATTGGTCAACTGTGACCTATTTACTAGTTTACCCTTAGTATTTCCTATATAAACACTGTTTCCTTTCATTGTAAGTAGCTAGTTTTTGAACATTGATGAATTGAATGAAAGTGCCGAGCACATTTCTTCTTGTCTCCGTCGTGAGCAAAACCCCGGTGAGGGCTTTTAAGGACTTGTGGCTTTCGGTTAGTCCGATTGAACATTCCTCTTGATCATTCAGTTTGCAAGAGGCAATGTTCTCTTGAGGATTGTTGCATAGTATAGGTGAACCTTGTATCCCTTTTGATTGAGCTTTGAGACAGGTTCCTCACTGTTCTTTCGAAAGAAGCAAGTTTTGTCTTGCTTTTATCTTTATCTTCTTGTTTGTTCTTCCGCGTTTGTGCTAGCAACCCCTTCGGGAATTGCATTGCACCATCTTGGTATCAGAGCACGGTTTGAGTTTGTTCTTACAACCTCAATCCTGTTCATTATCTTCGTGCGTTTTTGTGTCTTTGTTTCCTTTTCGTGTTCTTGAATTTTGTTACTGTTGGTGTTGTTATTTTACAAAAAAAAAAAAAAAAAGTGTTAAAAGAAAAATTCAAAAATTGTGTTTGATTGTTGGTTGTTTGGGAAAAACAATCTTGGATTCTTGTTCACCATCGAGTTCTGATTCCAACGAATACCCGACGTACTGATTTCGTGACTAGGGTTTCTTGGTGAATTTTTGGACTGTTTTGAGCTTTAATGGTGACTGAAAACTCGAACCCCACTGTGTTTGGAAGAAACCGATGAAGGTTGGTGGTTCTTGAGTGATTTGGGTTTGTTTATTGCTTAAAATCGAAGTTCTTAAGTTGGAAACGTTGTCCGTACACCGGAAAATTGTTACAAGTTCGTAACAGTGTACGACACGTCGAGCTGGTTCTTAGCTCGAAGAACTTGAACTGAATTCCTCCGATGCTGTTGAAACCGGAGTCGAAAAAGCAACCCAGATCTGTTGAATTTCGTGGTCAGTGAACCGAAGTTGTTGCGTCCGTACGCCGGAGCGAGGTCACTGTTCCGTTGAAGAAGAAAGGGGTTAAAATTTTAACATCAAAAACCCCCAGGTGAAAGTTGTCGGCTGAGAAAGGAAAGTGGATAAGGTAAAACCCTATCTGTACTAAGGAGGGACCACTCTTGTACGGACAGGAGTGGGTGTGCTCGAAAAAGATTCCAAAAGGGAATCAAAAGAGTAGATTCTCCTAGGTTCTCACTTTCTTTCGTGTCAAAATTCTAGTTGGTGGATCTTTTGAGTAATTGTCCTACTCAAGGTCGTACTAACTCTTTTAAGCTGATAGGAATTCGTGCGAAGGGGTGACCGAAGTCCAAACTTTCGTAGATATTCTTTTGACTCCCCGAGCTCATTTAAAAAGCGTCCGTTCCATCGAGTCGAACATCACTTCACTCTTCCCGAAGAGACAGTGACTATTGTCGAACTTGAAGGATCTTAGAGGACCGATCAATCAGACGAGCCACTGTTACCAAGTCCTTGAGTGATCAAAAACCGAACCCATAAATTGAGTGGACCCGAGTGCCACCCATCAAAGGTGAGGGAGTGTGTGAGGTGATTTCTAACCCTAACATTTTGTTTGATCTTTGACTTGTGCAGGTACAATGGCTGGAAACGATGGCAAAAGCATTGAAAAGCCTGAATTGTCGTTAGCCGATCTCATGGCTGCGATACAAAGTGTCAGTGCCGATGTAAGAGGAGTGAGTGCTCGAGTAGCTAACCTCGAGCAGGGAAGTGCGTCCGTGGCCATGCATGGGTCCGGCGCTGGAACAAGCGAATCCACTCCGATGAAACCTGAGCTGTATGCTGAGCTTCTTCGACAACATCAGTTGACGAGTGAAGCAATTCGAAGAGAGCTTAACTTGGGCAATCCCCAAGCACAACAAAACTTGGGCAATCCCCAAGCTGGAAATCAAAACTTGGGCATTCCCCGATGAGAGAGGTTACCACTTCCAAGGACCCGAAGAGATCTTGGAGCTGTAACCGAAGAGGTTGATGAAGAGGAATTTCCCGAGGACGAATATGAGCGTGAGCCGCCATTCGCTCAACGAAGGCAAGCTCCCCGAGGTCGTGGAAATTTCTGAGGTCGAGGCCGAGGCGCAAATGTTGAAAGAAATATTGAGCGTGAGGCTAATGATCGAGAAGATGAGTTTCCCGAACAGGCTAGAGCTGTTCGAGACTCAAACCTGAACAGTGTCAAGATCACTATTCCACCCTTTAAAGGAACTAGTGATCCCGATGAGTATCTTGAATGGAAGCTTAAAATGGAGCGCATCTTTGAAACCAATGAGATGACCGATGAGAGAAAAGCTGCCCATGCCATTGCTTCGTTCGAAGCTTATGCATCAACATGGTGGGAATCTGACAAGAGGCATCGAAGAAGAAATGACTACCCAGTAGTCAATACTTGGCCACAGTTGATGAGAGCGATGGATGGTAAGTACTTGAGTGCCAAGTACAGGCAGACTCAAATGCAAAAGCTCTATGAGTTAAAGCAAGGGTCCAAGTCTGTCCAAGAGTACCACGATGAGTTCGAAAAGGTTCGATTGAATCTTGATCTGGTCGAAGACGAAGAGCAAGCCATTATCAGATTCAAAAATGGCTTGGCTAGGGATGTGTCATCTCAGTTGAGACTCCACGTGTACCACACGTTGGAAGGTGTGTTTGATGCTGCCACCGAAGCTGAAAAATTGGTGAAGGACGATAAGGCAAACCGGTATCGAGGAGTCACTACTTCTACTCCTTTGAACCGAAGTAAGGAATGGAAGAGTCCAAACCAAGCAAGTGCTAACGCTGTTCGAGATTCGAAGAGATCCTTCGAAAGAGGTGTGACCGTTAACCAACCAAGAGAAGTGGGAGGTAAAGTTCAACTCAACTCTCCTAGTGCTTCAAATATTCAGTGTCACAAATGCAAAGGTTATGGTCACATGGCAAAAGAGTGTCCAACTCGCAAAGCTATGCTTCTGCTCGAAGATGGAACCGTCCATGAGCAAGCGAGTGACACCGAGGAGGAAATTATCGAGGAGACTGATCGAGCTGAAGTTGATGATGATCATGAGGCTGCCGAAGCTGATCATCCGGAAATGTTTCTTGTGGTTCGAAGGAATTTGAGCTGCATGACTCTTGAAGAAGAGGACAACCAAAGAGAAAACCTCTTTCATGCCCGATGTCGAGTGAGGGGAAAGGTGTGTTCGATGATCATTGATTCCGGTAGTTGTGCCAATGTAGTGAGCCAAACTTTGGTTTCACAAATGGGATTACCTACGATGAAGCATCCCCACCCTTACAAGTTACAATGGCTGAATGAGTGTGGAGAATTGAGAGTTGTCAAACAGGTGTGGATCAAGTTCAAAATCGGAGAGTATCAAGATGAGATGATATTCGATGTGGTTCCGATGCAAGCTTGTCATTTGCTATTGGGTCGACCATGGCAGTATGACCGAACAGCTGTTCACAATGGCAGATACAACACTTACACTGTGAAGCTCGACGGGAAGAGTTTCATGCTCAAACCCTTGTCTCCAAAACAAGTCACCGAGGACTATAAACGAATGAAAGAATTGAAAGAAGCGGCCAAAGCTAAGCTTCCGATGGGAGCAAAATTGGGGCCCGAAGAAACAAACTCACCGATCGAAGTGAAAGGAATTTGTGCAATCATGCAACCCGGTGAGATCTTACGAGGCAACGACCACGGTCAGATGATGATTTGCCTCGTGCACAAGGGTATCTTTCTAAACTCTAATGATGATTTTTCTAATGATAACCCTTTGCCTTTGTTTGTTCGCAAAGTTTTGCAGGACTTCGAGGACATGTTTCCCGAGGAAATGCCAGGTGGATTACCTCCGTTGAGAGGAATCGAGCACCAAATTGACTTCGTACCAGGGTCTCAAATCCCTAACAAACCTGCATACCAGTGTAATCCCGAAGACACCAAAGAGCTCCAACGGCAGGTTGATGAACTGCTGAACAAGGGCCTCGTTCGTGAGAGCTTGAGTCCTTGCGTCGTTCCTGTTATCCTTGTCCCGAAGAAGGATGGAACATGGCGAATGTGTGTTGACTGTCGAGCAGTCAACAAAATAACGGTAAAGTATCGTCATCCTATTCCTCGATTAGATGACATGCTAGATGAGTTAAGTGGTTCTTCATGTTTTTCGAAGATAGGCCTCAGGTCCGGTTACCACCAGATCCGAATGAAACCCGGGGACGAGTGGAAAACCGCATTCAAGACCAAATTCGGTCTCTATGAATGGTTGGTGATGCCTTTTGGCTTATCCAATGCACCGAGCACATTCATGCGACTGATGAACCATGTGCTCAAACCATTCATAAATAAGTTTGTTGTCGTTTATTTCGATGACATACTTGTTTATAGCAGAACCATGGATGAACATGTCGACCACCTAAGGCAAGTACTTGAAAAGCTTCGAGAAGAGAAGTTGTATGCCAACTTCAAGAAATGCGCCTTTGGTGTCGATCGTGTAGTCTTTCTTGGATTTGTTGTCAGTGCTAATGGTGTCGAAGTCGACGAATCAAAAGTCGAAGCCATCAAAGATTGGCCAACTCCAACCTCGGTATCACAAGTTCGTAGCTTCCATGGCTTAGCTAGCTTTTACCGAAGGTTTGTTCGTGACTTTAGCACCGTGGCAGCTCCTTTAACCGAGCTGGTGAAGAAAGACAATCCATTTGTGTGGGGAGAGTCCCAAGAGAGGGCTTTCCAAGAGTTGAAGCGAAGGCTTTGTTCTGCCCCGTTGTTGCAACTCCCTGACTTCGGTAAAGCATTCGAAGTCGAGTGTGATGCGTCTGGAGTTGGGATCGGAGGAGTGCTGATGCAAGACACGAAGCCGATCACTTACTTTAGCGAAAAGCTTAAGGGTGCAACTTTGAATTACTCTACGTATGACAAAGAGTTGTATGCCCTCGTTCGAGCACTCGCCCATTGGCAGCATTATTTGTGGCCTCGAGAGTTTGTGATCAAAAGTGATCATGAGTCTTTGAAACATCTCCGAGGTCAGGAGAAATTGAATCGAAGACATGCCAAGTGGGTTGAATTTATTGAAAGCTTCCCCTATGTAATTCATTACAAAAAGGGAAAAGATAATGTTGTGGCCGATGCGCTATCAAGGAAATTTGCCTTAGCGACCACTCTCGCCTCTAGGCTCATGGGATTCGAAAGCATCAAGTCGATGTACGAGGACGATCCCAAGCTGAAATGTGTTCGAGACACAATCTTGAGTGGCCGAAGGGTTGAGAAATATCAGTGGCATGATGGCTACCTCTTCAAAAATGGGAGGGTTTGTGTGCCAGTGTCATCGTGGAGAGAGCTCTTGGTTCGAGAAGCTCACTCAGGGGGACTAATGGAGCACTTCGGTGTCGATAAAACTCTTGGTATCTTGACCGAGCAGTTCCATTGGCCCAAAATGCGACGAGATGTGGAAAAGCTTTGCAACGCTTGTCTCGTTTGCAAGAAAGCAAAATCGAAGTCCAACCCTCATGGATTGTACACCCCGTTGCTTGTGCCTGATCGACCTTGGGTTGATATATCCATGGACTTTGTCTTGGGGTTACCGAGGTCGGGGGGAGGACATGATAGCATCTTCGTTGTGGTTGACCGTTTTTCAAAAATGGCTCACTTTATTCCTTGCAAAAAGTGTGATGATGCACAGCATGTAGCTACATTGTTTGTTTCTAACGTGTTAAAATTGCATGGTGTACCTCGTACTATTGTGAGTGATCGAGACTCGAAGTTCTTGAGTCATTTTTGGAAGTGTTTGTGGGGTGCCCTCGGCACCAAGCTACTATTCTCGACGTCTCACCATCCTCAGACTGATGGACAGACCGAGGTAGTTAACCGAACCTTGGGATCTTTGCTTCGGGCAATGACCAAAGGGAAGGTTGGAAACTGGGCTGATCGTTTGCCCATGATGGAGTTCGCATACAATCGAACTGTGCATAGAATGATCAACATGACCCCGTTTGAATGTGTGTATGGCTTTAATCCTTTGATTCCACTTGATTTAACCCCATTGCCTCGAGATTCTGTTCTTGATTTTGAAGGTACTCGAAGAGCAGCTGCCTTGATCGAATTGCATGCAAAGGTGAAGAAGAACCTCGAGGAGGCCTATGCAAAGGTTGCCTTAAAGAAAAACAAGGGGCGTAAAAAGTTGGAATTAAAGAAGGGAGATTGGGTTTGGGTTCACTTCCGAAAGGAACGCTTCCCGAACCAAAGGAAAGGAAAGTTGGCTCCTCGAGGGGATGGTCCATTTCAAGTGTTGACCAAGATCAACAACAATGCCTACGTGATCGACCTCCCTGGTGAGTATAACGTGTCCAACACCTTTAATGTTGCTGACTTAGTTCCTTGTGTTGTAGGTCCAACTTCGGAGGACGAGGAGGGCTTGATTTCGAGGACGAAATCTTCTCAAGAAGGGGAGGATGATGCAGCCCAATCACGTGCTGATCAAGTGATCGATCCACCGAGGAGACCGATGACAAGAAGCCAAGCCAAGCTGCTGCACGATGTGCACGTTCACTTAGCCTGGCCGAAGGAAAACAATTGCTCCGAAGCTGAGTGGCCGAGCTCAAGAATCGAAGGCATTATCTTCAGATTTGAGCCCGAAGGCAAAGTGACCGAGGACAATGAGCTCGAAGACAATTGAGCGTCCGAAGGCAACAAGTGTGTGTTCGAGCAGACAATCGAGAACCGAAGTCAAAGTCTGCCGAACACATTTTAACTCAGCCCTGCGTGGCTTATTTCTATTGGTCAACTGTGACCTATTTACTAGTTTACCCTTAGTATTTCCTATATAAACACTGTTTCCTTTCATTGTAAGTAGCTAGTTTTTGAACATTGATGAATTGAATGAAAGTACCGAGCACATTTCTTCTTGTCTCCGTCGTGAGCAAAACCCCGGTGATGGCTTTTAAGGACTTGTGGCTTTCGGTTAGTCCGATTGAACATTCCTCTTGATCATTCAGTTTGCAAGAGGCAATGTTCTCTTGAGGATTGTTGCATAGTATAGGTGAACCTTGTATCCCTTTTGATTGAGCTTTGAGACAGGTTCCTCACTGTTCTTTCGAAAGAAGCAAGTTTTGTCTTGCTTTTATCTTTATCTTCTTGTTTGTTCTTCCGCGTTTGTGCTAGCAACCCCTTCGGGAATTGCATTGCACCACTTTCCCAACAACTCTTAAGAACCGAATACCGAAGTATCGAACCGAACTTTCGAAACACTGAACCGAATAATCAAATGTCCACCCCTAGTATTTTTAGCCCAATGGCCCAAATTCTTGAATAAATATAATGTATATTTTAGGGAAAGTGCACAAATAGTCTATTTTTGGCGCGCCATTTAGATTTAGTAATTTTTTAAAAACTATAGCCACTGGTGTGAACTTCAATCCTTTAATGCCTAACTTCAGACCTTCGGTTGAAGTTTAGTACTGAAGGTCTGAAGTTCAACTTCAAGTCTGAAGGTTTAAAGTTGGGCATAGTAACTTCCAACTTCAAACCATAACAACTTCTAACTTCAAAGATTCCTTTAAACCTAGACATAAGTTTGAAGTTTGGGCATAGTAAGAGCTTGTTTAATGGCGGAATATGGCAAAGACCCGGAATAGGCTGTTTATGTAAAAAAGATTACTGGTTAAAACTTAAATTGGGATGAAAAAATTGGTTGTTGGAGTAAATTTTTACATTATTCTATTTCGTTGCCAACATGGAATAACTAATCCATGTATCTACTACTACTTTATAAGTGAGAAGCCCCATAAATTGTAAAGTCAAAAGACCATATTGCCCACTAAAAATTATCTTACAAGATAAAAAATTGTACAAAGATGTAAATTCACATTAAATAGCTATATTAATAAATTAAGCAAGATTAAATATAAATTCTACAAAGATAAACAAACATAACAATATGAAAAAGAAAATGTATAATTAGAAGAAACGGAATGTGAGAGCCATTCATATATATGATCATAAATGTGAAACCTATTCAGATGGCTAACTTTTAATGATGCCATCCATTAATGAGGACTTTGGCTTTCTTGGGACGTTGCTAAAGTGAACTAAATTTGTATAGAAGCTGGATGATTGAATGACTTATTGTGTTTGTTAATTTGAGTGGTCATATTCAAGTGGGATTGCTATGGATTGAAACGTCACGTCCTTCCAAAAATATTATCCTTTTCAAACTGATAAATTAATCAAACTCTACTCTTTGATGATCTCAAGTGGTGGAGAATTTGAGAAGTTATCCCATAATCTGAACGGACTGCAATATTAATGTTTATATTGAATGAAATGTCAAAAATAAATGAATACATCTTGATTCATCCCGCTGGGTTTTACTGTATCTTTCAGCATCACTTAAAGGAGTTGTAAATCATTGCTTTCCTTCCTTGATATTCTCTTAATTCCCTCTTCTCCCTTCCAATTTTAACCCTTCATAATCGTGTGAATCAAATTCTTTACTTCTTCCACAAATTTTTTTTTATTAAGATACAGAACACTATCATTTGAAACAAATACTGAATGAGCTAGAAGTCGATGGAATGGATACACCTTCTGTTGTGGTGAGTATTATGTTTCTATACTTCGTATGCAAAGATGAATGCAGAGCTTTCTAATACTTTCTTGTTTGGTATATCTATCAAATCGATCGTTTGTTATTAACGTTTAATGTAGCGTCACAATCCCTCGAACATGTTACTTGAACTAATGCATCACAAATTTTAAAATCTATAATTGTTCTACATTTTGTTGTTATTTTTCAAAATAGTAAGTAATATAATCATACATATTACTGGCTGAAGTTGCTCGCTTCTACAATAAAACACAACATTGTTTTTGTATTTCAGCTATATATCATTTTTATTACGACAAATGGAACACATGTGCAAAGCACGTGTTACAAACTAGTTAGTTATACATGGATAAAGAACAAAGGACAAAATTATCATTCTCTTTTACCTATAGGCTAATGTTTTTTTTTTTTTTTCAATGGAGGCCAATGAAAATCAAGCAACATAGGATATAATTATAAACTCATTATTTTTAAATTTTAAAATAAATCTTTTTTTAAAAAAAAAGATAACTTACATCTCCAATTTCAGCGTAATATACCAAACACCAAACAAAAGTCAATTTATGTAGTATTAATCTCTGCATTACTAATTTCTGCATTACTTAAATTCATATTTTCGAAACACAATTAGACAAGTTACTATGGTAATTCTTGCATTACCTAAATTCATATTTTCAAAAAAAATTAGACAAGTTACTATGGTGATGGGCACCCAACGATGAAACTTAAAGTGCAAAATGTTAATTTCTTATAATTATAGAAAATACATGTTATATATATATATAACGAGACCAAGTGGAACATGTTTCAATAAAATAATAATATTATCGAGATTCATCATGATAAAATAATTTTAAAAAGTAAGTAGATTAATCACCCCCTAAAACTAAGACACAATTATGTTCTAGTTATTATTTTTTGTTTATTACACATTCATTTCAACATAGCAAGAGTTTTTTTTTTTCTAGAATTAGAGAATTTTATTTCAATTTGTAATTTCTTTTTTAAGAAATTCACATTAACTGACCATTGAGGAAGCCGGAAAAGGAAAAAATATGGGTAGTGAGGATCGAATGCACATAAGGTCGTTTGGTTGGTGAAATAGGGATAAAAATCCTGGTATAAAATTTGGTACAACATTTATCCCACGTTTGGTTAGTGGTACTAACTAATATGGGATAGATTTTATAACAAAAATGTAGCACTATTCTCATCCCATAAGAGAGGTGGGGTTAATCTCGGAATTATAATTCCGGAATAAATATAATTCCAAATTTGTAATATATTGTTGGTTTTTACTCTCGCCAACCAAGCGACCCAAGTTTGGTATGTTTCAACAGTTATTTTCTTCATAAGCTAATGAGTAATGAGGCATAGATAAAGAATTTAGCAAAAGATTTATTGACTTTTGTCTTTTTGTTATTTCATAGAGAGTTTTCATTAAGAACATTGATTTAAACCGTGGTAAAATTACAATCACATAAGTGAAAGAGTATACAAAAGAACCATAGTACGGGAAGATGACATGCCCATAAAAAAATATGAAAATTGTACTAATTTTATGAAATTTAATTTAAACATAAAAATGTTGCAAGTGTCCATTCAAAGTACCATGTAAGCACAAACAAATAAAAAGCAACTTGGAACAGCTAAAGAAAGATATTTATCATTATTCCAAATACAAAGGAATATTACTCTGTGTAATACTTGACAAAAAGTAGAAAATGACAGAAAGAAATTAAGGTGGGAATAAATGCATCTATTGATTCATTTTTTTTTCCTTTTTTCTTTTACTATGTATTCTCGTGTTTGACATATAATCAAAGAATAGACAATTTCAAAGAGTAAAAAGAAAGAAAGTAAATAAAGAAAATGCAACATGTTAGTAGAAATATACATTAAAAAAAAAAAAAAACAATATACTAAGGGAAAGGGACAAAAAAACAAGGAGCATTTTCCTTCACCCAAAGACCAAAGTAAAGTGTATTTTATCTTCTAGGAGTACATGGTACTAGCTACTAGGAGTGTACCAAGATTTTGCCTCTTTCATTTGGCTATGATTTTAGGTCATATAGAAGGTGGATATTTAATTAGTAGTACATATGGTAGGGACAATATTATAATATAGAACATGCTACTAAGCTCCTATTTTCATAGATCTCATTGATTTCAACTCTTAACATAAAGTAGTTACACTAAATAAATCAAACAAATCATTAGCACAAACAATAAAACTAAGAAAAACTTTGATATAAACACCGATTTTAGTTATAGAAAAGGGATCGGTTGGTGTATAAAATATTACGCATTCACCAAAAAATGAATACGACAAAAAAAACTCCTCGGAAGGATCAATTTTAGTTCATTTTTTTTGATTTTTCATCAGATGTCCGGTACCTTCATTGGAGTCTCGACTAATAATAATTTGCGCGGTGTAAAACCCATTTTTGTGGGAAAAATGAAAAGATATGTGATGGTGCAAAAAAAAGGTCAAGACTCCATTTACACTCACCCTTTTCATCAGTAGTGGTAGCAGCCATTAGTATTTATATCAGTTTTGTCACTAAGCAGTCTCTTTTCTTCCCCCCACCACCAACCATCTCAGGTCCAATAAGGGGGGAAGCAGATTTCACTCTTCTTCCCCACCTTCCTTTTTACTATTATCATACAACTTTTCAACTATCCGTAGTAAGTAGTACTCTTTCTTTGTATTTTCTATTATATGTGTGTTATGTTTGTATTCTTGAATCTTGATTACTAAAGATTGTGTTTTTATTATTTGTATAGGGAAAAAGTTGGTTTTTTTATAGATGAATATGGAGAATAGAATACCTCATGGTAGTTACTTCCAGTATTCTCCTACTGGAATCCGTGGTGGTCCACTTCAGAGGTCATCTTCACTTACAGATCGTGAAAGGTTGAATCTTGACTCTGTTTTAGTTACTATATTCTTGTTTCTTGATTTACTGCTTGTTTTAGATGTTGGGTCTGGATCTGTTTTGTTGATATGGTGTTTTCTGGTGCATTCTTGTGATTCTTGTGTTGTTGGTTTTTTTGGCTGTTTTGTGATTTCATCAGGGGTAAATTGATCTTTTATGGTCATCTTGAGTCTGCAAAATCTTGATAATATGGTCTATATGATCGTAGAACGTTAGTTTGTTGCTGTTCTTACATGTAATGACACTTTTGGATCCCTTTATGTGGTACAAGTCTCTACTAGTCGCAGGGGCAGATCCAGGATTTTAAGTTGGTGAATGTGGAGTACTGCTGAACTAACTAGCATTTATAATACGTGGTTCAAACTTAATATGAATATACAATTGAAGAATTTTCAACTGTATGTTTTACTTCACGACCTTCAACATGCATTAAGCCTTGACTAGATGGAACTTATTACAATGCCACTTCTGTGCCACTTTCGGTCTACTCTAGCTATATTTGAGGCTTCTCAATTGATTAGGACATATCCTGATAGTGGTATATTCCTAGTCCTTTATTTTGCACCTAAAAACTTATCAATTTCAAGTTCATTTTCCCAGTAACCTCATGTACAAGGTCAAGTAATGTTTGTTATAACTCAGTTGTATGTTTACTACTTGCAACCTGATGAACATCTACATTGGACTCTCCACATTAATTGCTTAAAATATTTATAAATAGTGTATCATATTACTATTAGTCTGTGTCAGCTCGAGATTCATTCCTTCCTTACTAACATGTGATCTGGCTGCTTGCAAAATGGCAGATATTTGGCAGATCTATTGGGGGAGAGGCAAAAATTGGGGCCATTCATGCAGATACTGCCTGTTTGCAGTAGGCTTCTAAACCAAGGTAGTAAAATGTAACCACAGGAACCTTTTACAATAGTCTGGGTGTCTTCGTGTTGGAGCAGAAGTTTCTTTCTGCTGTTGAAAATTTTATTAAATGTTTGGTCTGAACAAATCGTTGAATTGAATGTCAATGGTAGCCTGAATTCTGGGGTTAAAGGAGTGGGCGATGGGGCGTCTACCGTATGCAACATTCCCTCAGTGTTTCTGCAAAGAGGCACCTTCCACCCTTGAACCTTTACTTACAAGTTACTAAAGGAGCAACTCCGCCGTTGCACCAAGGCTTGCTCGCATAGTTCTGTACACTCTTGGAAAAATTGATATGGCACAAGGTCCCAAGTGACTGAATGATCTTAAGAGTAAATTTTCGCCCCCACACCCCCCCCCTCCCCAACCTTCACACCAATCCAGCAGGGAGAAGAAATATAGAAACCCCACCCCCACGCAAAAAAAAAAAAAAAAAAGTAAAAGCAAAGGTCTCCTTTACATTTTCTTCACTCTCACCTATATATAGGTTTTAATTTTAGCAAGTGTTAGGCTATTTTTGATGTCCCTTGTGATCACATTCTCAAGGCCCCCACTTGTTGCGAGCGAAGTATGTTAAGATTTAGTAATTTAATGGCATAGATAGCTCTCTTTGGTGCTTTCTGACCTCCCAAATGTGAAGAACGTGTAACTGAGGTATTTTGGCATTTGATAATTTGATGACGAAGATGGCAACATTTGTGTTTCTGAAATGGGGTCTTCGTTAGAGACCAATTATTGTACAGCAATATATGGTGAAGTTTCCTTAAAAGTTGTTGGCTTTGATGGTAATATCATTGATAGTCAAGGTACAATGCACCAAATTAGCTAGAAAAGCTTCACAAACAAGTAAATAAATTCAAAGTTACCAACTCTATTGAGTTCAAAGAATCCATTCGAGTTTTTGTCACTTTTTTTAGTGACTTTACGAGGTTTTAAGACGGTAAATAACACAACTCATATTGCTTGTATTCTGAGTCCAGGATGATTCTAAGACGCAAGCACCATAATCAGTGGCTAACTTACAATCCATTAATAGGAATAGCCAAAATATTGTTTACCGATTGCTAATTACCAAACAGAAATCTCTATGTAGCTTTTCAAAATGCAACATACATAACTGTAAAGTACCAATTTACAAATTATAGAATGTGGCTGAAAAACCTGGCCATGGCAAGAGTCTGATTTCTACTTTCTTCATCTTGGTATCTTAATATTGTGCTTTCTAGCTTGTGCATTTAATAGTGGATGAGGCAAGGGCTTGTTGCAGTAGTTCTAGGGAAAATGATTCTTTTGGGTCTTCTTGTTAGCTCTACTTATTTTTCAAGCTTCAAATATGGGCCACATTACCATGTATTCAAAAGGGACGGCGATGAATTTGGTTAAAATGAAGCTAAAAGCGAATCTATCACTGGCAGCTTAAGCTGAAACCGTACGAAAGGTTAATTGATGGAAGCATTTAATTAAGTGGCTAAATAAGGTCTTGTATTTTTCCTCACTTTTGCAGAAATCATGCGAGTATCGGCATTGTTGTCAAATCAGTTTGTCGATCAGGAAAGGATGGGACAAGAGAGTCCACATAGGTCGTTAAGTCAACAGATGAATGGAGGTCATATAAATGTGGGGGCATGGAGTGCAATGCAAACTGAGGTATGATAAGCTTCTATCCTTCATGGAGGTCAGCTTAGGTAATTTAGGGTTTTTATGGGTCATACTTCGTTATGTAATTATGTCATTACTGTTCTTTATGTGGTAAGAGTGTGAGCAAGAGGTATCTAGTATAACATTGTTGATTTCAGCGGTATAACTGTTCTTGATCCTCCAGCTATGGAATGTTGCCTGTTAGTTCCTCTATATTAGCATACCTTGAAACTTAGAAATCAATTGAAAGTAAATTATCTTATGTGCTTCCTTAGAAACCAGAGGCCTATCGTACTATTCAAGAATCATAATTTATGTTTCTTCTGTAGCTGCTGATTAGTTTTAAAACTTGATGTGGAAAATCTGACATACATGTATCCTTGTGCAAGTTTATTTCTTGATCAAAAGAGTTAACTTTCTCAAGGTTATATTGGATTATGATTTGTGTATTTCCGACATAAGAAATGTATACATATAAAAACATTGTTTGTAGCTTTATTTTGAGAATCATCCAAAGTTTGTAACGCTATCCTGTTACTCTATGGAAATTACTAAGCTAGATAAAATATTTCTCTATTTAGATGCACTTCAGATGGATTCACTTTCTTAAGCTCAGGAAATACTGAGTTCAAGTATCAATAACTAGATGAGTTTAAATGGAAACATGGTCATATGTGGATCTGTTTAGCTGATTCCACCATTTTGGGAATTAGGCATAGCTATCTATATCTATTTAACTTTAGCCGCAGGAGATTCTGCTTGTTTGCCCATGTTAGAAAGAGATGGCAAGTGCGGTTGGTGGGATTCTCATGCATTATTGCCTTAGCAGGCGATTGTATTGCCAACACGATGCAGACCTTTAGCATTCAAATTTACTGTTTTGATCTGGTGTTTTATCCTTGTATGCCACATACCATCTAATAAATTCTTTTATGGCCTTCTTGCTGTTCTCAAAAAAATTGTCTATTAATGGTCTTGTCATCTTTGAACTGTAATGAAATGTAACCTCGAGTTCTCTCCCCACCTGTTGATTCCTTGTCAAAGTGCAAAGCAGAACCTAATTTGCATAACTAGCTTAGAATCTAGTCTGATATTTGCCAGAAGTTGTAGGATTTATGACTCTTAGCCATCAATACAGATACTGTAGGTAGCTGACACCTCTTTGCTTGTGAACATATATGCGAACTTAATCCATTCATAGCTTAAAGAGTTTCAAAAGATGCTTGAGAACATTGGGTTTTGATTCATTTACTTACTACAGGAAAGTAGATTTCTCCAGAAAATGGCTCCATTTCAGCCATCCCCTCTTGATTGGCATGTTGTACCGGGAACTGCAACAACTCCTGTTGTGAAGCGAGTCATAAGACTGGATGTTCCTGTTGAGAAGTTCCCAAATGTATGTAAAACCTTGTCAAGGCTGTGTGTAATGTTTCTCTTTTTCTTCCTAAATTTGAAAGACACTGACCAAATTAAATATTATTCAGTATAACTTTGTTGGTCGAATTCTGGGACCGCGTGGGAATTCCCTGAAAAGGGTTGAAGCCATTACAGAATGCCGAGTCTTCATCAGAGGACAGGGCTCAGTGAAGGATTCTATCAAGGTATTGGTCCCTTTATTCTCTTAACATTTACTATGTCTTGCTTCGTGAGGGTGCTGTAATGCATCTCTAAAAGAAGCGTCTCCCTCTATCTCTTACGTCCTTTTTTTGAAAATGAAGGCTCCCTAGATGCTTTGTCAACATAATGATAGTACTTATAATGAGCGCTACAATGAGTACAAACATAATCAATTTCTTCCCATCTGTCTAAACTTAGTGGGTAGAATTACTTGGTACATGTGTAGGTGGAGGTGGAGGTAGGGTGTACCTGCCTGGTTAGTCGAGGTGCGTGTAAGCCAGACCGAACAAAACATTTGTCCAAATTAAAGTTTAAACATAATGGAGTAAATTAGCTGTTGTCGATGGTTTTAGTTTACTTTCATGAGCAAGGCTTTGCCCTCGTGGTGGTTTGCATCTAGCTTTCCAAACTAATGGCGGTTTGCATCTAGCTTTCAAAAGTAATAGCCAATTAAATCTTTATGTCTTTATCTTTTGTAGAGCCATTGTCTAATGGTAATTTGCATATTGCTTTCCAAACTAATAGCAAACTAAATCTTTATAGGTGGAGCGGTTCCTAAGAAATCACATCATGTGTATTATCCAATCTGTCTTAAATCTTCTACTCTACAAGTGTGAATTTTACTGCCTATGAGATGTGCAATTAGTTATTTAGGTAAGTGCTAAAAACATCAAATGCAACAGTTATCCTCTTCTCTATCTATATCAAAAGAGCTGGTCAATCATGATCAATCACATTCAGCTAACTACACAGCGAGTGTATTTGCTAAGCTGCTGAGGAAAAGTAACCAGGATAATAAGTCTTCACCAAGGATGTGACCAAGCGGTCAATAAAGCTGGAATGGACATTGTGAGACCAGGATTGTGTCAAGAGTTGCTCAATACCGGTGCTGATGGAAGGTAGCAAACATCTGATAGTATTAGTTGAGCTGCAGCTGTCCCCAACGTCGCTAAATCAAAAGAAAAAGAATCTAAAATTCATTCTAGAAGGTTTCAGTTTAAAAGTTATTGGCCCTCTTTTTCATGTTGTATTTGTATCTGCACCTGTTAGGAAACCAGATGACCTCAATTTTACTGAACATACTTTAGTTTAACTGTAGTTTCTGTAGCATTTAAGCGCAATCAAGGAAGTACTGTTGCTTTTCCATTGGTAGTCTGCGGAATTGGTGGAAGCCAGATGGCATATTATTCTATGCTGTTAGACTGTGTGCATGGGTTCTTTTGGTGCTTAGTTGATATACTAGATGAGCTACCCTTTGACGCTGATACATATTTTAAATATTAAACTTTATTAAAAAAAAGGTTAAATATGAATTATCTTCTGAGAGATATCTTCTTCAAATGTATAGAAAAGTTCCCCATTGTGTTCTTTAGTGTCCTATTCATTTTGTAGTGTAAATTACAAGAACTTTAAAATTGCTCATGCTGAATCTTTTTTTCTTTTTCTTTTTTGCATTGTTCCTTTCCGCTCTTGTGTAGGAAGAGAAATTGAAGGATAAACCTGGCTATGAGCACCTTAACGAGCCACTACATCTCCTGGTGGAGGCTGAATTTCCCGAAGACATCATTGACTCCCGCATCGATCATGCAGTGGCGATCCTAGAGAACCTCTTAAAGCCTGTGGTATGAATTAAATAATATAGCTGCCGTTTGCCATTATTTGCATTTAATTTTTGTCAAGCTCTTTGACTTTTTTATCTGTTTCTTGCTTTTTCTGTATCAGGATGAATCCATGGATGTTTACAAGAAGCAACAACTTAGAGAATTGGCCATGATAAATGGTACACTAAGGGAAGAAAGCCCAAGCATGAGTCCGCGAATGAGCCCTAGCATGTCTCCATTTAATAATGCAGGAATGAAACGAGCAAAGACAGGAAGATGACACCTATTCCTGGTCAGGGCCCCCGTAATTGCTGGAATGCTGACTGTCTAGTGATAGACCCAGAAGATAGCTCATCTGCCTGACTAGTAAAAATTCCAAGTTTGCTTCTGGTATAGAATGCAGGCATCCCTTCAGACAGCTTCTTTAGATAGGTCTAATATGGATTTTTCCTGTAACCATCTTTCCTAGTGGTATTGACCTTTAGTCTTAATCTAGGTTTAGTGGTCATTGTGTTAAATCAAATACAATAATCAGTCTTATTCAAAACTTGTGAGGTTCTTGTATTATTTTAATGCAGACTAACTGCTTCAACTTCTGAATAAAATATATTGAGAACAGAAGTTTGACATGATATGCTGAATATTTTACTTTCGAACAGGTCTTGGCATTAAACTCAATGTTCACACTGAAGTTAGTCCTAACTCCCTAACTCCAACCAGTAGTTTTTTGTTTGTGAACTACTCACATATGAGAACATAACACTGAATTTCTAACTCCAACCTGCAGATCTTGACAACATAGCTTCTTTTTCTTCTCAGAGACAGCCTAAGAGAACTCGATCCAATGGAAACTCGTTGTCCTTTCATCAGTCCGACGTGAAAATATAAAAATTTTTATTGATGAAGAACTCTTATGCTTGCATAAGGTTAGGCTGCGGACATCACACTCATTGGGGTGGGACCTTTTCCCGGACCCTGCGTGAATGCGGATGCTTTGTGCACCAGGCTGCCCCCTATTGATAAAGAACTCTATGATGCTTGCCAGAGTCTCTGATTGGCTGCAGCGGCATTAGTTCAGTGTCCGAAATGTCACATTATCCAAAGTAGTTAGTTGAACAAGTGAGATTATCGTCTCTTTTACCCTGTTCTGCCAGTGGCCAGTACCCTAAACTCTTCTAACATAAAAATTGACAAAGGACTTGGAAGATACTGTAGCAGTGGTGGGTAGGGGCTGGTGCACCCAACAGCTCATGTCTAGTTACAATACAAAGTCACTTGGCCACAAAACTGACTTAGTTTTAAGGGGGGCTTTCTTCAACCACCACTAATTTTTTCTTGTTGCTTTCTCTGCTCTCTCCCCCTCTCCATTCTCTCGTTAAGGATGGATTTCCTATGAAGCAAAGACACATCATCTTACATGCACACCAAAAAAAGGAGGAAAAAAGAATAAAACAAAAGAAAAGGCTGAGCATTACATTGGCAGGAGGGTACAAAAAAGTAAATGTGTACACTTGAATACAGTTAAGCTCATTTCATCTTTGGGGACAAAAATTCAATTTTCAAAGCCATCTCACACCTACAATACAACTATTACAGCGTGAATTTGTGAGGGATGAATTACACAGCTGAGTTGCAAGGGTGACCTTTGGCAATGCCCATCACCCACTGATCACCATCCCGAAAAAGAATGCATGTATTTGTTCTGCTGATACTGATACATATTTCTACTATTCTGATACAAAGAATTATCTTGATTATGCCAAGATTCTGGAGTCAACCCAACCATCACTGAATCAAGTATCTGACTTTGGGATGATACTAACATCTGCATGCAACAAAAAGTAATTAGTGAGATTGCAAAAATAATTAGACTAGTCAATATTGCCAGCATTGCATAATCTCACAGTTGAGCAGATATCGAAAACAATAGTATAACAAACTTCTCCCATCAGCATTTAAAAGGAAAAGAAAACATGTTCTCTCGGTGCACCAATCAGACTGATGCTTCATGAAGCCTAAATGGTAACAGGATAATAAAGGTTCCTAGTCATAAAAGAGCAGAAGAAACTATTGGAATATACCACGTGCACATCCAAATCTAACAATAGTCCTGGGGCCGAATCTAAGGATTCTAAGAATCAGGTGCATGCCATTAAGTTCACCATGGAAGAGTAGGAATTACACCAAATTGATTCTTGAAAACAAGCGATGCCTTATAATTTATAAGAGAACTATGGGAGCAGATACAAATTTACAGAACACACATAAGCTCATGCTTATTTAAGAAGAAAATGTGCTATCATCCCCATTCCTATATCATCTCCAAAATACACAACTCCAACATATAATTAAAGAAACCAGGTTTAATTTTTTTATTTTTATTTTTTATTTTTTATTTTTTATTTTATTTTATTTTTTTTGCAAAGGAGAAATGTAAATTTGTGTTGCGGCGTTATATTTGACAAAAGCAATTGATATATCACTCTTCTTGAAACAATTTGAGATAGCTCAAGGGAACCATGTTATTAATAAAGCATAATATCACCAAAGACGAGGCATGTTTGATTGCTTGCAACTTGGCAAAGGAAATAGAAACTGTACAAGAAGATGGAAGGATTATATAGAAAATTTCAGTAACCGATTTGAGATTTTCATTGGAATATACTAAAGCTAAAAAACAGAACTTTATAGAGATGATCTAAGACACTATACAGCACTAAACATTAGCAAGGTGCACAGTGAGTGGTAGACATCGATAGTGCTAGAAAAAACATTTTTATATCATGTGGAAGTTTCTGAGTAGAAGGGAGCCTTGGAGCAACTGACAAAGTTGTCCCCATGTGACCTATAGATCATGGATTCGAGTCGTGGAAACAACCACAAATGCTTGCATCAAGGTAGGCAGAATACATCACACCCCTTGGAGTGTGGTCCTTCCTCGAGCCCTGCATGAACACGGAATGCTTTGTCCAATGGGCTGCCCCTTTTTTTTCTGTATAAGTTCACTTACAGAGATACTTAATTTAAAGTTTAAAACTATCATTCTACCATGAATTTGATCAGCGTTACTGTGTTAAGTATTTTGAGACACCCAGAAAAGCGAATGTCATCCTAAACGATGAACGCGTTCTGCTAACATCATGATGCCCAGCCACCAATCAATAATTCCAAGATTCCACCTAAAATAGGAGTAGATGCAGCAACATTCCCTTTTTCTTTGGAATCACAAAGGAAGAGTACAATAAGAAGCCTCACCTCAGTACATTGAATTGTTACTCATCTGACAAAATTTAATCCCGAAGACCAAGCTCAAGCTCAAGCTCATCATCTTCTTCAAACAACTTTAAAAGACGAGCATACTGCTCCTCCCGCTTCTTCTTTTGCCAAAACTTGAAAAGGAAGAATGATAGAAGCACTACTACCACAAGTGCAAGGCACACAATGAGTATCATTGACCCAGTTTTACTGCTGGATGCAACATGATTATCAGCTTTTGTTCCATTTTTGGGATTCAAGGAATCATCTGAGAAGCCTGAAAGTGGAAAACACAGATATAAGGCAATCCAATTGGCAAACTGAAACCAAATTCAACTACATAGATACTTGTTCACGAAAGTGTAACCATCTACAGGTTTGACAGGCCTATTCTTGATCTCCTAACAGGGACAAAACATCACATGATAGCAATGGTTATGGGAGCAAGTTTTCCAAGCACATAGACTCCATGTCAAGCATGAACAAAATGTGAACCAATAGTTGAGTTCTAATCTTTGCACTACAATGCTGACTCTCTTTTACGTCCTAGAAACATAGAAGATGGGGCTAGACTGAATGGTGCAGTTAAGAGAATGCAATAATGATTTTAGACATATATGACTAGTTGGCCCTACACAGTTTTCTAGTAAATTTTGCAAGTTCAACAACCAACCAGAAAGTCATTACGATAGCCACTATGGTGAGTTACAACAACAACAACATAACCAGTATGATCCCACTAGTGTGGTCTGGGAGGGCGAGATGTAGGCAGACTTTACCCGTACCTCGAGTGAGGTAGAGAGGCTGTTTCCGATTAATTGGTAGCATTTAGCCAATTGATTCGCTCAATCCTCAAAGTCTCATGGATTGGGTGTGGAAGCCTTGATTAACTCTACGCACAAAAGTATGGAATATTGTTCTCGCCTATGAGCTATTAGGGTAGCAATCATCCATCACAAGTCAAACTACTAACACAATCTTTATCTCTTCACATCTTTTCCTTCCTCAATTTCTGCTTCCATTTTCTACAAAACTTATTGGATCAACTCAAGGACTGTGTCCCTAAGTACATGGTTTTCTCATTTTCCCATTCACATGCTATAATGGAATATGTAATTGGTTAATACTACTTACTAGTAAGCTACACCCATGGAAAACTGGAAACTGGTAGAGACATAGCAAACTAGCAACTTTGAACGCTGAATTAGCAATTATCACCTTCTTGTTTAACGCTAAATGGACAACGAATATGCAAATAAAAATGTGTACTTCAATCATGTTTAAGTAACATGATGTTATGTCAAAATAACATTGGTGTTTATATCAAAGTCCTTAGGCTAAGAGAAAAAATGACTACTGTTCTAACTGAGATTTCTGTTTATCTATCTATCTATTTATTTATTTATTTATTTATTTAACATGATGAGTTTCTTTTCCAGAAATTACTCGTAGTTAAATTACATGTTTTAAGAAGCACAACTGGTAGGTACATGGGACGGGGCGTGTTGCAGATCAAATATAAATAAATAAATAAATAAATAAATAAATAAATAAATAAATGCGAGCTCTGTCTAGCATAACTACTTTTCATAACAATCATACAGATAAACCAACGACAACCATAATTAGAAAAATAACAACTTTTTGAATTTAGCATAAAATAGGAAATTATCAGCCCCATTATATAGTTTCTAATCATATGACACTGTTACTATTGTCAATCTTGTTGGAACAGATGAGTAAATTCATTGACAGGAAAGATCTATGAGAAACAATTGGCAGTATAAATTATGAAATCATAATTCAAAAAAAAAAGAAGAAGAAAACATAGAAATAAAGAGATGAAAACCTGTGATGAATTGATGAGAAAAGGTATAAAAGAAGAGAAGAAAGGGAAATGAAGACACCCCTCTCATCTCCCTTTGTTTTTATCTGTCCCTTTCTTGTTCTTTGTCGCTATAAACTCCTTTTCTTGTTGCTCTCCCTCTTTTTTCTTTCTTTTATTTATTTATTCTCTCTTTGTTTTCGACTTTCGTCATAAAAATTATGTCTTCTTTCTTTTGTGCAACTGTAATCATATCAACTACCATAAATTCATTGACTCGATTTATTTGGATTTATACCACGTGGGATTATTAATGGGAGAACTCTCGATATCCTGAAATTTTTTATTTTTATGGCTCTAATTTAGAGCGAATGATATTATATATATCCCACCATATTTTTGGTAGTATTTATTTTTGCCTCATACATAATTTTCTGATTTTCAAAATCTTTTTTTTATGTTGAATAAAATCCTAAAGGCTGTCAACTGAGGTAAACTAGCTCGCTACCTGTGCTGAACGACCTAAAAAAGGGAAGGGTTGTGTTAGGTTGAGGATAATGATGATGGAAATGCAGATTTTAGCAAAAATTGGGCAAAATGGATTCCGATTTTGAATTTTTTAGCGGTTTTTTGATGGTTTGAAAAAGTAGGCAATCCTCCCCTCTCTTTCTCGATTCCATTATTCGATTCTAGCTCTGCACTCCTCCCTCCCTCCCTTAATCTGGCTCCTACTTCTCCTCGTCGATCTATTTCCATCGTGCCTCCCGTGGCTGAACTTTCTAAGCTACAGATCTCATCAGCATCGCAAGTGGCGGCGTTATACTGAGCTTAATGTTGTAGTGGAGGAACCCCTCCCTACTGCGGATAATAATAACACTGAATTTGGCGAGAGGACATCACGATCATTATAACTTGAAGTGTTGCCCCTGTGTTTTAAGTGAGTTATTATGTTTTAAGTTCTAACCCTTCTACGCTTAACAATTTCATACATCCATGTTCAAAGAGCAAGAATTAATTACGATAATGGTGAATTCAGGATTTACTTTAACAGCGTTCAAATTTAATTTATAAATGCAAAAAGTAATTGCAACGACGGTGTTGTGTAGCAAACCCCTGCATACTGACCTATGAGAGAGGTCAAATCTGTGCAGTTTGTAATGAGTAAACAGGGGCACAACAGGGCTGAGTACTCTTGGAAAGATAAAATATCACCGCGTGAACAACTATGCCCGAGAATGAATGAATTGTGATATAGCGTTGAATAAAGTGACAATATTTCCACTTTTATTATCATTTCCGGTACTGGCAGGGGCAATTAGAGCGTGCTACGCTCTCGCCCTCCTTCCATCCGCGAAGCTGAGGCGGGAGAAAAAGCCTAATTCCCCGGTGTCATAGGTTATCATTTCCACCAGATGCCAGAAAGAGGAAGACAGAAGCAAGAGTCCCCCATTCTCCTATTTTTTCATGGCTAAGAACCGCAATTGCTTGAATCTCGAGACGTTCTTCGAACCAATCATAAATTTTATTGAGATAGGCGTAACTCCCCCTCTGAGAAACATATATGAGACTTTCGTCTCGCATCCTGCTTGGACGAAAGGGAAGATATTGTCAATAAATAGAAGGACGTGTGCTTGTTCCCCCCCCCCCCCCCTCCCCTTCTTCCTTACCTGGCAAGTTTTTGTGAAAATAACTCCGATGAGAAGAAAAAAGAAGGCGTTAAGAGACCCTATTCCATATTCAAAGTCTCCATCTTTATCTCTCTCTGATTTTCTCTTGTATTAGGCAAATATGTCAGCTACACTAATTGTATGCATATCTTTGTTAAAAATCAAATAGTCTTAAGGAATAATAATCTTATTGCAAGAACTAAACAACATAAACCAGGCTTCATCATCTAATTATATGGGATAGTTATTATTTTCCAAGTTGCTGACCAAAAAAGATATAATATTGTGTATATTAAATGATTTTTTTTCAAAAAAAAAAAAAAAAAATGAAGAAGAAGAAGAAGAAGAAGAAGAAGAAGAAAGGAACTTGAATAATATCGAAGGTCGATGTGTATAAAAAACACTTAGGGGTCGTTCGGTTGCAGGAGTATTTTACGCGGTATTAACTATTAATACGGGTATTAGTAATGTAGGTATTAATAATGTGGGTACTGATAATGCGGGTATTAGTTATGTGGGGTTTAATAATATAGTTATTAGTCATGCATAAATTATAACGTAGGGATTATTTGTTGAATCACTGATATATTACAAATTAACAAACAATATTATTATTTAAAATATTTATTTACTCCTTAAATAAAATTTTAAAATATCCTTATTATTATGAGTGTTAATTTTGTCATTTTAAATTTTAATACCTGCATTATTAATACCCACATTATTAATAC
The DNA here is from genome assembly GCA_029990575.1 of Petunia axillaris subsp. axillaris. Classification (NCBI taxonomy): domain Eukaryota; kingdom Viridiplantae; phylum Streptophyta; class Magnoliopsida; order Solanales; family Solanaceae; genus Petunia; species Petunia axillaris. Next base: position 30,633,948 of record JARKNS010000010.1, on the reverse strand, counting down.
CACCTTCTACCCCGCATAAAATAATACATAGATTCCCGCATTAATAATGCGGGTATTAATAATGCGGAATCTACAAAAACGCAACCAAACGTTGCACTAATTTTATGCGGATATTAAAATTTCACAGAAAACTAATTGAACGCTGCGCTAAATTAGCGTGGAGTTTTGTGCGGGTATTAAACCCTTAACTAAGTAACCGAACGACCCCTTAGTTTACTTTGACAGTGAATTTGCAAATGAAAAATGTGGTGTGCAATTATAAATAACTTATTACTGAAAATTGGATATCTGCACCTGATGTTATGCTCCGATGGCCAAATCCCATCATTATTGTATTGACTGTTGATTCTTGAATTTGTGAAGAAATAATGATAATTGTATAAAAGCATCAAAAAGCTACTGGTACATACCATTACGATTGTAAAATAATCAAAAATTTATAACATGAAAGAGCATTGGCTAATATAAATTCTTTACAATGTATAAAGAAGGACGTCAACTATGTCTCCAACTTTATAATGAGCAAGGTGTTATAGCCGCCTCCCCTTATTATTTCGTTATAATTATTTTTTCAATTTATCTTTGTGTGGAATATTTTTAAAGATATACGAAAGATAACATCTCCTGTAGGAGTTTACTTTCTAAATTGTGTTAACTCATGCATTTCATAAATAGTGGTTTTTTCCTCTAATTTTCACGAGGTCAGAGGTAGAAAAAACATGCAAAGTAAAAAAATAGCGATAGTAATGGTCATATTAGGTTTGGGTTGAAATTGAGAAAGATACTGACGTTTAATGAGAGTCGAGGTCTGTCGAAAACAGCCTCTCCGTCTTGATGGGAGTAAGATCTGCGTAACTCTCACCTTCTCCAAACTTCACTCGTATAATATTACTGGTTATGTTGTTGTTGTCGTCCTAAAAATTATTGAGAAAATTAATAATTTTTTTATTTTTATTTGATAAATATGTTATCGGAAGTTACCGATTCGGCCAATTTACTTGAATCAATCAACTTATTCTAGTTCGAGAGCACATGATTGGATATTGCAAATCGCCTGGTTGTTGGGCAAAGCAAGTCATTTATTTGAATCGTTGACATTTTCATTTGCAAGTCACCGATTTTTAAATTAAAATTAAATAAGTCATTTTTAATCACTGATCACCAACATTAACCATATTTTATTTTCCCCTTCGTTTTAAAGTTCTTAATCACATACTTACCTGTAACACGCAATAGCACATGATCATCAGATGCAATTTTCCTATTTTCTCTTAAAGTCAAGTCATTCTTAATCACTGACGGTATTTCTTATTGCAATTATTGCCTATTGTTTGTTTTTATTCATTGACCAACACTTCTACCTTATTTATCTATTCTTTTTCCTTTTAAAAAAAAGAGGAAATCTTTAATCAGGTAAAACATGCAATAGGTTATCTATGGCCAATGGCAGAAAATGATACTCCCTCCTGTCCACTTTATTTGATGTTTTAGCCTATATTTTTTTGTCCATAATATTTGATCTTTTCGAAAATCAAGATGGAATTTTACAATGTCACCCCTTGCTAATAAATATCTTTAAACAAAATGATAAGTAATAATAGCTTGAATAAGGACTAATATAGTCAATTACATTGCTAATTAATGCTAAAAAGGTGATTTTCTTAATACGCGTGAAAATACCCAAAACATCAAATAATATGGACGGTAGGGTGTAACTCCCACATATAAGATGATGAAAGATTTTAATACTCTATGATATGTTATGTTAATTTGGTTCTCAAAATTTAAGAAGACCTGGGATTATTTAAGGAGACTTGCATAGAACTAGCTGTCTAATATTTGTGTATATATTGGAGGGTATTCTAACTTTGTAACACACAACAAAAAGAGAATCAAAGAAATAAGAGACTTTGAAAATGGAAGCAAAATCCAACTCTGCCATGCCCCTCTTTACTCCTTGCAAATTGGGAAGATTTGACCTCTCTCATAGGTTAGTTATAACCTAACCTTTGTTCTTTGAACCATCATACATGCATACTGTTTTTTTAGCCTAAATATGTATTAGCTCCTTAAGCATAATAACTGCATGCATGCCTTATATATTGGAGATATCATTAACTCTTTGAATGTTACAGAATTGTTTTTCCAGCACTAACGAGGAACAGGGCACACAATAATATTCCACAGCCACATGTAACTGAATATTATGCACAAAGAGCTACAAACGGAGGCCTTCTCATTTCTGAAGCTGCTGCAGCATCCGATATTTCTCAGGGGTAACTAAATTATCTTAGCTGATTTCCAAGACTACATATGATATATTCTTCATGTTTTTTTTTTTATATTAAGATATCGAACAAAGTATACTCAACAATATTTATTGTTAAGTTAGGTGCCCAAACATGCCTGGGATATGGAGTGAGGAGCAAGTGGAAGCTTGGAAACCATCAGTGAAAGGTGTTCATGAGAAAGGAGGTGTCTTCTTTTGTCAAATTTGGCATTCAGCCCGCTTGTCTGTCCCTATTATTAGTGCATTATTTTTCGGCGGCATTCCCTTGTCTACAAGTAAGACTCATGGCACATCCAATACAGATTATCTGAAGCTAGAACGTAACTATATATTTAGCATCTAGTTTCTAAAGCATTTCCTTAATTTATTCATGCAGGACCTGCTGATGATCAAATTTATGAGAAACCAACAGCTCGTAATTTGAAATCTGATGAAATCCCTTCCATTATCAATGATTTCAAGATTGCAGCCAGTAACGCGATTAAAGCTGGTAAATAAGTCTTACTTTTTTTTTTTTTGAGAATGAAAAAAAAAAAAAAAAAAAAAAAGTCTTACTCAATCCCCTTAATTTGATCAACCATGCATAAACGTTATAATGTCTCTCTTATTTGATTCAATTTTTACCAATCCAAGTTTGATGATGATATTAAACATGACAATGAAGATTCATGAGAAGTAACAAATTAAAAGGTGACTAACTAACTACTATCCCATGATAAAGGATTTGATGGAGTTGAGATCAACGCTGCAAGTGGCTACCTAATTGACCGATTCAGTATTGATGCAAGTATTGAGGACCGTTGTCGCCTTGCTTTGGAAATAGTAGAAGCAGTGGTGAATGAAATCGGAGCTGATAGAGTTGGTATGAAACTGTCTCCTTATGTAGATTATTGTGATCATGGCAAAATTGACCAATCAATTCAAGAAGCAGTAGCAACTTATATGGCGAAAGAATTAAGCAAACTTGGTGTTCTCTATCTTCATGTAACCGAGTCTAGAGAAGCAGCTAAGAGTCTTCTTCCCATTAGGAAGGCTTTTAGGGGGACACTTATTGCTTCTGGTGGTTATAATAAATTTGATGGTGACAATGCCATTGCTGAGAATTATGCTGATTTGATCTCATTTGGACGTATGTTCTTGGCTAATCCCGACTTACCAAAGCGTTTCGAGGTTAATGCTCCACTTAACAAGTATAATAGGAGCACATTCTACACTAATGATCCAGTTACTGGTTACACTGATTATCCATCTCTTCAAGTTGCGTAGTAGTAATTCTTAATTTCAGCTATGGGGAATTAAGATCATTGAGTTGTGTGTTTATCTTGTTGAAAGCATTGTGAATAAATAAGTTCACCTTGGTTATGCGTGGGATCAAGGATCATGGAATTATGTGTATATCTTGGCTAAAGAATCATGTGGAGTAGTTGTGTGTGTTCCTTTTGATGAAAACAATGTATGATCTGCTTGTGTTGAAATTTGAGGTTTTACTTTTGAGCTTGACTAATTTTAAGTATTGAATCCTTTCTTGTTTAGTACTAATTGTATGATCTTAAAGAACGAATGCTAACTCTTCCAACTTTGGCTTTTAGATTTGAACCACACACTGCACATCTGAAATCTGACATCAATTGTCTCCTCTTGCCCAACCCTGTTTAAATAGAAAAAATGAACAAAAGGAAATACAATTGTTGTCTATAGCGAATTTGTAGTATAATCTCATAATAAGGTGATGATATGCGCAAAAGAAATTTAAAAACATAATATCTTCTCATTTCATCATTTACCTTCTCTTGTTTCTTCGCAAAGGGACCTAAAGAGAAATAAAAGTCTCTAGATCTTAGTGAATACGTAATACTTTATGCATCTTATGCCGTTCAGTTGTTTTATGAAAAATAAAACTAATATTAAGACATTATTTTCAATAGATAGTAGAAATTAGGAGTAATAATGTACACGCATTCCTATAGATAAAAAAAAGGAGGTTTACGAAAATACTTATCAAAATCAAAATATTTATACACATCTACTCATAAGTTTCATATTTACAAGTCTTACTCATAAACTGTTTACATGTTCTACCCATCTAGACTTGTATACTGCTATTTATGTTGTATACTAGTACTATTTATGCAGTATACTTTAAAGGTATACTCTCATATCTAGACTTGTATTATTTATGTAGTATACCTTAAAGGTATACACACATAAGATATAAGGTATAATAAATGTATACAGTAATAAATAAGTAGGTTGGTAAATATTTTTAATTTCATGTATAGTATAATTTTTAATGAGTACTACTTATAAATATTTTGAATTTAATTGGTATATAAGGTAAAAGACCTAATAAATACTACTTCTTTACCGCTGTAATTTAAACATGATTCCTCCAAAGAGGTATTTTTATGTATCATTATTATATTTACTAATGAAGTCATGTACATAAAAGTTGATAGTAAAAAATTTTCAACCACCCCTAAACAGTTAAATAAAAATTACACGTGGCTTTTCTTTTTGTTTGAAAAGACGTGGACAGTTTTTCTAAGATTAAAAAAAAAGCGGTTCAAAATTCAAAAATGCGAAATTTTCGATAAATAACAGCACCAAAAGGGCAAATTAGTAATATAATCCCAATAAGCAGGGGCGTTTAAGTCATATAAATGATTCTCCGCTTCCAATTGTCATCGTCATCAACGATCATTAAGAATTTAGAGTAAAATCTGAGTGGCGATTCGATTAAATGGCGAGGAGAGCAGAAGAGGAGTACGATTACTTGTTCAAAGTTGTATTAATCGGCGATTCTGGAGTTGGCAAATCAAACTTGCTTTCTCGTTTCACTAGAAATGAGTTCATTTTAGAGTCCAAATCTACTATCGGCGTTGAATTCGCTACCCGTACTCTTCAGGTTAAGAATTTTAATTAATTAAGATCTACAAATGTACATACACATATATACTACTGTAGTAGTATTTGTGTGGATATCTGTGCTTTACTTTATTTTCTTCGAGAAATGCACCTCCTTTTAAAAATATAGTATAAGTTATCTGATGTGTCAATGTGCTTTATTTTTTAGTTTACTGAGTAGTACGTAGTACTTAGTCACACCTCTCTATAATGACGTAGTTTGTCTGGTAATTTTTTAGTCATAGAGAGCATATTATTTTAAAATAACATGAGAAATCGATTCCTAAGAAAATGAGGCTGTTTATAGCGAGGTGTTGTTATAAACAATGACTGATTGACTGTTATAGAGGTGTGTGACTGTTTTGTGGATCTTATATTTTTTGTCATGTGAATGTGTTAGTTTCCGCAACATTAATTAATTGCTTTATTTTCAAAACTGACTTCCTTGCTTGGTGGCATGGGGTTAGGGTATGGGATACTAGTCAGACCATTAGTACTTTGGCCTGAATCATAAGTATTTGCTATTATTTTGGATCCTTGAGACCAGGGTCAGATGACCTTCTTTCTAGATCTTTGAAACCCTTGCAGTGCTGTGTTCTTAATATTTTTTCTTCATTTCTAGGAAAGGAAAGATAAAGGCGTTATTAGCGGAGTTTACGTTTTTCATATATATTGACATTATAAAGTATATTAACGCGATCCTGTAGAATTACTGTTGATAGTGTCTACATTAGACATGGCTTCATAGCCTACCAGAGACATCATATTATCTATGGTAACAAGTTAACTTTACAATTAGTGTGAAAAGTTTCATCTTAGGAGAACTTCATAAACTATCCTTTATTAATCAAGCCTTTTTTTTTTTTTTTTGAGATGGTAGTATTAATCAAGCCTATTGTAAGTAGGACATAAAATCTTAGAGGTTCATGTTAGGAAAACTTCTAGGCTATCCTTTGGATAAATACTTAAGCATACCATAGACAGAAATGCTTAGAAGTCATTAAGAAAACTTTGAGAATATCCTCTTGATATGCGGACTAGTGATGAGGTGTTACTCCGTTGTCACCTTTGTTTTTCATTTACCCCTGTCCTGCTTTCTCATCTTATGTGGCCCTTTGTGTAGTTTTGGTTGGAAGTAAGTGGAAGGTAAGGGAAGAAGAGGAGACAACAACAACACATACCCAGTGATATTCTGCAAGTGGTGTATGTTGTTGAGGTTCACTGTTTAGGATTATATATTTTAGGATTATATCTTTTAGTATCAAAGGGTCACACATATAGGTGCTGCCCTTACACTTGTTTGAAAGGGGTAATGTTTACAGAAAACATTGTTGCTCGATCACTTGTTTGATTTTGATGCCAACTGTTTTTTGGAAGTTTCAAACTCTCGGAGACATAAAGTCATTATACCAAGGCTTCTTGTACTGACAAAGAGAAGTTAAGGAAATTACTCTCAACAACCTTCTACAATTTGCATGTCATCTTTTGATCCAACCCTTTACTCATTCCTATGCAGCTATTGTTTTTCTCTATCACCTGTTAAATGTTACTCATGAAATAAATAAAGAGGAGCATTCTGCTAATAATCAAAGTTTTGGAAGGGCCTATTGTCTGCATCCTGAGCAGAGTAGTAAACAGCTGTTAACCTTTATGGGATGGCCAGGATATCCAATAAAAGGAGTAACAGCATCTTCCAAGTTCAATGAGATTGAACATGATTGTGGAAAACCACTGTTGTGCATTCTATCTTTATAGAGATGCCATGAGTCTAGTCTTTTGCCATAATCCAACAAAGATTCGCTTTGTTGTGCTCCATTGAACATCAATTTTGTCATTATGGGTGCTGTAGACTTTTTGGTTATTGCAGACTTTATATGTTCTAAACCTCTTTATTGCTCAATTTTTGTCTAGGTTGAAGGAAGAACTGTCAAGGCTCAGATCTGGGACACAGCTGGGCAGGAGAGATACAGAGCAATTACAAGTGCTTACTACAGGGGTGCTCTTGGGGCGCTTCTGGTATACGATGTGACTAAACCCACTACCTTTGACAATGTTAGTCGGTGGTTGAAGGAACTGAGGGACCATGCAGATTCAAACATTGTGATTATGCTCATTGGAAACAAAACTGACCTAAAGCATCTGCGAGCAGTTGCTACAGAGGATGCTCAAAGCTTTGCTGAAAAAGAAGGCCTTTCTTTCATTGAGACTTCTGCATTGGAGGCAACGAATGTAGAGAAGGCTTTCCAGACGATTCTTTCAGAAATCTATCGGATAATGAGTAAGAAGCCACTTTCTTCAGACGAGCCAGCAACTGCCAACATCAAAGAAGGGAAGACTCTTGTTGTTGGCGCAGAGGAACCCATCCCCAAGAAGGCATGTTGCTCTGCATCATGATGGTCATTAGATGGATTAAGCCCCTATATAGTTCCATGTTATCAATTATTTTGACCCTTTTGTTAGTTTCACTAGTACTGTTTCTGTCTCCATTTCTTTTCCTTCTATATTCTCGGTCAGATATTAATTATTATATCCCTTTTCATCACTATAGGAAGGTACGTGCGGGCAATACATGTTAAGATCTTGTTAAAGTACTATGGATCTTTAAGAATTAGATAGATTATTTTAGTATATCGACAATAGTTCCTAGAGTTCTTTTTCTTCCGGCAAAAGTTTTCTCTAAGTTTAATGAAGACGATATCTTCTGAATTATCGATAATATATCCCACCTTTGAAAAAATAAAATAACATGACCTCGTAGTAGCTGAAAGAAAGGATAAAAATACCTCTATTACTACCTATTTTGTTGCCTTTGTTAATAATACGGCCACCTCTCCCAACCAAAGCTATCGACCCTATAAATTTGATTATAGATTTATTAAGCGTAACTCAAGATTGTTACTATTATATGACCACACGCGCACCCATATACATTGTCGCTACAAGTAGCATCTGTAATTACCTAGCTGACAAATGCACATAGGTGATAGGCTTACTAACGTCATTGACCAAGAAATTACAAGAATACAAGCAAGATACAAAACACACCTCGCCTAGCACATAACAATTAACATGAGATAGATTCTGAACGCTTACTGAAACCATATATGTCACGTTGCATGTTACTATCTTTTATCGCGAGGTCAAATAGGGGTCATCATCATATTTGCCTAGCCGAGCTCGTCATGCTTCACTTTGCTAATGCCAGATGGATTTAACTTGAATATATTGGCACCTCATTAATGGATTTCACTTGTTACAACATTTTCTGTATTCTATTTTTCAGATTACTATTTAAGGCTTGCTCTGAATAGTTACCTATTTTTACTTTAACGCATAACCTAATGGTACAAATTAACTATCACAGTCCGACTGTCGGTGCATAGAGAAGTTAAAACCCATGTCAAATTGTCCTCTCAGCATTACATTATCCTGTCAGGCAAGGCCATTTTCACATAATGCCAGGGAGCCACCGGAAATATATTTCAACTAACTGAAGATTAACAGGACATTCTAGTGAAACATATGTTTAGTTACAATCTGTTCGACATTTTGCAATAGGAACAGAAGGATATATCAATACGACATCAGCAGTTAACCACAGCAGTTGCTCTTCTGCTCAATTGGTTGTCCCTTGATCTGAACAGTGCTTCCAGTCTTCTTGGCTCCAGCTGGTTGGTTACCCATTCTGCAGACAGAAATTTTAGTCTACAAACTACTATAGAACGATCAGTTCAGGGTGGAAAAGGTTTTAGTTGTTGCCAAAATTGTTCAAATCATGTCACCTTTTTTTTCCTGATATAACTAGTTTATAATTAAAAGTAGCAGCCGCAGCAGCATGACTAAATATTGTAGTCATCATTTTAACAAATATATCAACAATTTCATACCAACTAATGCAATCTACCTTGATAATATAATGATAATACTACTCAAATCAGATATAGAATCAAAATCTTATGGGGAGAAAAGGATGTTGGAATTGCACATTTTGGGAGAAATAATACATAGAAGGAAGCATTAGCCCTCTTACTTTTTCTTGATCTCTCCAGCCATTGTTAAGAAAGCCTGCTCCACATTAATGGAGTCTTTTGCACTTGTCTCGAGGAAAGGAATACCTAGCTCATCTGCCAAAGCCTGAATAAAAAAGTGATGTTACGAATGCACAAGTGTTTTAAACAGCCAAAAAAAAAAAAACTGAAATTAAGCTCTTCTAGATCATGTGACTAAGATTTTCATATATGCGATCAACATGTGGTAGTTAAAATCTTTGATAGAATGAATTAAAGACTATTAGAATCGCATAATGTATTATGTCAACCTAAACCAAGCAATGGAGAACAATCAAAAGAGCGGAATCACCAAAACTTTACATCATGCAAGTTCAATATTCCAAAGTAACTTACATTTGCTGGAGGGGCAATTTTACATGCTAACAGCAACTTTGACATGTTATCTTTATCACAGAGGTGTTCAATTAAAATCAGAGCATACGGAAACGGAAAATTCTCTGAAAATTTATCTTTACCAGAAACAAGCCTGAAACTAGAATCAAATGCTGCCAAATGTAATACAGTGATACGTACCAGCCTAATTATACCATGCATTATCTTCCGAGAGCCCACTCTCTCAAGGTTCAGAAAAAATGACAACACTCCAGGCTGTCTATTTGTAGTACATGCACGTAAAAATTATTATGGTTCTCCCTCACTCTTTATTTCAACCCCCAAAATAACTACTAATAATTTACAGCTAACTGGTGTCACTGCACAGGTACAGCAACTTTGTGCACCTAGCCAGAGATTTCACATATTCAGGTACTTCTACGGACCCATAAAACAAAAGCTTGGCTAATGTGACTGAATTCAGGGAGCTCTAAGCATAGGAGCTAGCTAGCTCTAGTGACACTTGAGTTTGATAAGGCAAACAAGTAAGTCACAACGGACGGTGGTTAGAGCAACAGCGGGTGATCATGTCAGAGGTATACAATGTTTTGACTGATGGTGGTGTCTGCAGGCATCCAGTCAACGGTTTGGTGCAAATTTGGTATTGCTGAATCACACACATAAAAAATACAAAATAAACATATAAAGCAGCGGAGCCATCATAGTATTTTTTAACTCCTAGTTTGACACCAAGCAATGAAGCCTTTCTCTAAAAGAATTTCAGAAATTCATAGTAGTATTTAATAAGAGTTTGTCATTAACAAAAAAATATATATATCCACAATTAGCTATTGTAAGGAGCCTAATAAGGTCTCTCACTGGAAAGGGAACCCTCAAAAAATAAGGAAATATTAAGCCAGATTCTTGTGACTATCCAAGAATTTCAATGTTTGAAATGAGGTTCTAAACGGTTAAGCTTATCTGATTTTACCTTCTTTTTTTTTTAGAATTTGTCAATTTTCGAGGATATTATTAAGGATCTCATCGAAAACTTACAGCAGCTTGCCAAATAAGCGCTAAGAGAAAAAATAAAAGATTTTTTCGCAATCTTTTTTCAAGAACCACCTAAAGTTCCAACAGAAAAAGTGAAATAATATTTCACTATCTCTATTGGTGAAATAATATTTCACTATCTCTATTGAAGTACTGAGCCTCCCGATCATAGACTGCTAATTATGAGCTAGCCAGTTTTAGCAGCTAAAGTATGCCCCTCTTCAATTTGCCACTGCTGACACAAAAACTATAGACTATGGTCACAAAAAGTACTACAAGCATAAGACAACTACAAAGAAAAAGTAACACAAGTGAATGTAACAAATTTTACTTTTCAAGTTGATCAACTTTTTTCGAAGATTTATCCTACATCTTCATTGAGAAGACAAAATGCCTACACACCTTTTCCAATCCAAAGGATGTTGTAATCCAAATGTAACATCCCAAAAATAAATATCCTACTTGAGCATGTCACAGAAATAACATGTTTGCGGGTAGCTTGAATTTAAGGGAGAAATCAAATGAAATTAACATGAGACAATTGTTAGCTTACCCATCAAAGAGAAAAAAGATGCAATTAAACTAACTTTTATCAGATAAAGAGGCAGGACTGAATACCTTTCCTGTCTGTGTGTCCACGACCTTGTTTTCTACCAAATCACATTTGTTTCCCACCAGAAGCTTGCAAACACTCTCATTTGCGTATCTGTCAATCTCACTCAGCCATTGCTTGACATTGTTGAAGCTCTCCATTTCAGTTACATCATAAACAATCTACCACAATATAACCACAAACATGAGCACTTCTAGGACAAAGGAAGCCACAACCATATTTATTATACCAGTATGTTAAAAATACAGTGACACTATGCTACAAGAGACAAGAAAAGAAAGCAGCAAAGCTTTACAAATGGGGCGACGTTTATCTCTAACATCCTCACTTTTAAAAAAAAGTAATGAGACTAAGTAGAATCTACCACTTCTCCATCTCATTGTATATGACACTCTTTCGAATTCCGGCCCGTCACAAAGATTAGCACTTTACTTCGAGAAACTAGATCTGCTTCTTTTCCAATTACACACTCTTCAAAAGTTTCATCCCCATATATTTAAAAGTGATATAAGGACTTGTAAGTTCCGCGACGCATGGCCATTACAAGAAGAGGTGAGAGAATAGGCTAATTTAAAGATTGATGTATAAAGGAATAAAAGATAACCAGAAAATCCAGAAAAGGTATAAAATGGGTGCATAGAGTCAAACTTTTGCTACTGATATTTTATTTTCCTGATGTGTTAGTCTTCTCATAGTTTTAAAGTCGTGAAGATCAAACTCATAATATGGGGTGGATAAGTAAATAACAATGTTGATATTACTGTAAATATGCTAGCAACGGAAAGTAAATGTCAATCAGTAAGAGCTCAGAGCCAATACTAGCATACCAGTTCAGTAATACTTGATATTTAACCAGCTGCGGTTCAGAATTGACATGATAGGATCATAAGTGGTGATTCACAGTTGTCATAACCTTATAAAAATATAATTAGAGAAAAATATGTATGTATTGTTTGTATTTTCAAAGCATTCAACACCCTGAGTTGTTGGATACAAAAAAGAGTATCATAAGCAATATGCAGCAAAAAGCTGCAGACAATAAGAAATTTTAGGATTTAGACTAGTTTTGTAACTTTTACGGCCAGAGAAAGTTCTAATAAGATGTACATAAAATATCTCACAATAATTCCATGTGCTCCCCGATAGTAACTGCTTGTTATAGTCCGGAACCGTTCCTGGCCTGCAGTATCCCACTGAAAAAGAAGGGAAGGTGGCATTATAGCAGGTGAATCAGGACAAGGTAAGCACCAAAGAAGTAGTTGATCAATCTAGTCATTACACTTTCGAACAAATGTATCTTCTCTACACTGATATTCAATTACTAATAGGAGGTGTAAAATGGATAAGTGATATTGTTAGCCAAAACATCGATTCTCTTCCCAACATTCAACATTTTAGCACATATTATCACTTAATTAGATATCAGTAACTGCATATTCTAGACTGAAACTCAACAACATGCTACCCAACAAGAAAGAGAAAACACTGTATCAACGAATACCGAAATAATACAACTCGAATTGTTGAAAAGAATATTACAAACACTAATGCAGCAGCAGGCTACCATACCAAACACTGCAACTAAAAAGGAGGCAATAGAGAAAGGCTAACTTTTCTTCCACCAGGACAGCACCCTTTTCCCTTTCATTTTTTACCTCATACCCAATTTGATCATTCTTTCTTTACCACTTTCTTCTCTGGATCTTGTACAATGCACTGATTAACAAAAGAGAAGAAGACGAAGAAGAGAAATCTCGTACCATGTACTAATCAAAAGCATATATTCACTTTCATATTGACAAATAGAGTTGTAATGAGCTTAACACATGGAAAATTGTTCTACGGTCAGTCAAAGGAGTCTTATGAAAGACAAACGGGAAAGGCTAACATAATAATTATTCTCCTTTGTCCAAAATAATACTATTTCATTACAAAACAGAGGAATTCTGGCAGATTAAAATGATCACAATCCACAAGACTTCAAAAGCTCGCAAGGTTTGAAGCTCACAAAAAGATGATTTGAAATCTATTAAATTCAAACCATTAAAAAGCGCAGAGGCCAAATGGCTCGTAAGCATATTGAACAACTTCAAATAAAGTCAATACCATAAGTTCAACTAAGTCTCGAAAAGCATTTACGTGAACTAACATGCAACAATCAAATGGGCTCGTAAACGGATTAAGCAACTTCAAATAAAGCTCAATAACATAAAATTTAACGAAGAGTTAAAAGCATTCACGCAAACTAACATGGAACAATTGGCTATACTTACAATTTGCAGCTTGATAGTTTTTCCATCCAGCTCTACAGTCCTAATTTTCTACAAAAAAATAACAATCCAAAAATCATTACAAAACTTATAAAAAAATCAGTTTCAAACAATAATAAGAGACATAAACAGTGAGAGATTCTTACGAAATCAACGCCGATGGTGCTAATGTAACTATCAACATACGAGTCATCCTATTAACATAATCAATCATTAATTATAATCATATCCATAAAACAATAATAATTTTATCCTTATAATTCAATTTAACCTAATTAACAAAATCAAACAATTAACATAACACATTTATAACATAAATCAAAGTAAAACATACAGCGAATCTGAGAAGAAGACAAGATTTGCCGACAGAAGAATCGCCGATTAATAACAGCTTGAACAAGTAATCGCTGCAATTTCAAATAAATAAATAAATGAGAAGATAAGAATTAGAAAAAAAAATTCAGATGAATAATAAATGAATTACTAGTAAATAGAAAAGAGGATTGAAGAATAATAATCGTACTATTCGTTGCTCATTGTTTTCTTCTGTTTATGGAGAAATAAAGGTTTTTTGTTCTGAGAGGATTTCTCTTTTTGTGTCTTTATTTATTTGTCTCTTCGTGTAAAGACACAAAAAAGGAAAAATATAAACAAAATGCTTTTAAAGTAAGATTAAGAAAAATTCTTGCCCACCTGTCAATTCATTCCCTCATGACACTTCTTTCTTTAATTAGTATTATTCCATCTGTTTTAATTTATGTGACTATATTTAATAATATTTCATATTTAAAATCATATAAATTTTCAGAATTTATTAAAGCACAAGTTTCAAAAGGTTTCTATCTCATTATTAAACTTAGCACAAGTTAAATTAGATCACAAAAATTGGTATGAATAGAGTGTCTAATTTGAATGAAATAGGAGCATACCTTTATTTAATTCATAATCAAAGAAGAAATTTGATCGAAATATAAAGTCTAAGCTATTTACTTTGCATTATTAGTTTAAATAAAGCAATGATTCATTTTATATCAATTCTTGATTGAATGTTTTAACATTATAAAACAAATTACATAAAGTATAACTTTATCTACTTTTGTTACAAAATATATAAATATTTTCAAAACTTACAAAAAATAGCAATATTTTTGTTGTTTGCTACAAAAAATAGCAGAATGTATTTAAAAAAAAAGAAATATAATTAAAAAAAAAAGATAAATCTAATCCTATATTTATGCACCCAAATCATGTTTAGATAGGTTTAAATCTTTTTACATTTAAGACCCATTTTCTCTCTCCCCTCAAAACCATCTATTAAAAATTGACAATAAACATACGTAAAAAACAATAGCCATACAATACACAGATAATAGCCATACAATACACATACAATAGCCATACGATAGACATACAAAAGACTAACAATAGCCATACAATACACATACAATAGCCATACAATAGTCATACTATACACATACACCATACGATAGACATACAAATGACATACAATAGAATTAGTAATTGGGTAGTTGTAATCCCAAAAAAATAGGAACAGATGAAAAGACATGCCTATAATTATGGGCGATTTTGGTGCATGGTGTATCTTCAATTTTATTGAATAAATATTTTTTTTTAATAACTTGTATATATAATGTTAAGAAAGTATTGCTATTCTTGAAAAGTGACATAATGTTGCTATTTTATTGTAAACCTACTATTATGTTTGTATATTTGTATAATTTAGCCTTTTTTTTTGCCACTTTATTTCTTGAAATTTTCGAGCCGAGAGTTTATGAGAAATCATCTCTCCATTTTGGCGGGATAAGGTCTTTGTAGATTATACCATTTCCAGACCTCACTTGTAGAATAACACTTAATATGTTGTTGTTACCTAAACTTAAATCAAAATAAGGACAAAAGAATTATTAAGATATATAATTTCACAAAATTTTGTGAAATAGCTTAAATATTCTCAAAACAACTTTCTCAACAACAATTTTCCAAAAATGTTTTCCAACAGCTTTCCTAACACCTAATTTTCATACCAGAATATTAAAAAAAAAAAAAAAAACGAAGGACAAAAGAAGGTCAGAACCAAATCCAAACACCATAAGATCTTCGTTTTGTGTTCCATGTGATAAGAAAATGATATTTTGCTGAATTGGCAGTGGATAGGGTGGCCATGACTACACACGTCTAATTTGTTGCTACAATTGTTTTTAAGTCATGGTTTAATAGTTAACTACTTTTTATACTTTTGGTGCCTTGTCCACTAATAAAGCATTCGCTTAAAAGCGAGTATTATCTTGTACGCTAAGCTTCATTATGGAAAAATATTCCTTGCACTTACTCATGTTAGGATACATGGTATAACTATATGTTCAAATATAATTTTTGTTAGTAATTATTCATACAATTTAGTAAATATTTGCACTAAGCAGATTTTTTATTATGTATTTTTTTACTTATATAATAGTAGTAGATGTTTTGGTGCACAGAGTTTAGCTTATACCTAAAAAATTAAATTATCAGTTCTTAGGTTATGAGTTTAAATTCATAATTTTAGGTGGAGGTTGGTCGCACCACCAATTGTAGTACAAAATTAAATATTATTTATTTTAATTATGAGCATGGTCTAATTCTAAACTTTTTGTACTACTAGTATATTCTAAAAGTATTATGACCATGTAGAGATGAGTGCTTTAATATTGATATCTAGTGATCATTATATGTATATCTACTCTTGATCTATAATTATAGTAATAATTATGAAATATGTCTATTGTTTATCGTTTTGATTTATTATTAGTTGAAGTTCCAAATACCTAATAAATTGGATGGAAACAATGTATTTAAGGCCGACATTCTCTAATTAATTTACCAAGTCTTGGTAAAAATTCCTACTAGTAATTTTCTTCCATAATATACATATATTATTTAATCAAGTGGTTTGTCACAAATTAAACTTGATGCTCCATTTTGTTATCATTCACAAATGATCATAAAAGAGAACTCATCACAATCTTAACATCCATTAATTTGTTTTGATTTTGTTCAGGGGTCCAGAGACTGAAATCACAATGACATTAGATTGGAAAAATTCCAAAGGATGTCAAAGGGTTGCATGCATGTCATGATGATGATGATCAGTTTTCTCTCATCAGGACGTCTAGTTGTGGAGGTTTACTACTGGAGCAACTTGAGATACTGCATATATAAGGAACCCTGAAATGCACAAGACATCCATCAATTCGCAGTTTGGGCATGAATTTCAACGTCTTTTTCTATGGGAAGACCCCCAGGCCGTTTTAAAGTTGGTTTCTGTTCATACATTTGGAAGTGAAGTGATAGGTTACCAAGACTAGTATTCTTGATCTTGGAAATATCAATTCTTGGCGATCACTTAATAAGGTACGTACCTAATGATAAGTTGATAAGTATGGTCAGAAGAATAACACTCAGCTTTTAAAAAATTTGCCTTGGAATGGATGAACAACTTTCATTTGCTCAAATAGTAAAAGGTGGGTGATGAGCTCCATGTATTGGTGTTAGACAACTATAAAAAGCAGAAATGGGCTGAGAGAAAACCTATTACTCCATTAAGCAGAAATGGGCTGTGCAATGCAAAAGAAATGAGAGCAATTCTTTTGGCTATCACTCGCAACTGTTCACAAGTTAGTGGTCATAAAATATTTCGATGCTAAATTAAATTCTGAAAGAATGATCGTTCTCTAAGTTGTTCAAGGCTTCCGTTTACCCGGATAGAAGCAGGAGAAATGCAGGCATCACTATATCAAATTATAGTAAAATAATTGGCATCACATCTTCGATCTAAGCATTAAAGCATTTCAATTCTTTTACTATCAACTTTACTGTTTATAGAATCATCACCTAAAGAGTGGAATCTGGTCAATGATCCCACTAGATGTGCTAGACTTGCTCTGAGTCCCATCTTTTGAGCTCATATGATAGTATAAGAAAGCAGACGAGAGGGTACGTACCAAAAAAGAGGAGACAAACAAATAACTTTTACATCAAATCCGTTTTTGGTACCTCAAGTGTCACAAACAATGATATCCTTTTGTCCCAACTTAATTGTTCCAAGTTAGTAATTGGTTAAATCAAGTTGTGAAATTTGGCTCTTAAAAGGTTCCTACGTATGTTGTCTTCTAGAACCAAATCTTTCTTTGTTGAACTCGTGGGTAAGGATTTTATTTACCTGAATCAGCAACCGACAAGTTTATAATAGAATTAGAAGCCTAATCCCAATAAAAAGTGTTGGAAATTAGATTCGGTCAATATATAATTATATATAATTAGTTATATATAATTAGTTATGAAAATAAGGAAAAAGAAAGAACAGACACAACCCTTGAAAAAATCCTGAAAAGTTGTGTCTTATAGAAAAGATAAAAGAAGTTCAAAGAGTCTGGAACTTCTTAATCTCATTCTAAGTCTGCGTTCTTTCTCAAAACTCTTTTTTTCTCCTTCAACTCTCTTCTTCCTTAATGAAGAACTCGGTGGGAGATTCCTAATTAGAAGAACAAAGTCTTCTATGAAACACGGAACAATCTTCATCTGTAACTCAGGTACGACTTTAGACTGTGACTTTAATGGTGTAGTTCGTGTTTATACATGTGATTGCACTACCGACTAGTGAAACAAATACGGATAGATCCTGGGCGAACTGTGTGTTCTTGGATTGTGTATAATCCTTCATTGGTATCAAAGCCCGAATTATTTGTTTCCCAGTATGCATTTTTTTCCTGTTGTCTAATGTTGTAAAAAGAAAAAAATTCTGATGTCTCGCATGTGGCGTCCCCTTAGAGATGGGTTTTTATACCACTAGCCTTGCTTGGAGAGATCCTAGAGTCCCGTCTCAAACTCTTTGATATTGAATACATAAAGGGCATTAATAGGACTCTTGTTGTCTTCAAAAGCGGAGACTGGATTAATGCACCTATGTGGTAGTATTCATGACTCTCATTTGGTCTATAACTAAGAACGTTAATTGAAGGGATGTGACCGTATTTGAACTTGGGTTTCGATCCCGATGTGAATCTGTTAGTGCGCTGCAGATATTTGTTTATGCGGCATACTGCACTTCTTATGAGAGTTTATGTATCCAAGCACTTTGTTTTGAAGTTTCGTAATCAGATCCATGGCAGAGAAATTTGAGCTTAAAGTTTTGCCATCTTGGTCAAGGACCAAATGTAACTTTGAATGGCACTCCTTGAAGTACGATTCACCCTATCTGTTTGGCCAATTAAGATTTCAAATAGTGGGTGGAATAACTTGCTTGCTCCTTGGTCATGAAAAATTAATTTTAATTACTGTCATTGAAAAAGGAAATCTACAGTGTACATGGCTGTTTTTATTTCGTGTGAAAGAGGAGAATAATTTGACGCTTGATAGTCTATAAAGAAAGAGACATTTTTTTAATCAGAAAAGGATCCATACGTATTCTAATTTGAACCTATGAGGTCTGCATGACACAACAGTGGGTAGACTAGTGGTTTACTCAAGGGAGTTAAAAAAAAAAAAAAAAAAAAAAAATTTGACACACATGAACAATGATTTCCGTACTATTGTGGTAATAGGAAACAAATATCATGCTTGTATTAGATCTCATTGGTGCACAGGACTACTTAAACCAGAGTAGTGATTTCATCAAAGCTAATTTTTTTTAAAATATATTCTTTTGTATATGTTACAAGAAGATATATGTATAAAAAAAATAGCACCTATGTGGAAGTTTTCTTTCAAAAGAAAAAAAAAACACTTAGTGTCAGCATAGTTTATATATACGTGTGTGAATATATAATTAGACACTTATAGATGTTTCGCATATATATTTGTGGTGGCCAGAAACTTTCTGTATGTGTACGGAACAATTTAAAGCAAGGTGCATTCAAGTTGTGTGATTGTTCATGTGATATCATATTTTACATAAGTACGTGTACTTGTGTGCATTGACCGTTTGATATTTATTACTTGTGTCATTCTTATTTAATAGCTCTACATTTGTTGTAGAATTGTTATTAGTTGGTCTTGAATTTAATTAATTTAAGGTGACTGTTCTTTTAATAATTGATTATATTAGATTTATCTAATGTTATAATTTAGATGATGATTGAGAACATAGTGAACTTTCGATTCCAGATCTAATGTGAAATAAATCTTAATATAATCAAATTATTTAAGGATTAGTATGTATATGAATTTTAGGCTCTAAGAAGTACAATTGTCTCAAATAGTTTATACTTGATTATGTCAATATGTGAACTGCTATGAGAATATTGTCCCGAGCTTAACAAAAGTGTAATGTTAAAGCTGACAATAAAATTCAGTATGTCCTAAAAGAGCAAAAGACTCTTGAGACTCTAGATATGTCTACGATGTCTCTTCAAAGTGACATTATATTCCGTTGTAGCTAGTATATTATGACATCTGTGATCCAAATTATGAAATTATTTTAAGTCAGTTACTTATATTCCATATAAGTTATGGATATATGAAAATCCAATTCTTTTCTACTATTGGGTTTGTGCTGCTTTTGTACATAAACTTTTTCTCCATATGGAAAACTAGTTCCAAGGGGAAGGATTTGTATCATTTTGTGATACTATTTCAGTTCAACGTTTATGCGTTCATATGTGAACAAGATAGTGGCATTGTAACTGAATTTGGATTACATGATGTAACATATTTATTGGCTAATATTTTTTCCTAAGTAGGGTGAGATAGCCAAGACTTGTCTCTTATGAAATTGGGGACCAGATTGCTTCCGCTATTAACGCTAAATGGATTCGAGTGGGAGTCATATTTGGTGATAATGGATCTGTTCCGATTAGAACCAAGATGACTAAAAGAATATATTTAATATTGTTGGTCCCAGTGGGAGTAACTATCAATTGATAAATCAATTTTATCAATCTCAACCTCGACGAATGAGTCGTCTACATATTCCCCGTCGTCGATTTGAGATCGAAGGGGAAGCATATATAGTTACTCCACGAAATGAATAAGAGCAACGAAAGAGAAATGAGCCTCTTAAATACCCTGCTAAATATAAGCACCTAGAACAATGGAACACGAAATGGAGTTAGTGAAACTAAACCAAGAGTTGGAATTGGTTGATCTACTTATGGGTCATAGCACCATTGGGAACAAATGAGTTCTCAAAATCCGCGAATGACTTAATATAAAATATGGGTGAATTCTTGAAATTTAGATTTCAAGGGATCGTTCCAAGGGATTGTTGTCTCTTTCAGAAAAATCTTATATTAAGAAATTTTCATGAACAATTTAATATTCAATAGTGCAAACCCATTAATACTCTTATTTCAAGAGCCGAAGTTTCAAGTGGGAGGATGTGTCCTCGCGAATCCACAAGAATATATTTTTTATCTCTTGAAACTTGATATCTGTTATTCTAGTTGGTGGATATCAATCTGACTTGGAAAATGAATACTGGAAAGCAGTTAAAGATACTGAGGTGTATCTCAAAGGCACACGTGATTATCCTTGTAATGTAAATGAAAGGATCTACAACTGAAAGGCTATACTTGCGATGATTATGAAGGAGATTTAAATGAGAGAAAATCTAAATCTGAGTATGTCCTTCTTGCTAAACAATAGTGATGTGCATATTGTTGAATAGCAAAAAACAATCATCAGCCTTAGTTATAAAGAAAGCTGAATTTGTAGCGTTTTCAGCAATTGTGCAAGAAGTTGTTTGGCTTAAACATCTTTATGATAAATTTGGGTGTGTTTGATAGTGTTATTGAATTAGTGACAATCAAGTGTTGATAGTCAAGTTTCAATAGCTTACACAAAAGTCCCAAGTATTATTAGAAGAAAAACCATATTGATATAAGTATAATTTCCTTAGAGACATAGTTGTATATAGAAAAGTGAACATGAAATACATCTCGACACATTATACAATAGTAGATCCAATAATGAAACCCATAGCATTTGGTGCTTATGAATGATATGTGAGGTCATTGGGTTTACGTAGATGTCGATGTATTTATATCTTAATTTTTCCAAGCATGTTCATATTAAACTGCATTATTGAAGTTAATGTGGTTGAAGCCTAAATTGCTAGTTGTTGGTTCATATACATAGAATGATTTTATGTTTAGTACATAAGTTTGAAGTATGTCGGACAAACAAAAAGATTGGCCTATTCACACAGGCAATCGCCTCTATTGTCTAGGTGACTAAGAGAGATGAGACAGTTATAAACTTATTATTATCAGAAGTGATAATAATAGAGAGCTAGCTAGAAGTTTATAATATAAATGTCGTTTGAATTATGATTAATCATTTATGATTAAATGTGGCAGTTTGTCTTAATGCCAGATGTGAGTTCTAATGGATAAATGTATGAGTAGATGTGTGAACTCAAAGTTAGACATGAGTTGTCTGAACTATCATCTGCACAGTATTTTTTATTTGTGAAAGACATACGCTCCACGGGAAAGGAGTCAATACTGTGGTACGTGATTCATACCACGTATGCATAAAGTGACCTATGGGCGATACAAGTTTAATCTCTACTTGTTTTATCGTGTGAAGCTCTGAAAATTAGAAGTAATTTTCTTTCTTTGTACCCTCATGATTTTGATCAGTTTCTCGAGATTCAATTTGGTGATTGCTATCTTAGGTTGTTGCCTAGAGATCATGGATGATTCGGTCTGGCGGGACATTTCTAGAAAAGCAAATCAAATTGAGATTAAGAGATTCTTGAGATGAGGAAGATCATTATTGAGTATTATCACATTAGTTGTGTTCATTGGGCCCCTTTATGTTTGTCTATGAGAAAAGAACATAATGATGAACTCAAATTAATACAAAGAGATTTGTGAGAGATGTGAATGTGATAAATGATCTAGGGTATTGCATACTACAATCTACTCCAAGGTTCCGTTAATCGAGATGCTGTATATTCCTAACAGATGTATAGCAACTAAGCTCTCGAAGTATGCACTGGTCACACGGTCTAGTCGTTATGTATGGAAGTTACAGAATAGGAATGAGAGTTGACCCACTATGTGTGAGTGGGAGATGTTGGAAATTAGATTCGGTCCACCCGTGTGGGTCAACCCGGATAAATATCCAATATATAATTATATATAATTAGTTATATATAATTAGTTATGAAAATAAGGAAAAAGAAAGAACAGACACAACCCTTGAGAAAATCCTGAAAAGTTGTGTCTTATAGAAAAGATAAAAGAAGTTCAAAGAGTCTGGAACTTCTTAATCTCATTCTAAGTCTGCGTTCTTTTTCTTTTGAAATATACAGAACTCAAAACTCTTTTTTTCTCCTTCAACTCTCTTCTTCCTTAATGAAGAACTCGGTGGGAGATTCCTAATTAGAAGAACAAAGTCTTCTATGAAACACGGAACAATCTTCATCTGTAACTCAGGTACGACTTTAGACTGTGACTTTAATGGTGTAGTTCGTGTTTATACATGTGATTGCACTACCGACTAGTGAAACAAATACGGATAGATCCTGGGCGAACTGTGTGTTCTTGGATTGTGTATAATCCTTCAAAAAGACTAGCATAGATTTTATGTGTGACGTTTATCGAGAGATAAATATTAATTTAGACTTTAAACTATTAAATGTCTTTATTCAAGAATACAAAATTCTTAAAAACAAATAAAATGGATCAGATATACCGATAAAAGGGTGACAGAATGGGGAAAGATGAATGATTAAATGGAAATCAACTTGAATATTATATGGAAAAAGTAACCTCAGATTTATATGCCTCTATTGGACCTCATAGCATCACATTCCCTATATATTTGTATTGATCTACTCTCCTCTCCCAAAAACAATGTCCTCATATATCCATCAAAAAATGACATTTTCAAGAATATTTAAGGGCAAAAGGGCATATTTAAGTTGCTCTTATGACTAGGGATAGTGAAATGCCTTAACCTCCCAACTTGTTTCTTCATATATCCATCACATAATAGTTGTCTTGAAAATTTGTCCTCTATATCCCTATTCACATCATGCACAAACACATGAGTCTCTCCATTTTCTTTGTTCCTTGCCATCATTCCAGCAGTATATATTGCTGTCATTCTCCCTGGTGCATCTTCATAATAACCTGTTGGAGCATCCACCATTATTAAGTCCCATTTTATATCATAAATTTCACTAGGCAAACCTTTTAAGGCAAGTTGACACATTGAATATCTAGGATCAGCTATAGCTGTACACTCTGGTCCTTTCCCTGCTTCTATTAAAACATTTGCTTGATTCACTTTACTATCATATGTAACATGATAGGATTCCAACATGGGAAATCTTTTTTTTATTTGTCGTATCCATGTTTTATCTTCGTCGAGGAAGACCGTTCGTCCTCCAAAGTTGAGTGTGTGCCACATTAGGCTGTCATGGCCAAGACCAAAGACAAGGAAGTTGCATGGTGATTTCTTTTCTAAAATCTTGGATGTTACTGATATCTCTCTGTCTGTTTGTTGAGGTGTGATGGTTGATGTTGAGTAGTGAATTAAGGCTTTGGCTACTGAAGATGGAAGTTTGTTACAGTTTGTTGAGCAACTGTTTTTAGAAAAAGTTGTGGATCTTGGTGAAAGAGTATGAGAAAGTGAAGATGTTGATGATGTACTTTCACTTGAAGATGTTAATCTTGATCTTAACACAAACAAAAGTAAGAAAGCTATGAAAACACATATGAGAAGAAGCTTTACACTAAGTGAATAACCTTGTGTTTTAGGCCTCATGCTTAATAGAAGGGAGAGTTATACAAGTTTTGGATAAACCTAAGAGGTAATAAGATATATATTGATGCTTTTGATGATTGTTACAAGCGAACTAACAAAATTCTCTATGAAGCAATGTAGTTGTTGGTAGAGCTAAAAAGATTTGGTGGAGAGTTACTAAAAGTGAGTGTGGTGAGTAGTACTGCTGGTATATCTTCTTGATTGTGAATTGTGATGGACTTATTTGAGTAATTATACTTTTTGAGTTTCTTCTATTGGAGCCAAAGATAAATGCAAAAAATTAATGGTAGATACTCTTGAGTTAATGCCTTGATCCCAATATTTCATATCTAAAAAGGAAATGTGCTACCTAATTGTGTACTCGAATATGGTTATCCCCCTTTTGTTGCTTAACAAAAAAAAATGGGAAGAACGATGAATCTGAGAATTTAATCTATATCAAGTGATTTTTTTCACATTACTCATTACCAAATATACTACTTTTCCTTTTATATTTTAGCCAAAAGAGATGGAACAAAATGTTCCTGGTCAATGTTCTAAAAATTAATGAAGGTAATGAACGCACCTTTCTAAATTTCCTTATTGGTTTAGTTTCTCTTAGTCCTATGCTGCCAGTTAATGAAAACAAAAGTTTACATAATATACTCTGAATTAGCAACTTTCGTAGCTTAGAATTTCGTTAAAAAGAACGTAACAAAAAGTTATGAATTCCTAAGATAAAGAGCTAATTAAAAATGTGAAGAAGAAGCCACCATAATTGTTGGTGAAAAAATCTAAATCAACTAGAACGCCAATATAATGTATCAACCCATTTGCACTCCGCCAATTAATGACTCAACCCATATTTGACCCGCATGAAACACACACAAGTTGTATTTTGACCTGTTTTTGTTCAACCTGTTTTCAACTAGCCCAAATTTAACTCAAACCATCCATTTGCCACTAGGATTGCCACTTGATATGAGGCAAGAAAGAAGCATGCAGCTTTATAGAGGAACTGTTATGGTAGCATCATTTCACTAATCCATAATTACAAACTGAGAGTAACTTTGCTAATTTTAAGCACAGTTGGTTTATTGTAGTACTCCGTATTACATTTCTCATGTCAGCAAATGTTCGATCCGACCATCATACTAATGTATATCTTATTGGCTTTGAGAGTATTTAATGTATTTTAGAATTCCAATGCTAGATGCTGGCTTGAGGTGCAAAGTTCCTACAGATTTGAAAGAAAATCTATCCTTTACATAAAGTGACCAATGTATAACTGTACAAGAATACTTCCCAAGACATACTCCACTAAAAGAATTACCCCGATAATACAACATTAAAAGAATTGCTATCTTTTAATCCTAAGGGCTGTTACAAGAGCAGGTTAGGATGTGATTCTGGAACTATATACTGTGCATTCTGCTATTTCTTTTAATATAGCCAAAAAAAGACTTGGGATTTCCAAGTGAAAAATATTTTTCTCATGCTGTTGCGATTTTCTTAGGGAAGGGTGGTTTTTGCTTCCCTGACCCTTGAAACTCTAACTTTGGCTAGAGTTCTGAAATTCATCGAAAGGTTGCATCTTCTTCCTCTTCTACAAGTCACCGGCCATTGCTCGTATAGTGTAAGAGAGATTCTGTTTGTCCATTGTCATTCTGTTCCTTCTTTAGCTTATTTTTGTCAAGACGGGCTTTTCGCACAGCTTGCTGAATTTGTTTCTCATGCTCCTTGAGCATTTCGTCAATGTTTCCACCGGCTGGCACCAATGGTCCTGAGTAGTGGATTCGGCCCTTCTTTGGAATATAACCCTATAACAAACAAAAATAGTAAGGCATTCTATCTGGATAGAACTCGGTGAACCACCCCTCCCCCTTCCCATTATGATATGCCTCTCCGTCTCTCCTTTTCATTTCTTCGGCCAAAGGGGCCAATGGAAGTTTGTTTATTCGCGTATTTCACCTTCCGTATGTTGTTCTTCCTTTATTTTATTTTCTTAAGTTTTTGCGGGGCAGCAGGATTTCAACCTTAATCCACTACTAGCCATGGGTCAAAATAGCCAAGACGTAAAGCAAATTTAAAGTTCCTTACCGATCCGGACTCCTTTCCTGTTACATGCTTGTCCTTCTTATTAGAAGAGTCTTTCCCCAAAAGATAGTGGGAAGAGTCGGCATCATTAAGCTGGTTATACTTTCCAGTCATATGCTCTTCAGGCCAATGTGAATGGGCACTGATCTCCCTACTCATATCAAATCTTGAACTTCCATGAGCTGCAACTGAATTGGAGAACCTGGACAATTGAGCTGCTGCACCGTGGGGCCTATGTGCACTTTCTCCAAATCTCGAAGAATCAAATGCTAGTTGAGAACTCACAAGAGGGCCAAGTCCATTTGTGTTCGTGTTTATGGAGTTCCCAGATTCACTGACTTGTGCTGAATGGCCATTATATAAAGATCTTCTAGTGGGATCAATAGGGAAACCAGAACCACCATCCTCTCCATGATTGTACTTCTCACTAACGCTTGTGGGATTTGACTGCTGTTTCCACTTCTACAGGCCACAGAAATAAAGGTTATATGCAAATCTTGCAATCTTAAAGGCAAAGATACATGCCAATGGTCTGCAATGAAACTAACCTGTAAGGATGCTGGTAACTCAGCATTAGCATCGGGCGCTGGTACTGCTTTTGACTGTTTAGGGCCCCTTCTGTTAGATTCAAGGCCAGATCCTTTGGTTCCTCCACCTCTTTGCCTGGAAATAGAATATTACTCAATTAGAGAAAATGCAGGCGTATAATCTTCAGTTCCATGAGAACAAAAGATGGTTTCAGTTCAAGCAACTGTCTTGGGCTAAAACTATTTGACAAGCCAGAACACTATTGGTTGTCGAGGACTAGTTAAAAGCCAGTGAATCAGCTGCAGCAATATAAAGCTCTTTGATTTGGTTGATGATGGTCAAGAACTAGGCTGGATGCTGAATGCCTGCAAAAGGCAATCTGGACACCTTTGCTTGGGCAAATAAATAGTTACTAGACCTTGTTTTATAGTAATAATTAAGAGATGTCAAACCTCAACACAATGAAAAATGCAACAAGATATCAATGTTAAGGCCTAAGGGCATGATCAGAATGCCAAATTCATTATCTTCAATAAAGCATATGTGATTAAAAAAAATTGTCCCTTGATCCATCTATTTGTATTAAGGAAAGAAAAAAAATTAGGAAATAAGTACCTTCTTGCTTCCTCATCTCTCATCTTAGCATCAAATTCCTTGCTTGGAGGGTACTTGGGTAAAGATGACGGATCACAAGGAAGAGGCTTCGTTGTAAAAAACTGGAATAGATAAGCCAAACGGTATGATCACATAAACAGTATTGAAGTAGTGAAAAAGAGGGGAAAGCCCCAGAAGCAGCAAAAAAAAGCACCAATCAAGAGAAAATTCTTCGATGTGCTTAATTTTCAGATGTCCACATGATTCAAAAACTACATCATACATCACTAGCATATGTATAGAAGAGATCCAATATAACAAAGACAAGATCATGAGTTCCCAGAAAGGGAGAAAAGATTGTGAATATGGCAAGAAACATCTGAATGAATTGACTTCCTGATTTGAGGGAATAAAAAGCTTTCTGAATTGATAAAAAAAGTTATTGACCATCTAGAGTAACTAAGCTTTACCTCGCTTTGAAGTGCCATAGTAGCAGAACCCCGACACTCAGATTCAAAAGCCAGGAGAGAATCCAAAAGTGCTAAAGCTGATGGAGGGAAGTCCTTGAATGTGTTGGCAATGCAGCGCTTATATGGCTGTTGAGGTTTAAAGATTGTAGCGTGTGGCAATTTTGATTTCTTCCAGTATTCTTCGCATGGTGAACCACAAAGTTTAAAGATCTTATGTAGCTGTTCCACCTACATAAAAGATTATCCAGTGAGTTGTCATTGAATGATCATATACCGACCCACAAGGGATACCGGCAAGGGGATTTATTATAGTGGTAAGAGCACATCGT
The DNA here is from genome assembly GCA_029990575.1 of Petunia axillaris subsp. axillaris. NCBI lineage: Eukaryota > Viridiplantae > Streptophyta > Magnoliopsida > Solanales > Solanaceae > Petunia > Petunia axillaris. The sequence goes on along the minus strand of JARKNS010000010.1, from coordinate 30,605,663 downwards.
GTGATGTCTGGGTTAGGCGCACGTCACAGTTCGAACTCTGCTGCAAACAAAGCCTGACTTACGTGGAGAATGGTAGAGAGGCGAGCCCATTATCCACAGAGTTTTGAATCGTGCGCCACTGACCCTTGGGGATTTCTCAGTTATCCAAACAAAAGAAAAGGAAAGGAAAAAAGAAAAAGGCTTTCAAGGACACACATGGAAACATATTCCTGATGTAGGTAGGAAATACTATGTTGATGTTCTTCAGAAGTATCAGTATCACAAAGAGATATGCTAGATGGAAGGTTCAGTGTTAACTTTCCTTGCCCTCACACATGCTTAGGTTGTTAGGTAATATTGACAAGAGAAGATATGTCAATTTATTCTTATTTATAATACACAAAACAATCATAGTGACTTTAGCCATACCTCAGTTCTTCCCGGCATTATAGGCTTCCCTGCAAACAATTCAGCAAGTATGCAACCAGAACTCCACAAATCTACGGCCACTCCATAGTCTGTAGCACCAAGCAAAAGCTCGGGAGGTCGATACCACAAAGTAACTACCCGACTTGTTAGAGGCTGCCTTTGATTGTTCTGGTAAAAAGTTGCCAGCCCAAAATCGCCAATCTTGAGGTTCCCGTTATTGTCAATCAGAAGATTTGAACCCTTGATGTCACGGTGCAGGACACCACGGCTATGGCAGTGTTCAAGTCCACGAAGCAGCTGTTGCATGTAACATTTAATCTGCAAGGTTGCAGGAAATTTTTTGAGAAACTAAAGAGAGCAAGGAGATTTGGAACCACCATAAGGAAGTAGAAACATAGAGGCAAAAAATCACACAAACTAAGACAAATTTCGGCAGGAATATGCTCTTCTCCGAAGTTCCTTCTCCCTAACCCTTTTCCCAGTTATTCCTCAAAGAAGAGAGAGGAAGGAGCAAATTTCAAGCCATTTCTCTTTGGCCTTTCTGCATTTAGTCTATATACCCCAATTATATTAGCCATCTAACATGCCCTCCGCTACTACGAAATTCATCATTTTAGACTGACTAAATAGCTTCTCACCTGTTCTTAAAACATGGGGTCTTTACAAGGAGTTTGGGAGTTCAATAAAACTTGGGAAAAAACTAATTGTACCACTGTCAGGCACCTACCCGATACTTGAATCATGCATATTTCCAACTGTCCAAGTAAAGATGTGTTTCCCCTTATCTTCCCTTAATATTTTTCATCTGAGAAGTATGGAAAAAATGAAAAGGCGATAAGAAAGAAAGTGAACTTTTCATTATTCAATCAGGTCTAAACTTAGTGACTTTATTACCAGGATGAACCTGAGCATAACTGATCCTTTGAGTTATTCAGAGACCACTATCTGGCTGTGTGACTCCAAATTTGAGTCATCAATCACGACATACACTTCACCAGTAAAATGAACCATACTCCCTTGAACAAAAAGGGACATTGGGAGTTGGAAACGTATTTTCGTCGAGGTAACACTCTAGCACAATAGACTACTCGTCTATTTGCACCAGTGAGCAGCATGTTTCTTAATCAGATCGTTAAATTGACACTTATAATTCAGTCCATCGTAAAAATTTCAAGTAGTTCTCTAATTGAATGTACATGGTAAAAAATGTATAACATCAAGCATTCCCTGCTGTTGGTAAGATATCTAGGTAACTCAGACTGCAAACAAAACAACATACCTGAGATTCAGTAAATTTGACAGCTGGTGATGCTGCAAGACCTGCAAGGTCATGCTCCATGTACTCAAAGACAAGATACAGATTCCCCGAAACCCGAGAGGTCACAAGACCTTCAAGCTTCATAACATTTGGATGATCTAGCCTGCGAAGTATTAAAATTTCCCTGGCCATAAAACGAACACTCTCCGGATCCATGTTCACAAATCGTACTTTCTTCAACGCAACAATCTTTCCCGTTTCCAGGTCTCGGGCTCTGTACACACTGCTATATGTACCTTGACCAATCTGCATTGTTGTTTTATTATAGATAATAATGGTCAATTGTAACGGAAAGAAAATTGCAGAAACAAAAGCAGGTCTATTAAAGATAATCAGTAAATCTTAATCAGAAGCAAAATCAAATTTGCTACCACATGGCAACTGCAGTCAAGTTAGAAAGTTGCAGATAAATCAACTTTATACTAATATCTAGCAAGAAGAGCAATGCTGTAGCTTCAAATTCACCTTATCCAACTTCTCAAATGAATCTGCTTTCCGAGGAACCCAGCCTTTGATAGCTTCACCTGCAACGGCTGTCAGCCATGATGGCCATCCAGCAACAACTTGTGCACCATCAACTCCATTCCTAACACTGAATATTCTATTCATCTGAGGTTGTCCTCCACCACCAGTGACATCTGTGGCTGCCCGTCTTTGCACTTGTGGAACTTCAGGTTTCTCAAAAACTATAGGCTTCTTCTCTCCCTCATCCCAAGCAGGTGGAGTGGAACCTGCACTTTTCTGAATCGGCTCTGTTGATATAAGCCTTGTAGTCGCATCATTGCCACCATTTTCATCAAGCTCCACTACAACATCCTCCTCAGCAGAAGCAATAAGTCTCTTGGACGACGATTTCCTTTTTTCTTTCTCCTTGTTTCCATTCCTACTACGCCTTTTAGTCGAAACACCCTTCGAGCAAACACAGCCCATGATATCCCAAATTTAAATCCCCACGAGATCCTATTCCTAACAAAAAATCCAATCCATTTTCACTCAATATCTCTGGCATCAAGCTGATTCCCAATCAGCATTTCTCTCAATCCCAGTTCAATACAACAAGATTTCTTGAAAAACCAATGTAGCCAACAAATGGATCAGAACCTCAAATAACTCAAATTCTTACACAACCCTCAAACAAACACTAGTAAGCTTTAGGATCCAAATGGGGTTAGAAAAATTATCAAGAACATTGCAAAACAAGAAACCCCACCAACCCCAGATCCCAAAATTTTTAAACTTTCACCTAACACCAACCCACATTGTAAGAAAATCAAGAATAATGTAATTTAATAAACCAAGAAACAATTTTTTCTCAATGTGCTGAACAATTGATTCAGAAAGCTAGAATCTTGAAGCAAAAGCCAATGATTTCAATTCAAAAAACAGTAAATGCAATGAAAAGTAGCTAAGAAATGAAATAAAATAAAGAAAAAACAAAAAAAAAAATGAAAATGGGTAAGTCCAAAGATACAAATAGAGTGATTTTCGGATCTGAAAGAGTCCTAAGATTGTGAATGACCATCAAATATCTGGTCCCTCACACTTCAAAATTTAATCTTGGAATATACCTAACTCTTTTATTTATTTTTTTGGACTTAAAAGATACTTAACAATAGAGGTTTTTGTTTATACACTTTAATTTAATTTATTTGCAAAATCAGAATGAGAAATAAAATAAAAGGAAATATAAGTAGCAAAGTGTATAGAGAATTTGTTGAGAAAGACAGAGGAAAGTACACAAACGTCTCGTGAGGAAGAAGGAATGCATACTCAAAATATGCAGTAATTAAGTATGGGGTCCACTGCTGCGTACTTCCGCCACGTGGCACAAACATTAGGAATACTTTCATATCAAATGGGACCCACTTAATCGACTCACTAAATACTTATCAGCACCCGATGTTTACACAACTATGAATGTAAATTATGTATTACTATAATACCGGGGTCCTTTATATATATATATTAAGCAATGTGATTTATCTATGAATGCGAATAATATTTTGAGCAACGACCTCCACTAATATTATACTCCCTCTATTTCAAATTAATTGACGCTTTAATAAGATTCATTTGTCTTAAATTAGTTGACGTTTTAGGATTTCAAGATATTTTTGACAATTCTTTTCAACTATGCCCATATTTAATAAAGGAGTATTTTTCAAAAAAACTAATAGTCTAATATTAGAAATGTGGCCAGTAGAGATAAAATAGTAAAATATATATCATATTTATTGATTTCTTAATGGGCGTGCAAAAGTTGAAGGCGTCAATTAATTTGGAACGGAAGAAATATGAACCTTACGTGGAAAAAAGACTTGCATACTACGTATACATTAATCATCTAATCACTGATTACTTGATAGTGATTTGTATTGTGTGTGTATATATATTGATAACAAAATTAAAGTACAATAACGTATTCAATTTTAATGTTCACCGGGTGGCAGTGAATGTTTACTCCTCATGATATTGCCAAAAGAATTTTAAAGGCCTAAATTTACTCGACTAATCCAATTTGTTTTAACTGCGACATACTAGTTGTTACATTATACATTTTCTTAGCTAAGCAAAACTAGTATCGTGATTACTCAAAATCGTTAAATACTAGTAGTACAAATTCTGAGTAACTTGGGCGAACAAGTATTAATGAAGATTGGAATTAAAGCTATATATAATAATAGAATAATCCTCTCTGATAAGGGGTTTGGAGAAAGAATCAGTCAACTGTAGTCTATAGTAAATGGAATGCCGGTCAAAAGTCTTAACACTCAGATGACCAAAATTTTATTCTAATACCATAATTTACTAATAGATCAGGCCTCGAGACAAGGGAATTATATTATTATACTGCTAATCTTTTTACTTGTTTAATTACATCCCCTTTTATTTGTATTGACTATTGATATATAAAACCTCTTTGATAAAAAGCAGTATTTGTTAGCACTCCCCTTTTTCTTTCTTTTTTCTGTTTTTAGCAGCAATTTTTATTAGCATCTTGTCACTTTTGTATTGTTTGAAACAGTTGGCAAAATCTTCGGAAAAAAAAATGTGCTAGGACAATTGTTTAAACTTACAAGCAAGTTGTTGCCATTCGACAAAAATATGAACAATAGACTTTTGTAGATCCATGAAACCGGTGATGAATATTTGACGCAACAATCAAACATTAAAAGTTTAAACTATTGTTGCACAAATTCCTTGAACGGAAACAATTTTTACAACACAGTAATATGATACTATATGTGCAAATACCCCTAGTATACTCAATAAGTAGATCTGTGTCATTAATTTCCCTGAAATTATTCATATTTCATATTGTTGCTAATTGACATATTCAAGACGCAATCTAGAGTTAGGATCAAACACAACTTTTTTCAAAGCACTTTTGTTTACTATTGTCATTCAATCAAGGAATTTATTATGTTTTGATTGCTACCAATCCAAACAGTTTTGACTTCTTTGTATTCTATAATCTCAAAAGAATTGTGATACTTGATAATCTTAGGGATCTCCGAACCTTGAATATAGGTAATATGGTCTTTCAAAAAATAAGCAACTGTTGGACAAAAGTGATGATTACTCATTGTTTACGATGAAGAAGGGAAATGTGCACTTAAGTGTACTTGTGTATGTGGATGATCTGATTATCTCTGAAAATGACCACCCAGATTCATTGTCTTGAATCATGATAAATGGCAAGCGCAAAAGCTCACATCGACTTCAACTGGTTTGTTTATAACAACTAGACCAGTCTGAAAAAAGTTTACAAAAAGACCAGTCTGAAAAAAGTTTACAGGTAACCATCCCTTCATTGGAGATGAACTACTAAAGTTTTGCAGTAGAGTCTTAACACCAATTTGACCAAACAAGGAGAAAATGGCGAGTTGCATAAAAGCTTCATAAATATTTAACTACCTGAGCAAGTTGCTAAATATTCCTGTTCACATTTGACAAACTTCAGTAGGGGTGCATTGATCCATCTTATTGCCATCCCTCTCGTCCTTAGCCAGAGGTTCCAGCTCTACTTCGTCAGGAATAGCTCCGGGAACATTGCCTCATCGGACCATCGGTGCGTCTGATTGTCATCCCTCTCGCCCTTAGCCAAAAGTCCAAGCTCTACTTCGTCAGGAATCAAGCCAGGAATATTTTGCTTTGTAAGGGTTGTCTCATCTGAGCATTGGTGCGTTCCACCCCTCTCGTCCTTGACCAGAGGTTCAAGCTCTACTACTTTAGAATTCAATCCGGAAGCATTCTGCTTTGTAAAGGTCGTCTCACCTGAAACTTGGTGTGTCTGATTGTCATTCCTCTTGTCCTCAACCAGAGGTTCAATTACGCTCGCAGGAATCACTCCGTTAACATTTTGCCTTGGATCTGAGCATTGGTGCGCCTGATTGCCATCCTTCTCGTCCTTAACCAGAGATTCGAGCTCTACTTCTTCAGGAATAACTTCAGGAATATTGTTCAGCATAAATGACAGGTATGAAGGTTGCTGTAGGAGCTTTCTTTTCTCTAAATGTTCAAATAGTGTAAAGACCAAAGTGGTTAAGGCAACAGTTTCCTTTCTTTGCAGAATGGGTCAGGATGAAGAATAGCAAGAGAATGAGAGTATAGACACAAAATAAGGGCCAGAAGGGAGACATGATTTTTTTAAAAAAAAAAGGAAGATAGGGGCTGGGAAGGAATTGGTGATCCACACAAAGGTATGTTGCAAGAAAAGAAAAAAAGGATATTCATGTCTCCATCCTTTCTCATTTGCATGTTCGATGCGTTTCTGCAACCGCGCCAGTTCTCGTGCAATCCTCTGACATTTAAGGAATAACAAAGGTGGCATCAGAAATTCAGGCGTTTCAAAAATATTTTGATTGGAGATGCAACTAAACAGGTGGCTAAAGGTTTCATGCACTTTGCAGCAAAGTAACAGCAAACTAAGCAAGTGAAGTGACAAGTTGGAACTTTTAAGTATGACATTTCATATAAACGCGTCCAAGGATGCATAATTATAACTGGAATAGCCTTATAAGTGGTACATATAGATTTTATGCTAGTGGGTTCAACCAGAGGTCTAGGTAGAACCACAGAGACAGCAAAGCAGTGGAAACTAAAAGCAGCACCAACACGACTAGTGGGTTTTGCTCAACTTTTTTTTTTCTTCCTTCAATTAAGCATTTCTCAAATCAAGCATTCTCAAATCAAAGTTATTTGGGAGGCAGAGATCCTTTAAAAGAACTACTCTAACCGCAGACACAAACACATACTCTAACCACATACACAAGTTAACGACATGAAACACCCAAGACACAAACACATACTCTAACCAACAACCTTTCTCACATAAACGTGTGAACATGCATGGACAGATATAAAATCATATCCATCCAAATTATAATAGGATATTTACTATAAAGGATGCTGAAATCATGTTATAACAGTGCGCTCCTTAAACATTTGATCTGTGTTGCACTATCATTCCATATTCTAATGCAATGGAGTTACAAATACATACAGCTACAGACTATCCAATCAACAAGGATTTCCTCAGGAAATAAATTATCCAAATATATGAGTGACTTAGTAAGATTGAAATCGTACATGCTTTGTGATATCCTCGTGAAGGATTTTAGCCTTCTGTTCAAGCTCCACCTGCAAACAGGAGACTACGTTTTATGGTTGTTCTAAATGAAATTGGAGTAGAGATGCTACTGTAACTGAAAAACTTGATAAATTGAGCTTTGCGCTTATATCTTTTCACAAATGTATAAGACCAACATAAAAGTATAAGCCCTCTTATAACTTGAAACATTTAGCAAAGGTGACACACACAACTCAAGATGGTACCAAAGCAAACAGATTTTTTAGTTTTGAGTCTCACCACGACCCATTACTGAAGAATTCCCACATGCTAGCTCAGGGAATTCCACAAGTGAGGAGAACAAAAAAAACAATACAAATTTATAAGTGTTCCCTCTCTAGTAGCTTAAGATTTTAAATGAAGTGTTGCACCATTCAACAGAAGGAATCTCCACATCCTAAAAAGGGAATTAAATTGAAGGATTGTGTAAACTGGTAAGCGGAAGATTCCCTCATTATCATCCACTGGTAATAAGTGCATCAATCCATGTAATGACTAATGAATCACGTTGTTCGGCTGATCCGCAGTATAGTTGTACATGAACCCATTCAATATCCAGTTATACTATATCTTAAGACCTTCCAATCGATGCATTTCTAAAGTTGTCTTATTCTTTCGGAGAAAAAGAATATTCACGTGACATGCAAATGATGGGAAATCAAATAGCGCTGTAGACTTTGCTCAAAAAGAAAGAAGTACAAAGGGTTTTCAGTGACAAGCTATACAGATACATTGCAGAGGAGAATTTGGGTTGTTCTAGAAGGTTATCAGAGCTTGCACTAGGTGCGGTGCGGACAGAGAGATCACTTTTTGTACAAGTCATTTTGTGGGTAAAAATGCTGGATAACGATACTTAAACATATTAAAACTATCAGTCTTCCAAGAATATCTAGACTATGTTTCAATGGACTAGTTATGTCAAACTGCAAGCAAAAAACACTTACAATTGTAAGCTTTTTAAGCAGTCCTGCTTTCACCTTCTCTCTCAGATCATCACATTCTTCCTGAAATACAGAGCAAAATGTCAAAATACATTGAGGTGGTTCAACCGCGTAAGCTTCTTGGCACAGTTCAATCACTGGGTAGTTCCTCACTGTTAAGATGTTTCTCAAGTATAGAGTTATACATGTAACAGCTTCAAATCAACTAAGGTTTACATACTATGTTGTATTCTGAAGAAACTAAAAAACTAGCTTACTAGAAATGTTCAATCAGTTTTTGTCATCCACAGTTCAGAAAATACTTAAAAGATCCCCAAACTCTCAACTGAAAAGTAAATGGAAAAGGGAACAATCAGTACATACATCCTTTTAGGCCTATATATTTTTTTCTTTTTGGATACGTAATTTTCGTTATTGTAAAAGCACCAAGAGGTTGCTCAAAAGACTGTACAGTAATATGAGTGCTGCCAGATGAGCATAATCGCCCGCTATAGAATGTTATCAAACATAGACCTATTATATTTTAAATTACTTTTTATTTGATGATCACGCAAAACAACCTCAGCTTCAAAAAGTCGAGAATATTGGTAACCCAAATAACGTCAGTCTTCAGTCCCTGAATTAGGTTTTTACCATAACTAGAAAATGTATGAAGATACGATTTCTGCAGTGCAGATTACTCTTAATTAAAGGGTTAAAAAACATTTTCCTCCGCTAGAAATAGAGAAGGATAGATAATCCACATGCGATACTGCCTATCGTTGGCTGCAATTGGATTTTCCTCCTAGGGTACATCTTATTTTAACGTCAGTAAGACACCAATATCTGAGCCAATGACAACTACCACTCAGCACAAGAGAAAACCTATATTTTTAGAAGCGCAAAGTATCATGCTTTGCCACACCTAGCTTCATTTATACTTGGAGAATAGCAACAAAAATAACCTAGATACTCATTTAGAAAAGAATCAACATTCTTTGTAACTACTTTTTCACGGGACTGCTTTGAACAGTCTGGACGTCTGTCACCAAGTTAGAAGAACAAGTATTTGTACAAGGCAACACTTCAACTAAACATTTAAGCTCTTATGTCATGCTGTATTGGTAGAATGATCATGAAAGTGTTGTCTCATCAGAATGAAGCAGGCATACGAGAATATTCACAGCCATTTGCTGTCTTTGTAGCTGCAGAATCATATCAAATTCTAGGCGGTAATTGAATAGACAGAGGCTCAAAAGATGAAGTAGGTTACCGTAGAAAGCTCATCATCAGAAAGCATGGTCAAGCTAACATCTCTGGACACATTTGAAACTTGAAGGAAAATCTCACTGTTGCACTTATCGCTTGATCCATGCTTGATCCCTGATAGCACTCGCTTAAACAAGAAAGATGTCAGTTTGGAGAAAACTTTGGTGTTGAAGATTAAGAATTTAGTGGAAGATAATATTCCATAAAAGACTTGTAAGATTGAAAGAACGATCAATGTGCCACTCCCTGCATCCCATATACTTGACCTGCTTGCTTTTTTCTGTTGCCAGTTTACTCAGTTCTTTAATAGATTGATTTATCTTATATTCATCATATCATATCTTTTCAGCGATCTATTCCACTTTTTTTCACATTCCAAATTATATAATTCCTATTAAATCTAATTATAGTAACATACATTTAATTTTCTGTCTTTGGTGCTACTCAAACTAGGTCTTCCACTCTTCTTTTTTGGGATGGAGAGAGTAACTTGTTTTAGGTTAACAACAGTCATCCTCCGTCCTGGAAAGAGTGGTATGATTCGGGATCAACACATCTAATTCTCCATATGAATTTCGACCCCAGTGTTTTAATATTTTTAGAATAATATTACATAATTGAGAACTACATAGAAGGAACTACTAATCACAATGATTTTCGTAAAACCTAATTAAAACTTATCTTAACATATCGTAGTAAAAAAAGACACAGGATGACTCCCCAAATGCAGAGGAAGTATATTAAATTTTATAACTAGAGGAGGTTTATTTGTTCCAAAAAAACATAGAAGGGTGTTAAGAATGATTTGTCCTTGCAATATTAACGACACATCAAAATGACTAACCAAAGGAAATTCAAGTCATGGTAAGATGAAAAAAACGAGTTTCAAGATTCAATTTTTATTTCATGTGCTATTAGGAACATTATAATTAGATGCTTGAACAGATTTTCCATGTCATGATAACAACAAAAGAGTGAAGCAAACAATTAGTTAAGGAAAGATGAATCAATTATGTTGTTAAAACATAGGTTTTCTGATTATTTAATATTCAATTAACCAAAAGCTTCTTATGGAAAACGTGAGCAGACATCCATACAGCAGTCAACTGAGGAATGTCAGCAACAATTTCAAGATAAATCAAAGTATGAAGTCATTTGTTAACAGAACCTGTAATTTGCACAAGCTGATGAGAGTTGCTCCGCTTATGATTAGATGGATCTAACTTGACCCGAACAAAACTTCCTATAATCTTGTTTTCAATTGACTGAGGCTGCTCGATCATCTCCAGCACCAAGCTCCGCTTCAAGTAAACAAGTTTGATATTTTCAGGAATCAAGGCTGCAAATTGACTTTGAGGTGCAGTTGAATATTTAAGTGAGGATAATTTGTTTTGTTCCAGCTTTTTCTCCCTTTTAGGAGCCACCAACATTTCTGTGTCATTGTCTTCGAGATCATGATTAAGCTCTTCCTTTTCTGCTCGCTCCTCATTTTCAGCATAGTGGCTTTCAAGGAGGTTATATATTCTGTGTTTGTTGACCTCTTTCTTCCCAAAAATAGCTAGTAACCTAACATCACAAACAATCCTTCTCTTTTTAACTGGATGGATAAGGTTATGTTCTTTTGCATATTTGTTTATTATCGAGGTCACACCAGACTGGGATAGTTTTTCTCTAGTATCTTGACCAGTAAACTGAAGAAAGTCAATTAGAGCTTTCGATCCCCATCCAACAAATTCTCTTCTCTTTGACTTGACTCTTATTTGTGTCTTTTCTTTCTGCTGCGTACATGACTTCCTTTTGAGTCCCTTTTTGTGAGGTTCTCCATCATTCAAATCTCCATCGTCTGAAACGAGTTGCTTGTCCTCTTCTTCACTAAATTCATCCTCTTCTTCATTACATTTGTCTGAATCAGAGCTAACTTGGCAAGTATTTTCCTTGTCTAGTCGAGCCTTAGCAGCAAGAAGACTGTTTTTGTCAAATCCTTCTTTTTCCTTTATTATCTCGTAATACTCCCTGAAAAGGCCCTCATATGTTTCCCGGTCTCTGAGGTCTACACTTTCCTGGAAAAAAATTATCATTCATATGAGAAATGAAACAGATTACTCATTAGCTAGAGAAATAAGAATCAAAAATAAAAGAAGACTCTAACTGAATATTGTCATTAATATCACAGTAATAAACAGGCAAGATGTAACCTTACATGCTCAAATAGTGGAAAGTTAAGCTGTTAAATAGAGCTTGTGACACAAAAAGATAAATTGTAATAACATCCACCTCACATGCTGCTAGAATAATTCAATCTTCGAAAGTCAGGAAGAATAAAAAAATTCAGGAAACAAATTGATGATTCAATCCACACCCATAAAATCCAGCTAGCATTGTGTACAGAGCTCCTCTCCAGTTAGACCTGTGTGAAGCCACTCCCTAAGAGAAAAATGAATTTTTAAAATTCCATAAAATACAGTTCTAACCTTCTCGAACAGGTAAATTTGTCTTTTTCCACATATAATCTTTTACCTTTTACGATCACAAATGAACGAAGTATTCAAAGAGACGCATAGAGCATCTCATACTTCCCTGTTATCAAACTTGTTGCCTCTCAAAGTGCTTTAAATATTAGGTTTCGCGTATCCCCTTCTATCATTAATGAACAAAATTATTTTGTGAAGTGTCGCAAATTAAGATGCATGTTCAATATACTTTCCTGGCCTAGTTCAGTTAATAGTTTCTGTGACAAGTTCTCTCCATATGTGAAAATAACATTTCCGAAATTGTAAAGTAATTACTGAACCAAACAACAAATATTTTTTATAAGGAAAACCAAACATGATAGTCTGAGAGAAACCATAATAATCATGCATACCCCATCAGAATCAATGTTTTTGTCTTCTTCCACGAGCAATGCAAGCTTTAGGCAGTTGTTGCAGAATCCAAACTTCCCTTTAAGACGAACAAATAAAATACGTCCGATGCACCGAGAGCATACAGCTCTATCACAACAATAACAGTGATAATCTGACCTTTTCTTGCACTCTAAGCAATTATGCCACCCTGGATCATGGTAAAATTGATGTTACTTTTCACACAATTATTGACTCTATGCAATGAAAAAGCAACACAGACCAGTGAAACTAACACGACAAAACAACTCAACTGTAGATAAGTACTCAAAACTAAAAATAATTGAAGGCCATCTAATGTGTTTGAGTTTGACAAATATACTTATCTATTAAGCAACAGTTACCACAGACCATTAATCCTCTAGCACTGTGGTTCGTCATTCCAAAAAGTGGTGCAGTAGCAATTTGGAGCCATATTGAGCAATTCGATTATTCTAAGTATATAGCTAGTTTAAGCCTTTTATATTCTCTTGATGGAAACACATTATCATACTCATATAAATGTTTGTTAACTATAGGTACGTCTGATTTAAAGAAACCTCTCCCGACAGAATTATGGCTTTGATTAGGTGATGAAATTCGATTTTTTCTCACATATTATGTTAAATTTGTTTCAGAAATGTCAACTTTTGAGCTTAACAATTTCCTTATCATAAGTTATTGCCACATAATGAGAATATCATTCCTTAAGCAGTTTAAATTTCAGAGAATTAAATCAACAATTATCTTCTTTTTGGTTCCTTCATATTTTCCTTTTGCCTCATGCAACAGATAGAAAATCTCTATTACACAAAGGATTAGAGATAAATATTGGCACTAGCAAAGAACAGTTGTCATTCCTTGCTCTCTTAGCGAGTAGGTTTTCTCCAAGACCATCCAACTGAATCTAAACAACGCTGTATGGAGAAAAATGAGACCCTGCAAAATTGCCTAATTTGTGCCAAGATGTTTTGTAAAAAAGAGAAGAAAAATCACTTAAAAGATGCCAACCACCTCTTCATTCACTTCTCCTCCACCTCACACCTGTCGCAATTCTTCTTCAACATCCTAGGACTTAAATGACAATGCCTCTCTGGAGTGCGATTCCAGCAGCTATTTGGTGGACAATAAGGAAAGTAAGGAACAATAGAATTTTACAAACAAAAAAAATCTCTCCCAATAGTCAAATTTAGATATATTTCTTTACTTTCCTTTTGATGCAATATGGCTTCATTTAACGATGTAAAAACCATATTGGAATATTTAAGCACCACAGAGCATGTCGGGTTTCTACTCTAGGGTTGCTCTTCAGCACTCTCTTGATGCTGATTTTATATAATTATCATTTACCAATACAAAAAAAAAAAAAAAAAAAAAAAAAAAAAAAAAAAAAATTGAGATGGTAACATATGTATGTATATTAATAGACAGTACATAGGTTGTACTGAAACCGTATTTACAAGTGGGCAAAAGAAAAGAGGGAAAAAGGAAAGAAAAAACTATTCTGCAATCCTAGCAAGATTTTAGAATTTCTAGGATTGAGACATAATCTTCAATGTAATTCTGCTTACACCAAAAACAAAAAAGCAGAACACATTTTAGTTTGATTTTCTGCAATGTACTGCTACTATCCTCAAAACATCTGGAATTCCTTTCTTTCCAAATTGTCCACCAGATACATGCGGGGACAGTTCTCCATCTATCTCTGTTCCTTGCTCCAACACCAGCTTCATCCCAACTAAAAAGAACTTCAATAATCTTGTTAGGCATTGTCCAGGACCAAAGCCGTTTTTATGTACAACAAATTAGCTTATTAATATTTTAGATACAATGTAGTACAATAGGCTTGTTCATGTTTGACCTTCCCCAAAGGAGTTACCACAACAATGTTAATAATCACATCTGCAGAAGATTATTCACAGTATGCCTCTGAAATTAGTAAAGATCTTCCATAACTGGTATGTTATCTTGCAATATAAAAATAGATGACTTACTGTCTCAGCTTCTTCCCCACATAAATAGCATCTTGAACAAAGTAAAATCCCTCTCTTTATCAAATTATCTTGCGTCAAGACAGCCTCCTTTGCCAGCAGCCAAGAAAAACAAGCTATCTTATAGGGAATCTTGATTTTCCAGATTTGCTTCCATGGCCAATTAGTTAGTTGCTGGTTAGGTTGACTCAAAATTTTATTTGTTGTATTCACCTTATATATACCATTCTTATTTCCTTGTCACCATAGTGTATCCACCCCACTTTGTAAACCTCTTAAACCTTCCAGTAGCTTGTAGAACTCAGTCAACCTGGTTACCTCCCAATCATTCAACCTTCTTCTAAAGATAAGATCCCATCCTTGGGGAGTCCACACTTCAGCTACTGTTTTTTCCTGATGTTGTACCAAGCCATATATATCGGGGAAAAGCTCATGTAAACAAATAGCTCCCAGCCAGTTATCTTTCCAAAAGGAAGTTTTGTTGCCATCTTGTATTTTAATGGAAGAGTAATTTTTCAGGATAGGCCAAAGAGCTCTAATGGACCTCCATAGACTAACTCCATATGCTGTGATGACTTCTTTTGACTTCCACTTGTCTTCCTCTCCATATTTGGCTTTGATCACACTACCCCATAAAGTTTGAGGTTCTTGAGAATACCTCCACAACCATTTGATCTTAAGAGCCTTGTTTTGCTTCTTCAAATTCCTGATGCCTAGTCCGCCATGAGCTTTGGCTGTTGTAAGAGATTTCCATTTAACCAAATGAAAACCTCTTTTTTCTTTGTTTCCTTGCCATAGAAAAGCCCTTCTTAGTCTATCTAGTCTCTGTATCACCCAGGCTGGGATAGGAAATAGAGACATCATGAATGTAGGAAGAGAATCCAAAACTGAGTTGATAAGTATGAGCCTTCCTCCCATAGACAAATATTGAGATTTCCATCTCGACAGCTTCTTTTCACATTTTTCTACAACAGTGTTCCAAATTTTCTTGGATTTTGATTTTGCACCTAGGGGCATGCCAAGATATACAGTAGGTAGGGCTCCTACTTCTCCTAGAATCAGTGCCAATTGTTCCATGTTAGGAACTTCATTGATTGGAAAAAGATGGCTCTTTCTCCAATTAATATGTAGACCAGAAATTCCTTCAAAAAGTACTAGAATGATTCTGAGAAACCTCAGTTGTTCCTCTTCAGCATCGCAAAAAATCAAGGTGTCATCAGCATATTGAAGGTGTGAAACCTCCAAACTGTTGTTTCCATTTCTAGCCACCTCAAAACCTTTGAGCCACCCATTAATTTTTGATGTCTTTATCATGTTGTTCAAACCTTCCATGGCTATTATGAATAAGAAAGGGGACAAAGGATCCCCTTGTCTTAAACCCCTATGTGCAGGGAAAAAACCTTCAGGTGACCCACTTATGAGGACGGAGAATTTGACAGTAGAAATACAATATTTCATCCAGTTCATCCATTTCACCCCAAAACCCATTTTGTCTAACATATTTAGCAAGAAGTTCCAATTGACATGATCATACGCCTTCTCGATGTCTAATTTGCAAAGGATTCCTGACTTTTTCTGTTTGATCCTAGAATCCACAGCTTCATTAGCTATCAATACAGCATCCATTATCTGTCTTCCTTTGATAAAAGCCATTTGTTGAGCATCTACCAATTTATCTATCACCCTTTTCAGTCTCTCTGTCAGCACTTTTGAGAGCAATTTATAAAAACTGCCTATTAAACTTATAGGCCTGAAATCTCTCAACTCCTTGGCACCTGTCTTCTTAGGGATCAAGGCTATGTATGTTGCATTGAAGCTTTTTTCAAAAATTTCATGAGAATGGAAGTTATGGAAAGCATCCATGATGTCATGTTTCAGCACATCCCAACACTTAATGTAAAAGCCCATTGTATAACCATCAGGTCCAGGAGCCTTATCTACTGCACACATTTTCAGACAATTCAAGACCTCTTGTTCATCAAAGTTCCCTTGCAAGAACTCCTTCTCTTCATCAGATATTACTGGACAGCTATCAAAATTACATTCAGGTCTCCATTCTTCAGCCTCTGTGTATAATTTTTTATAAAAATCAATGATCTCACACTTGATTCTTTCGGTCTCCTCAATTGTTTCTTCATGGATTACTAGTTGATCTATGTTGTTACATCTCTTGTGTGCGTTAGCAGTTTTATGAAAGAACTTTGTGTTCTTGTCCCCTTCCTTAAGCCAAAGAGCCCTGGACCTCTGTCTCCATGCAATTTCCTCATTTTTAATGTGTTCCTCATAATCCATGAGGAGAGATGCTTTCTTCACTGATTCAACCTCTGTCAAAACTCTTGAATGTTGTAATGAGTCCAAAGCAGCAAGTTGATTTAGTATGTTGGTCTTTTGCATACTTAAATTCCCCTCGCTACTTCTGCTCCATTCTTTCAGTTTTCCCTTGAGAGCTTTAAGTTTGCAAGCTAGTACATAATCTGGTCTACCTGAAAATTCAAAAGAAGTCCACCAATCTCTGACTCTGTCTACAAAACCTTCAGTACCCAGCCACCAGTTATCAAACTTAAAATATGATTTAGTTTTGATCCAGGAACCACATTGTAAGGACACCGGGACATGATCTGATTCCAATCTTTGAAGAAGAGTTTGCTTGATGTTTCGAAAATTATCATCCCATTCTTCAGAAATCAAAATTTTATCAATTCTAGAAGTCGCGACATGATTGTCACCTTTGAACCATGTAAAAGAACCCCCTTCTAGTTGAAGATCAATCAGGTTCAAATCTTCTATAAAATCTGAGAAATCCACCATAGCTCTAGATCTCCTATTGCAATTCCTTTTTTCAGATGGAAACCTCGTAACATTAAAGTCACCACACACACAGCCCATGGACCATTCATCAACCCCCTAACATCGCCCATTTCCTCCCAAACTGCTCTCCTTTCTATGTAACAATTTGGAGCATACACCCATGTAATGTGACATTCAAAATTTTGTAAAAGGGCCTCAAATCTGCATGTCAAGGTGTAAGCTCCAATCTGCATCACCTCCCCTTTCCAAACTCTACTATCCCACAGCATCATAATACCCCCTCTAGTGCCACTGGCTTCAAGGCATGCAAACCTCACCCATCTCCCTCCCCATATCTGCTTAACTAGTTCTTTTATTTCGCCCTCCAATTTTGTCTCCTGGAAATCACAATAATTTAGCAGCAGAAACAACATAAGGAACAAAAAATCGAGTCTTCGTTATGCTTGATTTGACTCTGCATGATGATCAAGAAATTGGTTCACCAGGACATTGCATCAGCAGGTGTAGAAGGAAATTACACATTACAACAACGACAACATCATCATTCCAGTGTGATCCCACAAGTGGGGTATACGCAAACCTTAGCTCTATCTTGAGTGAGGTAGAAAGGTTGTTTCCGAAAGACCCTCGGAAGGAAATGACACATTAACTCTTGCATTTGATTATGCAAGTTATATATTGAAGCTTGCATGCAAGCATTCTTTTCTGAAAGCTAGACATTAAGCTATAGAGGGGTCTCTAATATCTTTGTGTCCTCATCAAGCTCAGCTAAAGCTTTTCATATGCCATCAACACAAATAGATCTCTCCAAGTTAAGCTTTGTGTCTTCTAAGAAAGGAATAGATTCACAATGAGTTCTTAAGCGACTACTCTTTTTTAGGAGATGGGAAAGTTATCTCTCCTTGGTGCAATGTTTGGCGCCGTAACAAAGAGAAGGGTTGCTAAGATGAGTTGTTTAATGCTCCATCCGCCCAATTTATACGACGTTGCTTGACTGTGCACGTAGTTTATGAAAGAAAGAACAACTTTATAAAAAATATTGTGGCTATAAATCATCTACTAAAGGGACTAATGAGAAGTTTAAAGTCAGACTGTTTCAAAATATACAAAGATATTATTCTTTTTGGACAGACTAAAAATGAAAGAATGTCACAAAAAATTGGACCAGGAGTCTTTGTTTTTTAGAAGCATGTGAGATAGTGTTTTTGAGTAGTTGAGGAATGTTATAGTAAAAATTATATTGACCGGGGTAAATGTACTCCTAAAAGATATTTTATGTTGTATAATGTATATAAAACATTCCATTTAAAGAAATAGAGCTCCATTTTGAGTTGAAATTAGAAAGTATGTATTGATATTTAGCAATATGATAAGGCATGTATAGGACTACAATAGATAAAACGTCCGTTAAATTTTTTATTTTATTTTTGAAATGTAACAAGAATTTCAATATATCCGTAAAGTACAGCATCAGATCTACTTTTTTCTAGTTTCTTCTCATCTACGTAAAGAAAATTAAGATACAGAGGTATACTGCATATCAATCACCTTAAATTATGACAATTATACTCCAAACACGGTCTTTAACATAAAAAAATAATATACTCCCTCCATCTCAATTTATGTAAAGGTGTTTGACCGACACGGAGTTTAAAAAATAAAAGAAGAATTAAAACTTGTGGTTCAGAACAAACCATACGTGAATCATTTTATCAAGTTAATTGTAACTAAATAGAGAAAGTTGTCATTCTTTATGTGACCGACTAAAAAGAAAACAGTGTCACATAAATTAGGACGGAGGGGTATTTAAGATCACAAGTTTCAAAACTATCCATTTCTTTCTTAAAATCCGTGTCTACTCAAACTTTGCCACATAAAATATAATGGAGGGATTAAGAGTTTGCTATATAAACATGCGCAACGTAATAAGTGATATCGGGAACTGGGAAATGTTATTAAAATCCATGGGTTAGTCACCTAAGGTGATGAAGCGATGTAAAGAGATGGGTTATCACTTCATGAGTAAAGTGCGCTTTAGGAAGGTGTGCGATTCAAATATGACGCGCAAAGTGATAACATCAACAATATTGAGTACTAAAATTAGTTACTTGAATTGCAAGTATGATTCATCGTAATGAATTCATTATGTTTGGTATCTTTTGCTTTTTAATAAATTGTGCTCTTCACTTGAAAAGAGCATTTCCTTCACTTCAAAGAAGCGTGTGCTTCACCTTTTTGTTTCAACCTTATGGACCTTGTCGCTATTTTGCGCTTTTTGTGTTACAAGTACTGGGATGGGTAAGTTGGACTCTTCTTGGTGAAATCTTTCTAACATAGAATATTGAGGATACTTAGAGCAAAGTTTTCTTGTTCTCGATATTGAACATTGAACACCAAGAAGGCTTTGCTTTTTCACTTGGCTAGCAGCAAGAGAGGCCATCCTTAGAGTCGAGAACCAAAAAAAGAAGTAACATATGTAGATTGGTGCTACACGTGTAAGAACTTTGGGAAAGTGAGGACCATCTTATTTGCACTGCAAGGTTGTGCACCGATTATGGGGGGAGTCTCTTTGAATTTGCTCCGAGCACAAAGCCATGCTATGGTGAAACACATGCTCTCTTTTTCTTTGATAAGTCGGTAAAAAACATGCTCCATAGTTGCGCCTTCGGAAGGAAAAAGATGACGAGTCGAGCATGGTATGGATGCTCTTGGCAGAGGTGTGGACAATATAGATGGAAAGAAATATGAGATTTTTGAATGGGAGAAGATTCTTGGTAAAATACAGAACTCCTTTGTTTTCGGAATTTTTTCGTGCACCCACGAAGTTTTAGTTCATGGCTTCGCAGAGAATCAAGACTATTGTATAGATTTTCTAGTCTTGTATATGAGAGAATCTTCCGATGTAACAACACAACTTTTACTACTTGTAGAAAGACGCAATTATTACTGTATTGAAAAGAACCCAATCTAAAAGCAACAAAACACCTTTGGTTGTTCCCACTTTCACCAATTGCATTGTGGGCGAGTCAATCTATGTACTCTCATCTTGATTTTTCAGAATATCGATTGAGAACTTAAATAAAATGTAGTTAAATAGTCAACACATGGTTCTAGTTTGGCTCACTGATCTTAACAAATTAAGGCACTCAGAAATGAGTATGCCGAACAAGGTAAAATAAACTATTCCTATAAAATCTAGGAAAATGAGCCCGGTGGACTAATGAGACCAAACCTTGGAATATTTTAAGGTTGAAATCAATAACCTGAACTGCTCCAGTGTGGATTTATGCAGTGGTTCACAATTTTGGATGAGAACCGAAGATGATTTATAATGAGTAACATCTAAATGCAACATTTGGTGCATAATCAGTCAAAGGCAGCTGAGCATAAATAGCAAGTTGATTAAAATTTTAAATGTAGCATCCACCCACCAAAAGGATTCGATTAAGGCAAGATACGAGTAGTTGACGAAGGATCCAAAAGTTTACTTTATCCCTAAAGCGCTCAAGTGGTATGAAGTCTGTACCATTAACGGAACATTAGGCCTTCTTGGAAGCTTATTCATTAGGAGTTTATTTACTTACGAATTCCCAACCTTACAACAGATATTTCCTGAACATTCAAACCACTAAGAAACTTTGTTTGTCAAAGTGGCGCCTTTGTAACTCCTTGTACAATGTACAACTATAGATAGTTTCAGGGGGACTAGCCTACTGTATTGTCCACCCTTTGTACTGTCTCTTCATCGTAGAAAACTTTCTTGTTTCATCCAAGTAAATGTGATAAGAGTAAGCAACACCTAGTATAGGCGATGTTGTTAGACAGTTATTTGACAAGAGCAGTTCATATCCCTTTTCATTTTAGTGATACTAGGAGAAATGGCGGAAAAGTTTTCTTTTCCTTTTCTCCAGTGATTATGTTGAAAAATCTCAATATAACAGAACTCAATTCAACTGCTCAATACATAGTATGCTTTGTCATGCTTCACACTGGCTATCAAAATAAATTAGCACAAGAAGAAACTCTTCGGACAAAACAAAAGGACAGAGTAAATTCAGAAATATTAAATTTGCTTGAAGAAGAATGAATTAAGAGGCTTGCCACATATCCAAGATTTATCACTTGTCAAAGTTGAGTCATCTTTATTCACGCATTCAGGGTGATAAGCTTTCAAGCAGTCCCTGCAAAATCAACAGTATCTTAATCAGTAAAAGCCCGCATGAGAAATAAATTAGTCACCAAGTCATAGGGTCAAAAGCAGCCGCAAGGTAATCAATCACAGTACACAGGAACAATGGCTTAAATGTTGAGCATCTAAAGGCTCAACACATCCACAAGATGAGTGTTAGAAATGGGGATGTTGTAATGGATGTCATACAAGATTTGAGATGACCACAAAACAGAAGGTGCAACTAGCAACAGATGAATGATAATTGCAAAAATGTCATTTGAGCTAGCTTTTGGCTATATACTACGTAGACCTAAATATGTACCGGTCTATAGCATGTACAACAACCACCACTACGCCTCAGTCCCAAACAATTTGTGGTCTTAATTCAGTGCAGGGATAAATGTGATTTTACAAAACCTCTAATTTAAAGAGCCTTTGATTTGCTCTAAAAATACATTATTTAGCATTTAACTGAAATGGCCAAAATAAACACAGCATTTGTATAGTTCTCTCCAACTAATTTGGAATTGAGGATTGGCTGACTGGACCATAATAATATTTTTCTATTAAGACAAAACTCAAAACAGCCATCTAAAAGTGTCGTTGACAGTTGACCGTAATTACAACACCATCCGTTGACAGTTGACAGAGGTCATGTTGACACTTCCTAAATAGAAAACTCCTAGCTGGAAGCTGAAGGAATAAACCAGTTTCTTCTTCTATTTTTTCTTCTCTTTTTTAAATTTTTTATGGCAAGCTAGCTTGATTTTATCCAAGAAATTCTGGTTCACAGAAAAGAAAACAACATTTTTCAAGAAAACCAACAGTATCTATTATACCTCACACAAACAATAATCTTTTCTTATTAATAGAGAAATAAAGTCAAATGGCGCATGATTCGAAACTCGACGTACACAACAGACTAACATATGACCAATCATTGAAGGAAACAAAGATTAAACCTCAAACACGTTGGATGGTGTTAATTGGGACACTTCACCATCCAAGAACCTAGGGTTCTGAGAAAGACAAAAGTCCTTTACCATTCCAAGTAAAATAAAGGCAACTTTGACAAAAAATGGGGCAAAAAGTCCTTTTCAAACAATTAAAAAATTTAAAGTGTTCCAACTCGTCATGTCCACGTTTTCATTAAAAACAAAACAAAGCCCAAAAAGAAATAATATAATAATTCACATTATATATATATATATATATATATATACGGACCAGCTTGCATGTATCTCGACTAACTAATTCGCAGAAAGACTTACTCATAATCACAAATCATGAGCTCTCCTCCATCTTTACATTCAAAGCACCAATCTTCTGCTATTTCTTCTTTATTCACATTCTTTTTCCCTTTTTTCCTCGCCATTAGCGTTTTGAAAAAGTAAATGGATTCTTGATCACTGAAATCAAGAAAAGCCCCAGATATAATTTTTTATATATATATCAAAGAAAAAGAAAAAAATCAAAGCTTGATGATTAATAACAGAGCAGAAAAGAAGACAAAATTCTAAAGAAATCACAAAAATCATAACCAAGAAAGCAGATTTTAGAACAATTCAGACACCCATGAATGTCGTTTTGATCAAGGGCAGCTCGATACACAAATCATCTGCTTTCACTTCCACTCCCCAAGTACGCTAGCATATGCATGAGAGGTTGTTTCCACGGCTCAAACATCACAGGGAGACAAGAGAGACAACTTTACCAGTTGCTCTAAGGCCTCATTCACAAAAAAAAATAAATGTTGAAGAAAAAAAAAATCATCTTTACCAGTCAAACAGAATAGAGGCAAGTGTATATACTATATAGTAG
Source organism: Petunia axillaris subsp. axillaris (assembly GCA_029990575.1). Classification (NCBI taxonomy): domain Eukaryota; kingdom Viridiplantae; phylum Streptophyta; class Magnoliopsida; order Solanales; family Solanaceae; genus Petunia; species Petunia axillaris. The sequence continues at coordinate 30,582,446 of JARKNS010000010.1, read as the reverse complement.
TACCTTGTTCAACAGAAAGATGGAAAAGTAAGCACTGAACAAGAAAAGGAGAGAGTTTTGTAATAATGGAAGAGTCCTAGTCAATAAAAGAAAAAATATGATGTTGGATTTGAGCAAATCTAGTGTGGATTACACTTATTTTCAGTTACTGACACACACCAAACAACAGCTCAGAATAGTAGATACAAATGTCAGTTTTGAACCAACACCAAAAAATGTTTTGTTTTTTAGTATTTTAACCTTTTCTACTAGTAGTCCTAATAAGAAAAGATCTTTGGAGTTTGAGAAACTTTACCGCAAAATAGGAAAAAGGAGAGAAAAAGAAAAACGTGAACATTGGAGGTTTATGGAAAAAGTCTAAATTTTCATGATTAGTAATTTACTACTATGTGAAATTGTCCAAATTTGGACATCATTGAGCCAACTATGCTCTTATTTGATGTAAATTTTACCAGGTAATCTATTATACGGTATTATTTAAGGCGCAATTATTATAGAAAAAAGATATTTAAAGTATATGCACTTAAGTTCAAGTTACGAACTTGAATTTTAGATTAAAAAAAGTCTGAAGTTCCACTCCCAACTTCAGATTGTAACTTCTTAAAGTTAATGTAATGTTCGATTTTGATGGAGCCACACTTTATTCTTGATATAAAGTTGAAAATACGGCTAAAATTTAACTCTTTAGCATTTTGGCTGCTCCAGAACGTTAGTTTCTAACACATATTTATAACAGAAAATGATGGAATTTACTCTTGAACCATAATGAGTGTATGACTTTTATGGACAAAGTGCACACACAACCGTTTATATGATCACTATTTAGAACATAGTTGAAATTTAAAAAAGCTTTTAAAATTTAGTCACACATAAATCAAACTTTAGACCCGAAGTTTGAAGTTTTCAAACTTTTATCTGAAGTTTTCAATTATTATTGTTGAACTTTATATTAGTTAATTGAAACTGTTCCTCGATCTTTTTAACCGCCATTTCCTTATTTTTTCTAATTTGTTATAATTGTTATTGATTTGTTGTTTAAGGTAGTAAAAATCAATTTTGGGGAAGAAAAGATATAAAAAAGGTTATAGGAGATAAAATATAGTATTTGGTCAAAATTCACTTAAAAAGAGTCCACATATTTCCGCCAATAAAATACAATCAATATATATATATATATATATATATATATATATATATATATATATATATTCTTTAAGAAAAATATTGTAACAGCCCTGCACGGTTTTAAAACGCGTCACTAGGGTCTAAGACCGGTTAACTTATATACCCATCATCTCTTTTGTGTTATGCCGGTGTGGGACTTAACCCACAGTTGGGGTATTACATATACCCCCTCTTATGGACTCACCGTCCTCACTGAGGTTTGCCCCGCATACCGGAATTCACCTAGACTCACCACGTACCGGAATTCACCTAGACTCACCACGGAGGTTTGCCCCGCGTACCGAAATTCGCCGGGACTCAACCCTGAAGTTTGACCTACATCGACAAGGCTGACACGGAGAGGCTCTGATACTATCTGTAACAGCCCAAGGACGCTTGTGATATTGTCCGCTTTGGACCTAGGCCTGCACGGTTTTAAAACGCATCATTAGGGTCTAAGACCAGTTAACTTATATACCCAAAATCTCTCATGTGTTATGTCGATGTGGGATACTTAACCCTTAACTGAGGTGTTACATATATGTTGAACTAGCTATATATAATAGTTTCTTTTCCATAAATCAAGCACCTACTTCAAAAGATGAGAGGATTTGTAAGTTGACCAAACCAAATACTAACAAATCAGATGCAAACACAAAGAAAGAGAACATGGCGGTATATGTCAGTGCAAAGTATGAGTCTTGAGTCCAATATGATGTAAGGTTTATATAGTTTAGGGCTCTCTCACCTTAATATTAGCTTCAGGTTGCAGTTCTTCTTATATCGCATCAATGATATCAAAGACACCCGGCCACCACTCTCTGCGTTGATGGGGCTATATATTTGTCCAACGAACAACTATCAAGGACAACAGATGCAGAGCCTGGTGATTTGTTATATGTGATTGCAATAGATGTGACTTGAGTCCCACATCAACCCCATGTGGGCTGTGTGGGCTATCTTACCTTGAAAACTAACTATTCGGGTATCGTTCTTTTTGTGTTGTATCACGCGAACAACATTTTTATAAAGTACAAACAATAGTAAGTAGGAATCATTTTGAAAATATCAATATTTTTAAAGGCGGAGATGCAAATGTTAGGCGTTTTATTTATTGTGGAGTGAGGTGTAAGTTCCGAGACATGGGATGTAAGCCACATGGATCTTATTTTTAAATTAATAAAATAGCATAATCACCCTAAAAATATAAAAAATATATTAAAAAAATTAAACAAATAAAAATGACTAAAAAAACTTATAAAAATAAAATTATAGCCCCTTTTTTTTTACAAGTATAAGAACTTGAATAATGTTATGGTTTTTAATGAGATACAAATAAACTATAAGGCCTTGATTAATTTTCATACAATTAAAAAATTACAAATTTGTGAAAATGTATGAAAATCAAGAGTGAATAGTAATTATATTTTATTACTACTTATATTTTACTAATTCAATTCTTCACAGATAAATATAAAATTACTTCCAAATTGTAAATATATTAAAGTTTAACAACTTTGAGAGACAGAAATAAGACATAAAAACCAATAACAAGTGATGATATAAAACTTGACCTCGCATTTTCATATTAAATATACAACTAATATTCACCCTCATGACATTCTCAATTATAATCACCTTCATGTTGCATTTTTATATCTTCTACTCAATTTTTCAATGTCTATAGATGAATATAACTTGTATAATTTAATTTTAAAGATAGTCGTAGGTAAACAGTTTTAATTAGAGATTTGGATAGATGATTTGCGTAAGTTTTATTGGGCGAGCCTGAGAATTAAGCATTAGATGTGCTCTGAGTGCACAGCCAGACGCTTGAACCGTAAGCCCCATTGATTTAAGCTTCACCCATGACCTAGGACGTTTTGCTAATACCCCGTCTTACATAGTGAAATGTATTTGGGTTGGGTAGAATAAGAATAATGAGTTAAGAAATTAGATTAATAGATAAAAAATTAATTAAGAAGATTATTTTTAATTAATGATGCCACATCATTTTTTCGGCAAGTTTTAAAAAAAAATCCGGCTTGAATGACTTTGTTGTAGACCGGAGCAAAATTGAGTGGCTTTTGGGTGACAAATGAAACATAAGTGACTTTGTGGTAATGGAACAATAGTTTAGTGACCACCGATGAAGTTAACCCCTTACGGGTCGTTTGGTTGAGATAGAGTTTACGCGGGTATTAATAATGTATGTATTAGCAATGTGGGTATTAATAATGCGGGTATTAGTAATGCGGGTATTAATAAGGGAAATTTTCAAAACTAGGCACCCCACAACACAAAATTACAAATGAGGGGTCACATTTCATCCATAACACTCTTTTATTTTTACATTACACAACATAGCACCCCCTTATTTTCAAAATTACAAAACATAGCACCCATTTAAACTAAAAACCCTAGGAGCCACTCCCTCACCCTCCCCCACCACTGCCCCGCCACCATATACTGAGCCGCCACTGCTGCCGCCGCCGGCCGGCGGTGGCAGGTGGCCGGAAAACCAAAAATTCACCAGATTTGCTTATTTTATTTGTGGATTTGTTTAAATAATTATTTTTTGATAATTTTATACACCTAAATCTTTCAAAATAATAAATTATACATGTAAATACATAGAAAATTATGGATGCAAGAAGAAAAATACAAAAATATACACAAAAAACATAAATTTTATACAAAACATCCATAAAAAGTGTACAAATCTGAAATTTATACAATTTTATTCATTATTCATACACGCATATACAATTTTATACAAATTTTATACACTGTCAATACGTACTTATACAGATTTATACATTTTCATACACGTTTACCGAATTGTATAAACTTGTATAAAAATGTATAAACTCGCAAATCTGACTTTAAACAGTGCTTCGGGCAGCTTTTACACAAAAGCTTAACAAACATCCCAGATCTATACAGTTTTATACAAGAAAAACACTAGATCTAAACATTAAACAAAAGTTTTAATAAAAAACTAGTAGATCTCAATGAATTTTTATGATAAAAGTGAAGAAAAAGAAGAAACTTGATAAATAAACTCCTCACCGGAGTTTCGATCGCAATACAAAACGAAAATCAACACTGCTATTCAAAAAGCAATAAATAAAAAAAAAATGAAAAGAAGAAGCAGTGGCGGTGGTGGTGGTGACCATGGCGGCGACGTCGTCAGTGGCTTGGAGGGAAGGAGATGACGGTGGGGCAGTGGTGGAAGGATTAGGGGGGGTGGCGGCTGCATTAGGGTTAATGGGGAAGAAAAGAGAGAAAATGGGAAGGAGAGAAGGAGAAGATGGGAAAAAATGGGGGCTAGGGTTTTTTTTTTCTTTAAATAGGGATGCTATGGAGTGAAAGAAAAAAATAAAAAAAGTAGGGGGTGCTAGGTCGGGTAAAGAAGGAAAATATGAGTCTTTTTTGGTAATTTTCATAAGTGGGGTGTCTCTCCATGTAATTGTCCCTATTAATAATGTGGGTATTAGTAATGTAGATATTAGCTATAGGAATTATTTCTTGAATCACTAATATATTACAAATTAATGTACAATGTTATAATTTAAAATATTTAGTTACTCCTTAAATATACACCCAACCAAACGACCCCTTAATAAACTCTGGCGAATTAAACTGATACATGTTGAATAAAATTTTGAGTGCATAACTTGATTGAACTGTTAATATATCAATCAATGGTAAGCAACTTCTTTTCGATTGTCATTGGAATGGGTTTTACTTGTCATGACATGACTCTGGGCTGTGGCACAAAACCGATATTGATGCAAAGCTGCCGTCGGAAATCTCCTGCCGTCACTTACCAATAATATATTATTAATAATTGATCACTTTTTTTTTAAAAAGTTAAATAATGGAGTATAAATTTTGACCAACATTTTGAGATATGTTTCTTCATCCTATTGATATGAAAAGAATTGCAACTTGTATTACTTTTCGTGTAGTTTTTTAATATCTAAATTATAATTTTATAATATTGAATAGATATAGTTCAATTTAACTATGAAGATTGGTCAACTTGACTTTAAAAAAGCGAAATCTATCAACTAAAATGGACCGGAGGGAGTACAACTATAGTACTCCTATTTATTCATTAAAATAAACGCTTTGACCTATCGGTAATGGAATACTTATGGGGAGCATAACTGCGAATATTCACAAATGCCGATATCATCGAGACTGAGGATTGTTATTTCTCTTTCTTTTTCCAAAATTTAAGACGGGCATGTTAAACGTGGACCATGTTAGAGATTTGACTTAATAGATACAATTAATAAACTTATCTTGAATAACAATTTTTGTTAGCTTTGTTTATAGTTTTTGGGAATATTTTTTTGGAAGTTTTTGGAAAAAAAATTGTTTGTTTATACTATTTCATTAAAACTTCTCCCAAAAACTCTCAAAAATTCAAAAAGTGTTCAAAGGTTTTTTTTGAGCAAAAAACTAAGGACCCGTTTGTCCATGAGTTGCTTTTTCCTTTTTTTCAAAAATTTTTTGGAAAACTTGTTTGTCCATGAAAAAGTGTTATTTTTGGGAGATTTTTTCAAAAACAGTTTTTGAATTGACCACTTTTTCAAGTTTTTTCAAAAAGCAACTTTATTCCCTCACAAACATTCAACTTTTTTTCAAGTAAAATTTATGTCCAAACACAACTTCAACTTTCAAATATAATTTTTCAACTCAATTTCAAAAACCCTTTTCCAAAAACTTTTTGGTACTTATGGCCAAACGGCTACTAACTTTTACATACAAATTTCCTTTTCATAAGAGCTCAAAGGTTCTTTTTGAGCCAAAAAATATATCCAAACACTTTTTCATTTTCATATCAAATTTCACCGAAAAAATATTTTCCAAAAACTATTTGGGAATCTATGTCCAAACGCTAGCTAAATTGATCAAACTTGCTGTGGAAGCAAATGAGGCGAGTAACAAATTATTTAGTTCACTACGAATTGACTAGAACTACAAAGGTATCATCAAGGATGCGGTGGACTGAGACCTCTCAATCAGTAATCAGAATTATTAGGTTCGAGTCTAAAAAATAAAATAATTCTTGGAGAATGCTTGGGATTTTCTGATTTTAACATAGAAGAAAACAAACACAAAGTGATGCATTTGCGTACAAAACAAAGTGATGTCATTCAATGAGGATCAACTTAGCAGTGTGCCAGTAGTAGAATTGATCACATCCCTAAGCAGCCTCATTTACAAAACAGAAACAATGCTAACAAAATCTAAAATAAACCAAGGCAGCTGACAAAAGCTCTAATCTTCTTGTCTATAGCTGCAACAATAATGTACAAATGGGACACTACTGACTTCTATCTTCATAGATTTCTTAAAAGAAAAGAAAAAACAATTTGGTGCGCAAAATTCCTGCTGCAAGTGGGGTTCAGAGAAGAGCCGAACCACATTAGGTCTATTATATGAAATTTGCTCTACCGTGAAACGGGACTTGCTAGCTACATGGCAACGGCAAAACCATTATTGTTCCGCCAATGCTCTCTTTCCTTCATATATGTCCACATACCATACAAACTACACCTAATGTATTTACATTTTCCTTAAAAACCTTGCTTTACCTTGAATTTGAAACTAGTTTCTCACAGTGATCCAACTTTCTGATGACTCCAAGTCATTTTTCCCTCCTCTTATTGAAATCCAAGAGTTGCCATCGCATCTCATTGAGAAGAGATTTCCACTCATAGAGTCATCTTCATTATCTGAGAAATCAATCTCAGAGAAAATTCTAGCATCTAAAACACTAGCAGGTGAACAACTAGCATTATGTATCTTCTCTATGTTCTTGTTTTCTGGCTTGTTTGAGACAAATGGATGATCAAGCAATTCATCAACTTTCCACCTCTTTTTTGTGTCCCTCTCTAGACACTTAGCCAAGAAATCCAGGCCTTCCTTAGAAAAATGTGATGGAAAATGTGGTATCTCATTACTACAAGCAATCTTCAAAACTGCAGCCAGGGGATTTGAAATAGTATCCCCTGCCCATGGAGGCTTCCCTGTCGCCACTTCGATAATTGTACAACCTAAAGACCATATATCAGCAGCATAATCTAAACTTTCATTTCTCAAAATTTCTGGTGCCATCCATAGGGGAGTGCCACCAATAGACTTTGTCAAAGATCTTGGACTACTACTACTACTATCCTTTACATTCTTCATGTCTTTTATTCTCCTTGCACATCCAAAATCTGCCAATTTGATTTCTCCACAAGTTCCTAATAGTATGTTCTTGCCCTTCAAATCACAATGCACAACCCCATTTTCATGAAGATACTTTAGACCCTTAAGAATTCCTCTAGTATACAAGCTAATAACTTGTTCATCTAATGACCCTCCAAATTTCTCAGCTACATCAGCTAAACTTCCTCCTGTCATATACTCTACAAAAAGACTAAACTTTCTCTTACCATTTTCTTCAAAATGGTAATCTTTACCTATGAATTTTACAATATGAGGTGAATCCAAACTCTCAAGAACTTTGACTTCATTCTCTAGACACTTAAGTCCAGCCTCTGAATCTGCAGATTTTACCACGAAAAGTCCCCCGGTCGATTTGTCAATTGCCAAATGGATATTCCCAAATGATCCTGATCCAATCACTTTTCCCTTGACCCAATTAATAGGTTGAGCACATGAACATTTGCAAATTGCAGCCATATTTTTGTTCCTCACTTTATGATATATAAATGGTGCACCTAATATCAAAATTTGATCAATCCTGATTTGGTGCACCTAATATCAAAGTTCCTTGTATATTGGCAGAAATTTCAGAGGATCAACAGGGAATACAATGAAAAGAGCGGTTTCCCATATAACGGAAAACCGCTCTCGTTAAGTACCCTTGAAATTTTTCTTTTTGCAGTGTTAATGATTTCTTCTTGGAATGGTATAGGAGAAAGAAGGAGGAGTGAAAGTTTGGATGAAAATTACAACTTATAAGGGGGTGTCTGGTGATCCAAGAATTTTGGAATTCATGACTTCCTATTGGATTTAAAATAAACGGTAGGTAATAACTGCCACATTAAATTAGTTTCATGTTCGTTGCATTTTGACTATATGACAACTTTCTTGAGGGGATGTTTTCTTAGGTCATCTTTGCACTATGATTAAGCGTCCAAATAAATACAATAATATTATGAATGCGTGTATGTTCCCAAAGGAACATGGACAATTAGTGAGTATATACAAGGAAACAATCCATGGTCACGACTCACGACATCGCCTTTCAACACTAGGATCAATCATCTGTCACGTGTCACATCATTATTGGTCCGTGACATACACTTTTGAGAAAATGCAGTCAAACACTGAAGAGGTGTGTAAAAGATGCAGTTGTGGACAAGTTTGGTGTGTAAAATATTTCATGTAAAGTAGAAATGTGTCGAAGGAATTTCACAAGTTGAGTTAACAAAGTATGTATTAAGCCAATCTAAATGGAAACTGGAACCAGATTTACTAGGTCTGCCAGTTGAGTCCTAATTTCTTAATTTAGGGAACTACTTTACTAGTTTACTCCTAAGTCCTAATCGAACAAGAATCAGGATATGCCCCAAAGAGAGATCTAGGTTGTTGATCTACCCTTCCCTCGGGGCCCAGTAGCATGTGCAAAATTTTATACAGATAGTGATAGTTTATTCTTGCAAAACAGTCTGTGACAATCTATAAATCACTTGCTATAAAACACAAGTTGCCAACTGTTTTCGACATGAATTCTGTCTAGTACAAACAGATACAGCATATGCAACTTTACTTTTTCCACCCATGATTCTGATGAATGACTATACTATGCACAAATAATTGATCAAGAATACTTGTTCTGGTGTCTGAGAATGCAGGCTTCTTTCAGAAAGCCTCTTTCCATTTTGTCATGTCATGCGTTTGCAGGTGTAATCGAAAAGGACCTGAAAAGCACTTCTATTATCTTTCTCTTTGGGCAGCTTTAGAAGACGAGCTACCGTTTGAAAACCAGCATGTTGCCTAGACAAAGAATCTCCATCCAATTCTGGCTTCGCCTCCTGCTTTGGAAGCTTTGGTGGGTTTAGCGCCCATTGCATTGCCCAGATTGCCAAAGGACGCATGTAACCCAGAGCTCTGTATTTGCCATCTGTAGTCCAACCTTCTGGAGTCTGAAAAGCATATCTAAGAACGAGAAGAATAACAAGTTTAGCTCAGAAAAAAAAAAAAAAAAAAAAAAGAGTTTTGAAGAATTGTTCAGTTGAAAGCAAGATCAAACACTACAAGGTTTCAACTCCCCACCAGAAAATGAGTACAGGAATTATCAAGTCAACGAGTTACTAACTAAAATCAGGATACAACAATTACAATGAAAAAAAATCCCAAATTAGATGGGAAGACGATTAGTTATTATTGACACTCACACTCAGTCCAGTGTTCGACCCAAGACACTTTAGCTTGGTTATAGATTGTGCGACAGTGTAAGGAATCCGACACGTTTAGAGAATCTCCAATTTTATAGAACCTAGTTTATACTAGAATAACACACTCATTGTGAAGCGGAATACGACGGAGGAAATTAGAGCACAGTGGTCCACTGGATATAAACGTTATAAAAGATACCACAAACCAAACAACTTAGGTGCCCATTTCAGGGGGGTTAATTGGGGTGCAATTTGGGTTAGTGATAAGGCAGCTAGAAGAAATAAGTTTGTCCTTTGATTAAGCATGGCGTACTGATATTGAGAACAAATATCAAAATAAGCGAAGTAGAAGAAAAAGCATGTTACGACCATATTGTGGAATCGACAGTTAGGGAATTGGCAATTATAACTGCCTACAAATTTGTTAAATCATTGGCCGATTTCACCAAGCAAAGAGGACATGTGGATTTACACAAGCAAACACTTCTCAAATTTCAATATTCCCAATTTCTACAAGGCAGCTTCTTCTGCTGGAAATGTAATAGAACAGAGGCATAAGAGTTCCGTGGTAGTATACAGTGATTCTTTCTTTACCGAATAAGGAATTTGGACTAAACTTCCGCTGCAGCATATTCAAACTCTTCAAATTTCTGGTTTCTCATGAGTCCAATTTGATCCCAAGGCAACAAAACCCTTTCCACATTTCACCCTTAAGAACCAAATTAATAAGTAGGGAATTTGCAGTAATGAATGCCTTACAAGTTGTTAAACAGTAGTGGGCAAGGTTTTCCAAAATCATCTGCTGATTTCGTCATTGAAAGTCTCTCTCTAAAACCTCTTTTTTTTCTCCGAGCAATTCTTGAAACTTCAGTTAGGAATTATTGTGTTTCCATGTTCCCTAGGAAATACTTTTCTTTTTTGCTTTCATCACAAAAGTAGAAAAATCAGTTATGACTCAGAAAATTAAGATGTCCGAACTTTCTGAGAAGCAAGGGAGAAGAATTGCTTAAGTTTAACCACTCAACAGGGAGATGGAAACATTTCCAATTTAGTAACCGAATGAACAGGGAATTCATTAATTCTACTATTTAACCACTCGACAGGTACTTATAACTGCAGGTTCACCAACTACTGACTTAACAATTTGGCTCGTCACAAAACCACCCTCTCAAATCATCTCCATCCTCAATGATAAAACGTGTCAATGGGAAGTCTAATTCAACGTGGATCAATGGGAATTGTAAGAGTCAGCAGAGTTGAATTTCCCTAGACAACAGACAATATACAAGCAGGGACTATAACCCATATATTTACAAAATTTGTGTCCCTTCAAACGTCCTCCTACTTCTTCTCTTATTCCATACAGCCCACGTAAGAGCTAACGAGTCATACTCTTAGCCTCCCCATTGAAAAGTAATATCTGGTGAACAGAGAACTCAGCCTATTTCAGAGCATGAACAAGGACAGCCAAGAACAATTGCACTTAGTACTACGAACATTGACCAATTTCTCAAGCGATTTTTAACAAACTCATCCAATTCTTGTTGCACCACTAACCTATCTGAACCACCATTTTACTTCCCCAAACCTTGGTTCCAACTCATTTCCGGTTTCCTTTTGTCTTCTTTCTACAAATTGAGACCATCTGCGGGGAATAAGGGTCAGAAGGTAGTGTATGAATCTTCTTGTATATGTACCTTGTCTCCTACATCAGAAGCTCCTCCAATCGTGGGCAATCTCAACTATGTCTAGAAGGACGTCAAAATTTTCGTCATAGTCATCAAGGAAATGAACGTACTCTCAATGTTAGGTCAACCATTGAATTATATATCATCAATATCTTGCTAAAGTTCATAGCAGTAGATATCCTCCACCATGTTCCCAATTGACGTCCGAGGTAGCATGCTGAACTCTAATACTATTGTTCACAGAAAATATGGATAAAGTTGAAGCTTTTAATGACGTGTGGGAAAAGAATTTCCACTGAATGAATTAGAGAACAACTATGAAGTACTATTTAACAAGTTAAAATGCAGTTATAACTGTCAATTCCCTAACTGCTGATTTCACAACTTGGCTCGTAGGAAAGCACAATCAAGTTGGGCTCAAATAGTTGAGAATCACAGATTACAAATAATCCAGACCACTAGCCAAGGTTTTTCCTTGCATTCTCATATTTCAATGACCAAAATTCTCCAAAAGCTTATAAAAACACAGAGTTGAAGTTATCTCAAGCAAATGAAGAAAAGAAAAGGATATTCACTTACCCAAAGCCTTCTTCAGACCAAACGGTTTCATAGACTCCAGCTGCAGTTCTAAATCCCATATCCGCCATGTCTTCCTGAATCATGGCTGCAGCAACAGCATATGTAACTCCAGACCATATTTCCCTTGATTGCAAACTAGATGAGTCAGGTTCTCCATTGGGACACATCCCGTTTACTGCTCCTCGCCTCCCATCCTTGACCTTCATGACATTGAAATTGAACACCGTCTCAAGTGCAGTTTTAGCCTTTTCTTCATCAACAATTGGTAGAAGACCACATGCTCGAGCATACCTACAAATAAAGCAAATTGAGATCATGAAAGAAGAAGAGCACCACTAACATAATAAAAATGCATTATATTGGTAGAAACAAAAACACATGTTCAGTATGGAACGCACGATAGAGAATGCACAGGCATGCACCACAGACACGAAAAGAAGGGTGCAGTACAATGAGCCAATAAACGCAAGATAAAACCAAATGTTTGAAAAGGCTCCATCTATTGTCTCAAGCAGGATAATATGACCTGAACCGCAAGGTTATATTGGGGTTTGCACTAAAGATGCAGAAATTGAAATAGATATAACTTGCCGTTTTACCATATACTCATAAATGGAAATAAATTTCTATCTTTGTAACTATATATTGTGTAAATATAATTCTCAATCTAAGACACAAGAACGAAAAGCTGCTACTAATAAACTGAAGAAAAAGAAGGGTAACATTCTGTTTCAACTATCCATTTGGTGTTGGATATATTCAGAATCACTTCGATGCATACCATTGTCCAGCCAATTGATCAGCTTGAATGGATGAGCTGACAGCACTGCCACTATTGTCGTAGTTAAAGTAAGAACCATTCCATAATTGTTCATATACTTTCTTTGCTTTTTGAAACTTAAACCAGAAGTAGTCTTCAGAACCCTTGTCACCTACTTCTCGAGCCAAGGCTGAGGCAGCCTGCAAAGCTGCAACCCATAGGCCACCACAGTATGCACTCATACCAGAGACAGACCAAACATCATATGTCTGATCAGGAAATCCTTCATTCTCTATCATCCCATCCCCATCCTTATCAAATTGGTCCATAAAAGCCATTGCCATATACACAGATGGCCAAACAGCTTCAGCAAACTTTTTATCACCAGTTGCAACAAAATCCCTGTAAACTTGAAGGACAAATTTTGGATTCAAATCTTTCCACCTATCTGTGTTATACAGACAATAGTAGTTTACTTCAAACCATGGATCATCCATTCCAATATCATGAGGAACAGCGCCAAGCACTTTCCTTGTCCCCGACATTCCATCATGCAAGACCGTTATCTTACTTGGGTCATGCATCATTACAGCAGCTGCAAAGTCTCGTTGTATGCTAAGTTCAAGTTTAGGGAATAACATAGTCAAAGCAAAAGAAGCATAAAAATGAACATCATATGTGTTACACATATGATATTCAATCCCTTCAAGATAGAGGAACTGGCCGACATTGTCCTCTCCCTTCTGAAGGAGATTTGTCCCAAAAGCAGCATTTACTGAGACGGGAGTTTGAAGTTCCTCAAGCACCGAACCCATCCTTTCAAGAATTTGAACAGCAGTGTCATCTGAATGGGTTTCAGAACTTTCTTTAACATCTGAGCTTGATCTATCTATGGAAAATCTTTTTCCAATTGTTGACAGACTATGAACTGGTGGCAGTCCATCTAAAATTTGAAACAAAGAGAAAGAATCAGTTACAATTAGCATATTAAAGCAGGCAGCACTAAATCACAGTAAAACGAAACATACCTGTCCAAATTGTCCCTCCTGCATTTAGGTAATAGAGCTCATTGAAGAGAGTTATCGGATACCTGCAAAATACCACAATTTTTTTTCTCAAAACTGGTAGTTCATAGTGCAAACAAAAGAAAATGAAGGCTCACCATTCAGGAAGCCTTTTGTCTTCAATAATAGGTTTCTGCCATTCTTCTATTTGCGACTCCCACTGGGTGTGCTCTGAGTTCCATCAAGAATAAAATTTTAAAAATAGCATATTTGGAAATGCACATCCTGAGGATCTTAGGTAATTGCATCAATTGTCTATCCTCAAAAGATAAGAAGCACAAGTTGAGAATATGGTAGCTTTGATGAAGCTTTACCTTGGATAGCATCATGAGCAATTTTTGCAGCAGCATGACCCATAGTACCATAAAACTTTGTGTAGCGCCTGTTAGTAGAGCAAGGTTATTCAGGAAAATCACAAGAAATATACTTTCATGGGTACAAACTTGGTCGGTAAAGTTATAACTACTTGCCTGTGATAAGTTCTTCCACCTGAAAAATTAATTTCAGGGCAGGCCCATGCCAATGAAAACGTCACATTTCTTTCTGCATCTGCTGGAATAGTTAGTGAAGCTGCAACTGCCGCTCCAATAAGTGATCCCGGTTGAGAAGGCATCGACATTTCCTCAGATTTAAGGTGGTCAAAGGATCCATGCTAACAGAAGAGAAACACGTCAAAATCTGTCAAGAATGATGATTTTTATTTTATTTGATGAGCTAAATAATTTTACTAATGATTGAGAAATCTCATGTATAGGCAATATCACAAGTTAAAGAACCTCAAAAAGAATAAAAATAAAATAAAGTCTAAAGGAGAAAACCGGAAAAGCAAATGAGAAAAAAATCTGTTAACAAAATGAAAGTGCGCCTTTTCAGAGAAAGAATTTGATGTAGAACCGAATATTTCAAGAGATAATGGGATTAATCGTGCACTTCTCCTTCAAGGTGGACATAAGAAATAGAAATTCAACGAACACCGAAAAGAAATTTAAAAGCACGACCATAAAGAACTCACTGTTTGCTGAATGTACATTCTATAATCTAGATATTCTTATTCAAAACAGCTGAAGGAAAAATCTCTCATATAGAAGAAGTAAAAGTTAGAGCATCTACAGAAAGGATGACAACAGATAAATTCAAGGGGAGAAAACAGGAAAAGCAAATGAGAAAATCAAGATCTTTCATGAGCAAGTAATAATGATGTCAAAATCTGCTTAAGCAGCACAAGTAAGCAACTCGTTGTCCAGTAATAGTTTTTAAAACTTCTGACACCAGAAGCCAGTAGGAATAAAAAAAAAAGAAACTCAATTCAAATTTGGAAGGGGTTTGGAGTTGTACTATCCCAGAAGCAATAGATTGGAAATTAGAAGAATCCTACACATCGCATACATAAATCCAAGTATTGGGGTGATCCGTTCATCTTATTTTACTTAGCAAGGGAGATTTGTACAAAGGTGGCACCACCTCAGTACCTCTAAATAGTATAGGTTTGCATAGGTCCTCCAGGAATTTAGCTCGAAGTGAAGGAAATATCAAATAGCCAAACAGAGGCAAGTATGGACAGCTCAAAAACGTATGAGGCACAGAGTGGAATTGTCAAGCCACTTCCGCAAGCATCCAGAAAAGACTTTAATCTGCAATTAAAATAGGGAACCTTCTATATAGCCACTTCTCTTCTTTCTGTTTCTGGTACTTGTCAAATAGCTGAATCAATTGGGATATGGAGATTAGTGAGGCCTTGAAGGTGCTACTGAGGTGGTTGGCAACACAAGGATTTCTCTTCTTCTTTTCTAGTTTCTTTGCTGAGGAGTAGAAAGTATTGATCTGAGGATTGCTCTCTCATAATTTCCAAGCTGACTTGTCTCTATCTATCTCGTGTGTTGCTCCCTCTATCTGCCTCTTGAAGTGTGAAAAAAATTGTTCAAGTATTTTTGGAAGTGGAGAAGAGGGAGGTATACCTTCAACAGAAACTCAAATCAAAATTCCTTTTTTTTAAGGGAATTCGGCAGTAAGAATTCTGAGATGTCAACAGCTATACGATGTCATTAAAATCTTAGCAAGATCTCATAACTGAGGGGTGAGAGGTAGGTCTATCAATGAAGTATCTTTACTTGTCAAATAGAAGAAGAAAAACTGAGAGGTAGGTCAGAAAGAGTTCTATCAAATTATCAGAAGATATTTCAAGACACATAGTATCTTAAATCAAAAATAGATAAATTAGAAAGTAATCATGAATAATTGGATCATATTAATTCAGTGGGGAATGCATGTGTAATATGGCGGGCTTGAATAAGGTCCTGATCTGGAGCTCCATGACAATAAAAATAACAAACAGTTTAATCCAGTTCTAAGCAATTGTAAACACACCTTTTTTACTTCATTCCACATCTCTTTTGCTGTAATTCCCTGGGTGTCTCCAGATATCACAAAGAAAGGGCACTCAGAGACGTGAACTGTGTCATTTTCCTCTGCTGCAATTGCGAAAGTTACAGAGGGCAGTTCTCTGGATGTCCTGCATTCACAGAGTATGGTATACAGATTTTCCAGAATCCCACTATTATAATGTTCACTTGAGAGATTGGACCTCCTATGTCCTAACCAATTCTCCCATTTTGTTGCTTTTGTTTTTCCTCTCGCTCTCTCTCTCTCTCTCCCACCTTATTTTTTTTATTTATTATTATTACTATTGTTATTGTTATTTTTTGTAGAAGAAGAAGAAGAAGAAGAAACTTACATGTGGTGCAGGAGTACACCTTGGACTCCATCTTCCGTTCTAAAAATCATCATGAAAGAGCAAGTTATTGACAAAACCAAAGATCCTTTTAAAAAGCAAAGGTTAAACATTTTCTTTTGTAGATGCGAAGTATCTCCCTAGAATACCAGGCATTCGATATTCCAACAAAATAGAACTTCCCTATTTCGTAGTGTAATGTTAATTTGCACATATTACAGGAACAAAGCTTAGAGCTAGTGAAGTGTGTTCAAAGCTAGAGTCAAGATTGATGAGTAAAATGTGTCACAGACCCTCGATATTCCAACAAAATAGAACTTCTCAATTTCGTACTGTAAGGTTAATTGGCACATATTACAAGAAAAAAGCTTAGAGCTGTAAGTGAAGGTTCAAAGCTAGTGTCAAGATTGACGAGTGAAATGTGTCCCTTATACATTGTCCCAAATGGGATTTCTTTCAGGGTAGAGTTCAAAATGCCTACTGCTGGTTTAAATAGGTAACACATAGGGACCACTAGTTACTTTTTTACTTTTCACAGGGAAAAAAGGGACAAAACCATATTGAGAATGTAAAAGTAAGTCCGGTCTAACTATTTTGTGCATGAATTGTTGGGCAAGGGTTATAGTTTTTGAAAAGATTACAGGAGATCTCAAAAAAGAAGGTGCACATTCACTTTAGAACAAGGCAAAACTAATAAGCAATGTAATAACAGTTAAACAGTAGTGAACAATGTAGATTGTAGCTCCAGCTTCAGAAAAGCAGGCAAGGTCTACAGATGAACCAGAAAGAAAAGCAACATAAGATATTGGGACTTAAAGACCAAGTCATAACCTTGCTAAAAGTAATCTGACCTAAACTTGGAATTGAAATGATGGCCAGATAATCCAGAATCTCCACCAGCAGAGTTCTGGGAACACAACCAAAAAAAAAAAAAAGAGAAGAAGAAGAAGAAGAAAGAAGAAAATCCTTAAGAACAGTAAATATAAACAATACCATAGATGGAAACAGATGGGTTAGCTGCATTCATAATCTTAAATACCGAGTAAATTAAACTCAAGCAAGAGGACTTACTGCCCAGGTGAACAGCAAAGTGACATCTGCAGACGTCTTTCCCAAGTTATGCAGCTGAACAAAATCAAATTCAACTTGCAAATTAATGCTACAAAATACATCTCCACCAGAATACTTGGAGGAGGTAAAAAGAGGATCTGATTTTTCCAACCGTGAAAGTAAAGACTGCTGTAGGTAAGCTGCTCTCTTTGTAGTTGTGGGGGATAAAAGGAGAAATCTGACGGCATACTATCCGAAGTGCTGGATCAGGTTCCCCTTGATAAATATTGAAATATAAGACAACCCCTTAAGAAGAACATCAAATAACTAAATGTATCAGTCAAACATATAGTTACCATCATATACAGTCCATGATCTTGGAAACAGAGCATGATATGTAGAATTCTGGCCGCCCAAATTCCAGTCCCAAGATCCTATCCCAGAAGCTGAAGCATCACTGTTTACTCACAAAATATCAAAGACATCACTACTGAATCTCTTCCATAACGACATACTCAAAATAGATACAATTTCGTTTTCCGTTGCCTGATCCTTTGGACATTCCAGATAATGCAACTTTATCATCAAAAACTAAAAATAATATTTTGAGAAGACATGACAAAAGCAAGCAAACTAAAAACATCTAAAACCAAGGAAAAGTATGGCTCCTTACTTTGGAGTTCTTGGGCATAACACAGTAGAATACTTTTCACCATTTGGACGTTTAACAAATATCTGCAATAGTGATCCATATTCAAATGAGGCCACAGAATGAATATAATTAGTAAAATGTCAGAACCTTTTAAGACGAGCATTTCGTGTAAAGCCTTTCTCAAGAAATATCTTGTTTAGATACAAAAGTGATGGGAATGCTAATTCTTGTGATGTAGCAACACTGCATTAATTAAAGTTGAACGTGACCTGCTCATTTGGACTCTATCAATCAATTTCTTGTAATAAAATAGCTCAACTGAAGTATTCAATGAAACAGTACACAATTGTACAATGCAAAGCACTTAACAGTTATATAATCATACTTCATAGAACTTACAGAAAATTGGTTTGCCATAACTGGTTTGTCTTCACATATCCTAGGAAATATTTGCCATCGCATAAATTCACCTTTGAAGCTTCTTCCTATGCTTCCTGCACTGCAATTTTTTTCCTTTTATACAACACATACCAAATAATTCGGCTGAACTAGCTGTCACAGATTAGCAATAGATCACACGTCTTATTCATGGAAGAGTGTGCAGACACATAGGACAGTTTTTTTTGGATAAAGGTAAATGATTTTATTTATAATAAAGGGGGAAAACCCCCGTATACAAGAGGTATATAAAAAGTAAAAAGCCTACACCAAAATGTAGTTCTCAACAAAAGCAGCACACTCATCTATACATATTGGAACCGCATGAGTACACCAAAAAGAAATTAAAATATCATATCATGAGGACTCATTAGCATTTCGACGAGAGCCGGGTGCCGCATACAATGATTACGTACACAGACAATAGATCATCACGTAATTACGATAAAATATTCATATCTATGATAGCAACAGTAGCTGCACATGCAGCAAATTTGTACTGTG
Source organism: Petunia axillaris subsp. axillaris (assembly GCA_029990575.1). Taxonomy (NCBI): domain Eukaryota; kingdom Viridiplantae; phylum Streptophyta; class Magnoliopsida; order Solanales; family Solanaceae; genus Petunia; species Petunia axillaris. Next base: position 30,563,390 of record JARKNS010000010.1, on the reverse strand, counting down.
GGACTAATATTTCAAGTCAAATAGCGGTCAAAGGTCCAGTAGCAAAAGATTCCGAGACTACAGCAATTACTTCTCTTAAGAAATAAACTGTCTAATAGCTTGCGCCATACCCCATGCCACCAATAGGAACTCCTTGGCATGATGAATAGACCCTTTTTATGAAAGGATTGATAAAAATACCATCCTGCAAGATGAAAATATGGGTCACGAATGCATCTCATAGTTAGAAAAATAGTGATACTTAAACTTGACAATAGTTGATATAAATGGAGATTACCTTTCCTTTGGCTTTTTCTTCTTGTAGATGTCTCCACAGGCGGAAACCTATTGGAGCCTACATGAACCAAAACCACCACAAGAAAACAAACAATGAGTTCAAGGAGAAAAGCGATAAAATTTTCACAGGTTGCATCACCTACTTAGGCCCCTGGTTCCTGCTTTTTCTTGTAGCTATGCCGTTGTTTGATAACACATTTAACTAGCACTAAGTTCATGCATAGAGTTAAATTACAGTTCGCTTTAGTACTTTAGTAGACAGGTAAAGGACTTCGACACAACTTGAATTAGATTACCATTACTCCCCAAAAGGCTAAAACGGGTTCCACTTCGCTCTTATTGATCTAAAGGCTGGAAACATGCTATTTCATTGTATCCACACAAAAGTCCAGGGTTCCTGATATTCTAGATCATTTCCTAATCTGTTCGACTGCAAAATCTGGTGAAAAGAAAGTTGGCACGAACAATGAAATCATGAAAAATTGGAGTTTATCAACATACCATATTAACCATTTCTTTCATCTTAAGACTGAATTCTGAAAGGGAAATATCATCGCTGTTTAACTTGCGCTGCCAAGTCAAAGATGGTGGTTTTGCGGGATCAACCTTGACCAGGAGAAAAAGGGGGAAACAGAAAAAGTCATCAGCAGTACATCAGTTAAAAGGACTTTCTTCAAACAACACATTCAATCTAACTTGCCGATCAGCCTACATGTTTTGGAATTAATGGACAAGTTTTCTTTTATGACGCAATCAATAAGAGATAATTGACCAATATCAGCGGGATTAAACCAATGCTACAGCAGACACCACCTCTAAGAAAAAAGTTAACCAATAAAAAAGGGGGGGAAACATTATAGAAAAGATCTGTACATGAAAGATCCATAGTATCTGCAGTCATTAAATTGCACATGACTATGTAAGAATATGAATGAGAATTTATGCACAGGTTGCTTGTTGGTGCTACATGGAAGGTTTCAAAATCACAATTTATCAAGTAGTCATTCCACGTCTGTTACTGTTGTGTCGTGTGTGAGCAGCTATGCATAGGCAACAGAAAAACACTAAATGGGGCTGTCATTCCCAAACTAATGGACCAAAATTAAATGATAAATCATGGATAAAATCAATGAGCCTATAAGTTACTAAGAATGAATACTTAATCAGTTAGTCAAAAAACAGGCATTTAAGGTGTAATTTATATTAAGGTACCAAAGGGTATTATGAGCCTAGGATCACTATTTGGCACATAGCAGCCTGAAATCCATAGACCAGAGTGACAAAAGAGACAGATAATAAACATAAAAGAAGCTTTTAAGTACATTAACAAAATTGGGAGTCTAAATACATAAAACTGAAATTGTAGGAGCTTATAAGATATTTCCTTTCTAACTAAATCATACACAACACTCGACCTCTTTTATCTGTTCAAACTAGTTATCCAGTAATAAAACAAAACATTATGCTTGTCTGGGTTTTGGCCACAACCAGAAGTTAATAGACAATTGTTATTGTTATTAATCACAAATAAGAGCAAATGAAAGATACAGGCCTTGGCTGCAGGTAAGTGCTTTGCTTAAGGGATCTAACAAAGGTTCTGCAATTGCACCTTGTTGCACTTGAGGTATATGTGGTTCATCAATGTTTTCATGCTATCACAATTAAATTGGATAGAAGAGTAAAGAAGGAAGAAGAAACAAAAAAAAGCTCCTCGCAGCGCATGTACCTTGTGATGCTTACAATGGTCCCCCTCTCCTTCATCAAATCCATTAACCAACATAACTCCTGTATTTAACCAAGAAATATGATGTCAATTATATTCAAGCAAAGACATCTAATACTGTTCTTTCAAGTTCCATACAGCAAGAACCAGGGTTGATAATAGCACTGGAAGTATTAGCACACATGCAGCAGTTAGTCTTTACCTCTTGTTTAGCAAGTTGTAGGGATTTAGTTCCATCTTAGTTGCAACGTCAGATTACAATAAATCTCCTATTTAGAGGAGTTACTTTAGCTCAAGTTGTTCTCTTCTCCTCCATCGGAGGAGTTAGTTTAGGGAATTGTTATTTCCTTCTTGTATTTAAAGGCCATTGAAGACTCAATAAAGATCAAGTTTCATGCCTTACTTCTAAGTTTTATTATGGTATCAAGGGCCTAAATAAAACTCTAACGAGTAAGATCCTTAATTTCTTTTTCCTCCCACCATCCACAAATGGCCAACACCACCAGAGTAGTCAATGCTGATAATAACACCGGCACGACTATTGTTCAGTTTTAATCCTGCGTCGCAACTTCCAATTAAACTAACTGGAAGTCATAATTTTGCAACATGGAAGGCACAATTTTCCATGCAAATGCACGGCCACGGTCTCTTTGGTCATCTAGATGGGTCTACTCCTGCTCCATCTAGCACCATTACAACAGGCACAGTCACTAGTGGCAACCCAACATATGCCCTTTGATTCCGCCAAGATCAGCTAATTCAAAATGCCCTCATGGCATCTGTTGATTCAACAATTGCCACTACTGTTGCAGCTGCAGACACAGTGAAGAAAGCATGGGATGCATTGCACACTGCCTATGCAAACAAGAGGTAAAGACTAACTGCTGCATGTGTGCTAATAGGAAGTACAATACATATATATCAATGAGATCCCAGGTTATCATCATTTCTCTGTCTTATCATCAACCAACAAGTTGCAAGCAACTTTCCAAACTTCACCAGTAGAAGAAAGTCGCTAATCTAGTTTATCTAAAATAAAGATTTATGCATTATCAGAAAGCTCGGCAGTCTAATCTATTTCACACTTCACTAGAAGAACAAGTGAACTACGTCTCCACTGTATAGTCTATACAAAGTTTAACAGACAACTAACATGTTGTTTCCTAATTTATTTTTATTTTTTTTAAAAATGTAACAATATATGACGTAACAAATTAGCCCAATATTTTCCAAGAAAAGACTACTCCGTCATTGACAAAATCATAATAACAAAACAACAACAACGACATATCCAATATAATATTTAATGTTACAACTGGAGTCTGGGGACGATGAGATGTAGGCCGACCTTACCTCTACGTCGAATAAAGTAGAGAGACTGTTTCCTATAGGCCTGGCACACGAAAAATAATTTTGAAAATGGATTTGGAACATGGAAAAAAAGCTCATAAAAGAACTGCTTAAATACACGTCACCACTTACTTCAAATATCAAAAAATAGCACACGCATTTTCAAAATATTAAAAAATGAGCAGCTCAATTTCACATTATTATAGCTAAAGATATCAAACTTAAAAATAATGATTGTGATTTTAAGAGAATGCTGAAAAGAAAAACGTTTTGAATTTAGATTTATTAATCAGCTTTGAAATGAAATGACAAATGGATCATAGTATCAAAAATGAAATAGATGATCAAAAAGAGGCCTAACCTGCAAAAGTGAAGTGAATGAGTCAGAGTTTCAGAAATCCAACAAGCATGGAAATGAATATACGTTGCGTACTCTCTCTTTTCTACTATTGGAGATCTTTATGTACTACTTTTAATCTGTTAGTCAAAGGCTCAAAGCCTTTCAATTTTGACTTTTGCCCCTTAACTTTTATATTTTTCTGAATCAGTCCCTTTAACTAGTCTACAACTGTTTACACTAGTACTCTAGTACTACTCGGATCATGAACAGTTTTTGGCTTTCTTCTTAAGATCAGTTCCACTTTTTAATGCTCATAACTATTTTCAATCAGCTAATCCAAATGAGTACTTATTTATCTTCGCTACGACCTATGCCAATATATTTTTAGAGTTTGTTCTATATAAGATTAAAAATATTGTGTATGTGAAACTAAAAGAGGTGTTACGAAATTTAAAATAGAATTTCGTGCTATAACATTTCTATTTTGTCGTTTTAAGTGACTCCTTATTTTTTTCATCTATTTAAGAACCCCTTTATTACAACTTGTTTATAATATAAGATATCCTTGCGTTGCGTATCAAACTTCTGAAGCAAATATTGTATTTATTGTGTTTTGGGAACAAGTATCCATTGCTTAAACGTTTTACCAAATGACGTTCCCAAATGTCCACTCGTGCTTGGCCTCCAAGTGTATTTTCGTATAACTGACTTGGAAATAAACAAAACCAAAAGGAAGTGAAAATAGGTACTAAATGATCCATAAATTTTGTTGACTGTTGACCTGATGTCTCATTATTTGCCTCTTGAAGCAACTTCAGACAAATAAAAAGGGCAAGTCAAAGAAGCAAAACCAAATACAACGTAATGCACGTTTTTTATTCTTTTTTACAAATTAGTTTTCTGTGTGGGCGCTGTACAGCCGGTGAAGGGAAGAATGAAAACAAAAGATGCAACTATATCAGAATGTGTGGAGGATTGCTGCTTTGTAGTAGTAGTAGTAGTAGTAGTAGTACTAAGTTGCAACTTACAAATACAATTTAACTATCAGTTGTCTTTATCTCTTAGGCACTATTTGCTGGTGCTCATTATAACATCTAAGAGAAAAGATACTCCATCACATTCGTTTGAAACCTCATCCACACGGATCCCCACTCGCTTTTTCCACAATATAGAGAGAGTTGGATCACTTATGGTGTTAACTACCGTGCACATACCAACAGTGGTAGGTGAAAATAAGGACTTCCAAAATGACAACATTTAAACCATAGTAACAACATAATGAATGAGTAAAATACCTTCAATTCAACATCAATTCATCTGCCTTAACCTGTACTTGGCAGAAGAAAGTGATTTTCGAATCACATAGGAGTAATTTGTTTGCCTTGGTCATTGTGGCAAAGAAAAAAAAAAAAAGGCAAATTCGTTGTAGTATTCGACAATACACCCTTTAAACAAGTTTATCGTTTGAGTGCTCAAGCTGCTCCCTCCTTGCAATTAACGTACTCCACAATTATAAAAGTCGAGAACACATAATCCGATATATTCAATTTCCACAGCTAACCAAGCGGAAGCAATAACCCTACTATTCCTTCCAATTTCCGTTGGTCCATGACCAGATGGTGCCGGGAAGTCCTTACTTCCTCTTTGCTATGTAAAACAACACAAGGATGTTGTGAAGTATAAAACAGAAAACAACCGGGACATACAAGCTAATCTGAAACCTCTGAGTACATTCATAACCACGTAAAAATTTGAAAAAATAGTCAATTACAAACTCCTGACAAGATTTCCTTCCACACTGGCTCAACCAGAAGAATGGCATGACACTTATGTGTTATTTGATCGGAGAAAAGGATGATTTTAAAAACATAAAACGTAACACTACCAATGGTTACAAATCCAGGCCCCATCAGCAAAAGTATAATGATGTTTCTACCAAAGAGATGCTCATGCAGTTGATTCCTTGAGATAAGCTATTAGATCTGCACGCTCCTGTGGCTTCTTCAACCCAGGGAAAACCATTTTCGTCCCAGGAATATACTGCACAAAAAATGCCTCAGGCCATCAGACTCTAACAATCATAGCGTAGATGGAAAAACAAATATATCAAACTAAACACCCTGTTGCTAATGTTGTACCCCATGGAAAAATTAAAGAGCATCAACCCTGGTTGCCCATGTAGAGCAAGAAAATTATGAAATAACAAACATACAGTCAATACAAAGAATCAATCTACAGATACAGTACACATTTCCCTCGAGTAATTGATGCCTCAATAACACCTGAGGAAATAAACTGCAGTGCAATTTGGGAAATAAGATGGAACCCTACTTTGTGTGTTATAGCAGGAACACGCACACTAGGCTTCAGCTCATACATAACTATCCCACAGCACACAGATTCTAAAGATAAACAGAACAGTGATTCCTTGTTAACTCCTCTAAATGGAATATGGAACATTGACAGATAAGACAGATAGACGTAACTAGACTCCATTCTAACCTGCCACTCTTCCCTTTAATGCGCATATTCACAACATATTATCACATACAACTATGATAATGTGTTCACACAAACACATGAGATTTGACTATTTAAACAACAAACTTGAAGGCCTTGACCTCGCCGAGCTGAAGATAGTCGAGGGACTAGACTTTTCCCATCATAAAAAGTCTTATGCCACCTTGAGCTGGCTGCTCAATTTCAGCACCATTAATATTCACAGAAGCCATGAAGAAGTCGACTGACTAAAGAAACTAACGCTCAAATGAATAGAGCTTAGTGCAGCATAACAGTGCTTTTCGCGTTTACAGTACTATTTGACTAGAGATTAGCATAAATTGCTACTCAAATTTTATTACGTCTACAGGTACAAAGTTCTCATCTAATTTACTTACAAGGGTAGGATATCAATTTTTCACCTCAACTATCTGCTGGAAGAGCATAAACCTGGGACACTGCTACAACATTAAGGTAGGATCCCTCAATGCTCCAACTCTCAGACACATCATTTTCACGCATCTTAGCAGTAGCTCAGTGTCCATACATCCTATAGTCAAGTACCCTTTAGTCAAGTAGTAAATGCCATTGCAAAACCTCACCAGCATGACTGACTAACCACAGCATATATCTTGCTAACGTGGCAACTGAGCTAAAGGAAAAAGATACAGAAAAAAGAGCTAAATCGAAAAGACAGATCAGGATAACATAATGAATGAGTATCAATGTGTGCTTTATTTAGAAAAAAGGTCAGTCTTAGGCCACACCATTTGAATGGTTAAGTGGACGGCAATCACTGACCACTAAAGACTACTAAACATAAAAGATTATCAAACTTTGGCTTCAAAAAGACTTCGGGATTTTGGGAGACAAATCACCACTCACCACTCTCTCATATCTAGAGATAACCTGTGTAGACAGCTGAAATCTGCCAAAACTAGTTATTCTAGTGAGGCCTCAAGAGCACACAGAAGACACATATTTAAAACATATTTGTGAAGCCCTAAAACAGCTTCACACCACAAAATCAAAGTCATAAGCAAACATAGATGACTCTCACCTTCTTAGGATTGAGCAAGTACTCATACAATGTATTCTCTCCCCAGATAACAGCCATGTTCTTGTTTGCAGCAGAGTAAGAGTAGCCTGGAGTTGTACCAGACTGTCTGCCAAAGAGCCCGTTCAAATTAGGTCCTGGAGAAAAATAGACCTGTTAGAAAAACTTGAGCAAGGCAAAGTAATCGCTGTCCCTTCTGCAAAACTACATGTAGAAGGAACAATATGCACGCAGAGAAACTCGAAATCAAATATATTACAGGATAGAGTAGAATGGTAAGAGACACTGATGAACAGAGACATTAAAGAATGGAACTAACAAGCTTAACAGCATCCACACTGTTATTGAAAGCATTAGAACTACTAAACTCACAACCCAAGAACGTGTAATCGATGCACATCTTTACCTTACTGGCACAGATAATAAACTTAACCTACGTTACGAGGGTGAACTCTTATAGTAGGTCGTGCATCTACAGGCACATAACCAGAACGACAACTCATTGTGGACAGACATATGGTTAGGCAACAACACCAATAGACCAACTAGGGATAGACTCGCATCTATACTTGACTTCAATTTTCCATTGAAAACCTCGACAAGGGAAATTGACGGACCAATAATATTCGCTAATCGCACCACCAGTTACAATAATCTACACGACTCACTCTGGTTTTCTCTACTGAGTTAGTTCCTTCCTCTCCCTATGCCTCCTCTCACTACCTAAACATTTAACCCTTTGAAATCTACATGTCGTGCCCCAACAATGACTACACCATTAGCAATCAGCATATATTCATTGACAATCAAAACAAACACAAGTGCAACTACACAAGAACAAACAGAACACTAAAATCAACAAGCAACATCAACCGCGTCTACAATCAATTTCTCCTGTGAAATCACAGGCCAGATCAGCAAGATAAATAACAATCACAAATCAATAAAAGACCTAACGCTCCATAGAAACTCAAAAACAAAAACCATACTAGGAACATGATAACATAAGCGCAACTCCACATGACCAAAAATTGTAAATATATACAAGTAACAACAACATACCCAGTATAATCCCACAAGTGGAGTCTGGGGCGGGTGAAGTGTACGCAGAACTTACCCCTACCTCGAGTAAAGTAGATGTATAATATATACAAGTAACGATCTAAAATCCTTCTAACATGCTAATCTACTACACAACACAACAAAATTCAGATCTATATAAACTCGAAAAATAGAAACTCACGCAAAAAAAATGACACAATCAATTTTAAGATGTGTAATATAAAAATACCTTGTTTGTGACCAGCGCCTTTATCAACGGTGTGACACTGAGCGCACTTTGTTTTGAAAATTTTCTCTCCAGCTTTTGGATTACCTGCTGGTGCTTCTTCGAATGTCGCCATTTTGTTTTATGAATTAATTTCACAGAGCAAAATGAGAACAATTAGAAGGTTCAGGTGGAATAAATAGTTAGGGGTTTAAGAGAGGGTTCTAGAAAGGGCTTTTCGGTTAGTGAAAATGCAAAGTGGAACGTGTCTCTAGGGGCAGTGGCACGCGTCTCCTGTTTTTTTAATATTTGCTTGGCCCCCTCGCTTGTGTTTATTTGACTTTTCGTGAACACTTCGAATTTTTGTTAAGCTCAACTTTGAATTTACTACTCCCTCCATTCCACTTTAGATGAATCTATTTGACATTACACGGAGTTTAATAAAGAGAAAATACTTTTGAAATTTGTGGTATAAAATAAGTTATAGATATTTGTGTGGCTACAAATCACTTAGAGATGAGTAAAAGTGAATATTTCTTTCCAAATTTAGAAAGAGGTCATTCTTTTTTAAACAGACTAAAAAGGAAATAGGTTCATCCTTTTTTAAACAGAGGTAGCAGTATTTAGTTTTAAGGAGTGAAAATATTAGTAATAGTCAAGACATCTATTAACAATACTTGCTGAAAACATTTTTTGTGAATAATTCATAAGTTCTCATTGGAAATATTTTGTATAGAAATTTTGTAAAAACTATTGGTATTTGGATATCAGGGAACATAGAATGATATATAAAATTGGTTCAATCTAAGCTAGCATTTCGACATGATTTGATTGAAACTTGAAAATTTTGAATTTTTGAAGTTGAGTTTGAGACTTTAAAGATTCTGTTTTCAAATTTGTACAAGTTGTATAAATAAATAAAGATTTGGGCGGAATACCTATACATGCCCTCAAACTTGACACTTTATTTCATATTGGCACCTCATCTTACCTTTGTCCCATTTTGGCACTTTAACTATACCTACACTGTTCCATTTAAACACAAACTCTACAACTTATAGAAAATATATAGCGCGTGCAAACAAGCGTGGACCCGTGGAAAAACCTATCAATAATCACTTAACAAGTGGAAAATCTTATTTGGAGGCAAAACAAAAGCGCCAATTCAATTCCAATTCTTCCTAAACGATACAATTTCTCAGCAGACAAGAAGCAACTAAAAAGCCATGAGGAATACATAACAAGATAACAAACGAAATTGAGTGCTAACCAACATGTAAAAAAGCAACACAGCCACATAAACAACAACAACAAGCGAACACTTCTTTTGATTGTTTCTTGCCTGTTCCCTTTGTTCTTCAAATTTTTTGATTCTCTTCAATAATCTCCAAATAACCTTTGTCGCATATTTTGACATTTCAGCATCAAACCATCTAAAGTAGTTGCAACCACCAGCACGCTACAAATCAAACCAAGAGGGGCTAAATTAATAGACCATAATAATAAGTAAAGAAAACCAGGCAACATTACCATCCTTAAAAAAACCTTACTCGCATCAATTCTACAACTGTAAAACCTACGGCCTGGGTCACTTTGTGTCCATGAAGTCCTTAATTTCGCTAGTTCTCCACATTGACAGTAATAGAGTCCATTGTTAGAACCCCCTGTTGTGGTCGACATTGGAAGCAAAGTTCTCTTAATCGAGTAAAAGAAATGTTAAAGAAGAAATTAAGATAGTAAAGGAGATGTAATAATGAAAATAAGAAGTAAGATTAAAATCTTGTTGAAAGAGAATGTGAAGAAATTAGGGTGAAAGTGAAGAAATACGAATAGAATATAGGCTTTTATTACTGTTGGATTTTTTACCAGCAAAAAGAATGAAAAAATGAGTATTTTACATAAGAAACGCCCTGACGGGGACTCTTTTTCACGCGTTTGGCCAGGTCATAGAGTTTGTGTTTAAATGAAACAGTCTAGATATAGTTGAAGTGCCAAAATAAGACAAATGTAAGATGAAGTGCCAAGTTTGAGGGCCTGTATAGATATTCCGCCAAAAATTTGAATATTATTGCAAATTTTGGTCCCATGTTTTATGAACAAACAGGACTTTATACAAAAACATTGAACGACAAAGACAAGAATCAATGAATCGCGAAGAGAGAGTAACAAAGATCGTTAAGGCTTATACCATCATCGTCAATCTAAACAAATAAACAAATAATGCTCCAATTCACCACTTTTGAACATATTGCATGTACACTACATAGCAAATATATACCGATGATGAATTTAATCAACATTAAACATTTCCTTTTGAAATAAGTGGATAGGAAAATATTTGAACATTTGTATTTGCAATAAGAGTAGCCAATTTAGATGTTCAATCAACAACCACCCACGAGCAATCATAAAAAGGATCTTTGGCTCTTTCAATATAACAAACTAACAGAAACACGCACAAAGTTGTTAAATAAAGATAACTGATAACTGATTTACATACATATTCAGGACAGACTAAACAAAAATATGAGAGTGATTATTCCTTTGGGCCCTGAATTCCAAAAAGATTTCAACTTATTTCAGATTCTGGCCTACAAAATATGGCCTGCAAAGACAAGTGTTTATTTGCCGTGTATATCAGGCTGCGATCAATTCTTAGATTGGTCCATAATCTTGGACATTCATTTCCAAAAAGTCCAACATTTGGACGACATTAAAGACGATTTTAAGCAAGACGTAGACATGAAAATTTTAGGAAATCCTAAGAAAAAGGGGCCACACGGAAAATTAAATAATATGAGAAAATCACTTTTCTTTTCTGGCATATTAGTTTATAGGAAGATACAAGAATGATGTTTATTTAATAATAATGACCTGTACAACTAAGATTTGAACTCGTAAAATAAAACTATAACCTCTTAGTCACAAAATCACTGTTTGGGGGCTATGTAGAAGTTAAAGTCGCTGCAGTAAATAATTAAGCAATTATCAATTTATTAGCAAAATACTTGTTCAAATATTGGTAGCATTTTAAGGACCCAACATAGTTGTTTGTTAATTCTAAGTAAGTCGGGTAGCCGCATTACTTCACGACGAAGTAATATATGAGCTGACCAGCTACTTGTTTTTCAGCTGTCTTGACTTGTCATTAGATTTTTTAAATTTGCTCTTAAGAAAGTATGGCCAGTTGTTCAAAATAGTTTGTTATGGCATATTGTTCAGCAGATTTTTTGAAGATCTTTAAAGAGGTGGAAATCGTAAATCTCAAGCATAGGAGATGATAAAAGCTGGAGTCCAGAATTATTACTCACAGAAAACAGGTGTTTCGTGGCCCAATTTAATTAACTCATTCTAAAAGATACAATTAAGAAATCAAAGAGAATTTTAACGAATAAACTTGTATAATTTTAACAAACAATGTGTTAATTATGTATAATTTTATTTACTATACGTCACAGTTTAATATCCTGTTTCTTTTTCTTTTATTTCTTCGATCGACATCATTTTATAAACACGACAATTAGATTATTATAAGTGATGAGTATTTAGGTGAGAAGATCACCCTTCTCGTGCATTTACTTGTATATAACAGCTAATGGAAATATATAATTTTTTTTATTTTGGCCATGATTCATGAAAGCACTCAAGTGTTGCAATATGTCTGGTTTCAAGAATTTGCAGTAAGTTCTGGGATTAGAGATCCGTAAAGCCCTTTAAGTGTCAACTGCACCTTCCAACATTCACAGTCCAGCCAAAAACTCCCTTCACGTTGCCCCTTTTTTTTACTTCTTACAGCAAGTTCAAAAAGGGTAAAAAAAAAAAAAGAAGTTAAAAAGAAAGGGAGTTGCCAGTTGAGAAATCCTAGGAGGAAATTCTTTCTCGGCCTCTTTTCCTTCAAAATCAACGCATAAACATAAGAAAGTACTCTTTCTTCTTATTTCTATCTCTTAGTTTGTCAAAGATTCTACCAACGTTCATTTCAGGACAAACTTATAGAATCTCGTAAATTTGAGGGCATCCTGCATAGACTACACATGGTTGATAGCAATTATCGAAAGATGGAGGAAATTTGATCATTATCGGTAACAAAGGACCATCTAAAAACACATGTATACACAATGGAGGCATTGTATTGGTGAAAAAACCTTCGCAGGAATTAGATGAAAACGGAAAAAAGAAAAAGACATGGAAGGTTCAACTTGCAATGTGGCTTTAAGCAACAACCTTCAAATCTTAATTCCTTTCAAGGCAACTTTCATTTATGTAATAGTCGTATATACTAAGGCCCCTGGACCATCACACCCCTGTTCATATATGTGTTCAAACAAACTACTGGTTGACATTCAGCTCTATGGAATATGAATGAATGAAAGAAGATTCTTTATACAGCAAATTTTGTTAGATTTCTCCTCTCCATCTTGTTTGCAAGTCCTACTTATTAATCAAATGTACCAAATATCAAAAGTCACTCAGACAATGAACACCAAACAATTTGAAACCCAGAAAAAAAAAAAGATGAGGCCTTTGAGTTTTAATCCACCACCATGAAAGTAATATATGAGAATACAAGAAAGATACAGCCCAAAGAAACTATAAGGGACCTTGAGCTTGTGCTGGTGGTAGCATAGGCCATCCAAGAAGTTGAGGTGAGCCAGGTGGGGTTGAATGTTGGCTAGGAGAGAATACACTTAGTTCCACAAAGGCCACTGAAGTTTCACCCTTGTCCGTTGTCCGAAAAGAGATGGAACCTCGCTTAGTTGAGGCAGCTGAATTTCTCCCAGGACTGCTAACCATACTTCCTCCAAGGGTGCTTTGGTTAGCAATTAGAGAAACAGTATCATTTTGTTCATCACTTAACCTCCTCCTAGCCTCTATATCCCTCTCCGAGCACTTCTTCACTTCTAAAGAATCCCACACGGGCAATAAAATCAGCAAGACGGTGCCCACCCCAATACAACATAAGAAGGAACAAAAACCCAAAAATGCAAGAAGTTGAAAAAGCAAATGTTCTGGCTGAGTTCGAACAGTTAAACCGAGCAATAGAACCCTTATAGGAAAGAGACCAGAAACTGAGAGCACTAACATGTAAACTCTCTTCTGCAGGCTCCTATTGATAACCAATTTTAGGATTTTTCTACCAAGCCAGAACAAATACAAAGTTAGGATGATGGCAAAAAGACCAAGGCTGAAAGTACTCAACAAAGGGTAAGTGCAGATTGCAACATCATAATCATCAATTTTTGATCGCACAACCGGACTAGTGAAATAATGCGGCAATTTCCCCATAAATTTCTTCTTAATTCGCGGTCCAGCCAAAATAACTGTGAGCTGTAGACCAAAAACCGGGAGGCAACAGATCAGTATGTATCCGGCTGTTTTCCAATTCCATCTCTGCCTTAATGTACCCGACTTCTGTATGCTCGCCCGTAGGAGAAACACGACCGTGAGGTAAAAGCAAGGTTCTGCAAAACCTAAGCTCGATACAATGTAACACTTGCAAACAGCTTCCTGCCATTTCAAATTAAGCGCGTGCAACAACCTCCCGTCTTCTCTAAAATAGCTAAGCCGAACAACCTCCCCGAAACCCCACCAAATCGCAAACAACACAAACGTAATCCGAATAAACCAAGGACCATTAAAATATCCAAGCTGGATACAACCTTGACGACGAATCTTGGTATGAAAGTAGATCAAGCAACAGATACAGAACAAGCCCAAAACTACCAACAGTGAAAAAAGTAGAATAGTAAGTACACCTAGTGCATCACCAGCTGCTCTCGAATGGGGCATTACCCAAGCCACAAATTCCACGCATGCTCTCTGACAGCATGGAGACCTAATATCCCACCTCCTCTCACACCACCACCACCACCACCAAGTGAAATTACAAATTAACCCTTGTTAACTCCTCTTAACCTCAAAACTACCATATATCAACAGTCCCTGAAGATCTCAAATTCCCAATTCTACCCTTCCTTTTTCACACTTGTTTCAACAATGAACTCTACCTATATTAAATGTTCAAGGTTATTATCACAATCTACATATTAATATTAAAACAAACCCTAATTAACAAAATAATTAATGAAATAAGGTAAAAATTAGATGAATAGAAAGCTTACAATATGGGGAATCTTGATCTGGAGAGCTTAAATTGTGAATCTTGAGGTGGGAAAAGAGAATAAGGGGAAAAAAACTGTAAAGCAGAGAGAGAAAAAAGAGAAGATTTGATGGAAGAGAAGAGAGTGAGGGAAAAATGGGGGAGAAGATAGAAGGGGGGTGGTGTAGTTGTGAGGGGGGTGGGGTAGCTTTGTTGGAAACAGCCTGTCTCCAGCGAATAAACCAAACTCACAAAATTCAAATAATTATTATTGAGAGATTATAATGTAAGGAGTAGTACTAATGTTTAATACTTATAAATATAATACTTAATAATGGAAGAGAAATAACAGGCTGGATATAGCTGGAGGGCTTTAGGTATGGAATACAAACCAAGCCTAGTTGGCAACCTGACCGTGGCGGCGTTTACGGTGAATGTTCTAACTTTGATTTTTCTCTTATTTTGTTGTTTTGCTTATTATTACTTTTTGGGTGACAATTATACAGACTTCATTCACAGTTCACACCCTGGAATTTCTACCATACATTGGTTTGTTTTGTAGAATTGTAATATTTCGTTTTAAATCATATGGCGTTTTTGAAATTTTTTGAATATCGAGTATGTAGATATTTGAAATTTCAAGCTTAAAAATAGTCCAAAGCCCATAAGCCTTTTCTTCCTCTATTTGGAGCCTCTTTCTAATAAAGTTTCTAGTTAATCAATTAGGTTATTGTATTGGATAAAAATCGATCCGTCGATGTGGCACTTCGGTAACATGGTTCGAAGCTGAATGAACAGATGTTGGCAAGTCATGAGCCGAGGTGAGCGATAGGTCGCCGAAGTCAACGATCGAGGAACAGGAGCAATATGTTTGCCTCGGTGAAACGCCACCTCGGTCGCCTTGCGAAGCCATGTTCCTAAAGCTAACAGCTTGAGCCTTGGTGAATTAGCCTGTCCGCAGTGGAGAGCTTTTCCCCTTATTTTGGTCCACTAATCTCATTATCTAAGAAGTTGAGCCATGCACAACTCAGTGGAAAACGTGAGATCATGTCTTTGTGTATCTGCTAGTCTATAAATAGTCCTTCATTTCATAATGTAATCATTTAGAAATATATACCAAAACTCTGCCAAATTTTGTACTCAAGACCATATATTAAAATATCAGTTATTTACGCATAATTTTCGTCTTTGTTGATAATTTCGACTTTGATACATTGATTTGCTTGTATTCGCAATCCAAATTCGATTTGTGACCTAAGATCAGTTTAGGCCAATGCCGTTATCTGCATCAAATTAATAAATATATATAATATAGTAATAAATATTACTATTTAATTATAATTAAATTAATATATATATTTTATTACTTCATTAATCTACTTATGGCTAAGTGGTATTCAAGGACGAGCTTCTTCTTCGAAGAGGTGTATAAGAACATTTAACAAAATAAGAGGTGTATATGAAGACTCGTCGAATAATAAAATAAGAACATTTAACATCAACAAAAAAAAAAATCATAAGAATGTACTCTTTACTTCACTCGATTTAGAGGTAAGGTTTGCTATATCTTATCTTTATTCGGCCCCATTTGTAGAATCATAATGAGCATATTGTATAAAAGAATTATATGAAAAATATTTTAACACGGTAAACAACAAAGTATTTAAAAATAATTTTATCCTGAAAGACAGTTTATAGCATATAGAATGCACACTATGTCAGAAAATAGAACGTTGAGAAATCGATAGAATCTTAGGAAAGCTTACAATTCTTTTACGAAAGAACTTGAAATGTTCCTTTCTTGAAAAAATCTATTGGATGCCACCGAAGTGACAAAAATGTGCTTCAATTTTTCCAAATGGTTCTTTGTATGCAACAAAATTTAGCAAAGGACATATTGGCTAATCATAACCAGTTTGGTTATCAAAGACCCCTAATTTGTTATTTAAAAGAAGATAAAACAAATCGAAATGAGTGGTCAACTTGAGTTTTATCACTAGCCTGTGATAATATAATACTCTAACTTAGAGAAAAAAGAATTGAGGTAAAGTTCACATAAGAAAAAAGATATGTTACCACGTTGGAATAGTAAGAGGATGAATTAGTGTTTTAGCTGCATACTTTAGCTTAACTCATAGTTTTCAATTCCATGCCCTTGACTACACGTTAGTATGGAGTATATGATACCAATTTGAATTGACTGACAAAATGCTTTGTAAATGTGCCAAACATCCTTAAAATTTGAAAAAGAAAACGAACATGGCCCTGAAGATTTCACTGTAGACATGTGATACCAAGAGACCCACAAGTCTGGTCCTCTATGGTGCTGCTCTGAGGTGTCCTTTAACTTCTGTAAGGGGATGATGTTGTTAAAATATGGTACCATTTCCTCACTACTTTGGCATCTTATATTTGCTTCTATAAATGCCTGTTCCAAAAGTTTTTTACATTATTAGTACAGTTTAACATGGGATAATAAGTAGTAATAATGGTACTTAACCCCATTCTGTGGACTTGTAAAGGGAACAAAACTGAAAATCTGAATTCACTTTTCATATTACTCAAGACAATCATTTATCTTAAGAATAAGAATTAAGAATGCCTCCTTTCTGTCCGTGTGTGCCGGAACAGGAAAATACTACTTACATTTTTATGTCATATGTACAAAAGGAGTATTATCTCACATCTAACTTACAGCAACAGTCCATTTATGACCACATTAGTCTTCCTACCAAAACTATGAAAGTTTATAGTACATCTTTTAATAGAGCAAATTTTGGCAGTTGATCACCCAACTAACTGGCCCTCAACACTAGAGATTAAAGCTTCGAGTTACGAAAGAGACTTGCTTACAAATTGCAGTACGATTTATTTACTTCAAAATTCAGGAATAAAGTATGATTTTGCACATTTTTCTCCCATATTATATCATCTTTTTCAAAACTCAAAACAAACCAAGGCAAGGTAAGACAATTTGAGGTATAGGATAAGTCAATAATGGTATAAGGTATGGTATAATTTTATCCCATGTTTGATTTAGATTTTGGGCCATGTATAAACAATCATGGTGATGATTACCATAGCATGGAATAACAATAGATGGATAAAGTTATACATGATTAAATACCAAAATGACAACACTCAACAAAATATAATCTTCATATTACTAATTCATGTATTACTACTCGTTGTGTTACTAATCCATATATTACAATCCTCATATAAGTTGACCTTGAACCAAATGACCTCAAAAAGTACCAAACTATTGCAGTTGTATCAGTTCACACAATCAACTCAGTACTTTGAACTTAAAACATTCTTTTTATAAGAACTTTGATTTTTAACATTTTCCTAGCACCAAGATAGGATACCTATCACTATGGATAGATGCTTTCCCTGGACTGTGTTCAATGGCACCTGAGACCTGTTGGATATGTTGCTCCACTAATTTATTTGTTCTTGTCTATACATCTTATTTTACTTCATGACAAACAATGGAGATCGATAGATCAGAATAGACAAACGAAAATTCTGTTCACCACTCTTTCGCCAAACAACCCAGCCGTCCAACTTCCCTTCATGCGCTGAAATGTATAACAGTCTCCTGAATACAAACCTCCTATCACTGTCAAGATTGCATGTCAGCAGTTTCCTTCCTGTAAGCCTGGAGCCTCTCCTTTAACTTCTTGCTCTGTTCAAAATTTGCTTTCCTCTTTACAGCTTTCTGCAGGAGGACATCTTATCTTTTTTTATTCGGCTCATCACAAGGAACACTGACGATGATATTTTCAAAAATGGTACGATATCTTAAGAGGTAAAGCAAGAAATCTTACTTCCTGCCTGAAGCACCGGTCAAGCTTTATTTTCAGATCTGTGCATTGTCCAAGGAATTTTCCTAGTGGGTGGTCTGCATGACACTTCTGAAACTCCTCAATAATCTGCAGCACAGAGACCTTGCAATCTTTAATCTTTATAGCATATTTGAGATGTTACGACACTTTTTTTTCAACATTCATCAAATAAAAAAGGAACTAATCAGCATTTATGATCTACACAACACCACAACTACATATCAATGTGAATAACCACGCGCAAAGAAACAGCCATTAAAATCAGTTTACAACAAGAAAAGTGTATGCATCAACTAAAATGCTACTTTCCCAAACGCGGATGCAATATTATAACTTTACCTAGAAAACTGACAAAAGCAATGTTTGGGAATAAAATGGCTATGCACAAAAGAAGAAAAGGAAAAAGAGAGTGGAACAAAGACAAGGAAAAGGAAAAACAGATTGGAACAAAAACGAAGGTGCAAGTATCTGACAACAAATTACCATAATAAAATGAGCAATCAGTGCTTCAAAAGCACAAGATGAACTCTGATTCTAATTGAACAACCTGAGAAACTTACATCAGCACATAAAGGGTGCCTATGTAGAGTCAAAGGTGGATGCATCTTCTTCCGTTGAGTTCACCACCTATAGAAGTAAGAAAATAATCCGATTATGTCCCATTTTCCATAAACAAGGAAAAATCATAAAGAACAAGAAACAATGAGGCTAACATAAATCATAAGGGAAACTATGTTTTTTTAAATCAGTAAAAAAGCAAACTTTGTTACAAATAGAAGTCAAGTACCATGCTTCTTGAGAAATAACGAATCATAATGTAAATGCTCGGGAGTTAAGTGAATGATGAAGGACGGACAACCGTTACACATAAAACTCAGTTCAGCTACGGGTTACATACTGAACTCATGAAGCCTAGCATGGAATTGCTACACCAGAAAGTTGGCCAAAAAAAAGCATCTTTTTAAGAGTATATTTCATTCTACTTATCGAGCTCAAAGTATCTTAGATTCCTCTCTCACCAAACAATAGTTGGGATAGCGTGCATTCTACCCGATCCAAGACTGCTACAGAATCACGTAAAGGCTCTAACCATCGCTATTGACCTTTCAACAGTAAACTATCAGCAAAACCAGACCCACAACTCCATCGTTGAGATACCTGGGCATGCAATCAACGAAAATAACTTGAAAATTACCCCCAAGCTGATGATGAAGCAGAAATTGAAGCTGCAACAGTTATGGATTACCTTAGGGATCTCTCACTTCACCTCAAAAGGCCAAAAAATAGCCTCGACAGCTATGACTTTTTCTGATACTGATTATTCCTCTCCATCATTCTGTGATTCACTTTCACTTGCATGGCGCGAGGACAAATCGCTTGATTTGCAAGTATTTCAGGATCCTACAGTCATTGAGACCTCTAGATGGACAAAATTAGTAATGGGGAAAGCATGCAAGGCTTTTGGGATTAATTGTGTTGGCTTCGAACACGAAAGATATGATTTTGGGAATGGAGCAGAAAAGACAAGTGCAGCTACAAAAAAGAAGTCAATCAAGTTCAATCAAGAAAAAGGGAAAAACTAAAGGAGAAGCTGAAGCTCAAAAACTGGTATGTGGCATTAATTATGATGGGGGAAGCAGAACAGTCAGGGGCAGGTATCATAAGACCCGTCAGAATGAAGTTAAATATTCTTAGTTGGAACGAGTGGGGACTTAATGATAGATAAAAGGATCACCGTAAAATCACTGGTACATAAATGGAAAGTTGACATTTTGTGCATCCAAGAAACTAAAATTGAAAACTGGTCATCAAGCATGATTCGTCAACTTTGGGGAAATAGATGGGCTGATTGGGTTGAATTGAAGGCATGTGGTAGCAGAGGTGGAATTATTATTTTGTGGGATAAAAGACTTTGGAATTGTGTAGATTCTCAACAAGGTAGTTATGCAATTAAATTATTCTAGAATCATTGCTAGAGGACTTCAGATGGTGCTTCAGTGGAGTCTACGGACCACACACAAATGCAGAAAGGGAGAAACTATGGCAAGAATTGGGAGCAGTTAGGGGTCTATGGTGTGATCAATGGGTAATTGGAGGGGACTTTAATGTTTGTAGGTTTGAGAGTGAAAAACTTAACTGCTCCAGAAGGTCTAGGGCTATCTAAAACTTTTCCAATATCATCATAGATCTTCAGTTGATACACTTACCCCTCCAAGGGGCTCATTACACCTGGTCAAGGGGGGAAGATACATGCCAAGCTTCAAGAATTGACAGGTTTCTAATATCAACATAGTGGAATGACAGTTTCAAAGCCATCAAGCAATTAGCACTTCCAAATGCTCTTTCTGATCATAAACCGATACTGCTAGAAAGTGGCGAGTGGGAAGCTTCATCCTCTTACTTTAAATTTGAAAACATGTGGCTTCAACAAGAGGGCTTCATCGACATGTTGAAGGGGTGGTGGCAGCATTACTTGGTAGAGGGTAGCCCCGATTACATTCTCATTCAGAAGCTGAGGAGCTTGAAGAAAGACATTATTGAATGGAATAAAGAAGTCTATGGCAATCTAGAGGCAAAAAGAAGCAAAATACTTGATTAACTTTCAGCTCTAGATCAAGCTTTAGATTGCAGGATTCCAACCCATGGTGACAAACAAAGAGTCCTGTATCTTAAACTAGAGCTGCAAAAATTGGCAAAGGCTGAAGAAACTTATTGGAGGCAAAAATCAAGATGCAAATAGTTGAAAGAAGGGGACAGGAACACTACATACTTTCAAAAGCTAGCAAATTCACACATTAGAAACAATACTATTGGCAAGCTGAAAGTGGGTAGTGAGATAATTGAAGAAAAGAGCCTGATCAAAGAAGAAATCTTGAGTTTTTATCAAATTTTATATACAGAGACGGAAACTTGGAGGCCAACTGCTAACTTTGAAGATGTAGCCAGTCTAACAGGGGAAGACAGAAACAGGCTTGAAAGAGCTTTCGAAGAGCTTTTGTTAGCTCCCTAGCTATAAATTAATATACAGTCAAGGAGCTAACTGTTGCATTTTTTCTCGCTTACTATGTACTTTTGCACTATTGCATCTTGGTGCCTTCTTCTTAATGAATTACCTTACTTCTTCAAAAAAAAAAAAAAAAAAAAAAGTGCTGAAAGCTTATAAGAGTAGTATTTTTTTTAGGGATACGTAACAGAAACTTCTTATTTTCATCTACTCTTCGCTTTTCCAGATATTTAACCTATCCTTTGCACCATATATTCCACATTTAAAAGATTCTGTAAATGCATTTCATACTTCCTTTCTTACTGTCGACTTCTCTTCATTTGCAGCAAATTTTAACTAAAGAATTTCACCATAATTTGCGCAATTAACCACTGCTTACTTACCATCGATCAACAATGTAACTAATTACTAAAGCAAAAATAGGTAAATCAACTGGTGAGCTTGATCAAACCTTCTAAAAACATAGTGAAAATGCAACTTAACTAATTTGCTCAACACATCGGTCGATTCCCTAATTTTAATTATTCCTTGAATAAATCATGTATATAAATATTGTAATTACTACATTTTTATGGTTGTGATTTTTAATAACTACACTAATTTAAGACATCTCTGGGTTCAGATAACCTTTTATGACAGTATAATTCATCCCTTAATGAAAAGATAATCTTACTATTGTAGTACAAACTCAAAACCCTAAATCCTAATTTTTCACAAAAATCAGAAAAATTAATCTCTAATACTTATGGGATAAAGCAAAGTTTTAAATTACCTGATTGGAGAACCACCGGTGCCGGAGGCAGAGAGAAACGATGAAGATATAAAATTAGGGGAATTTGGCTCTCTTTTACTATTGCCTTTAAATTTGTCTTAACTATTTTATATTTGGTTTTCTTTCTGATGTGGTGATGTGGAATGTTTTAATCCTTTACTTATTTTTGAAACTATCTAGAGCTTTGGTTATGCTGTTGGAGAGTTAAAAGTGTTTAATTTAAAATTTTGGAGTGTTTCGTCAAATTTTTAGGTTTGCTGAAAAAGTAGTTTTTCAAAAAAAATAAGTATTTTTGCGTTTCAAACTTCTATTTTTAATCAAATAATATTATTATACATCCATTTTCGTAATTTGGTAAAAAAAATTAAATATTGGTCATACACAATTACTCCCGAAAAATACTTCTTAAAGATTTGGTCAAATACAAAAAAACTTTATTTTGATAATTTGACCAAACAAACTCTTAGTCCTTCACTTTGTTTTTTAATATCAAAAGTCAAAACACACCTGAGGAACATGAATGGGCTGATTGAGGTTTGCCAGATTTCAATTTAATATCTTCATAGGTGCTTGATCTTTTGTTAATAAACAAGACAACTATTTAGTGCCACACAAGAGAATGATATGGCGTTTATGGTAATTAAGATACACTTACCTATCCTTGTGCCAAGTTCATTTAGATTTGTTGCATTTAAAAAGTTTGTGTCATGGCTACAACGTACAAGTATGAAATAACTCAATTATACATTATCATTTTACAATTAAAAAATCAATTGATAGGAAAACCTGTATATGCCTTCTTAAAGTTTACGTGGCTAGTAACTTTAATTTTATGCAAAAAGAGAAGAAATGTATAAAACCAATAGAAATTGTGTGGCGTAGATAGCACGATAACAGGACTTGATTTGTTGCACACTGCCACAGGGTCCTAGTCCCGAACTTGTCGGCTATTAGTACATTGTTCGAGCAGTGTTGCCGCGTGCCAGTCGAGGGACGAACCGGGAACGGTTCCTTCGGGGGCCTTCTTTCGGTAGTCAACAGTCAGCTCAAAACTGGAGCGGACAAGGAGAATCTGACTGTTTAATTAAAACAAAGCATTGCGATGGTCTCTACGTATATTCACGCAATGTGATTTCTGCTTAGTGCTTTGAATATCAAAGTGAAGAAATTCAAACAAGCATGCGTAAACGGCGGGAGTAACTATGGCTCTCTTAAGGTACGTAGTCAAATGTCTCTCATCTTATTAGTGACGCGTGGATCAACGAAATTCCCATTGTCCCTGTCTACTTTCCAGTGAAACCACCACCAAGGGAACGAGCTTGACAGAATCAACATGAAAATAAGACTCTGTTGAGCTTGACTCTAGTCTCACTTTGTCAAATGACTTGAGAATAGTATTATATGTAGGAGCCGAAAGGCGAAAGTGAAATACTACTACTTTTAACGTTATTTTTACTTATTCCGTGAATCGGAAGCGGGGGCACTGCACCTTTTTTTGGATCTAAGACTTGCTTTGCAGCCCGATCTGGACGGAAAACATTATTAGGTAGGGAGTTTGGATGGGGGCGCAGGCACATATGTTAAAAGATAACATATGTTTCCTAAGATGAGCTCAACGAAAACAGAAATCTCAGGTGAAAGAGAAGGGCAAAATTCCTTTTGATTCTGATTTCCAATTCAAATATGAACCGTGAAAGCGTGTCCTAATGATACTTTAGACCTTCGGAATTTGAAGCTAGATGTGTCAGAAAAGTTACTATCTGGATAACTAGCTTGTGGCAGCCAAGCGTTCATAATGACGTTGCTTAAAATGAATAATAGACAAGAAACCAATTCAATTTCGTAATATTATTGATTTAGGACCCGTTTGGACATAAAACTTGGGGCACTTTTTGAAAAAGCTGTTTGTTTATAAAATTTGGGCAAATTTTGAAACCAAAAAATTTCCTGAAACTAATTTTTGGAAAAATTCTTTGTACCACCCACTAAACTTCAACTTTTTTTCAAGCAAAATGTATGTCCAAACACAACTTAAGTTCCAAAATTATTTTTCAACTCAATCTCAAAAACTCAAATTTTCAAGTTTCAACCAAATCTACGTCCAAACCCTAGCTAAGAAAGTTGGAGTTTATATGATGTCAATGTACCAAAAAAGGGTATAGCTGTTACATCTCCATATATGTCACATGGATCACTTCGATATATGCTGGATTCACGTTTTAGGCATGGTTTGCCTGAAGATTGTATTGCAATTGCGCTAAAAGAAGCTCTCTATGGGGTTATTGGATCTTCATATTTTTCTGGTCGTGTTCATAGGACTTTCAGTATATCTTCATTCATTTCTATTCGTGCATTGAAATTTAATTAGCTTATGAACCATCGGGTTATAATCTTGATCCTGAAATATACTATGAGATTCCTCGTCATTAAGAACCAGATTATAAAAGTGAAGATAATATTGTTTTAGGACTTTCACTATATATCTGCTTTTTTATATGTCATTTTACTCGTATCGTTAAATAATTATGGATAACAAATTAGTCAATTTATTTATGAACTTTTAAAGGAGATGAAAAATTCAAAAGTGACGAGTAAAAATGAATGGATGGAGTATACTTTACTACATTTTACAGAGGTGCTTGATTAAATTGTACGTATGCTAGCACGTCCGCTTTTCTTATTTAGGGCTTTCTCTATGCCCTTGTTAATTTCTTAAGTATTGTTTATAATTAAAAAGGGGTTGCCTTTCACGAAAATGTCTCAATGGGATGCTGCGCCAGAGGTATTTTATGCCACAGTGCTAAGATGTCTTGAGAAGAAAGAGTCAAAAAGGCCAAAGTTGATGATCTTTTGAAGCTTCCATTTTTTAAGAAGGCTAAGGACATGAAATGGCTTCAGCATTATGTGTGTTGCATGGCAAAAGGCAAGCGTTACCTGCCTCCTACCAGTGATGATTAAAGACTTGCTGAAAAATGGAAGATGAATAGAAGTAACATAAATGTAGTACTAGTATTAACTAGTGTTAGTCATATCACCACCCTTTTTGCTTTACTTCCCTTTGCATCTCACTTTTGCAGTTGTATGATAGAGGATAATAAATTTATATTGGTGTGATATGGTATCTAATGACTTCTGCTGTTGAAAAGCGTTCCATATCTAGGAAAAGAAAAGAAATACTCCTTGCATTATATATTGCATATAAAGTCAAAATCTTTGATTTTCTTGACGTTTTTGTGTACTATGTTTGCACATTCTGCGTAAGTACATTTTAAAAATTTGAGTCAAGCATCTTGGATCCTAAAATGAGGCAGACTACTCTCAAAACAGTTGCATCTATTTCAATTAGCAGATAAAGGCATTGTTTATCAGCAAGGGGAAGTGCTAAGCTAGTACTACTTTAGTGAGCGAGGCTCCTCAATTTTTACCAACAACAATATCTTCAGTTTAAACTACTCCATTGGCAGTGATCGCATGCACTTGACCACGACACATGCTAATTCAATAGTAGTTGTACCATCTCTTGGTCCCGAAAGAAATCCTAAGAATTGTTTACTTTAAAGAATCGAGATATAATTACCAACAAAGAAGTTCACTTTGTAAATTGCATTGATTTTATTGTAGACTTATTTCTAAAATCAGAAAAAACAAGAAGAAGAAAAAGAACAGACCATATAGAATGGTGCTACTGATGATAAGCTTCAGTGGCTCCGCTTGCTGCTAATGCCTAACTAGTATAGTACCCGCGCGATGCGCGGTCGATATGAACAAAAACTAATCACATTTTATATATTAAAATAGCAAATTTAAGAAGATTTCATTCATAATGCTGTGAACTACTATTAATAGAAAATGAGGAATATACATGTATCAAGAAATAGAAGAAACTTACACATTAAACTTATATTGATATGTTACAACTTATGTGCGAAGACATTTGAAGCAAAAGCAGCAGGTTCTTTTCTAAAACCTGAAATTTCACCATTCTAATGGGGATGACAATTCTAAAATATCTTTAGCATGCACTCAAAAGGCTTCATACGAAAAGCATTGCGGTCTATATTTTCCAGCAACAGTGACAGATGTTCACCCTAAGGCTGGATATTTTAAGAGGTTTCTTTACTCCGTTTGGTTCTTGTTATCCTATTTATTTTGAACTTAGATTTAAACAAATTACAAAGTTAAATTCAGACTGCATGTTAAGTTAATGAGAAGTTGTAATCATTTCAAATTTGAAAATATAGCCCCAAAATAAGCTTTGCCTTTTTTTTTTTTGGTACAACTGTGAAAATATTACCCATTAACAGAAAAAATCACTCACACCTAAAGAGCACCCTAACCGCAACATCTTTGTCGGGTGGTTCGGGCTTCAAACATAACTAATTACAACGCTTGCCACCAACTCCTAGCTACTTCTAATAGGACGCCTGGAATTTTTAAATCTATCTATTCTTTCTAGGATGGTTTGTTTAATCTGATTAACTACAAAACTGATATGCACATCTTGATCTTGGAAATTCTTCCAATTCCTTCTCCATACATAGTAGATCATTGCACTCCAAGTAGCTGTTACCACTTCATTCCTAAATTTCTTCCAGTGTCTTCTCTTGATCCAAAGTAGAGCCTGCTTCACTCCAAGCTAGGGTAAAACCAGCTTTAACCAGCAACCAATAGCAGGCGCTTCCTAAGCTTTGATTTTGAAAACTCAAAATATCAGAGACTTATGTGTAGGTTAAGTTTTTGGTAAACGATCATGGATGGAACTCTTCATCACATCAGCTATTTTTTAAAAGAAGGTTTGATTCCAAAAATATCACTTTCGTTCGGAAAATTTCAATCACCAAGGTGTTAGAACTTAAATAGTCCATATTCTAATATATATTCAAAACCAAATAACAATAATCTCCTTTCTTAAAAAACACATTTTTATCTTTCAATATTAAAATAATTTCTATATTTTAACTGGAATTAAGAAATTCAAATAAAATATATTCACATTTACAATGCAGTAAAGAGCAATTGAGAGGAAAGCAGATACTCGTGGTGAACATATAACCAAATTGTAAAGAGGTTTAAAAAGAGGAACACCTGAAACATCATCTAAATTTTCAGCAGCCCATCGTCGCGGATTGTCCAGATCACTGCAAAAATGATAAGATTTACTTAGAATTCCACTTCTGTTATACATTTAAAAAGCAATACCAGATGAGATTTGCTATGATAATTTACTACAAAAGATTTCCATAGACTGCAAAAGATAAAGGCGGAGTGAGATGAAACCAAATATCATAAAAGTAAAAAGTATAAAAGAGGTATCGATTAACCAAGGGAGAAGCGCATCTAATTGATAGCTCAATAAACTTTCTTATCATTGTACTTGTATTGTTGAGTGACCCGCAAAGAGATCACAACAAATATTAAGTCATAAAGCTTTTTATTCAATTATTGAATTTGTTTTGAACGAAAGTGTTTCCGAACATGCTTTTAAACTGAAAAAAAAAACTAAAATATACCTCAATATTAGATTCATTTAAAATAATTTTTTTGGGTGAAGTATATTAACTGCAGTGAGCAAACAATGACAAAACTTCATACACATGAATCACATGATGCCCATAACTCAGCAGCAAAATTTAAATGGGAGTGTCCTTTTTTTCTCTGCTACAATTAGCTTGTGTACCTGAAAAGAAATTAAGAGAACCCAAGATTAGAATATAAAAGGCATGAATGTGTACAAATTGAAAAATCATTATACCTTCTTGGGCTTAAATTCATCCCAATTTCCACAAACAAAATATGCTAAAAAAATGCTAAATATAAATTAAACAAAAAATTTAAGTGACAAAAAGATGCTATTTATTCTCCTTAATTAGTTTGCTTCCAACTTCAATACTAAAAAATTTTGCAAGACTATGATTTAAAATATGGGTGGTGATGGAAGAAAAACAAAGATTTGAAGCTAGCGGAAAAAGAATAAGAGGTTAGAGAGAAGTTTAGTTTTGTTGAACCTTATCTTTATGCTAATAATTTGAATAAGTAGTTACTTGAAGATAAACATAAAGAAAATCGTAAAAGTCGGTTGGAAAAAAAAAATTAAACTTCCAATCATGTATAGGAACCGTCAAACTAAACAAACGTGGTTAAATTCATGAAGCATTGTCACGTCCGCAAAAATGCAGAGATGATAAAATTAACTTTTATTTTAATTTAAATTCCAATAACTCTCTTAATTCAAATTTAAAACTTAACTAAACAAACTAAAATAACTACTTATTGTCCTAAAACTTCCAAATGGCAATTTTCTAGGCTGCCACTTGGCTACATTCCATTGGCTTACTACATTCCTTTTAATAATAGATAGATTGCTTCAAAGGTGTTTGGTAAAAGAATCCTACACTTATGCTGATGATTATGTTGAAGAAACAACGATTACGTAACGATAACATCAATAAAACACAAAGACGATCGAAGTCTACCTATTTTTGGTATACAATGTCATATTCCTAAAAAACTCATAGAATAAATGTAGAGTCCTAGTTTCCTTATACAACTTTACAGCGTTTAGAAGTGTTATTAGATAAGCTTTTCAATGTTTTGTTTCCGTATATGCAGGATGCATATATTCAGTAATCTTTCAATTTAGCCCTTCATTTTCTCTAAACAAACCCTAATCTAATTGAACAAAACTTCTATTATGATGGAAATACGTGCTGCTTCATATACTAACCACTCTTTTTAAATAGCCTCCCTCTTTTGAATACCTCATATCCTATCAAACAGTTTCAACATAATGGTCCTGATCAGGCCTTGCTGCTGGTTGTCTTCTAAGCCAAGTAATCAAAATGAATGTCTTTCATACTCATGTGATATTCATCATATTGACGTTCTCCCGGTTGAGGTAGTCATTGATATTCTGTGCAGACTCCCACTAGAAGACCTCCACCATTGCCGACGAGTCCGCATGCAAGCAATGGAATTATTTAATCTCGTCCCCATCTTTCAACAATCACTATGTGAAATGTGGCAGCGCTGTTCCTACTATCGTTGTCCAACAGAAAATCATTCGTGAACGCATTATTAAGATGAAGCTCATATTTCTTAAGGAGAAGGAGCATCAGAAGAAAGGAAGTAGTACTTATATAGATTTTCCACTGAGATCAAAGCTCATGTTAAGTAGGGACGTACCTCAACTCGCTTTTTCATACCATGGTTTGCTCTTGTTTACGCAAATGTATTCCACTTATATCATGAACCCTATTACCCATGAACTAGTTACCTTTAAACACCCACATGGTCGCATAGCGGCATTGTTTTACCATCCAGTGGCCGAGGAATATTATGCTCTCTGGATATCACGATCACCTTTTGCAAGATTCAAGATGCTTAGACTAAACTTATTACTATCGTCGGATGATCCCGAAATTATAGAAACAACTGGTCGCTGGGAAAAAGTTTGTGATGACGACCCCTCTGTAGAACCTAGACATGGATCTCCTATATGGACAAAGTATGCTATATATTGGATGGCTGAGAACTACTCATCATGTACTGGCGATCCATGTTCTCCTTGTGAAGTATCTATACTAGTATTTCACATACAAAGGGAGAAATTTCATCGGATATCTCATCCAGGAGGAAAATGCGATAACCTTCCTCTTTTAAGAAAACATAATTACTGTATGCACCTCTGTGATACGAAAGGGCGCAGCCATAATGTGTCATTCTGCAAGTTTGGGTTTTATGAAACTTATCAAACAATAGTTATATGGGATCTGGTGGAAAGTGAAAATTATCAGTGGTGGAGTCTAAGGTTGACAATCGACTTTAGCAAGATTTGTAAGTATATAACCGGTGATCGAGGTTATAGGAATCCAAGGCTAATAAGACCCATTGGCATGCTCAATGGGGAGTTGATCATCAGTTATATGGAGCAGGAAGAGTTTGTGCTTGCGCCGGTCTCAAATATGCTTGTCTGATGCGCACGGAGTGGTTGCTACACTCAGAAAACTAGAGTGTGACGACACGAACAGCTCCGTCAACTTAGTTTTTATGCATCACAAAACCCTTGTTTCTCTGCAGGGTAACAACTACTGCAAAACAAAAAACTCCAAATTTAGACAACTTTTGATATCTAAGCTGAAAAATATGTGGTCTAAGTTTATGAGAAACACAATTACGATGTCAAGAGGTTCAATGAATGAACAAAATAAATAAACGTCACCAGCCGATCTTGAATTGTAGCTAGTTTCTTATCTTTTTGGTTCTTTTCAAGAGGTATAATTTTATGGTGAATCAACTATATGTTTTTTAACCTTTGCATATAAACTAGTATCTAGCTAGCGCTCGTTATGCAACTTTCTTTCCCGTAGTCTTCATATAGCTTTCTCATTGGGAAAGCTCGCTCTATTCTAAGGATTATTAGTTTTTGTGATAAAGTAGGTGAAAACTGAGTAAGCATCATTAAACGGACTCCCGATATGTTACATTAAACTTTCTGACATAAGATGGTTGATAATTGTAATTTCAGCAGTCCTTAAAAGAAGATTTGAATACATGGAGTGAAGTATGCTGATTTAAGCTGTGGTGCAAGCTGATCCTGGGCAAAATAGCATGAAACATATATAGAAATTAGGCACATTATATTATACATTAGACATGCAAGGAAAGGTTACAACATCTTGCACAGTGAACCCTGCACGATAAGAAGATTTAAAAGATGATATAGGCATATAATTCTGAATAGCTTCTCCAGCAAACAATACTATATGATTGAGACACAGCTCACAATATTGTTTAGGCTTGTTATTGTCTATATGCACGCTAGGTATAATTTCTCCACTGGGAAGTAAATGCTCTTTATTATCAGGTTAAAGAAACATGATCAACACCATAAATGATTAACTATTAATGGTTCTCTATTACCTACTTATCCAAAAGTAGTTCTTAATCAACTAGCCAAGAATTACAAAAAAAAGGAAAAATAATAATAATAACTATCAATCAAAACATTTTATAATCAATTTTTGAATGCCATAAAAATGCAAATCGCTATCGACAAACAAAAGAAAGTGAGATAGAAGTCTTACACTCTTACACACATCTTCAACCAAACAAGAATCCCTGTGATATTTAGATCAACGCTACCAGTACTATGAAACAGATCCAGTAGAGAGAAAAAGTTAAACCACATTGTTCTTACCCGCCATCGTGACACGGCAATATAGACCTTGAAGAGATAACAGCACTCCCATTAACACCCTATTAGCGCAACCAAAAGGATGTACTGTCTTAGTTACAACTACTACAACTAAGCTTCAATCCCAAACACATTGTGTCAGCTATATGAATCCTCATAGACCATGTTTCGGGATTGGTTTTATCAATGGAGAAAATTAAGACCCACAGAAATAACTAACACATGCACTGAACAAGAAAAATCTGAGAAACATCTGATTCTTTTCTTTCAACGAAAAAGCAATAACATAAAGTAATTCTTTGACCTTTTTCTTGTTTTTTCCCTCTAAGCACAAAAACTTTACATATTAGACACCTATCTAAGGACAACAAAGTTTTTGGTGAAACACAATCTGCAAATTTGACATACAAAAGGGTATCAAGCCAGCTCCCAACTCTTTACACTAGCTAACAAGTTTAATCAAGCCAGCTCCAACTCTTTA
The DNA here is from genome assembly GCA_029990575.1 of Petunia axillaris subsp. axillaris. Lineage (NCBI taxonomy): Eukaryota > Viridiplantae > Streptophyta > Magnoliopsida > Solanales > Solanaceae > Petunia > Petunia axillaris. The sequence continues at coordinate 30,531,477 of JARKNS010000010.1, read as the reverse complement.
CACTAGCTAACAAGTTTACTCTTTCTATCTTCTCCATTTCTAGAAGAATTCCAGATATAAATCAAACTATTTATCTTTAGTCAAAGATTTCTCTGATTGGAAGATAACTCTCTAACACCTAGTGAACAAATGGGATGTTCTCTTATCCTTGTTAAAAGGATTGAAACACTCTCTGTTGCAATGCCAAGCCGTTCCGTTGACTTGGCAGATTCTGTTACTAGAGCAGAAACCATACTCTGCAATAACTGAACCCTCTCGCTGTGGTCATTCTGAGTATTTTGAAGAGCTTTTGTTGATGGCGTACTGATTCGTCTCCACCGGTGTGGCAGATATCTTTCTGGTATTTCGAAGCAATTTCCTGTTGACAAAACTCGGAGAGCATGGCGACAGAGTAATCCAGAGAACTCAAATTGATGGCAGCTGCAACTTATGATGCCCTCTCTAGGAACCCAGTAAACTTTCCGACCACCCTCAAGTTTCGTGTGGTGTCGGACAAGGAAACCATCTTCCATCTGAAATGATGCATAATGGGCAGCCAAAACAAGTTGTTCCTGAAGCTTACAGAATGCAAATGGTGTTAGAACTGCAGCAGCGTGTGCTTCCATGGGAGCACCTGTTTTCAGGCATATATTTTGTAGATTTTGCTGCATAGTCTGCTGTTCTCCTGCTTGATCCTTGAAATCAACTGTAACAGCCACCTGATAATGCAAACAATGTAATAAGATAAAGAGGTCGCTTTACTTCGTAAAAACCTATGATGAACCAATCATTGCCACCTTGAGGGGGTTGTGGTATACGTGCTAACTTTTAGACTACTGGACCATCTATAACATTCCTTAATAACCTCATGTTTCCTATACACCCCCTAACAAGTAAAGTGTATATTAAAAAAATATATACTAAATTCCTAACCTATAATAACTTAAAGAGAACGGTGGGAGGGAACAAGCCGATATCAACAACTGCGTTCATGATATTCGCCATGACTGACAAATTTCTTGCGGAATATCCACTGTGCATGCAGATTATCAGGAAGCAAGCAAAGAGTTTCCACATCCTTCCAATTTTATCATTATGAGTAACTTATCAAGTCCCTAAGATGAACCAAAGGCGAATCTAGGATTTGGACATTATGTGTTCGAGTTCGGGATTCTACCACAGGCCATTTGGTTTACTAAGTTCGACTTTGTGTATTTGTACTTGTTTAGTGAAATCTTTTAATGCATAAACAGGGTCCAAGCTAAAGCTAATGGGTTTGGATGAATACATATGCTATACGCTAGATCCATCCCTAGTTTCATGCGGCTTTGAAGTGGTCAAAAGCACTTCTTCAGCACTTAAAAACATCTTGCACTAAAAATTAAATATGAAAATTAGCAGAATAAGGTCTGGATTACATACTTGTTCCACAAAATGTGCTAACCGAGTTTGTGCACTCAGAAACCGTTGGATAAAAGCATTGATTGACTTGGAGTGGAATGCTGAGGTCATACCAGCAAAAAAATGGCTCCTAAGGTATGGCAGAGCCCACAATGATCTCAAGGCAAATAGACTGGAAATATGCCTGTTTGTATGCAGTCCGTACAAGTTCACCATGTCTCTCCAACCCAACTCAAAGTCCTCCATAGATTCCAAATTATAGAGTCGGTGAAACTCAGCCTTCCACTCGTTGTAGCGCTCTCCTAAAACAGCATTAAACCATGATGGAAACTTCGAAACGATAAGCCAAATGCAAAGGGCATGCTTAGTCGATGGCATCTCGAGGTCAATTGCCTCTTTCAGACACATATTTTGATCAGTTAGTATTGTTTGTGGAGCCTTCCCATTCATGAATGCCAAGAATGCCTAAAACATTTGAGAACAAATTCAAATATCAACAGAGCTATTGCAAAATGTGAATATACCCATTTGTTGACACCATTTCATATTTACCATGTATTTTTTCCTTATTTTATTATTTTCCTTTTATCCTTATATTGGACCAGGAGCGTGTAATAAGCTGAGAGGAATTGAAATATTTTTAATCCTAGGTAGAAATGTTTGTACCGTAAAAACTGCTCCTACAAAGTGTCAGCTGAGATAATAAAGGATGTCAATATAATCAGATCTGCCGGAAGAAGCTCAAAAGAAAAAAAGAGGAGAAGCTCTTATTGCAGCATTTTCCTAATAGAAACTACTATTTAGAGCGTAGTAACACTCCTGGCCTTTCAACATATAATTCCATTATTGGAGGTCCAAATATATTTGATTTTACTAAAACTTTACAGAGTCTAATCTAGCATTTAGTCATAGCTAATTACCCACGAGTATGAAACATGTGACCAGGAACATTATGAACTGTGGCATGAAACTGAATCACTCGGTATAAATTGTGCTAGCTTCACTCTATGTTTTTTTTTTTCAATTAATATTTTTCTTTTTTCCTTTCTGGGAGAGAGTGGGGGGATTATGTTTATGAAGAGGGGAAGGATCAGAATCAAAGACAAGGCCACCAAATTGGACACTAGTTCAGAATTTAGCAACATGAGTTTTGAACATTTTATTCCTTTTACCTTCAAAGCCCAAGAGTAGGATCTCAAAGTTTCCTCTCGCAGAAGAACACAACCAAAGAAGCATGGCATACCATAGTTGTTCACTCCAATCCATATCCCAAGCGGCATGTCAAAAGCAGTCAGCCGATGAGTTGTATCAAACACCACAGCATCACCAAACATGTCATATGACTGGATGGATGAGGCATATGACCATGCAATATTTTCCAATTTGTTGCTGGAATCTAGTGCGAAATCATACTTGAAATTTGAATCTTTTTCCTTAATGTTTCTACACATTCTCAACAAGTCTATGCTTTCGTCTTCAGGATCCACTTTCTTGAATGACTGAAGCAAATTTCTGACATCCTTCTCGGTAAATGGCAAATAGCCCGGTTCCACACCCTTCTCGAGCTCTATAAGCCTCATCATTTGCTGCACCGAAATTCCTGTTTTTGCAAACATTAGAATTCGGCTCTTGTCTGCATCTGATATGCTGCGATATGCAGGAAGAAAGCGTACTTGGCTTGGCTCTAGAAGTTCGTGATTATGGTGATTTATGAAACCAGTCACTCTCCATTCAGGCACTCCTACGTCAACTGTCTTGCTTATCCGCATATATGCTTGGCATCCACAGCGCGAGGATTTTCTGTTCCTCTGAGGCTTACTATCATTGGTGGCTTTGACAGGAGTGTTGCCTGCACGATGGCAAACAAAATAGCGCCTTGTAAGTCCTTTGCCCACACCATCTTTCCCTTCCGTACGGTGACGTCTGATTGAAAAGCCACAGCGTTTGGCAAATTCAGCATAGAATTCATAAGCAGCATCATGATTGAAAAATCTTTGTCCTATAAATGGAATTGCATCATTAGTCGTCTCCAGAGACAGCCTTGTTTGATCTGGTGATTCCTCAGTGCTACTTGTATCATCCAAAGACAGAGATTGCTGATCCGAGGGTTCGCCATAAAGCACCATCATCTGCCCAGCCTCTTCAGACATTATAAACTTGTCAAGATACTGCTCACTACAAACCTAGAACCATGTCTAATTTTTTAAGTCATAAAGATATTGTCAAGCTTCTTAAGCGGCTGTGTTTAAAGTGTTGCAATACATATTTAGTACTAGTACCCAATCATATGACTATAATACAGATAATTGACCTAACTTAACTAAATACAAAAGAGGCACGCAGTCAAAGCAAAAGCCAAAAGAAGCAACAATATAACAATCAAGATGTCATTCTGGAAGACAATAACATTGCAACTCATATGGAAATGTCGTGGCAGTCAGATAAGTTGTTTTCCCATTATTAACTCCTCTGAAAAATCAACAAAGAAATTACTCTGACTCTACGTCTGAATTTACACACACGGGCACACACAAATATATGATACATCATACATATACACATATCTCTGTGTGCGTAAATGTGTATCACATACATTGCATGTGTGTACATATACAAACTTGTCTGTACGTATGCATGTGTGTACATGTAAACACGGACAAAAATTTGATAGGTGAAATTATTTTCTCCCCATGACTTCTTCATATTAGTTAGCAGAAACTCAGGCTTAGTACACTATAATTGATAGATAGCATGTATAATTTTAGTACACTAATCCTAAAAAAGAAGTATGATTTATCAGGAAAAAGAATAAAGAGAGAGAGAGAGAGCAATATAAAATACATGTAATAATTTTAATAACTAACCAAACTCGGATATTCAAAGGCCTTTGACAAGTTAAGAAAATAGGAATACATGGACAATCAATGTCTAACACCTAACTGCCCTTTATCTCCATGCAGAATAGCAACGCTGAATCTTGTGGTTATCCATTTTGAATATCTCATTTTACCTAGCCAGATAACTTTGAAACTACATAAGCTTATGTTCCACCCAACTTTGAACAGCTTTCTAGAAGCTAGATGATTGGAATAATCATCGCGAGATAACTGTCAACTATAGTCATAACAACATAGACTCACAAGGGGAAGAACCTAATTCTAAACAATAGCAAGAACACTGGCTGCATCTATCTTATCCGAAATAAACAAAAGGAAAGAATGAAAACAAAAAGTGGGTGGTACTAGATCATGCACGTTCAGCAACCACTGCGGGCTAGAAACACTAGCGACCTGTTGAATATAAGGAAACTTGGCTAATAAAGTTTACGTACTTAAAAACTACATATCAAATAGAGAAAGTAAGGAGTAGTACTATTAAAGTAGCAATATCTCGAGTATTCGCAGAATAAGGAACTTGCTTGACGCCATGCCAGAAGTGTAAATTACGCATTGAGCAACACCAAAAACCTAATAAAAGCTCAAAAATCTATTACCAAAGATGCTCTACTTCTACATACTTGAATGATCATCTCACTAAAGAGTGATACCTTAAGGGACTACTTCAGTAAAAAACACTAAATTATCGACAACACAATTTGCAACGAACTCAAAATAAGGTCTAAGATATCAGATTATATTTCAAATCTAAATTCTATAACACGTACATTCAAATAAATACAAAGGATATAAACCTGTGATAAAAGGCGCTAAATAATTCAACATAACAAAGAATTGGATATAATGTAGTTCACTTACTGATCCAAACACACACACACACACACACACTAAAATAGTACTCCCTCGATTCTCGTTTATGGGAACCTCTTCGCTTTTTAAGAGTCAATTTGACCGGCCTTTGAAGCTAAATTGGATTTAATTAATTTAAAATGTTGGTCGAAGTTCATGCAATTTGACTCTTGAAAAACGGAAAAGGTTTACATAAACTGAAACGGAGCTGAGTAGCTATTTTAATACAATATGTATACTTTTTTTTAAAAAAAAAAACGATTACTTACAGAATCAGAGAAATGAATGAATGACTTTATTAATATTTGTTTCAAATGAATACTCCATTAAACTGGCGAATATATTTTGAATCTACGCGCCAAAATGTGTTGTAAATTTTATTTGATTTGATTATCCGTTGGGAAAATAGAAGAAAATAATAATAAGTTTAAAGTGAGGAAGAACCCTAATTTGCGCAGGTATGTGATGGGAACCGTTTTATACTACGGCGCACGTTTAAGGGATTTGGGCTATCCTGTTCCCAAAACGGCATCGTAATAGCTGAGTTGAATCAAATACAGTACTAGTACTTGTGGAGTATTAATTTAGGAGTACTTTGGTAGATAATTGAGTTATACATGGATTAACAATACAGAGATTAGTAATACATGGATTAATAATGTCGGGATTAATAATGCAGAAATTATTTGTAGTCATGTGTTTGGTTGATTGTATCAAAATTTGGATAAACATTGTATAAGATTTTATTTTCAATTATGCCATTGAATTCTTATTCATATATTAAAAATAAGGGGTTGAGGGTGGGTATTTTTGTCATTTCATTGGTTATCCATGTATTAGTAAACATTGTATTAGTAATACCATGATGAACTAAGGGATCGTTCGGTTACTGAGTTAACCATTTAATACCCGCACAAAACTCCGCGCTAATTTAGCGCAGCGTTCGGTTGGTTTTCTGTGAAATTTTAATACCCGCGTAAAATTAGTGCAACGTTTGGTTGTATTTTTGTATATTCCGCATTATTAATACCCGCATTATTAATGCGGGAATCTATGTATTATTTTATGCGGGGTAGAATGTGGTATTCATAATGTGGGTATTAATAATGCAGGTATTAAAATTTTAAATGACAAAATTAACCCTCATAATAATAAGGATATTTTAAAATTTTATTTAAGGAGTAAATAAATATTTTAAATAATAATATTTTTTGTTAATTTGTAATATATCAATGATTCAACAAATAATCCCTACGTTATAATATATGCGTAGCTAATACCCGCATTATTAAATCCCAGATAACTAATACCCACATTATTAATACCCACATTAATAATACCTACGTTACTAATACCCGCATTAATAGTTAATACCCGCATAAAATGCTCCTACAACCGAACAACCCCTAAGTATTAAGTTATACCACAATTGAGATACTAAATAATACATGGATTAATAGTACTTGATTGATATTGACTACCAGACAAAGGATAAAACTTAATACATGGATCAAAAGATCAACTATCAAAACTTAGAGGCATTAGTTAAAACTTTCAAATAAATATTATGAATAAATTAACCTTTGATAATGTTAATTTTTTTATGAATTTTGATATGTCTGTAATGTATTTGGTAAAAATCGACTCAGCTAATTGATGTCAAGTGTCTTGATACGTGGCACTAGCATGCCCTCTATTGACACGAAGACAGTTTAATTGACAACCGGAGGGAATTAAAACCCCTCCAATTAAAGAACTAGAGCTCACGTCTCCGGATCATTCGAGACGGACACTTGAACATATAAAAACTTCGCCCCAACGGATTCTGCTATTTTCGGGCCTAACTTATCTCACCCCAATAACACGTATGTGCCGTTGACATAGGGAATGGGGTATTCACTTAAACTATGACTCTTAGTTCTCATTCTGAAAATAAACAAAACCAAGTTGTTTCTATACTATTTTCGAATACTCACCACCGCCGCTGTTACTATTGTTGCTAGGATCATTACCATTGAAGCCTCACATGGCTAAATTCAAAAAAAAAAAAAAAAAAATTACTTTTTGTTTTCGTTTCATTATTACTTTATTACCATTGTCATTTGATTACTGTTCGTTTATATTCAATCGGTTAACTTTTGATCGTTGGTTAATATATACAAACTATGCTTAAATCTATTCCCATTAAGTCCTAAGCCTTGATATAAACATTTATTTATGCCCTTAAAAGTATAAATTTAATTGCTATCCTAAATACCGAATTTAGAACATACATGTAAGAACTTGAAATTTAATATATATTTGCACTATTCCTTATGATAGAATTGAAATTGCATGCTAAATTTATCTTATCCGTGTAAATACCAATTTAAGGTCCAACCCTCATTGCAGCTGACAAACAAAAAATTTCACACGCGCCCTCAAAATTGACCACTGGTGCATTGTTATACCAATTTAAGATGATTTTAGTAACATAGCCTCAGTTTCATCTGTAAGCAACACTTCAAGTTATTAATCGATAAGTACCACCTCTTAGGAAGAGATCAAAGGGAAAATACTACCTGCAAAAATGTGAGAAGCAACACTTCAAGTTATCTGGGATAATATGGGAAGAGATTAAATGGCAAGTGCTGCATATGCAAGAGGGGGTCGAATGCTAGTGCTGCCTCTCGAGCATTACTTATGAAAAAGAGAGGGCGGAGATATGAGCTTTATTATAGTATTTCATATGGGTATATCCATCAAAAATTTCTTCATTAAATTTTGCAGAGGTCATTATGCCACACCACTGTTATGGAGGTTAATAAAGCAAACCATTGTCTATGGTGCAATAGTTCTGCAATTCTCCAGTTGACAAATGGGTATATATTTGGGCCAATTCAAAGGTCAATACCAATTTTTGCGCAAAATTTGACAGATTTGGTGCTACTATTACAATTTCGATCTTTGTAAGAAAAAGTCTTTACAATTTTTTTTTCTTCGGCAGGAAAAGTTGCCGGAGACTGCTCCTGGTGATCACCGGGTTCTTGCTAATATAAATATATGTCGATCACCATGAACTTTTATATGAGAACTATTTTTGTAAAATTTTCGAATGGGAACAAATATGTAACAAGGCGCCAAGAAGTGTATGAGGACTATTTTTTAAAATTTTCTCACGGGGAACAAATATATAACAAGGCGCCAAGAAGTGTCCTATTTCTATAAACAACCCGATAAACATCGAAGCTGGTGTTCAAAATTGATAAATTTTTCACCGGGTACCCTCTATATGAAGTGATTTTGCAAGATTGTCCCATTTAATAATATTTTAGCAAAGTACCCTTATGTTGGCACGAAGCTAAGAATTCAATGCACAAATTTTTAAGTGTTTGCATAGGGCCAAGACTTCGAGGCAAGTGTTGTCTAACCAACACTTTAAGTTCTATGACGAGAATGCAAGAAGAGATTTGAAGGGGCAAGTGTTGCCTTTTGTCAACACTTACGAGCAAGTGCTGGCAAGTGTTGCTTTTTGCCAACACTACAAGGGGCAAGTCTTAGCAAATAAAAAGATATCAAATGAAAATCTTGGCCCCGTGCCAAAAGACTGATAGGGGGTGTTTCCGTTCAATTTTTTGTTATTAAAATTTATAGGATTTTTTTGCAAAATCCAGTTAAGCAAACCGTTGCTTACGGTTACATATTTCTACAAAAAGGCCCAAAATTTATATGACTAAAGTTCTTTTCCCAAGTTGATGAATTTTGTCTCTTTTTTTTCTCTTTTTAAGAAAATAGATAAAAGTTGAGATAGTTTACTTTGATTTACCAAAAAAGATTGTTACTTGATTAAAACTTATTTTCTGGAAATTTGGAGTTACTCCATTAGTGAATATTCCAAACTTCAATCCTATTGTACTCCAAACTCCGCACTATTGGTGGGGGTCGAGTCTCACGGCCCATCCCATTCCAATGTAACAAAAGTATTTTTTAGAAAAAAAAAAGGGACAATTACATTGAGAGACACCCCGCTCATGAAAATTACCAAAAAGGACCCCTTATTTTGCTACCTTACCAGACATAGCACCCCCTCCCTTTTTTAAAATTTTTCTTTCACTCTATAGCACCCCCTATTTAAAGAAAAAAACTCTAGCCCCCATTTTTCCTCTCTTCTCCTTCTCTCCTTGACATTTTTCTCTCTTCTCTTCCCCATCAAACCTAACGCCGCCGCCACCCCCAACCCTTCCACCACTGCCTCGCCGTCATCTCCTCATCCAAGCCACTAACGTCGTGGTCACCACCGCCGCTGCTGCTTCTTCTTCGTCTCGTTTTCTTTTTGTTTTTTTGTTTTGTTTTTGTTTCTGTATAACAATGTCGATTTTCATTGTATATCTCGGTTAAAACTCCTGTGAGTTTGTTTAAAAAAATTGTTTATCATATTTCTTCTTCTTTTTTTACAATTTTCATAAGCATCCGTTGAGATCTACTAATTTTTTCTAAAAACTTTTTTAGATATAGTGTTTTTCTTGTATAAAACTGTATAGATCTGGGATGTTTGTTAAGCTTTTGTGTAAAAGCTGCCCGAAGCACTATTTAAAGTCAGTTTTGCGAGTTTATACACTTTTATACAAGCTTATACAATTCTGTAAACGTGTATAAAAATGTATAAATCTGTATAAGTACGTATTGACAGTGTATAAAACACATTCTATGTATTGTAAAGTTTGTATAAAGTTGTATATACGTGTATGAATAATGAATAAAATTGTATAAATTTTAGATTTGTACACTTTTTATGGATGTTTTGTTAAAATTTATGTTTTTTTTGTGTATATTTTTGTATTTTTCTTCTTGCATACATAATTTTCTATGTATTTATATGTATAATTTATTATTTTGAAAGATTTAGGTGTATAAAATTATCAAAAAATAATTATTTAAACAAATCCACAAATAAAATAAGCAAATTCGGTGAATTTTTGGTTTTCCGGCCACCGGGTGGCGGCAGCGGTGGCGGCTCAGTTTATGGTGGCGGGGCAGTGGTGGGGGAGGGTGAGGGAGTGACTCCTAGGATTTTTAGTTTAAATGGGTGCTATGTTATGTAATTTTGAAAATAAGGGGGTGCTATGTTGTGTAATGTAAAAATAAAGGGGTGCTATGGATGAAATGTAGCCCTCATTTGTAATTTTGTGTTGTGGGGTACCCAATTTTGAAAATTCCCAAAAAAAAAAACACTTAAGTTTCTGGTCACTTATTTTATTTTTCTTTTGAGACAGCGCATCAATTCCCTTTATTGATGAGATTTTTACTCCACATAACCATTCCAACCCTAATCCACTTTTTGTAACCATATTTTGTCATTTCTTTCTTTTTCTAGCATATTTATTAAATATAATTTGATGATATTAATATTTAAAAAATATAGGACAAATATATATGTGTATAGAAGGTATATATACAAAATATCAATCTATTATATTTGATATTTTAATTATAAATTAAATTTTAAATATAAATATTGTGGCTATATTATGTTAGTGCTAAATGACTTGTTAATATGAAATATAATGGGCTATTTACGTGGAAATCCCTTTATTGATCAGCTACAAGGCTAAAGTCAGTATTTAATTATCAGGGTGACAATATTTTAATAGCCTATAATCGTAGCGTGATAGGAATAACAAACCTAAGGTTTTAGGGATTGTTTGGTACTTTGCTCTATGTACTAAACAAATATGCAGGATTCAGGAATTATATACCTGACAATATTATTATATATATTATCTTATGTATGATTTTATATTTAGAGTAATCACCCTAATACCTTAATTAAGCGAGAGCCCTTAAAGCATATCCCATTTTATTCCTCTTTAGATTTTATTTTTTTGTCCTTGTTACACTTTTACATCCTAATCAAATATTGAGGACTAATGCAAAAAAATAATAATAATAATGTTCCCAATAATTAAAAAGTATTTGTGGAAGAAACCTTTATCTAGTACCACACAGGCCAATTTTCTACTAAATTGTCAACCTTTAAGTCCTTTAAACTATCGAGTGCGTTGAAATGTGGGAAAAGTCCCACATCGTTGAGAGAGAGGAGGCAAGATGCATATATAAGCTTCGGACAATCCTCCACCATTTGAGCTAAATTTGGGGTGTGAGTTAGGTCCAAACTTATGTGGACGCCCGCATGTGTGTGGGTGACCGTGTGATAGGCGCCCGAATTTGTTGCGTCCGGGTGATGAGCGCCACATATCCTATACTTAGCTTGACGTACAGTTAAGTGAAAATGCCGCCAGCCTATTTAGAGAACAACATATAAGAAAAATTAACAAGTGTTAGGGACAGCCATTAACGTCTAATCCCACCCCACTCAAAATAGTGTTAATCCCAAATTCTCAATTGCTTTATACTCTTAGCAAGCTGAGAAAACTATTAAAATGGTCGATTAATTCACATGGAAGTTGTGCAAAAGTTACAATAAATAGGATTTTTTATATAGTGAATTATAATGAGAGTATTGTCAATAATGTATGGATTGTTATGAAACAACTCATGCATGAAATATTATGTTTTCCTACATATCATGATTAAAGTATTTTTTCCATCAATATGTATGGGTGTATCTAATTGAAGAGAAGTGAATTTCTATATCATTTTCACTATCATAATATATATGTCCATTGATTAAAAAGAAAAAGATTTGGACTTCACTAATGATACTCCATTCATTCCAAAAGTAAATGTTATAATTTCTTTATTAATTTGTTTAAAAAGGGATATGTAACTTTTCTTATATTTGAAACAATTTAATTCTAAGCTTCTTATTTTATCTTTAATTATATAATTTATAGTCATGCAAATATATATATAAACTTATTTTATATCAAAAGTTTAAAGAGTCCTTATTTCTTTTTTATGCAAGGCAGCTCATCCATGTCACATGCACATTTCTGTTCGCTGGGTTTGAAATATTTGACCCTTGTTTGAATTTTTGTTAACAAATCTATTTTCACATGGGAGAAGTTAAGATTATTTTATCTGAAATCAATCATTGATTAGGAAACATTGAGGATTTTAACAATTTTGGCCGGTCAACTACCTAAATTGATATCAAATTTACCACATGAAATATCAAATCTTTTTAACTTTTTTACTATTTATGTAAACCCACTAACTAAATTTGAATCAACCAGTAAATGGAAGATTTTTCTTCTTGTGTAAGAAATTATGAGTTATTAATTACCTTAACCAGACTGGACGAATCTTTATAAAGTGGACTTTACAACATTAGCAAAGTTAACAATTACTACAACAAATTGCCACCCTTTTCAGATTAAAAACTTTCTTAAAAGGAAAAATAAAAAGATCACGTCACCTCATTCCACAATTATTCCATTTTAATCCTCGTTTAATCCAATAATTGAAAGTATTCAAAGTCACGTTAGCTCCACTTTTCCTTTCTTCGCATTATTATTTACTAGTAATATGCAATCATTTTGGTAGCCAATACTTTTTTTTATTGATAGCGTGCCGCTTCTTGCTTAGTTTTGTGAATATTTTGACAAACACCAGGTACATGTTTGATCACGCCCAACTACGCCCTATAAAAGGGACTAAGCGGTCGCGGCAAATATAGCTCGGTATTTAAAGTCCCGAGGTCGAATCCCACAGAGAACACTCGTAATTCAGTCGTTAATCTAACTAATTTATCTAATCAACTAACTTCAAGAGTTTATATTTTAATGATGGTTTTAAAATAGAAACTAAATAACAATAAAGTAAATAGCAAAATAATAAAAAGTAATCAAGCAAGGATATTAGAAGCCTAGAATTGATTTACACCGACTCCTACCTATGTGATTGACTAATGATTCAACGAATTCAACTTGGATCTTCCTATTGAACACTTGCTCCAAATTCACAACTAACCACTTCCGTGCACTAGCTATGACTTTCACTAACTAATCTTCCAATTAATTAATGAAGATGATTAGAACTACAAGTATGGTTCACAATCGGGCTCGGTGGTCACAACTCACCCTATTGACAACCTAAGTAATTCCTTGATTTTAGGTTGAAATATTGCTAAGCATTTAACCATAACTCGTGAATTTATTCCTAAACGCACAAGGATAAAGGGGACAATCAATTGGGGGCCCTTCCAATCAATTAGCAAACAAAACGTAAATACTTAGATAGGAAGAATAATCAAGTTTCATTCATCAAAATCAATTAATCAATTCACATAGTATTGGAGTGGTTCAATCAACCCTAGAATGGGTAATTTAGCCACTCATGGTCATCAAAAACAAATCAAGAATGATCATGAATGAATAAACTACAAAGGAGAAGAAATAATGGAAGAAAGAACTCTTAATCTTCAAGTCTTTAATCCCACGCCTTCTTGTGTGTTCCTTGCCTCCAAGAGTCCAAAGTGCTTCCACAATGGTGGTCTTGCTCTCCCAAGTCAAGATTGGGGCTGAAAATAGGTTAGAAAACCTTTTATACCTCGTGTGAAACTCATGGACAAGTTTGCCCCTCGCCACTTTTCGCCAGAAATTTTGCCTTATGGCTGGATCATGGCCTTACGATGCCTGGGCCGTGAGCTTTGAAAATTCTGCTTTCGACTTCATGGCTGAATCATGGCTTTACGATGGCTGGGCCGTGGCATTTCGTCTTCAAATTCCTTTCATGGCTAATCCACGGCCTTGGCACCTTACAACGCTGTAAATTAACTTCAAGTTTGCTCCAAATCATCAAACTTTAACACTTTTTCAAACCATTTGATTCCTACACATTCAAACACCCAATATAAGTACAAAATACTATTGTTCACACTAAAATAATCCACAAAAGCACCAAAATATGATGTAACTAATACTAAAATATATGCATTTTTAGCCTAACATCAATGTCCTATAAGAGTGCCAGTCCTGCAACCTCTTGCCAAAGCCTCCGGAATGTACTTATACTCCACGATGATTTTGAGGAGGTTTTTGGTGTAAACTTGCAGAGAGCATCTGAGGGCTGCAGGTTATTCACATGATTTATAGGAGGTCCGCTGTTCTGAGAATATTTTTGTTAGTCAAGTTATAGGCCCTGGTGAAGAAGAGGCACATATGGACAACAATGAAACTGTTCAAAATGACGATACTTTTGTCATACAAATATTAAGCAGCGAAGAAACAACACCAACAGTATCCAATTAAAATTCAATTCCACTATTCCTTAATAACCAAACGAATACTATTCCTCTATTCCATCAATAACAAGAACTACTACTACAACTCTACCTTTATAAATAATGTACTATAAATTAACTGTAGCCACATGAAATAGCAAATTATTAACTATTTTACTATGTCAATCCACTAACTGAAAATTAATCAATCAGTAAATAGAAAGTTTTTCATATACGTCTTTACTCTTTACCCAAATCGAAAGAATCTGCGGAAATTAAAGACACGGGACTTTACAATTATATAAGTACTAGCAAAATTAACAATTACAACAAATTGCCAGACTTTTTAGATTGAAAAACTTTCTTTAAGAAAATATCACGTCACCATATTCTACAATAATTCTGTTTGGCCAAACTGCCGAAATAGTCTATTTTGAGAAGTATTTTTTTAATCAAAAGTGCTTATCAAAGAAGTGCTTTACAAGATAAACAGTTTGTGTTTGACCAAATTTTAGAAAAGTGTTTTTGTTATTAATTTGTGTTTGACCAGTATTTGAAAAAATTACCAATTACGAAAATAAATATATAATAATATTAATTTGATTAAATATGTAAGTTTGAAATGAGTATTTTTTTCCCAAATAATCAAAAATACTTATTTTGTCAGGAAGCTACTTTTTTAAGCTTCTTTCCCACAACAGAAATACAACTTCTGTTACTACTAAAAAATAATTATTTCTCCCTAAAAACTTGACCAAACACTACAAAATTTTAAAATAAGTATTTTATAAGAAAAATAAATACTTGGCCAAACAGACTTTTAATTTTCACCAAGTCCAATAACTAAACTATTCGAGTCACGATCGATAGCTCCACAATTCTTCTAATGAATAGTACGTTGTTCTAGTTATTTCATTTAAAATCCATAAAATTTTTTGCTGATCATCTGTCTTTATAATTACAACTTATATTTCGATAGCTTGTCAAACTAAACCAATAATATCCAATTAAAAATTAGATACTCACTCATTCCTTGTAGAATGTCAAACAAATAGTATTCCAAATAAAACAAGAATAATAATTCAACCACGAAATTACCACTAACACTATCCAACTGTCACATCACTACATTAAAAGAAAGTATTATCCTTGTAGCAAATTCCATTATCATTTTAGGAAGACATTAATATTTTTCTCTAAACAAGACATTAATTTAATTAAAGTATACTAATAATGAATTAGGCATAAAATAAGTAGAGCATAACTGTTTTCAGGTGGGTCCACTAAAACACCTGGCATTAACTCAAAGCGAGTCGCGAGAAGCTAGGTTGTTGGTCACGTCCTAACACGACAATACAATTCCACCGTGTAACTAGGAAGAATCATACTATGTTTTTAAAACTGAAGTACATTCACCTGTAGACTTAATAAAGATGAATTTCTAGTACGTACTTAAAAAACAAATTTTTTTTTTTGAAAGTGGGAAGAGGGAGCGACACCGTTTGAGCAGTTTTGGAAAGTGACTGATGAATATGCAAACAATAGCACCTTTTAGTTTCATTCTCTCTTTAGACTTTGCTTTCTATTTTTGATTCGTTGCTTTTCTATAAAGACTATTGGACTTTCTTTTCTATTCATTCTAAAAAGATCATCTTTTAAAAATTGACCTTCCTTCTTCCTTCTTTCTTCGTTTCTTGTTATTCCTTTTAAGCATATAACTGATATTAAACACCCCTTGTTTGAGCTTTATTCATGCAAAGATGAAGTCTTTCAATACTGTAAGTTGCCCTTCTTTACTGCTGTTGTTTTGGATTGGTAGGTGGGTGCTGGGTGGTGGGAGGGGGGAGGGGAGTTGTCTAGTTGCATTTAATTTATTATGTATGTATATGTTACAGTTTCAAGTTCAAATTTATCTTCTTTTTAATTAATCTTTTGTTTGTGTCTTTTTCTGCATAAGCATGTTGGTTTGAGGTTGACATGGTTAATACTGTTTGTGGGGTTGGTGAAAACTTTTCACTGAAAAGCACGGGATTTCTGGAGTAAAAAACCGTAAAGATGCGATTTTTATACAAAGTTTTGTAGTATAGTATTTTTCCAATTACTCCCGCGTCCCATTTTAGTTGTCCCAAAATAGTTGTCGCTTTAGAAGTTGCATGGTTAATGCTATTCTGGGTTTGGTTAAAGCGACAACTAACATGGACGGAGGGTGTATTAGTGAAATAGGATTACATGGTTAATGCTGTTTTTCCGGTTGGTGAAAAGCATGGAAAGAGGAAAATAGAGTAAAGATGGATTATAAGAATAAAATTCCAGAAATTTTTTATTTCTTTCAACACTGTGGGGATTGAAATAAGTAGCCTTGAATAATACTCCTAGATTGATATGACAGATGGGCAAATGGTGTCATTTTCAATTGAATGTTAAATTGATCATTAGCAATACGGACTTGCGTCTTCTATGAAAGTAGTTCTCCATCTATTTCCTTTGTTTTATACTGAAAGTTCAAAGTAAGTTCTGTCTATAATTGTTGAATGGAAGAAGCAAAAGTGAATTTTTGCATCCGGAAAACTAGATTGTCTCCTGTTGATGGATTGTGAATTGTAGCTTCGAAAACTCAAGTACTTTCAGTTAGGTTTTAAGAGTTTAATTATTTTAGTTTGGTCCGACTGACTTAAATAAATTAGATAATGGATAATGATATCAGGAGTATGATACATCTCTAACTTGAGCTTGAGAGGTGGTAGTAGTATTTTCTAGGAAAAGTTAGGTTGTATCCTCCATTACTCCATGAATGAGTATCCTCTAAAGTTTGCAATAACGAAAGATATAAGCTAGATGGACAAAACCAATTGGATAATCTAATGTACAATCTCCTTATAAAAAAAAATCTGATGTACAATCTGCTGTGTCTTGAAAACCACTCTGTTTTGCTCAAGCAGTTTCTATCACTAACATGGCTTAAGCAAGCTCTAGTTTTGTGTACGGAAAATTCATCAAACATCGATACTTCACCAAATCATCCTGCTGACTCATTTTTTACCATTTTGAAAACAGAAAGAAATTTGAGTAAACAAATCATGAAGATGCTCCCCACCCCGGTCTAATGTCCAAGGTTGACTTTAGGACTATGAGAGTTCAACATTTGTCTGTTTAAAGTTAAATAAGATAAAGTGGCATATAACTTTCTATATCGTGCAGTATTATCAAGTTCTCAGTACAAGAAAGTGGATATGTAGTTTGGATGGAGGGTGTACTAATTACTGTATTCTCATTACTTAAGATGTGTGACTTTGATACGTTTTTTGATACTTATTGAGGTGTCTTGTGCTCATGCCATTTCTAGGTTTCTGTGCCTGATCCTAAAAGTAGATCATGTCTCTGCAGCCTCCTCATGACTGCTGCCTTGATTTGTGGTGTCTACTTCACTGGAAGTGCTTTGATGGCTAAGGATTTCAGGGTATAAATTAGTTTGCATTCAATTTGAGTGGATTTCATTATAACCCGTTTTGTTTATGTAGAATTTGCCAGATACTGGATCACCTACTTGAAAGTTTTTCCTTCACCTACTTGAATAATTTGGTTGATTGAATTGTTAAATTTGTTATCACTTGCACTCACCTGTTAAAGCTAGTGAAGTGGCATAAAAAGATCATTATATTTCTTCAATAACCAAACTGAGAATTCATTGTACTTTTATATGAATAAATGTTCTCAGATTTTTGTTCTATATCATGCAAAACGGCCATGCTAAATGCGTTAACTGCTGATTTGAATTTTTGCAGGCATTTTCAGGTTTCGGAATGAAGCATGCACAGCAGAATGCACCATGCTCAAACTGCGAGGTTTGAAAGCAGCCTTTTGCAGTCACATTGTTAGCTTTTCTGATTTAATTGGACATCTGCCTAATCTCTGTTGTATTTATTAGAATCTTTATCTGTTGGCATTCAGAAAAACAGAAGTCTCAGGTGTTGAGTACCTTCAGATTTACATCCAACCTTTAACTTGGATTATCTCATTTAACCTTAGCTTAATTACTTCGCTCTGTTCAGGTCTTTAGTGCCTGCTGTCCACACATTACCCTCCTTCTGTAGTGCTAACTTGGTGTGCAAATAATTCATGTGCATTAAGAAACTAAAGCTTGGTTGGGACCAGTCAACTAATAATGAGTGATAAATGAATGAATTTTTTGGTCAAATAACTATGTGGAATAACATGAGTAATTTGGTTGAGAGTAGTCTGGCTTTGGTAAATTTGGATTATATGGTCCTGCAGTTACAGGATTTGCAGTGAATTAACCTCCAAAGTTCATTCACTAGGTACCACTAAGACAGGACAAAGAAGAGAGTCATGTGACAGAGCATATGCAAAATAATAAATGCCAGGTTTGTGAAGTTGTGCTATTGTCTTTTTTTTTTTTTTTTTTTTTTTTTGTTTGGCTTCTTTGGAGGTTCTCAATTTATACCTCACAGGAGAAATGCAGGCCATTAGGGAGTGAGGCACTCCCAGAAGGAATTGTTTCTAAAACTTCTAACCTGGATATGCGCCCATTGTGGGGAGATGTTGAGGTAAGTAGCTATTTGTGTCTATGATTATCCATGATTTTGTAGGCATGTCACGCTAATAATCTAAAATATTTTGTTCCTTGCATGCATTTGGCTATGGTTTCATGGATCATTCTTGTATAATTGAACCTTTTGTGTGCATTTTTGATAGTTTGATTTCAACTGTACGTTATGTGTGTGGAAAGCCTTAGGTCTTTTTCCTTTGATTTTCATGGAAAGCTTTAAGTCTTGACCCTGATGGTCAATGAAGGTTATGAAGGGCAGAAGTAATAAGGCAGATATTCTGGACCTTTAAATTTTCATAAATTTTCACAATATCATCTTCTTTGTCCACAAGCCGAATTATATTATTTGCTCAACTCTTCTCGTTCTTTTCTATGTGGTTATTCATGAGGCGATGCTTTTGTATTCAGAAGAAGTCTCCACATTCAATTAACTTGTTGGGAGTTGCAGTTGGAATAAAGCAAAAAGAGTTAGTGGACAAAATTGTTAAAAAGGTTATGATTCTTCATATTTCTCGTCTAGTTACTCTTGTGAATCTCATCTTAGTTTCTGCTTCTTTTCTCACAAAAAAAAAAAAAAAAAAAGAATCTTAAGTTTTGCTTCTTAAATTGCTACGTCTCTTGTTACAGTTTCTTGAGCATGACTTTGTTGTGATGCTTTTTCACTACGATGGTGTGGTGGATGAGTGGAATGATCTGGATTGGAGTAGTCGTGTCATACATGTCTCTGCCATGAACCAAACAAAATGGTAAAGTCAGTTTTTAATAAAATCTGCTACTATTGATTAGTGCAGCTGCCTGCAATTTTTCACTCATTTAGCTCTCAAAAATAGGTGGTTCGCAAAGAGGTTTCTGCACCCGGATATAGTCTCTGAATATGATTATATTTTCTTGTGGGATGAGGACCTTGGAGTTGAAAACTTTCATCCCGAAAAGTAAGTCTGTCTTAATGACAACACACTATTATCATTGTGCATGTACATCACTTGAACTACTGAATTCTGAGTAGAACAACTGTTACGTCCTTTAAATTGTACAACAGCATAATTACTGAAAATATGTATTTATACTTAACAAGGTTAACACTGGTGATTGAGCAGATTCAGAGCAAAACTTGTACGACGTAGTAATACATTCAAAAAGTTAACCAGAGAGGAGTAGGTTAGTTGATAAGTAATAATGATCTCACTGCCTAGGTTTTTCTTTCAGGTATCTATCTATTGTTAGAGAAGAAGGGCTAGAGATATCACAGCCAGCACTTGATGCTGGCAAATCCGAGGTACATCATCATATTACTGTTCGCAGAGGGAGATCCAGGGTGCACAGGTTAGACACAGATTCTTTTCTGTCCGCTTCATAGGACAGTAAGTTAATATACAAATTGGAAGAACTACTGCATAGCTGTCGCATCCCTGTGTGTGTGAAACTAGCTCATGGACCTAAGGTTTTAACCCCCTTTGAGTTTGAGATGCTCAGCATGGCATTATCTTCTGGTGGGATTAAAAACTCACTGAAATTGAAAGTTTGTTTCCAGTTAGAGATTCTAAAACTTTCTTTAAACCTTTATTTGCTATGTAGTGCGAGCAACATATTTTCTTGCAAACCATGTATTTGGGCTTCAGTAGGAACGTCTATTCATTCTAGCAATTTGGAGAAAAATAAAAATCCTGATATTATTTTTGTCTATTTGCTTTTGCATGTGCATTGTCTCGCCCCGAAGCTGAGTGGTATTTTTTTTTGCTTTGGTAGGAGGTTCTACAGATTAAATAAAAGTGGCCAAAGGTGTGATAACAACAGCACAGGACCTCCTTGTGTGGGGTAAGTGCTACCTTTTTAATGTAATATTATCTGATACTCCTAACACGTTTCTTCTGAACTAAATCTATTTGCTCTGACCTCATTTCCTTATGGCTCAAATGTCTTCTTATGGTTGGAAATCAAAACAACCTTGATTTTTCATTTTTATCGAATCTCTCATGCAGTTGGGTAGAAATGATGGCTCCTGTATTCTCAAAAGCTGCCTGGCGTTGTGCTTGGTATATGGTCCAGGTGTGGGAACATTTATTATTTCAAATGATTAACTCTTATATGTGGTGGATACAGTTGTCTAAAAAATTCTCAGTTAACTCAATGGGAACCACGAACCATTGTTTTTGGTTTGTTTCTTTTGTTATTTCCGTGCTCGCCTTTTGCTTTTGGGTTGTTATCTCCTCCATGACTGGCTATGTGGTTAAAAAGATGTGCACTAATAAATATGACTATCTATTGCTCCTTATGCTTGTTTACCGAGACTTCTTATAACATATCACCTTACCTTTTTAAACTTCACAAAGACCTGCTCAGTGATGATATAGTAGTAATGGCTAACTGATAATTTTTGCATCTCCACTTTATACCTGTCTTAAACTAATTGTTCTTTCTCTACAGAATGACCTGATCCATGCATGGGGCTTGGATATGAAGCTCGGTTATTGTGCTCAGGCAAATTCCTAATTAGAAGTTTACATAATTTCCATCTTTTTTTTTTTTTTGCGTCTCTTCTTAGCATGATAGTAATATGTATTGGTTGTTCTCAGGGCGACCGTACCAAGAATGTTGGTGTGGTTGATGCAGAGTACATAACTCATTTGGGTGTCCCTAGTCTTGGTGGTAATTCACATGTAGATACGGCAAGTAGTTCTTCATTTTAGTGATCCTCTTGGTTCAATTTTTTACTAGTTTTTTAATACTAAAGGCCAATAGGATGAAAAATATTTTTCTTTTTTGTGTAGGTGAACATAGAATTAGATCATTCTATGGGAAGGAAGAACTTATCTGATACTGAAGCATTGGTATGACCTTCAAATCTTACATTCATAGCTACTAAATTACATAAATTCCTCCCCTTGGTACTTCTGTTTTCATCTGAAGTGAAATTCCTACCGGAATTGCAGGCAACTCAGCCTTTCGAGAAATTTGATAATAGGTCTCTGGTAAGTTCAAACTCTACCTCCCAACACATTTCATGCTTATCCGTTGTAGCGTCTTAAAGCTGCTACACCTTCGAAAAACCAGTTCTAGTTTTATTAGTAGGCGCCATAATGTGCGGATGCTGTAAAACATCAATCATCAATCAAGTTTGTCTAACACTGATTTTGACAACAAACTCTTATGCATTTTGTATAAAGGATTTAACTTATATACTGTGACATAGTAGAGAAACTTTACATGGTGTAGCTTGTTATTTTTTATCTTTTTGGCAACTACTGGTAGTTTATCTTCTAGATTACCTGACTCTTTAAACAACACTTTATTTCTTTCTCATGGTAGTTGTGTTTAACGTCGTTATGCAGGTTAGGAGACAATCGTATATCGAAATGAAGATTTTTAAGGAGAGGTGGTTTAAAGCCACCAAACAAGATCAATGCTGGGTTGATCCATTTCATCAAAGGGAAGAAAAAGGGAGACTAGCTACATACACATAGTATGACATTCTCATAGCTGTACATTCAGTTGCTGTTGTTTATTATACATTGTGTGCAGAAGTCTGAATGCCTAAATAGTAAATACCATACAAGGCTGATTGACATACTATACAAGGCTGATTGAATCAAGCATCAAGAAGCAGTTACACAATTCGTTTTTACTCATAGCAGTGCAAAGATACTTGAGAAGTGCATTGAAGAAGGGCTCTCAACCGACGTTGCGTGCGCCATTCTATTGCAATCAGTCCCTCTTTTTTTCTATAATTATAATCATTTTTCTTTTGCACAAATTTTGGACATTTCAGTTTGTTCGGTAGAGATAATTTTTGTGGTATATGTTAATACCGTCTTGTCCAAGTATAATGCCAAGGTGGTGCTGTATGGATATGATTATGACATTCAATTTGGCGATTTTTTCAGGTCAATAATAAGATCTTTGGTGTTAATTGTTATCTTTTTTATTTCCTTTAACCAACAGTACTACAAGGGAAATCATACTAAAATGAAATCGTGAAGGCGCAGAGATGCATCTTTATTTTAGAATTTTTTTATTCATGGAAAACTTACGTGTTTACATCAAGGAAAGTAATTTAATTTTAACACTTAAATATCAAAGTGAAAATTCATTTCTTTTAACTATGATTAAGTGATAGTTGTATGTATGTAAGATACCTCTTTTAGATTTGTCCATTTGGTGTAAATAAGATGTGGCACTCGATCTTTATCAAAGTCAACTAAATTATTATGCTTAAGTGATTTACAAAATAGAAATATATAAACATAAAACTATGAATTCATTAGATCGATGTAAACAATCGGAAAATAAGAATATTTGACTTGTGAAGACTTCGCAAAGCTTAACAGTAATTGCTGAGTGTATAGAAAATAAAAAAAATGATATGAACCACATATTAATAGTTCCTTGTTTAAACCTCCCTCTCATCATCTCCACTACTAGGGTTTAAGCACATAAGCCCCTCAACACATTTCTAAAACCTCACCGCCATGTCACTCTACAACACCCTCTTCCGCTCACTCCGCCGTTCCTCCGCCGCCGTCAGAACTCAATTACTACCACCAACTCACCCCTCCCCACCACCACCACCACCTCAAAACCCTAACTTCCTTCTCCATCACCGATCCTTCGCTTTTTCCTCAGCCGAAGAAGCCGCCGCCGAACGCCGCCGTCGCAAGCGCCGCCTCCGTATTGAACCTCCAATCAACGCCCTCCGCCGTGATCCCCTCCCTAGGGGCCCACCTTCACCCGATGACCCCCGTTCCCGCCTTCCTGATACCACGTCAGCATTAACGGGCCCACGGCTTAACCTTCACAACCGGGTTCAGTCACTCATCCGGGCCGGTGATTTAGATTCTGCTGCGGCCGTTGCTCGCCACGCCGTGTTTTCGAACACACGGCCCACTGTGTTCACTTGTAATGCTATCATTGGTGCTATGTATCGTTCCGCCCGGTATAGTGATGCTAAGGCTCTGTTTCAGTACTTCTTCAATCAGTATAATATTATCCCCAACGTTGTTTCGTATAATCATTTGATTGTGTCACATTGTGAAGCTCGTGAGGTTGATGAAGCTTTGAAAGTGTATAGTCATATTCTTGAAAATGCGCCTTTTAGTCCGTCCGCTGTGACTTATCGCCATCTAACGAAGGGGTTAATTGAGTTGGACCGGATAGGTGAAGCTGTAGATTTGCTTAGAGAAATGCTTAATAAAGGGCATGGTGCGGATTCATTAGTTTATAATAATTTGATATTAGGATTTCTGAATTTGGGTAATTTAGAGAAAGCGAATGAGTTGTTTGATGAGTTGAAAGAGAGGTGTACTGTTTATGATGGGGTGGTGAATGCTACTTTTATGGACTGGTTTTTCAAGCAGGGGAAGGTGAAGGAGGCAATGGAATCGTATAGGTCGCTTCTTGATAAGAAGTATAGGATGGTTCCTGCAACTTGTAATGTGCTTTTGGAGGTGTTGTTGAGGCATGGGAGGGAAACGGAGGCGTGGGATTTGTTTGAGGCAATGTTGGATGATCACACACCACCGACATTCCAGGCTGTGAATTCAGACACTTTTAATTTGATGGTGAATGAGTGTTTTAGGTTAGGGAAGGTTTCAGAGGCCTTGGAGACCTTCAAGAAGGTGGGGAAGGGACTAAAAACCAGACCTTTTGCAATGGATGTTGCAGGTTATAATAATATGATAACAAGACTTTGTGAGCTTGAAATGATGGAGGAAGCAGAAACATATTATATGGAGCTGTGTAACAAGTCATTGAGCCCAGATGTCACAACTTATAGGACAATGATTGAGGCATATGTGAAGATGGAAAATGTTGAAGGAACTTTGGAGAAGTATACAAAGATGGTGGAGGCAGGGCTGAGAGTTATACCAGTATATGCTGAAAAATGGTTTAATTTCTTAATTAACAAAGGCAAGGTTGCAGAGTGCGTGACTATTCTCACCAGGATGGGTGAGAGAGAACCAAAACCTGATGTCACAACTTATGATATTGTGATTAGGGCACTCTGCAGTGAAGGTAATTATGACGCAAGTGCCAATTTAGTAACTCAGATGATAAACTATGGTGTCGGTCTCACCAGTGCCCTCAGGGAGTTCCTCTTAGAAGCTTTTGGTAACCAAGGTCGCCGTGAGGAGATTGAAAGAGTTTTTTCTACAAAACCTACTTACATGCCATCTTCCAGACCAGTGCCACCTCGACAAGTTCCATGGCTTTCACAAATCCCTAGACAATCAGCAGGAAATTCTCATGTTCCAGGTTCTCTATTCTCATCTTTTCGCGCATTTTAGAACAGTTGTATTGTATAAATTTAAGAACCACAAAAACTAAGTAAACTTCCAATACAAACAAGCCTAGCACATTTGCCCTCCCATTTGCAAGTAGAAAATGATGTGTACAGAAAGTTTAAACAAGGAGCATGGCAGTTCCTTTGAAGATCCAACAGGTCCACTCCAGAATTCAATCCTTTTGCAATCATCATGGCAATGCTAAGACCTATTCAATTCAATATTAGGCTGGATGAATTCTCCTGGAATCTTTAGCAATTTTTTGAAGCCTAATACACCACTTAGTAGAGAGCAGGAGAGATTTCTTTAAAGCCTTTTACCTTTAGTCTATTATACGTGGGTACTTCTTATGGATTCTTTAGGAAAACCTAAAATATTAGCAGAACAGTTCTTCTTTTATTAGTTAAAGCAAAAGCAAAACACGCTTTTCTTAATTACATCCAAAAAAGAGCAACAGAAAGTAAATTTTTGCTATCTATACAAATTGACTGCAAAACAAATTGATACCTGTACCAAATACTTCCACACAACATACTGAATACTTGCCATAAAGCAATCATTGTAACATAGGTTTTACTACATCCATTTTTTGCGAATTTAACAAGAAAAAGATACCCAATGAACGCATGCTGCCATGGTACACTATCCCGTAGTTCTGTTACACAAGGGCAATGAGTAAAAAAGGTGGATTAGACCTGTTATTTTTTTGGGTATTTAGCATGAATGATTATCCTTATGTGGCCTGTAAAATTTGTAGCAAATTAGTTTGAACTAAAGACCATGTGATAAACCATATTGCATCTGTTGAAAGCAAAGTCATCACACCGTACCAAGATCAAAGCCAGCCAACATAGAGTCGTGCCTATAAAATTTTCTTATAGTTTATGTGATTGGAATAGTCATCAGTTCTTAAATCCACTGCTTTAAGGTTAAAGTGTATACAAAACAGTTGGTAGAATTGTAATTACAATAAAACTTGTTTGGAATTACTATCTGTGTATGTATATCACTTCAATAAATATCAAATTAGTCATTCAGTAAAAGTTCAGAATTTACCAAAATCATGGATTTGCTGAACCAAACATTAAAAAGAGCCATTATGTTGTAGGAAAGCATGAAAACACTCCTTCAGTGTGGTGATGGGTTTCTACTCAAAAATCCGTTACTCCAAACCGATCTTTTATACCCTTATAGTCTTGCAACAACTTATTTACTAATTTCTTTTTGCTGATTTTTCATTTTTTTTTCTTATGATGTTTAATGTTTTGTGCAACTTTTATGTCTTTATGCAGCACAGCACACATCACCTTCTTCTGTCTTCGGAGGACAAGGATCGTCACAAAAACAAGGTCAGGCTTCAACTCATAACTCAAACTGGCAACAAAACTCCTCACCCTTGTTCATGGGAGGACAAGGATCACCTCAAATGCAGAGTCCAGCATCTGCTTCTAACTCAATGTCGCAACAAGCACCACCTCCTTTCATGACAGGACAAGTATCATCACAAATGCAAAGGCAGCAGTCAGTCCCTAATCCAAGCTGGCAAGCGTCACCACCCTCTTTTGGTACTGGGCACGGATCATCACAAATGCAAGGCCAGCAGTCAGCACATAATCCGAGGTGGCAACAAGCCTCACCACCCTCTTTTGTTACTGGACAAGGATCACATCAGATGCAAGGTCAGGCATCAGCTTTTGCACAAAGTCCGCATCAGAGCTCATCACCTTCTTTCACTCAAGAAGGAGCTTCACGTCCGTCTTTCATGGCTGGACAAGGATCCCATCACATGCAAGGTCAGCCATCAGCTTTTGCAAGAAACCTGCAGCAGGCATCACCACCATATGTGTCACAGCAAGCAGCTCCACCACACACTTCTCTGGCTGGACAAGGATCACATCAAGTGCATGGTCAGCCACCGCCTTCATTCATGGCACGGCAAGGAGCTCCACCACACACTTCCATGGCTGGACAAGGATCACATCAAATGCAAGGACAGCCACCACCTTCATTCATGGCACAACAAGGAGCTTCTCATATGCATGGTCAGCCATCAGGTTTCTCACATGTTCCACAATGGTCATCGTCTTCCACTTACATGGAAGAACGAGGAAACCACCAAATGCAAGGCCAGCCATCAGGTTTTACACAAACTCCACAAAAGACATCACCGTATTCCATGGATGGACAAAGAGGCCCTCCAATGCAAGGTCGGACATCATGGTCTGCTCATACTCCACTAAATGAAACCACACATACTTCCCAATCAATTAGAGGTGCACTTGAAATGCAAGATCCAGCGTCAGCTTTTGCACAAGTACCTGGACATAATGTAAGACCTCAAGGAACAGAAGAGTCATCATTCCGAGGGAATAGTGTCGAGCAATACCCCCAAGTGGCAGGCCAAGGGAGAATTTGATTTGGGAAGCATAGTTTCTCCGAGGGGCCTGGGTTTTATACAATTATCAAATTAGGACCTGCAGGAGTAGGAAACATCTTGGTTTCACATGCTGTCATGGTTGATATGGATATGCTCATGGATATGCACGAATAGAAATCATTGACAAGATTTTTGTAGGAGACCTTTGATGGTTTTAGGGCAATTTGAGTTGCTCAAAGTGAATACCTGTGCTTGGTGAAACAAATTAAATTGTAATAGTGATAAGAAAATATTTCCATTTACTCTACATCTTGTATGCTTTTCCCCTCTCATATTAATAAAATCATTTGCCTCATCCGGCAAGTATCTCCATCTCTTACGAATTTTTAATGGTTTTGATGATAGCTTTGTCAAGACCCTGTTTTCTTTAGCTTTGAATGTATAATGACCTTATGCATTTAATGCTTAACCTTCGAGAGAAATTTGTTAGGTTCACTTCCAACTACATTTCGATAGTGGACCTCATGCATTTCATGAAGTTATTAATAGCCATTAAGCTTCACTTTTGGAATAGGCTGTCTCAGATTCACCTCCAAAATATGTCACCTCCAAAATATGGATGGAGGGGTGTAACTACACTTTGTTGTTCTAAATCTTTAAATTTATTCGGTCAGTCGATGGTGTGAATGGCAGTTAACATCTCTAATTATTATGGAAAAAGAAGACTAAAGACAACTGAAAAAAATCGTACCTCCACTTTACTGAGAGTAAGGTTTGCTTCAGGAACCAACACCATCATCAGGGACGTGATCCTTTATGTTCGATTGATGAAACGAGCTCACAAGAATTTGAAGCTACTTACCAGCCAAAGACAGATTTACTGAAAGCCTTCGCAGTGTTTGCTGCGGCTGTCACTGGTACAGTAGCAATAAATCGCTCATGTGTTGCTGCAAATCAGGTGTTTTAACTTGAGCCTGGTTATGTTATTTCAAAGCATACTAATAAACTTCCTACCAAAAGTTTCATGGGTTTATCAAATCTCATGCTTCAGGATATTGCCATGGCATTGTTGTTTGGATTAGGATATGTGGGCATAATACTTGAAGAGTCTCTTGCATTCAACAAAAGTGGAGTAGGACTTCTGATGGCCGTGAGTTTATGGGCAGTACGAAGCATTGGGATAAGATGTTCATTCCCCTTGAGACCATAGATGATATTCATTTGAAATTGCGCTCGATTAGATTATGTTGGATGTTGAATGTTTGATACAGGACTTGAGCCTGGCTCAATACTGGGAAGTTTGTTCAGTCTTACCAAAAAGAAGTCTTCTCACACCAATCTTAAAACTGGAAGGTCAAACAACTAAACATACATCTGACAAGGCCCACCTTCATATGATTAAATATCCAACTTTTGTAACTACCCAATTATTGTTGTGCAAGGGTTATACACAAAAACTATTGGTTAACTCTGCAGAATTCAACCATAAAGGAGAAGTAACTGTGCATGTAGGCAAATTTTTCCAAGATACCTGAAATAAGATAATAAACATAGCAAATGAACTACCATCAATAAAAAGCTATGGATAGGTTTCTTATAAATGATAGCAGATTTAGAGCGACGATGGCTTTTTATTTTAATTCCAAATATTTTTTATATGTTTACTATGTCCTTCCAGGCCCCTTCAAGTGACATAGCTCTTTCAGAGTTGTCACATGCAACTGCGGAAGTTAGTGAAATAGTGTTCTTTTTGCTTGGTGCGATGACCATTGTCAAGATAGTTGATGCTCATCTGGGATTTAAGTTGGTCACTGACAACATCACTACTGGCAAGCCAAAAGCTCTGCTTTGGTGGTGAGTGCTTCATTATTTTCTTCTGGTCCAAATATTCTTGACATCATTTTACTTTAGCAGTTTTTTTTTTCTTTAATCTGAATCTGGAGATTCTTTAATATCTAGCTTATGGTCAAACAAATGCGGATACTGGTCTGATTTTGCATGGTGCTTTCTCCCCTTCTGTTATTAACTTTCTGATATGATTAAGGTTTAATGGTAATTTCAGGTAGGTTTTGTGACTTTCTTCCTCAGTTCAATCCTTGATAATCTGACATCTACTATTGTGATGGTCTCCTTACTGAGGAAACTGACACCACCTTCAGAATATAGAAAGTAAGTGCAGCAGATTTGAGCCTCATATGTGCAACCTTTTCATAGGAACAAAATTTTTAACGTTTTTAATCTATGATGTGCTCTCCTATGTGGTCTAAACTTCTTATTTGATCTCGGAAGTATGTAAAACTGATCTTGATTCTCATGTCTCAAGAAGTCCTGATATTCCCATTTTATAAAAGCTGGGAAAAAACTAGGGGTGTACATGTGGAAGCAAGTTAGATGCCTATAAGAGAAACAAAGTGCAGGTGCTCCCAAGGTGAACTTTGAAGTACTTCTCGAAGGTCCTCTTTAGCTTAATTTCGTTGTAAGCTTTCGATTATTCAATTTATGCCTGAAGAACACAGTAGAACGGTTGCATGTGATTACGATGTTTAGAAAGCATTGAGTAGCTTTTTACACTGTTAGAAAAGGTAAGCCCACACTATATGTGTGTGGATCTTCCACCCCTACCTTATCAGCAAATTATGATTTTGAGGGATGGTCCTAGACTATGTTGCTCGGATCCTCCGAAGATGCTCCCGGGTGCGTGTCGGATCCTCCAAAAGTAGTGTATTTTTGGAGGATCCGACACGGGTGCGGCGGCATTTTGAAGGATCCGAGCAACTTAGGTCCTAGAAACTTCTCATGAGAAGACGATAATTTATAGTCCTTTGTCTTGCTCCTAGACGACCAGTCTCTTGGTTCTGTATTCTTTTCTGAAGGTTCAGTCATCTTGACTGTAAGAAGTATATAATCTGTAAAATATTTGTTGGCAGGCTTCTTGGCGCTGTTGTGGTTATAGCAGCAAATGCTGGTGGAGCGTGGACTCCCATTGGTGATGTTACAACTTCAATGCTCTGGATACATGGGCAAATATCCACGTTGCCAACAATGACGGTTCTTGAACTTCTCCATATGACTGCTTGTATTTTTCTTTACATGCCATGTTTCCTCGCGTCATAATAGTGAGAACAATCTATAGAGAGGAGGAGGAATCATCAAATAAGCAGTCAAGCTTTGGATGATTGATTTCATTTGGTATAACGTTCACTATTCAAAGATGGTTGGTCTACATATGCGATGATATTATAACATTGTTAATGTCATTTTGAAGGATACACAATTGTATTTACTTACTTTTCACTGAAAGGTAAATATGATTCAGTGCTGCCACTGGTTTTATCCACAGCATATATTCAGAAAAAAGAAAACACGTGACTTCCGCAATTTGTCACATAGTTATATATGGGAAAGCTGTACCTTAGTCTCTACCTTGCTGTTCTCAAGTTATTGGAACTATCACTCTATGGAATCATGTCTAAGCTTGTATAGTCTTCACTTGAGAACTCTTCACCTCAGTTGCCTTCTCTGTTAAATTTTCCCTGGATTGCATTTGTGGTGATGGAATTTCTCACTATGTCTTAGTGTTGCAAAAACAAAATCTGTCAATTTACTTATATCCTGATCCCATCTTGATGTTTTCACTCACTTGTACAGATTTCCCCTTCCATAGAATTAAAGGCTAAGTTTTATTTTTGAGTTTGCTGGTTCCCTCCCAGTTATTCTCTCTTGAATAGATCCTAAAGAAAACCAACTTCCTGGAAGTTGATGCTACACAAATCATGACTTGATATATTTTAAGATGCAATAACTTCTCTGTTCCAGGTGATAATTCTTGCTAGAGAAATTGGATTAGAGCTAGGAGCTTACAGATATCCCTGTTCAGAGCCTTGTGTCAGAACCATCAAGGGTGAGTATTTAGCCTATATACATGCAAAAATTTACTGGAAAATCCTCTATGATGTGATATTTGGTGGTTTTCTCAGGCTACTGCTTCTGCTGAGGACTTTTTGCTGCAGCTGCCACAATTTGATCAAGACTTGTCTAAAGATAGGCAGGAGGCTCAAGATGCGAGGGAAGTGAGTACGCTGAATTTGTAGATTGAGCTTGCATGTTGTATGGATGAACCTTAAATACTCCCTCATCAAAGCTGATGTTTACTGTAGCTTTTAGACTGTTGAAGTTTAATTAGTTTTCCTAGGAATGCAAGTTTTTAGCACTATCTTAGTGCATGGCATGCTTGATAACAAAATCTCATAGCAAAGATCGTTTTTCAGTTCTATGCCACAGTGCAGGCTCTCTTTGTTATACGTGATTAATAAATATTGTACTAATATTAAGCATGTGAGTGTGTTTGCTCACATTGTATCTTTGGCTTATTCTCTTTTAATGGAGATTTGGTAGGTTGGTTATTTAGGAATAACTATGCTAAATCTGTACAATAGTCATCATGTGGAGGATACACCTTGTTAGTGAAGCAAGTTGATTATCACTGGTTGAGTACTGCGTATGTTTGCATTCTTTTGCTTAAAACTTTGTTCTGGATTATGTATATAATTTTTTTTTTTTTTGAATATTCATTAAATTCCCATGATTTCATAAAATATTTGTCTTTTTTAACCCAGGAGTCGGAGAGGCCTAAAAGATAACCAACTCTTCAACTAATCAAAATAGTATAAACTGATTTAGGTTTAATTAAGTATCAAATACTAACAGCCTTCAATTAACTTAAGATAATGGTCTAGTTCAAGTAAATTAATATTTGTGGGTCTGCAATAAGGAAACTACAAAAAAGTTAACAACTTTTTCATAGCGGTTTTTGAAATGCTAGTAATGTAAGAAAAAATAAATTTGTACTATAAGAATTACGTATTGGAAAGTGATTAATAAAAAATTTCAAAATTTGTAATTTTACTTTATCATTTTTAGCAAATCAAGAGAGAATCAATGATATTCTTTTAATTTTACACTTATTATTAATAACTAGTTTAGCACCCGCGCGATGCGCGGTCAAATATGAAAACCAAAATTAGCAAATTATATAATGTAATCACGATTGAACCTTAACAATAATACTCAACTATTCCCCTATAAAAATGTTCAATTGTTTAATTTATCATATCTATGATCTATTTCGTAAGGTTGTAAATATATTAACTTATCACTATATCAATTGCTCTTATTCTTCTGCTAATAACTTTTTCCCTTGTTACTTTTTCTTTTATATTTTAAGAAGATGATTATCCATTCGATGTACTATCAATTATTTAAGAAAATGTGTCCTTCAAATTATTATCTTATTTCTTTATCATTATATTTGTTTGTTTTAATTTGTAACCCTTCAACTTGTATCATGCTACAACTTGTGTCTTCATATACTCTTCCTTGAACATGTCAAATCACTATGAATCTAGCAAGAGCAAGGTTTCCAAATAATCATAGGTACAATTTATCTACATATAATATTTGCACCAACTATAACAATCAACCGCAATAAAGTGATTTGACGAATAAAAAATATATATTAATTAATCTGTATCCACTAAAATGCAAATAAGTTTTACCTTGCTAATTTCAAAATTGAAATGTGCTTTCAAAAATGATTCCAAACTTAAATTACGCAATCACAAAAAGAAAATTATCATTCAATTTAAATTCAAAAATTAATTACACTCAATTAAAATATCCAAATCGGCATGAATTCAAATATGCATACTTTTATTCTGTCTTTTAATTTTTCACATTGAGTATTTTGCATTATAATGAAAATATTCAACTTCAGTCTCCGCCCATATATTTATAGATCCTATACCTCTTAAAAATTCAAGTTTTGAATCATATTTCCTTCGATATATTTAGGAATAACTAATATAATAGTAGACTATCTTACGGTTGGCTTGAAAAACGAAATACTATATATGGAACAACCAGTTTTCGTGAAAATCTCATTCACCTAAAATAACAGTTATAAACAACACTTAGAGCCTGTTTGGCCAAGCTTCTGGAGAGCCCAAAGTGCTTATTTTTCACCAAAAGTGCTTATTTTGAACAATTGAGGTGTTTGGCCAAGCTTTTAGGAAAAAAATAAGTGCTTTTGAGTGACAACAGAAGCTGTTTTTCTGCTGTGGGGAAGAAGCTGGAAAAAGTAGATTTTTCCCAAAAGTGCTTTTGAGGAGAAGCAGAAGCTGTTATTAATTTCTATCATTCCAAAAATATCCTTACCAGAATTACTTATATACCGAATTATCCCTACTTATTTTAACGTAATAATTATAATATATAAATAATGTACATTATTTTTTTTCTTATTTTTTCTACGTGCACTTACATAACTATTGTTAGAAATTTTTAATCAAATAACATCTTTTTTTAAGGCATAGATCTAGAATATTTAATTCTGTATGATGTATTTTGAAATTATTTTAAATAAATAATAAAATTAAATAGAGTGTTTGAGCATAAATATTTAAAATTCTTTATCTAGTTAAATATCTGCAAGTTGAATCTTTAAATGTCCTTACTCGTAATTTAATACTCAAAAGTACTTTTTCAAAAGCTTGGCCAAACACAAATTACTACTCAACTATTGACAAAAATGTTTCTCAAATGAGTTGGTCAAACACAAACTGCTTTTCTCTAAAAGTACTTTTAGAAAAAGTACTTTTGAACAAAAGCACTTCTGAAAATAAGTAGTTTCCAGAAGCTTGGCCAAACAGGCTCTTATGCATAATCTTAATACTGATAATTAACGATAAAGGAAAGTTGAATTGCTATCTTGATATGGAAATCATTTAAAGATTTAATTGCTCATGGAGTCATGGTTTTATATGTTCTGGAACATATGTGTATTGATTTTGTTTCCCACTGGTCAATATGAATACATAAATAGCCCTTCTCACTCTCTATTATGTAAATTGGACGAAAAAAAATAATGGAAAGAAAGAACCAAATTGTAACATTCTTTCAACGAATTTAAACATCCAAAAAATCATGGGTAGGTAATATATTATTATTCCAGTAATAATTACTATTCGGAACCAAGACATAATACGCATCGAGATATAATTCATTTTCAATAAATTCTTGTTATCCATAAAATACACCATTATATTTTTTGCAAAACACATAAGAAAATACCTAAACATGATTAATAAAAAAGGATGTTGAGATAAACTTTTGAGTTTAGGTTTTCGAGAAAAAAGATTTCTTTGACCTCAATATCGGTTATTAGTTCTCATGTTACGTTCTTCATATTCGTGTATCTATGATGTGAAATTGATCTGCTTTATTCAGCGAATTAAACACGTCGGAAGTGATGCAATCCAATTTAGTGATCTAAAGCGATGATATATCTATGCACAAAAAAAATATAAATATAATTAATAAAAAATTTACAAATATATGAGTATGACATGAGAATCAAAAGAAGCTAAAGAATAAACAATGAGTTTTGTGAATGTGTGACTCCGACTTTAAGTTTCAAGGGATGAAATAGAGAAAAGAGAAGAGGAAAATGAAAATAATTGTAATTATTTTCTAATTCAATTTCAACAGTTTTATGTTTCTATTTAACTATTTTTATCTTTAAACTAAAAGTCAAGATAAGTCGCTTCACGGACATCCGATAAAAAACTAACCGTCAAGATAAGTTTAATAGGAATAGTCTTTTTTTTTATTTTTTTTAATGCTTATTATCTTATCCTAATGTTTTCTCCTTTTACAAAGATATTGCAAAATAGAATTAGAAAATAGGAATTGTTCAAATTATTTTCAACCAACTGCATGCCATAAAATTTTGAATGAAAACTTCATATATCTCACTGAAAAGAGCAAGATTATAGGTAACAAATAAAGTAATGTCCTTATTCTAATGTTTGTACAAAAGTATTGTAATATAGAATTAGAAAATAGGAAATCTTCAGATTATTTTCAACCCAATCGTAGTCCATAAAAATTTGACTTAGAACTTCGTATGTCTCACTGGAAAGCAAGAAAATCTTTAATAAACAAAATAGTGTCTCTAATTAAGCTATCACAATTTTTATAATTTTAAATGTTAAACATTTAAAAACAATAAATTTATTCATAATTTTATAAGATAAATGAAAATATTACGTGATATTGATTCTGTTGTGATCAACATTAAAATGTTTGATTTAAATTAAAGTTTACCAAGTGCTTAAAGGAATATTATTTTCAAACATTCAAGCTTATCTCTAACAATAAAATCTTATCTCTAATTACAGAACTCTTGAATTGAAAGGGGTACATCTTGGGCTTAAGATTTTTATGATGAAATCTTAAGTTCCTTATCTTTCAGAATATATATAGATTCAAACTAATTTATTTCAACTTCAAATGTTAATCACGCTCTATTCAAAATATAAGATAAGTGATGGTTAGTGACTTATCACTTAATCATGGTTAGTAATCGGTTATAATTTTTTATTTTGTTAAAGGGATGATATTAAATACCATTACTATCAAAATTTTGCAAGTCAGAGCCAAGTTTTAATATTAGGGTGTTCAGAATTCTAGTCCGTTTAAGTTGAGGGTTCTAAATTAATAATTTGTACATATTAAATAAAATTTTCAAAGCAAATAAACATAATTTGGTCAAAGCTACGGATTTGGACGAACCCTCCGACATGCTAGCTCCACCTCTTAATCAGCTCCCTTGTAATTCATTGTTTTAGTAATCGATCAAACTACTACTACAAGCTAAAAATCCACGTTCAAGCATAGTTCTTAAATTGACTGCTCATACTACTATTTGCAAACATTGAAGAAACTACAGAAGATGCTTCCTAAGATTGTGCTTAACGTCGTCTCTCAACTATGGCCTATTTTCTACAGAAATATATCATATACTATCAACAATTATTGAGACTTAGTATGATTAAATATGTTTGTTTTCCTAACAAATATAGAGCGAACATCTTAACTGCATATGCAAAGTTTGATGTTTCTTTTTTTTTTCTTGGGCAAATATTATTTTAGAATTTAATATTTAGGACATCATCAATTCATAATTGCTGACACCTTTTTATTATAAGTGGATTTCTAACTCTCCTATGCCTGAAAACACATTTAAATCCTTATAGGCACAATGATATGTAAAAATAATCCAAGACAATGACACGTAAAACGAAATCATATATATAACAACGTAAACATAAGAGGTGTAATATAATTTTTGTACCTGAATAGTCAATAATTCTCCTTTTTTACGGATGAGACCAATAGTTGCTATGTTGCTTGCTGAACATGTCTCAACATCATAGCAAATAAATATCTAAGATATCAACGAAAATATCCAAAACCGTAGATCAAATATTGTTGAGTTGCTTACCTGCAATTGTAATAGCTATATAGAGTAAAAATCGTTCCGCTTAAGTTTTGTTAGTAAATCAAACTCATTTTCTAGATTAAACTTTTGACATTTTTCTCCGATCTACCCATCAAATCTACCACTATTTTTTGAGTTATTTTAATATTACCTGTAATGAGTAATTAGAATTTTCTTTTAAATAATGAGTAAAGAACTACTTCAATATTCTAAAAATATAGTAATTAGAGTCAATATGCATAACTTTAAGGAAATTTAACCCATTTACAATTGCCGTAAGACTATTACCACTATGAAGATGGTGTGCTATCTGCTAGTTCCAACTTCCAATGTTGGTTGCCCCCGAACTTTACCACATTGAATGAGCTCAAGTACTTGTTCATTATTATATGAGTTTTCTTCCAATTCTGCAACAAAACTTTCCACTGAAACAATTTAGAAAAATATAATAGATGAATTAACTTTTCCTGACATCAAATATTTTTAATGGAAATATATTATTGTCTACCCATAACTTACAACATTCATGAATTTGTGTTTCAACTTTCATATCATGCTCTTTTACATGGATAGATTAAAACCTTTAACTTTCTAATTTGGAATACTTATTTAAGCTGATAGTTGGTTTAAAGCCACTTTTTTATAAATATTTATAAATGATACTGATATATTGAATGAACAAAGCATGGTCGAGGGAACAAAACACAATTAAGTTAAGAAACTTACTACATTAAAACAGGAATAGTAGTTGAATGCCATTTGTAATAGAGTTGTGATTGAGAGAATAACTGATAATCATACCTCCCTGTAAATGAACAAATCAAAAATAAATATAATTAATCACAAATAATATGAAAATGACTTTTAGAAAGATAAGAATGCAAGATCGAATAAGGCTTAGAGCAACACAAATAGATACATAAATAACAAAAATACACTTAAAGTTTATGATATATGATTATAGTGAGTAATCATGGCATGGCCGAATGAAGGGACAAAATCAAAAGTTTAAAAACTTATTGTTACGCTGAAATATGAAATAGTAGCTCCTCATCTTCGAACACTATTTACAATAGACTGATTATGGAGCTAGAAAGATATATAATGAGAAGAGGCCTACTTTTGTGTTAATTACGGAGGAGGAAAGAGAACAAATAGAAGAATTAATTAAAAAAAGATAAACGATAAGGGGACTGCCTTTGGTTGGCAAGTTGCCTATGCAAGTGAAAATTCCTCAAATTTCATGCGTATATATATGTAAATATTTTATCTTTCAAGTTTCAAATATTCTAATATTATCTTTCACCTAAAATTCAAAAATTTTATCATTTAAGATAAACATCAAATCCATAGTTTCTATTGAGTTACAACTGTCCCTACATATATATATATATATATAAAAGTTTACCGAACCTTCTACGTGATAATTCTTATTACTGCATTTGAATTAATAATTCAAATTAAAGAAATCTGGTAAAATGCTTATCTTCTATATTGATATCAATCGAAATTTAACCGCATAAGTTTATCTTTAAATTTGATTTGAGGAGTTCGTTGTCTAAAAGGCTTTTACGTATAACATATTTTGATTGATAAGAATCAAATTTTACAGCATGCTTTATCTTTTAATTTGTTTTAATTTATATGGGGTAATTTTCTTAAAAAAAGCTTAAGACAATCGTTATTAACTTTGTCCAAATAATGTTACAAATTTAAATCTGAATATTAAGTAATCCAACGGAGTTACATGAGATTAATAATCATTATTTATTTTTTGAAAACAAATCTTTTGCATAATTCATCTATAAAATACATACTTATCTTCAATTAAGTTCAAATTTAAAAGCTAACTAACTCAATACCCAAAAAGTTTATCTTCATATTTTGTTTTTAAAAAACAACATTTAAATGTAATACTTCATCTTCAATTTGAATTAAAAAAATATATTATCCTTCAATTTGAATTTAATGTTATTACAATTGTTGTCATAATATCTTATTCTATATTTTGTCCTAAGTGTTCTTTGCTTTTATATATATATAGATTATTCCTCAAAGCATAGTCAATTTAACTTCAAAAGCATAAAATGTAATTAGTTGTGGGCCAGTTTTGTGGGCCCTTGGTACTAGAGAAAATTACGTGGCATAGACATTTAGAAGAGTCCTTAACAAAAAATAGACATATTTTTCCTTTATTATAATTTATAGACATTTAACATTATGTCATTTACTTATTATAGACATTCTTTTCCATTGAACACTTTCCCACTTTCATGCCTATTTTTTGGGGAATCAATAGATCATGTCAGTTATTTTTAGATGTGATTTTATTTCACTAATTAAAGATATTTATTAAATATTTCACACTATATCAATTAGCTTAATTTTCTCCTAATTTAAAGCAAACCTATTTCTCTCCTCTTCCAGCATGGCTCTACCAAAATAAACAATAGAGTATCAAACCTTCAAGCTTGTAATTATGGACGATGAAGGAACTAGGAAGAAAAGTTTCTTTAACAGATATGTTAATGGTGAATTCGAATTTAAACATGAACAAAATATTGGTGTGAAGGTTCAATATAAGACTTCTTCACACGTTGGAATATTTTATAATTTAGTGTATAGCTTCTGCATATTGTAAAAATATTTTAAAATTGTTTATACCTTGTCTTTATTACATGTATATCATTGTGTACATAAACTAGTTATATTACATACCATATATCCATGACAACTTGATCATAAAAATAATAGAAGTGATATTGATTCATAAAAACGTATATTTAATACATACCATATGCATATGACAATGCATTATAGAGATACCCAATGATATTTTATACATATACGAGTATTATGCATGGTATATGCACAACTTCATATGGATATAATCTTAGACGATATGGACTCGCTGATCTCAATATTTACCAAATATATTGGTTAATATTTATATATTTGTATGCATAAATATAAAATAAGTATTATAAATATGCATCTTATATTCCAGATTTATAAACAGAACAGCAAAAATATACATGCAATATGCATTTTTTAAAATCAATATATATCAAATATGCACACTTGATATTTGTTTGATATGTATGTGATATATTTTTAATAGTCAATAAGAAGTTTTTATAAAGTATAAAATATGAAAATACAATGATATTTTATTTTTAAATGGTACGAATAAAATGTGAATACTGTATACATAAAAAAGATTTTTTTTAAACAAAATGTGAATACGGTAGGAAAAAAATACCTTAAGAATAAAAGCGTAATATTGTATGAACAATATAAAATTAATATATTTGAAAATGAATGCTATGTGAAAAAAGAATATGTTAATATTGTATAAATACTTACAAAAAGAAAAAAAGAAAAAAAGAATACAAGTCCATTTACTATTATAAAGGAATTTGTAGTTAATTAAATATTTAAACTCTTCAAGCAAATCAACAATTCGATAATTATAGATAACCATTATTATTGAATATACTCAACAAGATGGAGATATAATAGGAAAAATAGGATTTCAATTTGGATTGAGATTCCCAAATTAACGCTTTCAGTTAGAGTTTCTAGCTAGTTTTAAGGAAAAAAAGCAATAAACATATTTATATAGGGTAAAATTTGGCTAGCATTTGTGTAAGACTCCTAATGTCTATTTGAAAGTAAGGCCAAACTTTATTTTGGCTATTTATGTTTTTTTCTCAATATATGTTGTATTTAGGGAAATTAACACAAAACACCACATATAAAGATTTATTTTCTACATCTACCCAATAATGTAATTAATTCACAAAAATACCACTTTCTTAAATTTCATACCATATTTTTATAAATTAATATCAAAAGTACCACTTTCACAAATCCTCCTAATTGTAAGTATAGAATCATAGATATACAAATAGCTCTCCTAAAATAGCATATTTATACTTAAAATACAAAAAACGCTTTACGATGCATTAGACCACCCCTATGGAATACAGTACACAATTTATCATTACTTTTTCTGTTTATGATATACACTGAAGTGCAATATACCATATATCAGTATATAATATATTTTTAGTACATCTTTTTATATATAATATGATATACCTTATATGTGTATGGTATATTTGTATTATATATTACCTAAGTAGTAAGATATAATTAGGGATTGGAAAGTAGACTGTTGGAGTAGGAAATGGACATGTTTTATAGATACATGGAGGGCTTAAAGAATGAAGAAGAAAATGAGAATATTTCGATAAAGGAGAGAACAGTAGGAGTCTCTTGAAATTTGGAGGTGACACACAGTAAAGAAGAAGGTGAAGAAATACTTTGGTAATCTTGTGAGATCTTAGAGATTAACATGAATATGTTACAAATACATACTATGATTTACTACTTCAATTTCTCATACTTAATTCCTTCCCACTTTCTCCTATTTAATTCCTCATTTAGGATGAACAATTTGTCTATGAAAGACACACTTGAAAAACACCTTAAGAATAATACAAGTTCTTCCTTCTCATATATTTTGTCTTGTTCTTGCACTATTTTACTATATTTATAACAGAATAAGATTAATAAATCCATAATCCCTCAAAGCATATCTGAATAATTACGTGATAGGGATTTAAATGTGGCATATTTGTAATATTAAAAATGGTACCATATTTAAGTGGTACGAGATGAAATTTAATCTTATAGTACATTGGATACTTATAAAAAAAATCCCTTATATTTAACAAGCAGTAATACTCCAATTTC
The DNA here is from genome assembly GCA_029990575.1 of Petunia axillaris subsp. axillaris. Lineage (NCBI taxonomy): Eukaryota > Viridiplantae > Streptophyta > Magnoliopsida > Solanales > Solanaceae > Petunia > Petunia axillaris. Next base: position 30,489,865 of record JARKNS010000010.1, on the reverse strand, counting down.
TCATCTCCCCAAAAGCTTACAAGTCTCCCCTCAGTATCTCTCCTAAAAAGCATGGCGCCTCCTCCACCGTCGTACCTCCAGCGTATCAACCGCTGTCGTACGATAGAAGATATACTGGAGGTATCACGGTCGATTACACGTGACTTATTGGGTTACCCCTCAGAGGTGAATCGATGAAGAGTTACAGGGATAATACCATAGCAGAACTTACTGAGTTATCCAAAGAATTGCATGAATGGAAAACAAAACTTATTATCTACCTTTGCATAGCGGAGGAGGTATCATATTTTTTTTCAAGAATGTCCAAGAATTTTTATGCATGTATTATAATGTACTAATATTTTGGGATTTTTAGGTCCTTAATGATTTCAGATCCTATTATAATTTGGACGGATATGATTTTATCTCTGTCCATGCATGTTCGTAATCGTACATTTATGTGAGAAAGGTTGTTGGTTAGAGTATGTGTTTGTGCGAAAGAGAACATGGTTGCATTCTGCTGTTAACTTATACATGTTTGCAGCCCTTAGTCTTCGCAGCAGCTGCAAATGTGACTCCTGTAGAAGAGGATGAAGAACCTCCCTTAGTATTGGCAGCAGCGGCAAATGTGACTCCTGCAGAAGAGGATGAAGAACCTCACAAAAAGGGAGTCAAAAGGAAGGCTGAAATCCTTCACGAGGAGGTAGCTGTATGTATTTATAACTCCATTGCATTAGAGTATGGAATGATAGTGCAACACAGATCAAATGTTTAAGCACCGTTATAACATGATTTCAGCATCCTTTATAGTAAATATCCTATTATAATTTGGACGGATATGATTTTATCTCTGTCCATGCATGTTCGTACATTTATGTGAGAAAGGTTGTTGGTTAGATATGTGTTGGATTCATATTAAATAGCATCCTTCTGAAGTTATTGTTCATTTTTGCTTGTAGTTGATTCGTTTGTATATAGAGGCGTAGCTAGGTTTTGAATTTTGGGGGTTCACGCTTGTAGTCCTTTTAGGGGTTCTAAATTAACTATTTATATAATACTAATTAATAATTTTTTTAAGACATAAGCAGGGCTTAGAGCTATTAGACCAAAGGTATGGGATTCAGCCTAGCCCCGTCTAACATGCTAGCTCCGCCACTGGGACTTGTCAGGTGTTGTATCGATGTGCATGGTTTTGTGAAGCATATCAAACATTTTGATTTAATGGAATTGGTTTTGGTGAATAGGATCCCGAATGAATTGCTCTTTTATGTGAATACAGCTACTGGTTTTGTTTCAAATGCTTTTGGTTACCAGCTTGCAGTTTTGTGGATCATATGGAGGTTATTTAGGTTATTTGAAATGCCTCTTCTTTTCAGTTAGAGGTGATACCACAATTGGTTGCAGCTATATGGGGCGAAGATGGCAATGCACAACTTGAAGCTGCTGCTTACTTTAGGAAAATGCTCTCAATTGGTAATCATTGTTATGTTGATCCGTATTTGTGTTTTTGTTTTTGTTTTGGTGAGCTCCCGAGTGGTGCCTTACCCTGTAGAAAATTTTCTCCATGTTGATAACAGAAAGGAGTCCTATTACGGAAGTAATTCAAGCTGGTGTTGTTCCTTGTTTTGTTCAATTTCTTACTAGAGACGACTTTCCACAACTTCAGGTGATACTCTTTACTCCTTACCTTATCTGTGTATATTTCTAGTGGATAGATAGACTGATCGTCTCTTTGGGGACATCCGATAAAATTGGAACGATACAGAGAATAGATAGACTGATTATGGGATTAATTTTTTTTCCTTGTATATTTTAGTTTGAGGCAGCTTGGGCTCTCACAAATATTGCATCTGGGACATCTGAGCATACAAAGGTGGTTATTGATTCTGGTGCAGTCCCAAGTTTTGTAAAACTTCTTTGTTCTCCTAATGATGATGTCCGGCAGCAGGTATATCCTAGAAATAAATAAATTGCATCTTTGGTATTAATAACAGATTTGTCGTTGCACTCTGTTTGATTCACTTGTAAGCAATGCAATGCTGCTGGTATTTTGTGGTACTAATAACGTTACTCTTTGCATCATTTAGGCTGTGTGGGCTCTCGGAAATGTTGCTGGTGATTCACCAAAATGCCGTGATCTTGTCCTCAGTTGTGGTGCTCTGACACCCTTGCTTGCTCAGCTGAATCCAAATGCCAAATTGTCTATGATGAGAAATGCCACATGGACGCTTTCAAATTTCTGTAGAGGGAAGCCACAACCTCCTTTTGATCAGGTGTGACCTAAATGCTCGATTAATTGAGAAATAATTGATGATGTGTCAATTTTAGAGGTTAAAAGGTAGTCACATTCTTCGTCATTGCTGATGAGGACATTTCTCTTATCATAAGTAATACTGCAGAAGACTTTATCCAAACTAGTATACTGCAGAAGGGTTGTTCCTTCACTTAATTCTTGATAGCTGATTTAGGTAATGTATGTTCCCCGATTTCAATCTAGGTGAAAATTGTTGCATAGGACAAATTTGGGCTTTCTTGAAGATTATAAAGGACCACCAGTGTGTCCTAGATGCATTTGATCTGTTGCAGTCTTTTTTCCAGAAGCTAGTTAATTATTTACAGATTTTTGTTGAAAAATAAGGATTTGGTTTCTGAACAAAGGCAGTTAGCATCTGTCTTCTCTTCATAAACTACTAGAGATTATAGTTTGAATGTTATACATATGTTTGTTCATATAGGCTACTGTTTTGGGTTTTTGAGATACTCGTTCACCTTACTCTTTTTTCAGACTTCTATATCCCTTAGGTGTGGCAGTTCGAAATTGGCAATTGTTTATACAGAGTGTAAAATGTTATTATAAGTACTGAATCTTGAGGACTGGAGAAAGTTGAAACTATGCATCTGATAATGTGAAAACTTGGATGTGCAGACAAAGCCTGCTCTTCCAGCTCTTCAGCAGCTTATAAATTCAACTGATGAAGAGGTCTTAACTGATGCATGCTGGGCACTCTCATATCTTTCTGATGGTACAAATGATAAAATTCAAGCTGTTATTGATTCTGGAGTATGTCCCCGGCTGGTTGAGATGCTACTGTAAGTACATCCCTGTTGTTTCAGTACGGGTTCTTTAATCTTATCTTTTTCACTATAGTGTTGGGTTATCAAAGATCTGTAGTTTTTATCTCTCACTGATGGGGTGCCATTCATATTCCTTCTTTTGATGACTGGTATGTTATATTTTTAGCCATCCTTCACCGTCAGTATTAATTCCAGCTCTGAGGACAGTTGGAAATATTGTCACTGGAGATGATATGCAAACTCAGGTATTGGTTAGAGTATTTCTTGCAATCCTATAATTGATATGGCATTATCAAACTAAGGTTGTTTGTTGAATGTGCAGCTCAAAACTTCTATGATGATCATTTATGACATTCTCCTTTCTTTTCTCTTCACAAACTAACTAATTGAGCTCTTTGTTATCATTCAGATTATCATAAACCATCAGGCTTTGCCCCGTCTCTTGGAATTGTTGAATGGTAATCAGAAGAAGAGTATTAAGAAGGAAGCTTGTTGGACTATTTCAAACATCACAGCTGGCAACATGCAGCGAATTCAGGTAAACAGTTGAGGCTGTACTTCTGTTTGTTGTTAGCAACTTGAAGTTGCTTTCCCACCCACTACCCCGCCCATCCCCTCAAAAAAATGAAAGGAGAAACTGGATTACGAAATAACCCATCTCTTTTGGTGATCCTTAATTTTCTTGCTGCAGTGTGTAATTGAGGCTGGTATTTTCGGTCCTCTTGTTAATATGCTGCAAAATGCAGAGTTTGAGATTAAAAAAGAGGCTGCATGGGCAGTATCCAATGCAACATCTGGTGGTACTAATGAACAAATCAAGTAAGACTTTAATTTTCTGCTTTCTTTACACCATAACTTCTTCTGGCATACAGTTAGACGTTCTTAATTCTGTTTATATCATAACCTGCAGATACCTTGTAAGTCAAGGTTGTATCAAACCACTCTCTGATCTCCTCACCTGTCCTGACCCAAGGATTGTCACAGTTCGTCTTGAAGGACTTGAAAATATTTTGAAGGTTGGTAATGCTGAGATGGTCCAGACAGGAGGTTTAAATCGTTTTGCTCAAATGATTGACGATGAAAAAATTGAGAATCTTCAAAGTCATGACAGTCAAGAGATTTACGAAAAGGCAGTAAAGATTCTTGAGACATACTGGGCAGAAGAAGACGATGAGACCATGCCACCTGGTGATGTCGCAAGTTAGGAGAGTTTTTATACTGAAGTAAGAGACCTTTGTTGCTACTACTATGATTTGGAGTGGGAAATAGAAGAAGTTTCCTTAATCGGATCGTATGCATGTACTTTTTTCAATTTTTCAAGTAGCGATACAGTCGATAGGATGTGGATATGATATATCTTTAGACTCGAGACTTGAGTATTGTAAAGGTTATCCGAATTACATTCCCCTCCCTTCTGACGTTGTCTGTAATATTTTAACTAGTCATTCCATTACTTTTTTGTTGAAAGTTAACTTGCGCATCATGTTATGACTCCTTTCCACCCATTCGAACTATGTTTCTACTTCTATGGAATTCCTTGTTATGTCATAAGACTTGTCACCAATTCTGAAATATATCCGGTTATCCATGTTAAAAGATAAAGAAAGAAAAACTGAAATTAATAGGTGAAAACAAAATCTCCGATGATTAGAGAAACCACCGGTGACCAGCCTAAGGGTCAGAAGGATCACTTAGGAAGCTACCTCGTGAAGCGTGCCGGGGAGCTTTTTCTTTCACCACAATATCGAATATATGTGTGTCTAAGTAAAATATTTCCAAGCATGAGTAAGATCAATTAAGTATAATGTAAGGACAGAGTACCCGTGAAATTTTTTTTCTAGTCCATCACTTGATTCGCTTTCAACAATAGGTTCACTCACTTCCTCAAACATATTATTTTCAGAGCTATTTTATTCATGAGAAGTACTCATAAAAATATCACAATCGCTCGGCAATGTATAAATCTTAATGGGTTTCTCCTTATACATCTTGTAGGTATCAAGCATTTTAATAACATCTGAATCGTCACGACACTCCACTAGTCCATCATAGTCACTAATAGCTCTGCCACCTCTCAAATAAGAGAATTTCTCTCCCTCCATTATACTAAACTTATAGTGCATTTTTAGATGATCCAATATATCAAAGTAACTTATGAAGTCTAGATCAATATTACTCTGTTGAATCAACTGACCACGTACATACTTTCTAGAAGGTGAAAATGTGAAATGATCACCATAGTTGTACCTAATTGTCCCATTTTCCACGCTTCCTAAGAAGTTATCGAAAATAAGTTAAACAAAGAAATACAAATAACTATATAAAGAAACATTAAGAAATTATTGTCCTGCAAACCAATCCTAATAAATATTTTTACTAATATTAGAAATTGATTCATCTCCAAAAATATCATGGTGCAAGCATGCAAGGTGCACCTATATCTAGGTTGGAAGAGGAAGGATAAACTCAAAAAATGGTATACTTTAAAGAAAAATAGTACACCATAAGAATGCGCTCAAAGGATTCTTGAACTATATTTAAGTTTTTACACGTACAATCAACGAGCACAAGAAAAGTAGTAGGAGCAGTATTTAGTAGATGAAAGAATAAGAATTTTTTCTTGCTTTTTCCTTCTTTATCAATAGAAATGAAAGCACTTGATATACATGGGTTATATATGCTCTCATTGTTAAACAAACTTAAATGGAGTAGTACATTGTCACCATCTCTTTTTAGTTCATAGTTATCCTAAACTTGTAAAAGTAACCTTAGATCAACCATTTATTGTAGTTCTTGTAATAATGCCTTATGCCAGACTAAATTCGAGAATGGAACATCCCACACCACCCCCACCATTTATGAGGACTTGTAAAGAGTTAGCTAAATACGATTAAACAAATACATAATTGTGTAAATAAAAAATTGATATTAATTAATCAATGTTGTGCATAAGTTATATTGCTTTTATTGCCTAAATAATCATCCTCCACCTGTTGTGTGAGAAAATTATCCGTAACATTTGTTTCTTGAAACTTCTAACCTCGTCATGATAATTATATTCTTTCGTGTGTTATGGGAGAAAAATGTCTTTAGCATTTGTCTTCTTAGAGCTTCTAACCTCGCCATGATTATCAGTTGAGCGAGTGATTTTTTTTCGAAGACCATTTCTGCCCATGTCTGAATTCGAACAATCATGTGTTAGACACTACTAACTTTTCATAAATATTGCAGGTATGAATACTAATAATTTTTCATAATTGCAGGTATGAATGCTGTTTAATTTACAGAAATTCGCAAACTATTACAATTGTTCTTAGCATAAAAAATAATATCTAGTGTATTATCTGCTTTCCGCAAACCTTTTTGTTCTTCCCTACTGTAAATTAAAGCCATAAAGAAATACTTTAATGCATAATTTTTATTCACCAATCATGTACTTTATGAAACCTTTTCAGAAACCTTCTTGTTCTTCCCTATTCTAAACCGTACTTAATGTATTTTTCAAGAAAAATATGCAAACACTTTCTCAAAAAAGAAAGGCAAAATATGCACACAATCAACCCCAGTAATAAGAAATCTACAAAATGAACATAATAATAGCAAATTGAAGGTTGGGGGACTAATCCCAAGAAGGCAACTAACCTTTGATTTCCAGCTTAATTTAGAAGAGAAAAAAAAAAAAAAAAACGATGCCGTCAATTTTTGGCTTCTTTTGAGCGTTTAGTATTTAGCTTTTAGGGTTTTATTTATCTCTAGTCCCTCTATTAAACATGAAAACAAGGTAATCTTTTAGAGGGAATGTTTGGAGGGAATTCTCTTTGTATTTTCAGTTTATTTTTTTCAAATTGTAAATTTGAATTTCCCTCCTTATAATAAGACAACGTAAAGTAAAAATTATTCACAACATTGTTAAATTAATCACTAAATTACTTGATGTATTATAATTAGACTAACACTTTTAAACATAATCAAATACTTATTAAATATCAGTAATAAATTGAAATAAAGACGTATGTGAACTTCTATATTAGCACATACGAAGTACATACACTTCTATGTTAACTATTTTAAATTACAAACCTTTAGCCAACTAATTACAATAGAAATTATAAAAATAATAAAGTCATTTAAATTAGAGATAATTAATTATGTAATGTATTTTCAAATAAATTAACATATAGTTGTTTAAAATCAATATAATTGATATTAAAAAATAAGATAAAAAATTTATTTAATTAAATTAAAATAGTTGCCCGTCCACGTTTCACGTGCGTGATTGAATTTCCGTTTATCTCTATATTTTTGCTATGAGACCACTATTATCATTAATAGTGATAAATGATCACAATACTTGAGTGTATTGTAGTATGTAGGTTGATAATCCTATATTTTTCGACTGGTAAAAGTTGGGAAATCTATTTATTATAAATAATTTTAAAAGTCATATACTACTTCGGACACAAATAATAACATATAATAAACATAATCTTGAGTAAGCTCAAATTCGATTAAAACACCCCTCATTTTTTGTTAAAGCTCCGCTCGACTCAAATTTTGTTAAAATTCAGGTTGCTTTGAGTTCGGACAAAATTTGGCTCAACTCGACTTGCCTTGGCTCGATTAAAAATCGGCACGATCAACTTCAGACCTGATTGAGCGTTATTGTTTGTCTTGATTGAGTTTTATACTTTTTTATTCTATGTAAATATATTTTTAGCCACATCGTTATTAAATCATATGGTATAGATCATGCGAAGTATACAAAACCTTTTATGTTGATTTCAATATTCAATTTTGGTTAAACTAATAATTTATATCCTCAAATACTATTTTCTCAATCATCATGTTAATCTAACTGTAATTCTTAATCAATTAAATATAATTTTTCAAGAGGTAGATCTCGCAGAAGAAAACATCAAAGATCGGAATTGGGCTCGACACAAGCTCGATATGGCTCAGCTCATCTAAGCTCTAGCTCGACTATAGTGTAACAAAATTCGATTGAGCTTGTCTCGAGCTCGATTTGACTTGATACTATAGCAAGCTCAGTCGAGCTCGGCTCCGCTTGGGTATAGAGTAAGCTCAAACGGGACAGGGCTTTGAACTTGGCTTGACGTCAGACCTAAATTCGTATTCTTAATCGTTGTTAGAATACACATGGTTTTTATCCCCTCTCTGCTTATGAACACCATTCTTTTATTTTTCGTCTCTCACAAGCGTCATTCAAGTAATTAATTCAATTCAAAAAAGTTGGGGTCAACAAAAGACAATTATGTGGGACTAAAGTATAATAATATCCTTCTCCGATACACTTTAAGTGTCACCTTCAACTTTTTTAAATGATCCAAAATGAGCATCACTTTATATAAAATCAAAAAATCATTAATTACTTTTTTCCAACCTGTCCTTGTTCATCTCAATAGTTTTTATTTTAGTTTTTAAAAGATTAAAGAGAGATAAATGACAATGTAGTCAAATGAACTATTAATTAAATATAATTATCTAAATTTTTTACATTTCTTAAGAGGTACCACAAGCTATACGTGACACTTAACTGTATGAGGAAGTGGTTCATTATAGCCCTTTTTAATTGATGAATAGAAGAAAAAAATGCCTTATTGGGTACTACACAATTTGTCTAGTAAGGTAATGACTAAGAGATCACCCACTTTGACACTACATGCACTTAATTAGGCGAAGGAGCACAAGTCCTTTACAGTTTACATAGCCCTAAAAAAGGTTCAGCACAAGTCTTTTACATAGCCCTTAAAAAGTCCTTAAAACCTCGTCTCTCAAAATTTTGCTCGACAGACACGTTCTTGATTCTCTCCCTCCTATGGCATCATGTGGCAACATCAAAAGTAAGTGTTAATTTTGTGTAATCAATCTAGATTATGAGAGGCTTTTGGGAGTGATCCTAGATAATAGTACTACCTGATAGATAAGTTGAAGAGTCCATTTTGATGGTTTAAGGTACTCTATTGAGTGTTTTAAAATAATTGTTGTCTTGGTTTGCCCATTGACAAGAAATTTGCACACTTCGAAAATATCGAATCACTACCGTAAACAAGACAAATTTCATCTTAGTTTGCCCATCGACAAGAGATCTGAACACCTCGAAATATCGAATCACTACTGTAAAGAAGCATTTCCAACTCTTAAAAGTATATACGTGATCTTTTCTTATACATCTAATATGTTTCTTTTCTTTGTAGGAAATTTTGAGATGGACAAAACTTGGATGCGTTGTACTGATAGATTGAGCAGAACATATTTAAAAGGAATTGAGAAGTTCCTTGAATTTGCCTTTGAGCATTCAGCAGTAGAAGGTGAAATTTCTTGCCCTTGTACACAATGCAACAATGCTTTGAACAAGCCAAGGGATGAAGTGAAGGCAGATTTATTAATTTTTGGAATTGTCAAGGGATACATTTATTGGCTTTATCATGGAGAATTTGTACCTAAAGAGGAAAAAAGCTAAGAATGCAGTAAGACAAGAGGAAGTGAGAGAAGAAGAAGTAAGGCAGGAGGAAGTTCAAGAAGAGATAGGTAATGATGATATATATGAAATGATTTATGATGCTACTGGCCCTGAAATTATGGATGATTCTAATAATGATGCTTCGGCCCCTGCTTCCAAATTTTCCAAATTATTAGAGGACGCTGCAAAATAACTTTATCCTGGCTGCGATAAATTCTTGAAGTTGTCACTAATTGTGGAATTGTTCCAAATTAAGTGTTTTTTGGGTTGAATGATAAAGCAGTTGATAACATTATGAAGTTAATTAAACGAGCACTTCCTTCTGGTAAAACTTTACCAAAATCAATATACGGAGCAAAAAAAAATCGAGACTTAGGTCTTCGTTATGAAAGAAAAAACATGCCTGTGAGAATGACTGTATGTTGTTTTGGAAACAAAATGCAAAAGCTGAATCTTGCTTGGTTGGTGGCGAGTCTAGGTGGAAACCAGTTGACGGCCAAAAAGCTAATGGGGCTACTCCATGAAAGAAAGAGAAAGAAAATCCCTCAAAAAGTTTTACGTTACTTTCCCTTGAAACCAAGATTGCAAAGGTTGTTTACCTCATCAGAAATAGCTTCAGACATGACACGTCATCATGATCAGTGTTTGAATGATGGAATTCTTAGTCATCCAACTGACTCTGATGCAAGGAAACTGTAATCACCTAATTTTGGCATAAAAATATAAAATTACTTAAAATGATTGTGTTAATTATCGTGTGAGTTTTACTAGATTTTTATCCTTTGTTAGCCATTGTAGTGGATTAATTAGGAGGAAATGACCGAAACTATTAAAATAAAAAAAAAAATATTTGTTGTTGTTTAATTCTCATTTGGTTAATCAAGTATCTATTTTAATTTTTATGTGATCTTGCTTGACTAAGTTAAATAAGCACTAGTCAATTAGGTTGGTTAGTTTTTAAAAATTACTATTGGGCCAGGCTAAAATTGAAAGAAAAGATCAGCCCATTGCTTACTTGACCCGGCCCATTATGTGAGTATAAAAGCAAAAATCCTAAAATACGTTACTCGACTCGCCTGAACCCCTTCTTTCCATTTATTTTTCCCAAAATCTATTGTAGATCGGGATCCAAAGATTCGGTTTGACCCCTTTTCCGGTGAAATTCCATATATTCTGGTGAATCTTATATCTTAACTCCCTCTTTCGTCACCCTGCTCCGTTTTCCGTGGATTCCCTCCCCTCGTCTCGAATGTGGCCGATCAGTTGGGGGTTTCTTGTCCAAGTTCTACCTCTTGTCCCTATCTTTCTCTTTTCTACTTGAAATGACCCTAAGAAAAGAGACAAGTTTGGGATTTTGGATTCAAACCGTGAGGGCGTGAGGTATGCAGTGGTGATAACACTGACGAGTCGTTGGTGATGGCGACGTTTGGGTGATGTAGCAGCAGTGTAAGTTTTGTGAGGTAATTTGTTTGATTCGGAATTGCGATGGTGAGGTTGAGGCGAGGCGATGTAATGATGCTCGTAATGACGAGAAGCAATGGTGGCGCGACGTCGAAGCTGATTGGAGATGTGAGGTCGATTGGGAAACAGTGGTGAGTTTAACTCGTTGGCGTTTGGCTGTGGCAATGATGTCTTGGTGCTGTGTGTGTGTAGTTGGGACGAGTCGAGGCAGCAGTGTAACTGCGGAAACGTCTTTGCTTGACGTTGGCACTTTGGAGGGCTGCGGATACTGCTTGGGTGATGTTGCAGCTTGGTTGTAGGCAGTAAGCGTTATTGCCTTTCTCTTCTCTACCTGTTAATTAGGTGTTACTTCAGTTCATATTAGTAGACATTAGTTTTCCTTGGCCGTTGGAATGTAAATCATGCTCAGTTGAGTACATATTGTTTGGTTTGGTACCTTGACTCAAGATTGATAATGAGTTCGTTTATGTTTTGTCTCGAGTCAAGTGTGTAGTTAGAACTGTGATTGAGTTTGTTTAGTTTGATAGCAATTGACTGGCTCGATAGCAAATCATGTTGAGATGTATTTGGATATCAGTTTAATGGTAGCTTGGGAATGTTTTTCTGGATTAAATCAGTGCACCAGTTTGTTCATTGCCCGAGAATCGTCGTTTAAATTTTCAAATATCAAGTTGTAAACTGTTTGTTTGTTCATGTTTGGGTTGAAGGAATCGGTCCAGCTTGTTTGCTTTTCCACAGTCTAAATATAGGAGATATAGCCTGAATCATGAAACTGGTATGGAACTTAGCTTTTGGCTGTGTGTGTTGATCTGTATATTGGTTCGGTTGTTCAAGAGGTCCAGTCCCATGAGTTTAAGCATGTATCTTTTCCAAGCAGGCAAGTGTTTATGCATGTTTCTGAGGGTGTAGAAGTAGTACATCTCTGCTCTGTATACTTAGCACCCTTCAAGTGAATATTGGTTGGAGTTTGAAATATGATGTTGTCTTGTTTAGTATGTCCAGACATGAATGTGATGAAGTGATTGGTTTAGTTGTCTAGTGAGTCGAGTGGAAACGACATGGAGAGTTTTAATTGACTTGTGTTTTGAGTAAACATGTGTAAATATGTGTGTGAATTGCATATGAGAGGTTTAGAAACTTGTATCCTGTTAGCTTTGTCCAAATATGAAAAAAGATATAATAGGATTCTTGAACTAATCTGATTACTTTTCCTTTAGTTATTTTGGCATGGTTGTGGTCTGCTAGGAATGAAACCTGTTAGAAGCTTAGAAGTGATGTCAAGGGTTCAAAATGCGGGTCAGCAAGTACAAGGGGTGGCAGCAGAAGTCCTGCCCTCTTTTGTGTCTAGTACAAGTCTTGCATGCCAAGAAAGTGGTACTTTTTACTCAATCACACACCCACCACCCCTTCTATTTTATGAGAGCTTTTGACTCTCTTTTAAAAGGGGAACAAGAGCTGAAAAATAGAGAAGATTAACTCTGGACACACACACTGCTGAAAAGCACATTCACTCCTCCAGGAGAAAAACACATCTGAAATATACACACAAGTCTGAAAAATACTTGCTAGGTTGAGAGTAAAAGTTAAAGGAGAGAAAAGAAAGAGAGAGTGAAACACTTGAGAGTTCAAGGTAGTAGACATGAGAGGTTCATAGCTGTTCCTTGTTGCTGATAGTTGCTGTGGTTAGTTGCTGCTCTGGTTGTGTACGTGGGTTTGGGATCTTTGTTACTGGTAAAGTTTCACTTTCATGTTTTTCCTCATTGTTATGTAAATGTTAGCCATGTTTTGATGCATAAAATAGAGATTTAAACCCAGATTAGCTCGTTTATGTATGCTGAATCTTATGATGAATGTTTATGATAAAGTTACGATCTGCATCGCTGGTTAAACTGAAACTTTGCAAAAAATGGCACTACCATGTAACCCTGGTTCAGATTTGAAACATGAGTAAGCAGAGTGACTGTTTGTGTAAATGTGTTGGAACGAAAGTGAAGAGTACTAACGTTGTTGTACTGCTTTATTGTAAGGGGATTTACAAAAATGCCCATCAAACCCTACTTATTTACATCTCCATACCCATTACATTTTTACCCACAAACTTATTTACACTGTATACCCATCCTTCTGTATACCTATCTAGTAGTATACTCCCATGGTATACTTGTTACACTATACTGTCAAATCCTTCTGTATACCTATCTAGTATACAGTATACTCTCATGGTATACTTGTTACACTATACTCTCAAATCCATAAAAGAAATATACTTAATTTGGTATGCATTTGGTATGCTAAAAAGGTATACAATATAATGCAATGGTATACAGTTAAAATTGGGAGGGTGGGCACATAGTGTAAATAAAACATGCTAGATGGGTATTTTTGTAAATAAAATGAGGTGCATGGGTATTCCATGTAAACTAATTTTTTTTGGGCACAAACACGTAAATAATTTATTTTTATGGGCATGGAGTGTAAATTCCCCTTATTGTAAAGGCGTGCAAGACAAAAGCATGAGTTACTTTTTATGTAAAGGTTTTTCTTTCTGCGAAATGTAACCACAAAAAAAAAAAAAAAAATGGCAAAGCGTAGAAATTGAATTTACTGAAGCTTAACAAATATGGCCAAATCCTGAAGCAAGTAGACAAAATAGGATTATCAGTGCAAATCTTAAAGAAACAGTGACGGTAGCAAAACAAGTTTACAAAAGTTGTCTGGCCCCTTTTGAAGCTGACCTCTCAATCTAAATTCTACGTTTGTTAATAAATCTTTATAGAAACAAAACATAATGTCCATGGGCTAGATTGGTAGTAAAATATAAAAGGGGTCAGCTATGTAATCCAAGCTAGGCCTCCTATAATAAGACTTTTGCCTCAAATGGCCTAGTTAATAAAATTGGCTCTCACGTTGAGGCCTCCAAATATAAGACAAGCAAAATCTGAACAAGTGTTAGGCTCTCATGTTGAGGCCTATGAATTTTCAACAAGAAAATAATTAATCAAAACGTAAAAAATAATGGCATTAAACAACAATAATAATTTCAAAGAATCGAAATGCGTCAATAAAGCAACTGTACTTGGTACAGGACTCGAGGGTGCCTAATATCTTCCCGAGAGTCAACCGAGATCCTTACCCGGAACTATGATGCAGACCATTTACGAGTCAAGGGTGTTCCAGGTACACTACTTTTGTGACTTGGCACACCTTTAACTTGTCAAGTGGCGATTCCGAAATCTCTTATAATTCGTGTACCATTAAAACACCAAGTCACCGCCCTTTTCGTTAAAAAAAAGATCGTGACAAAAACATTTTGATAAAACTAACCCCGGTTTTTCCAGATATCCTCGTTATGTTAGACTTGGATTAGTATCTGATGGGATGAATCCTTTTGGCAACCTAAGTGTTTCTCATAGCACTTGGCCAACAATTATTACAGTGTATAACCTAACCCCTTGGATGTGCATGAAGAAGCTATATTGCTTCTTGTATTTGTTGATACATGGCCCTAAAGCTCCCGAAAATGACATCGATGTGTACTTACAACCATTAGTAGATGAGTTGCAAAAATAGTGGTACAATGGAGTTTATACATATGACGCCTCGAGAAAGGAGAACTTTTGTATCGGGGCAACACTCTTATGGACGATAAATGATTTTCCAACATATGCCTACTTGTCCAGATGGAGCACAAAGGGAGCTTTGGCTTGTCCTACATGCAACAAAGATACTCTGTATACTTGACTAAAGTATGGTCGTAAGTTCTCTTACATGAGTGCACGGAGGTTTTTACCATATGATCATAAGTGGCGTGCAAATAAACGTGCTTTTAATGGAGAAGTAGAAAAAAGAAATGCTCCTAAAATGCTCTCTGGAGATGATGTATTAAATCAGTTGGCTAGCTTGGAAAATGCAATATTTGGCAAGACCCAAAAGAAACATAGAAACGTAAAAGGTAAAGGTATTCATAATTGGAGGAAGAAAATCATTTTTTTCAAACTTCCATATTGGAAACATAATCTAATTCATCACAATTTAGATCCCATGCATATTGAAAAAAAGGTTTGCGACAATATTATTAGGACGTTATTAGATATTGAAGGAAAGACAAAAGATGATCTGAATGATAGTCGTGATTTGAAGGAAATGGGCATAAGAATAAATTTGCATCCAACTCTAAGAGATGGAAAGTGGTACTACCCAGCAACATGCTATACTTTATCAGTAGAAGAGAAGTCTAAAGTATGCAAGATTTTGAAAGCTATAAAGGTTTCAGATGGTTATTATTCCAATATAGTATCAAGGTGTATAAATGTGAAGGATCGTAAAATACATGGTCTAAAGAGTCATGATTCTCATATTCTTTTGGAACAACTGCTTCCTTTTGCAATTCGGGGAGTTGTACCAAACAATGTCAATGATGCTATCACCATAAGCATTTTCTTTAAAGAATTGTGCTAAAAAACATTAAGAGCTGATGTGTCGGATCGCCTTGCATCCAAATTAGAGAAAGTATTTTTTCCAGCATTTTTTTATATTATGGTGCACCTAGTCATTCATCTTCGGACAGAGGCCAATTTTGCTGGACCCGTGCAATACAGTACATGTACCCAATAGAGCGGTATGTTTTCAAATTTTATAATTTTAGTTTAATTCTTCCATCTCTTTCTTTCATATTCATAGTGCTCTATTAGTCATAAATGTGATTCTTTAGAAATAGTACAATTCTCTTTGTTGCTACGGTAGTTATAGCTATTATTTACATATCATGAGGCAGATTGAAGTTTATTTCATACATTCTTAGTTTAAAAAATTTCTGGTGTTTTGATAAGTTTACCAACACAGTTTTGTCCCTCCCTCCTCTGAAGTTTAGTGATTTTTTAGTTTATAGGTACATACTTGTCTCAAAAGTAGGGATGTTCATGGGGCGGTACGGTTCGGGTTTGAGCTTATCGGTAACGATATATCAGTTAACGGTATGTAATTATGTAAAACCAATACCGTACCAATAAGCTATCGGTTATTGATTATCGGTTCTTAACGGTTCGGTAACTGGTATACCGAAGTAATGCGTGAATTCTTGGTAGATGATTGTCAATAGGTAATATTTTTTAATTAATATGAATAACCACTAAAGTAATAGACAAATCATCCACACAAACTGACACGACCCGGGATCCGGCTAGGCCGTGCGGGCACCCGACATCCTCCTCTAGACCCGTCGGGCGAACCCTTACACTTTAAATTAGGAAAATAAAAATAACAATTTATAAATAAGAGCAAGACTTAGAAAAAAAACAACACAGACATGCTGATACCTCTAAGCTGTACAAAAGAAATTACAGCTGACTACCCAACATACTAGGTTTAGGGCTATCCAGACTAGACATCTAAGAGTAAGAAAGAAGACAGATACCTCCTGAAGGGAGCAAAATGCAACTGAAATAATAAACAACAAACTGGTGGCCATCCGGAATAAAGCTGGCTCACCCTGACAGCTGAAGTCGTCTTCGCTCCTGAACAACGCGGCGAACTCAATCCTGGAGCGAACCTGCCGAAACGAAATAGATAGACAAGAAACAAAAAAAAAAACAAGGGTGAGTCAAAAGGACTCAATAAGTGGGGCAGACTAGCCATCTCAAAGAATGGGATAGCTAGCCAGGGAGAAGAAACTGATAAACCAAACTCCTCTTATTTAAATTATAAAAAGGTTGAGCCAGATAATAACTAGAAATACGTATGGAATGACAAACTCATCAACAACCAGGAACGTAAGATAACCAATACATATAGGTATCTCGAACACATCAACAATCAGAAATACATCCTGTTGCAGCGTGCAACCCGATCCATATGTTCATCCTGTTGCGGCGTGCAACCCCATCCATATATTTATACCGTTGCGGCATGCAACCCGATCCCCGCAACCCAGAATACGAGCCAGAAATATATAGGCAAATACGCAATGCACGTAGAAGCATAACAGTAGTTATGTACCACAAGTCTACACAATGGTATGAAATGAAATGAGATGAAATGAAATATGATGCAAAGGGGTCACATGTGCCAAATGAATGGAGCGGAATCCTCCTGCTCTGAGGGCGGAATCCTCCTACCCTCAATACGATGCAATGGAGCGGAATCCTCCTGCTCCGAGGGCGGAATCCTCCTACCCTCAATACGATGCAATGGAGCGGAATCCTCCTGCTCCGAGGGTGGAATCCTCCTACCCTCAATATGATGCAATGGAGCGGAATCCTCCTGCTCCGAGGGCGGAATCCTCCTACCCTCAATATGATGCAATGGAGCAGAATCCTCCTGCTCCGAGGGCGGAATCCTCCTACCCTCAATATGATGCAATGGAATGCATATGAATGCAATATGATGCAATAATAAACCTTCACTGGAGCGGGACTCTTATCGACAGCCTGGAAGTAGATGCCAACTTACAGCCAGCGTACAATGCTCAGCTCCTCAACGCAATACCAACAACAGGACATAACACATAATATACAATTTAAATTCAAAGCTAAGGTGTAATGAGTACGCCTATCGGCAGCTACACACGTAAGAAACACGTGGTAGAAAATCCACGAGGCCAGGTGCCTCCAAAGAAATGGATATAAACACTTACCTTGTTACAAAGTTAGCACATCCACTCAATAACCGCTTTGTGCTTTGGTTTCATTGCCAAACGATCCCACTCTATTCAATAAGCAGAAAAATATATCAAATTAGGCTAAAGGCTTCATTCCTCACATCTTAGGGTAATCCGGTTGGGAACCTGATACCCTATTTGCATACGCAATACGCATGTCAGGCCTATGTACAGGGTTTAAGGTCACATAACCAAACCCCAAATAAATTACATTTATAAGTTGCGCATAACTCACTGAGCACGAATATATAATCAATTCCATTATCGGGGTCCATTTGACCCTTTAAACTATTAATTGAACTTATTAAAATGATGTCTAATATTCCAAGTTTTACCGTTAAAACGTATTCAAACACACGTGATAAACTCAAATAATGCATTAAGATCATTGCTTGAATATTTCGGGGTAAAAATTCTACTATTTTCCCGGCTCTTTTCTCATTTTCTGGCATTTTTTTGCGTTATGTCTTATTTTTTTTCCTTCTGCGTTTTGGTTTTGGTTTTGGTTTCTGTACGTATGTTTCTGCTTTTGAGCTCATTTCAAATGAAAGTGCAGCTAAGGGATTATTATCCCAAGGCCCACCGCCATAATTATTTCATTTTCTTTCTTTTCATTTTTTTTTGTTTTCTTTTATTTTATTTTCTTTTCTTAACGAAAATTAAAACGGTGCCCTACGATATTCGAAATAATTCCAACTTTTGCATACGAGTTATACAAAATATATGTAACATACTCGCAAAGGCGGATCTCAAATTAGACTTCCGAAACTCAAGATACGAATTTAAATAGAAAAAGTGAAATTATTTAACTTTCGGCATTTTAGCGGAAACTAGCCGAACAACATCGAAATTTACTTTCGAAAGTTCACAAAAGTCACAAATAATCATACGAACCTAACGGCACTTTCGAATTTCGAATCGGAGTTCGTTCGCCAAAACCGAGCTCAAAAATCTCTTTTTAATATTTATTGTCAATAAAAACTGAAATCTTCTTCCGATGCCTACCAAACGAGGTCTGATTTAACTCAAATTTTACAGACAGGTCCTAATGGACATTACAAATATTTTAAAATTATCGATACGCCAATCGGAGTCCTAACTTCCGAAACGACTAACCGAGGTCGTTTCACAAACTAAGTAAACAAGTGCAATCAACAAGTCTTAACAATATGCTAACATAACACAAAATAATGAAATAGAAAAAGAAAAGAAAAGAAAATCTGATCAATGATCCGAGAAAGTAAAATTAATTATAAAATAGGCCGGACTCATTAACTAAAGTGTATGAGTATTGATATATAACCACCAAAAATAATATTAATAATAATTGAAGTTTAACCTATAAGTTAATGTTGTAAATTAAGAGTTTAAATGACTTAATATACTAATAATAAATAAAATAAAATATATAAAAATTAAAACCTTATCGGTTATCGGTATGGTAATAGTAAAAAGATATAGAAACCGTTACCGTACCGATATCTTATCGGTATTAGAAATTAATACCATTACCGAACCAATAACCGTTATACCGATACCGTTATGCTTATCGGTAGCGGTAACGGTTCGGCTATCGGTACTGGTTCGGTTTTGCACCCCTACTCAAAAGTCATCAAAAGCTGCATATGTAATATCCATCTCTTCTCCATGTCCCCTTCTTTGGCGAAGTAATTATTATTAAAAAGCTCTAAATTATGTGGTTATAGCAGAAAAATGAGATACTAATGTGAAACCTTTATGGTGGAGGAAGATGATATCGGGAGTATTATATGAGAATGCCAAAGCTTAACAATATTTGTATTGCGCTGAAAATCACTTTAGCCGTTAAATATATGATAAATATCGAACATCCTAGTTATACGCTCATGACAAATTGTTCATTTGCCTTTGGTCTTATTTTCATCAAAATTATTAGACTTGGTTTTAGTGCTTTTTATGCTCAACTTTTTGGGTTAATTTTTCCTAGCGTTTTCTCGTTATACCTTGGCTTTCATGTTAATAATTTTCAAAATATTCCATTCTGCTGACATTCTATGGCCTTCTTTTGCCCTTGTGTAGTTTCAAGTCTTATTAGTTCAAGACTAAATATTCAAGCAATTAAATTTGGTAGAACGAGCCAACACCAAGAAAACTTGTACCAAGTTTTGTGCATAAATTTTGATACCAATTCCAAGTGCAATTATTCATCTGATGTTAATGCAATAAAATAAATTATATTAAAACTTCTACCTAAAAAAATTACCAACTATTCTTTCCGGAATAGCATTCTTATTCACCTTAGTTTAAGAAGGAAACTAATTCTTATTATTCACCTTAGTTTAAGCAAGCAGAGTTTCTGTATTAAGCAAGCCACATATGGTAGGACATAAATGAATTTTACGTGGGTTAGTAGGTAAAAAATGAATATTTCATGGCAACGTTAGGTAGAAATGATATTTCAATGTTTGAACAAAAAAAAAAAAAAAAAAGAAAGTAAAATTAAAATGAATATTATCTATAGCCTATAAAGATGTCCTCTCATTGTCCATTTGCACAGTCTCTTAAACTAAACAAGTACTCTCATTGTCCATTTGCACAGTCTCTTAAACTAAACAAGTACTTCCATTTGCAGTCTCTTAAACTAAACAATTATCATGATTTCTTTGACAAGTAACGACCAAACTAGTTTTGAACTAGAAAACCATGAGGCATTGAGATCTCCACTAATCAAAAGGATGTACGAAGATTATGAGGAAGACGAAGAAAAGAAAAAGTTCTCGGTAATTCCGCTGTCCTTTTCTACTGATATTGTAAGAATAATCGCTGTATATCTCCGCGACTCCAATGTCGCGTTCGTGGAAAGTGCTGACACGGATACTTTGAAAGATGTTGTCAGGGTAAAATCTTTAATTTAATTATTTGTTCCTTACCCTAGCTAGCTAGAAGCATAGAACTTACAAGTATATTTTTTTCTTATTTAATCTTCAGGCAAGTCACTTATTGGAGCTCGACAATCTGCTCCAACACACCGCTCAAGCACTAAAAAAGAAGGTAGACACTGAGAATGAACAATCCGTTCGAGGGGCTTTTCCTAACTTCTAATATGGAAAATTTATTAAGGCCTTTTTATCTATATTAAATAAATGTTTGTTTTGATTTAGAGTTTTAAATTTTAGGCATTGAATCTCATGTAACTTCTTTCAAGATGCTTATTATTACATATAGTATTATTACATATAGCTTCTTTGGTTTATTACTGCAAAGACATATTTCCTTTCACTTATTCATGTTTGTTTGTTTTTTTTTTTTAATCTTCTGAATTTTGTTCTAAAATTGCAACTCTTCTTTTGAAAAATGTGCAGTCCATAATTCAATAGTAAAATAATATCAATGTTATTAAATCAAAGCTTTGAATAAATAATTGTACTTGCATTCAAGAATAAAGTGCAAGCTAAGTTTCGTGAATTGCCATATATGGTGGGTCTTTTGTCAATGTCAACATGACGGACTATCATCTAAACATAGGAAGTTTAAAAATTAAAGTTTAAATACTGGGATAAAGAGATGTTTCTTTGCCGTGTTTGATTTCAATGGATTAGATAGAACTCATAGAACACATGCATTCTTACATCTTCTAGATATTAGTGTGCAGAAACTTTTTTCGTCGACGTGCTATATACATATAAAATATTGTGATTAATTATGACAAATTCAATGATATTCGAAAGGACATAAAGTAATAATTTTAATATTTGTATGTCTAGTGACTTGTTCTTTTAATAGAACAAATCATCTTCATATTATAGAACTAATAACATCAGTGGTTGATATCTAAATTTGGAAGTAATGAATCATTTAGCTAAATAGATAGTAACATACAAAATTGACATGTACATTGTACCCTATAGTATGAATTGTGTTAGCTAGCATGTTAGAAGAGTACACAATACATTTATATTAAAACCAACATTAGAATCTATAAGAAAAAGAATAACAGTTCAAATGACAGTTCGTTTCAAGCAAATACTAAATTCTGAAAATCGGTTCTAAACAACCACCAGACCTTTCAAACGGATAACTTAGGGCAACCAGTAACTCCATAAACAGGAATCAAGCTGTCAACTAAATCAAGCAGTAGAGTTTCTTTTAAAGAAACAATGTCAAACATGTCATGACAAAATAATCTGTTGTGCATGTGCGCACACTATTGTCATTTTGGTCACTAGAGGGGAGGGGGTTGAATAGAGTTTACTTCTAGCATAATGATCTGTCAAGCGGATTTTTTTGTCCTTTGCTATTTCATAGGTCCATAATTTGTCCGTATTAAATAATAAAAGTCACATTATATCTTTATGCAACGTGCATCATATATAACAACATCTCTATCAAAAGTACAAAGATTAATCATATGGTCATTGGATAATTTGTACCCTTGTTTTCTTTATTAATAATCTAATACGCCTCTATAAAGCTCATTAATTGTTTTAATATTTAAAGTTCTTTTTATTTGCATAATTCTCCAAATTTTTAAATTTTCAATGATTTGTTTGATCAGTTCTATGTCGCCAGCTGAGTTTGTTAAGTCATCATAAACTAATTACTTTGATACAAATTCTCCATTTTTGCAAATACCTAAAACTTTATATATTCGTGAATTTAAACACCGTGCGAATTTTTTTTTGTTCATGCATTATAAGGTGAAGTTAGGATCCTCTTTCTGTGTTATCCGGTTTTATTTCTAATATTTCTTGTAATTTACGATCAAGTGTTACTAAAGAGAAGTAAATAGACAACTAAATAAGGGATAATGTATAACTCTTTCTCACTATTTCACCAGACCAGCTTGGTTTGCCTTCTCCAATATCTTCTACATCTAATGTCTTACAACCAATTTTCGTTTAGCTTTACTTTTTCTTTTCTAAATTAAACAAAAATATTTATAAAATTACTACATAGTACTCTGCTACAAAAATCATTATACGGGCATGAAATATTGTTCATCATATAAGAAGTTCACGTCTTCTCTATTTAATCGTTTCAACCTCTCTATGCCCTACTTGTTAAAAGTAATGGGCGGCTAGCTAATTATGTTGTTGTCCCAAAATACAAGTGAGTCCACTCAATCAACACGTCCTAATTTTAAACATCCATTTCAAGGTGAATACCTATATAGTTAGCTGACAAACAGATAAATTAGCCCAAAGATGAGACAATATGAACAAAATTAACAATAGGATCCTCTTTGTTTGCATAATTAATTAGGCAATCGAAAAGGTATATACGTACCAAGTATAGATAAGAAGCGGGGGAAAATCATGAAGTCAGAAAATTCGTGCAACTGTTTCTTTCCGGATGATATAATGTGTTCAACATCTTGCGCTACTTGCCCCTTAAGGGTCTGGGTAGATTCATGCTCGTTAATCAAAGGCTTTGCAACTCCCTACTTCTAGGCAGTGAATTCCTGGAGGTTCGCAGTCCTGAGTTGGTTGATGAGGATTTCAACCTAAGAGGAGCAGGAAACATAGATCGCTTTACAGACATAAGCCAGAGTATTGAGAGCCAGAGTATTGAGTGCATAAGACTGGTGCGATCATCCATGGCTCCTTTTAGATACCTCATAACACACCCTTCATTGCACCTATATATTCAAATCCCCAATCCACAAAACCCTTCTTTGTGCATTGCCTTGGACATTTTCAAGTCTAACCTACTTGCCAAGGTGCTCTCCGTTCATGAAAATAATATTAATCAATCACTCGGTTATGAAATTCTTAATGTTGGGATTGATACTTCTACATATCGCTGGCGAGCTATCGAGGTTGACAATTTGCAAAACAATAATACCAATAATATTACGAATAAAATCAGGAAGAGCATTCAGATTTTCTTTAGAAACGGAGTTGCTTATTGCATTTGGTTTGTTGAAAGCAGTGTGGATGATGATGATGATGATATAGAAGTTGATATTTTGGATATGCAGGACAATGGGAGCTATATTGGTCATACTACTTTTCCTAAAGGTTTCTTCCCAAAGTTGAAGAGTGTTCATCTCTTAGATTGGAATGGTCAACTCTCGTTTGCGGAAATAGTTATGGATGAGCTACATGTTTTGGTGCTAGAAGATCACAAAACAAAAAGATGGGCTGAAAGCAAAATCATCAGGCAGCCCTGCCATGTTAATTTTAAGGATAAAGTCGTTTGTGCTCACAAGTCTTCTTTGTTTTTTTGGTGGAGAAAACGAGCTGGATGTCAATGTTTGTGCTCACAAATCAACTTTGGAATTTGTTATGGAAAACAAGCTGGGAAACAATAAATCTCGCTACCAGGGCAGTATGATATCGTTAAAGGCACGTTAGCTCTAGACCCTGACCTCGTTCATACTCGTAGAGACGAAGTCTCGCAGGCACGTTAACAACTCTAGTCCCTGACTTCGTTGCTTCTTATATATGATGAATTAACTAGTTTTAGTATATATGAATTAACTAGTTTTAGTGTACGTGTGTGCACGCGTCCACTTGCTTTATAAAAATAATTCCATATATCAAGACAATGATTATAAATTCCAAGTGCTTTCAATCTAATGATAATCGTCTCTTCATCAATTAATAATCTTTAAAAATATTAATATGTGTGAATTTATCAAAACAGTAGTTATGTTTAGATAACATTACTGCTTCCACTTTCAGTTTGTTGAAGAACTCGTTCAAGGACAAGGTTTGGTTAGAGATTTGCCTGCTATACTAATTGTTATTTCTAACGATATCATTCCTCTTGATCTAACATTTGCAAGAAATGTACCACATAGAAACAACTTTTTGATTCCTTCATTATTATCTTTATAAACAGAGAATAATTTACTTTAAAGTGATGGATTTCAAGAACTCAATTCTTTTTATATCGGCGATGATACAATCTCAGATACATAAGAGTACTAACGGAATATAAAATAACGAATAATTCATAGCAAGAGTAAAAATAGAACGCGAGAGTAAAGTCAATCAAAAATCGTTTGAATACTCAAACAAGAAGAAGAAATTTAAAGTCCTAGATGAATGTCTTAAAGTAATGTCTCAACTGTTTCAAAATTTATGTCTGAAATAATAACATAATTTCAGATCCTTCCATCTCTATATATTTTAATCTGCTACTATACGAAGCTCATTGTTCAATCAAATTTAAATTTGTGTCACGTAGGGTTTATTACAACTTGAGCACTTTTTTGCTATAAGATTGATGACATGCCCCTTTTTTTATTTTATTTTTATCTTTCAATTGTGATGGTATGAAAAAGAGCAACTCTCAATCTTCAAACACTCTAATTTGAATTGAAGCGAAACTATAACAAGGAGAAGTAACAAGAACGCATAGAATGATATAGTTCTACTAATATACATTGATGAATTCATGTTACAGACATATAAAGATGATCCATGCGGTATGTGCGGTATTATGTCATATTCTATGCTGTTTTCCTTCTCGTTCTTATATCTTATGCGTTGATGATCTTTTCAACACCAAGTACTCGTTTTAATATTGGGCCCATTCTATTGTGTAAGTGTGTCCATAGTAGCTTTTCCCCCCCCCCCCCCCCCCCCCCCTTATTTTTTTGTTATACTTTAAGCACCTCCTATGAACACTAGAAGGGAGGGGAGGGGGTCCTCCATTTTTTGTTGAAAAACCAGACTCTTAAAGATTAGAACCTTGTCCTTGTCACAACTGCTTTCACGACAATACACTGCAACACACAAACTGCAACCATAAAAAATACAGGATTTTTACGTGGAAAACTCTTTGCTCAAGAGAGAAAAATCACGACCCACACTCTGAGATTTTAGAATCAATCCAGTAACAGAAAGAGCAAGTTTTAGATTACAAAACTCTGTAACCAAGGGACTACACTCTAAACCCTTATCACTCAAAAAGCTAAACTCTAGCTTTTACAAAGTAATCACTCAAGATTCACCTATTACAATTGCTTCTAAATTAAGCATATAGGTAAAACAGATTTAGCACAAAACAACGACAACTCTCATAAAGAACCTAGACAGAATATCTAAATTGAACTCTTTATTCTTCACCAGTTGTCCTCAGCAGTTAATTCACTTCGAAAGTTATTGCATTGCCTTTTGATTTCTCTCGACTCTCGTGGTGAATAACTGCAGTTCGGCTGCCTCAATTACTAGCTTTTATAAGGGCTTCATAACCCTAGTAGTATTCCACAAGGAAACCTTGTAAATATGGCAAGTCAAGATTTCCTTCGAACCTTTCCTTGTTTAGTTCCAACTCTTATTCATACTTCAAAGACACAACTACAACATAACTTCTTTTAGCTGACTAGGATGCACCATAGTTCACGCACCACTATTCCTAGTTCTGCATAGATTTACATTCCATAATCTTTTTGATCAGTCGTGCCCTTCATAAGGACCAAGTTCTCCTCACTACTAGGTCATTCGTTTGTCATACTTCAAAACATTCAGCTCAACAGATTCCCCCTTTTTGATGATGACAAACAAATGTTGCCAAGGAACCTGTACAAACAAAAAACACCAAAGACACGGAAGCAAAAATACATTTGAAAAATTTAAAACAGATGAGTTAGGTCACAAACACCCCCAACATTCCTTCTTCCCCCTTTTGGCATCATCGAAAAGATTCAAATCCTGCAAGAACAAGTTAGTACAGTCCAATCTAGAGCACAAGGAAATTAAGTCAACCAAATACACATGAATGAAACTAAGGGCCCAACCAGAACCAGATATATCATAAAAGGACCCAAATATCAAACAAAAGAAATTTAAAACCAATCATCCAGGGCGTGGCAAACACACAGCCCAATAATTACAGAACCAAAAATCAATTGTCTTAAAAACACCCATAAAAGAAGAATAGGAAAGAAGGGAAAACAAGGATTTGGACAAGGACACAGAAGCAAATGGGCAGGATTCAGGTCTTCAGGTTGAAGTGCTTGACATGTGCCTCAATATTCTTTGAATTTTTGGCCCTTTCTACTACCAACTCGGCCTCATGCTTGTGACACTCAATCTTCAAGCGGTCAATTTCTTGATCTTTCACCTGTAGCTGCCTCTTCAGTTCAATATTTTCTCCATCTACTTCCAACACATGCTGCTCCAGTTCCTTCACAGCTGCAATGGCTTCATCAGGTCCAAAATCTTCACTTTCCTCAGGTTGCTCTTACTTAACCGGCATTGGCCTCTTGGAAGACCTCTTCTCCTTGAAGAAATCACAGTTCTTCAGTAAGTTTTGACCAAACATCTGATGCAAAGTTGGCTTCTTTCCACCTTCCAAGGGCACCCCAAAATGCTCAAAGACCTGCTGCAGGATGTAGGAATGCTCTAAGAAGTGTGGCTTTTGGTCAGTATCTGCAATCCTTTTGATATGTCTGATAATCAGACCAGACAAATTGATCTTTGTTCCTCTATCTAGCAAATCCATGTATGTTAAGTCAAGAGCACATGCCTCACTATTTCTCTCCCCTGTAGGTAGCAGGAATCTATGGACAAACTCAAAGAGCAATTGATGTGTAGGTTCCATCTCCTTCTTCTCAACCTTTCTTTCTTTTCCGAGTCGAGTTTTGCCTGAGAATTTCTTCACAACACTCAGAAGAGTAACACCATCAGTTTTCTTAGGCCCTTTCAGCTTAATGTACCTGCAATATCCTTCAGCAGGAACATCAAGAATGACTATTAGCTCATTCCTTCCAAACTCTAGCTCCATCCCTTTCACCATAGAGAACACCCTTCTTGCAGCTACTCTGCAATTTATGTAGAACTCTCTAAGGGTGTCTAATAGCCCGGTTTGCACCGGACCGGGTTCGGACCGGCGCAAGCCGGGCCAAATAAAAAAAAAAAACCCCCGACCCGTTCCCCGAATGAACCGGATGAACCGGCAAAAACTGAACCGGAAACGGTCCGGATCGGACCGGACCGGGAAATCTGATGGGCTTTTGGCAAAAAATAGCCGTTGGGCAACGACTATTTCACGCACAGCCGTTGGCCCAACGGCCAAAAATGGCTATTTTTTGCCCCCTTCCCCCTAGGCGCCCCCATACCCCCCAACCTATTTTTTCTATAAATACCATCATATTTCATCAATTTATTCACAATTTCTCTAATATTCTCTCTAAATCTCTATCAATCTCTCTTATTTATACAAAGGCTATTTGCTAAATTGCATTACAAAAAAATATTTGGAGTGAAGTAGAATATTGTTCGGTGCGGTTCCGGTCAAGTTTCAACTTTCACTTCCTAAGTTCTACAATCTACATTCTAAGTTCACGATATCAAGTAAACTCGTTCTTACTTTTTATTATCTATTTTATTTTTGTGCATTATTATTGTTTGTAGCATATTTTAGTAATTTGTTTGAAGCATATTTTAGTAATTATAAAAATGTCTGGACTGTGGAGATCAATTACGGGTAGCGGTCGTAGATCACGTTCTTCTAACCGAGGGGGGGATGATAGACGTAGTCGTGCTTTAGGTAAAAGACCAGTTGGTACTTCTAGGGCTCCTTCTCTTCTAGATGATTTTACTCAGGAAGATGACTCGCAATTTTTGCATGATATAAATTTTGATCAACCACTAGATAATGATATGTTAGAGACACAATATGAAGAAAATACCGAAGGAGCTAATTTAGATGATGAAACACCCACTAGTCAATTTCAAGGTGAACCTGAAGAAACTGAATTACCACCTATGCCTCCTAGTAGAGAACGATATGCATGACCCGAAAGATCGGATGTGTGGAAATTTATGACTAAAAATGTTTCGGCTCAGACCGCTAAATGTAATATTTGTAAAAAAGTTTGGGATTTTAAAATCGGCAGCCATAATAGTGGGACGGGAAAGTTGAGAACACACTTAGAAAACCATCATAAGGATGAATGGGAAAGGAGGCCGGGTGGCCCTCGTTCAGGGAATAGAATGGCTCCATCGCAAGGTAGTGGAGTCCAACAGGAAATTAACCCAGTGACGGGGGGGGGGGGGGGGGCTTATGCATTATGATAAAAAGAAAGATAGGGAACAAATGGCAAAAATGATTGCGGTAGAGTGCTTACCTTTTACATTTGCTTATTGTCAAGGTTTTATTCGTTATATTCAAACCGTATATAATCCATCTTTTCAAGGTTTTCCAAAAACTACGGTTAGAAGTGATATTATAAAATTTAAAAATGAATATAGACAATATTTACGATATATATTTTATCACTTTGATTGTAGAGTTTGTCTTACTACTAATTTGGGTCGTGGTGTTAATGGGTATGAGTATTTAACAGTTACTTGTCATTGGATAGATCTTAACTGGGTAATGCAAAAAAGAATTTTAGCATATTCCGCTGTCGATGAACCACACACGGGAGCATTTATTAAGAGAGAAGTTTCTGATATTTGTAGGGCGTATTTTATTAGTGACAAAATTTCAAGTATAGCTCTTTATAATGCTGCAAACAATGATTTTGCTATTAGTAAGTTAAAACCCGCATTGCATCCCCCTTTTGAAGAATTGTTTCATGTTAGATGTGCATGTCATATATATAATTTAGTTGTAAAAGATGGCCTTAAGTTATTTGATCCTACTATTATGAAGGTTAGACTCGCAATTAGTTATATTTTTAAATCTAAAAAACCGGATAGATGGAGGGACTTTCAAGTATAGTGTGTGAAAGAAGGTTTAAATCCTAGAAGAGTTCCCAAGGAAGTTTCAACTAGGTGGAACACTGTATATGACTCTTTGACTGTTGCTTACGGTTTACGAGTGCCTATTACTAATTATTTTAATGGCAAAGTGGCTGAAGTGTATCACCTAGAAGAATCTGATTGGCAAAATGTTGAGCGTCTTCTTCTTTTTTTAGCAAAGGTTTTTTATGCTACTAAAGAATTTTCCGGTCAATATTATCCTACAATCACTACCATGTTGTATTTTATAGCTGGAATAGCAGAATTACTTAACGATTATAGAGTAGTGCCTGGTTATGAAGTTGCGGTAGAAGCAATGATTGAAAAATTTAAAAAATATTTGTTTTCGATTCCACCACTTTATTACATTGCATCTGTATTACATCCATGTTTTAAACGTTTTAATACGGAAATGCTAATTAGAGAAATTTATCGGACTTTGAGAATTACTGATGAAGAAATACCAAGTGTAGAAACAGTTTGTGCGCAGGTAATTGTAGATTGCCAACGGATTTATGAAAGGTATAGGAGTGCAGCTGATAATGTTGTTCCAAGTGGAGCTGGATCAAGTTCAACGCAGGCTCCCAAAAGAGCTGCAACCGGATTGGGAAGTTTTTCCAGCCATAATCAAAGGCTTTCTAGCAGGCATTCGAGTAGCAGCGGAGGGTTCAACGAGCTTGATGTTTATTTACTTCATGCTTGCAAGGAAGTTGATTATTTTGGAAGCGAGCAACTACTGCCATTTTGGAAGGATCAACAAGCACAGTTTCCAATTTTAGCAAAAATGGCGCGGGATATTCTAACTATTCAAGCATCATCTGTTGCTTCAGAAAACGCATTTAGCCAAGGAAGATTACAAATTGGAGATCATAGACATTCATTGAAGGAAGAAGCAATGGAGACGGCCGTATTATTCAGAGATTGGATTAGATCGGAGCGAAGAAATTTTGGATTTGCAGAAGATGAACTAGCCGATGTAGAAGCATCATCAGAAATTTTATCAGGCGATGGAAGTTTGGACAATGAAACTGATTATGAAGAAGATGACTCTTTGCCACCGCTTCCTCCAGAGGTGCCAGAAGAAATTATTCAGAAAATGAGAAGTTTTTTTATTAATATGTAGTTTTTGCAATTTAATATCTATGTACTTGGCAAAAAAAAAAAAAAAAAATTCAACCATTATTCAATAAAATGCGTTACGCCTTGCTATTAAGTAAATTATAATCCTTTGTTATATTCTCAATTATCCTTTGCTATTAAGTTACCTCTTTGCAATTCAATACTAAATACTAAATACTAAATACTAAATACTAAAATACTAAATACTATTATACTACTAACTTAGTATTAAGTTTGAAAAAATAACAATTTACTTACATTATACTAGATTACTAAGTTTGAAAAAATACTCAATTATACTTTTACAATTTAATACTAAAATACTACATTACATAATAGTTAATATTTTAATACTAGATTACTAGTATTATATAAGTTATTACATAAAACAAAAATTTAAACAAAACAAATAACCAAAAATAATAATAATAATAATAATAAACATAACGACAAAACCGGGCCGGACCGGACTAGACCGGAACCGGACCGGACCGGCCCATTGCAAAAATTTTCCAAATCCGCTCCCTTTTGAAAAATAGCAGTTGGCAGCGGCCATAAACGGCTATTTTTCCCACCCCACACCCATAAACGCCCCTACAGCCCTCCCCTACCTATTTTTCCTATAAATACTCCCATATTTCATCAAATTAATCACAATTCAATATTTTCTATTCATTTCTCTTAAAAAATTTCTAACAAAAGGCTATTTTATTAAATTTTCTATCAACATGGCTGCAAATGCAAATAATGCTAATCAAGTTCAAGGTGCTACTACAGCAGGTCCGTCTGGTGGTGCAAGACGAACTAAAAGATCCGAAGTTTGGGAATTTATCACAAAAAATAATGATACCGGCAAAGCTCAATGTACTCTTTGTCAGAAAGTTTGGAATTGGGATGATGAATCAAATACTGGAGGGACAATGAGGTTTAAGAGCCACTTGGAATACCATCATGCCTACGAATAGGCAACTCGTGATGGTGGCAAATATCTGCAACCATGTTATAATTGAGTGTTGAGTCGCAGAAGTTGAAAATTTATGTATTTTTCTAATTTCTAGTCTATTTTCATGTTTTTATTTTCTAATTATGCATTTCCATTTTCCAACTTAATGTACTATGTGTATTGTTGAATAATATGTGTGTTTTGTGTTGTTTATTTAGATTTTAGTCTGCCAATATTTTTTTTCTTCTATTTTAAAAATAAAAAATATAATTTAAAACAAAAAAAAAAAAATTAACGAAACCGAACCGCACCGGACCGGGACCGGCACGATTCCGTTTGTCGGTTCCGGTTCCGATCCGGCATTGGTGCAACTGCACCGTTTGACCGGACCGGGACTGGACCGGTAACGAGTTTTTTTTTTACTTTGCACCGGACCGGCACAGTCGCACAGGAACCGGGCCGGACCGGGCCGGTGGACACCCTTAGAACTCTCTGATCTCTTCAGCATATAGGCATCTATTCTCCTTTGCAAAGAGGTTCAGCCAACCTTAATCCTCTACTTTCCTCGATAATGGCCTCATGTTATGCTCTTCCAGGTCACTCAATATGCTCCCAGCCAGTACTTGGTACCTAGCAAAGAAGGCTGCCCTGTCAACCTCTTCATCATCCTTTTTTTTTTTTTTTGGCTTCTATTTCACTATCAGTGTCAGAATCACTTGGGTCAACATAATCCTCATCCTTATCGCCCTCCACCTTTTCTTCAACAATATTTTCTCCTGCTCCTCTTCTACCACGTTTTTGCCTTGCTTCTTATCAAGCTTTGCTAGTTTTTCTACCTGCTGTTTCAAAGCAGACCTAGTAGCCACCCTCCTAGGCACTGCCTTTACATCAGGTTCCTCACTACCTTCATTATCACCCTGAGAGTCTTCATCACTCTCATCTACCAATCTACTTTGGGATACAGCTCTTCCACCTTTCACCAGTCTTCTTCTCTTTCCTATCATTGGCTTTGTTTCACTAACAAAAACTACTTCCTCCTCTTCCCCTTCTCCTATCATCTTCTCATCCTCCTCACCAAACTTTATCTTCACACTTTTCTTTTGTTTTCCACAACCTTCTCACTACTACCATCATCAGCCTGAATTTTCTCTTCTTTGTTTTCCTCTGAATCAGTCCAATCAAGTTCTGCATCCTCAGCTACAACAGGAACTGAGGAAGAACCAGGTTCTTGACTCAATTCCTTTGTAGCTTCAACAGAACTAGGTCCTTCACCCACTGGACCTTCCAACACAGACTCCGCTTGAACTTTCTCGAGAGGAGCAGCCTCCGAACTAGGTTCGTCGACTGGGCCCTTTTGAGACTCTACAAAATCTTGCTCTCTTAATCTTTCTAACATATTTTCAACCACATCAAGCTCCACCACCTTGTCAGTTACTTTAGGGACATGAAAACCAACCCCAGGATCAAAATCCTCTAATACAACTTGCACATTTCCCTCACTAACTTTCCCCCTATCAGTTGTGCAACTAGGCTCTACTGTTTCTACAAGTTCATCTAACCCTTTAACTAATTTTTCAGTGCTCAATTTCCTAGGGATTTTAACCAAATCTAAAGCAGTAGAACTAGCTTGGGTCGAATCAGGTCTTACCCCAACTGATTTTTCATCAGGAACTGGTGATGCCGACGTCGGAGGAGAGGGTTTCGCAACGAATTTCTTGGGAACTTCTTTCCCATCTTTTTGTGAAATTTCAACCTTGCTTTGGCAATTCTTTCAGCAAGAATAGAGGCGGGGGCTTTAAGAGAGGACTCTTTGGAGGTGTAGGTTTTCGAGGTTTTTGCCGGAGAGGCGGATGATGATTGTGCTTGAGACATGGTGTGAATTTTAGGTAGGGTTATAAGAGGAAGGGTTTTCTAGTTTTGAACTTGAGAGGGAGAAGAGTAGAGAGAATATGGTGGATATTTCTTTTCTTCTTACTTCAGATGAATAATGGAAGAAAAGGGGGTAACAGTGTGTTTAAGCGAATCTAGGGAATAGACGGTAATGATGGTACCGTAAAGTAATGCAGCTTTTTAGAGTTTTCGGAAACTGGGAAAGCTTAGGATTTGACGGTTATTTGAAAGGCTCATTAAGACTTCTAGAGTAAGTGGGGTAGGTTAAAATTTAAACATGTAATCACAAAAGGAATTTTCCTATAATTTTGGACGGTTACACAAACATGGAAAGTTTCCTTGATGCATGTTCACAAGTCAATCAATTGTAGTTATAGTAGTTAACATAAATAGCTGTATAGATGTACCTGGACATGGTTCCTCATGCTTGTCATGGTTCATTCTACGTACTCAGTTTGGTTCTTCCATGGGAACTCATTAGAACACTCAAGTGGTACTTAGTTGAACAAGTATACTTAACAAAGTATAAAATTAGACTGGACAATAGCAACTATATTTACAAGCAGAATAATGAACACTTAACTAGCAAAACCTTGGAAAGCAGGTGCTGGATCACCCATGTATTTTGGTCATCCTTAACTCCAACTTGTTCCTCTCAAATTGAACTTTGTTTAGTGCTTTGGTAAAGATGTTAGCAATTTGGTCCTCAGTCCTGCAAGAATTCATGGTGATTAGACCATTTTCTATATTATCTCTAAGAAAGTGGTGTCTAATATCAATGTGCTTTGTTCTTTTATGTTGGACTGGGTTTTTTGCAATATTCACAGCACTTGTGTTATCACAGAAAATAGGCACAGCTCCACACTTAATTCCAAAGTCCTCCAACTATTGTTTGATCCATAGCAATTCAGAGCAGCATGATGCAACAACTACATACTCAGCTTCAACAGTAGACAAAGCTACTGAATTCTGCTTCTTTGTAGCTCAAGAAACTAAGCAAGGACCAAGGAAATGTGCCATTCCTGAGGTGCTTTTCCTGTCCACCAGATGATCTGCATAATCAGCATCAGCAAAACCAATTAATTCAAAAGTTCCACCTCTAGGATACCATAGACATAATCTCAAAATTCTCTTCACAGCTGTTAGATGAGACTTCTTTGGCTTGGACTGAAATCTTGCACATAGTCCCACACAGTATACAATATCAGGTCGATTCGCTGTGAGATAGAGGAGTGAACCTATAATTTCTCTATATTTTGTCTCATTTGTCGAAGGACCTAGTTCATCCATATCCAGCTTTGTTCCAGGAGCAATAGGAGTAGACATTTCTTTTGCTCCTTCCATGTCGAACTTCTTCAGAAGCTCCTTGACATACTTCTGCTGGTGAATCATAGTTCCTTCAGGGGTTTGTTTAATCTGCAATCCTAGGAAGAAATTGAGTTCTCCCATCATGCTCATTTCGAACTCACTACCCATCAACTCAGCAAATCCCTTGCATAACTCCTCATCAGTGGCTCCAAATATAATGTCATCAACATATACCTGAACCACCAATAAATCCTTTCCTTTCTTCTTCAGGAACAGTGTGTTGTCAATTCTTCCTCTTGAAAATCCATTTTTAAGCAGCAATCCTGATAACCTCTCGTACCAAGCTCTAGGTGCTTGTTTCAGTCCATAGAGCGCCTTATCAAGTTTGTATACATGATCAGGAAATTCACTGTTCAAGAAACCTGGAGGTTGTACCACGTAGACTTCTTCATTCATATATCCATTCAATAATGCACTCTTCACATCCATCTGATATAATGTAAACTCCATGTATGTAGCAACGGAAATCAACATTCTTATGGCTTCCATCTTAGCTACTGGTGCAAAGGTCTCATCATAATCAATTCCTTCCTCTTGACTGTACCCTTGGACTACCAGTCAATCTTTGTTTCTTGTCACTATACCATGTTCATCCAGTTTATTCCTGAACACCCATTAAGTTCCAATAATTGATCTATCCTTTGGCTTAGGAACCAAATGCCAAACTTTGCTTCTTTGAAACTGATGAAGTTCATCCTGCATAGCTAAGACCCAATATGAATCTTCCAAGGCTTCCTTTACATTCTTTTGTTCCATAGAGGATAGGAAGGCAAAGAATGCACAGAAGTTTTTCAGGGCATATATAGTAATTATCCCAGTATCTAACTCAGATAACACGTTCTCCAGAGGGTGAGAGCTTTGATGTTTCCATGGTCGAGGTTGTATGTGATGAGAAGAACCTTCAGTGACAGCTTGAGTGGGTTTTTCCAGATCATTTGATTCATCGTCCTTATCAGCTGTTCCCCCTGACATGTTGACTCTTTGTTCCCTTTGAGTTAAATTTCCATTCTCTTCAACAGGTTCCTCCTTTTCCTCTGAGATTTCAGTGTTATCTGTACAATCTTCTCGAGCAAGACCAATAGCCTGATCATCCACTTCATTTTCAGCAATTTCCTTGTCTGACTCATCAAACACCATATACATGCTCTCCTCCACCATTTGTGTTCTTTTGTTGAAAACTTTATAAGCCTTGTTTTGGTATACCCAAGAAATATTGCTGTTACACCCCGTACGTCTAAATTGACATATATCATTATAATATCATGTTAAGAATGATTTAAGTGAGTTTAAAGTAATAATATGACCATATATGATGTTTATATGTTGAATATAAAGTTTGGGAAAAATCAGATTTAAGTTGCGGAAAAACCGACTAAGGAATTGCCTTGTAACGGAGCTTTTTCAGCAATTAATTTCATGTGTTATATGCAGTCTTTTGGGGACATATCATATACCAAATTGAAGGTCTTGGAGTGTAGTTTCCAAAACTTTTGACGGTTTGTTCATAAAATGTCTGGATAAAAAGATATGAGCATCAGAAGTCAGACCAGAAAAGGGGACATAAGCGCAAAAGAGGACTAGAAATGAAATGTTTTTATTATAAAAGAGAAATTTCTCTCTCTCTCTCGACATTTCCAGTAAAACCATGATATAAACAGAGCTTTTTCAGTTTGAATCCATTTTTTTATAATTTTGAAGATAGAACATCAATTTTGACACGAAACGGAAGATGGATTGCGTCAAAACGCTCTACGCGATTAGGGTAACATTATGCTACCTTCAATTTCGTCTATAGTTTGAGTTTTAGAATTACTTCATAGCTAAGTAAAGTATCTAAATTATATTTTATAGCTTGTTTAAGCTTTAGAAGGTATGGAATTCAAAGAAAACGAAGTTTAGAAGCTAGAAACATCAAAGGTATGTAAGGCTAAACCTTTCTTTTGGCAAGGCATGTATCTTTTAGATTTTGAAGATTTTATTAATTTTAAACTTAGTTTTTCTTGTGATAAACTTGTATGGTACCAAGGAAACCTTGTATATACTTAATTTGGTACTAAAATCCAAGGTGAAAGACGTCCAAATCAGAAAGGCAAAACGTTTCAAAATCTGGAAAATTATTTTGAACTTTGGACAGTTGTTAGTATATTGATCATAACTCCTTATACAAAATTGATATTAAGATGATTTAAGAATCTCTAGAATCCTAATAGATATATCTACAACTTTTATGAGACCATGAGGTCTATAACTTTTATCTGCACCCTCAAAACTATGATGCAATACAAGACGCTGGTACTGTCTAGAAATTCTGTACATCCGTGGAATTGTTACGCCACTCTCATCTTGTTATCCAGTTAATTTGTTTATGTTATCAGTTTATCCGGGTATCCATTCCCGTGTATAGTATAGTGTTGGTTCTGTTTTGCGGATCATCCAGTTTTAGAGGAAACTCTGCCGAAATTTCTATAAAAATCAAAGAGTTAGACAAATTCTAAGTTTCAGGTTGTGTCTACAATTCCACCCAGAGTTTTCTTATCATTCCTTTGAGTCCATATATATTGTCTCCACATGTTTTATGCCTCATACATGCTTATGCTTATATTGTGATCATGTTATGTGTGATTTGGAGTCCCCCATAGAGGCTGGACATTGGACACACAGTCCGGTCGCGTGTGATACTACCCGTCTGGGGGATACAGCCCCTCTGGTTCAGGCGGGAGTTGAAACACCTAGTGTGACCGGGTGTCATTCACACACTCTGACCAGAGAGACTAGATATTACTGGCTGGGGGGGATATAGCCCATAACACCCACCAGGTTTGTTATATATGCGTATATAGCCACAGTATGCACTGCATGATTATACATGAGGCTAGTTCCGGTTTTCAGTTACCTGATTTGGGGGGATATAGCCCATAACGCCAGACAGGTACCAGTTCAGATAACAGTTCAGCTTTAGCTCGGTACCAGTTATCAGCTCTCAGTTATCAGCCACCAGTTCTTAGCGTCAGTATCAGTTGACAGTTATCAGTTCTCAGTTATCAGCCACCAGTTCTTAGCGTCAGTATCAGTTGACAGTTATTAGTTCTCAGTTATCAGCCACCAGTTCTTAGCGTCAGTATCAGTTGACAGTTATCAGTTCCAGTTTCTAGTAACCAGCTATCAGTCATATTACAGTTATTTATCAGTATAGTTCAGCTCGGTCTTCAGGTTCAGATTCAGCTAGACTTCAGCTTATATTCATATCATGTTTAGTACGTTCTTCCGATTTCCAGCTATATTGCTATGCTCCAGCTCATGTTTACATATTTATATTCCAGCCTACAGTTTCATTCAGCCATGACATATTATATGCTCATGCCTTACATACTTGGTACATATCGTACTCACGCCCTTTTCTGGGGCGCTGCGTTTCATGCCGCGCAGGTGCAGATAGATCAATGCTTGAACCATGTTAGTAGGCCATCTATCAGCTACTGGAGTCACTCCGCTTACTCCCGGAGTTACTTATCTTTTGGTATGTGTACAGTCAGCCAGCTTGGGTATGGCGGGGCCTTATCTCGTCCTTTGTATATTCAGTTCATCACTCTTAGAGGCCTGTAGATATGTCCCTGTGTGGTGCAGTCAGTATGTTATGTATGTCAGCTTATGTTAGCCTTGTCAGCTATTTGCATTGCATACTCCTTATCAGCTAGGTTTATGCTTATTCTGTTTATCAGTTATAATGGTTAGCATATTATCAGTAGGATTAGTGATGATCGACACTTAGTGTTGGTCATCCGTCGCGGCCCTAAGTTGGGTCGTGACAAAAGTGGTATCAGAGCAGTTCAGTCCTAGGGTGTCTACAGGCCGTGTCTAGTAGAGTCTTGTTTAGGAGTATGTTGCGCGCCATACTTTTGAACAGGAGGCTACAAGGCACTTCAGGACAGTTGTATTTCTTTCTTCTCTAGATCGTGCGATAGAGCCATGATTATAGAATTCAGCCCTCTAACAATAGTAATTTCAGCAAAGCGATGCCGCCAAAGAAACTAACAGCTGCCCAGAAGGGCAAGGTTATTGCCGGCCAGGGTATTAGTAGAGTGCCACCTAAGGTGGATGAGAGTGAGGAGTCCAGACCTGAGGCTCCATCTGAGGCCTCATAGATCCTATCAGTTCAGGGTGATATTAGAGGTACTGCAGCTACTATACCTCCACCTTCTTAGCCTGATAGTCAGGGGCAGGAAATGAGGGATGCCATCAGATTATCGACCAGTGTTATAGTTGCTCAGACTAGACAACACAGTGCAGATGCCCAGGGAGATGTTGGATCCAGGATCAATGATTTTATCAGGCTAGAGCCTTCAGTCTTTACCGGATTCCGTACAGGAGAGGACCCTCAGGATTTTCTATTGAGGATAGCCAGAGTGTTGAGGGTTATGCACGTGTCAGACACAGAGTGAGTAGAGTTGGCTGCGTTCAGATTGCATAACCTAGCAGCAGGGTGATATCAGACATGGGAGCTATCTAGACGGCCTGATGCTACTCCCACGACTTGGAAGGAATTCTCAGATACCTTCCTTTATCAGTATATGCCTATAGAGACATAGGGAGCCCGTGCTAATCAGTTCCTGACCTTGAGACAGGGAAGTTTGAGTGTAGAAGAGTATAATTATCGCTTTAATTTTTTAGCAGGGTTTGCCCCCACTGTGGTAGCAAGTATGGAGGGTAGAATTCACAGGTATGTAGTGGGACTTGGTCCACACCTGGTGGACGAGTGTATGACGGTTGCTATGCAGTCAAGTATGAATATATCACGCATTCAGGCATTTGCTTTATCACTTGAGGAGATGAAGCAGAGACAGAGAGCCGACAGGGATAGAGTGTTACACAAGAGGGGCAGATTTTCTGGTTCATTTGGAGAGACATCTGGAGCGAGTAGACAGCAGAGTGTTAGACAACCACCAGCTAGTATACCTACATAGTCTCATGGCTTTAGATCTGATAGACCTCCTCAGTCCAGATCTAGTCACACATCACTGACTTCAAGATTAAAGTGTCGTGGTACTTCTATACCGGCCAATCAGACATATCCCAGATGTTCAGATTGTGGTAGACGCCACTTGGGTCCATGTCAGTTAGGAGTTGATACTTGTTATATTTGTCGCGAGGCAGCTAT
The DNA here is from genome assembly GCA_029990575.1 of Petunia axillaris subsp. axillaris. Lineage (NCBI taxonomy): Eukaryota > Viridiplantae > Streptophyta > Magnoliopsida > Solanales > Solanaceae > Petunia > Petunia axillaris. Next base: position 30,450,058 of record JARKNS010000010.1, on the reverse strand, counting down.
TTCATGAAAGGTTGCCCGCCTAGGGGTGGCAGTTGTACAGCCCAGCCAGCTAGATCACCAGTTGCTTGATCAGCATCAGCACGCCATCAGGGGCATGTTCTTCAGGATGGCACCTGTATAACAGAAAGAATTTAAGTAGCAATTGAAGGATTTGTTAGATAAAGGCCTCATCAGACCCAGCATTTCCCTGTGGGGAGCCTCGATGCTATTTGTAAAAAAAAAAAAAAGAAAGATGGCTCTCTACGCATGTGCATAGATTACAGACAGCTGAATAAAGTCATTATTAAGAATAAATACTCTCTGCCCAGGATTGATGTCTAGTTTGACAAGCTCCAGGGTGCCAAGTGCTTCTCGAATATAGATTTGCGATCAGGCTACCATCAGGTTAGAGTTAGAAAATCTGATATACCTAAGACTGCATTCAGGACTAGGAATGGCCATTATGAGTTTTTAGTGATGTTGTTTGGACTCACTAATGCCCTTGCAGTATTTATGGATCTAATGGACAGCGTATTCAGGCCTTATTTAGATTTATTTGTGATTATATTTATTGATGATATTCTCATCTATTCAAAGTCTGAATCAGAGCATCCGGAGCACCTACGCACAGTATTGGGTACTCATCGGGACCATCAATTATATGCTAAGTTCTCAAAGTGTAAATTCTAGATAGATTCAGTGGCATTTCTTGGCCACATAGTTTCAGCAGAAAGAATTAAAATAGATGACCAGAAGATCTAGGCTGTGAAGAATTGGCCCATGCCTACGACGCCAACTGAAGTACGTAGTTTTCTGGGTTTGGCAGGTTATTACAGAAAGTTTATAGAGGGTTTTTCCTCCATTGCAGCTCCACTGAACAAATTGACAAAGAAATCAGCTAAATTTGAGTGGTCTGATTCTTGCGAGCACAGCTTCCAAGAACTAAAGAACAGGTTGATAACAGCTCCAGTACTTACACTTCCAGAGGGATCTGAGGGCTATGTCATTTACTGTGATGCTTATCGAATTGGTCTTCGTTGTGTTTGATGCAGCATGGAAGAGTAATTGCTTATGCTTCTAGGCAGCTGAAAAAGCACGATCAGAACTACCTCATCCATGATCTTGAGCTTTCAACAGTCATTCATGCATTGAAGATTTGGAGACATTATTTTTACGGTGTTCATGTTGATATTTATACGGATCACAAGAGCCTCCAGTACATATTTAAGCAAAAGGAGCTAACCCTATGATAGAGGCGGTGGCTAGAGTTGCTGAAGGACTATGACATGGACATTCTTTATCATCCGGGTAAAGCGAACGTTGTTGCTGATTCCCTTAGTCGCAAGCCTATGGGTAGTCTATCTTATTTACAACCAGAGAAAATAAAGTTAGCTCATACACTCCACCAGTTGGCCAGCATGGATGTCAGATTAATAGATTCAGAGGACGCAAGAGTTACAGTTCAGAACGCAATCACTACTTGCCTAGTGACATAAGTAAAGCAGCGCCAGTATGAGGATCCAGTTCTAGTTCAATACAGGCAGATAGCCAGAAGAAAACCAAATTATTATATAGGTTACTAGTGACGTGGTTCTTATATATAAAGATAGACTTTGTGTTCCTGATGTTGCAGATTTATGTGGACAGATTATGACAGATGCACATTATTCCAGATACACTGTTCATCCTAATTCGACTAAGATTTACCATGATCTTAAGCAGATTTATTGTTGGGACGAAATGAAGCGTGACATAGCAGAATTTGTGGCTCAATGTGCTAACTGCCAGTAGGTTAAAGTCGAGCAAAAAAAAAAAAAACAAAAAAACCTAGTGGCTTGTTACAGGAAGTCGAGATTCCATCATAGAAATGGGAAGCAGTGAATATGGACTTCATTACAGGCTTGCCCCGTATGCGGAGCAGATATGACTCTATTTGGGTTATAGTTGACAGGCTTACTAAATGAGCTCATTTCTTTCCTGTTAGAACTACATATACAGCAGAGGATTATGCTAGACTTTATATCAGAGAGATAGTACGCCTACATGGTATTCTAGTATCTATTATTTCAGACAGGGGCGCACCAGTTTACAACTAATTTCTAACGATCATTCCAGATAGGTTTAGGGACACAGGTGTATCTGAGTACAGTATTTCATCCATAGACAGACAGACAGGCTGATCGGACCATTCAGACATTAGAAAATATGCTTAGAGCTTACGTGTTAGATTTTAGCGACAACTGGAGTGATCACCTACTGTTGATAGAGTTTGTATACAATAATAGCTATCATTCTAGCATACAGATGCTGCCATATGAAGCTTTGTATGGGCACAAATGCAGGTTTTCTATAGGATGGTTCGAGGTTGGCGAGTCTCAATTGATAGGTCCAGACTTAATCCAACAAGTAATTGATAAAGTCAAGTTGATCAGGAAAATATTATTAGCAGTGCAGAGCAGACAGAAGTCCTATGCAGATAATCGACATTGAGATTTAGAATTTCATATTGGCGATTAGGTATTCCTGACAGTATCACCTATGAAAGGCGTTATGAGATTTGGAAAGAAGGGAAAGCTTAGCCCTAGATTTATTAGTCCATATCAGATTATCAGGCGAGTTGGGCGTGTAGCCTACGAGTTAGACCTTCAAGCAGACCTTCAGAAGGTACATCCAGTATTCCATATTTCCATGCTAAAAAAAAATGTGTCAGAGATCCTTCTAGAGTTGTACCAGTAGAGGATGTACAGATTACAGAACAGTTGACTAATAAGGAGGTGCCAGTTGCAACTTAAAGAGGCAGATTCGTCGAGTAAGGACGAAAGACATTCCTTTAGTTAAGATGCTATATCAAAGCAATAATATAGAAGAAATAACTTGGGAAGCTGAAAATGACATGATAGCCAAATATACACATCTTTTCATTACTTCAAGTATGTAACAAATCATTGTTTAATGCTTCTACATACTTCATTTAACATTCGAGGACGAATGTTCCTAACGGGGGTATATTGTTACACCCCGTACGTCTAAATTGACATATATCATTATAATATCATGTTAAGAATGATTTAAGTGAGTTTAAAGTAATAATATGACCATATATGATGTTTATATGTTGAATATAAAGTTTGGGAAAAATCAGATTTAAGTTGCGGAAAAACCGACTAAGGAATTGCCTTGTAACGGAGCTTTTTCAGCAATTAATTTCATGTGTTATATGCAGTCTTTTGGGGACATATCATATACCAAATTGAAGGTCTTGGAGTGTAGTTTCCAAAAATTTTGACGGTTTGTTCATACAATGTCTGGATAAAAAGATATGAGCATCAGAAGTCAGACCAGAAAAAGGGACATAAGCGCAAAAGAGGGCTAGAAATGAAATGTTTTTATTATAAAAGAGAAATTTCTCTCTCTCTCTCTCGACATTTCCAGTAAAACCATGATATAAACAGAGCTTTTTCAGTTTGAATCCATTTTTTTTATGATTTTGAAGATAGAACATCAATTTTGACACGAAACGGAAGATGGATTGCGTCAAAACGCTCTACGCGATTAGGGTAACATTATGCTACCTTCAATTTCGTCTACAGTTTGAGTTTTAGAATTATTTCATAGCTAAGTAAAGTATCTAAATTCTATTTTATAGCTTGTTTAAGCTTTAGAAGGTATGGAATTCAAAGGAAACGAAGTTTAGAAGCTAGAAACATCAAAGGTATGTAAGGCTAAACCTTTCTTTTGGCAAGGCATGTATCTTTTAGATTTTGAAGCTTTTATTAGTTTTAAACTTAGTTTTTCTTGTGAGAAACTTGTATGGTACCAAGTAAACCTTGTATATACGTAATTTGGTACTAAAATCCAAGGTGAAAGACGTCCAAATCAGAAAGGCAAAACGTTTCAAAATCTGGAAAATTATTTTGAACTTTGGACAGTTGTTAGTATATTGATCATAACTCCTTACACAAAATTGATATTAAGATGATTTAAGAATCTCCAGAATTCTAATACATATATCTACAACTTTTATGAAGACCATGAGGTCTATAACTTTTATCTGCACCCTCAAAACTATGATGCAATACAGGACGCTGGTACTGTCTAGAAATTATGTACATCCGTGGAATTGTTACGCCACTCTCATCTTGTTATCCAATTAATTTGTTTATGTTATCAGTTTATCCGGGTATCCATTCCCGTGTATAGTATAGTGTTGGTTCTGTTTTGCGGATCATCCAGTTTTAGAGGAAACTCTGCCGAAATTTCTATAAAAATCAAAGAGTTAGACAAATTCTAAGTTTCAGGTTGTGTCTACAATTCCACCCAGAGTTTTCTTATCATTCCTTTGAGTCCATATATATTGTCTCCACATGTTTTATGCCTCATACATGCTTATGCTTATATTGTGATCATGTTATGTGTGATTTGGAGTCCCCCATAGAGGCTGGACATTGGACACACAGTCCGGTCGCGTGTGATACTACCCGTCTGGGGGATACAGCCCCTCTGGTTCAGGCGGGAGTTGAAACACCTAGTGTGACCGGGTGTCATTCACACACTCTGACCAGAGAGACTAGATATTACTGGCTGGGGGGGATATAGCCCATAACACCCACCAGGTTTGTTATATATGCGTATATAGCCACAGTATGCACTGCATGATTATACATGAGGCTAGTTCCGGTTTTCAGTTACCTGATTTGGGGGGATATAGCCCATAACGCCAGACAGGTACCAGTTCAGATAACAGTTCAGCTTTAGCTCGGTACCTGTTATCAGCTCTCAGTTATCAGCCACCAGTTCTTAGCGTTAGTATCAGTTGACAGTTATCAGTTCTCAGTTATCAGCCACCAGTTCTTAGCGTCAGTATCAGTTGACAGTTATCAGTTCTCAGTTATCAGCCACCAGTTCTTAGCGTCAGTATCAGTTGACAGTTATCAGTTCCAGTTTCTAGTAACCAGCTATCAGTCATATTACAGTTATTTATCAGTATAGTTCAGCTCAGTCTTCAGGTTCAGATTCAGCTAGACTTCAGCTTATATTCATATCATGTTTAGTACGTTCTTCCGATTTCCAGCTATATTGCTATGCTCCAGCTCATGTTTACATATTTATATTCCAGCCTACAGTTTCATTCAGCTATGACATATTATATGCTCATGCCTTACATACTTGGTACATATCGTACTCACGCCCTTTTCTGGGGCGCTGCGTTTCATGCCGCGCAGGTGCAGATAGATCAATGCTTGAACCATGTTACTGCCATCTATCAGCTACTGGAGTCACTCCGCTTACTCCCGGAGTTACTTATCTTTTGGTATGTGTACAGTCAGCCAGCTTGGGTATGGCGGGGCCTTATCTCGTCCTTTGTATATTCAGTTCATCACTCTTAGAGGCCTGTAGATATGTCCCTGTGTGGTGCAGTCAGTATGTTATGTATGTCAGCTTATGTTAGCCTTGTCAGCTATTTGCATTGCATACTCCTTATCAGCTAGGTTTATGCTTATTCTGTTTATCAGTTATAATGGTTAGCATATTATTAGTAGGATTAGTGATGATCGACACTTAGTGTTGGTCATCCGTCGCGGCCCTAAGTTGGGTCGTGACAATTGCCTCATCACTTCTTACATCAAATTTTCCCAATAGTTCCTTGCCGTTGTTGTGGACAAAGCATTTACACCCAAAAGGCCTCAGATGTGCAATATTTGGTTTCCTTCCCTTGAGAAGTTCATAGGGGGTCTTGTCAAGAATGGCCCTTATGGAACACCTGTTCAGCAAGTAACATGCAGTTTTTATAGCTTCAGCCCAAGAATTTCTTGCAAGACCACTTGATAGCAGCATGGTTCTTGCCATGTCCTCTAGAGACCTGTTCTTCCTTTTAACTACTCTATTTTTCTGTAGAGTTCTTGGTGCAGAGAAACTATGATCATAACTGTGTTTCGTACAATACTCAGAGAATTTTATGTTATCAAACTCCATGTCGTGGTCAAAACTGATACTGACCAATTCCAGACTCAACCTTTTCTGCACAACTCCGGCCCAATCCTTGAAGCTATAAAAGCTTCATCTTTAGATGCCAGGAACAAGGTCCATGTATACCTTGAGTAATCATCAACTATCACGAACACGAACCTCTTTCCTCCTTTGCTTCTGACTCTCATGGGTCTACATAGATCCATATTTATCAACTCTAGTGGCTTTGACGTACTTACCACCTTTTTAGATTTAAAGGATGATCTCACATATTTCCCTTTAACACAAGCATCACACATCTTGATGTTTTCAAATTTCTTGTTTGGAAATCTACGAACAAGTTCCTTCAACGCTAACTTGTTGATCTGTGACAAATTAGCATGTCCCATCCTTTTGTGCCACAGCTGAGAATCACTCTCTTGAACATTCAGGCATGTTAAATTATTTTCAGGAAATGATCTCAGTGATGCTTTGTACACATTATTTACCCTTTTTCCTTTCATGATGATCTCTCCACTCTGTAGGTTCTTCACAGTACATCCTACAGATAAGAAGCTAACTTAATTTCCTCTGTCGCACAGTTGAGATATACTCAGAAAATTATGTCTGAGACCATCAACACAATATACATTTTTAATTTCATGATCTAAGGATCTCCCAACTTTTCCAATTCCCACAATCTGACCAATCTTTCCTTCACCGAAGGCTACACTGCCTTCTTGAAATGCTGCGAGTGAGAGAAAGTTCCTTCTGTTTCCAGTCATGTCCCTTAAACAACCACTGTCAAGAATCCAGCTTGGGTTATTCACTCTCACTCCAGCTTGCAAAATAAATCAAGGATTAGTTTTAGGAACCCAGAGAAGCTTAGGTCCCTTCTTATGAGAAAATTGATAAATCAAATCTTTCTTAGCCCATTCAGGTAAAGTACTCCTCTTGTTTTTTGTCTTTGCTTTGCTTGTATCCATGCACCTTTGTGTGTAATGCCCAGTTTTGCCACAGAAGGTGCACAACATGTTACAAGGAAAACCCACATACTTACTTTTGGGATTATATGGAGGCAAGGGTTTCTTGAATCCTAGCCCTTGTTTTTCTTTGTTCTGGTTTTCAAGAACCCAGTTTATTGCCTCAGAGGATTTGTTCTATTTTGTTAATCTGGTAAGCTCATAGTCAGTTTTTTTCAAACTTTTGTTTGAGAACCCTATTTTTCTCAATTTCCTGATACAGGATCTCATTTGTTCTTTTGAGCTCATTTTCAAGAAAAGTTTGAACTTCACTGATTACTTGCTTACCATTAACACTTTCCTTTAACTGATTTAATTAAATTTCAAGTTCTGAGATCTTAGAATTTGACACAAGAGCCTACCCTTTCAAAAGAGCATTAATTTCTTCAAGTTCAATATTTTGCTCTTGAAAACCCTTGTGTCTTGCTCTTAGATCACTTATATCTTCAGTTAGTTTGTCTTTCTCAGCTTTTACATTTTCATAACCCTCAGTTAAGGTGGAAGTTATTAAAATCATATTTTCAGTTGAGTATGTGTGCAGATTTTCTTTTAGTTCAGAAAGACATACCTCAGCTAAATGAGAAGCTTCTTCTCCATCAGTTGCCATGAGGGCTGATTCCTTCTTATGGTCATCTTCAGTGTAGATCTCTTTCAACTTCTCCCAAATTTCTTTGGCAGACTTGTACTCCAGCACCTTTGCTAGTACATCTGTCGTCATCATTTTTCTCAAGTATAACACAGCTTTGGCATTTGTTTGCAACCAATTCAGATCTTGAGGATCGAGTTCTTCTACCAGATTTGGAACCAAAGATCCATTTGCTACTCTCTTCACCGGTACATGAGGTTCTCGTTTTACAATCAACGAGAGACTGTAATCCATCGCTTGAAGAAAGATTTCCATTTGTTTCTACCACCATTTATAACTTGTTCAATTAAACACATGTGGCTTGAAAGAATCTCTTCCTCCATTGAACTCCCGTGGATCTTCTTCATCTGAGTTCTCACCAGACAATCCCATCAATGCTAGTGGAGACTCATCCTCAGATTCCTTTTCTTCATCAGATTCACTGTCAGTTGGTCCCCATGTAGCATAGAAGGCTTCCTTCTTCTTCTTCTTTCTTTCTGCTATGAAGTTTGGAGGCCGTCTGAATTTCTTCTTGTCTTTATCATTATCTCTTGATGCCTCCTTCTCCTTCTCATTTATGACTCTATTCTTCATCCACTCAATTTCCCATAGTAGACAATCTGCAACTGCATGGTCTTTTTTGAAATACTTAAAACACCCTGAGTAGTTTGTATGGTCGACTATGTTCTTTCTACCAGTGTTTTCTTTGTTGTTCCTTTTGAACCCCTTGAACTTTCCCAGATTAAAGTTCTGCCTCAAGGCACTAACCATAGCGGCTTCAACTGATTGCAAGTAGACATATTCCTCAGATTCCTCAGTTGCTTCAAGTGCAAGAGTCTTGTCCTTCTTGGGTACTGGTTTACTCTTTGATTCCTTCATCATTTCATGTGTTTTCAAGCTTCCAACCAGTTCTTCAAGTTTGATAGACCTAAGAGGTTTGGACTTAATGATAGCAGTCATTTAGGGTTCCCAGACGTCAGGGAGTACATTCAGAACCTTGTCCACCATTTCCACTTTCGGTAGCTCCATATCTAGAGACCTTATCTCGTTTGTGATAATAGTCAACCTTGTCATCATGTCTTGTATTGACTCCTTCTCTCCCATGGTGAACAACTCAAATTGTCTTTTCAACATTCTTCTCGTGGAATCCTTAACTTCAGTAGTTCCTTCATGCGCGACTTCCAGGGCATCTCAAATTATTTTAGCAGTCTTATAAGATGAAACTCTATTGAACTCTTCAGGACCAAACCCAAAGATTACCAATCGTTTGGCTTTGTGGTTCTTTTCAACCATCTTGTAGTCAGCCTCATTGAACTCCTCTTTTGTTTTGGGTTCTTCTCGAGCAACAGCTCCTTCGCCAACAACTTTGGTCGGTATCAAATTTTCTTCAGACACAATCAACCAGAGTTGATAATCTTCCGCACAAATATAGTTCTCCATTTTGTTCTTCCACCAAGCATAGTACTGGCCATTAAACTGTGAGGGCCTCAGAACCGACTGTCCTTCAGTGATAGTAGGTGGTGCACTCATGATTAGATCTTTCTCAAGGTGCTAGCCTAAAGCGAGAAGACCTGCTCTGATACCACTTGTTATACTCTAAGCATCTTCTATGGACACTAGAAGGGGGTTGAATAGTGTCCTCCATTTTTTGATGAAGAACCAGACTCGTAAAGATTAGAACCTTGTCTTTGTCACAACTGCTTTCATGACAATACACTGGAACACACAAACTGCAACCTTAAAGAACAAGAAATTTTTACGTGGAAAACTCTTTGCTCAAGGGAGAAAAACCACGACCCACACTCTGAAATTTTAGAATCAATCCACTAACACAAAGAGCAAGTTTTAGATTACAAAACTCTATAACCAAGGGACTACACTCTAGACCCCAATCACTCAAAAAGCTAAACTCTAGCTTTTACAAAGTAATCACTCAAGATTCACCTATTACAGTTGCTTCTAAACTAAGCATATAGGTAAAACAGATTTAGCACAAAACAACGAAAACTCTCATAAAGAACCTAGACAGAATATCTAAGTTGAACGCTTTATTCTTCACCAGTTGTCCTAAGCAATTAAGTCACTTCAAAAATTATTGCATCGCCTTTTGATTTCTTTCGATTCTCGTGGTGAATAACTGCAGTTCGGCTGCCTCAATTACTAGCTTTTATAAGGGCTTCATAACCCTAGTAGTATTCCACAAGGAAACCTTGTAAATATGGCAAGTCAAGATTTCCTTCGAACCTTTCCTTGTTTAATTCCAACACTTATTCATACTTCAAAGACACAGCCACGACACAACTTCTTTTAGCTGACTATGATGCACAATAGTTCACACGCCACTATTTCTAGTTCTGCATGGATTTACATTCCATAATCTTTTCGATCAGTCGTACCCTTCATAAGGACCAAGTTCTCCTCCAGAACTACTAGGTCCTTCGTTTGTCATACTTCAAAACATTCAGCTCAACATATTTGTTATGAAAATAAAGGTGAGCATGAAATATAGATCGTCCAAAACATTTTGCTATTGCTCTAATAATTTAAAAGAAAAATACATGTTCTTCAATAGGGTATAGTACGTTCTAAGCTTAATTTCAAAACTTGCGTCAAGAGATGACATAAAATCATAATCCATAAATAGGTAGCAAAGTAATCTAATACTTACCATAGCACTGAAATGAGTCTTGTAATCATCCTATCCAGCAATGATATGTCAAGAACATGTGTTCTTTGCCAACTTAAGCTGAACGACGGAAGAAATTAATTAACCAAAAGAAGAAAAAGATACAGTATTGGAAAAGTCGAATCCTTATTTAATAAAGTAATCCTTGATGATGTACTACACTATTATAGATCAAGTTAAATACCTTTGGATCTTCTATCGTTATCCAAATTTTGTGTTCTACTCATGTTCTAATTAAAGTAATTCTTCAATTTTATACGTGATAAAAACAAATATTTTCCAACCTGGAATGATCTAGGCAAAATGTTACTTGATTTCAAATTGGAGTCTAATTCAACAAGAAATTTCCTTTATAAGGTCTGATTCGTAATCTCTTTCTTCTTTTATGAAATGACCTTAGATACTCATTTCAGAAGTTAGAATTTCGATTGGCGTGTCGATTGCTTTAAAAGCTCCGTAAGGTCTATTAGGACATATCTGTAAAATTTGAGCTAAATTGGACCTCGTTTGGTAGGTACCATAAGAAGGTTTAAGTTTCCATTGTTGGTAAATCTTAAAAGAGGTTTTCGAGCTCGATTTTAGCGAATGAGTTCTGATTCGAAATTCGAAAGCGTTGTTATGTTTGTATGGTCCTTTGTGACCTTTGTAAACTTTCGGAAGTAAATTCCTAGGTTGTTCTGATAGTTTCTGCTAAAGTTCCGAAAATTAAGAATTTGATCTCTTTCCGTTTAATTCGTATCTCGAGTTTCAGGAATCATATTCGAGTTTCATCTTCGCGAGCATATCATACAAGTATTGTATAACTTGTGTTCAAATTTGTGGTCATTCTGAGTTTTGTAGGATTCTGTTTTAATTTTCATAACGATAGCAAGTTTTCATAAAAAATTAAAAGTCGTAATTAGTTCCAAGGTATAGATATGCATTGAATACTTTAGTAAATCTGATATCTCACTATGGATAAGCTTTTCACCTATTAGTTTAGATTAAAGTACCAAACTTACTTAAGCCTAGTTATCTTTATCTATACAAAGTCCTAGGCAGTCGACTTTATAAAAGGTTATCAATATAATAAAGGAGTAAAACTTTCTTACACTCATGCGACAGAATGTGAAGCATATATTGACAAAGAAGTGTTCTAAGTGAACTTCATTTCTCATATCAGTACTTCACAAAAAAAAAAAAAGAGCTTAGAAACCGGCCGATTCTCTACAAATACATGTTGAAGTTTTGGGTGATCCATCTTCCCAAATAGGAACCTACAATTAAAGAAAGGGATTATTTTGAGAGGTGTAGAAAAGGAAAAAAAGTTATTTAGTAGCTATTTTGACCCAGGACGGGAGGTAAGTAAATGGCCTTTGGCTTTGTGGATATTCTACCACACGTTTCTTACATGTGTGGCTACAGATAAGCGTACTTATTACGTCTTAGCTTTCGATTTACATTGTATTATTTTATGTTATGTCATGTTGCTGGAGCATTGTACTCCAGTTATGAGCTTGATATGTGCTTCCCGACAGTCGATGAGGGTCCCATGCCGGTGAAAGGTTATTATTGCATATATCTCCTAGTAGTCGATAAGAGTCCCGCCCCGAAGATAGGTTTCTAGCACATATGACCTCATTGCATCATGATACATTCATTTCATATCTTTATATGTGTTTGTGAGTTGTATGGATTTGTTGCATTAATTATATATGAATGACTTATCTGGTTGACTGCTATGGCTTCTATTTGCCTGGCTAGCGTAGCTATTTTTTGAGTTCGCTAGTTGCTCCTCACTTATTGAGTCCTTATGACTCACTCCTTCTTTGTTCTTGTTGTTTCTTTTGTTTCGGCAGATTCTGCTCCCAGCCAGTCGCATCGTGACTGAGGAGCAGTATGTTCCCAGCTGTCCATGGTGAGCCAGCTTGTTCAATTAGGACACCAGTTGTTGATATTATAGTTTATCTTATTTTTGCTCCCTTCGGGAGATGTGTATATCTTTTGGACTTCTTAGATGTCTGATCTAGAAACTTCTAAACCTGTGTGTTTTGGATAGTTAGCTGTATTATTCAGACAACTTGTATGTATGTCGATCCTTAAGAGTTATCTTGTGTTGTTAAGATTAGATTCATTTTGTTTTCAAGGTAATTCTACGCCATTTATATCGATTCAGTCAATAGATTTCACCCAACAGGTCTAGGGGAGGTGGTCGGGTGCCCGTACGACCTAGTCGAGAACTCGGGTCGTGTGATTTTACGTGTTCGTTTTACTATTTATCCTTTTCTTCTTTTACTAAAATATAAAAAGTTAGCTAATTACAACTTAATTGAATTTATTAGTATAAAAGTAAATGACAACTTTGTCTATTGGAGAATCTTTTAATGAATGGCAAAGAGTTCAATCAAATATTTCTAAGGGCCGTCGTGCTTTAAGCATAGTATAGAAGATAGATAAATATAGATTATGAGAATGGGATATTAGTGTACTCATGCATTATCTAGCATGAAAATATTTACATTTTCTCAGTGTTACTACTTAATTATGATGTTCAAACTATATATAGGAGAGTAAACTAGCTCCTTCATGTTTATTAACTACTTAATTTCAGTATTTTCAAAGGCCGGGGTATGAGGCGAGGCGTTTATCTAGAACGAGGCGAGGCGTAAGCCCCACGGATCTTTAAATATGATGAATTTATAAAATTTTTAAAATAGTGTCAAATAGATATATTTTACAGAAATACATTAAAATCATTAATTTACAAATAAAATAAAGTATAAAAATATTTAAAATACATTATAACATAACTATGAATAACACCAATGTACATGATGTTTGGCATTTTATGCCTATATTTCCTTAATATTTCCTCACGTTTTAGTACCTTATTCGCTCGTTTTGTGGTTTATGAATATGGTTTTACACTGATTTTATGTCGTGTGTATGTAGGTTGTTATGCAGTGTAATTGGAGCTTTTAAGAGCATGATTGAGCAAGAAAAGATTGGATTTTGATTGAGGATTGGATCGAGCACACGAAGGCACGACACGAGCGAGCAAAAGAGCGAACGAAACAGGAATTTGGCTGGGCGCTGTGGGCTCCGCGCCGCGCCACCCAAGGCGCCAGCACCCCCAGCGTGTTTTGCCATGCGCCGCAGGTCCAAAGCGGAAGGTTTTTGGCGTCCTCTGTCCAAGCTCACGCGTTCCGAGGCGCGGGGCGCCCGTTATAGCGCCCCTTGTGCGCGTTTTTATGTCCTATTTCGTCTAGGATTGGGTCTAACTTATTACTAGGTGTTTGTAAACACTATAAATACTCTTTTACTTAGTTTTTCATAGGAGTTGAGACTTGGGAGCAAGTTTGGAGGAGAGGGAAGGAGCCCTAGATGTCTTCTACACAAGTTCTTTCTCTCTTTCTCTTATTCTTCTCTTTAATTCTATAGTTTGTTCGTTCTAGGGTTAGAGTAAATACATGAAAGTTGATGTTTGAAAGTTGATTTCTTCCTATTGATTTACCATTACAGATTGTTTATTCTTTCTTGATCATAATCGTTTGATTATAACGGCCGTATAATTGAACACTATCTACGGTTCTTAGATTGAACTCGACAGAGGGAATTTATGAACGCAAATAAGAAAGAATAGAACTAGTTTGTGAACCCGGGCATCGGGGAACCAATTCGCGGGTAGGATAGACATATACTTGCTTGCCTAGTTTAACTCATTACAGGATCGTTAATGCGTGCACGTGATTCAACCCATAGACATATAGGGATTGGAGTAGCCTGCATAGACCGTGAAGAACTGAAAGGTTTTCACGAGTACAATTAACCTGTTAGTTAGCAATCTAGGAAATCAAGAAGTAGAATCAACTGGAAAACTCAACTGGACTGTTTGCAACTCTGACCCTGGACCGTTTCTCCATTATTGATAACAACCCATAAATTGCTCGATTACTTGACTCCAGTTAATTGTTTTAATTATTGCATTTAGTTAGTAAAATCTCAACCATTGGAAAAGATTCCTGAATAGTTTCTAAGAAATTGTTTGCTAAGATTCAGTCTGAATAGTCCTCGTGGGAACGATACTCGATTTATCACTTTATTACTTGTCGACCGCGTATACTTGCGTGTGCGTTTGGGAGCAACAAGTTTTTGGCGCCGTTGCCGGGGACTAAAATGACTGTTTTCTTTTTGAACAATTTATTATTGTCTATTCAGGTTTAATTTTTTTTTAATTTTATTTTTAGTTTATTATTTTATTACTAGTTTACATGGCATCTTTTAATGAAAGTGGGTTGAATGATGGTTGCTCAAATTTTGTTGATTCTTGTCTACTTTGTGGAGGACATCATATTTGGGAAAATTGCCCGAGTCTTCCAACCCTGCGAGACTGGTTATGTGAATTTTCTACCACCTTTGATTGGAATTTTTGTAAATTGTGTGGTGGTCGGTGGAATGATTGTCCTAAGTGTCATGCTCCTTCCCCCAATAATTTTGGTGATGATTCTAATGATGTTTGTGAGTTTGACAGGAGCGATAAAGTGCAGGTTGTTAGCGAAACTTGGCTAATGGAGCAAGCCAAACTCTTAGAAGCTTATGGGGATTTTAGGAGTGAACTTACAAATATGACGAGGCAATTTATGGAAGAAAGGGTTGTGCTCGGGCAAGAGATCGACGAATTTGGCTTGACTATTCACGACTTGGAGGAGAATTTGAGTGATATGGTTGAGGTGTCTGAAGCTCAATTATCAGTTGTCGTGCTTAGTAGATTTGAGATAGAAGAGCTTAGAAGCCAATTTGAGGAGCAAAAAGTGGAATTCCTACCATTCGACCCAATAGCAGTTGATGATGCCAAGGTTGAGGAAATTACATTAGAGTCAAGTGAAGAAATAGAAAACATCATATTTGAGGACTCTAGTGTTTGTGCAAGCGAGGGTGTCAAAAGTAATGCAACTTTAGAATTGAAGCGCATTGGGCCTCATTCCAATCATTTTTCAACATTGTGTTTGGATGGTGACATGAAAATTGAGCCGCCCGAGCCTATGAAGAAACCAAGGGAGGAGGAACAAGGTGCCTATATTTTAGAGTTTGCGATGCCGAGGAGACAAAATGACATCCCTCATTTAAAGGCCAAGAAGTGCAAAATGCGACAATGGTTACTTGGTCCTTTTGTATTTTTGCCACCACCCCAATACCATAGTTGTAAACTTGAGGCAAAGTTGGGGATTCAATTCATTAGTTCAAGGTGGAGGAAAAAGTTATGAAGTTGTCCTCGTCGTGCCGCGACGTTAAATCAAGCGCTTCTTGGGAGGCAACCCAATTTGTTTGCTTTACTTTTATTTATTTTACTATTATTTTTATAGTTGTATATTACTTTTGGTGATTCTTTGGATTGCAGGTTCATGTAATGCCGAGGCTAAGTGTGGGGTGTCCTCACCCTTGCCTAATGTTGATGACCTGATGAGGGAAGTCTGAGTACCTCATACGATATGGAAGCTTGGAGGATGCTAGCACCAAGGACTAGAATCTTCAGGGAAGTTTTCTTTACCTTGCACTTTCTTATTTTTAGCACTGAGGACAGTGCTTAGTTTAAGTGTGGGGTGGGGAACTACCCTTTATCTATTTTTGAGGTTAGGATGCATGTACCGTAGGTTTTTCTTTTGTCACTTGACTTTATTTTGATTTATTTCTTGCTTTAATCCATGAAAAATGAAAAAAAAAATATTAGAAAACCAATGAAAAATTCCAAAAAGATTTTCCTTTTAGTTTTTATTAGTGGTACATGTCATCCACCCCGTGGTTTTTCTTATGGCCGCGGTTCTTTTCCACGGGGAGGCCTTTGAACCGGGTAGTTTTTTTATTTTTAGGATTAGAATAGTTAGTGTAGATGACCCTAGACGAAAGGAATAGGTGGAATGCTAGGTGCCTTTGATTTGTTTGATACCGGTGGACTTGAATTGATTGCATGTGCTATTTGTGGTGTCCTTGGGTTTTAATTGTGATGCATGCCTAGAGAAAAATTGAAACGACCCCCTTGAGATGCTTGAGTCCACTTGCTTGACTTGATTGTTAACCTTTGTGCATTAGTGCGTAATTTTCCACAAGTTGCATTCTAGAAGCTTGGTTGAGAGTTGTTGATGGAACCTTTTTGTGTGGACCATGTGCAATGTGTGTTGTGAGGCATGTTCTTATTTACTCATGTTGCATGTTAATGTCTAGAACTTGCCCTGTGTGTGTGCAAAGCGAAATCCTAGGTTTGCTCTAGTCGGGAAATGATACAAGGCCTTCTTTTACTTGCCTACCCTTACATATATACCTTGGAAAAATTGTTGTTGTGATTTCTTTGATCCTTTCTATTGGTACCCACACCCCGAGCCTACCCATTTGTTCTAAATTGACTCTTTTGGCCCTTTACTCCTTAAGCACTTTATTGATATTGTGTAGTTGATTGGAGTTGTGGTTGGAATTGGGAGGTTTTTGAGTGGAGCTAATGAAGGGGAATAATTGAAAATTTGTGAAGTAGTGGAAAACATTGGCAAGGTTGGATGAATTTGAAAAAGAAAAAAAAAATATAGCAAAGTTGAAAGAAAAGAAAAAATTGTGGAAAAAGAAATAAAGAGAAAAAGATATCCATTCCTTGCTAGTGTGTGCTTAAATAAAAAAATGCTACTTGTTGAGAAGGTGTATGTGTAGAAGTTGTTGATTTGGGTGGTTTGATGAGATTTGTGCTTGAAATTAATTGTGATGTATTAAAGTGCTTAGGGAGGTAGTCACTATTACCATATGTATCCTACCCGCACCTTAGCCTACATTACAACCTTTTTAAAGTCCTAGTTAATCCCGATTGGAGTGAGCTTACATTAGTGGAGTCCTACACTACGGGCAAGCCTATGGTACATTGTGTGTGACATGTGAGCCTTTCATGAGAGTGAGTGAATTCAATTGCTATTGTCCCCGTTCTATTCTTGATATTCATGGTTGTGTGTGATACTTGGGGGACACTCTCTTGCTTCATTTTGGTGAGGGCACGTGGTTTGCATGAAGTAGGTAAAGTTGATGGCTTTTGATTGAGTAGATAGGTGTAATTTTGTGGGAGCATGGTTGCATTAAGTTGAGTTTGTGCATTTGAGCTATTTTGGGGTGGTTGTTCTCATATTTTTGGTTTTGGTAAATTGTTGGCATGTTTGTGGATCCATAGTAGTCATATGTGCATTGGTTCAATGGTCGGTATCAACCATGGTCATAGACAGACCTGTTTTACCTAGGTTGGAAAGTGAGATGTGACTTGCTCGAGGGCGAGCAAGGGTTCAAGTGTGGGGTGGTGATGTTTGGCATTTTATGCCTATATTTCCTTAATATTTCCTCACGTTTTAGTACCTTATTCGCTCGTTTTGTGGTTTATGAATATGGTTTTTCACTGATTTTATGTCGTGTGTATGTAGGTTGCTATGCAGTGTAATTGGAGCTTTTAAGAGCATGATTGAGCAAGAAAAGATTGGATTTTGATTGAGGATTGGATCGAGCACACGAAGGCACGACACGAGCGAGCAAAAGAGCGAACGAAACAGGAATTTGGCTGGGCGCTGTGGGCTCCGCGCCGCGCCACCCAAGGCGCCAGCACCCCCAGCGCGTTTTGCCATGCGCCGCAGGTCCAAAGCGGAAGGTTTTTGGCGTCCTCTGTCCAAGCTCACGCGTTCCGAGGCGCGGGGCGCCCGTTATAGCGCCCCTTGTGCGCGTTTTTATGTCCTATTTCGTCTAGGATTGGGTCTAACTTATTACTAGGTGTTTGTAAACACTATAAATACTCTTTTACTTAGTTTTTCATAGGAGTTGAGACTTGGGAGCAAGTTTGGAGGAGAGGGAAGGAGCCCTAGATGTCTTCTACACAAGTTCTTTCTCTCTTTCTCTTATTCTTCTCTTTAATTCTATAGTTTGTTCGTTCTAGGGTTAGAGTAAATACATGAAGGTTGATGTTTGAAAGTTGATTTCTTCCTATTGATTTACCATTACGGATTGTTTATTCTTTCTTGATCATAATCGTTTGATTATAACGGCCGTATAATTGAACACTATCTACGGTTCTTAGATTGAACTCGACAGAGGGAATTTATGAACGCAAATAAGAAAGAATAGAACTAGTTTGTGAACCCGGGCATCGGGGAACCAATTCGCGGGTAGGATAGACATATACTTGCTTGCCTAGTTTAACTCATTACAGGATCGTTAATGCGTGCACGTGATTCAACCCATAGACATATAGGGATTGGAGTAGCCATCATAGACCGTGTAGAACTGAAAGGTTTTCACGGGTACAATTAACCTGTTAGTTAGCAATCTAGGAAATCAAGAAGTAGAATCAACTGGAAAACTCAACTGGACTGTTTGCAACTCTGACCCTGGACCGTTTCTCCATTATTGATAACAACCCATAAATTGCTCGATTACTTGACTCCAGTTAATTGTTTTAATTATTGTATTTAGTTAGTAAAATCTCAACCATTGGAAAAGATTCCTGAATAGTTTCTAAGAAATTGTTTGCTAAGATTCAGTCTGAATAGTCCTCGTGGGAACGATACTCGATTTATCACTTTATTACTTGTCGACCGCGTATACTTGCGTGTGCGTTTGGGAGCAACAGTACATAAGATATCATGATATATAAATTACGCACAATATCAGAACAACCTTAAAATAAAAGGTTAAAACATATTGTTCTAGATTAAAAAAAAATGTCATGTAGATCTTCTAAATGAATCAAGAATAGTTTTACACTATAATTTGAAATTTTTTCGTCAATATAACGGCCTTTTCACAATTAAAATTTCTCTTTGACAAAAACAAAAACTTTGATAAATATAAATGATTATATACTTCACGAGAATCACTCACAATTTCATGATAAAACTCTAGCATCACTTATTTTTAACAAATTGAAAATTTGACAAAGAACTCAACATATTGTATAATGCATAACAAAAGTAATAATATATGAATATAATTGTATATATATAGTTACTGGCTATTACTTAACGACTTAATTGATAAGTTTTATACGTCATAACACAAAAGAAGAATTATTTAGCAAAATGGAGGTTAAAAAGATAAAAACTTGAAAGATTAAATAATGAAGACTTAGAAGTAGGTAATACATGAATAGAATATAGACAAAAGGGTTTCTGTTATAATCCAATATCATATCTTCTTAGTAGCAATCTGCAATGTAATTGATACTATAATTATCATGAATTTCAATGTTCTCGACCTCTAATATGTGATTAATGAAGAGTACTTGTGAAGAGTCGATGGTTAATAAAGCAATTTTGGAGGATTACAAGTCTAATTAGACATAATTGCATGGAGAACTGTAGGGTGAGCCCTGTGCGTAAGGCGTTCGGTGCGTCTGGGGCGTAAGCCCAGGCGCTTGAGGCGTAAGCCTCACGAGGCAAGAGCCCCCCACGAAAGCCCAAGGGCGTTTTACGAGTACCTCGCCCTGGGGCGAGCCCCAGACGAGTCCCAATTCTGCTTTTTAAAACAGAGCTTAGTTCCAATCTTGTTTTATTTTTGTCTCGTATACTCCTCCCATGAACAACAAATAGGTACACGAGTTCCTCTGATTGAATACTCAAGATAATAACTACAAGGAATGCTTAATAGATCAAAACTATCATTGTTGAAAGATAAAACTGAGGAGGGTAGAAAGAGATAGGATAGCAGACTAATCTATAGAATTAAGAAGGGGGTGCTAGTGTTTAACTTTTGTCCTCCATTAAAAAGCTTTAGACTCTCAGGGAAATTCTTTTATTCCTATTCGACTAGTATTAATCGAAAATCTCTCACTCGATATTTATTACAATTTTTTTACCAATAATTTTTTTTTTTGCAACTCCAAGAACTACAAATTCTATTTTTTATTAAATTAGTACCCCGTACTAGGTTTTTATAATTAAAGAACCAAGCTATAAGTCTCGATCTATACGAATGCCACTGGTCTTATTCTTTCTTTCAGTTTCATTGACAACAGAAAAGACTTAATCTAATGAGGCACTAGCGCTTGACTAATAACATATCAAAGGGGCCTGAAAAAATGTAATAGGCTGCTACTATAGGGTCGCTTCGCTTCTTCAAGCTCTTCCTTCTTCCAAAAAAGAGCGCTAACGAGCAAGAAAACAGATGCGCTAAGGAGCAATGGCTCTCGCGCAGCTGCTATGCCCTTGTTTCTTGCCTTATCTTACTTAGTGAAGGTTGCTTTTGTGCTAGGCGCTCACTTTTTTTGTTTAGGTAGAAGCTGGTGATGTTAGGCTAAAAATGCATACATCTTAGTATTAGTTACATCATATTTTGGTGCTTTTGTGGATTATTTTAGTGTGAACAATAGTATTTTGTACTTATATTGGGTGTTTGAATGTGTAGGAATCAAATGGTATGAAAAAGTGTTAAAGTGTGATGATTTGGAGCAAAATTGAAGTTAATTTACAGCGTTGTAAGGTGCCAAGGCCGTGGATTAGCCATGAAAGAAATTTGAAGACGAAATGTCACGGCCCAGCCATCGTAAAGCCATGATTCAGCCATGAAGTTGAAAGCAGAATTTCGCAAGTGCATGGCCCAGGCATCGTAAGGCCATGCTCCAGCCATGAGGCAAATTTTCTGGCGAAAAGTGGCGAGGGGCAAACTTGTCCACGAGTTTCACACGAGGTATAAAAGGTTTTCTAACCTATTTTCAGCCCACATCTTGACTTGGGAGAGGAAGACCACCATTGTTGAAGCACTTTGGAGCTTGGAAACGCATCAAAACCATTGGAACTGAAGAATCAAAGAGTTTTTCTCAACTTTTCTTATTCTCTTTCCTATGGGTGTTGTTTTAACTATGAATTCATTATTGTTTAATACAATTATGAGTGGCTAATTCACCCATTCTAGGGTTGATTGAACCACTCCAATACTTATGTGCTATGAATATTTGTTTTGATGAATGAAACTTGAGAATTCTTCCTATCTAAGTGTTTATGTTTTGATTGCTATTGATTGGAAAGGCCGCCAATTGATTGTTCCCATTATTCATGTGTGTCTAGGGATAGATTCATAGGTTTGAGTTAAACACTTAGCAATATTTCAATCTAAAACCAAGGTATTACTTAGATTGTCAATAAGGTGATATGTGACCATTGACCCTGATTGTGGACAATACTTGTAGTCTTATCTATCTTCATTAGTTAATTGGAAAATTAGTTGGTGAAAGTTACAGTTATTACACGGAAGTGAATAGTTGTGAATTTGGAGCAAGTGTTCAATAGGAAGAATCAAGTTGAATTCGTTAAATCATTATTCTAATACATAGGTAGGAGTTGGGTAGATCAATCCTAGGCTTGACATCCTTGAATCAATTTTATTCTCTATTAATTGTTGTTTACTATATTATTAATTTTTATTACTTAGTTGTTACTACACCATCAACCTTAAATCAAACACCCTTATAAGTTAGTTGATAGGTAAATCAGTTAGAAAAACAATTAGATTTCGAGTGTTCCATGTGGGATTCGACCTCGGGACTTTAAGTACCGAGCTATATTTGCTGCGACCGCTTAGTCCCTTTTATAGGGCGTAGTTGGGCGTGATCAAATTTTGGCGCCGTTGCCGGGGAACACGGTGTTATTTAGTTGTTAAAATAACTAGTTTTATTTCTCAATTGACTTCACTTCTGTCATCTTGAGTTAACTCTTTGGAATTTGTGTGTTTCAGGTGTATGCGTAAAACAAGATCTCAGTCTGCAGAGTTGAAACCGTTTGACCCAGAGATTGAGAGGACATTCCACGCCTTAAAAAGGGCGAATACTGTTGGCAATACACTTAGAAAATCAGAAACCAAAGATATTGAGATGGCTGCGGATTTGGCACTTAATGCTTTTGCTCAGCCTGTGGCTGGAAACTTGGCTTCTGCTATTCGGCTTCCGGAATTTGAAGCTGAAAGTTTTTACATCACCCAAACTATGGTCAGTTTGTTGTCCAATGCTGGACTTTTTGCGGGTAAATTGACTGATGATCCTCAAAAGCATTTGAAAAAGTTCATGAGGGTGTGTGAAACTCAGAAGCATGCTCGAGTTCCAGCTGAGGTCGTGCGATTGATGTTATTCCCGTTTTCTTTGACGGATGATGCTAGTGACTGGTTTGATTCTTTGCCAGTCAATTCTATAACTTCGTGGGATGACTTGGTGATCAAGTTCATGAAGAAATTTTTCCCACCAAACAAAAATTCGAAGTTGGTTGACGAAATACTCATGTTCAGGCAGACCCCGCTCGAGACACTGCCAGAAGCTTGGGAGAGGTTCAAGAGCTGCTTGCGAAAGTGTCCCCATCATGGAATTCCTGATCAGATGTTGGGACAAAGAATTTACATGGGCATGAGTGATCAAATCAAGGGCAACTTAGATGCAGCTGCTGGAGGAGTATTCTTGAGTAAAATATTTACGGAAGCAAAAGCTCTCCTCGATACCATGGCTCAAAATTCAGGCTGGTTGACTAGAGATGCATCTGCTGGTTCAGGCCCAAAGGTTTTGGCTGCTGGAATTGATAATGGGGTTGAAGAGCAAATGTCAAGGCTGCAGACTACACTGGATGTGGCCTTGAAACAATTTAATGAAAACATGTTGAAACCCGTTAATCAAGTGGACACACCCGATCCTGGTAATTTTGCTGACTATGATTTATTGGGTTATACTGAAGATGCCAATTTTCTGAATTATGGGCAGAGGCAGCAATACAATCAGCAGGCTCCAGTTAGACAGGCACAACAACCAGCTCCATACAACACTGCCAGACAGCAGGGACAACAAGTTCCTTACCAGAGACAAGCAGCTTATAATAACCAGCAGGTAGTATTACCTACACAGCAAGCTAATGATATAGCTGACATTACGAGTATGGTGCAGTCCATGGTGGGAGTACACAAGAAGCTGCAAGATCAAGTTACAGCCCATGACACTGCCATTAAGGGAATAGAGACACAGTTGAGACAACTAGCCATTGCTCTGAACAATAGACCTCAGGGTACCTTGCCAGGAGACACAACGATAAATCCAAAGGACGCAAATCCTAACCAAGTGATGGCAGTTAGCTTGAGGAATGGTAGAGATTTAGACAAGGAGCAAGAATTGGCTAAGGAAGAAGTGCCCAGTGAGCCAAAAGCTAACCCTGTGGATGTTCCAGCTGAAGTTGGTGACAAGGATGAAGCTGAAAAAGAGATTACACCTGACCCTGTGATTAAGCCAACTGAGAAGGTAAATGAAGAGGTAAGTGTAAAGCGTAAGACACCACCTCCCCCATACCCCCAAAGGCTCGTAAAACAGCAAAAAGAGAACCAGTACAAGAAATTCATTGATATGCTTAAACAATTACATGTTAACATTCCTTTACTTGAAGCAATTAGAGATGTACCTGGTTATGCTAAAATGCTGAAAGATCTTTTGTCTAGAAAGTTTGATTTTCAGGATCTGGCTATGGTCACTCTGACTCACACTTGCAGTGCTGTGGTGACTAAGCATGTGGTGCAAAAGCTGGCAGACCCAGGTAGTTTTACTATACCTTGCACGATTGGTAAGCACACGTTTGCTAGAGCCTTACTTGATTTAGGAGCTAGTATAAATTTGATGCCTCTATCTATCTATAAAAAGCTTGGTATTGGTAGAGCTAGACCCACCTCTATGAGTCTTCAGCTAGCTGATAGGAGTGTAAAGAGACCTGCAGGGATTTTAGATGACGTTCTAGTGCAAGTAGATAAATTTGTGTTCCCTGCAGACTTTGTAATTCTTGATTGTGCAGTTGATGAGGATACCCCTATCATTTTAGGGAGGCCTTTCCTTGCTACAGGGAAGGCTATTATAGATTGTGAGGCTGGTGAGATGAAGATAAGGTTAAATGACGAGGAGGTGACCTTTAGTGTTCAAAAATCTATGAGGAGACCTAGTGAGTTTGCTAATTGTTCCATGGCTAATGTCTTAGAGGTAGACGAAGTTGAGGATAATGAGTCTTACTATCTTAATGACCCACTAGAAGCTTGTATTATGAATATGGACATCCCTGATGGCGAGGAATGGGATGAGACTATATTGGCCTTAGAAGGGCGCGGGTTTTGGCATAAAGAACCACGATTTGAGTCACTTGATTTGGCTAATAGGATAGCGCCACCCGCAAAACCATCTATAGAGGAGCCCCCTCAGTTGGAGCTCAAACCATTGCCCGAGCACCTGAAATATGTTTTCCTGGGACCTAACTCTACTTTGCCTGTTATTATCTCATCTAGTTTGTCAGGTATGCAGGTAGAAAGGTTAATGCAGGTTTTGAAAGAGTGCAAGCAGGCGATTGGATGGACTATTGCTGACATCAAAGGAATAAGCCCAGCTTTTTGCATGCACAAGATCCTGTTGGAGGAGGGTGCTAAACCTTCAATAGAGCATCAAAGAAGGCTAGTCCCGAACATGAAAGAGGTAGTCAAGAAGGAAATAATAAAGTGGCTGGATGCAGGTATTATCTTTGCAATTTCTGATAGTCAATGGGTAAGTCCAGTCCAGTGTGTGCCAAAGAAAGGTGGGATGACTGTGGTTAAAAATGAGAACAATGATCTAATCCCCACTAGAACTGTAACTGCTGGCGAATTTGTATGGATTATAGGAAGTTGAATAAAGCTACTAGGAAAGATCACTTCCCCCTTCCCTTTATTGATCAGATGCTCGACAGATTGGCAGGGAGATCCCATTTTTGCTTTTTAGATGGTTACTCGGGGTATAACCAAATTCACATTGCCCCTGAGGACCAAGAGAAAACTACCTTCACATGTCCCTATGGCACCTTTGCTTTTCGAAGGATGCCCTTTGGTCTATGTAATGCGCCTGCCACCTTCCAAAGGTGTATGATGGCTATCTTTACGGACATGGTAGAGGATATTATGGAAGTATTTATGGATGACTTCTCTGTGGTAGGTAACTCTTTTGATGAATGTCTAACTAATCTTGAGAGAGTGTTGAAAAGGTGTATTGAAACTAATCTTGTGCTTAATTGGGAGAAGTGCCATTTTATGGTACAAGAGGGGATAGTCTTGGGGCACCAAGTGTCAAGTAGAGGGATTGAGGTTGATAAAGCCAAAGTAGAGGTAATTAAGGAGTTGCCTGAGCCCACCTCGGTGAGAGCGATTCGTAGCTTTTTAGGCCATGTTGGTTTCTATAGGAGGTTTATTAAGGACTTCTCTAAAATTTCTCACCCCTTGTGTAAATTGCTTGAAAAGGATCACCCCTTTGTTTTTTCTGATGAGTGCAGGTTAGCTTTCAAGGAGATAAAGGAGAGGTTGGTATCAGCACCGATCATTGTAGCACCTAATTGGGAGGACCCCTTTGAGTTGATGTGTGACGCAAGTGACTATGCTGTGGGTGCCGTGCTTGGGCAAAGAAAAGATAAAATAATGCACCCAGTCTACTATGCCAGTCGCACACTAAATGGAGCACAACTGAATTACACCACTACTGAGAAGGAGATGCTAGCGGTAGTATTCGCCTTTGACAAGTTCCGTTCTTACCTACTTGGTTCGAAGGTGGTGGTGTATACTGACCATGGTGCAATCCGGTACTTGGTGGAGAAAAAGGACTCTAAGCCCCGTTTGATACGGTGGGTGTTGCTGCTACAAGAGTTTGATCTGGAGATCCGTGATCGTAAAGGTACTGAGAACCAGGTTGCAGACCATTTGTCTAGACTTGAAGGAGCTGAGAAGCGAGTTGAGGAAGGTGAGATTTGGGAAAACTTTCCAGATGAACAATTGTTGGCTACTACAGTAGAAGAAATTCCATGGTACGCTGATATTGCAAATTATCTGGTAAGTGAAATAATTCCTCATGAATTTGACTCGGCGAAAAAGAAAAGGTTCTTGTATGAATGTAGATCTTATTTTTGGGATGAACCTTATTTGTTTAAGATATGTGTTGATAACATGATCCGGAGATGTGTCCCCGAGATAGAGCAATCTTCCATTTTGCAGGCATGTCATTCTTCACCTTATGGAGGACATTTTGGAGGGACCCGGACAGCTGCTAAGGTATTGGAAGCGGGCTTCTTTTGGCCTACTTTGTTCAAGGATGCTAACATTTGGTTCCGGGCTTGTGATGAGTGCCAGAGGACTGGCAATATCTCTCGTCGTCATGAGATGCCTATGAAACCAATCTTGGAGGTTGAGGTATTTGACGTGTGGGGGATAGATTTCATGGGTCCATTTGTTAGCTCCTATGGGAACAAGTACATACTTGTAGCAGTAGATTACGTCTCCAAGTGGGTCGAGGCTGCTGCTCTCCCTACTAATGATGCTAAGGGAGTTACTCAGTTCCTTAAAAGGAATATCTTCTCTAGGTTTGGTACTCCTCGGGCTATCATTAGTGATGGAGGAAGTCATTTTTGCAACCAAGTGTTCAAGAGGTTACTGGAAAAATATGGTGTTCATCATAAAGTTACCACACCTTACCACCCGCAGACCAGCGGGCAAGTTAAGGTCTCAAATAGGGAGATTAAAGTTGTGCTTCAAAAGACTGTAAATGCTACCAGGACTGATTGGGCAAGGAAGCTGGATGACGCCTTATGGGCTTATAGGACTGCTTACAAGACACCTATAGGTATGACTCCCTACAAGATGGTGTTCGGGAAGGCATGTCACTTGCCTGTAGAGTTAGAGCATAGAGCTTTGTGGGCTCTTAGGAGAGTGAATTTGAATTATTACTCTGCAGCTTCTGGCAGGATCAACGAGCTGCATGAACTTGAGGAGAGACGCTTTAACGCTTATGAGAGTGCGAGACTGTACAAGGAGAGGATGAAAAACTTGCATGACAAGAGGATAATAGATAGGAGCTTTGAACAGGGTGAACAGGTGTTTCTTTTATAATTCTAGACTTCGTTTGTTCCCTGGTAAGCTTAAGTTGAGGTGGTCTGGACCATTTAAGGTTGTGCAAGTGGCACCTCATGGAGCTGTGGAAGTAGAGACCGAAGATGGGTCAAGACGCTTTAAGGTAAATGGGCAAAGGTTGAAAAGTTACTATGGAATGGAAGAAGAGGTCAAGGTGATCTCTGTCTGGTATTTTTACTAGTGACTGAAGCTTGCATAAGGTCGTGCCACGACTTTAAATAAGGCGCTTTTTGGGAGGCAACCCAAAATTTTACCGCTTTCTATGTAGTTTTAATTTAAAGTTAAAAATAACAAAAAAATCAAAAATAATAATAAAAAAAAAAAAATTTTGAGTTAGATTTTAGCACATTTAATGTACTAATATTTGTTTTTGGAGGTGTTTTGCAGGTTGGAAGATAATTTGAAGAATAAGGAATTGATGGTTTTTCAGTTGCAATGAAGAAAAAAAAAAAAAAAAAAAACTCATGGCCCAGGCATAGCCTTACGATGGTATGGCCATGAGGAGTAAACAATTCAGCTGAGAAAAAGGCAAGGAAATTTTTTTTACAGCCTTGTAAGCCTAAAAATCGATGGGTATAGCGATGGGTAAGTTTTTAGCTGAGTAAACAAAAAAAAGAGAAAAAATTTTCAGCGTTGTAAGCCTCAAAATCGATGGGAAAAACGATGCCTCAGGTAAGTTTGGGTCAAAATTTTTTCTAACTCCTCACAAAGTCACTATACATTGCACAAACACTAGCAAACAGAGCAAAACACCAACGTTCAAAATCCCTGCCCCTTCCCCAATCCCCTGCGATCCCCGACGCCCCCACCACCCGTTCCCCCGCCCCCACCGCAGCTCCGGCGGTCCTGCTCTCGCCGGAGACGCCAGGTAAGGCCACCTCTCTTCTCTCTCTTAGCATCTCGTTTTTCTCTCCTCAATTCCCCATCCCTTTCCCCGCGACTGAAATTCCCCGTCCCCTTCCCCGCGACTGAAATTCCCCATCCCCGCCACCCCGCGTCTGTAACCTGTCCCCACTACCCCGTCGCACCACCCCCTCTGAATTTCTAGGGTTCTGCGTGACCCTGGATTACTATCAATCATTGAGTTTGTTGTTATGCTTTGTGATTCTATTTGGCTAAGCGTTTGTTCGACTTTTGAGTCCTATGCGATAATGTTTTGATCAATATTGCGTAAGTGACTGAGCTAATTTTGTTTTCTCTATGGGGTGCGGGCTGAATTGTAAGCAATTGAAATCTCCTTATGAGTTGCTATGCTGAATCGCTTCCGTTAGGGCAGGGGAGGTTGTGGATTGTAGGTGTTGGCTTAGATTGATATTGGTGTGTGTATATTTGCTCGTCCGTACTTGCGAGCAACTTTCTTCTGGCATTGTATATAGGTAGTTTACATATTCTATAGATTGCTGCATCTGTTGTGCGTCGCGGTGGTTTGACTGAACGACATAATGCCTGATTGAATTCTATGATGGAATATGAGTTGCGATACACTTTTCTGGACTGAATATGTTTCCTTGTTTCTTACAAGTTGAACTAAATGTTGCTCCGGCTTATCTATGAAGTGCTAGTTCAGTTATATGCCTTAGATTGTGTAATTCGTTGCGCTAAATGCTTAGTAGTTCGTACTTTGACTCTTAAATAAGTGCAATGCAGCCTGTAGCGTAAATTTCTGTTCATCCACTCCCTGTTGGTTGAACAGATTGGAGTGTAGTTCTTGCTTGGGAGTTTCTAATTGCAGGGAAGTCTTATTACCTGCACGCTAGTGTTCACAGTTTTGTTCTTCCCTCTCTCTGAAGTTGCCACTTTGTATTGTCATACCGCTGCCTCTGTAGTTGGTTAAGCGCGACACGTGTTCTCTATCTGTTTGGTGGCTGACTAGTGCAACTTTTGAGGTGTATTGTGTATTGCTAGTAGAATAATGCAGTGGCTTATGAGATTTTTGGTTGCTTTTCGAATGTTAAGCGGGGAAGTCTGAATACCCGCAAGCTGATTTCATGACTATACTAGTGTGTCCAATGTTGTCTGCACTTCGTTTGCTTGCTTTGGTGGCCGTTCTTAGGTTGTATTTCACGAGTTGCTATATACCTCTTGGCTTACTACGCTGCCTTGGTGTTATTGCAGGTTTAGGTGCAGATGGCAAAGACTACGCAGACAACCAAAGCAGAACAAAAATCCATTGCACCTCCTGCTAAACGTGCAGCCCCGTCCAGTAGAAAAAAGAAAGGGAAGCAACCTGTGTCACCTGAGGTCGAGCCAGAGCTACCTCTTGCTGAGATCCCCCGCCATGAACTAGAACTTGTTGATGAAGAAGCAAGGGCGTGGTACAAAAAGTTTCGTCCTAAGCCTTACATTCCAGAAAAAGCAATTAAAGTTGATGCTTGCCAAGCCAAACACCCTGAAATCTTGGAAGCTATACAGGCTAGGAAGTGGGACAAGTTGTTAAAAGCACCCGGGAAGGCCAATATGACCATGATTCAAGAAATGTATGCAAATTGGAACCCGGCAACTAAAGGTCACTTAGTCTGGATTCGAGGTGTGATTGTTGACATATCACCTGCTGCGTTGTGTGACTATCTGGGGGTCGACAACCATCCCAAGAAGCCGTTTCAGACGTTTGTGCGACGGCCTAACTATGAGGACATTCGAATGGAACTATGTGGAGGAAATAAGCTAGCTAAGTGGAAAGCGTCTACTCTGAGGAGGCATAACTGGTTACCTAAACGATTCTTCGTGAAGACCGCAAAGGTTTGGCATCTTTTTCTCACTACAAGGTTGATGCCTTGCACGCACTTGTCTGATGTGACCCGAGAGCGGGTATGTCTTCTTTATTTTCTGATGAAAGGTGAACCTATTAATGTTGGTGAGATTATGATTGGGGAAATGCGAAGAACCCGTCTCCAGACTCATAGGAGGTTGTTCTTTGCGAACACATTGACCAAATATCTGTATGCTAAAGGTGTGCCAGAGTATGATGGGGATCACATAGAGAGAGCTTCTTTTACTAAATTTGACATCACTAATGTCAAGATCCAGGAGGATGCGAAGCCCTTTAAGGTACCTACTGCTGATAAGGATGCGCTGATGGTTCGACTGCTAGCTCGTACCCATATGATGCAAGAGAAGTGTTGCAAGGCCTTGAACATAGATGTCAAGGATTATTTTGAGAAGTACCCGATGTCTGGGCTGGAAAAGGTGCTTTTGGGGCATGAATCTGGTAGTGAGGTGCACTCTTCTGAGGATGAGAACACTGATGTTGAGCTTCCACAGACGTTGGACATTGCTGATGATTCAGAGGATGACTCTGAATATGTGCCAGAGGAGCAGCCCGATCCCTCAGAGTCTAGTGAGGACGATCTATCTGACTTTACTGTAGCTGATGATGATGTTGGAGCAGTCGCAGATGATGAGTCTGACAGAGACGATGATATGGATGAGACCGGCACTACTGATGGTGTCGATGATGAGCTGGAGGCTTGACATGGAGTTTTCTCACCCCCTTGTTTTTATATTTTCTTTTCTTGAGCATTGAGGACAATGCACAGTCTTGAGTGTGGGGTGGGAGTATATTTTTGGATGATTGTATATATATGCTACTGATTTAGTTTGTTTGTTTGCTTTTAGTCACTTGACTACTTTTTATTTGTTTCCTGCTTTCTATTTTTTAGGTCTGTAATATTCCGAATATTAATGGCCTGTAATAGAGTAGTATTTTTAATATTCGTTAGTTCATTATAGCTTAGTTAATTTCTAGCATATCAATAATCTCTTTGGGTTTTCTTAGCCTTGGTTCTTTCCCATTGAGTTAT
The DNA here is from genome assembly GCA_029990575.1 of Petunia axillaris subsp. axillaris. Classification (NCBI taxonomy): domain Eukaryota; kingdom Viridiplantae; phylum Streptophyta; class Magnoliopsida; order Solanales; family Solanaceae; genus Petunia; species Petunia axillaris. Next base: position 30,419,095 of record JARKNS010000010.1, on the reverse strand, counting down.
TTTTGCTGAACCAGGCATTGTGTAGGTTAGATTAAAAAAAAAAAAATTTAATAATAATAAAAGATTTGAAAGAGAAGAAAGAATAAATTGCCTAGTTTGATTCATTGTGTCTGTAAGCCTGATGACACATTGTACGATGGAAAAACGAACTATTAAGAGAGTAGAGAAGGGCCTGATTCCTAGCATTAACTCAAGCGCACTTGACTAAGTTTAGGGTGTCCACTATGGAATTATTGAGCACTTTGTTTTCCCCTATGTATGTTGGTAGTGTAAACATGACCTTTGATTAGCAAAGATGAAGAGAGTGAGCTTAAGAAAAAAATCTGAGAGGTAAGTGAGCTAAAATGATTTAAAACAACCATTTGAGAGCCTATGAAAGGGTATGAAGCAAGGGGGTAGATGAAAAAGAAAGCAAAAAAAAAAAAAAAAAAAAAAAAAAATAGAAAGAAATTGTGCAAAGAAAGAAAAAGTAGAGATGAACAAAGGATGAGGGCAATGTTCCTATGCTCGGTTAAGGGTGAATGCAAAAGCCTCGAGTATGAACACGCCAAAGGCACCCTAGTGAGGTTGAATTTCTAGGGCCCCAATCATCCAAATATTGTGAAATGTATGAATAATACCCCATTGTTGACCCTTCAGGCTTGAGATGGAAGTTGTAATTTGAGCGTGTGATTATGAGTAAAAATATGTTGAATTGAGCGAATTCTCTATACACTTGCCGCTTAGGTCCGCTGTTTCATTATTGAAATTGTAGGGGGGAACGAGCACACACACACTGTGGACCCTTGAACGTATGGTACTTGCGCAAGAGTTAAGCTAGTGCATCAATCTTGTTCTCGAATGTGCTTGATGGTTTGTGATCTTGATATTGCTGAGGGCTTTAGCATTTTGAGTTAGACTAAGGTATGTGAAAGAAGAACTCTTGTGTATTGAGCATGAATGAAGCCTGGTGTGTGGTAATATCGTTTGGAGTCTTGTATTAGTGGTTGATTTGTCCAAGTGGGTTGTGAGTTAGATTGCTCGAGGACGAGCAAAATCTTAAGTGTGGGGTTGTGATGTTAGGCTAAAAATGCATACATCTTAGTATTAGTTACATCATATTTTGGTGCTTTTGTGGATTATTTTAGTGTGAACAATAGTATTTTGTACTTATATTGGGTGTTTGAATGTGTAGGAATCAAATGGTATGAAAAAATGTTAAAGTGTGATGATTTGGAGCAAAATTGAAGTTAATTTACAGCGTTGTAAGGTGTCAAGGCCGTGGATTAGCCATGAAAGAAATTTGAAGACGAAATGTCACGACCCAGCCATCGTAAAGCCATGATTCAGCCATGAAGTTGAAAGCAGAATTTCGCAAGTGCATGGCCCAGGCATCGTAAGGCCATGCTCCAGCCATGAGGCAAATTTTCTGGCGAAAAGTGGCGAGGGGCAAACTTGTCCACGAGTTTCACACGAGGTATAAAAGGTTTTCTAACCTATTTTCAGCCCACATCTTGACTTGGGAGAGGAAGACCACCATTGTTGAAGAACTTTGGAGCTTGGAAACGCATCAAAACCATTGGAACTGAAGAATCAAAGAGTTTTTCTCAACTTTTCTTATTCTCTTTCCTATGGGTGTTGTTTTAACTATGAATTCATTATTGTTTAATACAATTATGAGTGGCTAATTCACCCATTCTAGAGTTGATTGAACCACTCCAATACTTATGTGCTATGAATATTTGTTTTGATGAATGAAACTTGAGAATTCTTCCTATCTAAGTGTTTATGTTTTGATTGCTATTGATTGGAAAGGCCGCCAATTGATTGTTCCCATTATTCATGTGTGTCTAGGGATAGATTCATAGGTTTGGGTTAAACACTTAGCAATATTTCAATCTAAAACCAAGGTATTACTTAGATTGTCAATAAAGTGATATGTGACCATTGACCCTGATTGTGGACAATACTTGTAGTCTTATCTATCTTCATTAGTTAATTGGAAAATTAGTTAGTGAAAGTTACAGTTATTACACGGAAGTGAATAGTTGTGAATTTGGAGCAAGTGTTCAATAGGAAGAACCAAGTTGAATTCGTTAAATCATTATTCTAATACATATGTAGGAGTTGGGTAGATCAATCCTAGGCTTGACATCCTTGAATCAATTTTATTCTCTATTAATTGTTGTTTACTATATTATTAATTTTTATTACTTAGTTGTTACTACACCATCAACCTTAAATCAAACACCCTTATAAGTTAGTTGATAGGTAAATCAGTTAGAAAAACAATTAGATTTCGAGTGTTCCCTGTGGGATTCGACCTCGGAACTTTAAGTACCGAGCTATATTTGCTGCGACCGCTTAGTCCCTTTTATAGGGCGTAGTTGGGCGTGATCAGCTGGCGGGTAGGGCTTGCTTAACCGGATACACGAGATTGGGATCTATGTTGCATGCAAATCTTTCTATCAGGAAAGCCTCGCTTATAAGGGGCTTCTTGTTTATACCCTTTTTTTTTGCTTATAAGTAAGTAAACGTTGGTAGGAGCTTGGGGATGATAATGATTATATAAATCAATAAAAACCATGAAAGAATAAAGGGCAAGATATATCTATGGAAAAAATAACTATGTAGAGGAAAATAGGGCAGTGATTCTCTACAATAACACTGTTGTAGACCAACTGTAATGGATGTAGTGCAGTTTGGTGGCGTCTTTGTTTTGGGTAAAAAATGTCACGGGTTCAAATCCTATCATCCCTACCTATTCTTCTCCTCTGCGCAGTAACAAGGGATCCACCGAGGTCAATTCAAATTGTTACATATAGATTTTCATTTTATGAGACTATATGCCTGCAAGATGTATTGGGGGTACAAAAACAATTCTTTTTCTTTACAGTTGTATCTATTGTGATAAGAAAATGCGCTTAGTTCACTTCAGTAGAACGTGGGTCTCCAAAACCCGAAGTTGTAGGTTCAAATCGTACATAGCGTGATTTTTTTCTTCTTAGATCGAATTAGAATGAAATAGATTCATTAAGTAACTTTCAAAACAATTGGAATTTGACCTCATGTGCCTATGAATGAAAGAAAGGAGGTCTATAAAAAAAGGAGATATTAATTAATCAAAGGTCCAACTGATCACCACATCTGTATTGTAAATATGCCTCTAGGAATAATCCATCCAAAGTAATAGGAATTTGACCTAACACGATTTCAAATAGAAAAACTTCAATCATTTTCTGTGAAAGGTGAAAAAAATAGGTAGTATGTGTATTGGATAAAAAATCATAGAGGCCTCAAGTAAAGGCAGGAGACCTGATATGAGCCTGCTTTACAAGGCGAACCCACGAGGGGAAGCAACACGACCCTCCACCTCGGAAATCCACCTCGATGAAGAAGAAAAATAAAGCCCAAAGTACCTAATCTTGAAATGATCGCCACAGCCACATGACCCCTGAGCAACTATGACGCCTCGCCGAAACATGGTCTGATCTTTATAACCGCCGACCGTTGCCTAGGCATTTAAGGAGAAGATCATGGGCTGATCACGATCAAGTACAGAGTAATGGTCATAAAAACGTAGTTATTACGGTTGTAACGTCTTTCCCCTGGACTAATTATAAATAGGAATTGTTTGTAATCGAAAAGGGCATCCAGAAATACAATATTCAACATATATTCTTTATCTTTGTCTTGTTTACCTTTTTTCCTCATTTATTCTTTAAGCGCTTGTTTCGCAACATTCAATCTTAGCTTGAATACAAACTTTGATACAAACAGATTATCAATCAACCCCAAAATAAATTCGATTTGTTGTCCTATCTCGATTTAGGCCAACACAAATTGGCACCATCTATGGGGACTTGGTAATAACGTTTGTTCCAGAGTTTGCAACTTTGATTTTTCTTAAAAAATATGCCGACATTATCAATGACAATATTTCTATCCAAATACTTGACCAAACAATAGGAGCCACCGAAATCAGTGGAGTGACCCCAATCCCTCCAATTTTTCCAACTCCTCCGACTGGCCTAACATCGCCCGTTAGCCTCATTCCAACAAATAACTCCACTCCGTTGGTAGGATTAACCCCACCAAATGAGTCAACTCCCTCGATCAGTTTAACTCCCCCCGTAGGAGTGATCTCGACAGATCCAACTTCCTTAAACTCAAGTGATCCATTCCAACAGTTCATGATGAGCTCGCTGCAACAGATGCGAGAGCAGGCAGCCGCTCAAGTAGCAGCGCAAGCTCAATTTAGTGAACAATTTCGAAGCTCCTTGCAAGCCCTCACTGGGAATAGAAGGGTCTCCTCCAACCACAGCAACACTTATTTCGTGATGTTTAACAAAGGAAATTCCAACGCTATTCCCAGGTGCACCACCATGGGAGGTTTTCCAAATTGAGTCACGTCTGGGGGCTCGGGGACTGCAGCACCCGCAATATCTCAAACAAGCGTCGCGTCGGACTTTGAGAAATGGAAAAAAGATTTCAAGGCCAACATGGAAAAACGGCTTGAAAATGTGCCAGGGTTCAGAAACCTCAACGCGTGCTGGACATTGAGAAATATCATCAGCTACCCTTCAAGCCTGAAGCTGCTCCAACACCCGTCCCAAAACATATCAAGCTACAGATTTTAAAGAAGTACGATGGGAAAACAGAACCAGTCGACCATATAACCGAGTATATGGCCATGGTCAAAAGTAATGATTTGACCCCAATAAAGAAGGAGTTCATGTTCTTGAAGAAATTTGTCGATACCTTGGAAAAAGGGGCGCTGCATTTGTACATGCTCCTCTCCTCCGAGTCCATCTCCAGCTACGACGAATTGGAAAACATGTTCATCAAGGCTCACACTGGAACCCAGAAGATCCTCAAGAGGAGGGATGACATCTTCGACGTAAAACAAGGATACCTCGAGCTAATTAAAGACTTTCTTGAACGCTTTCAGGCTGAGAGAATGGATCTGTCAAAAATGGATGATAGTTTGGCAGTCATGGCCTTTGAAAAGAATCTCAATATGAGTAATTCCGAGGCCACGGCCGAATTAAAGAAAGAGCTCCAGTAGTGGCAAGCTCGAACTTGGGATGAATTACATGATCAGGCCACAACGAAGATCAGGTTTGAGGAAGCAGAGTGGAGAAGGACAGGTCGGGCCCATTCCTACCGTTTAGGTAGTTTGGTCATAGGGCGCATGGCACACATCCGGTCGCCTAGGGTTTACAATCTCCTAGTTAAGGTTTAGTATACCAACGCCTTAAGGTGTAGACCCATGACCCTATTAGTACTTCTATTTTACCTTATTTAGGACTGGGTATCACTACTATAAATACCCTTTCTTACATTGTACACAACACTGGATCCGCCATCAAACTCGTCTACTCTCAAGGAATAAAATTTACTTTGCTTTCTCCATTATTTCTTGCTTATTTACTTGTCTTTACTTTCATCATATTTACTTACTTTTCCATCGTAATTTACCGTATTTCTTGTCACCTCATTCATAATTAATTGTTTAACATAGACGTAAAAAATTAGGCATAAACAGTTTTCAGTACCGAATATTTGTGCGCCAGATCGGCAAGGGAAAATTAAAGCACTTTTGAAAAAAATTCACAAATGGGAGTTTGTCTATCAGGAGGAAAGCTCGGACGAAGACGTAGTACCCGAGGATTCATACACTGATTTAGACGACCAACAGATAGTGATTGAGCTGACCCCCGTGAACTTGATGAACCTTAAAGTTCCAAACACAGGTTCCGCCTCAAAGTAGCGTCACCCACTGATTAACTACTTGGATAAGGGAATACTCCCACAAGATAAGTTAGAAACCAGACAGCTGGGGAGGCATGCAGTTCATTATTATTTAATCAACGGGGATTTATACCATCAGATTGTCAGCAGTCCACAAGTTAAATGTTGAAGCTCAACACCCTCCGACGAGGTAGCCTTGGCAGATCCCTTCGTTCAACGATGGAAGTACCCTCTTTCTCAATGTTTACTTTAAAATTAAGTCTTTAGTTTCTTCTTATTGTAGTATTTACATACTTGTCAGTTATGTTACGGGTTTTCACCCATAACAGCTCAGGCCACTCACCCCTATCTATCAATAAAACTATTATTTTACTTGATCAATTTTACAAATACAATTCAAATCCATCTACGATCCAACTATTCATAGACTCTGCCAGACCTTAGTTGAAATATACACCCACTATTCGATACAAAAAGTAGGATAAACTACTCGATTAAAGAGCTAGATCATGTCTAGCTCAGCCACCAGGCATTATTCGTAAGTTGAACTCGTCAATTCAACAAATTTGCACCTAAATATCGGTGGGGATGCCCGCCCGCATAGTGCCATAAAGTATTAAATTACTCGAGTAAACAAGAAACGACGTTCTGAATCGGAACGCAAAAATGCCCCGTTCCCACACGGGCTGAAGTCGTCCTATTGTAGGCACAAAACAGCCGTCTATCTCGGACGCAACATAAGTCGTCAACTACTGATGTAAATGAAGCACCCTTCAGTGCGCACGCCCATCTTTTAAAGACACTAACCTAGAAAGGCAGACAAAACATGCTGCTTAAACTACGCAAGTACTCATAAAATGTTAATGGACATTCATTTCATTAATAACAAACAGTCCGTAGACTCGTAATATACAATTAGTTCTTCCTGAATACAACATTGTTCATAACAACTGTAAAAAAAAATGAAGGGAAGGCTAAAAACTACAAGCTCCTAAGGATATGCACGGCTGAAGGTCCTTCGAGTGGATTGTAGCTACAAGCCATAAAGCAGTTTTGAGATCTCCTCGGCGGCCAGAGATATGTCCGCCCGAGCATTTCATCAAGGTACGCGGCCATTGATACAACCGAAGCCCATACACTTGATCAAAGCAACGGTCCTCGAAAGCGTCTGAGCACAGACATATTCTTCCCTCATCACGTCCACAGAGCTTAGAAAAAAAACTTGAATATTTGCTTCAACCCCTGCTGGTCAAATGGTAGTGCATTGCCCCGCAGATCTTCAAGCGCAATCAGGAGCTCATTGAGAATGGGAAGACTTGAGCAGGGAACCTACCGCAAGGAAGCCTCTTCCCTCGGGTATCCTACAGCAAGCGGTCGATGAGGCGTTGCAACAGCAATACAACTGAACCAGCCGAACCAAGAGACAACCGCAAAACACGAGCAGAGTTAGAGCTTGGTGACTCATTAATCCACCCATGGTTTGAAGTTGTGTCCTCTGTCTCGACATGAAAGGGAGTCAAACAAGTAGGCTTTAATCTTACACCATCAAATGAGCTACCTAAATGCTAGAAAAAATCCTGGCGGAGAAGCCTTAGGACAGTTGAAAGGGCCAATGTCCTGACCCCGTATGATAAAAGTAATATCACAGCAACCGTTGTGTTAGAAGAAGAGAATACCGTAATCAGTGCACATGCCACGATGAAGACATTTTGAAGAACATATTGGAATTCTGATCAAACTTTATGACTCGGAGGATTCTGTTCATCCCATCACTAAATGAGGAAAAGAAGAAGAAAACTGTAGATAGTCTTCTTTCTACAATTTTCTCATGTGCCACCCATTTAGAATGAAGGAGTTTTTCTAGGGATATCAGACCAGGATCAAAGGCGAATATTTTTTAAGATGGAAGAGCCATTTTTTCATAAGGAACTTTGAAGAAGATGGAGTCTTTTTGTGAAGAGGGTTTGTGATTCTGCCACTATCATGAGGCCCCTATTTATTGGCCCGAAGAGATAAGAACGGATCATGAAACGGTCAACCATAATTATGGCTTGAGATATGAAATGATTCGGCGCAGTAAAAAGTATTCTTGAAAAGGTGCATGGAATTGACATGCGGAGTTCTCGAATAAATCAACATCATTCTTGATCAAAGAGACTGCGAGTTTCAAGGAGTCAGTGAGGTTACTTTTACAACGCTTTCATTTCCTGATTCCTTGCGTCAGCACTCAGCAAGTGGGGGGGACTGACTGTGTGGACAAAAAGTACGCCACTTATTATTACGAGGATATGAGTCCAGCTGGCGAAACTAGACTTATCTTACAAATCACCGGGCACAAATGATACACGCCTATTCTATGAGTTACAACCATTCAGACAGTACGAGTGTAGGATACAAGGCATACATCCTGCTATCTTAGGGTTACAGTCTCCTAGTTAGGGTTTCGTATATACCATCTCCTTGAGTTTACAGGCCCATGAGTCTCATTAGTCTTTGTATTTATCATAATTAGGACTGGTTAATCATTACTATAAATACTCCTCCTCACATTGTATTGTACATCAAGTGATTCACCACTGAATCCGGCTATTCTCAAGGAATACAATTTTTTAATTTCTTGTCTATTATTTTCTTCTCTATTTGCCTACGTTTCCGTCGTATTTTACTGTATTGCTTGTGACCCATTCATAAATTTAAGTGTTTAACCTAGACGTATAATTTTACGCATAAACAGAGGGTAGAAAAAGATAGGACAACAGACTAATCTATAGAATTAAGAAGGGGGTGCTAGTGTTTAACTTTTGTCCTTCATTTAAAAAGCTTTAGATCTCTTAGGGAAATTCTTTTATTCGTATTCGACTAGTATTAATTGAAAATATCTCACTCAATATTTGTAACAATTCTTTTACCAATATTTTTTAGTTGAACCTCCAAGAGCTACAAATTCTATTTTTTATTACATTAGTACCTCAACAAATAGTGTACTAGGTTATTATAATTAAAGAACCAAGCTATAAGTCTCAATCTATACGAATGTCACTGGTCTTTTTTTTTCTTTCGATTTCATTGATAACAGAAAATACTTAATTTAATGGGGCACTAGCGCTCGACTAATAACATATCAAAGGGGCCTGAAAAAATGTAACTGCTACTCTAGGCTCGCTTCGCTTCTTCAAGCTCCATCCTTTTTTAAAAAGAAAAAAGAAAAAAGAAGAAGAGCTCTAACGAGCAAGAAAACGGGTGCGCTAAGGAGCAATGGCTCTCGCGCAGCTGCTACACCCTTGTTTCTTGACTTATCTTACTTAGTAAAGGTTGCTTTTATACTAGGTGCTCACCTTTTTTGTCTAGGTAGATGCTGGCCGTAGGGCTTGCTTAACTGGATACACGAGATTGGGATCTATGTTGCATGCAAATCATTCTATCGAGAAAGCCTCGCTTTTAAGGGGATCTTATTTATAACCCTTTTTTTTCCTATAAGCGTTGGTAGGAGCGACGTGATGATGATGATTATATAAATCAATAAAGATCAAGAAAGAATAAATGGCAAGATAAATTAGATATTTATGAAAAAAATAACTATGTAGAGGAAAATAGGGCAATGATTCTCTACAATGACATTGTTGTAGACCAACTGAAATAGATGTAGTGCAATTTGGTGGCGTCCTTGTTTTGGATAAAAAATATCACGGGTTCAAATCCTGTTATCCCTACCTATTCTTCTCCTCTGTGTTCGAGGGATCCACTAAGATCAATTCAAATTGGACAAGCATATTTTCATTTTATGAGACTATATGCATGCAAGATGTATTGGGGCCACAAAAACGATTCTTTTTCTTTATAGTTGTATCTACTGTGATAAGAAAGCGCTCTTCGTTCAGTTCTGTAGAACGTGGGTCTCCAAAACCCGATATCGTAGGTTCAAATCCTACAGAGCTTGATTTCTTTCTTCTTAGATCGAATTAGAATGAAATAGATTAATTCGGTAACTTTCACAACAATCGGAATTTGACCTCCTGTGAATGAAAGAAAGGAGAAGGTCAATAGAAAAAAAGAAGTTGAATAATCAAAGGTCCAACGGATCACCACACCTATATTATAAAGGGCAAATTTCACTAATAGGCAGCCCAGTCCACTAATTTACAGCGCTGAGGCCACTATTTTACCTTTCATCAGCATGGCAGCATTCATTATACCATAAATGTCGGGCATAAATCTCACGCCAAACAACCCTTCCAAATTTGAATCAAAACATAACTCTGTTTCCTTTTAAAACACAATCACTGAGAGCAAAAGATCTCCTTCCATCTACAAACCCTTTCATCGCCAAAAATAATGCGAAACTGAAGCTTGTGAATTTCAATTTCTACTTTTTTCAATGGACACTTTTCCACCATACATTCAACACACAGGGGAATGGAATCACGAAAATAAATTTGTGAATTTCATCCCCGATTGCATTGTTATTCGATCTAGTTTCAATTATGAAAATTTAGTTGCAGAAATTTTAAAGCAGATTGCGATTAATGTTGAATTGAATTGCATAGAAATCAAGTTCATTCCGAGTAATGATTTACCACCTGTGCTGATCTACAATGATACTGGTGTTCAAGTTTACATTGAATTAAGGAAAAAACATCCAGATTTCACTGCCTATCCGCTCTGTGTAAGGATGAATGAGATATCAACTGGTGCTGGATGCTCGAATATTAATTCAGCCTCGACGAGTTTTAACTGTATAAATAGTGGAAAACTTATACAAGAGATTGATGAGGCAGGTGACATAAATGTGGATGAATTGGTGGATGATAATTATACAGAAGATATATTGATTGATAATTGTGCTATAATAGATGATATGCTACATGAGAAAGTTGAAGAGAATCAGGTTTACCAGGACAAGCAGACACTTGTTAGTGTAATGAAACACTATGCCCTGCGAAATAAGTTTCAGTTCAAGGTGAATCAAGTACAAAAAGGTATGTTTAAAGCTGTTTATTCTGGTATATAACTGTATAAACAAGTATAAAATAACTTTATATTACTGTCTATAACTTTGGTTGAATCTGTTTGAATGATATGTATAATTATGTATAACTGTGTATAAGTTAAATCAAAAACACTGTATTATTGTGTATAAATTTGTATTTAGATTTTTTTGTCGTCTGAGTCACTAAGTATCACATTTCAAGTATGGAGACTTTAGTAAACCTGATATAAATTGGTATAAACTAATATAAGTAGTTTTTGTATTACTGCGTATAATTTCATTCAAAACTGTTTTCGCGATCGTACTGTTTTGTATAAAGTTGTATATTAATACAGAAAGCATCTTTGCTGTGTCGACACTGTTGTATATACAGAGACATATTTCTTTGTATAAATATGTATATCAAAACAGCACTGTATTTATGTGTATAAATTTGTATTTACCAGTTCAACGCTCTTTATCAATAGGTATTACCTTTCATGTGTTGATGCAAAATGTACCTGGAGTTTCAAAAGTTCAGCTATAGGCAAGGCACAAATATTCAAGGTGCGAAGTTTTATTAATAGTCATACGTGCTCACTTGGTGAAAGATACTTAGAACAACGTCAAGCGAGTGCGTTTGTGATTGCTACAATGATCAAAGACAAATATATAGATCCTAAAACTGTCTACAATGCAAATAGTATAAGGAATGACATGCTGAAGGACCACGGTATTGAATTAACCTACATGAAAGCATGGCGAGCAAAACAAACTGCTTTAGAAATGTTAAGGGGCGACCCTACTGAATCTTATCAACACCTTCCAAGTTACTTGTATATGGTTGAGGAGATAAATCCAGGTTCAGTTACAAGGTTGCATAAATCTGATGACGGGCGCTTCCTATATACATTTGTTGCGCTCAATTCATCAATCCAAGGTTGGAAGTATTGCAGGCCAACGTTGGTGGTTGATGGGAGCTTTCTTACAGCAGCACACAAGGGCACATTTTTGAGTGCTTGCACAGAGGACGCAAATGGTAAGTTAAACACCATTGCAAAGTCTGACTATTTTCATAAGACATCAATTTGTATAATTGTATAATATTGTATAAAGTTGTATAAGTCTGTTTTAGCTCACATTATAACTATGCATAAGCATGTATATCTTTGTATAAGATGCAGCTTTCCTTTTGAAACCTGATGTATAAACTGTTTAAATAGGAAAAATACTGCCCCTTGCATATGGCATTGTTGATTCAGAGAACGATGCGTCATGGGAGTGGTTCTTCATTCAAATAAGATACGCTTTTGGGGTTCTGGAAGGAATGTGCATTGTCTCGGATAGGAATGAAAGCATCTTGAAAGCTGCAGTGACTGTTTATCCAGATGTGCCGCATTGTTTTTGCATTTACCATTTGTGGAACAACATCAAGGCCAAGTTCAAAAAAAATCCTGAAAATCTTAAAGACAACTTTTTTGCAGCTGCGTTTGCTTACACAGTTAAGGAGTTCAACAAAAAAATGGGAGATATGGTAAAGAATGAACCAAGAATACAAGATTACTTGTACAGAATTGGGTATGAAAAGTGGTCTAGAGCACACTCCAAAGTCAAAAGACCAATGAACATGACTTCTAATATCGCAGAGTCACTTAATTCAGCCACAAGACATGCAAGGGATCTCCCAGTACTGCGCCTGTTGGAATACATGTATAATTTGGCACAAGACTGGAACGACAAAAAAAGAAGGCGTGCAATGTTAACATTCACAGACCTTGGGAAGAAATACAACAAAATGCTTCAGGCAAATCTGGTTGCGTCGATGCAGTTGACGGTATAAAGAGTTTAAAATACTGATTTCATGAATGCAACTTTGTTGGAATTTGTTGTGACCAGATACTTTTTTTTCCTTTTAAATGAAGGTGAGGTCTTCAAATGACGACTTATACACAGTGTATAAAGGAGCAATGCACAACACTGTGAACCTTGCAAAGAAAGAATGCAACTGTGGGGGCTTTCAAATAGATGAACTGCCATGTCCACATGTTTGGGCAGTTTTGAGGCGCAATCGAGTGGAAGCAGTCAACTTTTGCTCGGTTTACTACAGGAAGAATTTTCTCCGTAAAACATATGAATATCCAGTATATCCAATGCCACATGAGTCTGCATGGGACATCCCTACAGAAATCCTAGAGGAAGTGGTGCGACCACCTAAAGGAAAGAGAACTCCAGGAAGGCCAAAAAAGACCAGACACAGAGCATCTTGGGAGATACCACGCAAGAGATCCAAACTGTCATGTGGGGTGTGTAGACAAGCTGGTCACAACAAGAAGACGTGTAGGAACCTACCAAAGATAGATTGACACATTATAGTTTTAAGACAGTTTTTACCTTTATACATTGTTTAATCATGCTATTAAACTTCATTGCAAACTTTATGTTGGTGTTTCCAAGTACGAATAGATGTTTGACTCTAGAACATATTGCATGATTTGATACTATACCAGACAATAAATGACAGATTACTACAAAAGGAAGGTGTAAACTGCCTATTTTCATGTCATGTATAACTGTGTATAAGGATGTATAAATGTGTATAAAAGGCAGATATAAACTGCCCATTTTCATGTCATGTATAACTGTGTATAAGGATGTATAAATGTGTATAAAGCTGCAAATAAAAGAGCATAAACTTGTATTAACATGTATACAGATCTTGATGCTGTAAGAAACAACAAATAACAGTCTACAATGCAGATATACACTGCATGTGGGTAATGTATAACAGTGTATAACAATGTATAAAGGTGTATCAAAAGTTGTATATCATTGTATAAACCTGTATATTGTGCTTTACCAACCCTTGTGCAGGGAAAAATATAACTGCATGCATCATAATGTAATAAATTTATAAAATAAACATACACAATCAAGTTAAAACAAAAAATATTATTTGAATCATCATTTAACAGCAAGGGAGTCTTCATAGTAGCAACACAAGAGCAAATGTGAAAATAACAGTCTACATCGATACAACTAACTAACTAAACTACTTCTTCGGTCGTCCCCTCTTCCTCTTGAAAACTCTGCCAGTGACTTCATCATCGCTAACTGCATCAGAATCTTGTTTTTTCAGTCCATAATCCCAAAGCAGACAAGCAAACCTTCCACGAATATCCTCAATATCAAAGGCATCTTTTTCTATCTTTCTTCCCTCGATAAAGTACTCGGCAAATCCAGCGACATAAGCACCACAATCACTGTAAAAAACACAAAGGCAACAAAAAAAATCAAATAAATAAAATATACAGCACAAAAAAATTAGATAATGATGTAAAAAAAAAACCTACTTCGTCATCTGTTGTGGCAGGTCATTCACTAGGTTCACATCAAAAGGATCAGACAAAGATTTATCCATATAAGCACCACTTGTCCAATCAATGTCAGTTCGCTTGCCATAAAAACCGGTAGTATTAAGGAAATGAGGAATCAGCATAGCATAAGCTAACATCGCATTCAGAACGGCAGCATCATTCAAAGCTCCACGGTTAGAATCATACACATCAATGCGCCTATCTTTAAATGAAAGCACACCCAAAACCCAATGGCCCACACCACGCTTAACATAAATAGGTAACAAGACATAGTCAACAGTGTGCCAAGGGGAATTTGCATCACAGTAGTAGCCAAGAATGTACTCAGCCACTTCATGCTCATCGGGGATCACACAAAAATCTCGGTGCTTTCGCCCAAATGTGGTAAAAAGTGAAGTGATCTTGTTGTTGAATGTCTAGTCAGTTGTAGTAAAGCTCACTGCCAGATTAGGGCCATATTTTCCCTTTTTTCGCAAGTAGTAAAATATGGTATCAATATGCTGAGACAACAAAATAGAAATAAAATAAAGTCAGATTTGAAAACTACTACAAAGAACACTAAGTAAACACACGAAAAGTTAAACAATGATTATACATACAAGTTTATACATATATCTGCACTTATTATACAAACATATACAAGATCACCACACACCATAGCAGACAACTTTTTATACATTTTTATCAATGGTTATACAATTATCTATACTATTATACAAAGATATACAATGGAAGGAAAGAAGTACGCCACATGCTATATAAGACGGCAGTTTATACATGGTTATACTATAATCTACACTTTTATACAAGTGTACACAAAAAGGGTAGGAAAGAAATTTAGTACATACCAAATCAGACAACAACTGCCCACTGTATGCAAGATGATGAAACCAATCCTTCTTATCCACAACACATGAGCCAAAGACAAACGGCTTCTCGAGGTTATTTATGTCATCCGGATAAAGCTGCTTCGCTCTTTTAAAATAATGAAAAATTAATATAAGCTAACACAGTAACATAACTTTATAATGAAATCATTAAACTGTAAAAATTAATCAAGTTACCTCTGTGATGTATCCACCCCTTCATCGACAAATTCAAAAAAACGCTGAGCCAAATCAGATAGAGGATTATACAGATTTGCAGCAACCATGAAAGGATGCTTCATAGAAAAGATCTTCTTGCGTGTTGATCCAGATGTGTCACCAATAGCTGAACCAAAAGCTGGAGTATATGGAGATTTGGCAAATTTTCCGGGTTTCTTTTGACGACCAACCTGTTCAGGGGTGACGTTTTGTTCTTTTATAGCATTGGCTTCTTCTTGGGCAGCTTCCTCAACTTCATGGGCAGGTTCCTCAACTTCATGGACAGGTAGAGGAGGAATTGGTTTATAAATGACAAGTTGTGAGTCATTTGCCCCAGGGAACTCTTCATCAAAATCATCCGAAAAATTGCCCAGATTATCAACATCATCTACAGCCCCAAAACAGTGGAAAAAATGAATGAAAATAAAAAATCAAGTTAAATCTTTACAATGAGTGCATGTATATACTGGTATATAATTGTATAAAAAGGTATAAGACAACTTTATCTAAGTATAAAACTGTGTATAAGTTAAAGCAAAAACTGTGTATAATTCTGTATAAATTTGTATTATTCTTTCCTTATTCTGTATCAATTTGGTTGCCTAAAACAGAATCAATCTAAATACAAAATGCAAAAAAAAAAAAAAAAAAATCAAAGGAACATTTTGTACCAGGAAAAGCCGATGCAACTCCATCAGCTTGCTTGACATCGGACTCCATATTATCAACTCCATCAGTTTGCTTCACATCGGAGTCCACATGCTCATCTCCATCAGTTTGCTTCACATCGGAGTCCACATGCTCAACTCCATCAGTTTGATTCACATTGGACTGCATATTATCAACTTGAGTGGTTGCAGGGGTTTTCCAAGCCGAGAACGAACAATCAAAATCTTCGTCACCACCTTGCCCATCCATATTTTCATGAGCAACATTTCCAAGTTGCTAACCAAGCCCCAAAAGAAAAAATATAATAATAATAAGAATAAGGAAAGAGGTTAACTGGCATTTTTTAATTTAAAAAAATAACTAAAATGTAAAAAAATATACCTCAGAAACAGGAACCTCGCTTCCCTTTAAGTCGTTTGACTTAGATTCAATAATTGTAAACACTTTCTCAAAGGAATCAACCACAAACTTGTTCAGAATCACAACCTGATTCGTAAGCTATACAAGACAAAGTAAAAAAGGACAAAAATATTATACAAATAAGAATGTCTGAATGTGTACATATTATACAGCAAAAAACAACCAAAACAAAGTAGTGTGTGTAGTACCTGTCGAAGCTCAACCCTCAACTGCTTTACTTCATCCGCCAATGGATTATCACTCACAGAAGGACAAGCTGGTGATGAGAAGATGCCATCAGCAACATTAGAGGCGGGCACATCTCCTGGTGGAGGATTGAAATCTTCGAATAGCTGATCAAAGTTCAACTTGGACTTCTCTTCACTTGTAGGAGACATGTTTCGATAATGCAACTAAAAAAAAAAAGATATTATGTCAATATAAACCGCAGGCAAAACATAACAACTTGACAGATATATGTTTATACATAATGTATAGAAAAATTGGCATAAAACGAACATTACCAGATCAATACTAATCATAGAACCATCGACGATGTCCACATATTTTGGATTGGCACTTGATTTCCAATTCAGAATACGCGGCACCTTATTTTGAACACGAACAGTAAGCTTCTTGTCGAATGAAGAACAACATTCATAAAACCAAGTCTGGAATGCTAGAGGCAGACCTCCTAACCTGTACATTTGCAAGTTGCCACGCTGGTTATCCCTCATAGTCCGAAGCATGTCATCAAACACTTGTTTTCCCCAGTCATATCTCTCATATACACCACTCTCAACAAGATCAAAATCTTTCTTCGTAATAGAATGATTATCAGCGTCTGAAAATAAGAAAGTGTAGATGAACACCATCACAGCCATCTTCAGTGCGTCCTCATCAGATTTCCAACCCTTTTTCTTGAAGCGATCCAACAAGCCTTTCCTACTTACTGAATCGACTCCTCTAAAATACTCATCCAGCAACCTGTTCGTTTCTAGCCTCTCATACACAGTGGTCTCATCTTTACTCATTTTCAAGCCAGTAATAAGAGCAAATTCTGCAATCCCAAACCTCAACGTAGTACCATTGAGCTTAACCCACAACTCCTTATCTTGCCCAGGTGCAACTTCCCGAAGTAGTAAACAATGTATAAGCTGATTCTGGATAACAAAAGGAGGCAAATCAAGGAAGTATCCAAAACAGCATTTTCGGAACATCTCAACCTGTGTAGGAGTCAAATATTTTTTCAGGTTGCTCACAATATCCGTGTTGGTATGTGCACTAACCCTTGTATGGAAATGGTCTTCTGGTGCTAAATAGAACGCACCAACCTACATCAAAAAGGGAATAGAAAATCAAAATCAAGGAACAATGATCAAGAGACAAAAAGTAATCTAATCCACAAAACAGAAAGTATAAAAGTTATACAAGCGTATACTGCTTATACAGTTTTATACAATAGCTTAACAAAGCATATATAGGGTTATACAAATGAGCTTTAGCAAAGCATAATATTTATACAAATATATACTTAAGTATACAAAGTACCTGAACAACAGCTTTGGGCTTCATCACCTTTGGTTGGCGAATGTTTTGTCTTTTATTGTTACCAGTAGCACGAGAACTGCTTGCATCATCAACGCTGGCCTTTCTCTTTTTTGATTTGACAGGACGGCGACAATCAGCATCAACGGCTACGGAATTTACATCCTCTTTACTAGTCGGTCCTTTCACAATCCTCTTACCAACCTGAACAGATTTAGGACCTCTCTGCTTCTGCGGACTCAGTTTCAATGCTCTTTTCGCACTAGGTGACTTTAAATCCATACTGCCTGAAGGAATAACAATTGGTGTTTGTGACCGGGTACGACAGCCACTTGCTGCTTCAGCACAACGAACAGAAGACTCAAAATCATCATCATCCATGGGACTACGCTGTGAAGGCAACCCAGACACTACTTTAGTATCAACCTTTTTACCTTTACCAAGTATCTTCTTCGAATCCATGGGACTACGCTGTTTTGTTCGCATCTAAAAAAAAATCAACCATAACATAAATGACCAGTGGTGGAAATTAAACACACACAATTACGAATTTATGGAACACAGAGCGTAGCAAAAAGCGAACTAAAATTATACTATAACCAAATGCTAGAGAAACCCTAACGTGAGATAAAAACAAAAAAATTACAAATACAAGGAAATAAAACATAAAATAGAAATATAATCATAAGAACAAAATAATTTGTTTCTACAGAAATTTTTTTTTAAAAAAAGCAAAAAAATGAAAAATATGAAAACTTACACAAAAGTAGAAGAATTAAAGGAATGCAACGGGACTTACATTTATGGAAGAAAGTTGGAATTTGAAGAAGATGATCGAAGCAGCAATTCGTGAGGGGTTACATATGCAGCTGTTTGGAGAGGGTGTAGCGTTTGGAGGGGAGATTACCGTTTGGAAGTGGGGGGTGTTATTTTGTGTAAGGAATTTTTTAAAAAAACAGTAAGGGTGACAAAATGGGTAAGGTAAGTAAATATGGGCTTGTATTGGTAATTTAGGTGGGCTGGGTGTCAGCCCATGTAATTGTCCCTATTATAAATATGCATCTAAGAATAATCCAGCCAAAGTAATAGGAATTAGACCTAACACAATTTAAAATAAAAAAACTTCAATCTTTTTTTTGGAAGGTGAAAAAAAGTAGTATGTATACCTAAATATTAATCTGAATTGACATGAATCTCAATGACAATGACCAAGAACTGACAATTTGTAACATAAGTAAATAAAGGATACATATAATTCCACATAAAGATTTCTTTTTATGAATTGTTCATTTTAAATATTCAGTATAAATAAGTCGTATCTTGCTCAGACCAATAAATAGAGCTGATTTTATAGTTAAAGGCGCTGATAAAAAAACGAAATAACTAGTTATAGTAAGCTCGGAAGGGCTAAATTTAATAAAATATGTTCTTTTTATACATATGTTTAGAGAGCACTTGCCTAAGTTTCATTTTTTTGCAAAATAAGAGGATAGATAAACATCTCAATTTCAATTGAAAAAAGAAGTTGAATAAAAAGTTTTTGATTCATCTATCATTATAGGCAAACAACACTAACAAAGATAAAGCGACAGACATAAAAAAAATAGCTCTTCCACTTGTAATAGTTGCACGTAGACTTAGACCTTATTTTAAATATCATACTATCTCTGTTATCACCATCTTTCCTCTCTGTAGCATCTTACACATGCCAGAGCTATCTGAAAGGTTGGCAATATGGGTGGTTGAACTGAGCGAGTAAGATATCAATTATCAACCTCGAAACTCCATCAAATTGCAGGTTCTAGCGGACATTGTGGCTAACTTCAGCGCCAAAATCCTCCCCGAGGCGAAGAAACAAGAGATATTGATGAATGGCCCAGACCGCAGAGTTTGGACCCTATTATACTAATGGTGTCGGTATTGTGCTCATGACTCCGAGAAGTGAGAAATTAAGTCATACCATTAATTTGCATGTTTCCACTTATAACAATGAGGCCAAATATGAGGATGTAGTTGCAAGACTTGAATTAGATAAGGAATTAAAAGTTGAAAAATTAAGTTCACAAGTGACTCGCGGCTGGTGGTAAGTCCAATCCAAGGGGACTTCATAGCATGTGAACCAAGTATGCAGTAATTCTCGGCAAATGTAAAGAAGCTCTTAGATTCATTTTTCAGGAGTGGAAAGTGATTCAGATCCTAAGAGAAGAAAACGGAGAGGCGAACGACATGGCCAACCTTGGGTCAGCGGCCAAGTTATTTGACTCTGTTGATAGTTCGGTCATTCACTTGTTCGATTCGGCCATCAATCGAATCAGAAACGAGGTAAATACCATAGAAAATACTACTCCCTTCGTCCTATTTTATGTGGCACCATTTGACCGAGCACAGAGTTTAAGAAAACAGAGGTTGACCTTGTAAAGTTTCAATTTTACCCTTGAAAAAGTAAGAGAGAGAAGATTTGAGTAATAAAAAAGTTGTTGGTAACTTTAAAGTATGTAGAGCCCAATAAGGGTAAAATAGAGATGATACATTAAATAGCTGTTAAATAAGGAAAGATGCCATTCATTTTGGGACAAACAAAAAAGGAAATGGTGCCACATAAATTGGGACAGAAGGAGTAGTAGAAATAAATTTGTCTCTTATTTACAGGTAGGTACTCTACCCAAGGAAAACAAGAAAGCTCAAAAGTTGAGGGTTCAAGCCACTCGTTATTGCCTCGTGAACAGAGAGCTTTATAGACGAATGTACAGCGGCCTATTAGAAAAATGTTTGGGTCCTGGACAAGTCAACTATGTAATGAAGGAAGTTCAGGATGGCAAGTGCAGCAACCACGCTGGAAACAAGTCCTTGGCACAAAAGCTGATCAAAGCCTGCTACTATTGGCCGGAGATAGGTGATGACGCTAGGTCATTTGTCTAAAAATGCGACAAGTTTTAGTGCCACATGTACTTCCTCCGCTAACAAGCAGAGCCACTTCATTCGGTCATGTCACTATGGTCGTTCCTGAAGTGAGGGATAGATATAGTCGGGCCACTTCTAACTGCACCCCGTCAGGGTAGGCTACATGCTCATTTTAATTGACTACTTTTCTAAGTGGTGTCGCACCCCATTTTTCGAAGCTCGGAGCGAGTTCAAAAGGTTGGGCTTGACTAGGTGACTCGGTTGAGTCAAAATTGGAGTCGCCACCTAATAAATTTGTATAACAGGCGTATCAGGTCACCTAAGATTTCTAAGTGTCTAAAGTTAACTCCAGGTAGGTCGTACTAACAGAGATTCTAAGGTAAGAAGCCCTTATGACTCGAGAAGAAGGTATTAGGCACTTCCTGAGTCCCACTAAAAGTGGTTCCCGACCGAGTTTGAATTTTCGGGATTTAGGCTAAATGTACGGATATACTTTCTAAAGAGATTTCAAATATTCATCAAGGCCGAATATAATCATATATTATAATAAGGGCTAGAAAATATAATTCGGGTTTAAAACACTCAAGTTAACGAAAATAAGGCTAAAAGACCAAGACAGACGTTAAAAGGACACCACATGCAATACACAAAAAGCTAACAGTTTCAGTATATTCCAAATACTTCAGGATTTTGCATTCATGATATCGGCCCACTGCTGGATTGCGAATACAGCCCTATTGCTATAATATCTTGTTTTTTAACGAGGCTAAAAATGTAGCAGCATCCATTACTTGAAACATTCCCGCAAATTTATGAGTTTTACAACAAAAAACCGTAGCATGAAAACTTTTTTTTTTTTGACGGAATTTCCCAAAAAATACACAATAACTTAACAGAAGGGACAAAATAGAGATCATTGTGTATATGGGATATCAGTCGTCCTTCGGAGGTGTTTTGACATTAATCGTCAAGCACCATTTCGTAGACAACTTTTTACTTTTTGGGGTCATAAAAAAAAATATCTACGTATATAGGAAGGTTTTTTGATGAAAAAAAAATGAATACACAAAGCAAGTCAAATGCATATAAAGGGACGCGCACGTAAATATATATATTAATGTTATATTCATGCAATACATGTTGGGTGTTCTAATAAAGTGACTTCGATTTAAAAAAAAAAACGTATATGTGGTTAAATTGCATAATTATACCCCAAAATAGTTGTATAATATATTAGCTTGACCCCAAAGCTCATATCTTCTTCCTTATACACTATTAATTAGTGTAAAAGAAGTATATATATATTAGCTTTACATTAAAAATAAGTTTTAAATTTTTAAAGAGAAAAACAAATTTAAAATTTTTGCAAGCACCCAATTTTTTCAGAAATAAGTCTTAAACTTCAAAGACTAGTTTTCTGTTAAAAAATAGTTTTGCGAAAATAGCCATTTGCTTCAAGAAAAATTCAGATTATAGACCAAGAAATATATTTATTGACCGGATACTACGCTTTTGCAGAAATAAGCTTCAATTGAGGCTGTTTTGCGAAAACAGTCTCTGCCTTTTTTTTAAAAAAAAAATCAGAACCTGTAACTTTCAATTTCAGAACTGCTGCTTATTGACTAATTCTCATTTTTGCGGAAATAAACCTCAATTGAAGCAGTTTGCGAAAATAGCCTCTGTTTTAAATAAAAAATCAAAAATTCCGCCCTTTATTTAGTTAAAGAAGCCCTGCAAATTTCAGAATTTACAACACCACTTGCTATGCAATTTAAAATGCTCCTAAATGCTTATTTCAACTTATGAATTGCATAAATAAATTAACTTGTAATCTTGAGCCATAAAAGTGAGAAGAAGAGATAGTAGGGTCCCTGGGTAACCCAAAAATGAAGCAGCTTACTGCCGCACCTGTAGCACTACCTATTGCAATGTTTCACAAATCGTTTCAACCAAACATACTTCATAAATTCCATCTCTTCCAAACATTATTCGCATGATATTATTACACAAGAGGAATGAATCCAATAAACACAATCAATGGGAAAGTTAAAACATAGATACATTGGAAGAAAGGTGAGCATGGGTGTCCTGAGTACACCATTCAAATTCCTACAGTTCCGGTCCTTTATGACCTTATACTTGGCCATAACGACCTTATTCCCTGCACACAAACTTGTTAGTATTGTGAGGCCCTTCGACCTTTACTTGTATGACTTTGTGAACCTGTAATAAAGACACTGGTATAGTCCTTAGGGACTATCCAACAGAACCTGCAACATTGGTTAGTGATGGCCAAAAGAAAGGGCCAAGCAGACATGCAAAACAGCAAACAAGGCTTGATGAAACTAAGTCATGCATTACAGGGAACTAAGGCAAATTATTATAGGAGATCCGTCATTCTGCCTCAGACATATTACCTCAGCAATTGATCGAAAAAAACGTAGGCAGCAAGATGGAGCGGAGCAACAGACAATAGAGAAACTAAAGCTAGTGAACAAAGTACAGTAAAAGTACTCCTTTTAGAAGAGAGTTGTTATTGCTTTTGTTTTGTATCTTTTTCAGCCTGTCAGTGTCCAGAACAAGAGAAAGGCTGCCCCTTTTATAGTTTTAGAGTAGGGGTTTACAATTTAATTTCTAAGTGTGAAAAGGGGTAAAAGAAAATTAGCAAAAAGAATATAAGGCAAGAAATAATCAAGGAATTCAGTTTTTCAATCAAAAGAGTTTACTACCATAAATAAAGCCTAATTAATTGATTTTCGGAATTAAAAAAAAACTACTAAAAAGAAGGAGAAATCTGTTTTTCCTGACATATGTATATTCTTTTCAAAGTTTAGGCATCCGAATATATTTTAATGAAAGATACTGATTTTTCTAGGCTAATAAAACTCTAGTCAAGAATTTATTTAAGATTCTAAGGAACAAAAATATATTATGTATCAAATTATGTATTTGGACAGGTTGTATACCAATCAAGAAGGGATTTCTGGTTCCAAAATTAAAAAGGGCGAATATATACAGCATATATGACTTCAAAGTTTGAAACTTTAAATCAAGATATACCTTTTTTTCAGTCTTTATGGTATTTACAAATGGTAATTCGAATCAGCCAAATTATTCAGAATTTTGTTCGATTATTAACTAACTACATAGCACAATCATAATAAGAACATCTACCATTTTTATAGGGGACAAAGTGCGTATGATTTTTCTAAAGTCCGAACAAAACCAATGCAACTCGCAAGTCTGAAAAATTTCAGAGCAAACAAATGGTGTATGAACAAGCTTTCATCAACATATTCTCACTCGGATTCTATATTTAAACTAGTCACCTTCATTCAGATTACGCGATGCAAACTAATGCGACTTGATATACTTTAATCATGTAATAAGTATATAACTACATCATGTAGGCAGGGATTCAAACAAATAAATCATAGAAGTGAGAAATAAATAATAAAAAATAAAAGAAAACGTACCCGGGTCGGGTCACAGGTCACGGGTCAAACGGGTCGATTTCCTTTGACCCACTCGCTTGGACTTCGATTTTTTCCTTCTATGCATGTAGATGTTGATGATTATCACGATCTCTTGCCATGATTAGCTCGGATTTGCACCATATGTTCGATTTCTTCTTGCTTTCTTTGTCAAAAACGGAACAGCGGAGAGAGGAGAATGCCCTAATCGGCGGCGTGACTAGCGGTGGTGGTGTCGGGCCTACGGCGGGATTTTGGGGGGGATGTATCGGGTCAGTTTTTCGGGTGAAAGGGGAGAAGGGAAGGGGGCGTCGGCTGAATGGGGGAGAGGGGAATGGGAGAAATGGGTATTAGGATTTATTTTGGTAAAGGGGGTGTTTGGTTAAAGGGGAGAAAATCAAAAATAAATGAGGTGGAGCCTATGTGGAGGCGTGATTGGCCAGGAACACGCCACGTGTGCGCGTGTAGGCTGAGGTGTGTGCGCGTGGGTCCCTGAGAGAGTGATGTGCGTGTGTAGTATGGGCTATATATATATTTATGCGTATATATGCTGTATATTTCGAGTATATGGGGGTATATTTGGTCAATAATTAGCTTAAAAATGCCAATGAATAAGAGAAAATTAATAAAAATATAAGGAGCAATATTATAGGCTTAGAAAATATAATAATTTATTTGAAATAATTTTATGTAATATCAATTGAATGTAAACAATTGCAAAAAATGTGTATTTGAGTATAATTAGCCAATAAAAAAAATGCTAATGTCATAAGAAAAACATGATGATTAATATTGTAGACTTTAAAAATAATAATTGATTCTAAATAATTATAAATGAATTTATGCAACATTAATCGAATGTAAATACTTGTAAAAAATGGATATTTAAGTACATAAATTGCATAAATGTTTACAAAATTGTACTATCACTTCAAAAATGACTTAAATGACGTATTTATGTAATATAATCGCTTTTGAGTATGTATGTATATAGATAGGACGTCGGCAATATGGATAAATGCATGATAATTGACGCAGTTTTGTCCGAAAATTAATATTGCATTTTCGAAGCTTTGTACGATAAATTGTGAAATATGAAGGACAAAATTGGGTGTCAACAAGTGGGTGAAAGCATGTACATTCTGCAAGATGAGTGAGAAAGAGGTGATCGATTTCATCTGGAGAAACATTATCTACAGCTTTGGAATACCTAAGAAGATAACATGTGATAACAACCCTCAGTTTGTCGGAGCAAAGGTTCACCAGATTCTTCACAAAGTAAGGGATCAAGAGGATAACATCAACACCCTATCACCCAAGTGTAAACAGAAAAGCTGAGTCTTCCAATGAAACATTATAGGAGCTCAGCTCACACAATGAGACTTGAATTAGACCCACACAATGATAAAGCCAGAGTCGTAAATTATGAGACTTGAATTACATACAATGAGCTCAACTCACACAGTTCAGTCATGAGAGAGTTCATATTTCGAGAGAGTAGTTGATTAAAAAAAGGGAGGTTTAGGAAAATACTCATCAAAATCAAAATATTTACGCACCTCTACCCATAAGTTTCATATTTACAAGTTCTACCCATAAATTATTTACATTCTCTACTC
Source organism: Petunia axillaris subsp. axillaris (assembly GCA_029990575.1). Classification (NCBI taxonomy): domain Eukaryota; kingdom Viridiplantae; phylum Streptophyta; class Magnoliopsida; order Solanales; family Solanaceae; genus Petunia; species Petunia axillaris. The sequence goes on along the minus strand of JARKNS010000010.1, from coordinate 30,393,328 downwards.
ATCTAGACTTGTATACTATTATTTATGCAGTATACACCCATATCTAGACTTGTATACTGTTATTTATGCAGTATACATTAAAGGTATACACCCATAAGATATAACAAAGGTATACAGTAATAAATGGGTAGGTTGGTAAATACTTTTAATTTCATGAGTATTGTAATTTTTAATGGGTATGACTTGTAAATACTTTGATTTTCATGTGTACATAGTGTAAAAAAACCCTTAAAAATTTACGTGGGCCTTTGTGCGACTCCTGGGGCAAAATCGAGGAAGAATTTGTAGTAAAAATTTCGTGTAGGGGCCTGTTTAGCGCGCGCTAATTAATTTGTAGCCGTTAAAAATAACTTCGCTGAGAAATAGCCACTTTCGGATAAATCCCAGTATAAATACTGGGGCTTTGAACAAGTTTTGTTCAAAGTCCCAGTATTTATACTAGGAAACTTCAGTAAACTTTTGTTCAAGTCCCAATATTTATACTAGGAAACTTCAGTAAACTAACCCCTTTTATACTGGGGCTTTGAACAAGTTTTGTTCAAGACCCCAGCATTTTGTTATGGGACTTTGTATAAAGCTTCAGTCCCATAACACAATGCTGAGATTTATCCCTTTGATGGGACCTTTGTTATGGGATAAATCCCATTATTTTGTTATGGGATAAATTCACATAACAAAATAATGGGACTTTTGAACATATTAGTTCAAGGTCCCATTATTTTGTTAAGAGATTATTTAGTTATGGGACTTTGTATGAAGCTTCAGTCTCATAACAAAATATTTGAGCTTTGAACAAGTTTTGTGAGATACTTGGGCTTTGAACAAGTTTCAATCCCATAACAAGATACTTTTCAGCCCAATATTGACTAGGTAAACAAGGACTACATAGCCGTTGTAAGGAAATCTTGCTTTAACCAACTTCCACTTTAGAAACCAACTGAATGCGACTCTTTGCCTGATTAAGACAATAGACTTCAACTGCCTTGTTTGCTAATTCCTTCCTTCCAAACTTCATTTTGCAATTCCAATGTTACCCTCCTCTTTATTTCCTTTAAATGTTTTTCATGTGACAAACTAATTTTGTTTTGACTCAGATTCCATCCAATGGAGATAAACTAGTTTTAGAAAATGATAGCTATAGAACAATAATTTATGAGAAGGCAAATATACCCTCACATCTCTTTACATTATTATTCAATAGTAAACAAATATTTATAGAATAATAAAATATTAAAATATAATTTAAATTATGAAATGTATACTAATTTTTTAATACAACAAATCATTAATTAACCAAGATATAATACATGCATAACTAATACCTGCATTGCTAATAACTGCATAATTAATACATGCATTACTAATACCTACATAACTAATACCTGCATAACTTGTCTCCGAACCAAACGAGCACTTAGTGATCATTCTTATTAATAATAATCAAACAACAAAAAAAATTATTTGTTTTTACAAATTCAACGCAATAGGAAAGTGCAAAAATAGGAGTAGCTAACCTACCCGCTAACCAACCTAGTACAATATGCTTCCACCAGCACCTGCCAATGCTATGCTGTTTAATTGACTGAAAGTGCACATGTGCTACAATCCTTCTATAGAATAATTACAGGAGCAAAGCTAAGTCTATTGCATGCTTAGTACCAGCAATAAACGCTGGTGCCTGCAGTTATGATTACTAGCTCGCATTTTTAAGCTTCTGTTGAAATATTGCCATGATGCACAGATAAAGGAATCGGGCGCCAAAATAGGTCAAAAATTAAAGAATGCAACGAAAATGAAGTGCTCAAATATATTATAATAAAAATGGGTATATCGGCACAATTTGTGCCGACTTACATCATTAAGTTGACGGCGTTACTGAGTCAAGTAACGAAGCAAATTTTCACGCTAGTCGGCATTTGTTCTGCCAACTTAATAAGTCGGCAGAACTAATGCCGACTTACCATTTTTTACAAATCCACATATCGGCATTTGTTTTGCCGACCTGCAACTTTAATTTTACACCCAACAGATTAAAAGTTTTCACTTCTCGCAAACTCCACCATCGCAACAGTACTGATATTTTACCCTTTTCCACCTCACCACCGCCGCTAACCCCACCACCACCGCAAACTCCACCATCGCCAACCCCAGCAACTTTGCTAACCCTATGACACCAACAAAGCAAATCAAGTCCCAACTAGAAGGCAACATACAAACATAATCATCCATAGTGAAAGTAAAAGAAAGTTGGGTTTTCAAGAAGAACGAGCTTTGTGAAGGGATTTGAACAAAAGGCTAGAGAATAAGCTTCTCCATTCTTTGCAAACGCACCTTAACTCATCCAGGTATGTTTCGTCTCCCTCCTTTCTTTTCTTTAACCCTCTAAACCCTAGGTTTGTAATTGAGGTGAAATGGTGATCCAAAGAATTAGCTTTTTCCTTTAGTTTTAGTAAATTTAGTTGGTGATTATAAATAATAGAGAACTTAGTATCAGTAGTAGAACTTACCAATTTATGTTCGACTGGGGATACTTTGGTGTGACCATCTTTACAGTGAGATGAAGAGAGCCAAAATTTATGAAGTGTGATTAGATTCACAGAGCTACCAGGAAGAAACTACTAACATAAATTTTTAGTAGTGTGCCTCATGAATGTAATAAGTAATATGCCCTTACAGATATTTGGATTCAAGAGGTAAGGATGCCTCTGCGCCATCTGATCTCATTCTAATGAAATTTGAGATTGTCCAGTAAAAGTGGGGAGGGGTCAGAATGTATGGAGGGAAAAGGGTCTCAAACCATTCTATCTGGGTTCCTTTTAGAGAGAACTTGATTAGGACATGTAATAAGTTCACTTTCTTCACTTGGAAGGCACTTAGTCCATGCTCCATATACAGGTACTTAGACATCTCTGCTTTATTAGTAGTAAGATTTCTGGGAGATGAAGGCATACTTGTAATTGTGTCCTGTACAACTAACACCATTTTAGTGTATATCAATAAAATTTTATTGCTAACAATCTTTGGTTTGTTATAAACATTAAAGGGTGTTCTCTAAAAAAATAAAGTATAAGATGTTGTACTACTAGCACTACTTAAGATGTTCAATACATAGTTCATTCATTTTTCCCACACAGATGGAGTACAAGATTTAACAGTAATATGTAGTGTAAGTGGATTAATTAATTCGTGACTGAATTACGCCAACTATGACAATTATCTTGTATTCATCTGTTATTTTGTTAGTAGTATTGTATGGAACATGACCTGGCAAAAGCTACATAACCTTTCAAATTTTTCAGTTCATATTAAATTCTCCTTTTTGCTTTCTAGGACTATAAGTATTGCGTAGATCCATAGTTTAATAAATTGAGTAGTTTGGATCTTGTTTAAATCATGATTATTGACCTACATTTGTTTGTTTCTCCACAAAGGTTAAAAAAAGGAAGTTAGATGTGACTACAAACGATACTTTTGAATCTTTTAAGCAATCTTTATAACGGGGCAAACAAACAATTTCAAGAGTAAATACTTGATCATATATTATTATTAGTTAGAATAGTTAATTCTCTTAGTTTTAACTTGTAGTCGAAATCATTCTTATTTTCATAAAAGCGGTATATTATCTTATTTTGTAATTTTCTTTCTAATTCATATTTATTTCCTTTTAATATTTTTTGTAGGTGCATATTTATAATGTCTAATGTTATTCATCCTGGACCCGGAGACTTTTGTGTGTTGTCTCTACAGGCTACACATCGATCTACAGATATTTAGGAGGGACGAGGATTAAAGGATTGTATTCGTCCACGGCGATTAGACTTGAACCTTTGGCATCTTATCGCTCAAATGCCTTTTCATGATCGTATAATGAATTATTTCAATACATCAGGATTTATTGGAATAGTGAAGGCTGGACGCATACAATATGATTGGGTACTGATTACTGCTTTGTTGGAGAGATGGCGGCCAGAGACACACACATTTCACCTTCGATGTGGTGAGGTTACTATCACACTGCAGGATGTGGAGGTGATGTACGGTTTGCTTGTGGATGGGCTTCCGGTATTTACTTTAAGTAGAGACCGTACGATCGGACAGTGGCAGGATGAGATGTATCGTTTGACTGGATTTCGACCGGAGGCCTCACACTTCAACGGCAAGAGCAGGCTGAGCATTACGGCTTTTCAGGAATACATTAGGCAAATACCGAAAATTACCCAAGATGATCCAGATGAGGTTGTGCAACAATATTTTAGGGCTTATTTGTTATGGATTGTTGGTGGTCTACTTTGCCCTGATAATTCGGGGCGTTACATTAGGCTTAATCTGCTACCACTTTTGGATGATGTAGATGCTATCGGTTCTTATAGTTGGGGCTCAGCCGTCTTAGCCTACATTTATTGGGCGATGTGTCGGTCGGCTGTAAGTGGTGCGAGCGATTTTTGTGGATATGCAGCACTTCTACAGGTAATGTACTTACGCTTTTATAAAAGATAACAATGAAATGTATGTGTAGCATTAATCTGTACGATATGCAGGTATGGGCTTGGGAGCGATTGATACCATTTCAATCAACTCCGCATGATCCGCCAAAACCAAATCCACCTGATCCATCGATTGAACTTTTCTTTGAGTTTTATGCGGAGAGATGGAAGGCTAGAGTTGATCGTGATGTTGCGCTTGGAGATCTACAAGTATATAGGGACGTATTGGATGGCATGGCGCCTGATATGGTATGTATTTTTGTTTTTCTTATTTATATAATTGGTTCAGGTTCATTGTAACTTCTATTTAATTGTATTGTTTATGACCCTATTATTATAGTTCATTTGGCAGCCATATGACGAGCATACTCTCCAGCGACTATCTCCTTGGTGTTCTCGTGGGAGACACTTGTGGATGGCAGAAGTACCTATGCTTTGCGATGAAATAGTCGAGCATCACCTGCCTGGCCGTGTGTTGAGACAGTTTGGTTACCGGCAGGGTATCCCACCTGCTGTTTCCTATGACATGAAACACTTTAATAGGGACATGCGCAGTAAGTTGGATGACGTGTTCAGGCGTTATTTGGAAGACTGTGTTGCTTTGTGGGAAAGACGCGCAGAGCATGTTGTGGTTGCGGAGCCGGCTGTTGGTATTATTGCTGATAATGATCCGTACATGATATGGTATCGGAGAATTACTCGGACATTGATAGGAAATCCGGTTCATCAAACCAAACGTGGCTACCAGACATATGCAGGAAGGCACGAGGCACTGGTAATTAGCTACTAACCATTGATATACAATTTCAATTTAACTAACTAATGCGATTTTTTAATATCTATAGGGCAGAAGGTTGCATCGTCTCTACCACATGGGAAATGAGATGCAGGTGCCTGACAATAACTTAACCTCACAGCAATGGGGTCAGCGGGTGGCTGCAATTGCTGTTGAAGCACTACTTGCTGCTAGTCAGGGTACGCGACTGTCGTTTGACCCATCTTATGATCCAGCGGCCTCATATGAGGGTGGTCCACCTGTGAACTTGCAAACAGTTGCTCGTGCTCCTAATCAATTACGAGGTCGTGGTCGTGGTGGTAGACGTCGACGTGGCGATGGGGCTAACAGAGAAGCTCCCGTTAGTCTTAGACTAATTGATGAGGCTGTTGACGATCCACCTCCATTTGTCGTACCATCTCCAGCTACCATGTCAACTTCAGTGTCGCAATCTGCTGCATGCCCACCAGTCTCAGAACAAGAAATTCCTGAGTCGTCACAGTGGTCAGCTGGCCATTTTAGCACTTTGATTGGCGGGGATAGTTCATTTTTGAATTTATTGCAGCAGTATGATGAGATTCCTAGTACGACACGGGTATTTATTTCTAGTGCCTTGCTTGCCTACTCAGTTGATTAGGAGTATCTAAGTTAGTTTTGAGGAAAGCTACACTTGTTACAAAACGCTGAGACAAAAAATAGGGCATTCAAGCTTACAACTTACAAGTAATATACTCAAGTGGTTGTCTAGAGTATAATATTCTTTAAATTTGAGCATTCTGCAATAACTAAGGATTGGTGTCCTGTGTTCTGTTAATTAGGTACTTGTTTAAGAGCTGCAATAACTAAGCTTCTTATTATTCTTACTGTTTAAGCAAGCGATCTTTCTGTTGGTTTATAGTAATTTTTGCTGGATTTATTTATTTTGTATGAGTCACTTTTTGGCTTTTCCTTTGTTTGGATAGTTGCGCAACTCTTTTAGGACAATATATTCAGAATAGTATAGCTCTAACATAGCCTTATGTTGAAACTTTGAAGAGCGTGGTCTGCTTCTGGTACTGCTCACCTAGACTGTTAACTATTAGATTACCATTGCTTGCTATGACTGATGGGGATGGAGGACGCTGATGCAATGGTGGTCCAACATGGACTGAACCTGTCCGTGACTTGAAATGAGTTGAAAAACATTTATAAAATGAACTGCAAGTAATACATATTTATTGCTGCCTTATTACCTCTCTGTTGTAAAGCAAACTCTTTATTGTAAAGCTATTTTGATCCCGTAAGTAATACATATTCGTTTAATTTAGCATGCAGCTCCGACTATGCTTGCTACGCAAATGAGGCGTGTCGAAACCAATAGTTCAACAGAGGTATTTTAGATATTTTAAAAAGATTGATTCATTCACCTTTATTTTTCCTTTGTCCTTACAAGAAAAATGCAATGTTTAGCCTGCAGCTGCGACTACGCTTGCTACACAGATGAGGCGTGTTGAGACATCTAGTACAACACAGGTATTTTAGATATATTTTATTTTTTATTTAGCTTGCTCTATCCTTTTCTCATTCAACATTATAATTACTAAAACGTAAAGGGTTCTTTTAATCAGTCCGGCGATTCTTCAACTAACACATCAAGGGACTACGCTAGTGATGAGGACCATGGCGAGTCACTGGTAAGTTTCTGCCCGTTAAATGTTATCTCAGCTAATTCTAGATCTGGAAATTTCATAGGCCTACTTATTGACTTGACTTTGAATATGCAAGAAAATATACTGAACACCTCTGCCCATTTTGAACGTTTCTCATACTTCCTTATCAAATCTTTTGGTTTCTTAGGATATCTCTGACCTTTACGAACTAAAGCCTCTGCCAATTGTTTTGTCATAAAAGCGCTTAACAACCTGGCTAAAACACAACCTAACAATTGCAGTGACAGGTAATCCTCGAGCCATTTTTAACACCCCGTTGAATGACTCGGATACGTTAGTGGTCAAAATACCCCACCTTTTACCACCATCCATGCATAATGTCCATTTCTCTACTGGAAATTTTGACAACCAATTATACGCCTCGATATTGCATTCTTGAATGTCCGTCATCCTCTTACGATACTTTCTTACTTGATGCTCCGTAGCAGCCAACCACATTAGGTTCTCAAGGTGTTTGTTTTGAAACTTCGACATAAAATTGCTCTTTAAATGCCTAATACAATACCGATGGCTTGCTGCAGGCTCATTCCATTCAGGCAAGGCATCCACACTAGAAAGAATGCCTTTATGACGGTCTGATATCAAACAAATACTTGATCTATCCTTGACAACATGCTTCTGCAAAAGTTTCAAAAACCATGTCCATGTCTCAGTGCTCTCGTTTGCAACAATTGCAAAAGCAAGTGGAAACACATTAGTTTTCGCATCAACTGCAACAGCAATCAACAACTTTATATCGTATTTTCCGTACACGTGTGTGCCGTCAATTGAAATCACTGGCCTACAATTTTTAAATCCATCAATGCATGGTTTAAATGTCCAAAACACATATTTGAATACTTTAAATGAAATAGAAGCCGGAGTGTTCTCGTGCCACCATTCAACAACGGTCCCAGGATTAAAATGTTGTAGTGCAGCCATGTATCTCGGAAGTTGTGCAAATGACTTGTCAAAATTACCATACACATTCTCGAAGGCACGCCTACGACCAAGCCACGCCTTCCTTGTTGATGGCTCACTACCATATCTTGTTTTAATAGCAACGATGCAGTCCTTTACCTTGTATTGCGGGTTATTTGCGATAAAACCATTTAAAGCTTTTGCAATTATTTTAGTATCCAAGTTAATATGATCTCCACGTATTTCTCCCATATCACAAGTGTGCTTGCCCTTATATTTCCCAATCTTCCACATCCCTCCTTCAACCTTCCTTGCACGCAACATCCAACTACAACCTACTTGGGACCGTCGACAAACAACTTTCCAATAATCACCCTTTGCTTCGTCAACAATGAATTCTCTATTCTTACGAATACTCCAAATCTTCACCGCCGTTTTTATTTTTTCCTTGGTAGAGAATGACATACCTGACTGAAGATCTGGCTTATGATGGAATTAAGCAAGATTGAAGTTACAAATCTTCATCGAGTAACTGAAAAGAAAAGAAAAACATAGAAAAGGAAGGTTCCAGAGCTACACTAACAAACTAGCTTAGAAAAATAAGAGACAACATCATAGCATGCCCTAAACTCTAAAGACTCCACTATTTATAGCTATCATATTCCCTTTGGCCCATTAGTAATATTTTCTCAACCTGGGTCCCAAATAAATTGCTGGCTTCTCCTCATCTCAACTCTAAGCTCGAATACCTTTTCCCGATCAGCTTCTAGCCCATTATACTTATAGATAGGACCGTTCACAACAATACTCCCGCCCCCAATGAGAACCTTGTCCTCAAGGTTCAAGTTAATTAACAACAATTTAGGGATTGGCAAATACTCCTCTGCCTTGTGATTGTCAGTAGCAAAAGCATCACCCATGAGTACTTCTTTTATATGCAAGGTTATGGCCTCAATTGCACACCAGACACTTCGCACTTTTTCAAAAAAATTAACAGTCAAAGACATGGAATGGTGACTAATCATATGAGCAAACATAAACCTTCCATCTCCCAATATCCCATACTTAGAACTCATCATTTTAATGTCTAGCAAAAGGAGTCCAACAAAAACAGATTTGTCACTGTCACGACCCATTTTTCGAAACGAGCTATGACCGGCACCCGGTACCTTAGCTTGACCGAGCGAACCACTTGCACTTATCTATCCTGTCTTAACCCTGAGAATACATGCAACTTAAACAATTCTCTTAAACATAAATGTTCTGAATAATAATAATAATAATAATAATAATAATAATAATAATAATAATAATAATAATAATAATAATAATAATAATAATAATAATAATAATAATAATCTTATAAAAATATTATCCTTGAGAATATCACGTTCAAATTACGTTTCCGTGTAAAATAATGCAAGACTGGACCACAAACCCAAAATACTAGACTGTCTATGAAGCCTCTACTGATAAACTGACGCACTGCGCAGGACATGAGCTCCCTGGCTAGTTCACGACGAAATAAATAATTAAATAAGCTGACTCGAAAGGAAAGTACTCCACGAACGAAAGCGGAGCTCACCAATAGCACTGGAAGTAAGGGAAAAATCCTAGCCTGTCGCCTGAGTATCTACAACACCGGTTCCTACGTTGCGCAATAGGACAACGTAGGTTCCCAAAAGAGAACGTCAGTACACCACGGCGGTACTCAGTGAGTCTCAACGACCCCCCACTAAAGCGGGAACGAGACTTTTAAAAAAAACTTGAAATGCACACAACACGTAAACCATGAGAACATAAAATATTTAAAGAAACTGAAATAACTTAAAATAATAAAATTTCGAACTTTAAACATAGATATATATATCGTTTCTTTACTTTTTGGGGAGTACCAATTAACTCTGACATAACATGAATACATAAAGTCACCGTGTGATCGGCACGGGTTCGATCCCCGCCTGATCGAATAGGCCCCTTCACTGTGGCGCCACACAGTTCCAGGTGATAGCATGCTGCGCGTTTCGTGTCTTGGCCGTGTCAGGCAAATCTTATACTAAACTCCCACTCTGGCACGAGTAGTTTCGGGGTCAACATTAACCATCAATGGTCACGAAGCCCTTCTCAGAATCTCAAGGTAACTCCCAAAATATTTTTATAAAACTCTACTTGACCACTTTAGGGTCCAATACATTTCTTGAACATAATCCATGAACATAACCATAATAATCTTGAGTAAAACTTGACATGGATATATAATTTCAAACATTCGTTAACCCATAAAATTTGACATATAATATAACGTAAATTAACATAACAAAATATGAAGATCAATGTATATAACTCAAGGGTAAACTCTTGAATGATAACTTGAATGAGGTTTAGCTAATATGCACTCTCTCGCTCCAATTAAACACATATTAGCTCTTTAAGACATTTTATCAAACACTTTATATGCGGGATTTTTGTGAGTAAAACCTCTTTAGTAAAGGGTTATATCAACTCACCTCGATTATTCCTCGAGTCCAAACGTAGCTCCAAACGACGTACTTCACGTCACCCACCAACTACAACAACCAATTTACGTAATCAATTCCAAAGTTTCAATCTTTCCCCAATTCAAGAACTCTAGTTCATATTCTAAACTTTCTAGGTTTTGGGGAACTTTCCTAAAAATATAATCTATTACGATATGGTATTCTTGTATATAATAACGTTGTCACCATTTAATTTTGTAGAAAAAAAAAATTACCTTAGTAAGACTGAAGAAAAAGCTCTCCTGGAACGTTAATTGTTTTCTGATGTTGCTTTAGCTCTCGCGTTACTACTCTGCTGCTACTAAGCACGTTTTGCTCAAAAGGAATTCTTATTCCTATTGGCTGATTTAAAAAGGCCCAAGTGACATTATCAATTTTGTTTCACAAATAGCCCTTTTATTTTTTGGCACTTAAGACTTGGCAATATTAAGCCATAATTTCTCTTTTGAGATAGTTTTAGTGTTTAGCCCCTTGTAATTTCTTTTTCCACTTTAATTATAATTTAATATTTATACTTCATCCGTAATAATTACTTTAACTTATTTTTCGATACACTTCCTATTCGGACCTCGTCATTATATAAAACGACTTTACGTAAATATTTCTCACACCAATAAGTGTCCTAAAACTTAGAAAATTTTGAGGAACGTTACATTCTTCCCCCCTTAAAATCATTCGTCCTCGAATGATTCTTATTCCTTAGTCCTCAGCCACTTTTCCATTCCACCAACTTGCCAAATGTACTAAAATTTGACTAAGTGTTGGATTTCTTAAAAATTTCGGCAGAGTCTCCCCTGTAACTGGACTATCCGAAAAAATATCCCTGTCAGAAATACCACAACAACCACCAATACACCATAACAGGCCATCAATAGATACCAACAATAACTCCAAATAACCACTACTACTCCGGCAAGGAGGTAAATCTCAACAATAAATAAAACGTGCTCCGGCAAGGAGCTAAATCTCAATAATAAATCAAACAAACTCCGGCAAGGAGCTAAATAACACTAACAAATTAAATATACTCCGGAAAGGAGCTAAACCACATAATACCTCATAATTAACTGGAAAAAATTAAATACAAATTAAACCTTTATAGTTCACATACCTTGTTTTTCAAATAAATAGGGTTACCTTTTCTTCATGTCTTCCTCCACCTCCCAGGTAGCCTCTTTTGAATTTTGACCACGCCACAATACTTTCACCGAAGCTATATCTTTTGTTCTTAACTTTCTAACTTGCCTATCAAGAATCTGGATTGGTACCTCTTCGTAACTCAAGTCTGTATTAATTTCTATGGTGTTGGATGGAATAACATGTGACTCATCATGGATGTACTTTCTTAACATAGATACGTGAAAAACAGGATGGACCGAAGATAACTCAACTGGCAAGGCTAACTCATAAGCCACATTACCCTTCTTGCTCAAAATTTCATAAGGTCCGATAAATCTAGGACTAAGCTTGCCCCTCTTACCGAACCTCATAACTCCCTTCATAGGTGACACTTTTAGGAATACCATATCACCTACATTAAACTCTAAGTCTCTGTGCCTCTTATCAGAATAAGACTTTTGACGACTCTGAGCCGTTTTAAGCCTTTCTCTAATTAGCTGGACTTTCTCTAAAGCCTCATAAACAAACTCTGGGCCAAGTAACGGCACCTCTACTGGTTCGAACCAGCCCACTGGAGATCTACATCTACGCCCATATAGCGCCTCATACGGAGCCATCTCAATACTATCCTGATAGCTATTATTGTAAGCAAACTCGATGAGTGGTAGGTGGTCATCCCAATTACCACCAAAATCTATAACACAAGCTCGCAACATATCCTCGAGGGTCTGAATGGTCCTTTCTACCTGACCATCAGTCTGCGGATGGAAAGCGGTACTCAAGTTGACCTTGGTTCCCAACCTTTTCTGGAAAGCTTGCCAAAAATGAGCGGTGAACTGCGGACCTCTGTCAGAGATGATCGAGACTGGGGTGCCATGCAACCTAACAATTTCCTTGATGTACAACTACGCATATTGTTCGGCAGGGTCTGTCGTCATCACTGGTAGAAAATGAGCTGACTTTGTGAGTCTATCTACAATGACCCAAATTGAATCATGTTTACGATATGTGCGAGGCAAGCCTACCACGAAATCCATATTTATCGCTTCCCATTTCCACTGTGGTATCTCTATATCCTGAAGTAGACCACCCGGCCTTTGATGCTCTGCCTTGACTTGCTGACAATTCAAACATTTAGCCACATAATCTACCACTTGCTTCTTCATGCCTTTCCACCAATACAAATCCTTCAAATCTTGATACATTTTAGTAGCACCTGGGTGAATAGAGTATCTCGAGCTGTGACCTTCTTCCATGATGGCTTTTCTGAGATCATCTACATCTGGTACACATAACCTGTCATTTAGCTTCAAAACTCCATCGCTTCCAAGAGTGAAAGCTGTGATTTCTTTATTCCTGACTCCCTCTTTTATTTTCACCAGGTACGGATCCTCATCTTGCTTAGCCTTAACATGTGCAACTAGTGATGAACGTGCCAAGGCATAAGAAACCACATCTCCTCCTTCTGTCTCATCCAGTCTGATCCCGTTATTTGCCAACTTTTGCATTTCTCGGCCTAACGGTCTCCTCTGGACTGATAAATGAGCTAAGACACCCATTGACTTTCTGCTGAGTGCGTCTGCTACCACATTAGCTTTGCCCGGATGGTAAAGGATATTAATGTCATAATCCTTCAATAGCTCGAGCCACCTTCTCTGCCTCAAATTTAACTCCTTTTGCTTGAAAATGTACTGGAGACTCTTATGGTCGGTATATATATCGGAACGCTCACCATACAAGTAGTGCCTCCATATTTTTAAGGCAAATACTACTGCTGCAAGCTCTAAGTCGTGAGTGGGGTAGTTCTTCTCGTGGTTTTTCAACTGCCTGGAAGCATAGGCAACAACCTTTCCTTTTTGCATGAGAACACAACCAAGCCCTACTCTGGAGGCATCACAATACACCGTGAATCCACCTAAACTCGTCGGCAACGTTAACACAGGTGCAGTAGTCAACCTCTTTTTCAATTCCTGAAAACTCTGCTCGCACGCATCTGACCACTGAAATTTAACTGCTTTCTGAGTCAGCTTGGTCAATGGTGCTGCAAGTGAAGAAAAGCCCTCTACAAATCTCCTATAGTAGCCTGCCAAACCCAAGAAACTTCGGATTTCAGTCGGTGTTGTCGGCCTTGGCCAATTCTTAACCGCTTCAATCTTCTGAGGATCTACTTTAATGCCTTCGCTAGATACTACATGGCCTAAGAATGCCACTGAATGGAGCCAAAATTCACATTTAGAAAACTTGGCATAAAGCTGATTCTCTTTCAAAGTCTGCAATGTTATCCTAAGGTGCTCTGTATGTTCTTCCTTGCTTTTAGAATACACCAAAATATCATCTATAAACACAATAATAAAGGTGTCTAAGTATGGCTTGAAGACTCTGTTCATCAGGTCCATGAATGCCGCGGGTGCATTGGTCAACCCAAAGGACATCACTAAAAATTCATAGTGCCCATAACGAGTCCTGAAGGCTGTCTTTGGGATATCTTCTTCTCTGATTCTCAATTGGTGATACCCCGACCTCAATTCTATCTTTGAGAAGTACTTTGCACCCTGAAGTTGGTCAAATAAGTCATCAATTCTAGGCAATGGATACTTGTTTTTAACTGTAACTTTGTTCAACTGCCGATAATCGATACACATTCTGAGAGACCCATCTTTCTTCTTGACAAACAGGACCGGAGCACCCCACGGTGACACACTCGGCCTGATGAAGCCTGATGTTTGGCACTTTATGCCTATATTTCCTTAATATTTCCTCACGTTTTAGTACCTTATTCGCTCGTTTTATAGTTTATGAATGTAGTTTTACACTAATTTTATGTCGTGTGTGTAGGTTGTTATGCAGTGTAATTGGAGCTTTTAAGAGCTTGATTGAGCAAGAAAAGATTGGATTTTGATTGGGGATTGGATCGAGCGCACGAAGGCACGACACGAGCGAGCAAAGGAGCGAGAAAACACGAAGATTGGCTGGGCGCCGTGGGCTCCGCGCCGCGCCACCCATAGCGCGCAGGGGTTGGGCGCGGTTGCCCATGCGCCGCATGCCCAAAGCGGAAGAGTCTGTGGCGTCCTCTGGTTGTCCTCGCGCGTTCCGAGGCGCGGGGCGCCCGTTATAGCGCCCCTTGTGCGCGTTTTTATGTCCTATTTCGTCTAGGATTGGGTCTAACTTATTATTAGGTGTTTGTAAACTCTATAAATACTCTTTTACTTAGTTTTTCATGGGAGTTCAGACTTTGGAGCAAATTTGAGAGCTCATAACATCAAGACAAGGGTTTTTCTTCCTTCCATTAATCTATTACATCATTATTTCATTATTACACCAAATCTTTGTGTTGTTATTATGAGTATGCGTAGCTAAATCTATCGTTCTAGGGTTAGAGTATTACATGAAGGTTGATGTTTGAAGATTGATTTCCATTAATTGAATCCCATTACGGGTTACTTATTCTTTCTTGATTTCACTTGTGTAATTGTCAGGGCCCGATTATTACGCATTATCTACGGTTCTTAGATTGAACTCGACAGAGGGAATTTATGAACGCAAATAAGAAAGAATAGAACTAGTTTGTGAACCCGGGCATCGGGGAACCAATTCGCGGGTAGGATAGACATATACTTGCTTGCCTAGTTTAACCCATTACAGGATCGTTAATGCGTGCACGTGATTCAACCCATAGACATATAGGGATTGGAGTAGCCTGCATAGACCGTGAAGAATCGAAAGGTTTTCACGGGTACAATTAACCTGTTAGTTAGCAATCTAGGAAATCAAGAAGTAGATTCAACTGGAAAACTCAACTGGATTGTTTGTAACTCTGACCCTGGACCGTTTCTCCATTATTGATAACAACCCATAAATTGCTCTCAAATACTTGATCTCAATTACTTGTTTTAATTATTGCATTTAGTTAGTAAAATCTCAACCATTGGAAAAGATCCCTGAATAGTTTATATAAATTGTTTGATAGGATTCAGTCTGAATAGTCCTCGTGGGAACGATACTCGATTTATCACTTTATTACTTGTCGACCACGTATACTTGCGTGTGCGTTTGGGAGCAACAAGTTTTTGGCGCCGTTGCCGGGGACTAAATTGACTGTTTTCTTTTTGAACAATTTATTATTTTCTATTCAGGTTTAATTTTTTTTATTTTATTTTTAGTTTATTATTTTATTACTAGTCTACATGGCATCTTTTAATGAAAGTGGGTTGAATGTTGATTCTTGTCTACTTTGTGGAGGACATCACTTTTGGGAAAATTGTCAAACTCTTTCAACCCTGCGAGATTGGTTATGTGAATTTTCTACCACCTTTGATTGGAATTTTTGTAAATTGTGTGGTGGTCGGTGGAATGATTGTCCTAAGTGTCATGCTCCTTCCCCCAATAATTTTTGTGATGATTCTAATGATGTTTGTGAGCTTGACAGGAGCGATAAAGTGCAGGTTGTTAGCGAAACTTGGCTAATGGAGCAAGCCAAACTCTTAGAAGCTTATGGGGATTTCAGGAGTGAACTTATAAATATGACGAGGCAATTTATGGAAGAAAGGGTTGTGCTCGGGCAAGAGATCGACGAATTTGGCTTGACTATTCACGACTTGGAGGAGAATTTGAGTGATATGGTTGAGGTGTCTGAAGCTCAATTATCAGTTGTCGTGCTTAGTAGATTTGAGATAGAAGAGCTTAGAAGCCAATTTGAGGAGCAAAAAGTGGAATTCCTACCACTCGACCAAATATTAGTTGATGATGCCAAGGTTGAAAAAATTACATTAGAGTCAAGTGAAGAAATAGAAAACATCATATTTGAGGACTCTAGTGTTTGTGCAAGCGAGGGTGTCAAAAGTAATGCAACTTTAGAATTGAAGCGCATTGGGCCTCATTCCAATCATTTTTCAACATTGTGTTTGGATGGTGACATGAAAATTGAGCCACCCGAGCCTATGAAGAAACCAAGGGAGGAGGAACAAGGTGCCTATATTTTAGAGTTTGCGATGCCGAGGAGACAAAATGAGATCCCTCATTTAAAGGCCAAGAAGTGCAAAATGCGACAATGGTTACTTGGTCCTTTTGTATTTTTGCCACCACCCCAATACCATAGTTGTAAACTTGAGGCAAAGTTGGGGATTCAATTCATTAGTTCAAGGTGGAGGAAAAAGTGATGAAGTTGTCCTCGTCGTGCCGCGACGTTAAATCAAGCGCTTCTTGGGAGGCAACCCAATTTGTTTGCTTGACTTTTATTTATTTTATTATTATTTTTATGGTTGTATATTACTTTGGGTGATTCTTTGGATTGCAGGTTCATGTAATGTCGAGGCTAAGTGTGGGGTGTCCTCACCCTTGCCTAATGTTGATGACCTGATGAGGGAAGTCTGAGTACCTCATACTATATGAAAGCTTGGAGGATGCTAGCACCAAGGACTAGAATCTTCAGGGAAGTTTTCTTTACCTTGCGCTTTCTTATTTTTAGCACTGAGGACAGTGCTTAGTTTAAGTGTGGGGTGGGGAACTACCCTTTATCTATTTTTGAGGTTAGGATGCATGTACCGTAGGTTTTTCTTTTGTCACTTGACTTTATTTTTATTTGTTTCTTGCTTTAATATAAAAAAAAAAAAAAAAAAAAATTAGAAAACCAATGAAAAATTCCAAAAAGATTTTCCTTTTAGTTTTTATTAGTGGTACATGTCATCCGCCCCGTGGTTTTTCTTATGGCCTCGGTTCTTTTCCACGGGTAGACCTTTGAACCGGGTAGTTTTTATTTTTAGGATTAGGATAGTTAGTATAGGTGACCCTAGACGTAGGAAAGAGGTAGAATGCTAGGTGCTTTTGATGTGTTTGATACCGGTGGACTTGAATTGATTGCATGTGCTATTTGTGGTGTCCTAGAGTTTTAATTTTGATGCATGCCTAGAAAAAATGGAACGACCCCCTTGAGATGCTTAAGTCCGCTTGCTTGACTTGATTGTTAACCTTTGTGCATTAGTGCTTAAATTTCCACAAGTTGCACTCTAGAAGCTTAGTTGAGAGTTGTTAATGAAACCTCTTTGTGTGAACCATGTGCGATGTGTGTGTGAGGCATGTTCTTGTTTACTCCATGTAGCATGTTAATGTCTAGAACTTGCCCCGTGTGTGTGCAAAGCGAAATCCTAGGTTCGCTCTAGTCGGGAAATGATACTAGGCCTTCTTTTGATTTGCCTACCATTACATATATACCTTGGGAAAATTGTTGTTGTGATTTCTTTGACCCTTTTTGTTGGTACCCACACCCCGAGCCTACCCATTTGTTCTTAATTGACTCTTTTGGCCCTTTACTCCTTAAGCACTTTATTGATATTGTGTTGTTATGTGGGAGTGGTGGTTGGAATTGGGAGGTTTTTGAGTGGAGCTAATGAAGGGGAATAATTGAAAATTTGTGAAGTAGTTAAAAGCATTGGCAAGGTTGGATGAAAAAGAAAAAGAAAAAATAGCAAAGAAAAGAAAAGAATTGTGAAAAAGAAATAAAGAGAAAAAGATATCCATTCCTTGCTAGTGTGTGCTTAAAAGAAAAAAAATTGCTACTTGTGAGAAGGTGTATGTGTGATAGTTATTGATTGGGTGGCTTGTTGAGGATTGTGCTTAAATTAATTGTGATGTATTAAAGTGCTTAGGGAGGTAGTCACTATTACCATATGTATCCTACCCGCCCCTTAGCCTACATTACGACCTTTCTAAAAGTCCTAGTTAATCCCGATTGGAGTGAGCTTACATTAGTGGAGTCCGACACTACGGGCAAGCCTATGGTACATTGTGTGTGACATGTGAGATTTTCATGAGAGTGAGTGAATTCATTTGTATTGCCCCCGTTCTAGTCATGATATTGGTTTTGTGTGTGATTTTTGGGGGGCACTCTCTTGCTTCATATTGGTGAGGGCGCATGGTTTGCATGAAATAGGTGAAGTTGATGGCTTCTTGGTTGAGTAGATAGGTGTGATTTTGTGGGAGCATGGTTGCAATAAGTTGAGTTTGTGCATTTGAGTTATTTTGGGGTGGTTGTTCTCATATTTTTGGGTTTTGGTAAATTGTTGGCATGTTGTGGATCCATAGTAGTCATGTGTGCATTGGTTCAATGGTCGGTATCAACCATGGTCATAGGCAGACCTGTTTTACCTAGGTTGGGAAGTTATTTGTGCTTGCTCGAGGACGAGCAAAGGTTCAAGTGTGGGGTGGTGATGTTTGGCACTTTATGCCTATATTTCCTTAATATTTCCTCACGTTTTAGTACCTTATTCGCTCGTTTTATAGTTTATGAATGTAGTTTTACACTAATTTTATGTCGTGTGTGTAGGTTGTTATGCAGTGTAATTGGAGCTTTTAAGAGCTTGATTGAGCAAGAAAAGATTGGATTTTGATTGGGGATTGGATCGAGCGCACGAAGGCACGACACGAGCGAGCAAAGGAGCGAGAAAACACGAAGATTGGCTGGGCGCCGTGGGCTCCGCGCCGCGCCACCCATAGCGCGCAGGGGTTGGGCGCGGTTGCCCATGCGCCGCATGCCCAAAGCGGAAGAGTCTGTGGCGTCCTCTGGTTGTCCTCGCGCGTTCCGAGGCGCGGGGCGCCCGTTATAGCGCCCCTTGTGCGCGTTTTTATGTCCTATTTCGTCTAGGATTGGGTCTAACTTATTATTAGGTGTTTGTAAACTCTATAAATACTCTTTTACTTAGTTTTTCATGGGAGTTCAGACTTTGGAGCAAATTTGAGAGCTCATAACATCAAGACAAGGGTTTTTCTTCCTTCCATTAATCTATTACATCATTATTTCATTATTACACCAAATCTTTGTGTTGTTATTATGAGTATGCGTAGCTAAATCTATCGTTCTAGGGTTAGAGTATTACATGAAGGTTGATGTTTGAAGATTGATTTCCATTAATTGAATCCCATTACGGGTTACTTATTCTTTCTTGATTTCACTTGTGTAATTGTCAGGGCCCGATTATTACGCATTATCTACGGTTCTTAGATTGAACTCGACAGAGGGAATTTATGAACGCAAATAAGAAAGAATAGAACTAGTTTGTGAACCCGGGCATCAGGGAACCAATTCGCGGGTAGGATAGACATATACTTGCTTGCCTAGTTTAACCCATTACAGGATCGTTAATGCGTGCACGTGATTCAACCCATAGACATATAGGGATTGGAGTAGCCTGCATAGACCGTGAAGAATCGAAAGGTTTTCACGGGTACAATTAACCTGTTAGTTAGCAATCTAGGAAATCAAGAAGTAGATTCAACTGGAAAACTCAACTGGATTGTTTGTAACTCTGACCCTGGACCGTTTCTCCATTATTGATAACAACCCATAAATTGCTCTCAAATACTTGATCTCAATTACTTGTTTTAATTATTGCATTTAGTTAGTAAAATCTCAACCATTGGAAAAGATCCCTGAATAGTTTATATAAATTGTTTGATAGGATTCAGTCTGAATAGTCCTCGTGGGAACGATACTCGATTTATCACTTTATTACTTGTCGACCACGTATACTTGCGTGTGCGTTTGGGAAAGCCCTTGTCAAGAAGATCTTTCAACTGCTCTTTCAACTCTTTAAGCTCTGCTGGGGCCATTCTATAGGGAGGAATAGATATGGGCTGAGTGCCCGGGACGAGGTCAATACCAAACTCTATTATTCTTTCTGGAGGAAGTCCGGGAAGGTCATCTGGCAAAACTTCTATAAAGTCCCTAACAACTGGCACAGACTGGAGAGTTGGCGCCTCTGATTCTGCATTAATGATATGAGCCAAATAGGCAACACACCCTTTACTTATCATCTTTTGCACCTTAAGGTAAGAAATAAATTTACCCACTGGAGATGCTGAACTACCCTTCCATTCTAGGACTTCTTCATTTGGAAACTGAAATCTGACTATCTTGGCACGACAATCCAACGTGGCATGGCAAGAAGATAGCCAATCCATACCTATGATCACATCGAAGTCCACCATTTCTAGCTCTATGAGATCGGCCGTGGTATTGCGGCCTTGGGCTGAAATTGAGCAACTCTTATAAACTCTAGTTGCTTTCACCGGCTCACCAACTAGAGTAGATACTAAGAAGGACTCACTTAACTGTTCAGGTTCTAGCCCGAGACTCATAGCGAAATACGGAGTGACATAAGAATATGTAGAACCTGGATCAATCAAGACATATGCATTATGTGAACAAACTTGAAGTATACCTGTGACAACTGCTGGAGATGCCTCTGCACTCTGACGATCAAGTGTAGCATATAAACGGAGTCGTCCCCCTCCCTGATTAGCTGAGCCTGAGCCTGAGCCTCTACCCGCCCCTCGCCCGGCCTGATACTGAGGGCCACGAGCTTGGGGTGGTGCAACTATAGTACCTGAAGAACCTGCTGGATGTGCTACTCCCCTACCAAAATTTTGCTGCAGCTTTGGGCACTCAAATTTGTAATGCCCTTCTTTATGACAATAGAAACAACCCCCGGTACTCATCATACACGGCCCTGAATGTGCACGCCCACATAAAGTGCAAGGATCTTTCTGCTGAAACTGTTGTCCAACGCTGCTCTGACTCTGAGAGACATTTGCCTTGAAATTCTGATTCTGGAGGGACTGATTCCCATAGCTCTGGCTCTTTTTGAAAGATGACCCACCAATTGAATGATGAGAAGGCGGCGCTGGTGCAATAAACCCTTTACTGGAGGAACCTCTTCCTGCTCCACTGGCTGAACTACTATACCCACCTGCTGTGCGGGCCTTTTTATTGTACTCTTTTTCTTCCCTCCTTTGTTGTTTGTCTCTTTCCAAATTCTTAGCAAACCCCACAACTGAAGAGAAAGCCGTTAGCCCTGCCGCTGCAACTGCTGTGATGTCCTTGATGTGACTACCCAAACCGTTGACAAACCTGCGGATCTTTGCTCTATCCGTCTTGACCATGTCTGGAGCATACTTAGCCAAAGTGATGAATTCCATGTGATACTCTGGTACACTTTTACTCCCTTGCTTGAGCTGCTCGAATTGTGTAGCTTTAGCTTCCTTATCTTCTTCTGGTATGAAGTTGGCTATAAACGCCTCTTCAAATTCTTTCCAAGTAGGTGGACTATCATTTTCAGCTCTTTCGTTATCCCACATCTGAAACCAGGATCCAGCTACATCCCTGAGCTGGAAAGCAGCCAATTCAACAGCATCATTACCAGTAATTTTCATAACCCGGAGGGTTTTCTGGACACCTTCTAACCATAGAATGGGGTCTTCATCAACTTTGTTACCATGAAACAATGGAGGGTTCAACTTGATAAATTTATCCACCCTGGACAACTCGGGGCTGTCCTCTTTCCTCTGGTTCTGGTTGGCTAAGAAAGTCTGAAACATATCCATAGTACTGCCAACAGCGTTAAGCACATACCCCACCTCTGGAGATATACCCATCGGAGCCGGAACTGCTGGCGGGGGTGGAACTTGATCATGATTAGCTTGCGCATTAGGCTCAACCTGCTCTACCTCTTCATCTTGTTCAACCTGGGGCACTGGAGCGTTCTTAGCAGGTCTACCCTTCTTACTTTTCTTAGTTCTCTTCTTACTCGCGATAGCTGCAATAGTTTCTTCAGGAGTTTCTTGATCGTTGATGCCAGAGCTTCGAGTACGAGCCATTTCTGCGAATACGAAAAAACAAGAACATTAGAAATTTTCTTAGAGTGAGGCTCTATTGCACGATCTAGAGTGAGAAGAAGAAGAGACTTTTCTTAAATGTCTGCAGCCTCCTTTTCATAAGTATGGCGCGCTTCATACCCATAAACAAGACTCTACTGACACGGCTTCATAGACCCCTAGGACTCTCTAAACCTGAGGCTCTGATACCAAGTTTGTCACGACCCATTTTTCGAAACGAGCTATGACCGGCACCCGGTACCTTAGCTTGACCGAGCGAACCACTTGCACTTATCTATCCTGTCTTAACCCTGAGAATACATGCAACTTAAACAATTCTCTTAAACATAAATGTTCTGAATAATAATAATAATAATAATAATAATAATAATAATAATAATAATAATAATAATAATAATAATAATAATAATAATAATAATCTTATAAAAATATTATCCTTGAGAATATCACGTTCAAATTACGTTTCCGTGTAAAATAATGCAAGACTGGACCACAAACCCAAAATACTAGACTGTCTATGAAGCCTCTACTGATAAACTGACGCACTGCGCAGGACATGAGCTCCCTGGCTAGTTCACGACGAAATAAATAATTAAATAAGCTGACTCGAAAGGAAAGTACTCCACGAACGAAAGCGGAGCTCACCAATAGCACTGGAAGTAAGGGAAAAATCCTAGCCTGTCGCCTGAGTATCTGCAACACCGGTTCCTACGTTGCGCAATAGGACAACGTAGGTTCCCAAAAGAGAACGTCAGTACACCACGGCGGTACTCAGTGAGTCTCAACGACCCCCCACTAAAGCGGGAACGAGACTTTTAAAAGAAACTTGAAATGCACACAACACGTAAACCATGAGAACATAAAATATTTAAAGAAACTGAAATAACTTAAAATAATAAAATTTCGAACTTTAAACATAGATATATATATCGTTTCTTTACTTTTTGGGGGAGTACCAATTAACTCTGACATAACATGAATACATAAAGTCACCGTGTGATCGGCACAGGTTCGATCCCCGCCTGATCGAATAGGCCCCTTCACTGTGGCGCCACACAGTTCCAGGTGATAGCATGCTGCGCGTTTCGTGTCTTGGCCGTGTCAGGCAAATCTTATACTAAACTCCCACTCTGGCACGAGTAGTTTCGGGGTCAACATTAACCATCAATGGTCACGAAGCCCTTCTCAGAATCTCAAGGTAACTCCCAAAATATTTTTATAAAACTCTACTTGACCACTTTAGGGTCCAATATATTTCTTGAACATAATCCATGAACATAACCATAATAATCTTGAGTAAAACTTGACATGGATATATAATTTCAAACATTCGTTAACCCATAAAATTTGACATATAATATAACGTAAATTAACATAACAAAATATGAAGATCAATGTATATAACTCAAGGGTAAACTCTTGAATGATAACTTGAATGGGGTTTAGCTAATATGCACTCTCTCGCTCCAATTAAACACATATTAGCTCTTTAAGACATTTTATCAAACACTTTATATGCGGGATTTTTGTGCGTAAAACCTCTTTAGTAAAGGGTTATATCAACTCACCTCGATTATTCCTCGAGTCCAAACGTAGCTCCAAACGACGTACTTCACGTCACCCACCAACTACAACAACCAATTTACGTAATCAATTCCAAAGTTTCAATCTTTCCCCAATTCAAGAACTCTAGTTCATATTCTAAACTTTCTAGGTTTTGGGGAACTTTCCTAAAAATATAATCCATTACGATATGGTATTCTTGTATATAAAAACGTTGTCACAATTTAATTTTGCAGAAAAAAAATTACCTTAGTAAGACTGAAGAAAAAGCTCTCCTGGAACGTTAATTGTTTTCTGATGTTGCTTTAGCTCTCGCGTTACTACTCTGCTGCTACTAAGCACGTTTTGCTCAAAAGGAATTCTTATTCCTATTGGCTGATTTAAAAAGGCCCAAGTGACATTATCAATTTTGTTTCACAAATAGCCCTTTTTTTTTTGGCACTTAAGACTTGGCAATATTAAGCCATAATTTCTCTTTTGAGATAGTTTTAGTGTTTAGCCCCTTATAATTTCTTTTTCCACTTTAATTATAATTTAATATTTATACTTCATCCGTAATAATTACTTTAACTTATTTTTCGATACACTTCCTATTCGGACCTCGTCATTATATAAAACGACTTTACGTAAATATTTCTCACACCAATAAGTGTCCTAAAACTTAGAAAATTTTGAGGAACGTTACAGTCACAAATAAATGTCATTGCTAAATTCTCAACTTTAGCGACCTTCGTACAAGACTCCAGAGCTGTGTCAACATTGTCAACATCCTCAATCTCTACACACAGGTCAATTGGAATCTCATAAATGTAGAGACAATGGGCAGAACACCACAAATTGCTAATGAGACAACCTCCACTAGTCAGCTTTACAGTATATCCAGTCCGTATATTCTGGCTCATAAGATTAAATCGAACAATTATCAAGAACTTGACACTTATGTCACCAAGGGCAAGAAAAACCTCAACAATAAATGGACTCAACCACTGTATAGTCCTAAGTTGGTTTGGGAAAGCCACGACTTGATCATTTTTAAGTCGTTTAGCGTGAAACTCATTCATTGGTTAAGAAATGCATCCCTCATTTTGATCTCTATATGGATCACCAATATCTTCAATAGAACTAACTGGTACACCAGTAGTATCAAAGAAAAATATGACCCCATCTGGCACTGATTTACAGTTGAGGTACTTTGCAGTAGATGTCAAATAATCCAAAGAAATAGGGAGAAGGACCGAAGCGCTGGTGACATGATTCCATCGCTGCCAGAAGATGAGACACGTCAAAGTTGTCTGAGCATTTTGATTACCATTTCCAAGGTAAGAATGTTGTAGTTGCTCTGCTTTCTGTTGGTATTTCGCAAATACAAGTGCACTGTGACCAACTTTCATTTGCATCAAGGAATAGGCGACAATAATTTGGATGCAAGCAACCACATCATTCCAACCCAACTCAGTCATAGACCAACTGATTGCACCATAAAGTGGAAGTGCACAATTTTTTAGTGAGGAAAACAACTTTTCAGAATTATTCATTATAACAATAGCTGCTTCCTCTGTTTCCTCCAGATTACAAAGTGCGACGGGTTGCCAACTGGGCGCATAAAGAAAAGATGACAAAAGAGTCCATGTTCTTGAGCACTTTTCTATATATCGGGCTGTAATTCTAAAAGGACATACATACTGATAAACATGGCAAAGATCATCTTGTGTCCAGGCATCTTTACTATCAATCACAAAGCCTTGCGTTGCAGCTCTTTGTTCGTCTGCATATGAACCAAGATCTAATAGGTAAAATTTGAGCATATCATAAGAGTAACTTGTGTGTCGATGCACTGGCTGGACCTGTTCAACAAGTTTCAAAGTCAATACAGAGACATCCTTGTCTATACATTCCGCAAGAAGAGTCAATACTGGATCATATCCACGCTTGACACTATTTTTCATAATCCCAACTCCTATTACCATGCTAGCAATGAATAGAGTATCATTACTAGTGAGATATTTTTCAGCATGTGCAAGGTCAAAATAAACACAGTAAAGCGAGAGCAGGGCAAAACTTGCTGGAACACCAAGCAGTCTAAGTTCTTTTTGGTTTAGGAAACAACTCGTCGACAAACAACCAACTGATGCCACATGAAATTCAGATATTACTCCAAGACCATAATGAAATGCCACCTCCCGTAGAAACTCATTTAACTGATCATGAATAAAAAGAACTGTAGATGGCTTAACTTCTAAAGCTTGATAAGGGATATATAGTGCATCATTTGGAAAATTTGACTCATTACTGGAAAAAAGTTGCTTTATATGATCATATCCAACATGGAGGCCTGCATGTAAAGCAGTTTTCAGGGCAACAATCGTCGCATTTGGGTATAGACCACCTATGTCAGTATCCATAAAAAGTCTTTGAAATTCCTGTAGATGAGCTACTGAAAGTGGTGAAGGACCAAGAAACAATACACCTCCACTGATAGATGAGTTGGGATCATTTCCTGGATCCTTAACAAGAACACCCACAAAGTCAGTTGACAATATTCGAGAAGACTCAATTTCCACTAGCCAAGAGGATCGACCATCGATGACACAATACTTGGAACCTCGAGCTATGCCACAAGTGACTATGTAATCCGCCAATATTTTGTTTAGAGCCCAAAGGAATTGAACAATACCAAGAGTAGCAAAAGTAACATGATTTGAGGAAGTATCTCCAGGAGGAGAAACAAAACCGACAGTTGTCATGATCCCAGTTCTTTCTCGGGCCAACATTGCATCGAACACCTGGTGTGTGAACTGTGTGGCAAACAGTCGGGCAAAATCAGGAACCCACAATTTACGACCACTAATCGATAGAGCATAAATGCCAGGTAAAGTTGCAGCAGCTGAATTTTGAAAATCGACAGACTCATTTGGCACAAGAGCCAAGTAACTGTGAGAAACCGAAGAAGACTCCTTATGAATGGAGGACCGAAGCGACTTCCTCTCAAATAACTTGATTGCACTTTTCATTACCAAACTCTTAGAAGAGGCAACATGAAAATAATTACTACTAGAGGTAGTGAACATATATGAACCTGGATCAAATGGAAAATGAGATAACATATCTTGGGTAGTCACATGTTCAGGCGTCAGGCTATACCTATACAGTCCAGCAGGGTCAAGCATTTGATCAAACAGGTTGTTAGCAACTCTAGGTCTCTCCAGATGAAAACAAAATCTCATCCAACTGTTGAAGGTAACAACACTAAAATCGAGTTCTCGAATGCACAGAAGCAAACATGAATCAAATTCTACCTTAGGGTCCATGAAAATAGAAGTAACAGGCAGAACCTGGAGACCTTCTAATTCTGACGATGTATCCCCAGCTGCAATAACAAGAGGCTGTGAGTCAAGAGCTGCTAACTTTTCATCGAGCAAATTAGGGTCGCTCTCTGTGATACGAACTACTGCAGTGCTGTTAGTTTCATAATCCACAGTCACCTCCTCTGATTGTGTTTCTGCCCACTCCATTGAGTCCAATTGCGTCTTCTGGAGTTGTGAGCACACATCAGAAAGCGAAGAGAGCATACAAGAGTTACTCTCTTGCAACTCGAGCACTAAATCTCGGATGATATTGATGGACGTGGAGATTTTCTCTATTTGAGCAGAAGATAGAGAAGGCGAGTTTGAGGGTGGAGGTGAAGCCGCAAAAAATGGTTGGTTGTATTGGTATGGAGAAGGTGGAAAGGAGGTAGACGATTGAATTTCGATCGGAACATGGGAGTAAGCCAGACATGAATAATCTGCCATTGGGTGAAACATCTGGGAAGTCCAATAAGCCATGGAGATTGGAGATCGAGCAACGAGAGCACCAAATGTAGTGAACCAACTTGTGTTGAATCAAATGTAACAAAGATATGATGGAATTAAGCAAGATTGAAGTTACAAATCTTCATCGAGTAACTGAAAAGAAAAGAAAAACATTGAAAAGGAAGGTTCCAGAGCTACACTAACAAACTAGCTTAGAAAAATAAGAGACAACATCATAGCATGCCCTAAACTCTAAAGACTCTACTATTTATAGCTATCATATTCCCTTTGGCCCATTAGTAATATTTTCTCCACCTGGGTCCCAAATAAATTGTTGGCTTCTCCTCATCTCAACTCTAAGCCCGAATACCTTTTCCCGATCAGCTTCTAGCCCATTATACTTATAGATAGGACCGTTCACAACAGTAACAATTCTCATCGTTCAATATTTTTGATAATGCAATATTAGAGGAATATGCCAAATTTTTTAACTAGTACAATACGGTAAGTTTTCAATGATTTTTAAATATACAATTCGGCTATTTTATAGATACCATTTTATATTTGTACTCCTTGGGTTCCACAAATGATGGCATGATTCGAGTTTCGAGCACTACTAAAAAAACAGAGATCTCCGACCACCACTGTGCGACCGAAAATCGGTCTGTGCAGTTGTGTGACCGATATTGCGTCGCACAAACCACGAAAAAAATTATATTTTTTTTAAAGCTATGCGACCGAAAAGCAGTCGCATAGGTGGTCGAAGTGGCGACCGACTTTCAGTCGCTGAAAATTATATATTTTTTTAAAGCTATGCGACCGAAAAGCAGTCGCATAGGTGGTCGAAGTGGCGACCGATTTTCAGTCGCTGAAAATTATATTTTTTTTTAAAGCTATGCGAACGAAAAGCAGTCGCAGAGGCGGTCGCCAATCCAAATAAGAAAACGGGGCAGTAGCCCTTCCTCGCCCATTTCAAATTTCCCAAATCCCCTCCAATCCCTAAAAACCGAACCCACCCCCCCCCCCCCCCACCCCATAATCAACTATCCGCCATTACATACCCCATATAACTTTAAATTACTACTCTATAATCTCCAACATAACATCTAACACAATCTACACCTACTAATTCACGGTAAATTCTATTTTTTAGTAATTTTTGTTATTTTTTAAAAAACTCAAATAAAGACTTTTTAATTCACTTTTTTTTTGTAGTTATTGAGTGGATAGCACATTGGTGAATCATAGTTACATGCGATTGGATCCCAAACATAGTTGAGGTAATTTTTTTTTTGTTTTATAATCCGAATATATATATTTTTTTAAATAATTCGGCCTATATGTTGTTTACATGTTAGTTGTTAGTTATAATTGGTTTATTCTATATAATGTGACGTCGAGTAAGTTGTTTTGGGTTGATGAACTTTAAATATAGGGTTGTGATGTTTGGGATTAATTATGGTAATTGTAAAAGATGTTACTGAAGTAGGCCTTAGTGAAGCCAGAGATTGTATAGTGCATTATCCATTTTGTTATTATTTAGTTAGAAATGGAATCCATGTATCATATGTATCATACAGGGAAACAAAGCAGATTTTCTTGCTAAATTTTAGTATCTTTCTTGGCTAAGAACATTCTAGTACTCTGCAAGATATCCCACCCATCGTAGCCTCATACGATCCTAGTTGATTTACCTGAAGTTACTTTCTACAAAGATGTAAAGGGGATTGAAGTCGATGTATGCAAATTTTTTAGGTGAAATCATCATCTACTTGTGTCTAATTTCTTCTTTTCCTCTTTTGCTCTGTTAGTTCTCTCTATAGTGAACATCAACTGACTCATTCTCCAAACTTTACTTCTGAGAGTTATAGTTCTCATTTTTTTCCTTTCTTCTACATCAACTGACTCATTCTCTGGTGCAATGCAATTCCCGAAGGGGTTGCTAGCACAAACGCGGAAGAGCAAACAATAAAGATAAAGATAAAAGCAAGACAAAACTTGCTTCTTTCGAAAGAACAGTGAGGAACCTGTCTCAAAGCTCAATCAAAAGGGATACAAGGATCACCTATACTATGCAACAATCCTCAAGAGAACATTGCCTCTTGCAAACTGAATGATCAAGAAGAATGTTCAATCGGACGAACCGAAAGCCACAAGTCCTTAAAAAGCCCTCACCGGGGTTTTGCTCACGACGGAGACAAGAAGAAATGTGCTCGGCACTTTCATTCAATTCATAAATATTCAAAAACTAGGTACTTACAATGAAAGGAAACAGTGTTTATATAGGAAATACTAAGGGTAAATTAGTAAATAGGTCACAGTTGACCAATAGAAATAAGCCACGCAGGGCTGAGTTAAAATGTGTTCGGCAGACTTTGACTTCGGTAAGCCTTGGCTTCGTTTCTCGATTGTCTGCTCGAGCACACACTTGTTGCCTTCGGACGCTCAATTGTCTTCGAGCTCATTGTCCTCGTTCACTTTGCCTTCGGGCTCAAATCTGAAGATAATGCCTTCGATTCTTGAGCTCGGCCACTCAGCTTCGGAGCAATTGTTTTCCTTCGGCCAGGCTAAGTGAACGTGCACATCGTGCAGCAGCTTGGCTTAGCTTCTCGTCATCGGTCTCCTCGGTGGATCGATCACTTGATCAACACGTGATCGGGCTGCATCATCCTCCCCTTCTTGAGAAGATTTCGTCCTCGAAATCAAGCCCTCCTCGTCCTCCGAAGTTGGACCTACAACACAAGGAACTAAGTCAGCAACATTAAAGGTGTTGGACACGTTATACTCACCAGGGAGGTCGATCACGTAGGCATTGTTGTTGATCTTGGTCAACACTTGAAATGGACCATCCCCTCGAGGAGCCAACTTTCCTTTCCTTTGGTTCGGGAAGCGTTCCTTTCGGAAGTGAACCCAAACCCAATCTCCCTTCTTTAATTCTAACTTTTTACGCCCCTTGTTTTTCTTTAAGGCAACCTTTGCATAGGCCTCCTCGAGGTTCTTCTTCACCTTTGCATGCAATTCGATCAAGGCAGCTGCTCTTCGAGTACCTTCAAAATCAAGAACAGAATCTCGAGGCAATGGGGTTAAATCAAGTGGAATCAAAGGATTAAAGCCATACACATATTCAAACGGGGTCATGTTGATCATTCTATGCACCGTTCAATTGTATGCGAACTCCATCATGGGCAAACGATCAGCCCAGTTTCCAACCTTCCCTTTGGTCATTGCGCGAAGCAAAGATCCCAAGGTTCGGTTAACTACCTCGGTCTGTCCATCAGTCTGAGGATGGTGAGACGTCGAGAATAGTAGCTTGGTGCCGAGGGCACCCCACAAACACTTCCAAAAATGACTCAGGAACTTCGAGTCTCGATCACTTACAATAGTACGAGGTACACCATGAAATTTTAACACATTAGAAACAAACAATGTAGCTACATGCTGTGCATCATCACACTTTTTGCAAGGAATAAAGTGAGCCATTTTCGAAAAACGGTCAACCACAACGAAGATGCTATCATGTCCTCCCCCCGACCTCGGTAACCCCAAGACAAAGTCCATGGATATATCAACCCAAGGTCGATCAGGCACAGGCAACGGGGTGTACAATCCATGAGGGTTGGACTTCGATTTTGCTTTCTTGCAAACGAGACAAGCGTTGCAAAGTTTTTCCACATCTCGTCGCATTTTGGGCCAATGGAACTGCTCGGTCAAGATACTAAGAGTTTTATCGACACCGAAGTGTCCCATCAGTCCACCTGAGTGAGCTTCTCGAACCAAGAGCTCTCTCCACGATGACACTGGCACACAAACCCTCCCATTTTTGAAGAGGTAGCCATCATGCCACTGATATTTCTCAACCTTTCGGCCACTCAAGATTGCGTCTCGAACACATTTCAGCTTGGGATCGTCCTCGTACATCGACTTGATGCTTTCGAATCCCATGAGCCTAGAGGCGAGAGTGCTAAGGCAAATTTCCTTGATAGCGCATCGGCCACAACATTATCTTTTCCCTTTTTGTAATGAATTACATAGGGAAAGCTTTCAATGAATTCAACCCACTTGGCATGTCTTCGATTCAATTTCTCCTGACCTTGGAGATGTTTTAAAGATTCATGATCACTTTTGATCACAAACTCTCGAGGCCACAAATAATGCTGCCAATGGGCGAGTGCTCGAACGAGGGCATACAACTCTTTGTCATACGTAGAGTAATTCAAAGTTGCACCCTTAAGCTTTTCGCTAAAGTAAGCGATCGGCTTCGAGTCTTGCATCAGCACTCCGCCGATCCCAACTCCAGACGCATCACACTCGACTTCGAATGCTTTGCCGAAGTCAGGGAGTTGCAACAACGGGGCAGAACAAAGCCTCCGCTTCAACTCTTGGGAAGCCCTCTCTTGGGACTCTCCCCACACAAATGGATTGTCTTTCTTCACCAGCTCGGTTAAAGGAGCTGCCACGGTGCTAAAGTCACGAACAAACCTTCGGTAAAAGCTAGCTAAGCCATGGAAGCTACGAACTTGTGATACCGAGGTTGGAGTTGGCCAATCTTTGATGGCTTCGACTTTTGATTCGTCGACTTCGACACCATTAGCACTGACAACAAATCCAAGAAAGACTACACGATCGACACCAAAGGCGCATTTCTTGAAGTTGGCATACAACTTCTCTTCTCGAAGCTTTTCAAGTACTTGCCTTAGGTGGTCGACATGTTCATCCACGGTTCTGCTATAAACAAGTATGTCATCGAAATAAACGACAACAAACTTATTTATGAACGGTTTGAGCACATGGTTCATCAGTCGCATGAATGTGCTCGGTGCATTTGATAAGCCAAAAGGCATCACCAACCATTCATAGAGACCGAATTTGGTCTTGAATGCGGTTTTCCACTCGTCCCCGGGTTTTATTCGGATCTGATGGTAACCGGACCTGAGGTCTATCTTCGAAAAGCATGAAGAACCACTTAACTCATCTAGCATGTCATCTAATCGAGGGATAGGATGACGATACTTTACCGTTATTTTGTTGACGGCTCGACAGTCAACACACATTCGCCATGTTCCATCCTTCTTCGGAACAAGGATAACAGGAACGGCGCAAGGGCTCAAGCTCTCACGAACGAGGCCCTTGTTCAGCAATTCATCAACCTGCCGTTGGAGCTCTTTGGTGTCTTCGGGATTACACCGGTATGCAGGTTTGTTAGGGATTTGAGACCCTGGTACGAAGTCAATTTGGTGCTCGATTCCTCTCAATGGAGGTAATCCACCTAGCATTTCCTCGGGAAACATGTCCTCGAAGTCCTGCAAAACTTTTTGAACAAACAAAGGCAAAGGGTTATCATTAGAAAAATCATCATTAGAGTTTAGAAAGATACCCTTGTGCACGAGGCAAATCATCATCTGACCGTGGTCGTTGCCTCGTAAGATCTCACCGGGTTGCATGATTGCACAAATTCCTTTCACTTCGATCGGTGAGTTTGTCTCTTCGGGCCCCAATTTTGCTCCCATCGGAAGCTTAGCTTTGGCCGCTTCTTTCAATTCTTTCATTCGTTTATAGTCCTCGGTGACTTGTTTTGGAGACAAGGGTTTGAGCATGAAACTCTTCCCATCAAGCTTCACAGTGTAAGTGTTGGATCTGCCATTGTGAATAGCTGTTCGGTCATACTGCCATGGTCGACCCAATAGCAAATGACAAGCTTGCATCGGAACCACATCAAATATCATCTCATTTTGATACTCTCTGACTTTGAATTTGATCCACACCTGTTTGACAACTCTCAATTCTCCACACTCATTCAGCCATTGTAACTTGTAAGGGTGGGGATGCTTCATCGTAGGTAATCCCATTTGTGAAACCAAAGTTTGGCTCACTACATTAGCACAACTACCAGAATCAATGATCATCGAACACACCTTTCCCCTCACTCGACATCGGGCATGAAAGAGGTTTTCTCTTTGGTTGTCCTCGTCTTCAAGAGTCATGCAGCTCAAATTCCTTCGAACCACAAGAAACATTTCCGGATGATCAGCTTCGGCAGCCTCATGATCATCATCAACTTCAGCTCGATCAGTCTCCTCGATAATTTCCTCCTCGGTGTCACTCGCTTGCTCATGGACGGTTCCATCTTCGAGCAGAAGCATAACTTTGCGAGTTGGACACTCTTTTGCCATGTGACCATAACCTTTGCATTTGTGACACTGAATATTTGAAGCACTAGGAGAGTTGAGTTGAACTTTACCTCCCACTTCTCTCGACTGGTTAACGGTCACACCTCTTTCGAAGGGTCTCTTCGAATCTCGAACAGTGTTAGCACTTGCTTGGTTTGGACTCTTCCATTCTTTACTTCGGTTCAAAGGAGTAGAAGTAGTAACTCCTCGATACCGGTTTGCCTTATCGTCCTTCACCAACTTTTCAGCTTCGGTGGCAGCATCAAACAAATCTTCCAACGTGTGATACACGTGGAGTCTCAACTGAGATGACACATCCCTAGCCAAGCCATTTTTGAATCTGATAATGGCTTGTTCTTCATCTTCGACCAGATCAAGATTCAATCGAACCCTTTCAAACTCATCGTGGTACTCTTGGACGGACTTGGACCCTTGCTTTAACTCATAGAGTTTTTGCATTTGAGTCTGCCTGTACTTGGCACTCAAATACTTACCATCCATCGCTCTCATCAACTGTGGCCACGTATTGACTACTGGATAGTCATTTCTTCTTCTATGCCTCTTGTCAGATTCCCACCATGTTGATGCATAAGCTTCGAACGAAGCAATGGCATGGGCAGCTTTTCTCTCATCGGTCATCTCATTGGTTTCAAAGATGCGCTCCATTTTAAGCTTCCATTCAAGATACTCATCGGGATCACTAGTTCCTTTAAAGGGTGGAATAGTGATCTTGACACTGTTCAAATTTGAGTCTCAAACAGCTCTAGCCTGTTCGGGAAACTCATCTTCTCGATCATCAGCCTCACGCTCAATATTTCTTTCAACATTTGCGCCTCGGCCTCGACCTCGGAAATTTCCACGACCTCGGTGAGCTTGCCTTCGTTGAGCGAATGGCGGCTCACGCTCATATTCGTCCTCGGGAAATTCCTCCTCATCAACCTCTTCGGTTACAGCTCCAAGATCTCTTCGGGTCCTTGGAAGTGGTAACCTCTCTCCTCGGGGAATGCCCAAGTTTTGATTTCCAGCTTGGGGATTGCCCAAGTTTTGTTGTGCTTGGGGATTGCCCAAGTTAAGCTCTCTTCGAATTGCTTCACTCGTCAACTGATGTTGTCGCAGAAGCTCAGCATACAGATCAGGTTTCATCGGAGTGGATTCGCTTGTTCCAGCGCCGGACCCATGCATGGCCACGGACGCACTTCCCTGTTCGAGTTGAGTTACTCGAGCACTCACTCCTCTCACATCGGCACTGATGCCTTGTATCGCAGCCATGAGATCGGCTAACGACAATTCAGGCTTTTCAATGCTTTTGCCATCGTTTCCAGCCATGGTACCTGCACAAGTCAAAGATCAAACAAATATTAGGGTTAGAAATCACCTCACACACTCCCTCACCTTTGATGGGTGGCACTCGGGTCCACTCAATTTATGGGTTCGGTTTTTGATCACTCAATGACTTGTTAACAGTGGCTCGTCTGATTGATCGGTCCTCTAAGATCCTTCAAGTTCGACAATAGTCACTGCCTCTTTGGGAAGAGTGAAGTGATGTTCGACTCGATGGAACGGACGCTTTTTTTTAACTGAGCTCGGGGAGTCAAAAGAATTTCTACGAAAGTTTGGACTTCGGTCACCCCTTCGCACGAATTCCTATCAGCTTAAAAGAGTTAGTACGACCTTGAGTAGGACAATTACTCAAAAGATCCACCAACTAGAATTTTGACACGAAAGAAAGTGAGAACCTAGGAGAATCTACCCTTTTGATTCCCTTTTGGAATCTTTTTCGATCACACCCACTCCTGTCCGTACAAGAGTGGTCCCTCCTTGGTACGGATAGGGTTTTACCTTATCCACTTTCCTTTCTCAGCCGACAACTTTCACCTGGGGGTTTTGATGTTAAAATTTTAACCCCTTTCTTCTTCAATGGAACAGTGACCTTGCTCCGGCGTACGGACGCAACAACTTCGGTTCACTGAACACGAAATTCAACAGATCTGGGTTGCCTTTTCGACTCCGGTTTCAACAGCATCGGAGGAATTCAGTTCAAGTTCTTCGAGCTAAGAACCAGCTCGACGTGTCGTACACTGTTACGAACTTGTAACAATTTTCCGGTGTACGGACAACGTTTCCAACTTAAGAACTTCGATTTTAAGCAATAAACAAACCCAAATCACTCAAGAACCACCAACCTTCATCGGTTTCTTCCAAACACAGTGGGGTTCGAGTTTTCAGTCACCAATGAAGCTCAAAACAGTCCAAAATTCACCAAGAAACCCTAGTCACGAAATCAGTACGTCGGGTATTCGTTGGAATCAGAACTCGATGGTGAACAAGAATCCAAGATTGTTTTTCCCAAACAACCAACAATCAAACACAATTTTTGAATTTTCTCTTTAACACTTTTTTTTTTTTGTAAAATAACAACACCAACAGTAACAAAATTCAAGAACACGAAAAGGAAACAAAGACACAAAAACGCACGAAGATAGAGATAACGTGAACAGGATTTGGGGTAGTAGAAACAAGCCCAAACCGTGCTCTGATACCAAGATGGTGCAATGCAATTCCCGAAGGGGTTGCTAGCACAAACGCGGAAGAGCAAACAATAAAGATAAAGATAAAAGCAAGACAAAACTTGCTTCTTTCGAAAGAACAGTGAGGAACCTGTCTCAAAGCTCAATCAAAAGGGATACAAGGATCACCTATACTATGCAACAATCCTCAAGAGAACATTGCCTCTTGCAAACTGAATGATCAAGAGGAATGTTCAATCGGACGAACCGAAAGCCACAAGTCCTTAAAAAGCCCTCACCGGGGTTTTGCTCACGACGGAGACAAGAAGAAATGTGCTCGGCACTTTCATTCAATTCATCAATATTCAAAAACTAGGTACTTACAATGAAAGGAAACAGTGTTTATATAGGAAATACTAAGGGTAAACTAGTAAATAGGTCACAGTTGACCAATAGAAATAAGCCACGCAGGGCTGAGTTAAAATGTGTTCGGCAGACTTTGACTTCGGTAAGCCTTGGCTTCGGTTCTCGATTGTCTGCTTGAGCACACACTTGTTGCCTTCGGACGCTCAATTGTCTTCGAGCTCATTGTCCTCGTTCACTTTGCCTTCGGGCTCAAATCTGAAGATAATGCCTTCGATTCTTGAGCTCGGCCACTCAGCTTCGGAGCAATTGTTTTCCTTCGGCCAGGCTAAGTGAACGTGCACATCGTGCAGCAGCTTGGCTTGGCTTCTTGTCATCGGTCTCCTCGGTGGATCGATCACTTGATCAGCACGTGATCGGGCTGCATCATTCTCCTAAGTGAGATTTGACCACTTAAAATTGGCATAAGATACAATAATAGATATAAAAGTTTAGACAAATTTATTCCAAGTGTGGTGTTTCCTCGCAGCCTTTAATGATTGTGATGTGCTTACTTAGTTGATAAATCATAAATTTATTTATTCTCAGCACTTTAGATTTATGTATTCTCATTATGTATTCTAATTATATAGTTGATAAATCAATTTGAATGTTTCAACAGGGATGGACAAGTTATGCCCTAATGTTTTTAAAAGAAGGCCGGGCAAGAGACCTGTGGGCGAGACTTCAGCTTCTGCGGGTGATGACACTCAGACCTCACAGGTCCCGCATTCGCTGCCTACTGAAGCCCCAGCTAGTTATGATCCAGCTTTTTTCAGGCCCCCTGGCCCAGCTCAGGTACCACTTATTACCCCATCTCAGTTGCCTCCTGGTTGGCAGTGGTACAGTTATTTAATTGATTGATTATTTACTTGAACGGTTGATTTTTTGTCTAATATATTATGAATTTTAATTTGTAGGAAAAAGCGCATTATTCCCGTACTCGAGCTGCACAAGATCAGGCATACAAAGGGTGCCAAGAAGGGCGGTGGAGAGTGGGTCGAGCCCCGCACAAAAGAGGTTTGGGTAAGTTTGTAAATTTAAAACTTTAGTCGCGCCAATCATTCAACGTTTAGTCTTTCTATTAACATCTTTAATATATTTATGTTATTCAGGAAAAGGCTACAAAGGCTGTGGAAGAGTGGACATCGACTCAAGCATCGGACGCCGGAAGCAGCACCCCGGCTCCCTTGACGTTCGAGAAAGAAAAGCAAATATGGGCCGATGCTGTTGGAGGGGTTAAGAAGGGGTCTGATTATGGTCTTGGATCGCTATTTGCTTCGGATAAGCATAAGGCTAGCTTTTTGGGCACTTCAGCTACTTCGTCTCCGTCGAGCTCTATTGATCCTGCTGAAATTGCTCAAATGAAAGAGAAGATCGAACAGATGGCGAGAGTAAATCAAGAAACACAAGACATGATCAAACAGCTCCTTGCCAAAAAGAAGAAGAAAAAATCGAAAAGAAAGCATAAGAGCAGGCGTCGACGCATCTCCTCTTCCGAGTCCGAGTCCGAGTCCGAGGCTAGCTCTGCCTCGACCGAGTAGTCT
This sequence comes from Petunia axillaris subsp. axillaris, assembly GCA_029990575.1. Classification (NCBI taxonomy): domain Eukaryota; kingdom Viridiplantae; phylum Streptophyta; class Magnoliopsida; order Solanales; family Solanaceae; genus Petunia; species Petunia axillaris. The sequence goes on along the minus strand of JARKNS010000010.1, from coordinate 30,355,162 downwards.
TTTCGGAAAGTGGATAACTGTCTCTTAAGCTTTATTGTTAACAATTTCAGGATATAACTAATGTTGTAGGATGTTTTTGAAATGTTAGGTTTTATTGCGTTTGTGTTTGAATTACTGTTTTTATTGTTTATGAACTGCAGTTTTCTGTTGTTTGCATCTGGTTTTTGGTGTTGCTACTGCCTGAAAACAGGTTTTTTATTACAGGTTTTTTCTAGTTTGGCGACCGAATATCGGTCGCATAGCGGTCGCTAGTAAAATCCCAAACGGTCGACCAAGCGCATATTGTTTGCGACCGATTTTCGGTCGCCGAAGGGGTCAATATTTCTATCCTTCGTTTCGACTGCCAATCGGTCGCATAGCGGTCAAAATTTCGACCAAATTTCGGTCGCAGGGCTTTTGCTACCATTAATTCTCTGACCACCCGTATCGGTCGCCAATCGGTCGACTTGGCGACCGATATGTGTGGTCGGAGATCTCTGTTTTTTTAGTAGTGGAGAGTCAAACGAATTTTTTTTTACCTCAATACTTTCTTAAGTCGTTTAAATATGTTGAATTAGTAATTCTTGTGACTTATAGTGTTTTTTATATAGTTTCTAAATATAAAAATTTTGTTTCAAAAAGACTTAAGATTCTGTGTCCAAATTAATGATCAAAATTCAAAACTTGAATCATGTCATCTTTTATGGAACGGAGCGAATAAAATTCAAATAGGCAGATAGTAATTCACTTTGAGAATGATCTTACCTATTTGACAAGTCAACTCGTGAATTTCATTTGATTACTGGAAGACAAAATTAAAATGTTAATCACTAAATCCATATCTATTCTTTGAAGATTTGAAAGACAAAGACAATAGGAGTATATATTAATTAAGAAGGTATGGTAAGTAAATATTTACCATCCTCTCAACTGAATAATGTAATCGGAAAAGGGTCAAAAATACTCTTAATCTATTGGAAAAGGTTTAAATATACCATTCGTTAACTTTTTGGGTCATATATACCCTTGCCGTTAACCTTTAGGGTCAGAAATACCCTCAACGTTTTATTTAGGCTCAAAATTACCCTAAAACTAACAGACTTAAGAAAAATTTAAAAAATTGAGAAAATAAAATAGTAGGGGATATTTCGTTCCCAAAATATTAAAGAAGAGCATTTCAAACATATTACCAATAGATTAGGAGAAGTTTTGGTCTTTTTTCGTTTAAAAATTATAGGTAGATTTTATAAATTAGCTCTTGACTTATCATCTGTTTAAAATAAACTTTTAACAAAAGGTATTTACAATAAAATAGAGAATACAACTAAGTACATATATAATGTATGCAATATCTATCGATCATAAAAACCAATTGATGATTTTTCAAGACTATATATAGTTAATATTTTTTTTATGATTGTTAGATATTATACATTAACTATATATGTGTTTAAGTTGTACTCTATTTTATTTTCAAACATGCTTCTAATTATTTTTCTCTAGTCGAGGGTCTATAAAAATTATCTCTCCACTTTGGTGGGGGTAAGGTCTGCGTACATCTCACCTCATACCCCACTTGTGGGATTATATTTGGTATGTTGTTTAGGTTGTGCTCTTTATTTTATTCAATATTATGTATATACATTTGCTCGCCACTAGTTCTATATCTATTACTTTAAGTTCCTAGATTGATTAAATTTTTTTAGTTGTAGCGTGGCGCTAGTGGATAATGGTAGATTGAGGTAGTGTAGGGGTAAGGGTGGTAGAAATTTTGCTAGGTTAAGGATAGGGTCATGGAACATAGGGTCTTTGTCGGGGAAATTTATATAGTTTGTAAAGATTCTTAAGAGGAGGAAGATCAGTATAGTATGTGTCCAGGAGACCAGATGGGCGGGAACTAAGGCGCGGGATGTAGACGGGTATAAACTGTGGTACTCCGGGGGCTCGAGGAGAAGGAATGGTGTAGGTATTTTAGTTTATAGTGACCTTCGCGAGCATGTGGTGGAGGTCAGACGGGTGAATGATAGGATGATGGCTATCAAGCTTGTCATAGGAGGGCTCACCCACAACATTATAAGTGCTTACGCACCTCAAGCAAGCCTGGATGAAGAAGTCAAGAGGCGTTTTTAGGAAGATTTGGACGGGGTGGTGCGGAGTGTCCCTGCCAATGAGAAATTTTTCATCAGAGGAAACTTCAATGGCCACATCGGGGTATCTGCTGGGGCCTATGATGGAGCACATATCGGCTTTGGTTTTGGGGAGAGAAATGAAGGAGGAGTCGCTCTTCTGGATTTTGCTAAAGCTTTTGACTTGGCAATAGCTAACTCAAGTTTTCAGAAAAAATAAGAGCACTTGATCACCTTCTGTAGTTCACGGGCAAAGACTCAGATTGATTTCCTACTCCTAAGGAGGAGTGATAGGAGCGTGTGTAGGGATTGCAAGGTTATCCCGAGCAAAAACCTTGTTACCCAGCATAGGCTCTTAGTCTTGGAGCTGGATATTGTAAGGCCGAGGAAGAAGAAGGCTATGCCAGAGCACCCTCAAATTAAATGGGGAGCGCTGACAGTTGAGAAGAGTCGGGAGCTGGGAAAGAGGTTGGAGGCCATGGGGGCCTGGGAGAGTTGTAGAGACGCGAGTAGTATGTGGGCTAGGACTGCAGAGTGCATTCGGGGAGCCGCCAGAGAAGTGTTAGGGGTTTCAAAGGGGAACCCCTATAGATATAAGGGAGATTGGTGGTGGAGTGAGGGTGTCCAAGAGAAAGTGCATGCCAAGAAGGCCTTTTACTTGAAGTTAATTGCGAGCAGCGATGAGGATGAAAAGAGGAAGAATAAGGATGAATATAAGACGACAAAGAATGATGCGAAGCTAGCGGTTTCGAAAGCTAAGACGGCAGCTTTCGAGCGCCTGTATAAATAAATAGCTGAAAAGGGGGGAGATCGGAAGTTGTATAGGCTCGCAAAGGCAAGGGAGAGGAGATCGCGGGATCTGGATCAAGTCAGATGCATTAAGGACGAGGATGGTATGGTTCTGGTGGAAGAAGCCCAGATTAGACGGAGATGGCAAATGTACTTCCACAAACTCCTGAACTCTGAAGGCGACAGACAAATTGTGCTGGGTGAGTTAGCTCACTCAGAAGGTCGCAGAGATTTTGGGTATTGTAGGCGTATACGAGTAGAGGAGGTCAAGGGGGCAGTCCGCAGAATGCGAGGGGGAAGAGCGACTGGGCCAGATAAGATCCCAGTAGAGTTTTGGAAGACTGTGGGCAGAGCAGGGGTAAAGTGGCTGACCAGGTTTTTTAATGCCATCATAAGATTTGCAGAAGTGCCTGAGGAATGGAGATGGAGTAGCATGGTTCCTTTGTACAAGAACAAGGGTGATGTTCAGAACTGCAACAACTATAGGGGCATCAAACTTCTTAGCCATACTATGAAAGTCTGGGAAAGGGTGGTGGAGTTGAGGATGAGGAGGGTTGTATCTATCTCTGAGAACCAGATTGGATTCATGCCCGGGAGATCGGCCACAGAAGCCATTCATCTGTTGAGGAGACTGGTCGAGCAATATAGGGATAGAAAAAAGGACTTGCATATGGTGTTCATTGACATAGAAAAAGCTTATGACAAAGTTCCTAGGGAGGTGTTATGGAGATGCCTGGAATTTAAAAGGGTTCCAGAGGCATATATCAGAGCGGTTAAGGATATGTACGAAGGGGCTAAGACCCGAGTGAGAACAGTGGGATGAGACTCAGAGCACTTTCCGGTCGAGGTGAGATTACATCAGGGGTCAACACTTAGCCCATTTTTATTCGCTGTGGTGATGGATATATTGACTCGGAGTATCCAAGGAGAAGTGTCGTGGTGTATGCTATTTGCGGATGATATAGTGTTGGTGGATGAGACACGCAGAGGGGTCAATGAGAAGCTGGAAGTGTGGAGACAGACCTTAGAGTCTAAAGGCTTCAGGCTTAGCAGGACGAAGACAGAATACATGGAATGCAAGTTTAGTGACACTCCTGATAAGGTAGATGTGGAGGTGAGGCTTGATTCTCAAGTCATTCCTAAGAAAGAAAGCTTCCGATATCTTGGCTCTATCCTCCAAGGTAATGGAGAAATTGATGATGATGTCACTCACCGTATTGGAGCAGGATGGATGAAGTGGAGGCTCGCATCTGGTGTCCTGTGCGATAAGAGAGTGCCACTTAGGCTTAAAGGAAAATTATATAGGGTGGTCGTTAGACCAGCTATGTTATATGGGGCAGAGTGTTGGCGAGTCAAGAACTCACATATTCAGAAGATGAGTGTGGCAGAAATGAGGATGCTTAGGTGGATGTGTGGTCATTCGCGACAAGATGGGAGTGGCCCCAGTGACTGAGAAGATGCGCGAAGCAAAGCTACGATGGTTTGGCCATATGAGGAGGAGGAGTGTAGATGCACCGGTAAAGAGGTATGAGAGGTTGGCAGTGTTAGGTCTACGGAGAAGTAGAGGTAGACTGAAGAAGAACTGGGCTGAGGTAATCCGACAGGACATGGCCCAGATCCAGATCACCGAGGACATGACCTTAGATAGGGGAGCATTGAGGTCAAAGATTAGGATAGAAGGTTAGGTAGTAGTCGAGTGTTTGTTCTCTTCTTGGGTGTAGTATTACATGTATATAGCCGATTTCCATCTTAGTCTGTATTGTTATATCTACGGATGTTTTATGTTTATTTTGTATATGCGTTAGTTGTATTTTTCTTTCTAACGCTGTGTTGTTGTCTTGATTTTCGGATTTGTCTAAAATATCTTTATTTTTCTTAGCTGAGGGTCTATCGGAAACAGCCTCTCCACTTTGGTGCGGGTTAGGTCTGCGTACATCTCACCCTCCACAGACTCTACTTGTGGGATAAATTGGGTATGCTGTTGTTGTTGTATTATATATATACATTTGTGAGCTATAAATACCTTTTATCAAAATCTTACCTTAAATAGATAATAATTCAAGAGCTAATTTTCAAAATCTACCAATAAATTATAAACGGAAAAGGGCCAAAACTTCTTCTAAACTATTGGTAATGATTTTGAAATGTCTTTCGTTAATATTATGAGCAAATAATATAACATACTGTTTTATTTTTTTAATTATTTTCTCTTTTTTAAAAGTCTGTTAGTTTTTAGGGTAATTTGGAGCCTAAATAAAACGGTTAGGGCATTTTTGGCTCTAAAAGTTAACGGCAGAAGTATATATGACCCAAAAGGTTAACGAAGGGTATATTTAAACCTTTTCCGTTAGGTTAGGGGTATTTTTGATCCTCTTCTGTAATGTAATTGTAGCATGACTTTAACAAAATCGTTATACAAATTTTCATTTTTCTTGTTCTTTGTCTGGAGTTATGAACTTGATAGCATATGCTAGAACTTAAATATGACATGATTTTGACAAGATCAACTTTCGAAGTTTCATTCTTCAGTAGTATGATCTGAAAATTCGTGTCCTCTACTTTCTTTACGTTTTATTTTATTTTATTTTATTTTTGTTAAAACTAAAAGAAACATTATATTTTAGCTAGACGCTATATTCATTAGATGCGGAACACGTTCTACATTTTTATGGGATATTCAGAAGATGTGGGATCATAAGGTAGTATATAGTTTGAGCTAGTCATTATCTTTTTTATTTTGACTGAAGAACTCGTTCATAAAATAAAGAAGTCAACTTCTGAGAGAATTAATATACCTTAATCAGTACTGGGCCATGCCATCCAATTAGGACCAAGTCTCCATTTATCTATTTGGAGTCAATGCTCGGTGATCCACTCAAATTCTTGGCATCCATTGTTGTTCATTATACTGTATGTTTTGTATCTAGCTAGTTAGAGCTTTGTTGAATTGGAAATGGAGCAACATGTACCCTCCAAGCCTTACCATGTTTTCTAGAGTTTCAGAGCCCAAGACACTGCCAAGACTTTTACTGATCATCTCCATAAGAATTTGGTTCAAGCTGGATTTCATGTATTCAAATGTGATGATGAAGATTATGATGATGGTGACAAAGAGAAAACAGGGAACTTGAAGTCAAATTTGTGTAAGGGAGTAATAGAGCAATCGAGGATGTCTGTAATTATATTGTCTCAAAACTATGCATCATCTGAAAGGTGTCTTGATGAGCTTGTCATGATTTTGGAGCAAAAGAGGAATTGTGGTCACATTGTTTTGCCTGTCTTCTTTGATGTGGATCCTTCTGATGTTAGGAAGCAAAAGGGAAATGGTAAGAGTGAGGAGGAATGGAGGAAAGCATTCAAAGAGGTAGCAGATTTAGGAGGGATGGTCTTGCACAATCAAGCTGATGGGTAACTATATTTCCCTCTATAATTTCTGTTTTAAAAATACTAGCTTGATTCCCTCTAGAAGTGACTAGTGAGAATGACCAACTGATAGTTTTCTGCATTTTATCAATCTTTTTGTATAGAAGTCGATAACTTCAGCAAAATTGACCAAGTAGAAGTAGTGCTAAAAGTCCTTGAATGTTAATAGTTGTCTGCTTTATCTTTCCATCTTAAATTGTGTTCTATCTTCGAATTATAATTTTGTTTCGCCTGTCCTTTGAGTAGCTACTAGCTACCATGGGCATAATTCTACCATCTGAATTGAAGCTTTGGGAAGAGATAGTATTCATTGGGCTGTTCCAATTTATCTCCAACACTTTTGCCAGAGTATTCAATCGGCTCAGTTCATCATGTTGACACCTAATTTTACAAATATGATGTTTTAGGTCATTGCCTTGAATATAAAGTCTTTAGATCTTTTCCATCTGAAGATTTCAAGTATGTAACTATTTTGTATCTGTATGTATTTAAGTATTTGTCCTTTTCACTTATTAAAAATCCGAGGCATTTGTCCTTTTTCACTTTCCTAGAGTACTTCTCTATTGTATAATTTTGTTTCATATTACCTTATGTTTATAAGCTCTTCAATTTGAATTTAGTCTCTTTTGGTTTTAATCTGAATTTGTAGACATGAGGCAAAGTTCATTGGGAATATTATTGAAGTGGTTGCGAATAAGCTACGTCCCAAAGCCTTAAACAATGCTCCTAACCTCATTGGAATTGTTATACTTTAAGCACCTCCTAAGGACACTAGAAGGGGGGGTTGAATAGTGTCCTCCGATTTTTGTTGTAAGAACCTGGTTCTGCCGTAGTAGAACAAGGTTCCTCAGTTCTCTTTTATGCAAACTGTACTTAAGAACACACTTCAAAACATTCACCAAGAACACAAGGATTTTACGTGGAAAACTCCTTGCTCAAGGGAGAAAAACCACGACCCACACTCTGGGATTTTCAATCTCAATCCACTAACACAAGAGCAACGTTTCAGATTACAGACTCTGTAACCAAGGGGCTACACTCTAGACCCTAATCACTAACAAAAGCTAAACTCTAGCTTTTTCTAGTAATCACAAAGTAGTTTGCCTAATACATATGCTTCTGAAATAAGCTAATAGACAAAACAATGAACACTTGTAACAGAGACAACTTACAACTCGATGAACCTAGACAAGAGATCTAGACTCAAATACTCAGCATGCAAACCAGTTGTCTTCTTCAGTTTTCCAACGTAGACAGTTCTTCAGATCACCTCTATATGCTCTCGACTCTCTGTTTTGAAAAACTAATTTCGGCTGTCTCTTCTACTTGCTTTTATACAGGTCTTACAACCCTAGTTGAGTCCTGCTGGGAATTCTCTTAATTATGGCAATATCAGATTCGCAGTAACTCTTTTCCATGTTAAAGTCTAACTCTTGTCCACACTTCAAAGATACAGCCTGGACACCGCCTCTTTTAGTCTGACTAGGATACGTCAACAACCACGCGCCACTACTCCTAGTTCCACAGGGATTTGCAACCCGTAATCTTTTCGATCAAGCGTGTCCTTCATCTCAAGGTTCTTCTCCTGAACCTCAGTGTCCTTCCCGTTTGTCATACTTCAAAACCAGCTCTCAACAAATTCCCCCTTTTTGATGATGACAAACAAACGTTGCCCAAGAACCTACATAACATATACCAAAAACAAGAACAAAAAAAACAGAACAATAAAAACAGATGAGTTAGGTCACAAACACCCCAACATTCTTCCCCCTTTTGGCATCATCGAAAAGATTCAAAGACCTGCAGGAACCTGTCAGATTAATCTAGTCTAGAGCACAAGGCAACTCATCAGTGTCAAGAACATAGGTATATCAAAATAAGGGCCCAACAAGGAACCAGGTACTGAAACAAGAAACAGTCGCAAACATAAGAAATTTAAAATCAACATCCAGAGGGTGACAGCAGCACCACTCTATTTAGTTACACAACAAAAATTGAAATTGTCTTAATTATCCAAAACATGCAATCAAGGGAGAATAGGGAGGAGTAAAGATCAGGTGGTGTAGGAAAAGAGAAAGATAGGAGGACAGGACTGGAAGAATCACAGCTGAAGGTTGAAGTGCTTAACGAGTGCCTCAAGTTGTTTCGTATTTTTGGCCCTCTCCATCACCAGCTCGGCCTCATACTTGTGGCAATCAATCTTCAAGCGATCAATCTCTTGATCCTTCACCTTCAACTGCCTGTGCAGTTCAGCATTTTCTTCATTAACTTCAAGAACCATTTTCTCCAGTTCCTGCACAGCACCGATGGCCTCATCAGGTCCAAACTCTTCACTGTCCTCTGACTCCTCCTGCTTGACCTGCATTGGCCTTTTGGAAGCCCTGCTTTCTTGAAAGAAGTCACAGCTCTTCAGCACATTAACCCCAAACCTCTGATGGATAGTTGGCTTCTTCCCTGCACCTAAAGGCACTCCAAAATGTTCAAGAATCTGATGGATGATGTAAGAATGCACAAGAGAGTGTGGCTTCTGATCAGTATCACAGATTCTCTTTATGTGCCTAATAATGAGCCCAGGCAAATTTATTTTTACCCCTCTGTCCATCAGATCCATATAGGTCAGATCAAGAGCACTAGCCTCACAATTTCTTTCCCCCCTAGGCAGAAGAAACCTATGCACAAATTCAAACAAAAGCTGATGTGCAGGCTCCATCTCCTTTTTCTCAACCTTCCTCTCCTTCCTCAATCTGGGTTTCCCTGAAAACTTTCTCACAACATCTAAGGGAGTAACTCTATCTGTTCTCTTTGGCCATTTTAGCTTAACATACCTGCAATACCCTTCAGCAGGTACATCCAGAATTACTCCCAGTTCAGGTCTCCCAAATTCAATCTCTACTTCTTTCACAGTTGTAAACACCCTCCTGGCTACTACCCTGCAATTTGTATAAAACTCCCTGACTTCATCCACAAACAGCTTCCTGTCATTGTTTCCAAACAAGCTCAACCAACCCTGATCTCCTATCATTCTCAACAAGGATTTCATATGAAACTCCTTTTCATCATACAGTATACTCCCTGGCAGCACCTGATGTCTAGAAAAGAAGGCTTCCCTATCCACTTCTTTTCTTTTCTTCTTACTCTCCACCTCACTGTCAGTATCAGAATCACTGGGTTCCACATAACTCCCAGCTTCACTTTCCTCCTCTTCCTCACCAGCTTTCTTCTCCTCTTCTTCTTTCTTCTTCGCTTCTTCCCTCATCTTCACATTTTTTACTGTCTTTCCTAGCTTTTCAATCCTCTCCATCTGCATTTTGAAAGCCGACCTGGTACCAACTCTTCTGACCACAGGCTCACTAGCCTCTTGGTCACCTCCTTCACTGTCTTCATCTACCAGTCTAGATTTCAACACTGGTTTCCCATCTCTCACCAACCTTCTTCTTTTTTCAGGCTCTACTTTATTTTCTTTTACAAACACCACCTCATCCTCCTCTTCCTCACCTGTCACCTTCTCATCTTCTGCCCCAAATTTTCTTTTCCTTTTTAATTTTTTCTCTTCCTTGTCACTCTCTTGTTTTTCAACAACAACTTCCTTGTTTCCATCTTCATCAGATTCTGTCCAGCTAAAATCTGCATCATCAGCTCCAGTAGGGTTTAGACAAGTAACAGGTTCTTGTCCCTCTCCCCCTGGAACTTCAGCAGTAGCAGTTCCATCACCCTCAGGGCCTTTAGGCACAGAATCCTCTAAACACACCCCTGTTCCACTCACATCTTTACTTGACTCACCAACATCTTTTCCCAGAGATTCATCATTATCCAGTTTCCTCAACTGTTCTTCCATTTTTTCGGCTATATTTAACTCGCCTCTAGACACACCGTCTACAACATCCTGCACATCTTCTCTAGGTTCATTCTCTTTAGTTTCTTGTTCCTCCTCACGTGAGTTCCCCCTATCTATATTGTCCCTCTGCTCAACATCTACTATTTTATCTAATTCAGCAACTAGGGTTTCAGTTTCTACAATACCAGGACTGGCTATATCAACTGAACCAACAGGTGTAGATGGAGTAGGATCAGAAATTACCTCAGGTAACGGTTGAGATGAACTTTGAGTAGTGGGTGTTGAAGGAACGGCTCTTGATTTTAACTTCTTGACCAGTTTCTTGTCCCCCTTTTTGAGAAATTTTAGGCGAGCCCTAGCAATTCTTTCAGCAAGAGTGGATGGAGGTGGTCTTTCAGACATCTTGAAGAATTTTGTAAAGATTCCTGAGTTTGTTGACGGTTTATCTATTTTAGGGCTTGAGAGAATTTTGAAGTTCAATTGGAAGAGGTGGATGAGATCATGAGAGATTGAAGAGGTGTTGTAGAAAGAGAGAGGGTTTTGGTGAAGTGACAATGTCTAGGGAAGGCAAAACCAAATAATGAGTATAAAGAAGGGCAGCTTTTTGAACTTTTTGAGAACCGGGAGAAGTTAAGAGATTTGACGGTTATGAACTTAATTTAAATATACCCTTTTCAAGAAGTGGGGTCCAAGCAATTTAAAAGGAGTTCTATCCTAAAAAGGAATGTGTTCCTATAATTTTGGACAGTTATGAGACTATGGAGAATCTCCCATGATGCACGTACAACAAACAATTTTAATTCCAGTTGTGACAACTAACAAATAGAGTAGGTTTACTGTACCTGGACACGATTCCTCACGTTAACACTGGTTCCTCCTCAGTACACAGTAGGTTCTTCATGGGATCACATTATTTGTACCTAATGCTCAAAACACTAAAAACGAGTGTACTTACTCAAGTACAAATTTAGTCCAGATAGTAATGACAAATTCCTAACAGACACTTTTACTACTAACCTAGCCAATCACCAGGGGATTACCTGCTGAGTCATCCGTGTATTTTGGTCATCCCTAACTCCAACCTGTTCCTCTCGAACTGCACCTTGTTCAAAGCTTTGGTAAATATGTCAGCAATTTGGTCTTCAGTCCTGCATGAATTCATAGTGATTAGACCCTTTTCTACATTGTCTCTCAGAAAATGATGTCTAATATCAATGTGTTTGGTCCTTTTGTGTTGGACTGGGTTCTTGGCAATGTTCACAGCACTAGTGTTGTCACAAAAGATTGGCACTGCCCCACACTTGATTCCAAAATCCTCCAGTTGCTGCTTGATCCATAGCAATTGTGAGCAGCATGAAGCAGCTGCCATATACTCAGCTTCAGCAGTTGACAAGGCAACAGAGTTTTGTTTCTTTGTAGCCCATGACACCAAGCAAGGACCTAAGAAGTGTGCCATCCCCGAAGTGCTTTTCCTATCAACCAAATGACCTGCATAATCTGCATCAGCAAAACCAATTAGTTCAAAAGTTCCACCTCTGGGATACCAAAGGCATAGATCCTGAGTCCCTTTCAAGTATCTCAGAATTCTCTTCACAGCTGTCAAGTGTGATTCCTTAGGTTTTGACTGAAATCTGGCACACAGTCCTACGCTGTAGACTATGTCAGGTCGACTTGCTGTGAGATAAAGAAGTGAGCCAATGATTCCTCTATACTTGGTCTCATTTGTCGAAGGACCAAGTTCATCCATATCGAGCTTTGTTCCAGGAGCAATAGGAGTAGTCATCTCCTTAGCTCCTTCCATGTTAAACTTCTTCAACAATTCCTTGACATATTTTTGCTGGTGTATCATAGTTCCTTCCGGTGTCTGCTTTATCTGCAACCCAAGGAAGAAATTCAATTCACCCATCATGCTCATTTCAAACTCACTTCCCATCAGGTCAGCAAAACCTTTGCTCAGCTCCTCATCAGTGGCTCCAAAGATGATATCATCGACATACACTTGAACTACCAGCAGATCCTTTCCTTGCTTCTTGAGAAATAGTGTGTTGTCAATTTTACCTCTTGAAAAGCCATTTTTCATCAAGAACCCTGAGAGTCTTTCATACCAGGCTCTAGGAGCTTGCTTCAAACCATACAGAGCCTTGTCCAGTTTGTACACATGATCAGGGGATTCATTGTTCACAAAACCTGGAGGCTGTACTACATAGACTTCTTCATTTAGGTACCCATTCAAGAAGGCACTCTTCACATCCATCTGATACAGTGTGAATTCCATGTATGTAGCAAAAGCAATCAGCATTCTAATGGCTTCCATTCGTGCCACTGGTGCAAAGGTTTCATCATAATCTATTCCTTCTTCTTGACTGTAGCCCTGAACAACCAACCTTGCCTTGTTTCTTGTAACTATGCCATGTTCATCCAGCTTATTTCTGAACACCCATTTAGTTCCAATTATGGATCTGTCCTTTGGTTTAGGAACTAGGTGCCACACTTTGCTTCTTTCAAATTGATGAAGTTCCTCCTGCATAGCTATAATCCAATCTGGATCTTCTAGAGCTTCTTTGACATTTTTTGGTTCCAAGGCTGAGAGGAAAGCAAAGAATGCACAGAAGTTCTTTAATGCTGACCTAGTCATAATTCCTGTATCCAGTTCAGATAGAACATTCTCCAAAGGGTGAGAACTTTGATGTTTCCATGGCTTGATCTGGATCTGATTAGAAGAACCTGCAGCATCGTCTTGAGTAAATTCTTCTTGACTTTCTTGATCTTCAGCTTCATCAGAAGTTCCCCCTGTCAAGTTGACTCCTTCATCTGACATGACTTTGCTCTCCTTTTCATCCGAGTCCTCCAATTCATCTATGCTTCCTTCTCTTCTTAAGCCAATCACCTGATCATCTGCATCATCTTCTCCTATTTCCTTATCTGATTCATCGAACACAACATGCATACTTTCTTCTACTACTTGTGTTCTTCTGTTGAGTACCTTGTATGCCTTACTTTGAGTGGAGTATCCCAGGAATATTGCCTCATCACTCCTAGCATCAAACTTTCCCAAGGGTTCCTTGCCATTGTTGTGAACAAAGCATTTGCACCCAAAAGGCCTTAGGTGGGCAATGCTTGGCTTTCTACCTCTGAGTAACTCATATGGAGTTTTGTCAAGAATGGCTCTGATGGAACACCTATTTAGCAAGTAACATGCAGTGTTTACAGCTTCAGCCCAGAAGTTTCTTGCTAGTCCACTTGACAGCAGCATGGTTCTAGCCATATCCTCCAACGACCTGTTCTTCCTCTCAACCACCCCGTTTTGTTGGGGAGTTCTTGGTGCAGAAAAGTTGTGATCTATGTTGTTCCCTGCACAGTACTCAGAAAATTTTGAGTTTTCAAACTCAGTTCCATGATCTGATCGAATACTGATGAGTTCAAGACTTAGCCTTTTCTGAACCACACCAGCCCAGTCTTTAAAGTTCTCGAAAGCTTCATCCTTAGAGGCCAAGAACAAGGTCCATGTATACCTTGAGTAGTCGTCAACAATCACGAACACAAACCTCTTTCCTCCTCTGCTTTTTACTCTCATAGGTCCACACAAATCCATATGTACCAGCTCCAGTGGCTTAGATGTGCTGACCACTTTCTTTGACTTGAATGACGTTCTTACATGCTTTCCCTTTACACAGGCATCACACACTTTTATGTTTTCAAACTTCTTGTTTGGCAATCCACGAACCAGTTCCTTCGAGGCTAGCTTATTTAATTGAGTGAGACTTGCATGACCCAGTCTTTTGTGCCACAGCTGAGAGTCGCTTTCTTGTACATTCAAGCATGTCAGGTTGTTTTCAGGTAAGGACCTCAGTGACGCCTTGTACACATTGTTCACTCTTTTTCCTTCCATTACCACTTCTCCACTCTGTAGGTTTTTCACGATGCACCCTACAGATGAGAAGCTCACTTCGTTTCCTCTGTCACATAGTTGAGAGATGCTCAGTAAATTGTGTCTAAGACCATCCACACAATACACATTTTCAATTGCATGCTCAAGAGATCTCCCAATCTTCCCAATGCCTACTATCTGACCACTTTTTCCTCCTCCGAAGGCCACACTGCCTCCTTGAAATGCTGCGAGTGAGAGAAAGTTTCTTCTATCTCCCGTCATGTGCCTAGAACAACCGCTATCAAGAATCCAGCTTGAGTTGTTCTCCCTCACTCCAGCCTGCAAAACAATTAGAGGTTAGCCTTAGGAACCCAGACAAGCTTGGGTCCCTTCTTATGAGAAAATGGATAAATCAGATCTTGTTTGGCCCATTTGGGTAAAACACAATTTTTATTCTTGGCCCTTGCCTTGGTAATGTTAACACACCTTTGTTTAGTATGACCGGTTTGACCACAGAAAGTGCATAACATGTTGCAAGGTAATCCCACATATTTGCTTTTAGGATTATATGGAGGCAAGGGCTTCTTGAATCCTAAACCTTGTTTTCCTTTATTTTGATTTTCAAGAACCCAATGCATTGCTTCTGAAGACTTATTCCATTTTGTAAGTCTGGTAAGTTCAAGTTTTGAGTTTTCAACCTTCTGATTTAACATCTTATTTTTTTCAATTTCTTGGTTTAAAATCTCATTTGTCCTTTTCAATTCATCTTCCAGAAAGGTTTGAACTTCACTCATAACTTGCTTACCATTCTTACTCTCTCTCAACTGACTACATTCTAATTCAAGCTCAGTGATCTTAGAGTTTGACACAAGAGTCTGTCCTTTCATGATGGCATTTGTTTCTTCAAGCTCAATGTTCTGTTCTAGGAGACTCTTGTGCTTAGTTCTAAGATCACCCAATTCTTCAATTAATTTATCTTTTTCAAGCTTTTCTTTTTCATATCCTTCAATCAATGTGGCTGTGATTAGGATTAGATTTTCAGAAGAGTATGTATGTAAAGTTTCCTTAAGATCAGATAAACATACCTCTGCTGAACCGTCAGCTTCCTTTCCTTCAGTTGCCATGAGGGCAGAGTCCTTCTTGGTGTTGTCAGCTATGTACAACTCCTTCAGTTTCTTCCATATCTCCTTGGCTGATTTACATTCCTGTATCTGTCCGAGCACATCATCTGTAAGTCCTCTTCTTAGATAGCCCTCAGCCTTGGAGTTTGCTTGTAGCCAGTCCAGATCTTGTGGATCTAGTTCTTCTACTTTCTTGGGTACCAAGACTCCATTTGCTGCTCTCTTCACTGGAACATGAGGTCCTCTTTTCACAATTAGCCACAGACTATAATCAGTCGCCTGCAAGAAATTCTTCATTTGTTTCTTCCAGTAATTGTAATGAGTCCCATTGAACACTAGTGGCTTTGATGGATCTCTTCCCCATTTTGCTTCAAGAGGATGTTCTTCGTCAGAACTAACATCCGTCATCCCTGCTAATGCTAGTGGTGAGTCATCGTCAGCTTCCTTCTCGTGATCAGACTCACTGTCAGTTGGTCCCCATGTGGCATAGAAAGCTTCCTTCCTTTTCCTTCGTTCTGCTCTGAAGTTTGGGGGCCGTCTTGACTTCTTTCTATCTGCATCGTTTTCCTTTGTGGTTTCCTTTTCCTTTTCCTTAGCAGCTCTGTTCTTCATCCACTCTATTTCCCACATTGGGCAATCCATGACAGCATGATCCTTCTTGAAGCATTTGAAGCATCCAGAGTAGTCAGGACTGTCAACTATGTTCTTCCTGCTAGAGCTCTCCTTGTTCCCTCGTTTAAATCCTTTAAACCTTCCCAGATTGAGTTTTTGTCTTAGAGCACTTACCATTGCAGCTTCCACTGATTGAAGATCAACATATTCATCAGCTTCTTCTGTTGCTTCCAGTGCAAGGGTCTTTTCCTTCTTTGCTGCAGGCTTAGCCTTTGAGTCCTTCATCATTTCGTGCGTCTTCAGACTTCCAACCAGTTCTTCAAGCTTGATGGATTTCAAGGGTTTGGATTCAATAATGGCCGTCATTTTTGGTTCCCATGCTTCAGGTAACACATTCAGGATTTTATCAACCATCTCCACCTCAGGCAGTTCCATCTCCAGAGATCTCATTTCATTTGTAATCATGGTCAACCTGGTCATCATATCCTGAATCGATTCCTTCTCGCCCATAGTAAATAACTCAAATTGTCTCTTCAACATTCTTCTTTTTGAGTCCTTTACTTCAGTGGTTCCTTCGTGTGCAACTTGTAAAGCATCCCATATTTCCTTAGCCGTCTTATACGATGATACTCGATTGAACTCTTCTGGACCCAGACCACATATAACCAACCGCTTGGCTTTGTGGTTCTTTTCGATCATCTTATAGTCAGACTCATCAAACTCTTCTTTCAGCTTAGGTTCTTTTGTGGCAGTGGTTCCTTCACCAACTATTTTGGTGGGAATCAGGTTTCCTTCAGAGACTATCAGCCAGAGTTGATAATCTTCAGCACATATGTAATTCTCCATCCTATTTTTCCACCATGCGTAGTATTGCCCATTAAACTGTGGAGGCCTCAGAACCGACTGTCCTTCAGTAATAGTAGGCGGTGCACTCATTTTGATCCTTCTCAAGGTGTTAGCCTTACAAGAGAAGACCTGCTCTGATACCACTTGTTATACTTTAAGCACCTCCTAAGGACACTAGAAGGGGGGGTTGAATAGTGTCCTCCGATTTTTGTTGTAAGAACCTGGTTCTGCCGTAGTAGAACAAGGTTCCTCAGTTCTCTTTTATGCAAACTGTACTTAAGAACACACTTCAAAACATTCACCAAGAACACAAGGATTTTACGTGGAAAACTCCTTGCTCAAGGGAGAAAAACCACGACCCACACTCTGGGATTTTCAATCTCAATCCACTAACACAAGAGCAACGTTTCAGATTACAGACTCTGTAACCAAGGGGCTACACTCTAGACCCTAATCACTAACAAAAGCTAAACTCTAGCTTTTTCTAGTAATCACAAAGTAGTTTGCCTAATACATATGCTTCTGAAATAAGCTAATAGACAAAACAATGAACACTTGTAACAGAGACAACTTACAACTCGATGAACCTAGACAAGAGATCTAGACTCAAATACTCAGCATGCAAACCAGTTGTCTTCTTCAGTTTTCCAACGTAGACAGTTCTTCAGATCACCTCTATATGCTCTCGACTCTCTGTTTTGAAAAACTAATTTCGGCTGTCTCTTCTACTTGCTTTTATACAGGTCTTACAACCCTAGTTGAGTCCTGCTGGGAATTCTCTTAATTATGGCAATATCAGATTCGCAGTAACTCTTTTCCATGTTAAAGTCTAACTCTTGTCCACACTTCAAAGATACAGCCTGGACACCGCCTCTTTTAGTCTGACTAGGATACGTCAACAACCACGCGCCACTACTCCTAGTTCCACAGGGATTTGCAACCCGTAATCTTTTCGATCAAGCGTGTCCTTCATCTCAAGGTTCTTCTCCTGAACCTCAGTGTCCTTCCCGTTTGTCATACTTCAAAACCAGCTCTCAACAGGAATGAATCACCGAGCTGAAGATATTATGTTGTGGTTACAAGATGGATCAACTAATGTTGGGGTATATGTGATTTGTGGGATTGGTGGAATTGGGAAGACAACCCTTGCCAAATTTGCCTATAACTCAAGTGCTAGATCATTTGAAGGAAGTAGCTTTCTCGCAAACATCAGAGAAATTGCAAAACAATGTAATGGCATAGTTCGTATGCAGAAGCAAATTCTGTATGATATCGCTGGAAAAATAGAGAGGCTATCAAACATTGATGAAGGAATTATGATGATTGAAGATGCCCTAAGCTATAAAACAATTCTTCTTGTTCTTGATGATGTTGATGAAGTTGACCAGATATCTGAAATAATAGGAATGAGAAACTGGCTTAATCCTGCTATTAAAATCATTATAACAACGAGGAACGAGTCATTGTTAAAGCCTTCTGAACCTCATAAGGTGCATAAAGTAGAAGTCTTGAATAAACTTGATTCCCTAAACCTTTTCAGTTGTCATGCCTTTGGAGAAGATCATCCTTATGAAGGTTATCTTGAGGTCTCAGAAAGGGTGGTTCTTCAATGCAGGGGACATCCTTTAGCTCTTCGTGTAATAGGTTCAGCGCTGTCAGGAAGAAGTCTAGATGTATGGAGAAGTGCGCTACAAAAGCTAGAAACAATCCCTGATAGTCATGTCATTCAGAAACTTAAACTGAGTTTTGACTCTCTAGAAGATGACCATGACAAAGATGTATTCCTTCATATTGCTTTGTTCTTTCTTGGGATGAATAGAGATGACACTGTCAAAATACTGGATGGATGTGGTTTTCACACAATAATTGGGATCCAAAACCTCTGTGACAAAAGTCTTTTGACAGTCAATGAGTTGAATAAGTTGGAGATGCATCAGTTGCTTCAAGACCTGGGAAGAGATATTGTTCGTAGGGAATCAGGGAATCCTGGAAACCGTAGTAGACTCTGGAATAACAAGGACTCTTTTAGAGTATTGACTGATAAGAATGTAAGGCACTTTTTATAAACATTTTGCCCTTTATTGTCCTTCTTTGCCATTTACTCAAAATTAATTTGCTTTTCATTTTGGATTTCCTGTTAGGGCACTGAAAGAATTGAAGGGATCATCCTTGACATGCCCATGTTGATGGAGGATAAAACAGCCAAGAGACTTTTCACTGCAAATGTCTCTGAATGTGTAGAACATTCTGCAGATAATGTTTCAATACGACGGCCTTCCTCTGGTTCTTTTTCCTGGAATTCAGTAGACACTTCATCAAGAAACTCAAAGTACAACATAGAAACTGATGCTTTTAAGATGATGCGAAACATAAGGGTGCTCAAACTTAATGATGTGAGCCTCATCGGATCATACAAAGAATTTCCCAAGAGATTAAAATGGTTTTATTGGCGTAATTGCCCTTTAAAATCCGTACCAAATGACTTTTCCTGGCAAAGCCTAGTTTCTATTGACATGCGCTATAGCAATTTACAACAAACATGGAGTGGAACTGAGGTACTGAGTCATCTCTTCTTTTCCTTTTCTCCTGTTTTAGTTACATTCTACTTGATCAAGATTGTAACTTCAGAAAGAAAAAAATTATTCTAATGCTTATCTTCTATTAGGTTTTGAGATTTCTCAGGATTCTCAACCTTGGTCATTCTTGGGAACTTACCAAAACACCTTGCTTCTCTGGAACGCCCCGACTGGGAAAACTGATTCTTAAAGACTGTTAAACTGGTTGATATTGATGAATCTATTGGTTGCCTCCGAGAAATCACTCTATTGAATCTGAAAGACTGCAAGAACATCAGAAAGTTGCCAAGAACTATTGGTAAACTTAAAACTCTCAAGACACTTGATATATCATTCTGCTCAAGCCTGGAGTGGTTGCCAATGGGGCTAAGGATGATGGATTCTTTGGAAGTTCTAAGAGCTGATGGAATTGGTCTAAACCAAGTACTCTGCACCACCAATGAGCGGAAATCATTGAAGTCACTATTTTCAGCTTGGTTATCAAAGCCAGGAAACTCTCCTGAAATATCATGGGCCTTACTACCAAGGTCTTTGATGAGCTTGAGTCTTGTTAGTTGCAGTCTTTCTGATGAATCCTTTCCCCAGAAGTTAAGCAGTCTTCCACTTCTTCAAGATTTGGATCTAAGTGAAAATCTAATTAGTTGTCTCCCAGAGTGTGTCAAGAGTCTCGCTCAGCTCCGAAACCTCAGTGTCAAGTCTTGTAAGGTGCTCAAGTCACTTACTGATATTCCAAGTTGCATTTCAGAATTGTACATAGATAGTTGCTCATCCTTGGAAAGGATGACATACCAATCATTCAAATCAAAATATCCAAGCGTGAGCATGGATGATGATTGCGGTAGTCTAGTCATGATGCAGGGGCAATTTAAGCTAGAAGCTCTAGAAAATGCTGATGTGCAGATGCTTAGACGTTTTGATCTGAATGTGGAAAGAACGGAAAATGTTGTGATGAAAATGGACCATTACTCAGGTGCCAAGAAGAAGATGCTTTCACTTCAGGTTCTCTTATTCATTCTTCCTATGACCACCAATATGAGTATTTAGTAGGTCGTTTAACTCTTGATTTTATAACTTGAACAGGGCTTATATGAGCATGGAGTGTTTAGCACATTTATTCCAGGAAACAAGATACCTAGCTCGTTCATAAGTGGAAAAAATACTAATGCCATAAGTTTTACCATATCTGAACCTCTCAACAATGTCCGAGGCCTATCTATCGCGGTTGTGTATGCATATTCTAAATTTGAAAGACCCTCAAGAGCCTACTGGTGCAAGCAAGAGAATATTGTACACAATAGGACTAAAGA
Organism: Petunia axillaris subsp. axillaris; assembly: GCA_029990575.1. Taxonomy (NCBI): domain Eukaryota; kingdom Viridiplantae; phylum Streptophyta; class Magnoliopsida; order Solanales; family Solanaceae; genus Petunia; species Petunia axillaris. Next base: position 30,334,680 of record JARKNS010000010.1, on the reverse strand, counting down.
TTTGAAGTGGATCCACAGTCCAAGTATTTTCGCCAGGCCAGAAGGTAAAGGTACTGAAGAGATAACATGGTTAAGTTACTGGAAGTTCGGAAATCTATTAGAAGATGGCGATAAAATTTCTATTATAGTGAGTTTGAGTCGCCTGAAGGTAAAGGAAATTGGAATCGAACTTGTCTGTGAGGAGCAAGACCTGAGTAATGATCCATCAAACTGCGAAGTTGCAAGTGAAGTTCCTTTGTTTTCTAATGATAACGTGCCTGGAGACATATCACAACGAGGTAAAGTGTATAAAATAGGAAGATGACTACTGGATTAGTTACAAGGTAAGGTATTTGACATCCTAGAAACTTTTGTATTACAACTAGTGGAAATTGTATATGTTATACAATTTTTTGGTTGTTTCTAGTGTATTACTATTGTAATCTACTTCAATTGCTGTACAGTTATGGTACAATGTTTGAGTATTTCTGTTCAAAACTGTCCCTTATTACTTTGCCATTTCCCTATATTTAGCGGATCTGTTAGATATTAACTCTGTCCAAATCTGTGAGTCCTAGTTGGGCTCTTTAGTGGATAAGGAATCAGACAAAAGATTTGAACTATGCTCTTTATCCAGCATGGTTTGGTCTTCCCGAAGGTGAAATTAGTGGCATGATGTGGTTAAGTTATTGGAAAGTTCAAAGTTTATTTGAAAAAGACGATGTCATTGAGGTTATGGGGTCTCCTCAATTTGCTGCGTTTAAGGAAATTGGTGTTAAAATCTTCTACCTCAATCAGCAAACAGAGAATTCTGATTCTAATGTAAATAAAAGTAACGACCCATATGAAGATATTCTTGGGAACTACTTTAGTGATGAACAACGTACTTTCTACATTTGCACTTGAGATTTGAAGTGATATATTTGAGTGATCAAAGCTAGCACTTGAACTAGTTTAGTGTCTCGCGCGCCACATCATATTTGTATGAGACATGTCTTTAATTGACAAGTTGTTAAATTTTTCTTTTTAAATTTTTTTCCTTTTTCTACATAATCAAAGCTAAATTGCATAATTATTCTCTTCTTTTCCAAACACCCCTTTCGTCCATCCTCTTCAAATGTTTCTTCAGCCATGAATAATTTATTCATTTTCTTCTTAAATAATTCTTCCCCTATTTATTCAATTTTATTTCAATAAAAATAATAGAGTTCATTACAAAAGTTGGATCCATAATTGCTAAACTAAATAAATTGGCTAACTAATATCTTAAAAAAGCATTCTCCATAATTTGAACTTTGAAATACATAAAATTATTTTAGATCTTATCATGAAATGAAAAGTGAGGATGAAGAAGAGTAGAAAAAAATGGAAAACAAAGAGGGGGGGGGGGGGTGTTGTTGGCAATGTTTAATTAAATGTAAAAAGAGGGAGAACAAAAGAAAGCGTTGCTCAGATTATGGACGAAGAATTGAGAAAATAGCAAAATTAGGTGGTAAAGAGGGTAGAGAGGGAGAGGGTTGATGGAGGAAGAGTAGTCTGAACATAGATGGAGAGAAAAGGAAATAAGAAAGAGAAAGGGTCGTTTGGTAAAGCATTGGCTGAGGAGAGAAAAAGATTGGTACTAATATTTCTTAATTTGGCTTTGATTACATGGAAATTGGGATCCAAAATTATTCCACTTGTCAATCAAAGATATGAGTCACACAAGTATAATGCGGCGTGTGAGACACTAAATAAATTTTCTCCATTTTCTCTATACCTTCCTTCTTTCCTTTTTGCAATTCAGTGTAAAGAAACTTTATATATTCTGTCACGACCCAATTTGGGCAGTGACCGACGCTTAGGAGCTAGTGCCCCAGGCAAGTCTTATCAAAATTCTACAGAAAATCGGGCAGAGTTTCCCATGTTTTTTGGCATAACCAAAATTTACCTGCTTTTAAACAAATAGAAAACCAACCAGCAACTAATATTCTTACGCATTAATAATGAAAAAATACCACGTTTATCTCCAAGTACTACAAGAACATCTAACAGGGTTGTAGTAAGTTCATAAAAGACCAAATACTCGCAAGAGTAACTTATTAATGAATAATCCAACTTTTTACCCAACTGATTAAACGAATGACTAACAAATGACTAATGACTAAATTGAGCGACTCTAAGAGTTTCAAAGAAAGACAATAATGAATTAATAAAGCTCTTTCCCACGCAAACTAAAGCGGGGCTCACCAGGATTGTCAACTCGCGACTCTAAGAATGGAAATCCTCGACTACGGCACCTGCTGTCTCTGGAGAAAAAATATAGCGAGGAGTGAGTCGCAACTCAGTGAGTAACAATGCTTATCCACAACCGTTTTAAGTGGGGACAAGTCAAAAATATGTCAGTATATCTTGTGCAGAAATACACATATCATTTAATTGTCACTTTCAGAATAACAAACCGAAATCAGTCTTTTCAAGTACTTCTTGTAAACAGTAATCAATATCAAATCAGTAGTAAATTCAGTAATCACTATATTATATCAAGTATATGGGTTTGGGAGATTTCCAAGAACAAACCATGTAATAGGTATAAATTCCTCCCTGCGGAAATCAGTAACGGTAAGCTAGTTCTATCTTCCCACTAGCAAGGACTTTAACGGTAATCCGGAGTATACAAGGTGCACCAGGTCTAACGTACCCGTCGTTAGCTACGGGGTCTGTCAAGGCTCATCCCAATATATATATATATATATATATATATATATATATATATATATATATATATATATATATATATATATATATATATATATATACATACACCAAGTACAAGGCATTTCAATTAACAATTCAATATTTCACATAGCGGTAAAACATGTCAAGTAGCGGTAAAAACCATATCCTGGTACATATCTTGTAAAAGGACTTGTCCCAATCAATTCAAAATATTCAGTAACACCTTTTATTTCAAATCAAGTATAAACCATGCAGGTTATAGAAACACAAATTGTGGTACCTCATCACTCACAGTACAGACGCATGTAGCTTAAGCGTATCTTCCACGAGCGATCCAACACCTCGTCCGGTCAATCTATAATCACATTGTATCGATCTTGTGTTAGTTTCCTTGTTTAGGATAATTCAAAACTAATTACAATACTCGATCCTCGAGGATGCCTGATTGAGATTCTATTCTTCAATTTAGTCAATTGTGAATGTCATTCCTTGTATAATCATTCAATTTATATCTCTATTAGTTCATATCTATATAGAGGAATAAATTTTGACATGATATAGTCAAATATAGAAAGAGCAAGCACTCTTAATCCGTACACTATAGTGCTTGCAGAGTGCTTGCTAAAAGCTAACAGGATTTGCATCCCACTAATAGTAGATTCCTGATTTTTCTATATAAAAATACTCATGTGCCTTCCTATTATTTTCATTACATCTAGTTAACCAACTTACTTCCTTATACAGGCTAATTGTTTGGGCAAAGGATGAAATTAACCAAAGGAAAAAAGTTTTGTTTACTTTCGTTGTTCTCTTTCCCTGATTCTACACTTATTTTCCCTGATGTTCTTCTCAAGTAGTAAAAGCTTTTCTTTGTAAATTTTTTTTTTCCTTTTGTTGCTGCCGTAAAAACCCCTTTCCCTTAATCCTTTGGTACAAATTTTCTTTTGTATTTGGACTCTACAGAGTCCCTTTTGGCTTGGCTCATTTCTTTCTCTGTTTTTAAAAAAATAATTTATGAAATGACTAAATTGCCCTTATTTTATTTAACTAGGGTATTACAATCTCTCTCCCTTAAGAAATTCGGTCCCCGAATTTAGACCAAGAGCATACATTTAGGGTGAAATAAGTGAGGATACTTGGCTCGCATATCATCTTTAATTTCCCAAGTAGCTTCCCTTGCAGTATGGTTTTTCCACAAAACTTTCACGAACACAATTTCTTTTCTTCGTAACTTCCTAATTTGACTCTCAATTATGGCTATTGGTTCCTCCTCATAAGATAATTTCTCATTAAGCTGTATAGTCGGTGCCTCAAGCACATGAGAAGCGTCTGGTACATATTTTCGTAACATAGACACATGAAACACAGGATGAATGAAAGATAACTTAGGAGGAAGAGCCAAATTATAAGCCACGGATCCAACTCGATCACGTATCTCATACGGTCCTATAAACCTCGGGCTCAACTTTCCACTTTTCCCAAATCGTGTCATGCCTTTCATAGGGGAGACTCGTTGGAACACACGGTCCCCAACTGCAAACTCCAAATCTCTTTTCCTCTTATATGCATAAGACTTTTGTCTACTTTGAGCTGCGAGCAATCTCTGCCTAATCAATTGGACCTTATCAATCACTTCTTGTATTAGGTCTGGTCCTAAAACCTTAATTTCACTGGCTTCAAACCATCCAATTGGGGAACGACAACGCCTACCATATAAAGCCTCGTAAGGAGCCATCTGAATACTTGTCTGATAGCTGTTGTTATAAGCAAACTCAGCTAAAGGCAAGTAAGCATCCCAACTACCTCCAAAATTAATAATGCAAGCTCTCAACATGTCCTCCAATATCTGTATAGTACGTTCAGACTGACCGTCAGTCTGAGGATGGAATGCGGTGCTAAGGTCTACTCTGGTACCCAATTCTCTTTGGAAGGACCTCCAAAAGTGGGAAGTGAACTGTGATCCTTTGTCAGAGATAATGGACAATGGAACTCTATAGAGTCGGACAATTTCATTTATGTATAAATGTGCATATCTCGCACCACTGTAAGTAGTTTTAACCGGCAAAAAGTGTGCCAACATTGTAAGCCGATCAACAATCACCCATACTGAATCATAACCTTTCAGCGTACGAGGTAAGCCAATCACAAAATCCATTGTAACTCTCTCCCATTTCCCACTCTGGGATCTCAAGCCTCTGTAGTAGTCCTGCGGGTCGCTAGTGCTCAGCCTTAACCTGTTGACAAGTCAAACAACTAGCAACAAAATTAGCAATATCTTTCTTCATACCTTCCCACCAATACAATTGTTTCAGGTCGCGGTACATCTTAGTGGATCCAGGATGTATAGTGTATCTAGAATGGTGAGCTTTCTCGAGAATCACTCATCTTAGCCCATCAATTTCCGGTACACATAACCGGTTACCTAGTCGGAGAACTCCATTACCATCAACAATCATATTCTTGCTTTTACCAGCTAGGACTCCATCTCGATATTTGCACAAACGTTCATCCTCGTACTGAGTAGCTTTAACACGTTCTACCAATGAAGACTTGGCTGGAACATAAGCCAATAATGCCCTAGAATTAGTCACGCTGAACCTGATACCTGTACTTTTGAGCCTGTGAATATCTTTGGCCAACTGTCTCTTTGCAGGAGCTATATGTGCTAAACTACCCATGGACTTTCTGCTCAATGCATCAGCCACAATATTGGCCTTTCCTGGATGATATAGAATAGTGCAATCATAGTCATTGAGAAGTTCCATCCAGCGACGCTGCCGAATGTTCAGATCTCTCTGCTGAAAAATATATTTTAGGCTCTTGTGATCAGTATAAATTTCTCATGGTTCTCCATATAAGTAATGCCTCCAAATATTTAGTGCAAATACCACTGCAGCCATCTCCAGATCATGAGTGGGATAGTTCTATTCATTCTTCTTCAACTGTAGCGAAGCATAAGCTATCACACGACCATTTTGCATGAGAACATACCCTAATCCCACTCTCGAAGCATCACAAAATACTGTGAATCCTCCCGAACCGGATGGTAAGGCTAGAACTGGTGCGGTGGTCAAATATGTCTTGAGCTTCTGAAAACTCTGCTCATTTCATCTGTCCACCGAAACTTTGCATTTTTCTGTGTTAGTTTGGTCAATGGTGCTGCTATTCTGGAAAAATCCTGCACAAAACGCCTATAGTAACCGGCTAAACCCAGAAAGCTGCGAATCTCTGTAGGAGTGGTGGGTCTAGGCCATTTCTGCACTTCTTCCATCTTTCTAGGATCTACCATTATTCCATCCTTGGATACAACATTGAGTCTAGCCAAAATTCACACTTAGAGAACTTCGCATAAAGCTTATGTTCCCGCAAGGTCTGCAGTACAACCCTCAGATGATCCTCGTGTTCTTCTTGGCTACGAGAATACGCCAAGATATCGTCAATAAATACAATGATAAATCTGTCCAGAAATGGATTGAACGCCCTATTCATTAATCCATGAATGCAGCTGGAGCATTAGTCAACCCGAAAGGCATCACAAGAAATTCATAATGCCCGTATCGAGTTCGGAAAGCTGTCTTAGGAATATCTTTGTCACTAACTCTGAGCTGATGATAATCTGATGGAAGATCAATCTTTGAAAAGTGGGCAGCTCCCTGCAAATGATCAAACAGATCATCAATACGAGGCAAAGGGTATTTATTACGTACCGTTACCTTGTTCAGCTGTATGTAGTCAATGCACATTCTTAGGGACCCATCTTTCTTCTTCACAAATAGCACTGGTGCACCCCAAGGTGATACAATTGGCCTGATAAATCCCTTGTTCAATAACTCCTGCAATTGTTCCTTTAGCTCCCTCAACTCCACTGGTGCCATACGATATGGAGGTATCGATATGGGCTGCGTGTCAGGTGCTACATCAATGCTGAAATCTCCTGCACTGGTGGTAGTCCCGGTAAATCCTCAAGAAATACATCGGTGAACTCTTGCACTACTGGAGCCATTTCCAAGCTAGGAGTCACATCTCTTGTGTCTCACCATAGCTAAGAATGCCCAACAACCTTTCTTCAATAACTGCTGAGCTTTTACAAATGATATGACATTGCACATCTCTGGAATTTGATCCCTCTTTAGAATAAAACTGGGTTCATTAGACATCTCTAACTTAACTACCTTCGCATGATAATCGAGGGTAGCGTGGAAAGAAGATAACCAATCCATACCCATCAGTACGTCAAAATCAACCATATCAAGTACAATTAGATCAGCTAAAGTATCCATATCCTCTATTCGAATCTGACAAGCGTGATACACTTATTCAACAAGTAAAGAATCTCCTACAGGATTAGCAACTAGAAAATGACCATTCAATATTTCTGGTTGTCTATCAAACCTCAAAGCAAAGAATGAGGACACATAGGAGTGGGTAGATCCTGGATCAAATAATGCAAGTGCATCAAGTGAGCAAACAGAAAGAATACCTATAACCACAGCATTTGAGGCCTGAGCATCCTGCCTAGTAAGTGCAAAAACTCTCGACTGGCCTCTACCAGTAGTCCCTTGTCCTCGATTACACATGGCATGATCTCCAACACCTCTACCTCTGTTACCTCTACCAGCAGTACCTGTATTATTACGAGCAGTCTGTGTAGGTGCCGCTGCCTGAACGGAAGCCTGGTTAAACTTTCTCTGAGGATGCGGGCAATCCTTTATGTGATATCCCAACTGGCCACACCGGAAACACCCTCCAGTCAAAACACGACACGGACCCCAATGTAATCTACCACAAGTTTGACAGGCTAAATTAGTAGCATATATCTTCCCAGAGCTATGATATCCAGATAATGATGATGGTCCCTTAGCATTATCTTTTTGAGGAGGCGCTCTAACAGCTAGCTGGGACACCAGGTCTGTCCCTGTTTGAAAACCTTGTCGTTGTACCTGATTCCCGGCTCTACGGTCTGTGCTAACTCCCCCAGTGAAAGATCCCCCAGTCTTAACCTTATTATATGAATCTTTAGCTGCCCGTGATTTACGACCCCTGTTTTCAATCTTTCTGGCAAGGTCGAGTGCATCAGAGTAATTCAGATTCTTCATCTGCGGAGCAACTGCATTGAATAAATGGTCAACCACCTATCAACAAACCTCTGAACCCGAGATTTTCATTAGGCACTAAGTTAGGTGTATATCTAGCCAACTTAGTAAACTTAGTGTTATATGTCGATACATCCATATCTGGAGTCTGAACTAATCTCTCAAATTGCCTAGCATATTCCTTCCTCAGACTTTCAGGGAGAAAGCGATCCATGAACAACTTAGTAAACTCGTCCCATGTCAATCGTGCTGCTTCTGCGGGCCTTTCTAAAAGTACAGTTTCATACCAGGTATTAGCCGTATCCTCCAATTTGTATGATGCAAGTTCCACGGATCTTTCACTAGAACATCCAAGAGCACGCAACGCCTTAAGTGTCCCATCCAAGAAACTCTGAGGATCCTCTGTAGTGTCAGAACCCGTAAACCTTGGTGGTTTCAGTTTCAAGAACTCTGGTAGGGATACTTCTCTGTTACCAAAAATCTGAGTCTATCTCTGAGCCTGAGTCTGTGTCTGAGCCTGAGTCTGAGTCTGAGCCTGAGCCTGAGCCTGAGCCTGAGCCTGAGCCTGAGTCTGAGCCTGATCTGTGTAGGTGCCTGAGGTTGCATTGGAGCAATGTTTTGTTGTCTAGCCCTTTCCTGTCTATCCATTATGGCATTCAAGAGATCAATGGACCTTTGCATAGCATTAAGTGCCTCAATAGTAGCATTCTCATATGACGGTGGAGGTGGATTATCCTCAATTTCTGGAGTAGGCTCTCTTATAGCTCTTGTGGTAGCACCAGCCCTCGTGGTAGCAGTTTGGCCTCATCCCTGAGTATTACCTCCTTTCCAAGCTTAGGTAGATGACGGCCCAGCAGTGGAGGAATTCGGAGCAGCTCGGGCCGTCTTTTTAGATCTTGTCTTACCAGCCATCTGAGTAATAGGATAACTAACGTTAGATTCATCTATTTAGCAGTAGTCATCCCACACGTACGGAAGGAAAAAGAAAGAAAGATAGACATGAAACATCCTATCACGCCCTCGCAGAATAACGATTATGGGAATGGCCGGCTACATAACCATAATAGATATTCTACTACTGACGTGTGCTTCATTAGTCACAGGAATAACCTAGGGCTCTGATACCAACTTTGTCACGACCCAATCAAGCCTTATCAAAATTCTACAGAAAATCGGGCAGAGTTTCCCTTGTTTTTTGGCATAACCAAAATTTACCTGCTTTTAAACAAATAGAAAACCAACCAAAAACCAATATCCTTACGCATTAATAATGAAAAAATACCACGTTTATCTCACAATACTACGAGAGCATCTAACAGGGTTGTAGTAAGTTCATAAAAGACCAAATACTCGCAAGAGTAACTTATTAATGAATAATCCAACTGGTTACCCAACTGATTAAACGAATGACTAACAAATGACTAAAAGGAGCGACTCTAAGAGTTTCAAAGAAGGATAATAGTGAATTAATAAAGCTCTTGCCCACGTGAACTAATGCGGGGCTCACCAGGATTGTCAACTCGCGACTCTAAGAATGGAAATCCTCGGCTACGACACCTGTTGTCTCTGGAAAAAAATATAGCGAGGAGTGAGTCGCAACTCAGTGAGTAACAACGCTTATCCACAATCGTTTTAAGTGGGGACAAGTCAAAAACATGCCAGTATATCTTATGCAGAAATACACATATCATTTAATTATCACTTTCAGAATAACAAACAGAAATCATTCTTTTCAAGTATTTCTTGTAAACAGTAATCAATATCAAATCAGTAGTAAATTCAGTTATCACTATATTATATCAAGTATATGGGTTTGGGAGATTTCCAAGAACAAACCATGTAATCAGTATAAATTCCTCCCTGAGGAAATCAGTAACGGTAAGCTAGTTCTACCTTCCTACTAGCAAGGACTGTAACTGTAATCCGGAGTATACAAGGTGCAATAGGTCTAACGTACACATCGTTAGCTACGGGGTCTGTCAAGGCTCATCCCAAAATATATACATATATAATATATATATGTATATATACACACACACACACACACACACACACACACACACATATATATATATATATATATATATATATACACACACACAATACTCGATCCTCGAGGATGCCTGATTGAGATTCTATTCTTCAATTTAGTCAATTGTGAATGTCATTCCTTGTATAATCATTCAATTTATATCTCTATTAGTTCATATCTATATAGAGGAATAACTTTTTACATGATAGAGTCAAATATAGAACGAGCAAGCACTCTTAATCCGTACACTATAGTGCTTGCTAAAAGCTAACAGGATTTGCATCCCACTAATAGTAGATTCCTGATTTTTCTATATAAAATTACTCCTGTGCATTCCTATTATTTTCATTACATCTAGTTAACCAACTTACATCCTTATACAGGCTAATTGTTTGGGCAAAGGATGAAATTAACCAAGAAAAAAAAGTTTTGTTTGCCTTCGTTGTTCTCTTTCCCTGATTCTATACTTGTTTTCCCCGATGTTCTTCTCAAGTAGTAAAAGCTTTTCTTTGTAAACTTTTTTTTTTCCTTTTGTTGTTGCCGTAAAAACCCCTTTCCCTGAATCCCTTGGTACCAATTTTCTTTTGTATTTGGACTCTACAGAGTCCCTTTTGGTTTGGCTCGTTTCTTTTTTATTTTTTTATATAATTTATAAAATAACTAAATTGCCCTTATTTTATTTAACTAGGGTATTACATATTCCCTGTTGTATAATATTTAAATTTGTTGTAGCGTCACTTGTCTTACTTTGCATGTTATTATATTCTCACTTGCAACATAAACAACAATGTACTTGTATGATCCCATAACAATACTTCTAATTATATCTAATTTTAATTGACCTTATAACGTACAGTTTTTTTAAAACTGCCATTATACAAAGTCTGGTGTTTGATGTTCAATTTGAGATAATTCTCACTAGGGGCAGTACTACTATATATCACCACTTACATTCCTAATTCCGTTTATCGGAGCACCCACGAGTAACACGATAGATGCTCATCGTTCAGTATTAATATTGCAATATGGAGGAACACGCCAACTTTTAATAGTAAAACATTTTCAAAGATTTTTAAATATACCGATATATAGATGTAATAGTCAAATAGCATTTGACTTCAAAGGAATTAAGGAAGAGGAAGTAGATGTGTTGACTCTTCTAATTTATATTATGCACAAAGTATATTGCGTTTATGTAGGGTCTAGAAAATATGTTAGAACTAAAAATATTTTATTAAAGCCGTGCTATAACTAATGGAGTATAAATTATATATCTACCAAAAGTAGTTAAAGTCAACTTCTGAGAATACCATTACTGAAATCCTTGATTTCTTGACTGCCTTTTGCAATTCTGATCCAACAATCTTTTCTTTACTAGCTTTGCAAATATGTATACAGAGATTGAGTGATCAAAGCTACCGCTTGAGAACCATCCCTTCACATGCAAGAGCACCAAAAGGTCCAAACCAGAGAAAATTATGTATGAGATTATAAGAAGATGCATGAAGTACCTTCCTTGTGTAAAAAAACTTTATACTAACAACTAGTTATTGTATTTAAATTTGTTGTATGGCGTGTCTCATTTTGCATGTGATTATAATCCAACTTATTATATTTAATTGTAGGTGACATGGCAGTGTAATTTTTTGTTTATTACGTACTCCATTATCATTATATAAGCTCTTCTTAAACTATATGTATGACCCTAAACCAGTTTTAAGATCACAAATCGAATTTGGATTTGAATATAAGCAAAATTTCGTATTAAAGCTAAATAAATGCGATAAATAGATGTAAATGCGAAAGAACAACTTGATCTCAATATATCGTAGTGAGTACAAATTTGAGCAGAGTTTCAGTATGTATTTCTGGATGCCTACAATACAAAATGAAGGGCTATTTATAGGCCTAGGAGCCTTGCCCACGTTCTCCACTATCAGTTGTGCTATGGCCCACGATCTTGGCATTAATGGAAGGAGTTAGTGGGCTGAAGTAGTGGGCTGCAAAGCCGCTGGAACCGAGGCTGTTCAGAGGTGCATATATGCGACCTCGGTGAGGAGGCCTTGCTGTTCGCTCGAGGTAGACATCACCGAAGCTCAGCTTTCGGCTCGCCTTCGGTGACTACCTTGACGTGTGACTTCTGCGACTCACTTACTTGCTTCGGTCTTTGGCTTGTTGTTATGTGCTCGGTCGTTGTCAGATTGCGCGATCGGGGCGAATCATCGCGAGCCGACTTTTACCCAATACAGATAGTCCCCCCACTCCTCGGTCACTTACCGAAGTTACCGAGGAGTGGAGTGAAGTTCAGCGGGAAAGCGACGTGGCTTGATCTTATCCAAGTATTTCAAACTTTGTCAACGGTTCGTGTCTCATCAGGTCATTTCTCATTGACACGTGTCATCCATCCGTTGGCTCCTCTAACGGTCACACCGTAATTTTTATTTCTCCCAACGTCTCAATGATGACGCCTTTCCACCTGGCTCTTCCATACCTATAAGTACTCCTTCCCCAAACTCTTCTTCTCACTTTCACATTTTGCAATCAACAGTGCTTAAGAGAGAAAAAGTAAGAACTTCCATACTTTTTTTAGCAGATTTCCATCTTTACGAAACTTCTCAACTTCAAGCTTCAACCATGTCTGCCACTCACTCATGACAGGATTCGAGCGACTCCGGCGAGAGGGCGAAGATCGCACAATATGCCGCAATTATTTCCAGTGGTGAGTTTATCACCACCGTGACAGCGCTGCAAGTAATAGAGGCGGAAGGAGGCAGAGAAGTGACTTCCATCGCTGGTGGCTCCAAACGTCGAAAGGCGAAGGCCAGGCGTGATGTCGCTGCTGTGAGCGATGACGCCAGCCTAGAAGGAGACGATGACGTCGTGGATGGTGACCTCATGGAAACTGCTGGTGCTGACGACACCACGCATAGAGACGAGGATGCCGAGGGCGATGATGCCGAGGGCAAAGTTGAAGGGGGAAATACCGCCGAGGTGGGGTCCTCAGTCCCAATGATTCCTCTCGAACAAGAGCTCGAGCCTCACCAAATCATTCCCTCCCATTTCGACAACGGCAAGGATCTTAAGTTGCAAGTCCAATCTGACGATCAGGAGGGAAAGAATAGGAATATACCGGTGAACACGACACCGACCCGTATAACACAAGCCCACATTGAGCGGGTCCGGAGGGAGTGCAAGTTTGGGCCCAAGGTGAAAGTGGTTATCCCCGACCCAACGAGCAGAGTTTGTCACCATGTCGAGGGGCTCTCTTTCGTTTATACCTACCCTTTCACCCTCGGCTTCTCCCTTCCAGTGCACAAAGTTATTGATGACTTCTGTCGAGCCTACAATTTGTGTTTGGCCCAACTAGGCCCCGGCGTTTGGAGGGTCGTCCAATGCATGGATTGGCTAAGTAAGAAAGCCGGTGGACTTCACATTTCAGCATCTCATTTCACTTTACTACCCTTACTTCCCTGAGGCTGGGGTTGTGGCCTTAAACAACTGAGGCAAGTTCGCGCTCCTTTATAAGAGCGAGGACCATGGGGACCGAGGCTAGAGCGACCGCTACGTCCTGCTGGAGACTAACATTTTGTCCGCCGAGCCTGATTTCCCCGAGCAGTGGAACAATACACGTAAGTATCCCTTCGTTCTTACTTCATCCCCCGGTGATCGTTTACGTTTGCTAACCCAGGTTTTCCATTACTTCTTAGCCAACAAGGTCGATATCATACCCCCGAGGGGTTGACTGGATGGGTGAGAGCAATGACCGGGACACGTAAGCACCCCGAAAGAACGTGGATGAAGATGGCTGCCGACTTTGATTGGCAATGCAAACGGCATGGTATATTCTTTTGTGGTGTTTTACTTGGTATGTCGTTTTGGAGTTTTGGCTTCATTTTGTTAATCTCTCCTTTCGGTATTAGGTTTTCCGAACCGTGTCGTCAATACAAAGAAAAGCAAGAAAAAGAAAGAGGAAAAGAAGAAGAAGGAAGGAGAGGAAACCGAGTCAGATGACAACCTGGCTTCGGTGATAGGAGACTTGAAGGAGTTGAAGGCTGCAAAGCCTTCAAAAGCTTTAAAGGGGGCCCCCGGTCAAGGGTCCTCAAAAGGTAATCACTATCTTTGATCAACTCGTCGGTTATCATTCCTCCTTGCTTCCTTGTTTCAATTCTCCTATGTTACTTTTCATAGGTGTGAAGAGGAAGAGGGAAGTTTCAAAGAAGCCCTCTCGTTCGGTGGCCCCTCGCACCGAGGTGGAAACTTCTCTCCGGCCCGAGGCAGCGGTGGAAGGGCGCCGAAGACTGATCGATGAGCCCGATGATGCGGCTGCCGAGGATTTATCTCGTAGGGAGATTGAGTTGGTTGACCTCGAAGACCAAGAACATAGCTCTGAGGCAGCAGTTGCCAAGATTAAGGGCAAGGCCAAGGTCGTGGAGGCTGACGCTGCTATTATCGAAGAGGGGGCTGGCACCGGCGCGGTTAGGGAGCAATCCGAACCCGGGAGGATTTCATCCTCGGTGGGGTCTTATCGGAAGCTTGAGGTGCCGACCTCTTCGAATCTGTTGGCATGCAGCCGAGCCGACATCTTGAGTCTTACGCCTTTGCTGGGCTCGGAGGAAGATAAAGTCGTGCAGGAATTTTCCCGAGGTCAATTATATAACACCATTGCTGCCAATGCTATCAGAGTAAGTTTCATCGCTCTTGAGTTTTATCTCAGATTTTCCTTTTCATCTTTGTCCTCGGTTCATAGCTGACTTCGATTCCCTGATTGATCTTTATTCAGAGTTTCGTTCTGTCACTGAGGGCTATCGAGGTTGAGACCTCGAGGGACGACGAGGTTCGGCGTGTTGCTCGTTCGTGGGATAGGCAAAGAGATAGCTTTAATGCACAGATAGTTATACTAAAAGCCGATTTGTCCAAGTCCCAGTCTGATCTGCATGAGGTCGAGGCCGCTTCTGAGGCAAAAATTAAAGCCCTTGGTGATGGCTTCCAGGTTGAACGCTCGAGGCTGGAGGCTGAAGCCGCGAGATTAAGTGCCGAGCTGGCCCAAGTAAAGGGTGAAATCGTGGAGATGGCCAAGAAGCATCACGATCAGCTGAGGAGGCACGTGCTTCATATCCAAAAGTTGGAGGGTGAGAACTCCAAACTTTCAGCTAAAGAAGCCGAGGTTGAGGCCCTTCGTGACGAAATCGTCGATCACAAAAATAGGGCTGCGATCAAGATCAAAAAGGCCGAGCTGGACAAGCAATGGGCCATTATCAAATCTCGGTTGAGGCTGCTCAAGCGGTGCCGCGCCGGCGAGCTTAACTTAGATGAGGAGATTGCAAAAGCTGAGGTAATATCAGCAGAGGCTCAAGCTATCATTGATGAACTCCCATCAAGTGAGGCCTCGAGCGGCGATGATGATGAAGAGGATGATGAAGAAGCCGAGGGGAGCTCCGAGGATGGAGATGATTCTCCCGAGGCTTAGACTTCTGATAGCACTTTTGTAAGCCTTCGGGCGTCTATGCATAACTTTTTGGACCTTCGGGTCCTTTTGATGTAAATACTCTTAGCCTTCGGGCTCTTTAATGAAACGACTTTGGTGTTTTTATCTTAAGTGTTGGTTTTTTGCATGTACCGAACATCTTGTAATAAATAACTTGCTTGCAAGACTTGATTGAATTTAATCGATGCAAACTTAGAACGACGTCTCGTCCTCGAGTCGATGCATTTAAAGTGCAACTTCGGAGTGCAAGATTATAGAAACAAATAGATATGGAATCAATATTATTTCATTGATAATATCAACGAGCCAGAAATCGGCTATTTATATGGAACCAAGTCGAAGCGGACGTTGGGTGAAAAATAAATTAACAATATGCCACTGTCGGGCGGGATTACAATGTACTAAATCTATTCCTCGGGTGTCAGTCCCCGGTTGTCGGATAGATAAGCTTCGGTTGGGAGGCTCGATGTCGACCTCGGTATCAACTCGCCTCTCACTCCCCCCAGTGTTCGGTTGTGAATCTTGATGAACATCCAAGCACAGAAAATCGTTCGGTTCGCTTCCTGAAAAGGTCAAGCAAAAATGGAACGAGGAGCAAATTAGTACATTTCGACCGAAGCCGTAGGAGCGTTGTTCGGCTCGG
Organism: Petunia axillaris subsp. axillaris; assembly: GCA_029990575.1. Taxonomy (NCBI): domain Eukaryota; kingdom Viridiplantae; phylum Streptophyta; class Magnoliopsida; order Solanales; family Solanaceae; genus Petunia; species Petunia axillaris. The sequence continues at coordinate 30,318,730 of JARKNS010000010.1, read as the reverse complement.
GGCTGTTGGTGAATTTAAAAAGTTAAGAGAACATTTACCTCGATTAGAAGTAGAACCGCTTTAAATTGGAAATGTTCCAATTTAGAGGTTCGGGCTCGCCTTGCAGATTCTCAATTTGATAAGGTCCTTTCCCAACGATTGCTCTGACTCTGTAAGGTCCTTCCCAATTAGCAATGAGTTTTCCCCCATTTTCTTCCTTTGTTGATTGATTTGTAGCCTTCAGTACATAATCGCCTACTTTGAAATCCCAAAGTTTTGCCTTCCTATTGAGGTATGCCTCGATCTGCCTTTTTTGGGCTGCTAGCAGAACCAAAGCCAATTCCCTTTTCTCCTCGAGCAAGTCCAATTCTATGCGCATAGCCTGTTGATTTGCATCTTCGGTGGTGTGGGCGTACCGAAGGCTTGGTTCGCCCACTTCAAAGGGGATAAGAGAATCCATACCGTAAGCGAGTGAAAAAGGAGTATCACCGGTACTGTTCTTTTCCGTTGTTCGCATGGCCCACAGCACCCCTGGAAATTCATCGGGCCAAGGACCTTTCTTCTCATCGAGCCTTTTCTTGAGATTTTCGATTATGATTCTATTTGAGGACTCAGCTTGGCCATTGGCACTTGGGTGATAAGGAGTCGAAGCAATTCTTTTGATCCCCCATTGTTTGAAGAAATCAGTGATGACTGCCCCCATAAACTGTTTACCATTGTCGCAGGCAATCTCCCTCGGGACACCGAACCTGTATATGATGTTCTTCTTGATGAAATCGATTACTTGTTTTTGCTTTACCTCGGTGAGAGCCCCGGCTTCCACCCATTTCGTGAAGTAATCAGTTAGCACTAGAATGAAGCGAACACCACCTTTTTCCCTTCGGCAATGGTCCAACAATATCCATCCCCCACTTCATGAAGGGCCATGGTGATACCACTGAGATCATCCGTCCATGGCATTGGCACTTATCACATTTCTGCACGAAGGCCTTTGCATCGGCACTGATAGTGGGTCAATAACACCCAGCTCTTAATAACTTAAGCACCAAGGATTTTCCCCACGAGTGGTTGCCATACTCGCCTTCGTGCACTTCGGCCATCACATACCTGGCCTCATCGGGACCCAAACACTTGGCCATCGGGCCGCAATATAACCTCTTATACAGATTACCTTCGATCAAATGATATGAAGCTGCTTGGGTCCTTAACTTTTTGGCCTCCTTTTTATCTTGGGGAACAGTCCCTGGGTCGAACTAAGAGATGAACTTACTCCGCCAATCCCATCTGTTGTCCACCGAATTGACCTGCAACTTCATCTCTCTCATTTGAGCGGACAACAGCCGAACCACTGAATCAGTCCCCGAGTGGGCTTCGTCGATCGCCGAACCCAGATTTGCCAGAGCGTCAGCCTCGGTATTCTCCTCCCGAGGCACTTGTTTAACTTGCCACTCTTAGAATTGGGCCAAGATTCTTTGTGCTCGGTCCAAGTATAGTTGCATTCTGGGCTCCCGAGCCGTATAGTCACCGAGGACCTGGTTCACTACCAACTGCGAGTCACATCTTAGTTCGATTCTTTCCACCCCCCATCTCATTGGCCAACTCCAAGCCCGCTAGAGCCGCTTCGTACTCGGCCTCATTGTTGGTCACATTTTTTAATCCGAATTGGCACTTGCGGAACCCCAATTACAATCATTATTATAATCAACAACATGGGGATCCGCAAGGTTATGAAGAAGAATATGATGAAGAGTTCCATATAGAACTCAACCAAGAGGGCTATCCATTCCATGTTGAACAAGTGGACGAAGATGATATACAAGAGGAAGCTAATGATCCTCAAGTAGAGAATGAGAACCCTCATGATAACAACCCTTTTGGCCAAGCAAATGCGGGGGTCCAAGCAAATGAAGAAGGAAATCTTGGAGAAAATGAAGGTGTTGCGGGTAATGCTAATCGGGGTGGCAACAATGCAAACCGAGGCGGCCGAGGTGTAAACCAAGGGGGTCGAGGTGTGAACCGTGGAGGTAGAGCAAATGTCAATCGAGGGGGCAATGCCAATAGAGTTAATGCTCGCAATGTCAACCGGAATCAAGAGTATGCTAGAGGTGCTCGGGACTATCAACAAGAGATGCGAGACTGTGAAGATGATGAGGAGATTGAGGAAGAAATTGATATGAATTGTTTTGCAAGTGCCATAGTTCCTCCTCCTATTCATGGCAATCCTAGTTTTAGCATCCCAAATGTAATTCTTCAAGGTCTTGAACAACATGGTTGCTTTGGTGGTACTAAGAATGAAGATGCAAATGATCACTTGAGGAATTTTGTGCAAACTTATAATCTCTACAAGTCCGCAAAGGTATCGGAAGAATCATTGAGGTTGAGAGTGTTCCCTTACTCTCTCACCGGAAAAGCTAAAGATTGGTTGAACAAGTTGCCGAGAAACTCCATTTTCACTTGGCAAGAGTTGGTAAAACAATTTCTAGGGAAGTTTTCACCAAAGGGGAAGCAAGCGGTATTGAGAGATAAGATCTACATGTTTAAGCAAGAGGCATCCGATTCTTTGACCGAGGCTTGGGAGGCTTTCCAAGATGGGTTGCTCCGGTGTCCTAATCATGGTTTCAATGGGAACATGTTGTTGCAAAGCTTCTATCAAGGGTTGAACAAGATAAACCAATCCGCCTTGGACACCTTATGTGATGGCGTCACCATGGACAAGAGGTACGAAGAGGTGAAAGATATCCTAGACAAAGTGACCAAGAGATCTCAAGAATGGCAATCAAGAGCTAAGGATCGGGGAAGAGATGTTGGGATTAGTCCAAGATGATGGAAAGATTTGGAGCCCAAGATGAGAAAATGACAAGAATCTTGACATCGGTGGAACTCATGAACAAGAACTCAAAGGCCGATAGGGAAGCCAATGAAAAGAAGTTGCACAAGGTGGAGAATATCCACACTACAAATGCCGGACATCAAGTGGCCCCAATGGATTATGTGACTCCCGGAGGTGTTCCTATGTCCCTTCTCCAACATGGGCAAGAAGGATACTATCCGGAACAATGCTACCATATGCAAGAAGGAGAAGAAGTAAATTATGTGGGTAATTACCAAGTCAAAATAACAAAGGATTAGCACGAGGAGACGATTTAGAATCAAGTACTCATGGAGCCCCAAGTCTACCAAATTTCAACGTAGAAATGACTGAAGTAATTGCAGCCCTTAAAGATATGGGCGAAAAGGTCAAATAGCCAAAAGACATGAAGACTGATCCAAGCAAGCGAAACCAGGACCTCTGGTGCGAATTCTATCGCGACCACGGTCACACCTGTTTAACCTAGATCCGATTTTAGGCCAATTAACAATTAAATTTGGATTTGTGGAGTCACGATCAATAGTTTAGATTAAGAGTCTAAATGACGAATAGTGTTAATTACTAAAGTAGCGATATATTCGTAATTTCCAACGATGATAAATAATAATACGGAAATGAGATATAAACCAAAACAACCAAGGTTAAAGCGTTAGTGAAAAGAAGATAGTAGTAACCGTGTTGTATCACTTAACCCCGGTGAGAGTTCCTCGTTACTGATCGCACTTAGAAGACTATAGAGTAAAGCACTTAACGAATGTAAGCAAAGAATAGTATCTGAGTGACAGAGTATTCTTATTGATATTGTAGGTCAGAAGTAAAGTTGTGTTACAATGGCTTAGAACGAGTGCTATTTATAGGCCTGATAGGCGTCCGTTGGGTTTTGTAACCGCTGTGCACGTATCCGTTGGATATGTAACCGCTGGGTTGTAATTATTGCCTTTATGACCATTCATTAAGTGATCGCACATGATCAGGTTAATAATTGCTCATTCAGATCGTGTTGAGTGATGAGGCGTTACATAGCTGCTTTGGGTCTGCTCGTGGCAACCGTCTGGCTAGTTGTCTGTTCGCTAGATGTCTGTCCGCTAGATATCTGTTCGGTGGATCTTCTGCCCGTGCCACGTGGCGGACACGTGTCACTTTTAGATGATGTCAGCTTTTATCCAATACAGATAGTCCCCGTACTTTTCGGGCAGAGTATCTGCTCGAGAAGTGGATGTGAATTTTGGCGGGAATTTCTACTTTGCGTAATCCAATCTTTGTATGACGAGGCTAAGTGACGTACTTATCTTATCAGTTACGTGACAAATCCCTATGACGTGCGCATTAAATGCGTCGTATGAAAAAGTAACTGCAGCTGGCATGTCTGCACGTCTGCAGTCCGCTCTGAAGTGACTACTGCACGTTCCAAGGGTAAAAGTAATGATTTTAACCGCCCCAATCACGTGCACACGTCGACTGCTGATCGCGAGGTGACCACTGCACCTCAGGGTAATGATGATACTATAAAAGTTGGTGAAACCTACTTCTCCTTTTGACGGTTGGATCTGATCGTGGCCTCTTGGATAGTCTTGTCTCGATGGAAATTGATGGGCCGGATTTTTGCTCTTATAAATAGGGGTTTGTTGAGTGAGAAACTTTTTACTTGCTTTCATTTTCTTTTCGCTAAATCTTGAGAATTCTTCGAACATCCTTCAACTTTTCTTGTGAACTTCCCAATTCTTCTGGAATTATGTCTTCAAGAGCTAGAAAAAACCAGAATGTAGACACAGCCGGTAGTTCTTCGGCAGCCACTCCCAGGCCTAGGGCTGCTCAGGCCACTGCTGCGAAGATCATCCCTAAGAAATGGGGTGATTTAGAAGCAGACTGCAATATCAAGGCCTCCAATAACCATGGAGATATATGTGTGTGGCCGGTGTATAGGTTCAAATCTGGGATCACATCGGAGGTGATCCCTCGTGTTAGAATGGACTACAACTGGGACGAGAGTGTTCCCCTCTTGCCGGTCTCTGAAGAGGAGAACATCACTTCGCATAGGGCTGGGAGGACCGCTATATGCACCTACCTTTTTACAGTTGGATGTAAATGTCACGACCCAACCTAGGGTCGCGACGGATGACCAACACTAAGTGTCGATCATCACTAATCCTGCTGATAATCTGCTAACCATAAATATAACTGATAAACAGAATAAGCATAAACCTAACTGATAAGAATTATGCAATGCAAAAAGCTGACAAGGCTAACATAAGCTGACATACATAACATACTGATTGCACCTCACAGGGACATATCTACAGGCCTCTAAGAGTGATGAACTGAATATACAAAGGATGGGATAAGGCCCCGCCATACCCGAACTGGCTGACTGTACACATACCAAAAGATAAGTAACTCCGGGAGTAAGCGGAGTGACTCCAATAGCTGATAGATGGCCTACTAACGTGGTTCAAGCATTGATCTATCTGCACCTGCGCGGCATGAAAACGCAGTGCCCCAGAAAAGGGCGTGAGTATGATATGTACCAAGTATGTAAGGCATGAGCATATAATATATCATAGCTGAATGAAACTGTAATGCTGGAATATAAATATGTAAAAATGAGCTGGAGCATAGCAATATAGCTGGAAATCTGAAGAACGTACTAAACATGATCTGAATATAAACTGAATATTCGCGTAGAGCGTTAACGTAGAGCGTTTTGACGCAATCCGTTACCGTAATCGCGTAGAGCGTTTTGACGCAATCCGTCTTCAATTTCGAGTTAAGATTGAAGTTCTTCCTTCAAAAACTTGAAAATTACTTCACTATTCATTAGAGCACTGTTTCTATCTTGATATCTCTGGAAAATGACGAGTTAAGGGATGAAACTATCTTTTATAATCGAAATATTTCATTTCTAGCCCTCTTTTGCGCTTATATCCCTTTTTCTGACCTGACTTCTGATGCTCATATCTTTTTATCTATAGGTTATCTGAATAAACCGTCAAAAGTGTTGGAAACTACACTCCAAGGCCTTCATATAACACACGAAATTAATTGCTGAAAAAGCTTCGTTACAAGGCAAATCCTTAGTCGGTTTTTCCGCAACTTAAATCCAATTTTTCCCAAACTTTATATTCAACATATAAACATCATATATGGTCATATTATGACTTTAAACTCACTTAAATCATTCTTAACATGTAATTAGAATGATATACGTCACTTTAGACATACAGGGTGCAACTATCTTCCCCCGTTAGGAACATTCGTCCTCGAATGTTAAATGAAGTATATAGAAGCATTAAGCAACAATCTGTTACATACTTGAAGTAATGAAGAGATGTGTATATTTGGCTCTCATGTCATTTTCAGCTTCCCAAGTTATTTCTTCTACATTATATCTTTGCTATAGCATCTTAACTAAAGGAATGTTTTTCGTCCTTAGTCGACGAATCTGGCTATCTAAAATTGCAACTGGCACCTCTTCATAAGTCAATTGCTCTGTGATCTGTATACCAACTACTGGTACAACTCTAAAAGGATCTCCGACACATTTTCTGAGCATAGAAACATGGAATACTGGATGTACCTCCTGAAGGTCTGCTGGAAGGTCTAACTCGTAGGCTATACGCCCAACTCGCCTGATAACCTGATATGGACTAATAAATCTAGGGCTAAACTTTCCCTTCTTTCCAAATCTCATAATGCCTTTCATTGGTGATACTTTCAGGAATACCCAATCGCCAATCTGAAATTCTAAATCTCGACGTCAGTTATCTGCATAGGACTTCTGTCTGCTCTGCCCTGCTAATAATCTTTCCCTGATCAACTTGACTTTATCAACTGCTTGTTGGATTAAATCTGACCTATCAATTGAGACTTGCCAACCTCGAACCATCCTATGGGAGACCTGCATTTGCGCCCATACAAAGCTTAATTTGGCGCCATCTGTATGCTAGAATGATAGCTATTATTATACGCAAACTCTATCAACGGTAGATGATCAATCTAGTTGCCTCTAAAATCTCACACACAAACTCTAAGCATATCTTCTAATGTCTGAATGGTCCACTCAGCCTGTCCATCTGTCTGGGGATGAAATGCTATACTCAGATTCACCTGTATCCCTAAACCTGTCTGAAACGATCGCCAGAGATTAGTTGTAAACTGTGCGCCCCTATCTGAAATGATAGATACTGGAATACCATGTAGGCGCACTATCTCTCTGATATAAAGTCTGGCATGATCCTCTGCTGTATATGTAGTTCTAATAGGAAAGAAATGAGCTCATTTAGTAAGTCTGTCAACTATATCCCAAATAGAGTCATATCTGTTCCGCATACGGGGCAAGCCTGTAATGAAGTCCATATTCACTGCTTCCCATTTCTATGATGGAATCTCGATTTCCTGTAACAAGCCACTAGGTTTTTGATGCTCGACTTTAACCTACTGGCAGTTAGGACACTGAGCCACAAACTCTGCTATGTCACGCTTCATTCCGTTCCACCAGTAAATCTGCTTAAGGTCATGGTATATCTTAGTCGAACCTAGATAAACAGTGTACCTAGAATAATGTGCCTCTGCTATAATCTGTCCACGTAAATCTGCCACATTAAGAACACAAAGTCTATCTTTATACATGAGAACCCCGTCACTAGTAACCCTGTATGGTGATTTCGGTTTTCTTCTGGCTATCTGGCTGTATTGAACTAGAACTGAATCCTCATACTGACACTGTTTTACTTCTGTAACTAGCCAAGTAGTGGCTGCGTTCTGAACTGTAACTCCTACGTCCTCTGAATCTATTAATCTGACTCCCATGCTGGCCAACTGGTGGAGACATGAGCTAACTCTCTTTTCTATGGCTGTAAATAAGATAGACTACCCATAGGCTTACGACTAAGGGCATCGGCAACAAAATTCGCTTTACCCGGATGATAAAGAATGTCCACATCGTAGTCCTTCAGCAACTCTAGCCACCGCCTCAGTCGTAGGTTTACCTCCCTTTACTTAATTATGTACTGGAGGCTCTTTTGGTATGTATAAATATCAACATGAACACCGTACAAATAATTTCTCCAAATCTTCAATGCATGAATGACTGCCGCAAGCTCAAAATCATGGGTAAGGTAAATCTGATCGTGCTTTTTCAGCTGCCTGGAAGCATAAGCAATTACTCTTTTGTGTTGCGTTAATACACAACCCATATCAATTCGAGAAGCAGCATAGTAAATGACAAAGCCCTTAGAGCCCTCTGAAAGTGTAAGTACTGGAGTCGTTATCAACTTGTTCTTTACTTCTTTGAAGTTGTGTTCGCAAGAGTCACACCACTGAAATTTGGCTATTTTCTGTGTCAATTTGGTCAGTGAAGCTGCAATGGAGGAAAATCCTTTACAAACCTTCTATAATAACCTGCCAAACTCATAAAACTACGTACTTCAGTTGGCGTCATAGGTTTGGGCCAATTCCTCACAGCCTCGATCTTCTGGCCATCTACTTTAATTCCTTCTGCTGAAACTATATAGCCAAAATATGCCACTGAATCTATCCAGAATTCACACTTTGAGAACTTAGCATATAATTGTTGGCCCCGAAGAGTACCCAATACTGTATGTAGGTGCTCCGCATGCTCTGATTCAGACTTTGAATAGATGAGAATATCATCAATAAATATAATCACAAATAAGTATAGATAAGGCCTGAATACGTTATTCCTCAGATCCATAAATACTACAGGGGCATTAGTGAGTCCAAACGACATCACTAAAACTCATAATGGCCATACCTAGTTCTAAATACAGTCTTAGGTATATCAGATTCTCTGGCTCTAACCCGATGGTAGCCTGATCGCAAATCTATCTTCGAGAAGTACTTGGCACCCTAGAGCTGGTCGAACCAGTCATCAATCTTGGGCAGAGGGTATTTATTCTTGATTGTGACTTTATTCAGCTGTCTGTAATCTATGTACATGTGTAGAGAGCCGTCTTTCTTTTTCACAAACAATACCGGGGCTCCCCACGGGGAAATGCTGGGTCTGATGGGGGCCTTTATCTAACAAATCCTTCGGTTGCTCCTTAAGTTCTTTCAGATATGTAGGTGCCATTCTGAAGAACATGCCCCTGAAGGCGCGCTGGAGCTGAGGAAGCAACTGCTGATCTAGCTAGCTGGGCTGCACCACTACCACCCCTAGTCGGGCAATCTGTCATGAAATAGCCTGCCTCGCGACAAATATAACAAGTATCAACTCCTAATTGACATGGGCCCAAGTGGCGTCTAGCACAATCTGGACATCTGGGATATGTCTGACCAGCCTGTATATAAGTACCACGATGCTTAAATCCTAAAGTCTGTGATACGAGACTAGATCTGGACTGAGGAGATCTATCAGATCTCAGGCCACGAGACTTTGGAGGTATACTAGCTGGTGGTTGTCTAACACTCTGCTGCCTACTCACTCTGGATGTCTCCCCGAATGAACCAAACAATCTGTCCCTCTTATGTAACCCTCTATCCCTATCGGTTCTCTATTTCTACTTCCTCTCCTCAAGTAATAAAGCAAACATCTGAATGCGTGATATAATACCTGGCTGAATAGCAATGATCATACACTCATTCACGAGGCGTAGACCTAGTCCCACTACATACCTGTGAATTCTATCTTCCATACTGGCTACCACAGTAGGGTCAAACCTTGCTAAGAAACTAAAGTGATAATTATACTCTTCTACACTCAAACTTCCCTGTCTCAAGGTCAGGAACAGAGCAGCACGTGCTCTCTGTGTCTCTATAGGCACATACTGATGAAGGAAGGTATCCAAGAACTCCTATCAAGTCGCCGGAGTAGAATCTGGCCCTCTGGTAGCTCCCGCGTCTGATACCACCCTGCTGTTGGTCATGCAATCTAAATACAGCTAACTCTACTGACTCTGTGTCTGACATGTGCATGACCCTCAATACCCTGTACGAGATCCAGTAAATACTTGAGGCTCTAGTCGAATAAAATCCCTGATCCTGGATCCAGTATCTCCCTGGGTATCTGCACTATGCAGTCTATTCTGAACAACTACAACACTGGTCAATAATCTGATGGCATCCCTCACTTTATATCCCTGGCCATCAGGCTGAGGAGCTGGAGGTATGGCAGCTGCAGTCCCTCTAATATCGCCCTGAACTGAAGGGATCTGTGAGGCCTCAGATAGAGCCTCAGGTCTGAACTCCTCACTCTCATCCACCTCAGGTGGCACTCTACCAGTACCCTGGCCGGCAATAGCCTTGCCCTTCTGGGCAGCTGTTAGTTTCTTCGGCGGCATCGATTTGCTAAAAACACTATTATTAGAGGGCTGAATTCTGTAATCATGGCTCCATCGCACGATCTAGAGAAGAAAGAAATACAACTGTCCTGAAGTGCCTTGTAGCCTCCTGTTCAAAAGTATGGCACGCAACATACTCCTGAGCAAGACTTTACTAGACACGGCCTGTAGACACCCTAGGACTGAACTGCTCTGATACCACTTTTGTCACGACCCAACCTAGGGTCGCGATGGATGACCAACACTAAGTGTCGATCATCACTAATCCTGCTGATAATCTGCTAACCATGAATATAACTGATAAACAGAATAAGCATAAACCTAACTGATAAGAATTATGCAATGCAAAAAGCTGACAAGCCTAACATAGGCTGACATACTTAACATATTGATTGCACCTCGCAGGGACATATCTACAGGCCTCTAAGAGTGATGAACTGAATATACAAAGGACGGGATAAGGCCCCGCCATACCCAAACTGGCTGACTGTACACATACCAAAAGATAAGTAACTCCGGGAGTAAGCGGAGTGACTCCAATAGCTGATAGATGGCCTACTAACGTGGTCCAAGCATTGATCTATCTGCACCTGCGCGGCATGAAAACGCAGCGCCCCAGAAAAGGGCGTGAGTATGATATGTACCAAGTATGTAAGGCATGAGCATATAATATATCATAGCTGAATGAAACTATAAGGCTGGAATATAAATATGTAAAAATGAGCTGGAGCATAGCAATATAGCTGGAAATCTGAAGAACGTACTAAACATGATCTGAATATAAACTGAAGTCTAACTGAATCTGAAACTGAAGACTGAGATGAACTATACTGATAAATAACTATAATATGACTGATAACTAGAAACTGGAACTGATAACTGTCAACTGATCCTGGCACTAAGAACTGGTGGCTGATAATTGAGAACTGATAACTGGTACTGAGCTAAAACTGAACTGTTATCTGAACTGGTACCTGTCTGGTGTTATGGGCTATATCCTCCCAAATAAGGTAATTAAACATCTGAACTAGTACCTGTCTGGTGTTATGGGTTGTATCCCCCCAAATCAGGTAACTGAAAACCGGAACTAGCCTCATGGGTAATCATGCAGTGCATACTGTGGCTATATACGCATATATAACAAACCTGGTGGGTGTTATGGGCTATGTCCCCCCCAGCCAGTAATATCTAGTCTCTCTGGTCAGAGTGTGTGAATGACACGCGGTCACACTAGGTGTTTCAACTCCCGCCTGAACCAGAGGGGCTGTATCCCCCAGACGGGTAGTATCACACGCGACCGGACTGTGTGTCCAATGTCCAGCCTCTATGGGGGACTCCAAATCACACATAACATGATCATAATATAAGCATAAGCATGTATGAGGCATAACACATGTGGAAACAATATATATGGACTCAAAGGAATGATAAGAAAACTCTGGATGGAATTATAGACACAACCTGAAACTTAGAATTTGTCTAACTCTAACTCTTTGAATTTCTATAAAAATTTCGGCAGAGTTTCCTCTGAAACTGGATGATCCGCAAAAACAGAACTAGCACTATACTACACACGGAAATGGATTCCCAGAGAAACTTTAAACATAAACATGTTAAACGGATAACAAGATGAGACAACTGGATGACATAACAAATCTGCAGATAGAATGTCTGGACAGCACCACTATCCTGCCTTTTAACCTGATTTTTAGAGTGTAGATCAAAGATATAGACTTTATGGTCTTCATAAAAGTTGTAGATATATGTCTTAGAATTCTAGAGATTCTTAAAGCATCTAAATATCAATTTTGTACAAGGAGTTATGATCAATATACTAACAGCTGTCCAAAGATCGAAATGATTTTCCAGATTTTGAAACGTTTTGTCTTGTTGATTCGGACGTCTTTCACCTTGGATTTTAGTACCAAATTAAGTATATACAAGGTTTCCTTAATACCATACAAGTTTCTCACAAGAAACACTATATTTAGAACTAAGAAAAGCTTCAAAAGCTAAAAGATACATGCCTTTCCAAAAGAAAGGTTTAGCCTTACATACCTTTGATGTTTCTAGCTTCTAAACTTTATTTCCTTTGAATTCCACACCTTCTAAAGCTTAAACAAGCTATAACATAGAATTTGAATACTTTACTTAGCCATGAAGTAATTCTAAAACTCGAACTATAGACGAAATTGAAGGTAGCATAACGTTACCGTAATCGCGTAGAGCGTTTTGACGCAATCCGTCTTCAATTTCGAGTTAAGATTGAAGTTCTTCCTTCAAAAACTTTAAAATTGCTTCACGATTCATTAGAGCACTGTTTCTATCTTGATATCTCTGGAAAATGACGAGTTAAGGGATGAAATTGTCTTTTATAATCGAAATATTTCATTTCTAGCCTTCTTTTGCGCTTATGTCCTTTTTTCTTACCTGACTTCTAATGCTCATATCTTTTTATCTATATGTTATCTGAACAAACCGTTAAAAGTGTTGGAAACTACACTCCAAGACCTTCAATTTGGTATATGATATGTCCCTAAAAGACTTCATATAACACACGAAATTAATTGCTGAAAAAGCTTCGTTACAAGGCAAATCCTTAGTCGGTTTTTCCGCAACTTAAATCCAATTTTTCCCAAACTTTATATTCAACATATAAACATCATATCTGTATTGGATAAAAACTGACTGGACTTTGAAGGATGACACGTGTCGTCCACGTGGCACGAACTGACGTTTCAACGGACAGACATTCACCGGAAAGATATTTCCCACTGGCAGACCCAAGGAAGTTACGAAACATATCAACAGTCAGCATAGTTTAAATGAGCAGTTATTAGTATTATTGTACGTGATCATTCATTAAATAGTTACCCAGCGGTTACAACTTCGCTGAATAGATGCCTGGCAGTTGCTTATCCAAAATGGTTCCACGCCCAACGGCTACTACAGTCCCAACGGGCGCCTTTTAGGCCTATAAGTAGCGTTTACCTTAACCAATTGTAATAACTTTTACTTCCTGCCTACATTGTCAATAAGAATACTCTCTCTCTTTCATTCGAATACACTCTTTGTTCACATTTGAATTACTACTTTAGCATTTGATCATCTGAAGTGTGGTGGATATCGACCAACTCTCCCCGGAGACGAAGGATACGATACGTTTGTCCCTCTTTATTTTCGTTTATACCTTATTTTTAACGTTCTATATCGTTATTATTTAATTCTTCGTACGAATCCTTAATCTCGACTATTGATCGTGACTCCGCAAATATAAATTTAATTGTTAATTGGCCTAAAATCGGATCTAGGTTAAATAATTTGGCGACCACAGTGGGAGCCGGTCAATAGCTTTCGTAGGTTAAAAAGTCTATCTTTGATATTATATCTATTTCTGTCTGTCTTTTTGTTTCATAACTAACATGGCAGAGAGCAGTTCCCAGCGAACCCTCGTAGGCGGACAACAAGTGAACACCCCTTCACGCAGTCCCAGTTATTCTCCTGAGTACTCTCCCAATTATTCGTCCGATGGGCGGCAACAATCTTCCCAAGGACCGGTCAGGCAATATCGGCGTAGGCGCTCTCAGAATACTACTCCACCGAGGAGACGACGGCATAGGAGTCTCTCCCCTGGCCGAGAGAACCTGTAGAAACCACTTTCTGATTTTATGCAGCAGCAGACAGAAGTAAACCGGGGAATCAACGAAGCACTAACCTCTCTCCGGAAAAGCAATCCTTCAACTGCAAGGGCTGACGCTGCAACACCTAACCCCAATGCGCCCTCTTCATATACTTCAAGGCAAGAAGAAGAGCGCAACGATGGTAGCGGTACTGCAGGTCCAGCGACTCAGGTCAATCAGAACCCGAACGGAGGATCTACAGCACCTACGGATATGAGCCTTGTCGTAGAAACTCTCACCAAACAATTCAAAGAAAGCCAAGAAGCACTTCAAAGGTCTCTTCACGAGAGAATCGATCAGATACCAGGCGCCCCACCTACGCTGAACAAAGTTGACGTCCAGCGTTACTCGCAGCGGCCACAGAAGAAGGAGGCGGCCCCAAAAGCGATACCTAAAACGTTCAAAATGCCGAATATTCCAAGGTATCGCGGAACATCTGATCCCAACGATCACCTCATGATGTTAAGCAATTTTATAAAGGCCAGTGATCTCACCAACGAGGAGATCGAATCTGTGCAATTGAAGAAGTTCGTGGAAACCCTGGCAGATGGAGCCCTGTGATGGTATTCAATGTTGCCACCCAACTCTATTGGATCCTTCGCAGAAATGGCCGAACTGTTCGTGAAAGCGCACACGGGTGCTCAGAAGACAGAGACCCGAGTAGAAGACATCTTTGAAATTAAGCAGAGACCCGACGAGTCACTTCGCAAGTATGTGGATCGGTTCCAGAGAGAACGTATGATGCTCCCCAAAGTACCTGATAGGTGGGCAGCAATCGCGTTCACCAACAGCTTGGATGATAGAAGCTCAGAGGCCACACGAAGACTCTACGAGTCCCTTCGCGAGTTCCCAGCAGCCAGTTGGTCAGACGTCTACAATCGTTACAATTCCAAGGTACGTATCGACGAAGATAAACTGATTGGAACAGGTGCTCGGGGAAGGGCTCGGGCTCGCAGCAGTGGGTCTGGCGAAAAAGCAGAAACGGAGAGGTCAGGCACACGGTATGAGCCGTACCCCGACCAATCGCGTAACAATTCCAAGGGACGCAACCGCAACAGCAACAGCAATAGGGGACTATCTCGAAGGGAGAATTCAGAGTCGAATCCCCACGGAGTCCCCAGCCTGCCAAACTTCAACGTTGAAATGGCGGAGGTCGTGGCAGTACTCAAAAACATGGGAGAAAAGGTCAGGTGGCCAAAAGACATGAAGACTGATCCTAGCAAGCGAAACCAAGACATGTATTGCGAATTCCACCGCGACCACGGGCACACCACAGAAGACTGCAAGGCTTTAAGGTATGAAATTGCTCATTTGTTGAAACAGGGATTCTTTAAGGAATTCCTAACGGAGAAGGGAAAGCAAACTCACGCGAAGGCTCAGCAAAACAAACCTGGTCCACCACGAGCATCCTCTCCGAAACGAACGGTCAACGTTATTTTGGGTGGGATCGAGGTAGATTCGGTTACCTTCACAGCGAAGAAGTATGCAAAGGTGTCCATTACAAACAACAAGCGTCCTCGGTCGGAAGAGGTAATCACCTTTGAGGAATCCGACGCTGATGGGTCACAGTTTCCTCATGCTGATGCGTTAGTCATAACGTTACGCATGGCGGATTTCGACGTGAAGCGAGTGCTCATCGATGCGGGCAGCTCTGCGAATATCATCTAGTCGCGAGTTGTGAATGAAATGCAGTTAGCAGATAAGATTGTGCCAGTATCTCGAGTTCTTTCCGGTTTCAACAATTCAAGCGAAAAGACTCTCGGGGAGATCACCTTGATGACTTTGGCCGAGGGGGTAGCGAAGGAGACAACCTTTCATGTTGTCGATGCGGACTTAGCCTACAACATCATTCTGGGCAGACCTTGGATCCACGACATGCAAGCCGTCCCTTCTACCTACCATCAGGTGTTGAAGTTCCCATCCGAGTGGGGAGTACGCGAAGTCCGAGGAGAGCAACGTACCGCACGAGATTGTTACTCGGTAGCCCTCAAACTACCCGAGGAGAACAAATAGCAACTACAGCACCCGGGTCCGAGTACTACACCTGAGGAGATTAAGTACAAAGTCCCAGAGTTCATCACCAAGATGGACGAGAAAGAAAACCACATGCCAACAGTAGAAGCTCTGGAACCCGAAGAGCTGTTCGCTGATAAACCAGAGCGAAAGGTGTATTTGGGGACTGAGTTGAGCGGACGCCTGCGGGGAGATATCCTGCGGTTCCTCAAAGAGCGGTATACAACATTCGCCTGGTCCCATGCAGATATGACAGGTATTTCTCCTGACATCATTACTCACAGGTTGCACGTTGATCCATACCACCGCCCGGTGAAACAGAAGACGCGCCAGCAGGGAGCTTTCCGAAACCAGGTAATCAATGACGAGGTCGATCGGCTACTAGAAATCGGTTCAGTACGTGAGGTCAAATACCCAGACTGGCTAGCAAACGTAGTTGTCGTACCTAAAAAGAACGGCAAGTGGCGAGTCTGCATTGACTTCACAGATCTGAACAAGGCATGTCCGAAGGATTCATATCCTCTTCCCAGGATAGACCAGCTAATCGATGCAACAGCCGGAAACGAAGTGTTGACCTTCCTCGACGCGTATTCCAGATACAACCAGATACTGATGGACCCTGAGGACCAGGAAAAAATGGCATTCATAACCTGTCGAGGTACATATTGTTATAAAGTTATGCCATTTGGATTAAAAAATGCAGGTGCGACCTACCAGCGTCTAGTCAATCAAATGTTCCATGACCATATCGGAAAGACTATGGAAGTATACATTGACGACATGCTGATAAAATCCAAACGGGCAGAAGACCATCTGGCTCATCTGAAAGAAGCTTTTCGAATTTTGGATCAATATAACATGAAATTGAATCCAGAGAAATGCGCTTTCGGAGTTGGATCGGGAAAATTTCTGGGGTTCATTGTTTCTCAGCGAGGCATTGAAGTCAAACCCGCTCAGATTAAGGCTATTGCATCGATCCCAGATGTACTTCGTGATAAGAAAGAGGTCATGAGATTAACGGGGAGAGTAGCAGCTCTACGCAGATTTATCTCCCGGTCATCTGATCGTTGCAAAAGTTTCTTCGATGTCTTAAAACAAAATAAGGAGTTCGAATGGACTCCCGAATGTCAGCAGGCATTGAGGGATCTAAAGAAATATCTATCCAATCCTCCACTACTTACCACACCT
Source organism: Petunia axillaris subsp. axillaris (assembly GCA_029990575.1). Lineage (NCBI taxonomy): Eukaryota > Viridiplantae > Streptophyta > Magnoliopsida > Solanales > Solanaceae > Petunia > Petunia axillaris. The sequence continues at coordinate 30,301,706 of JARKNS010000010.1, read as the reverse complement.
GTAGAAGGCGAGCAGCTGCTAATCTATCTGACAGTCTCAGAGTCATCGGTAAGCGCGGTACTAGTTCGAGAAGAAAAAGGTAAACAACTTCCTATCTACTATGTTAGCAAGCTCTAATTGATGCAGAAACCCGCTATCAACCTTTAGAAAAATTGGCATTAGCTCTAGTAACTGCTGCTCGAAAGTTACGCCCATACTTTCAAAGTCATTCGATAGTTGTAGTTACTACTTTTCCTTTACGAAATGTCCTGCACAAACCTGAATTTTCAGGGAGATTGGTAAAATAGACTATAGAATTATCCGAATTTGATATTACTTATCAGCCCAGGGTAGCGATAAAGTCACAAGTCTTGGCAGACTTCGTGGCATACTTCAGTATGAATATATATCCTGAGGCAGAGAAGGAAGCCATTCTATATGCAGGACAGGCTCCGAGTACTTGGATCCTCCACACAGACGGCTCCTCAAGTGTGAAGGGATCAAGACTCGGGCTGGTCCTCGTTGATCCATCCGGAGAGACGGTAAGGCAAGCTATCAAATGCCCCTTCATTACTAACAATGAGGCCGAATATGAGGCCGTTATTGCAGGATTGGAATTAGCACGGAACTATGGGGCAACCATAGTCAAGCTAAAAAGCGATTCTCAATTGGTGATCAATCAGATCAATGGGGGTTTCGTTGCACGAGAACCCAGGATGCAGGCATACCTCGGCCGAGTGAAAGAGCTCCTGGCACAGTTCGACGACTGGGAAGCAACTCAGATTCCGCGGGAAGAGAATCACGAAGCTGATGCTCTTGCAAACATGGGATCGGTTGCAGAAGTAGGGGCAGCTAGCTCTTCGGCTATTGTTCAACTTCTCTACACCACCATGGACAGGGAAAAGTTTGAAGTTAACACCGTCAGCACTACCTGGGACTGGAGGAATGAGATAACGAATTATCTTATCCACGGGACTCTGCCCGCAGATGCGAAGGCTGCTCGTAAACTCCGAGTAAAAGCTACCCGATACACCATTCTCAATGGCGAGCTGTACCGGAGGATGTTCGCAGGACCCCTCGCAAAGTGTCTTGGGCCCAATCAGACTAATTATGTGATGAGAGAAGTCCATGAAGGCTGTTGCGGAAATCATTCCGGAGGTAAGGCATTAACCCGGAAGTTGATACGTGCAGGTTATTATTGGGACAAAATGGAGAAAGATGCAAATGAGTTTGTCAAGAAATGTGACAAATGCCAGAGATTTGCCCATCTTCTTCATCAGCCAGCCGAACCGTTGCATTCAATCTCCCCATGGCCCTTCATGAAATGGGGAATGGACATTGTTGGTCCTCTTCCCACGGCACCAAGGGGAATGCGTTTCTTACTGATCATCACTGATTATTTCACAAAGTGGGTTGAAGCAGCAGCATATTCGAAGATACGGCAAACAGAGGTTGTCGATTTTCTCTGGCGTTTTGTCATATGTCGGTTTGGAGCGCCTAAGGAAATAGTCATGGACAACGGCCCGCAGTTCGTCGGCCGGAAAGTGACTAGGTTCCTTGACGATTTGCACATTAAGAGAATCACTTCTTCTCCATATCACCCTGTTGCCAACGGACAGGCCGAATCTACCAACAAAATCATTGTTGAATCCCTTAAAAAGCACCTCGAGCAGGCAAAGGGATGTTGGGTAGAAGAACTACCTGGAGTATTGTGGGCTTACCGCACCACCGTAAAAATGAGTACCGGGGAAACTCCCTACTCATTGGTATATGGTGCAGACGCTCTGATCCCGGTCGAGATAGGAGAACCCAGTCTGCGATATGCACATGCCACTGAGGAATCAAACTCAGTTAACCTGTCCGAAGAGCTGGATCTCCTCGAAGAACGCAGAGAGCTGGCCCTCGTACGAGTAGTTGCACAAAAAGAACGAGTCGAGAAATACTACAATCGGGGACTGCGCGTGCGAAGCTTCCAAGTCGGGGATTTTGTACTCAGAAAAGTTTCCCAGAGCACACAAGAGACAAATTCGGGGAAACTTGGCCCTAACTGGGAAGGACCCTACAAAGTGATCGCTTCGGCCGGCAAGGGGTCTTACCGCTTGGCACGATCGGATGGTTCGATTGTCCCGAACAGTTGGAATGTAGTTCACCTCAAAAGATATCACTTCTAGGTGACAAAAACGGTTAGTCACTCTACGCTTACCTTTTTATCTTTACATGAAAGTTCTTACTCTTGTTATACATTCACTCTAAATGGTACTAACGGCCTGAATAAGGTCAGATCCATTTAGCTCAATTGGCAGAGCTCGAAGTTCTTAACTTCGCGGCTGTGGGTTCAAATCCCACAACGGACACACTCCTCGTTTGGTTAAATGTGTTCAATTTACAACTCACCGAAAACTCTTTTCATCTTGTCACTTTACGTGTTCCAACATGAAAACAAGGGGGGTGGTGAGGGCCCTGTAGGCCAGATAAGACCTTCATACAGGCAAAAGACCTTATTTAAAGGCAGCAAATTTTTCAGTTTGCGTGATAAGACTTCCACGGCAAATAAGAGAAGTCGTTCATAAACCAAAACCCTCATGTGACAAGGCTTCCACAAAAATAAGAGAAGTCGTTCACAAGGCCAACAACTCGGCCAGAGCCAACCTACAATGCCATGCAACAACTTTCGATTATCAAAACGATAAGCAAAGTTATACGCATAGGGCAAGGATTTGGCCAGAACTCTAACGACCACAATTCGGTCAAACTACTTACAACTTACGACCTTTACCTAATGAAAGGGTAAGTTAAAAACATTCGGGCAGACTTTTGGAAATACGAACTTAATAAAGTTCAAGATTCAAGAAAAGTAACTCCCAATCATAAGGCACGAAAGCCACAGCGTATGCATACAAAAGGATCAAGAATTCAAACTAAACATAGTCACTGAATAGATCTAAAGCTGCATATATACATTAAACTGCGAATTGATAAAATGCCGAATACGGCTGACAGAAATTTACAGAGTGTTTAAAAGGCCAAACAAATCGGCCAAGGACCAGAAAATCTTTGTTAGACTTCTGTCCACCAAACAAACAAAAAATACATCAAATAAAGAAAAAGAGCATTAGCTTGAAGGGCCATGACCAGGACTCAACGCACCAGTTCCGTCAGTCTTGCCGTCATCCCCTGAATCCTCATCTTCATCTTCATCATCGCCTTCAAACTCTTCGGGGGAGAGACCCAGTGCTTGGTGTATTCTTCGAACAGCGCCCTTTGTCGTTTGCAGTATCTCTTCGACATCAACTTGTCCAGCCTGGATCTGCACGAGCAGCGTACGCTTGGCTTCAAGGGCTGCAAGCTTGGTCTTGATTTCCGACTGATCACGCAAGTTTGCCAAGTCTTTGGTTAATGCGGCCTGAGCACCCATTAACTGAGTGGCCTGATCCTTGGCAGCTTGGAGTTCAGAGCGGGCTTTGACTGATTCTTCATTCGCTCTCTGCAGATTCATCTCAAGAGATTTACGGTTGTCGTTGGTGCTGTTCAAGCAATTGTGGCATTCCTCAAGCAGTCTCTCCAGACCCTGGACAGAGCGTGCGAACCCTTCTTTCTCTTCGAAAAGAAGGTCCTTTTCCCTGGTGAGAGCATTGATTTGCTCAAGACGATCATTGTTAACATCAGTTAACCGGTTAACTTCTCCACCAAGGAAACCACACTGCTCAACCAGAGCTTTATTATCCTTCAGAGCTTCCAGCAGTTCTTTCTTTACCTCTACTACCTGATCGACATTATTGATCCTGGAACGGAACATAAGCTCGGCGGCCAGCATGCTTGACTAAAAAAAAATGAAACAAGCTAAGGTTAAGGGTCCGAGGCTAAAGTTACTTCCAACATAAAGATGGAAAATACTTACCCGGGCAGAATCAGCGGCAATCTGAAAGGCCAACTCCTCATCGCTCAGCTCCCTCAGTACCCACTCTTCACGGGGACCGATGAGTGAGGAGACCACTTTAGCCAAGCCGTTTGGCCCAGTTATGAAGTTGACATCAGGGGTAAGCTTCAAAGTGTGCTTCCTCTCACAGTACTTGGGTTCCCAAGCCTGATCGGAAGGGTAATTTGGCCCGAACTTGTAACGGACGCCCCTGATATCCTTCAGCTCTGTCCGCCCACTAACAACTGATCGCCAGACAAACCTCGACGATGAGAGGTTAGACTCATTTTCAGCCCCAGGATCAATTGTTTCACAGTCACGAAGACCAACCGGAGTCGCCCCCTCAGTAGCCACATTCTCCAGATCCTCGAAGCGAAAAATACGAGGACCTCGGCTACTCTCTCGGGGAACCTCTTCCCTGGCTTCTTCCCTTACTTCTTCTTCCTTCACATCTTCTTCACCCACCTTCTTCTTTCCCTTGTCCATACGAGAAGGACCTGCCTCCTCCCCGTCACCAACTCGGGGACTCCTCTGCGGAGTACGGGCAGCTTCCTCCTCGGCCCTTCCTCTATCACTACGTAGATGAGGTCTTCACCCGAGAGGAGCATCCACTTCGGCTTCGGTATCCGAAAGGTAGACGACCTCCTTGGCTAGACCCTTTCCCCGCACAGACTCGGGGACTTCAGCAGCCACCCCGGTATTCACTTCGGCAAGCCCAGGGACGCTGGCCCTAGGAGGAAGATCGCCACCAGCTGATGAGGGCTGCTCGGCAGTCACGGAAGCCTTACGAGCAGACTTCTTCCGTGCTCCTCCCTCTCCTTGGCTCTTTTTCTTCCTCTTCAAGGAGCCTAGTCCATCAGACAAAAGTTCTTCACCCCCCTCCCTGCTGCGCAGAGCACCTACTGAAGCTAGTATAGCCTCAGCCTCAGCAGCTGGATCAGCAACAGGTTCAGTGGGTCTGTCTTGGGGAGGCGCAGGAAAGAAATCTCCCGAAGTGCCCAAACCTGCAGCAAAGATAAAACAGGTCAGATATGAGGAGGGCTCAAGAAGGAAGGATTATCAGAGGGATAGAAGTATCCTCACCGTGGTGCTTCACGGTCAAACTCTTGAGAGAAGCGAAGTACGCCCACTCTCTTTTCTCTGGCCCAAATTTCTCCAAAATCGGCTCAACCCATGCCGTTAGTTCATCAACAGATATGAACCTATCGTAGGGTTGCTTGGCCGCTGCACGAAGAAATTTTAACAAAGATTAGAGGAAGAAGGAAGGACGAAACAAAAAAAAAACTCGTGGACTTACGCGTTTTGTTCCAGACTTCTGAAAGGTGTGCCTTGTCGTCAAAAGTCAAGGCCGAGGAGCGCACGAACAGATACCGGTGCACCCAGCCTCGGTCACTGGTATCCTCATAACTGCGCACCAAGCCCTTGCTTCCGCGCATCCTGACATTTACATAGCCGTCTTTAAAAATCTGAACACTAAACAAAGAAATAAAGTGTTTGTAGTCAAAAGATTGGTCAGTTTCTTCCGCAAACCAATCTAGAACTGTAACTATCCTATATATACTGGGGCTCAATTGCCCCGGGCAGAGAAGGTACTCCCTGCAAAGCCTCTCCAGCACTGGGTGCAAAGGCAGCCTACATCCCACTGTAAAAGGGTAGGTGCCAATGGCTGTCCACCCAGCCCTGTGGGAAGTAATGTTCTCGCCTTCAGAAACCGGCAAGAGGGGAATTTCATCAACCCAGTTACAGTCTACTCTCACATGAGGGATCACCTCCTTCGTGATCCCCGACTTAAACCTATACGCCGGCCAATTGAGCTTATCTCCCTCCCTGTTATGAAAGGACTTAATATTGCAATCCGCCTCAAGTTCACCCTATTTCTTGGGGTTTATCTCCGCAGCAGTGGCCTGAGTAGCCCGCGGCCTGGGAGTGGCCGTCGAACTACCAGCAACATCGGTATTCTGATTCCTTCTAGATCTTGAAGCCATGATTTCAGGAAAAGTATGAAGTTATCAAGGAAGCTCAAGAGTTAATTCAAAGGTTTTCAAAGAACAGCACAGGAGAAATAAAAGCAAGTGAAAAAGTTTCTCATCAAGCGAATCCCTATTTATAGGAGCCAAGATTCAAAACCCCCAACTTCTCTTGAAGACACGTGGAGGTTATCGGAGAAACTACGATCAGATCTGGCCGTTGAAGGAGGAAATAGGGTTAATCAAAACTTTATAGTGCCATCATTACTCTGAAGAGCAGCGGTCACCTCGCAATCAACAAACGACGTGCGCACGTGGTGGAGGCGGTAAAAATCATTGCTTTTACCCTTGGGATACGCAGTAGTCGCTTCAGAGCGGACTGCGGTTCCGCAGACGTGCCAGCTGCAGTTACTTTCCCATACGGCACATTTAATGCGCATGACATGAGGGCTTGTCACTTATCTGATAAGATCCATACGTCATCAAGTTACATCATATGGAGACAAAAAGTTCGCAAAAATTCCCGCCAAAACTCTTATCCACTCCTCGGACAGATACTCTGCCCGAGAAGTGCGGGGACTATCTGTATTAGATAAAAACTGACTGGACTTTGAAGGATGACACGTGTCATCCACATGGCACGAACTGACGTTTCAACGGACAGACATTCACCGGACAGATATTTCCCACGGGCAGACCCAAGGAAGTTACGGAACATATCAACAGTCAGCATAGTTTAAATGAGCAGTTATTAGTATTATTGTACGTGATCATTCATTAAATGGTTGCCCAGCGGTTACAACTTCACTGAATAGATGCCTGGCAGTTGCTTATCAAAAACGGTTCCACGCCCAACGGCTACTACAGTCCCAATGGACGCCTTTTAGGCCTATAAATAGCGTTTACCTTAACCAATTGTAATAACTTTTACTTCCTACCTACATTGTCAATAAGAATACTCTCTCTCTTTCATTCGAATACACTCTTTGTTCACATTTGAATTACTACTTTAGCATTTGATCATCTGAAGTGTGATGGATATCGACCAACTCTCCCCAGAGATGAAGGATACGATACGTTTGCCCCTCTTTATTTTCGTTTATACCTTATTTTTAACGTTCTATATCGTTATTATTTAATTCTTCGTACGAATCCTTAATCTCGACTATTGATCGTGACTCCGCAAATATAAATTTAATTGTTAATTGACCTAAAATCGGATCTAGGTTAAACAATATATGGTCATATTATGACTTTAAACTCACTTAAATAATTCTTAACATGTCATTAGAATGATATACGTCACTTTAGACATACGGGGTGCAACAGTAAACTACCCCTGCATCCTGTGCTCGAAAGGCTTTGAAGGGAGTATTTACTCAGCCCGGGGCAACTGTGCCCTAGCGTGTATAGAATAGTTACCCTTATAGATTGGTTTGCGGAAGAAACCGATCAACTTTTTAAATACGAGCATTTTATCTCCTTGTACAGTATACAAATTTTTAAGGACGGTTTCGTCAACGTCGGGATGCGCGGGAGCAAAGGCTTGGTGCGCAGCTCTGAAGACACAAGTGATCGGGGCTGGTTGCACCGGTATGTGTTTGTGCATACTCAGGCCTTTTCCCTCAACTCTAAGGCTTTACTTCCTGAGGTTTGGAACAAGAAGCGTAAGTCCCCGAGTTTCCTTTAGAGTTTTTCGTACTTCCTCTTTTCTTCTTGTCTGATTATTTCTTTGGTTCTTCCTTGTAGCCATCAAACGACCCTACGCCGGGCTTATATCAGTTGATGAACTGGCGGCGTGGGTTGATGCGATTTTGGAAAAGTTTTCTCCCGAGCAAGGAGAGTGGATGTATTTTGCTATGAAAAAGAGTCTGACCGTGAAAACTCACGGTGAGAGCTTTCCTTTTCAAAGTTGTCACTTTTCTTCATGCTTTTGCCATATCTAACTATCCCATATTTTTGTAGGTCTGGGTACTCAAGGGGACTTTTTCCCCGCCCCTCCTCCTCAAGCAGTTCCTGCTGTGGATCCCGACGATGAAGCAGCATCTATACTAGCTTCGGCGGAGGCACTGCGTGGAAGAAAAGGCGGTGAGGAGCTCCTATCCAGCAGCCTTGGTTCCTTGAAGAGGAAAAAGAAAGGCCAAGGTGAGGGCAGAGCATGGAAGAAGTCTGCTCGTAAGACTTCTGTTGCTGCCGGGCAATCCTCAGCTGCTGGAGATGGACCCTTGCCCAAAACCAACGTGCCAGAGTCTACAGGAGAGAGTGCCAAGAACGCTGCCGAAGTCCCCGAGTCTGTATGGGAAAAGGGCTTAGACGAAGAGGTAATTGTTGTTTCAGACACTAAGGCTGAAAATAATGAACCCCTTGCGCGAAAACCTTATCTTCGGAGCGACAAGAGGAAGGTTGAGGAAGAAGCTGCTCGTACTCAAGAGAGGAGTCCCCGAGTTGATGACAGGGTGAGGGCGGCTCCTTCCTATGCAGACAAAGGGAAAAGAAAAGTGGGTGAAGAAGAGGAAAAAGAAAAAGAAGAAGAAGAAGTAAGGGGAGAGGTTCCCCAAGAGGGTGGCCGAGGTCCTCGTTTTTTTCATTTCGAGGATCTGGAGAATGTGGCCACTGAGGGGGCGACGCCGGTTGGTCTTCATGAGTGTGACACGATAGACCCTGGAGTGGAGGGTGACTCTATTTTATCAACAACAAGGCTTGTCTTGCGCTCAATCATCAACGGTCAGACCGGTTTAAAAGACATCAGGGGTGTGTGCTACAAGTTTGGTCCAAACTACCCCTCTGAATAGGCTTGGGAACCCAAGTACTGCGAGAGGAAGCATACCATGAAGTTAGCCCCTGACGTTAACTTTATATCCAGGCCGGGTTGTTTAGCCAAGGCTGTCTCTTCACTCATTGGTCCCCGAGAGGAATGGACAATGAGGGAGATGAGTGATGAGGAATTGGCTTTTACAATCCCCGCCGATTCTGCCCGGGTAAGTGTTTGTTGCTTGTTCTTAGAAGTGATTTGATTTCATACTTCTAATTTTGTTTCTTTTTGTTTCAGTCAAGCATGATGTCTGCTGAGCTGATGTTCCGCTCCAGGATCAACAATGTCGATCAAGTTGTCGAGGTGCAGAAAGAGTTGTTGAATGCCCTATAGGAGAATAAGATCCTGGTAGAGCAGTGTGGTCTTCTTGGGGGTGAAGTGTTGCTCCCAAACGCACACGCAAGTATACGCGGTCGCCAAGTAATAAAGTGACAAAGTCGAGTGTCGATCCCACGAGGACTGTGCAGACTAATACTTAGTAAACAATTTCTAACAAACTATCCAGGGGTTTTGTTCTTTGATGGTGAGAGTTTTTGTAACCAAAAAGCAGTAATTAAAGTGCTAGATGTGTAGTCAAGCAATGGTGCAAACTTTGGGTGTTAACAATATTAAGAGGACGGTCCAGGGTCAGAGTTACGAACAATCCAGTTGATGTATTCAATTGATTCCACTTCTTAAATCCCGGGTTACTAACTGACGGAGTAAATGTAATTATGAAAACCTTTCAGTTCTTCACAATCTATGCAAGCTACTTCAATCCCTATATGTCTATGGGTTAAATCACATGCACGCATTACCGATCCTGTAATGAGTTAAACTAGGCAAGCAAGTATATGTCTATCCTACTCGCGAATTGGTTCCCCGATGCCCGGGTTCACAAACTAGTTCTATTCTTTCTTATTACGTAATTAGATTCTCTCTTTCGAGTTCAACCCAAAAACCATAGATAATGCATAATCATCGAGCTCTTAACAATTATACAAGTGAAATCAAGAAAGAATAAGTAACCCGTTATGGGATTCAATCAATTGGAATCAATCTTCAACAATCAACCTTCATGTAATACTCTAACCCTAGAACGTAAAGTTTAGCCACACATATTCATAATCACAAGGCAAAGATTTGATGTAATAATGAAATAATTGATGTAATAGATGAAAGATTAGGAATAACCCTTGTTCAATGAAGTATGTAGCTCTCAATATTGCTCCAAAGTCAAGAACTCCCCCACAAAAACTAAGTAAAGAACTATTTATAATGTTTCCAAACCCTTGGTAATAAGTTAGACCCGATGCTAGAAGGAATAGGGAATAAAAACGCGCACACGGGGCGCTATAACGGGCGCCCCGCGCCTCGGAAAGCGTGAGAACAAACAGACTCCGCCATATTTTGCACGCCATGGCCCTGCGGCGCATAGGCAACCGCGCCTAGCCTCTGCGCGCAGTAGAGAACGCGGCGCATGGGCTAGGGCGCCAGGCCAAACTGCTCTTCCTTGCTCCATTTCACGCCTCGTGTCGTGCCTTTGTGTGCTCAATCCAATCTTCAATCAACATCCAATCAATTCTTGCTAAATCAAGCTCCTAAAAGCTCCAAATGTACTGCATAACAACCTGCACATGCACGACATAAAATTAGTGTAAAACCATAGGCACAAGCTATAAAACGAGCGAATAACAAGCTCAAACATGCGGTAATATTAAGGAAACCTTGGCATAAAATGCCAAACATCACCACCCCACACTTGAACCTTTGCTCGCCCTCGAGCAAGTCACATCTAACTCCCCAACCTAGGTAAAACAGGTCTGCCTATGACTATGGTTGATACCGACCATTGAACCAATGCACACATGACTACTATGGATCTACAACATGCCAATAATTTACCAAAACCAAAAATATGCGAACAACCACCCCAAAATAGCTCAAGTGCACAAACTCAACTCAATGCAACCATGCTCCCACAAAATCACACCTATCAACTCGACCAAGAGCCATCAACTTTACCTATTTCATGCAAACCACGTGCCCTCACCAATATGAAAGAGAGTGTTGACACCCAATTTCGTCCCAAGATATAATTAATGGCTAATTAATTAAAATGAGAATCAATTATTAAAATAAAATTTAAATTTAAATTATTTGAATTGAAATTAATTAATTAAATTTAATTAAAGTAAGTTAATTCATTCCAAGAGAAGGCTAAAATTACAAAGTGTATCCTAATTTCTGTCCTATCGCGCAATCCCTTTAATTTCCTAGTCTATTCTCAGAAGAGGGCTAAAATTGCTTTTTACACTTTAAATCCAGCCTATTTCCGCAAACATATACATACATCACACATACACCTCATTACCAGATAAGCCATTTCCCATTTTCAGAACAACTCACCAACCCGCGACCCGTTTCCCATCACCCGCGACCCGTTGCTTTTTCCCCTTGGATTCTCTCCAATACAGTCCAAAATTTGTACGAATTGGTTCCGTTTTCTCTCCCCAGTACAAGAACTCAACCAATCCTGTCCGTTCGTTTCAATTTGAGCTGCAATCTGAGCCGTAGATTGATCTTAACGGGAATATCCTTGATGACAAGGATGAATTCGGTACAATCCCTAAGGGATTTGACCAAATTCACCCTTGTTCTACAAGGGATACACGAAAATAGGCAAGGATTCTTTGGGGTATTCAAGGGGATCCGAAACCCTAGCTAGAGGTATTTAATCCCTCATTCTTTCATTTTTTAGGGGGTTCTGGATTTTAACACATAAAAAACGGCAGCATAAAAACAAGCATAAGAATTCTGCTCTCACTTTTTAAGGAAGATATACATATATATCACTTTTTTTTCCATTTTGGGTGGAGAGTATTGTTATCGAGTTCGAGTCGTCGCGTTGTTCTTGCTCGAGTCGATCACTTCAATTTATCGCTTTAGTTCACTGCGCGTAGAAAGGTAAAATTGAATTACTCTCTTGAATTTTTTTTTTTTTTTAACAATTGTGTATGCTTATGTCGTATGAACGTCTTTAACTGTCTAGTGTTATATTGTCATTTATCTGAAAATCCAACTACTAAGAAGGTCTATGTACAGAGTTGAATATGAAACCATCTTAGAAGAAAGAAAAACTGAAACTTCAAATTTGTATGCTAAGGAGGAAATATGAGCTGCCTAAATCTTATTTTGAACGCTTAAATCGACATTCAGAGATTCATAATTTAGCTTGCAATATTCCCTCTGTTTTCTGCTGTTATTATGATGAGGCTTGAAAATAGCCTGTGTGTTTTAAGATGGTTGGTCTGGCTTGAATCTTGATTCCTGAAGCTGTCTATGGTGTTTAGGAGGCAGTGTAGGAGTTTGAAAGAATGCAGGAGAGTTATTTGGGTAGAGTGAGGTATGTCTGGTTGGGTGAGTTTGAGGGATGTCTGGTGGTTCTGTTAGTATGTGAGGGGTGTAATGGAGGCTGCAGGATTTAGTGTGGGTAGGCTGTGTGTTCTGTTTCTTGTTGGTCAGTAGCAGGGGATGCTGCAGCAGCAGAGGTCTGTTTGGGGTTATTTCATCTGTGATGCTGCAGTTTCAGGGTGTTTTTCTTAGTCTGAAGGGAGCTGTTTGGTTATTTAGGAAGCCTGTTAAGAGGCTGCTAGAAGTAGAGAGGGTGCAGGAGTTCCCTGATTGTTTGAGGGAGTAGGAGATGTCAATGGTGTTGTGTGAGCTGAGGGGTTGTTTCAGGCAGTCTATGTTGTTCGTCTTGATGGCAGAGGAGTTGTCATCTGGTAGAAGACGGCTGTTTAGGGGTCTTTGTTTGCTTGATCTTTGAGCAGTGTGGGTGAGAGTGTAGCAGGAGTATGCAGTTGGAGTGTGTGTGAGTGTCCAGAGTATAGAAGTGAAAAGGGGCTGTGGCTGGTTTAGTTCAGGAGTCTTGGCATTTTGGCTTTAGATTGAAAGAGTTCTGTTTCTTGCTATGTTTCTTGTCCAGTTTTTCTAGATTTCTTCGAGTTGCTGCTCTATTCCTCTATACCATGCTACTGGTTTTGTAGTATAACGAGTATGGTTTGGTTAATCAAGCTAGAATATTTATGTAAAGCATTCAGGTAAGCTGTAAGCAGTTTCTGGACAATCGTGTTAAAAATGGTCCAAGTTATGTTGCCTATTCCTTTATCCCTGTTTCTCTGGTCTTGTCAGTCAGGAGTAAAGCCTATTTTTGAATCCTGCCCTAAAGCTAAACGAGCTGTTATGACCCTGTGAGGTTGCATAGTTCAGTCCTGGATATACCCTGTTCAGCTTCCATTTTTGTCGGATGCATTTGTTAATATGTAGATAAAACTCGTACTCTGTTATAGTTTCCTTCGAATTCAGCCTAGTAAGAATGGTGGGTGTGTGTCTTAACATACTGGGATTTTGACTGCATAAATGAAGTTTCTTTAGTGGTTTTCCCCCTTGGGGTTTAATGTCATAGTTTCTGTCAAACTCTGCAAATATTGCTAATAGATTTCAAGTCATAATTCAGTATTCGCTTAAAATTTCTTTAACCTGATTGCTAATGTAGTTATAGTTAATTTTCTATATCCGAGCTATTGGTTATCAAATACTAATTTCTTTTCTCCTTTCTTTCTTGACATGCACCTTGGGACGAGTTCGAGTTGAAATAAAACTCACAAATAGGAACGGCTTGCATTTGGAAGTTACTTGAATCGCTCCGCATTTTCGGGACTTGATATCCCCGAAAATGTAAAACAAAAGAAAATTGAATAAAATGAAAAAGCCTTGTGAAATACAGGGCTCGACTTAAGTTCGCTATCCCGGGTTCTATTTTCTGAAACTCCTTCTCTCCCGTCCCCTTTTAGAAAGCATGTTTTAGGACTTTTGTATGATTAGAAGCCTGGTAGATTAGTCGCTTTAACTGAATTGTTATCTTATTGTTTTGATTGTTTATAAATTGCATATCCCGTCTCTTTGGGACTCGCCGGTTAATTTAAGATAGTAGAAACCTTTAGTTAATTTTCGAGTGCAAAAGGAATAAAGTTAAAATTGTACCTATTTATTCATTATTTATATTTAGTCAATTATTTATCCATTTATTAAATTTACTTATTTATTCATTAATTAAATTAATTAAGTGGCATTTATTATTAATTTATCTGTTTAATTTTAATTAATCATTTATCTACCTAATCAATTATAATTATTTATTTACTTATTTATTCATTTATCTACAAAGTTATTTAAGTGGTATTTATTTATTATTTCATTTATTTATTCTATTTTATTTATTTAATTAATTAATTCTAATTAATCATTTATTTGTTTAATCAAATTATATTTAACTAGTCAATTATTATTGTTCACCCCTTATCTAATTGGAATCATATTAATATTCATTTATCTAATTAAGATATTTATCTATTTATTTATTTATCTAATTAATTAATTAATCAATTATTATTTTTATTTAATTATTTATTAGTTTATTTACTTAGCCCTTATTTATTTAATCAATCAATCAACCCTTATCTCATTATTCATTTAATTAATCTTAAATTTTGTTCAAGTATTGTCATAATCAATTTTATCTTCTCTGTATTATTTATTACCTATTTATTTTATTTAAAATTTATCCCAAACTAAATTTCAAGTAAAATTCGTGAAAATCGCCGGATTAACCGCCTTTAGCGGATTTTCGAAAGTGCTCCCGTAATAAGGACCTTCTTTCGAATTTAACAGAACCACTTACCTAAGAATCTCTGAATTTAATTTAATTTCCTTTAAATAAAGGTTAAATTGCACTCCTTAGTTAACTTAGGTTCCTAATAATCCTTAAATTAGGTGGCGACTCCAAAGAAACCCTTTGGAATCCCACTTTGTTGAAATATTCCGAAACCTATCCTTTTCTAAAGAAAGGGTAATTTTTGGGGTTCAACAGCGTGGCGACTCCGCTGGGGACTGCGCAAATGGTTCTAACCAAAAGATTTTCACGAATTTGCTTTATTTATATGTGTGTTGATTGTATGTATGCGTAGCTTAACTAATTATTGTTTGAATGCCTAAAACTAGTATGCATAGCTTAAATAAATGTTTGTTTGTATGATTAGATTGATTGTGTATAAAGCATATTTATTTGCGCATAGTTTGCATTCCGTTCATATTTCCTCCCTCATGGAGCCTGTCAATTCTCTTTCATCTCCTCGATTTCATCACGGGGGGCCCGCATGACGGGCAATAATACAGGAAGGGCATTGTCCTTCCTAAGTTTCTGAATTTCTTTCGTGTCACCAAAGTTAGTTGGGGTATGGTTTGCCTGGTTTTGTCATGGCCGGTTTTACTGGTTTATGGGGCCAGGTTTATCCCGCATAGGTCGAGTCAGCCTCAACCGTCAGCCCACTCTTAGAAGGAGATTAGGTCATGCATGCATATACACCTTAGTCTGGACCCGGTCCTTGGTACCGTTTCCAGGAATTAAGAAACCGCCATTTTGTCGATGGGTTATTGAAACCCAACGACGCTGCATATTATGTGATCGTGTGGATATTATAACGAATTCCAAGCCCTTTGCCATGTCAAATTTGGGAACCCCTCATGTTGTCTTTTTATTGTTTTGTAGATATGGATTCAGCCCACCTCTTTCCTAAGCATCGGGACATCCAAATGATCACCACTCCGCCAAAAATTCTAAAAGATTGGTGGAACAACATCAAAGGGGAGTACGGTGCTCAGATTATAAGGAATACTGGAAATCTGGTTTCACTGATGCATATCCAGGGTGACAAGGGCCTTATTAGAGCCTTAGTGGAATTATGGGATGCTGAAGCGGGTGTTTTCCGCTTCCCTGATTTTGAGTTGTGCCCGACTTTAGAAGAGATCGTGGGCTTTACAGGTTTGACTATGGAAGATCGTGAGATCATTGTGCCTAAAGCCAAATGCCCAAAGAAGTTTTGCAGTATGTTCGAATTGAAATACGTTCCATCATTGGTAGCAAAGAATCATGGCACGATCTCTCTAGAATATTTGTTTAAGCGTTTTGGAAGAGCGAGCTCTTTTAGCGCACACAAAAAAGAATTTGATTGCAATAAGGCAAAGTGGGAGAAGCTTAGACCTAAGGTTTTTGTGTTAGCACTACTCGGTACTTTGGTATTTCCATGTGGTTATGATGCAATTGATATCCGGCTCAGTACTGTGGTGAAATCGATATTCGAGGGAATAAATGGGAGGCAGACAACTCTAGTGCCCATGATCCTCGCTGATATGTTGTACTCTTTGACTGAGTGCTCTGTCTTTAGAAAGGGACGCTTCTTTGGTTGCAATCTTCTTTTGCAATTATGGATTGTGGAGCATCTACACGATCGGGGGCAATGGGATGATTTGATTCCTCAAAATGGAAACAGAATCGCCACACACTATGCAAGAATGGAAGGTTTCAAACGTCATCACACTGCTCAAGATTGGTATGATGATATAAATGGTTTAAGTGGCGCAGACATTCACTGGAATTATTCATGGATTGGCAATCGGGAAGTTCGCTTGAGGAGTCCCAACCGGTATTATATCAAGTTGATCGGGTTCAGGAGCATTCAGCCTTACGCTCCAATCCGTGTGATGAGGCAGTTCGGGTTATTACAGTCCATCCCACTCATTGCCGGTATACGAGAGTCTGAAGTTGAATATGAATCACCTGATTACACAGTTCCTGAAGCAATGAACATCTGTAATGACTGGGCTCGCTTAGAAAGAGAATTGATTCGTCAAGATCAAAACCCACCATGTTCTCCTGAGTATTATGCATGGGCAAAACACATCTATGGCATTAGGGAGATAGAAGCAAGTCCTTGGGAGCAGACTGGTTTTGTTGATAAAGAAGCTGAAAGGCATTCTCGCCTTCACATTTTGCCCATAACAACATTGGATGATTTGATGTTTGACCAAGTTAGCCATTACCCGGGATATTCAGGATATCTTTATGCCACAAACCGATTGTATCGCGAAAGGCCACCTGCCTGATGATGTTGCTGAATGTTGATGATTATTGCTGATTCCTGAAGAAGTTGCAGAATTTATCTTTTATGTTTTATGACCCTTTTATCCCAATGTAAAAAGCTTGAAGCTTTTCCCCATAGTACTTTGATATTTTGTTATTATCATGACTTTATGTTTTGAGACTCGGTTTATTTCTAACAAGTTACGAGTATTTATTTACATCCCAATTTTGTATTGGCAAACGGTTTGTATCATTATAATATCCACATGTGTATGCAATTTGCGCGATTAGGCTTACCTCTAGCACAAAGAGGCACCCTACAGGGTAGGACGCGTCCGCATTTTATTTTACGCACATTATTTGTGGTTGCCACATGCCTAATTTATCGCCCGTTTAAAATGCAAAAGCGCTACGTGACGCGCGCTATGTGCTTACGTGCAAATTTTAACAACATGCAAACTAACACAGTTACCTTTTGAATTTTTCTTTTGTTTTGTTTATTCCTAAACAGAGGTTTGATTTGTGTTGATTGAGCTGATCCAAAGGCTTTCCTCTGCACATTGATATACACTTCAGAATTTCGACAAAATGTCCGGTAATGATGATCAGCCTCCCGTCCTCAATGATAAGACTCTCGAAACTCCTGGATCTTCGAGGGGAAACATCCTCCTTGCTCAGGATGACCTTATTTTGAACCTGACCAAACAGATACAGATGCTGAGCGATGAGCTAGCAGCCATTAAAGGGCAAGCCCCTCAAAACATACCTTTAAATGCCAATCCTGTTCACAATGTACCCACATACCAAAACAACCCACTTAATCAAACGCCACCACCACAAAACCGCCCACAAGTCAGTCAAAATAACCCGCCCGCTCGGCAAAATACCCAACCCGCTGGTTATCCCTCATATTATCCATATCCTAACGACCCCACTCCTCCTCACTACCAATATTTTCCTGCTAAAGACACTCCCCGTCCTCCACAATCTCAAGCGCCCATTCCTGTAGCCGTTGCTCCTCCAAACGCCAATGATCCAAGGCAGGGATATCCCGAGGCGTTATATTATGAGCATGACCCTAATGGGAAGAATGTGGACTTCGCAGACTATCCGCCACAGAATGAAATGCCCACAGCTGTGGAAAAATAGGGAAGGACAAGCGAACAAGATGAGATAATCCAAGCAATGAAAGTCATGCAACAATCTATTAAGGACCTGCAGGTGACTAAGAAACGGCAAAGCACTTCATATCGCAGTCTTTATCTATTCCCGGACATTACTCCTCCTCCCGGTTTTAAAGTGCCGAAGTTTGACATGTATGATGGTCATGGTGACCCATTTGCTCATTTAACCAAGTACCTCAACAGAATGAGGGCGGCGGGAGGCAAAGAAGAACTTTTGATGGCTTACTTTAGCCATAGTCTGGAAGGTATTGCTGCTGAATGGTTTGCCAGACAAGACATAAGCAAATGGCACGAATTTGATGATATAGCTGGTGACTTCACAAAGCAGTTTGAATACAATGTGGCGATGGTCCCTGACCTCATAACCTTGGCCAATTTGAAGAAGAAACCAACTGAAACTTTTAGGGAATATGCCTTGAGGTGGCGTGAACAGGCTGCACAGGTGCAACCCCCGATGACTGAGAGGGATATGGTAAAGTATTTTATTCGTGCTCAAGACGACTCCTATTACATGCATATGCTTCCTATGATGGGTGCACCTTATGCTGAACTTCTCACAATGGGGGAGATGGTGGAAGAAGGCATCAAATCCGGTCGGATTGTGAGCTTTGCTGAAATGAAGTCAAGTGCTCAAAATGCTCAAGCCAGCTCAAACAATGCTAGAAGAAGAGAGAAGAGGGAAGAAGTCACAGCTGTTGCCGCAGACACTGACCGCCGCCCGGCTAGGAGGTTGAACTTTGATAATTCACCAACCTACCCTACTTACCAAAACGTCCCTCCTCATTACCCAAATGCACCTCCTCATTACCCAAATGCACCTCCTCATTACCCAAATATTCCTTCTCCCTACCCAAACGCACCACCCCCAAATTACCCTAGTCACTATCAAATTCCTCCCGCTCCATATCCTGTCTATCAAGCACAACCCAGTTATTATCCACCACGAGCACCAGCACCACAACAATACCCTCCTCGCCCACAAAATTACCAACCCCGTGCTCCTGTCCGTCCAAATATGCAAGGACCTAACCAAAGCTATGAGAGGAGAGCACCCAAAACCTATACTCATATAGCTGAATCTTATGGTCAATTGTTTGAAAGACTAAGAAGCGCCGGAGTTGTGCAGCCTGTTCCTGACAATACTCCAAATCCTCCTCCAAGGTGGTATGATGTTAATAAGCATTGTGTTTATCATTCTGGGGCTGCGGGCCATGATGTGGAAAGGTGTTATGCCTTCAAGGATAGAGTGGAAGCTTTGATCAAATCAGGCACTATCCAGCTTACTGGAACTCAGCCTAATGTGCAAGATAATCCTCTTCCCGCCTATGGAAACAATGCTGTCAATGTCATTTCCCTTGAGGAGGGAGTCGATTTGAAAGGGACCATTGTTCCCGTTAGCAATGTGAGGGTTGCTAACGAGGCCAAAGTATCTGTGCAAGTTAGAACTCCCATTCTGGTGCAAGCGGGTATCCCGAGGCCAACTGTCACCGTCATGCTTGCCTCACCCCTTCAATATGATAGCAAGAGGGTTCCTTGGAACTATTCTGAAGTGCCTATCGGAAGTGGAAAGGTAACTGTTGCTGTTGCTGCTGCACAAGGCATGACCAGATCTGGTAGATTCTATACGCCTGAGAGGTTGGGTCGAAGCCTTGGAGAAAAGGAGGGCGTTGTAAGAAGAGTGACGGACACCGAAGCTGAGGACTTCTGGAGGAAAATGCAGTCAAAGGAATACTCTATTCTAGAGCACCTAAAGAATACTCCTTCCCGCATATCCATTATGGCTTTGCTGATGAGCTCTGAAACGCATAGAAATGCATTGCTAAAAGTGCTCAAGGAAGCAGAGGTGCCCGCTGAGACCACGGGTGAGAGCTTGGCTGTCTTGGTTGGCCAAATCTTAGAACCTCACAAGGTGTCCTTCTTCAAAGAAGAGCTTCTACCCGAGGGTCTCGGACACAACAAAGCCTTGCATATTGTTGTCAAATGTAGGGACAAATTTGTTGGACGGGTACTGATCGACGGAGGTTCCGGGCTCAATATATGTCCATTAGCAACTCTGAAGGAGCTTGGAATTGACGCTGGCAAAATTAGGCAGAGCAATGTGAAAGCAAGGGCTTTTGATGGGGCTCAAAGGTGCACCTTTGGAGAGATTGATCTTGATCTGCAGATAGGTCCTGTGAACTTCTCTGTGGAGTTTCAGGTATTCGACATCCCGTCTACCTATAACATGCTGTTAGGAAGACCCTGGATTCACATGGCCGGAGCCGTCCCTTCCACTTTGCATCAAAGTGTGAAATTTATATGGGATAATGAAGAAGTAGTGGTCAAGGGCGAGGGAAACAGCCCCACGCATGCTAGCACCACGATTCCTATGGTGGACAACGGCGCAGAGCTTGATGGAACTACTTTCCACACGGTTGAGCTAATGAATGTGACCCGAGCATCTAAGGATGATTCGAAGAAAGGTACCCTACCCAGAGTCCCCAAGATGATTGCTGTGGAAATGTTGAAGAATGGTTTCAAACCTGGTTCGGGATTGGGAGCAAATCTGAACGGAATTACTGAACCCATCTGCTTGCCCAAGAATCTGGGTACCTTTGGCTTGGGTTACTGTCCCACCAAAAAGGAGATTGAGAAGGCCAAAAGGAAACCAGCCATTGCCATGCCAGAACCCCTTCCTTCCTTGTACCAGTCATTTGTCAAGGCACCAGAAGTCATTATACCGGATCTGATAGAGGGAGTTGGCGATTTGTTTCTGAGTGATGATTTGGAATGCGATGTTATTATTGAAGATTATGCTGAGGAATCACCAGTGCAGAATGTTGAGGCAAAGGATCCGATGGCCAATTGGACCTGTGTCCCAGTGGAAGAGACCTGGTGAATGAACTCAACAGTTTATTTTGGCGTCACAGTCAGATTGAGGCCCTGAACTGTGTTTCGCTTTTGGTTTACGTTTATGTCTTTTCAAAATAATCTGTTTACATTCTGCATGTTTTGCTTTAATGTATGCCTCCCTAAACTAGATTTTGAAACAAATAAAATGCATTGCATTCTCCCTACTATTATTTTGATATGCTTTAATTATTTACTTTATTTTACGCTTTTGATTAATGTTCGTTTCTGTTTCAGCTTCCCACTTAACAAAACTGCCGAAACTTTGCTTGTGACATATAACGAAACAACTGAACAAACTGGTACTGATGCATTGAGTATTGGGGAGTTTGATGAAGATTTTGTTCCTGATGAAATAACAAGAGAAGTGGATCAATTTGAGAACAAACCAAAGCCTAACTTGGAAGAAACCGAGTCAATCAACTTGGGGACTTCAGAAGATGTTAGAGAAACCAGAATCAGTGTTCATTTAACCTCGGAAGAAAGAAGATCTTATATTTCACTATTGAACGAGTATCGAGACATCTTTGCTTGGTCTTATGATGATATGCCCGGTTTGAGTACCGATCTTGTCACTCACAAGTTGCCAACTGATCCTTCATTTCCGCCTGTTAAGCAAAAGAAGAGAAACTTCAAAACTTCCACAAGCAAACAAATATTGAAAGAAGTGCAAAAGCAATTGACCGCTAAGGTAATTCGATCTCTCAAATATCCCACTTGGTTAGCAAATATTGTGCCGGTGCCCAAGAAGGACGGAAAGGTTAGAGTTTGTGTTGATTATCGTGATCTCAACAAAGCAAGTCCAAAGGATGATTTTCCATTGCCAAATATTCATATCCTTATTGATAGCAGTGCAAAACATGAGCTTCAGTCTTTTGTCGATTGTTTTGCTGGTTATCACCAGATCCTAATGGATGAAGATGACGCTAAAAAGACCGCTTTCATCATGCCTTGGGGTGTGTTCTGTTATAGAGTTATGCCTTTCGATTTGAAGAATGCCGGGGCAACATATATGAGAGCAATGACAACTCTTTTCCATGATATGATTCACAAAGAGATTGAAGTCTACGTAGATGATGTTGTTATCAAATCCAAGAAGAAAGAAGAGCATTTGACTGATTTGAGAAAATTCTTCAACCGCCTTCGACGGTATAACTTGAAGCTTAATCCTGCAAAATGTGCGTTTGGTGTTCCCGCTGGTAAGATGTTGGGTTTTATTGTAAGCCGGAGGGGTATAGAATTGGATCCGTCTAAAATCAAGACCATCCAAGACTTGCCTCCTCCAAAGAGCCGGAAGGATGTGATGAGCTTTCTTGGCCGCTTGAACTACATAAGCCGCTTCATTGCACAATCCACGGTTATTTGTGAACCAATAATCAAGTTGTTGAAGAAAGATGTTGTTATTGAGTGGACGGAAGATTGTCAAAAGGCTTTTGATAGGATCAAGGAGTATCTATCTAATCCGCCTGTGTTAGTTCCTCCTGAACCTGGAAGACCATTGATCTTATATTTGTCTGTCTCGGAAAATGCATTTGGATGTGTCTTGGGGCAACATGACAAGACCGGGAAGAAAGAACAAGCCATTTATTATCTAAGCAAGAAGTTCACCCCTTATGAAGCCAGGTACACTCTCCTGGAGCGAACTTGTTGCGCCTTAACTTGGACTGCACAAAGGTTAAGGCACTATCTCTCATCATATACAACTTATCTTATCTCGAGGATGGATCCTTTGAAGTACATCTTCCAAAAGCCGATGCCCACGGGAAAACTAGCAAAATGGCAGATTCTGTTAAGTGAATTTGACATAGTTTATGTCACCCAAAAGGCGGTAAAGGCACAAGCATTGGCGGATCATTTAGCTGAAAATCCTGTTGATGACAACTATGAACCATTGAGAACTTACTTTCCCGATGAAGAGGTCTTGTTTCTAGGTGAAGACATCTCTTCCGAATATGATGGTTGGCGGCTTTTCTTTGACGGAGCAGCAAATTTCAAAGGTGTTGGTATTGGAGCTGTCTTAATTTCTAAAACGGGTCAGCATTACCCTGTTTCGGCCAAGCTCAGATTTCCATGCACTAACAATATGGCTGAATATGAAGCATGCATTTTGGGTCTTCGATTGGCAGTTGATATGAATATTCAAGAACTTTTAGTGATTGGGGATTCCGACTTGCTGATTCACCAAGTACAGGGCGAGTGGAACACCAAGAACGCAAAGATTCTTCCTTATTTGCGTTGTGTCAAGGAATTGTACAAAAGGTTTGCAAAGATTGAGTTTAAGCATGTTCCAAGACTTCAAAATGAGTTTGCCGATGCTTTGGCAACTTTATCTTCTATGATCCAACATCCTGACAAGAATTATATTGATCCTATCGAAATTGAATTGCACGATAGGCCAGCTTATTGTTTTCAAGTTGAGGAAGAGCGAGATGGTCACCCTTGGTATTTTGATATCAAGAATTATCTCAAAGTTGGGAGTTATCCTGAAAATGCAACAAGTGTCCAAAGGAAGAGCATTCAGAGGTTAGCAAATCAATTCTTTCTAAGCGGTGAAATCCTATATAGGAGGACCCCAGACTTAGGACTCTTAAGATGTGTTGATGCAGTTGAAGCAAATAAATTGCTTACGGAAGTGCACGCGGGAGTTTGTGGGCCGCACATGAATGGTTTTGTTTTGGCAAAGAAGATCTTGAGAGCCGGTTATTTTTGGCTAACTATGGAAACAGATTGTGTTCAGTTTGTGCGGAAATGCCATCAATGTCAAATTCACGGAGATATGATCAAAAGACCTCCTTCTGAACTTCATGCAATGAGTTCTCCCTGGCCTTTTGTTGCTTGGGGAATGGATGTTATTGGTCCTATTGAACCGGCCGCTTCAAATAGACATCGCTTTATTCTAGTGGCTATTGATTACTTCACCAAGTGGGTGGAAGCAACTTCTCACAAGTCTGTAACCAAAAAAGTGGTGTCGGATTTTGTGCGCAACAATATCATTTGTAGATTCGGAGTTCCTGAATCAATCATCACTGATAATGGTGCAAACCTAAATAGTGATTTGATGAGAGCAACTTGTGAGAGTTTCAAGATTACTCATCGCAACTCTACTGCATACCGCCCTCAAATGAATGGAGCTGTTGAGGCGGCAAATAAGAACATCAAGCGTATTCTTCGCAAGATGATTGATAATTATAGAGATTGGCATGAAAAGTTGCCATTTGCACTTCTTGGGTACCGCACCACCACTAGAACTTCAACTGGGGCAACTCCCTATCTTTTGGTGTATGGCACAGAAGCAGTCTTACCCGCGGAGGTAGAAATTCCTTCCTTGAGAATCATTCAAGAAGCTGAATTAGAAAATGTTGAATGGGTGAAGATCAGATGTGAACAGTTGATGCTTATTGATGAGAAAAGAATGAATGCAATTTGCCATGGGCAACTTTATCAAAATCGCATGATCAAGTCTTTTGGCAAGAAAGTGAGAGTGAGAGACTTCAAACCGGGGCAATTGGTGCTAAAGAAGATCTTTCCTAATCAAGAAGAAGCAAGGGGCAAATTTGCACCAAATTGGCAAGGTCCATATGTGGTTCATCGGGTTTTATCCGAAGGAGCACTGATTCTGGCAGAAATGGATGGTCAAGTTTGGCCAAAAGCAATCAACGCAGATGCCGTCAAAAGATACTATGTTTGAGGCGATCGCAAGTTAGCAGGGTTTTGAATGTAATCTTTGATGTAATGCGAACTACGCGTGACCTGAGTCCCAAGGCGGGATACGTAGTAACTCACACAGAGTTTGGTTGCATTGATATAAGAATTTCTCCTATTCCCTCTTTTGTGTAAGTTTGAACTACTTCTGACCTGATTCCTGGAATGGCAACAGGATAAGTAGGCAATCCCCGTCGGATTCGGTCAAAATATTGTAACACTTTAGGCTTGTTTATCTTTTATGATGTAATGCCGAACTATGCATATGGGCAGATGTGTGGATTTTCCAATTCGGATACGGCTTCGTACTTAGATTGCCATACTTTCCCAAAAAATATTTATGTAAGCAGAACTACGCACGGTCTGATTCCCGTGGAGGGATACGTAGGCGCTCTTAACGGGCTCGACTCTATAATATTAAAATTTTCAGTCTCCCCTAAGGCAAGAAACTGGGGCAATTTTGCAAGACAATTTGAAGATTTGAAAGATATCAACTGGGGCAAATTTTGCAAAATGAGTTGAAGATTTGGAAGTTCATAACTGGGGCAGATCTTTGCAAGAAATGGTTGCTTATGAAAGGATGAAGCAGCAAAGTCCTAAAAGTATTCAAGATTAGCACAAGTTGCAATGCAAAGGATGTTCAGTTTGTTTTGAGATATGTCATGAGTTTGAGTTAAAGCAGGAATTTTACATACATTATAAACTTTTCACTTGCATATCAATGATTGCTTGCTTACTATTTTATCAAATTATTTTATTTTGCCTCTATATTAAAATGAGTTGTACTATTGAGTTCATAAACCAAGTTTCCAAGGATGGTTTTCAAAGCCTAAGTCTCACGAAGAAAAAGAAGCGATAGCAGCAAACTCAAGATGAATCAGCACAAATCAAACACCCCTCCCCAAAACTAACAAAATTTTCTTTGAGAGCAGGAACCTGAAAGCTTGCAACGGAAAGATCATTCGCACTATGGATGAACAATTTATGGAACGCGCATTCAAAGAATTGAACATCAGATCCGATATGAACTGAAGAGGGCATTCAAAACTTTGCACCACTATCCATACAAGCAACACCAATCAATTTGACAATGCAAATGATTTGGCTGGCTTGACATCTAAGCATTACATTGGATTATTGCCGAGAAGACGGCACTTTTCTTTTCTCAACATCTTAACATTGCGATAGAATTTACCTCGCGATATTGATAGACAAGTCGGCTGGAACACCGCTTTCGGAGTGTTTCGCGATGTCGGTTGTCTTGCAATATTGGCATTTTATATTTTAAATTTATTAATAGTTTGAGACAAGTCGGCTGGAACACCGCTTTCGGAGTGTTTCGCGATGTCGGTTGTCTTGCAATATTGGCATTTTATATTTTAAATTTATTAATAGTTTGAGACAAGTCGGCTGGAACACCGCTTTCGGAGTGTTTCGCGATGTCGGTTGTCTTGCAATATTGGCATTTTATATTTTAAATTTATTAATAGTTTGAGACAAGTCGGCTGGAACACCGCTTTCGGAGTGTTTCGCGATGTCGGTTGTCTTGCAATATTGGCATTTTATATTTAAAATAGATTGATAGTTAAGACAAGTCGGCTGGAACACCGCTTTCGGAGTGTTTCGCGATGTCGGTTGTCTTGCAATATTGGCATTTTATATTTAAAATAGATTGATAGTTAAGACAAGTCGGCTGGAACACCGCTTTCGGAGTGTTTCGCAATGTCGGTTGTCTCGCAATATTGGCATTTTATATTTAAAATAGATTGATAGTTTAAGGCAAGTCGGCTGGAACACCGCTTTCGGAGTGTTTCGCAATGTCGGTTGTCTCTCAATATCGACATATTGTATTTGAAATACATGATTCGGCTTGAGACATTATGTCTTGTTAGTCAAACTTATCTTATGAAAGCCTTGCATTTTTACAACTCATTTTCGCTTTACTTATTGTCTTACTTTACTGTTTCAGAATAATGATCAGCCTAGAGGTTCTCCGGGCGGAGCATCTCGTCGGTTGATCGAGAGAAGAACTTATTGAGCGTCACAACCAGCATTTACAATTTTATATTATCATTTTATTTACTTCCTTATTCCAAAAAGTCATCAAAGTTTATTAGCAGTTGCTCGCTTATTGTTTGTCAAGTCTTTACAGAATTTTAGCAATACCGCAGCAGCATTTGGAGCATAACGTGGAACTTTTTCTTAGCAGTGAACTGGGGCAATTGTTGATATGAGCTAGGCTCGTCAACAAGGATCTGAAGAATCGCACTCGAACAAGCAAGTCTTACCTAATCTTTCATTTCAGATTAGGCGTCAGTTTGAATTCTTTCCTATTCGTGCGTCCTTTCCTGTCACTCGTGCGAGTCTTCGTGTCTAAGTGTCGTCGAACTACATATGGCCTGATTCTCTTTCAGCCCGAGATATGTAGGCAACTCGGAAACCGGAGTTCGGCCATACCTATAATTGTCGGCTTTTGGTCCATGGAATCAAAAGTTTTGGTTTTATCGGGACAAAATTGGCTCTTCGTCAATTTCTTTACCCTAAAAACTCTTTCATCATTTTCCGGGTAAAGAGGGGCAGCTGTTGACACCCAATTTCGTCCCAAGATATAATTAATGGCTAATTAATTAAAATGAGAATCAATTATTAAAATAAAATTTAAATTTAAATTATTTGAATTGAAATTAATTAATTAAATTTAATTAAAGTAAGTTAATTCATTCCAAGAGAAGGCTAAAATTACAAAGTGTATCCTAATTTCTGTCCTATCGCGCAATCCCTTTAATTTCCTAGTCTATTCTCAGAAGAGGGCTAAAATTGCTTTTTACACTTTAAATCCAGCCTATTTCCGCAAACATATACATACATCACACATACACCTCATTACCAGATAAGCCATTTCCCATTTTCAGAACAACTCCCCAACCCGCGACCCGTTTCCCATCACCCGCGACCCGTTGCTTTTTCCCCTTGGATTCTCTCCAATACAGTCCAAAATTTGTACGAATTGGTTCCGTTTTCTCTCCCCAGTACAAGAACTCAACCAATCCTGTCCGTTCGTTTCAATTTGAGCTGCAATCTGAGCCGTAGATTGATCTTAACGGGAATATCCTTGATGACAAGGATGAATTCGGTACAATCCCTAAGGGATTTGACCAAATTCACCCTTGTTCTACAAGGGATACACGAAAATAGGCAAGGATTCTTTGGGGTATTCAAGGGGATCCGAAACCCTAGCCTAGAGGTATTTAATCCTTCATTCTTTCATTTTTTAGGGGGTTCTGGATTTTAACACATAAAAAACGGCAGCATAAAAACAAGCATAAGAATTCTGCTCTCACTTTTTAAGGAAGATATACATATATATCACTGTTTTTTTCCATTTTGGGTGGAGAGTATTGTTATCGAGTTCGAGTCGTCGCGTTGTTCTTGCTCGAGTCGATCACTTCAATTTATCGCTTTAGTTCACTGCGCGTAGAAAGGTAAAATTGAATTACTCTCTTGAATTTTTTTTTTTTTAACAATTGTGTATGCTTATGTCATATGAACGTCTTTAACTGTCTAGTGTTATATTGTCATTTATCTGAAAATCCAACTACTAAGAAGGTCTATGTACAGAGTTGAATATGAAACCATCTTAGAAGAAAGAAAAACTGAAACTTCAAATTTGTATGCCAAGGAGGAAATATGAGCTGCCTAAATCTTATTTTGAACGCTTAAATCGACATTCAGAGATTCATAATTTAGCTTGCAATATTCCCTCTGTTTTCTGCTGTTATTATGATGAGGCTTGAAAATAGCCTGTGTGTTTTAAGATGGTTGGTCTGGCTTGAATCTTGATTCCTGAAGCTGTCTATGGTGTTTAGGAGGCAGTGTAGGAGTTTGAAAGAATGCAGGAGAGTTATTTGGGTAGAGTGAGGTATGTCTGGTTGGGTGAGTTTGAGGGATGTCTGGTGGTTCTGTTAGTATGTGAGGGGTGTAATGGAGGCTGCAGGATTTAGTGTGGGTAGGCTGTGTGTTCTGTTTCTTGTTGGTCAGTAGCAGTAGCAGGGGATGCTGCAGCAGCAGAGGTCTGTTTGGGGTTATTTCATCTGTGATGCTGCAGTTTCAGGGTGTTTTTCTTAGTCTGAAGGGAGCTGTTTGGTTATTTAGGAAGCCTGTTAAGAGGCTGCTAGAAGTAGAGAGGGTGCAGGAGTTCCCTGATTGTTTGAGGGAGTAGGAGATGTCAATGGTGTTGTGTGAGCTGAGGGGTTGTTTCAGGCAGTCTATGTTGTTCGTCTTGATGGCAGAGGAGTTGTCATCTGGTAGAAGACGGCTGTTTAGGGGTCTTTGTTTGCTTGATCTTTGAGCAGTGTGGGTGAGAGTGTAGCAGGAGTATGCAGTTGGAGTGTGTGTGAGTGTCCAGAGTATAGAAGTGAAAAGGGGCTGTGGCTGGTTTAGTTCAGGAGTCTTGGCATTTTGGCTTTAGATTGAAGGAGTTCTGTTTCTTGCTATGTTTCTTGTCCAGTTTTTCTAGATTTCTTCGAGTTGCTGCTCTATTCCTCTATACCATGCTACTGGTTTTGTAGTATAACGAGTATGGTTTGGTTAATCAAGCTAGAATATTTATGGAAAGCATTCAGGTAAGCTGTAAGCAGTTTCTGGACAATCGTGTTAAAAATGGTCCAAGTTATGTTGCCTATTCCTTTATCCCTGTTTCTCTGGTCTTGTCAGTCAGGAGTAAAGCCTATTTTTGAATCCTGCCCTAAAGCTAAACGAGTTGTTATGACCCTGTGAGGTTGCATAGTTCAGTCCTGGATATACCCTGTTCAGCTTCCATTTTTGTCGGATGCATTTGTTAATATGTAGATAAAACTCGTACTCTGTTATAGTTTCCTTCGAATTCAGCCTAGTAAGAATGGTGGGTGTGTGTCTTAACATCCTGGGATTTTGACTGCATAAATGAAGTTTCTTTAGTGGTTTTCCCCCTTGGGGTTTAATGTCATAGTTTCTGTCAAACTCTGCAAATATTGCTAATAGATTTCAAGTCATAATTCAGTATTCGCTTAAAATTTCTTTAACCTGATTGCTAATGTAGTTATAGTTAATTTTCTATATCCGAGCTATTGGTTATCAAATACTAATTTCTTTTCTCCTTTCTTTCTTGACATGAACCTTGGGACGAGTTCGAGTTGAAATAAAACTCACAAATAGGAACGGCTTGCATTTGGAAGTTACTTGAATCGCTCCGCATTTTCGGGACTTGATATCCCCGAAAATGTAAAACAAAAGAAAATTGAATAAAATGAAAAAGCCTTGTGAAATACAGGGCTCGACTTAAGTTCGCTATCCCGGGTTCTATTTTCTGAAACTCCTTCTCTCCCGTCCCCTTTTAGAAAGCATGTTTTAGGACTTTTGTATGATTAGAAGCCTGGTAGATTAGTCGCTTTAACTGAATTGTTATCTTATTGTTTTGATTGTTTATAAATTGCATATCCCGTCTCTTTGGGACTCGCCGGTTAATTTAAGATAGTAGAAACCTTTAGTTAATTTTCGAGTGCAAAAGGAATAAAGTTAAAATTGTACCTATTTATTCATTATTTATATTTAGTCAATTATTTATCCATTTATTAAATTTACTTATTTATTCATTAATTAAATTAATTAAGTGGCATTTATTATTAATTTATCTGTTTAATTTTAATTAATCATTTATCTACCTAATCAATTATAATTATTTATTTACTTATTTATTCATTTATCTACAAAGTTATTTAAGTGGTATTTATTTATTATTTCATTTATTTATTCTATTTTATTTATTTAATTAATTAATTCTAATTAATCATTTATTTGTTTAATCAAATTATATTTAACTAGTCAATTATTATTGTTCACCCCTTATCTAATTGGAATCATATTAATATTCATTTATCTAATTAAGATATTTATCTATTTATTTATTTATCTAATTAATTAATTAATCAATTATTATTTTTATTTAATTATTTATTAGTTTATTTACTTAGCCCTTATTTATTTAATCAATCAATCAACCCTTATCTCATTATTCATTTAATTAATCTTAAATTTTGTTCAAGTATTGTCATAATCAATTTTATCTTCTCTGTATTATTTATTACCTATTTATTTTATTTAAAATTTATCCCAAACTAAATTTCAAGTAAAATTCGTGAAAATCGCCGGATTAACCGCCTTTAGCGGATTTTCGAAAGTGCTCCCGTAATAAGGACCTTCTTTCGAATTTAAAAGAACCACTTACCTAAGAATCTCTGAATTTAATTTAATTTCCTTTAAATAAAGGTTAAATTGCACTCCTTAGTTAACTTAGGTTCCTAATAATCCTTAAATTAGGTGGCGACTCCAAAGAAACCCTTTGGAATCCCACTTTGTTGAAATATTCCGAAACCTATCCTTTTCTAAAGAAAGGGTAATTTTTGGGGTTCAACAGAGAGTGCCCCCCCAAAGATCACACACAAAAACAAATATCATTAATAGAACGGGGGCAATAACAAATGAATTCTCTCACTCTCATGAAAGGCTCACATGTCACACACAACGTACCATAGGCTTGCCCGTAGTGTAGGACTCCACTAATGTAGGCTCACTCCAATCGGGATTAACTAGGACTTTAGAAAGGTCGTGATGTAGGCTAAGGTGCGGGTAGGATACATATGGTAATAGTGACTACCTCCCTAAGCACTTTAATACATCACATTTATTTCAAGCACAATTCTCAATAAGCCACCCAATCAACAACTTTCACACATACACCTTCTCAATAAGTAGCATATTTTCTTTTCAATCACACACTAGCAAGGAAGGGATATCTTTCTCTCTTTTTTTTTCTTTACACTTTTTTTTTTCAACTTTGCTATTCTTTTCTTTTCTTTTTCAATTCATTTTTTTTCAATTTCAATAACTTCCAACCTTGCCAATGTTTTTCACTACTTCACAATTTTCACAATTATTCCCCTTCATTAGCTCCACTCAAAAACCTCCCAACATCCAACCACAACTCCAAAACAACCACACAATATCAATAAAGTGCTTAAGGAGTAAAGGGCCAAAAGAGTCAATTTAAAACAAATGGGTAGGCTCGGGGTGTGGGTGCCAACAAAAAGAGTCAAAGAAATCACAACAAATTTTTTCCAAGGTATATATGTAAGGGTAGGCAAGTAAAAGAAAGCCTTGTATCATTTCCCGACTAGAGCAAACCTAGGATTTCGCTTTGCACACACACAGGGCAAGTTCTAGACATTAATATGCAACATGGAGCAGACAAAAATATGCCTCACAACACACATTGCACATGGTCCACACAAAAAGGTTCCATCAACAACTCTCAACCAAGCTTCTAGAATGCAACTTGTGGAAATTTAAGCACTCATGCACAAAGGTTAACAATCAAATCAAGCAAGCGGACTCAAGCATCTCAAGGGGGTTGTTCCATTTTTTTTTTCTAGGCATGCATCAAATTAAAACCAAGGACACCACAAATAGCACATGCAATCAAGTTCAAGTCCACCGGTATCAAACAAATCAAAGGCACCTAGCATTCCACCTAGTTCCAACGCCTAGGGTCATCTATAACTAACTATCCTAATCCTAATAAAAATAAAAAACTACCCGGTTCAAAGGCCTCCCCGTGGAAAAGAACCGTGGCCATAAGAAAAACCACGGGGCGGATGACATGTACCACTAATTAAAACAAAAGGAAAATCTTTTTGGAATTTTTCATTGGTTTTCTAATTTTTTTCATATATTAAAGCAAGAAATAAATCAAAACAAAGTCAAGTGACAAAAGAAAAAATCCTAAGGTACATGCATCCTAAACCTCAAAAATAAAAAGATAAAGGGCAGTACCCCACCCCACACTTAAACTAAGCAATGTCCCAGTGCGACAAAGAAGTAAGTGCAAAAGTAAAAGTACAAGAAAACTGCCCTGAAATCCGGGTGGTGCGCATGAGTGTGGACCTAGGCCTCCTCCTCATCAGAGCCACCGCCCTCATCATCAGTCGTATACTCACTGTCCGGATCATTGGCCACAACATCCGAATCCGTGTTCTCATCCTCCTGCGGATCCACCGTTCTAGCCTGAACCGTACCAAGCAGACCCTTCGAGGTCTCCAAGAGCGGGACCTTGCGGTCAATAGCAGTCAAATCAACTCCCGACTGACGGGCCATCGCCTCAATCATCAAGTACTGACGCGCGGACAAGTTGGCGTCTGCCTCCCGCCACTCGTCAGCCGTCAGCTTTACCGGTGCCGTGGTGATCACCCCCTTGACCGGAGCAATGTCAAAAGGCTTCCCTATATCAGGGACAATGCGATCCCCAATCTCATCTACGGGGACGCCTGCCTTCTCTAAGTAACGGGTCAAGAGGTGCCCAAAGTACAATCTACTACATGATTTTTCTTTTCGTTGCTCTTTCATCACGCGCAACATGTAGTATCCAATGTTCACCGGCCTCCCAGTCATAAAGAAGTAAATCATGCACGCCCGAGTCTTGGTGACCTCGGAATAATGAGATGATGGTAGGATGCGTGCATTGATAAACCTCATCCACACACGAGCTGGCTTGAGGAACTGCGAGAAGTGCATAAGTTTGTGTCTCCCAGTCGCACTTCGCCCCCACTTATGAGTGGAGTCCTCACCACATAGAGTATCCCGCAAAGCCTTGTAGTCCGGCTTCTTGATGTACTCTCTCAAATCATCATAGTCGGGGTCCTCGACCCCCAAAAAGGCATTCAAAGCCGTAGGATCCAACTTCACTTTCACTCCCCGAACTGTTACCATATCATCCTCTCTCCAAGCTTCCTCGGGCTCCCAGTTGGCATACAATTCCTGCACCATGTCCAAGTTGGCGTGCCCCGGACTCTCAAACACCGAGTCCCATTTGAGAGCAATGATTGCCTCGGCCACACTTCGGAACTTTTGCATCACCGGTCGTTTATCAATGGCTTGCTCGGGTATGTACCCCGCAAGCCGCACATTCTTGTACCATGTTTGGCAATCCCCCTTCTTTACAAAAGGGAGGCCATACCGGGTCTTGCCTCCAGGACGTGGTATCGGCACCGCGTCCTTTGGAATCTTAGCCTTTGCCTTTGCTTTTGCCTTGGGCTTAGCCGGTGCCTTGCCCTTTTGCGTTGTGGAAGAAGGCCCGGCTTGAGGTGCTCTCCTCGGACCCGCGGTGGATGAGGAACTAGCTTTATGAGGTGTGGCGACCATGGTACCTACACAAACACAAAGATCAATGTGAGATGTATAGCTAAACACCTAAGAAACAATTCAAGCTCAATTGGTAGGGTACCACCCCACACTTATCACACATTCTATGTGTCAAGCACTCAACTTAATGGCACGAGCAACCCCACACTTGAGCAAAACTAGCCTTGGGCAAAATATGCCACACTTTTAAATTTTCAAGATTGAGCTAGTGTGGGTGCCTCATGATCAATTTGTATGTGTGTGGAACACCTAGTGTCCATAATAAGCCTAAGGGATGCATTTCTACTCAAGAATTCACAATGTTATTGAATTTGTATCATTGAGGCTTTTTCACAAACACCTAGTGTGCACAACTTGAAACTAGCAATTTCAATGGATTTTGTAATGTGCCAACCCTCCCAAATGGTTGGGAGATCTCTTTTTACAAGTCACAAGTCATCAATCTAGCACACTGAGCTACTGAGGAACAACAGGAGATTCGATCTCATAGAGTTCAATTCCCGTTCCCAACCCATGACCAATATGAGCTCGAAGCTTCCTTCGTAACTCCCGGAACTTCTTCGTAGTGGCTCCCTTACATGCCAAAGGGAGCTGTTGCCGACCCTTACACCATAAAAAGAAGACCAGTTTCCGATTTAACAATTTAAGCACAACAAGCATGATTTTTAGGATTAGACTTGTGACTAGCTAAGAAGCATTCATAACAAGAAGAAGTGCAACTTACATGTTAATGAAGAGAGAAAAGTGAAGAATTGACTTACTTGAATGATTTAGAATGGATTGCACACGATTTGGAATGCTTCCAAGTGATAGAGATGAATTTGGGAGTGATTAGAGAGTGTTGTTAGTGAAAATAGTGAAGACAAGGGTGTTAAAATCGGGGGTATAGGGCATGGGGAAGACCGGGTCGCGGGTCAAAACCCGTTTGACCCGGAAAACTTACAAACATTTGCCTTCCGCTATATGACCCGCGGCGCAGGCCAGCAGCGCGCCCATTTTTTTGATGTTCTGCCACGCTCAGCGTGGTGGGAGGCGCGGGGCGCTCCCAACCGCGCCAAGCCTCATTGCTTCAGCTTTTTTCTTGCGCTTTGGGAGGCGCGGGGCACTCCCGAACACGCCCGAGCACGTTTTTTCGCACCGATTTTCGATTCTAAGTACAAACCCAAGCGTGGGACATGTCTCGAGACGTCCCATACCCCTCACTGCATTCATTACACCTTGTGTAGCTCACCCGAATCCTGCAAAAACGACACACAAAAACAACTAACTACGTGACACTATAAAATGAAAAATACTAAACTATTACAAGTACAACCTCGGGTTGCCTCCCGAGAAGCTCCTTATTTAACGTCGTGGCACGACGGGTATAAATCAAGGGTCCCTCAAAGTAATGGAAGTGCGGTGATTCACCGCACCACCCCAATAACGTTTCACCCGTTGACCATTAACCAAAAATGTGTTCTCAGACTCTGGGGCTCTCAATTCAACCGCTCCATGTGCGGTAACACGAACAACTTCAAAAGGCCCCGACCATCTCGACATCAACTTGCCCGGAAACAATTTCAACCTCGAGTTGAACAACAATACAAGCTGCCCGGGCTCAAAAGAACGACGCTCAGTGTGCTTATCATGTCATTTCTTGGTCCGCTCCTTATATAATTTCGCATTTTCATACGCATGGAAACGGAACTCTTCAAGTTCATGCAATTGGAGCATCCTCTTCTCACCCGCTAAGGCCATATCAAGGTTGAGCTTTTGAATTGCCCAATACGCCTTATGCTCTAATTCAATCGGCAAGTGACAGGCCTTACCATAAACAAGCCTATACGGAGAGGTTCCAATAGGTGTTTTGAATGCAGTTCGATAGGCCCAGAGAGCATCATCTAACTTCATAGCCCAATCCTTCCTCGAGGCATTCACAGTCTTCTCAAGGATTTGCTTGATCTCTCTATTAGACACTTCCACTTGGCCACTAGTTTGGGGATGATAAGCAGTAGCCACCTTGTGGCGAACCCCATACTTAGCCAATAGCTTATTGAACAACCGGTTACAAAAATGCGTACCTTCATCACTAATGATAGCCCGCGGTGTCCCAAAACGAGTGAAAATATTCTTCTTCACGAACTTCACCACTACACCCGCATCATTTGTTGGAAGTGCAATGGCCTCCACCCATTTAGATACATAATCAACTGCTACGAGGATGTATTTATTGCCCATAGAAGGTGAGAATGGACCCATGAAATCAATACCCCAACAATCAAACAGCTCAATCTCCAAGATATTGTTCAAAGGCATCTCGTGACGCCTAGTAATGGTACCCGTTCTTTGGCAACGATCACATTGCTTCACTAAGGCATGAGCATCTTTAAATAAAGTGGGCCAAAAGAAACCAGACTGAAGTACCTTTGCAACTGTTCGATCTCCACCAAGGTGGCCACCATAAGGAGAGGAATGGCAGCTCTGTAGAATCGGCTCTACTTCTTCCCTTGGAACACACCTCCTAGCTAGTTGATCAACTCCTATCTTATACAAATAGGGCTCATCCCACACATAAAATCTGCTCTTGAAGGAGTTTACGCTTTTGCTCAGCAGTAGCCCCAGGGGGATACACATCACTCACAAGAAAATTCACCATGTCAGCATACCATGGCGCTTCAGCTTCATCTAGAGCAAAAAGTTGCTCATCAGGAAATACCTCTTTAATCTCAGGCCCCTCATCTACATGATCTCTATTCTCCAACCTTGACAAATGATCAGCTACTTGATTCTCAGTCCCCTTGCGATCTCGAATTTCAACATCAAACTCTTGCAATAGGAGAACCCATCTAATGAGTCTAGGCTTGGAGTCCTTCTTTTCAAACAAATACCGGATTGCGGCATGATCAGTGTAGACAACAACACGAGTGCCAACCAAATAAGATCTGAATTTATCAAAAGCATAAACCACGGCTAGCAACTCCTTCTTAGTGGTAGTATAATTAGACTGGGTTGCATCAAGCGTCTTGCTTGCATAATAAATGGAGTGAAAAATTCTTCCAATTCTTTGGCCTAGAACAGCCCCAATAGCATTATCACTCGCATCACACATCAATTCAAATGGCGAAGCCCAGTCAGGAGCAATGATGATTGGTGCGGTCACCAACCTTTTCTTCAACTCTTCAAATGCCTTGAGACAAGCATCATCAAACACATATTTCACATCCTTCTCTAACAATTTGCACAAGGGAGTGGAAATTTTGGAGAAGTCCTTTATGAACCGTCTATAGAACCCTGCATGTCCCAAGAAACTACGCACCCCCTTAAATGAGATAGGTGGTGGTAATTTCTCAATAGCCTCAATCTTCGCTTTGTCAACCTCAATCCCTTGCTTTGACACCTTGTGCCCAAGTACTATGCCTTCCTGAACCATAAAGTGACATTTTTCCCAATTCAGCACCAGATTTGTTTCTTCACAACGGCTCAGCACAGCATCAAGATTTTTCAAGCATTCATCAAAAGTGTCACCAACCACTGAGAAGTCATCCATAAATACCTCCACAAATTTCTCCACCATATCAGTGAAAATAGCCATCATGCACCGTTGAAAAGTCCCCGGGGCATTACACAACCCAAATGGCATCCTCCTAAATGCATAGGTGCCATATGGACAAGTGAAAGTAGTCTTCTCTTGGTCTTCAGGGACTATCACAATTTGATTGTAGCCCGAATACCCATCCAAGAAACAATAATACTCATGGCCTGCAAGTCTATCCAACATCTGATCAATAAAAGGGAGTGGGAAGTGATCTTTCCTGGTGGCTTTGTTCAGCTTCCTATAATCAATGCAAATTCGCCACCCTGTAACTGTTCTTGTAGGAATCAACTCATTATGCTCATTCTTCACCACTGTCATGCCCCCCTTCTTAGGAACACATTGCACTGGACTTACCCACTTGCTGTCAGAGATAGGAAAAATAATGCCAGCATACAGCCACTTGATAACTTCTTTCTTCACCACCTCCTTCATGATTGGATTTAGCCTCCTCTGCTGCTCTATGGATGGCTTATGATCTTCCTCCAAGAGAATTTTATGCATGCAGAAAGAAGGACTAATCCCTCTAATATCAGCAATAGTCCAACCAATAGCTCTCTTACGCTCTCGCAATACCCGCAACACCTTCTCAACCTGCACATCAGACAACAAAGAAGAAAGGATCACGGGCAAAGTATTACCTTCACCCAAATAAGCATAACGTAAATGTGCGGTTAAAGGTTTGAGCTCAAGATTAGGAGCTCTCTCAATAGACGGTTTAGCAGGAGTTAAGGTCAACGGTCTATCAAACTCCTCAAATTTCTTCCACCCTGGGATGAATCTACTCTGCATATTAAGAACCTCCACATATTCTTCAGTATCGTCATCCTTCAGGATATCATCATCATCACATAAGAGTGCCCTTTCTAAAGAATCAACATTAGAAGCCAAGAATGACCTCTCATCAGCAGTCAACTCATCATCTATCACTTTTACCATGGACAACTTTTCATAATGAGAAGGAAGCTGGGTAGCTCTGAACACATTAAACACAGCTTCTTCCCCATTTACCTTCATGATCATCTTACCAGCTCTGACTCTAATAACAGCATCAGCAGTAGCCAAAAATCCTCTTCCCAAGATGAGAGGAACCTCAGGATCAGCCTCATAATCAAGAATAATAAAATCCACAGGTAATATAAACTGACCCACTTGTACCAGCACATCCTCAATAATCCCCTCGGGGCATGTCAATGATCTATCAGCCAGCTGTAAAGTCACAGTAGTGGGTCGTGGCTCACCCAGGCCTAGCTTCCTGAAAACTGAGGAAGGCATCGAATTCACACTAGCACCCAAATCACATAAAGCACGACCAACCTCATGTTCCCCAATTTTCAAAGGAATGGTAAAGCTGCCAGGATCCTTCAATTTCTGAGGAAGCTTGCTTCTAACTCTGGAACTACACTTCTCAGTGAGTGCAACTGTCTCAAACTCAGTCAGTCTTCTCTTATTAGCAACAATGTCCTTGATGTATTTAGCATATTTGGGAAGATCCTGCAAAAGCTCCACCAAAGGAATATTTACCTGAATTTGACTCAAGATCTCCAAAAATTTCTTGCATGCTGCATCAACTTTCTGCTTCTGAAGTCTCTGAGGGAAAGGTGGTGGTGGTCTCACAATAGCAGACTCGGGCTGCTTTGCTATCACTTTTTCTGCTTCTTTCTCCACTTCCCTATCAGCATTTGGCTCTAACTCACCAACAGGCTTCTTTGGCTTTGGGGGAACTTCTTCCAGAGCTCTTCCATTCCTCAACGTGACTGCTTGCACAAATTCTCTAGGATTCTTCTCTGTATCACTCGGTAAAGCACCCCAAGGTCTATTATTTTGTGCTTCAACTAGCTGCCCCAATTGCCTCTCAAGATCTTTCTGCGCATTGCTCAAATCTTTAATTGTCTGTGCCTGAGATGCTGAATCATCCATGAGCTTTTGCTGCCCTGCAAGAATTTTCTTAAGCATATCCTCAACTGAACTAGACTGCTGTGGCTGACTCTGTGACTGTGACCCCTGCTGTGGTGCATTTTGGGATCTCTCATTGCCTTGAGGCTGCTCACGATTATCCCTCCAAGAAAAATTTGGGTGACTACGCCAACCCGTGTTGTAGCTGTTACCATATTGATTGCGATTCTGACCCTGTGATCTGTTCTGATTACCCACATAGTATACTGACTCTGGATTAGATGGACAAACGTCAGTAGCATGATCCTCTCCACAAACCTCACAAAAGACTTGAAGTTGTTGCACTGGAGCTGCTGGTTGTTGTATCTGCGGCAGAGTCAGCTTACTGATCTGATTGGAAATAGCATCCATTTTCGCCCTTAGCTCTGAAACTGCATCCAATTGAAGTATCCCAGCAGACTTCTGCGTAGTAGCTCTACCAACACCCTGCCAATCAGGATTGCTCTGCGAAAACTTGTCAAGTAAATCATAAATTTGAGCAAAGTTTAAAGCCAGTACTTGTCCTCCAGCAGCAGCATCTACCACAATCTTCGTGTGTGCATTCAACCCCTCAACAAAAGTGTGTGCAATAACCTCATTGGATTGGTTGTGGTGTGGACAATCCCTCAATAGAGCCTTAAATCTCTCCCAGGCTGAGTACAAAGATTCTCCGTCTAACTGTCTGAATGACATGATTTCACTCCTCAGCCGGGCTGTCTTGGCAGAAGGATAAAATTTAGCCAAGAATTTCTTAGCCAAGTCTTCCCAAGTAGTGATAGACCCAGACTTTTCAGCCTTTAACCACTTCCTTGCTGTCCCAATCAGTGAAAACGGGAACAGAGTCAAACGAACATAATCAGTAGACACACCCGAGGGTGTATAAGTATCACTGATCTCCAGAAAGTTTTGAATGTGTTGCTGCGGATCCTCATGAAGTAATCCAGCATATTGCCCCGTCACATGCAGCAACTGAATCATGCCGGGCTTGATCTCAAAGTGCCCGGTTATAGTGGGCTTAACAATACTTGATGCTACTCCCCCTAAGCTGGGAAGAGCAACATCTCGCACTGCTATAGCTCTTTCTTCGGCCATTTCAACAGGTAGAGAGGCAAGTACGATTGCTAATGCTGCTCGATCTCTCGCTTCTCTTTTCGTCCTTCTCAAGGTTCTTTCAGGCTCGGGATTAAAAGGTGCGAGTGATTCGTCCTTTTTATTCCTTTGCATTCAAAACCTATTGCCTGAAACAGCACAAGAAACTCAAAAAAAAAATTAAACCTGAATAGGAATTAAGTAATCGTTCAAAAAGAAATTAGTCAGTAATAGTCCCCGGCAACGGCGCCAAAAACTTGTTGCTCCCAAACGCACACGCAAGTATACGCGGTCGCCAAGTAATAAAGTGACAAAGTCGAGTGTCGATCCCACGAGGACTGTGCAGACTAAT
Organism: Petunia axillaris subsp. axillaris; assembly: GCA_029990575.1. Classification (NCBI taxonomy): domain Eukaryota; kingdom Viridiplantae; phylum Streptophyta; class Magnoliopsida; order Solanales; family Solanaceae; genus Petunia; species Petunia axillaris. The sequence continues at coordinate 30,261,116 of JARKNS010000010.1, read as the reverse complement.
ACTTAGTAAACTATTTCTAACAAACTATCCAGGGGTCTTGTTCTTTGATGGTGAGAGTTTTTGTAACCAAAAAGCAGTAATTAAAGTGCTAGATGTGTAGTCAAGCAATGGTGCAAACTTTGGGTGTTAACAATATTAAGAGGACGGTCCAGTGTCAGAGTTACGAACAATCCAGTTGATGTATTCAATTGATTCCACTTCTTAAATCCCGGGTTACTAACTGACGGAGTAAATATAATTATGAAAACCTTTCAGTTCTTCACAATCTATGCAAGCTACTTCAATCCCTATATGTCTATGGGTTAAATCACATGCACGCATTAACGATCCTGTAATGAGTTAAACTAGGCAAGCAAGTATATGTCTATCCTACTCGCGAATTGGTTCCCCGATGCTCGGGTTCACAAACTAGTTCTATTCTTTCTTATTACGTAATTAGATTCTCTCTTTCGAGTTCAACCCAAAAACCATAGATAATGCATAATCATCGAGCTCTTAACAATTATACAAGTGAAATCAAGAAAGAATAAGTAACCCGTTATGGGATTCAATCAATGGGAATCAATCTTCAACAATCAACCTTCATGTAATACTCTAACCCTAGAACGTAAAGTTTAGCCACACATATTCATAATCACAAGGCAAAGATTTGATGTAATAATGAAATAATTGATGTAATAGATGAAAGATTAGGAATAACCCTTGTTCAATGAAGTATGTAGCTCTCAATATTGCTCCAAAGTCAAGAACTCCCCACAAAAACTAAGTAAAGAACTATTTATAATGTTTCCAAACCCTTGGTAATAAGTTAGACCCGATGCTAGAAGGAATAGGGAATAAAAACGCGCACACGGGGCGCTATAAAGGGCGCCCCGCACCTCGGAAAGCGTGAGAACAAACAGACTCCGCCATATTTTGCACGCCATGGCCCTGCGGCGCATAGGCAACCGCGCCTAGCCTCTGCGCGCGGTAGAGCACGCGGCGCATGGGCTAGGGTGCCAGGCCAAACTGCTCTTCCTTGCTCCATTTCACGCCTCGTGTCGTGCCTTTGTGTGCTCAATCCAATCTTCAATCAACATCCAATCAATTCTTGCTAAATCAAGCTCCTAAAAGCTCCAAATGTACTGCATAACAACCTGCACACGCACGACATAAAATTAGTGTAAAACCATAGGCACAAGCTATAAAACGAGCGAATAACAAGCTCAAACATGCGGTAATATTAAGGAAACCTTGGCATAAAATGCCAAACATCATGAAGTTAACCGATTGACTAAGGTTAACAATGAGCGAATTGAGCGGATTAACGAGCTCACCAAGGAGAAGGACCTTCTTTCTGAAGAGAAGGAAGGGTTCGCACGTTCTGCGCAGGGTCTGGAGATTTTGCTTGAAGAATATAAAGCATCGTTGAACAGATCGCTCGGTGAGCGTGGATCTCTTGAGACAGATTCGCTAAGGGCTAATGAAGAGTCCGTTAGAGCCAGAGCTGAGCTTCAAGCTGCCAAGGATCAGGTTGCCCAATTGCTAAGTGTTCAAAATGCTTTATCTAAGGACTTGACAAACTTGCGTGACCAATCCGAGATCAAGGCGAAGCTTGCCGTGCTCGAGGCCAAGGGTACGTTTCTTGAGCAAGTCCAGACTAAGCAGATCAACGTCGAGGAGATGCTGCTCAAAACCAAGAATGTTGTTCGCGGAGTAAGACAAGTGCTGAATCTTTCTCTTGAGGAATCTGAGGCAGACGAAGATGAAGATGAGGATGACAACGAGAATTCGGGTGGCGATGGCAGAACTGGCGGAACTGGTGCGTCGAGTTCTGGTCTTAGCCCCAAAAACTGATGCCCCCAAAATTTGATTAAGTTGCAAGTTTGTACATCTGGCGAGAGCCGGATTAGTTGGTAGTGGACAGAGGTCTCGTAGGGACTCTCTGATCCTTGTATGGCCGGTTCCATTTGGCCTTTGATCACTCTGTAAAAACTTCTGTAAGCCGTTTTCGGCATTTTATCATTTTACAGGACTTTGTATATACAATTTTAGATCTTTGCCAATTCAATGGCTATATTTAGCCTAAATTTTTGATCTTTCGTTTGTATGTATTGTGGCTTTTGTGCCTTACGTTTAGGAGCTTTTTGAAGTTTGAACTTTAATAAGTTCTGGTCTCCAAAAGTCTGTCCAAATGTTTTAACTTAGCTTTCCCAAGGAAGAGGTCATAAGTTGTGAATAATCTGCGCAGATATTTTATTCTGACCGAGTCGTGGTCAATAGATTTCTGGCCGAATTGTTGGCCTTTGCGAACGATTTTGCTTATCACCTTGATATTCAAAAGTCGTCGCAGGAATTTGTAGATTAGTTCTGGCCGAGTCGTGGCCGATAGTTTTATTCTGGCCGAGTCGCTGGCCTTGTGAACGACTTCTCTTATTTTCGTGGAAGCTTGTCACCCAAAAAGTTTTTTGAAAACTCGCCTTTTTGCAAGGTCTTTTGCCTTTATGAAGGTCTTATCTGGCCTACGGGGGCCTCTCACCACCCTCCTTGTTTTTATGTTGGAACACGGTAAGTGAGAACATAAAAAGAGTTAAGGCAAATTGAAGATAAAGGAACACATAAGACCAAACGAGGAGTGTGTCCGTTGTGGGATTCGAACCCACAGTCGTGAAGTTGAAGAACTTCGAGCTCTACCAGTTGAGCTAAACGGATCTGACCTTGTTCAGGCCGTTAATACCATTTAGAAGAAGTGTAATAAAAGTGAGAATCATCACAAAAGTAAAAGGCAGGAAGAAAATAACTGATCGTTTTACCACTCAGAAGTGATACCTTTTGAGGTGAATTACGTTCCAACTGTTCGGGACAATTGAACCGTCTGGTCGTGCTAAGCGATAAGATCCCTTGCCAACTAATGCGATTACTTTGTATGGGCCTTCCCAGTTAGGACCTAGCTTCCCTGAATTTGCCTCCTGTGTGTTCTGGGACACTTTCGTTAGCACTAAGTCTCCAACTTGAAAACCTGGTACGCGCAGTCCCTGATTGTAATATTTTTCAATTCGTTCTTTTTGGGCGACTACTCGTACGAGCACTAACTCTCTTCGTTCTTCAAGGAAGTCCAGTTCTTCAGAAAGGTTGACCGAGTTGGACTCTTCAGTGGCATGTGCATATCGTAAGCTGGGCTCTCCAATTTCGATTGGGATTAAAGCATCTGCACCATACACCAATGAGTAAGGAGTCTCTCCAGTACTTATATTTATCGTCGTGCGATAAGCCCATAGTACACCAGGTAGCTCTTCTACCCAACACCCCTTTGCCTGCTCGAGGCGCTTTTTGAGGGATTCAACAAATGATTTTGTTGGTAGATTCTGGTTGTCCATTGGCAACGGGATGATATGGAGAGGAAGTAATCCTCTTGATGTGTAGGTCAACGAGGAACCTAGTCACTTTCTGGCCGATGAATTGCGGGCCGTTGTCCATGACTATTTCCTTAGGTGCTCCAAAGCAACATACGACAAAACGCCAGAGGAAGTCGACAACTTCTGTTTGTCATATCCTTGCATATGCCGCCGCTTCGACCCACTTGGTAAAGTAGTCAGTAATGATTAACAAGAAGCGCATTCCTCGGGGCGCCGTGGGAAGAGGACCGACTATGTCCATTCCACATTTCATGAAGGGCCACGGGGAGATGATTGAGTGGAGTGGTTCCGCCGGTTGATGAAGAAGATGTGCGAACCTCTGACATTTGTCACATTTTTTGACAAACTCGTTCGTATCTTTCTCCATTTTATCCCAATAATACCCTGCGCAAATCAACTTGCGGGCTAATGCCTTGCCCCCGGAGTGATTGCCACAGCAGCCTTCATGGACCTCCCACATCACGTAATTGGTTTGATTCGGTCCGAGACACTTTGCGAGAGGTCTTGCAAATATTTTACGGTAGAGATCGCCGTTGACGATTGTATACCGAGCAGCTTTTATTCGGAGCTTGCGAGCGGCTTTTGTGTCAACGGGCAGAGTCCCATGAAGAAGATAGTTCGTGATTTCATTCCGCAAGTCCCAGGTTGCGTTGATGGTGTTGACCTCGAACTTTTCCCGGTCTATGGTCATGCAAAGGAGTTGAACAACAGCTGAAGAGCTGGCCGTCCCTATTTCCGCTACCGACCCTAGATTTGCGAGAGCATCGGCTTCATGGTTCTCTTCTCGTGGAATCTGGAATGCCTCACATTCATCAAACTGGGCCAGGAGTTCTTTCACACGGGCAAGGTACACCTCATTCTAGATTCTCGTGCAATGAAGCCTGCAGTCACCTGGTTGACTGCCAGTTGAGAACCACTCTTGAGTTTGATGACGCTTGCTCCATAATTTTGGGCTAACTCCAATCCTGCAATAACGGCCTCATATTCGGCCTCATTATTAGTAATAAATGGGCACTTGATGGCCTGCCTGACGGTCTCTCCGGATGGGGCGATGAGCACCAGTCCAAGACCGGATCCTTTGACGCTCGAGGAGCCGTCAGTGTATAGGGTCCATGTTCCATGGGCCTGCCCAGCATAAAGAACGACATCCTTTTCTGCCTCAGGATATACATTAATGCTAAAATCTGCCACGAAGTCTGCTAGAGCTTGTGATTTTATTGCTACCCTGGGTTGGTACGTGATATCAAATTCACTTAATTCTACAGCCCATTTTACTAACCTTCCCGAAAATTCAGGTTTGTGCAAAATATTTCGCAAAGGAAAGGTTGTTACCACAGTTATTGAATGACTTTGAAAATAAGGGCGTAACTTACGAGCAGCAGTTACTAGCGCTAATGCCAATTTTTCCCAAGGGTTGATAGCGTGTTTCTGCGTCAATTAGAGCTTTGCTAACGTAATAGATAGGAAGTTGTTTACCTTTTTCTTCCCGAACTAGAACGGCGCTTACCGATGATTCTGAAACTGCCAGATAAATCAGCAGCTGCTCCCCGTGTTGAGGTGTAGAGAGCAGTGGTGGATTGGACAGATACTTTTTCAGATCCTTTAGTGGTTGCTGGCATTCGGGGGTCCATTCGAACTCCTTGTTTTGCTTTAAAACATCAAAGAAACTCTTGCATCGGTCTGATGATCGGGAAATGAATCGTCGCAGAGCTGCCACTCTTCCGTTCAATTTCATGACGTCTTTCCGGTTGTGGAGTACGTATGGAATTGACTCGATGGCTTTGATCTGAGCGGGATTGACTTAAATTCCACGCTGAGAAACGATGAAGCCCAGGAATTTTCCCGACCCGACTCCGAATGCACATTTTTCTGGGTTCAGCTTCATGTTGTACTGATCAAGAATCCAGAAAGCTTCCTTTAGATGCGCCAGATGGTCCTCTACTCGTTTGGACTTGATCAACATGTCATCGATGTACACTTCCATAGTCTTACCAATATGGTCATGGAACATTCGATTGACTAGGCGCTGATATGTTGCACCTGCATTTTTTAACCCAAATGGCATAACTTTATAACAGTACGTACCTCTGCAGGTTATGAACGCATTTTTCTCCTGGTTATCGGGGTCCATCAATATCTGGTTATATCCGGAATATGCGTCAAGGAAAGTGAGCACCTCGTGCCCGGCTGTTGCGTCAATCAGTTGGTCTATCCTGGGAAGGGGATATGAATCATTCGGGCAGGCTTTGTTTAGATCTGTGAAGTCAATGCAGACTCACCATTTACCTGTCATATCTGCGTGAGACCAGGCGAACGTTGTATGTCGCTCCTTGAGGAACTGGAGGATATCTCCTCGTAAGCGTTCGCTCAACTCGGTTCTTAAGTAAACCTTCCGTTCCAGCTTGTCCGCAAACAATTCTTTGGGTTCCAAAGCTTCCACGGTCGGCATGTGGCTCTCCCGTTCGTCAATCTTTGTGATGAATTCCGGGACCTCGTACTTTGTTTCTTTGTGTGGCATGTCTGGTCCCGGTTGCTATAATTGCTATTTGCTTTCTTCAGACAGCTTGAGAGCCACTGAATAGCAATCTCGAGCAGAGCGTTGCTCTCCTCGAACCTCACGTACTCCCCATTCGGATGGGAACTTCAATACCTGATGATAAGTGGAAGGAACAACTTGCATATCATGGATCCAAGGTCTTCCCATGATGATATTGTAAGCCAAATCTGCATCAACAACATGAAATGTCGTCTCCTTCGCCACCCCTTCGGCGAGAGTTATAAGGGTAGTCTCGCCAAGGGTCTTCTCACTCGAGTTGTTGAAACCGGAGAGAACTCGAGATATCGGTACGATCTTATCTGAAAGCTGCATCTCCCTTACAACTCGTGATTGTATAATGTTTGCAGAGCTGCCCGCGTCAATGAGCACTCTCTTGACGTCAAATTCCGCCACGCGTAATGTTATCACTAACGCATCGGCGTGTGGGAATTGCGAACCGTCTGCATCGGAGTCTTCAAATATTATTATCCCTTCTGATCGTGGGCATTTGGTGTTGGTGATAGAGACCTTTGCATACTTCTTCGCTGTGAAAGTAACGGAATCCACTTCGATTCCTCCTGAGATAACATTAACTGTCCTCCTTGGAGAAGATGCTCGTGGAGGGCCAGGTTTATTCTATTGCGCCTTCGCGTGAGTTTGCTTTCCCTTCTTGGTCAGGAACTCCTTCAAGAATCCCTGTTTCAACAAATGAGCGATTTCATACCTTAGGGCCTTGCAGTCCTCGGTGGTGTGTCTGTGGTCGCGATGGAATTCGCACCATAGGTCCCAGTTTCGCTTGCTTGGGTCGGTCTTCATGTCTTTCGGCCATTTGACCTTCTCTCCCATATCTTTGAGCGCTGCCACTACTTCAGACATTTCTACGTTGAAACTCAGCAGGCTTGGTACTCCACGAAGGCTTGACTCTAAATCATCTCTCCGGGACAGCCCCCTGTTGTTGCGGCTACGTCCTTTGGAATTGCTGCGTGACTGATCAGGGTATGGTTCGTAACGTACGTCTGATCTTTCCGTCTCCGTCTTTCCGCCAGAACCGCCGTTGCGTGCCTGAGTCCTTCCCCGGGTACCTGTTCCAATCAACCTATCTTCGTCAATACGTACCTTTGAGTTGTAGCGGTTGTAGATGTCCGACCAGTTGGCTGCTGGGAACTCGCGGAGAGACTCGTAGAGTCTACGCGTAGCCTCTGAGATCCTGATATCCAAATTGTTGGTGAATGCGATCGCTGCCCATCTGTCCGGTACTTTGGGTAGCATCATCTGTTCTCGTTGGAAGCGATCCACATATTTAAGAAGAGACTCATCGGGCCTCTGTTTGATCCTGAAGATATCCTCTACGCGAGTCTCCATCTTCTGAGCGCCTGTGTGTGCCTTCACGAACAGTTCAGCCATCTCTGCGAAGGACCCAGTGGAATTTGGTGGCAGCATTGAGTACCATCGCAGAGCTCCATCCGATAGGGTCTCTATGAACTTCTTCAATTGGACAAATTCGATATCCTCATCGGTGAGATCGCTAGCCTTTATAAAGTTGCTGAACATCATGAGATGATCATTAGGATCAGATGTCTCACGATATCTCGGAATGTTTGGCATCTTAAACATCTTAGGTATCGCCTTTGGGGCTGCTTCTTTCTTTCAAGGCCGCTGGGAGTACCGCTGGACATCAACCTTCTTTAGTGTGGGTGGAGCGCCCGGTATCTGGTCAATTCTCTCGTGGAGAGATTTCTGAAGCGCTTCCTGGCTCTCCTTGAACTGTTTGGTGAGAGCTTCCACGACGAGGCTCATTTCCGTAGATGCCATAGATCCTCCGTTCTGATTTTGGTTGATTTGGGTCGTTGGATCTATGGTCCCTCCGTTGTTTCGCTCTCCGCCTTGCCTTGAGGTATGCGAAGAAGGAGCGTCAAGGCCTGGTGTTACAGCATCAGCTCTTGCAGCCGGAGGTTTCGTCCTTCGGAGAGAGTTGAGTGCCTCACTTATCCCTCGATTGACCTCTGCCTGTTCCTGCATAAATGCGTAGAGCGTCTCCTGGAGGTATACTTGGCCAGAGAAGAGACTCCTATGGCGTTGTCTCCTGGGCGGAGTGGTGCTCTGAGAGCGCCTATGCCCATTTCGCTGCCTGACCGGTCCTTGGGAAGACTGTTGCTGCCCATCGGACGAATAATCGGGAGAATAATTGGGACTTGATGAAGGGGTACGTACCTGACTTCCGCCGGTAATAGTTCGTTGTGAACTGCTTTCTGCCATGTTATTTGTGAGACAAAAAGATCGACAAAAGAAATATAATACTGGAAAAAGTAAACTATTAACCTATGAAGGCTATTGACCGGCTCCTATTGTGGTCGCCAAATTGTTTAACCTAGATCCGATTTTAGGCCAATTAATAATTAAATTTGTATTTGCGGAGTCACGATCAATAGTTTAGATTAAGAGTTTAAATGACGAATAGTGTTAATTACTAAAGTAGCGATATATTCGTAATTTCCAACGATGATAAATAATAATACGGAAACGAGATATAAACCAAAACAACCAAGGTTAAAGCGCTAGTGAAAAGAAGATAGTAGTAACCGTGTTGTATCACTTAACCCCGGTGAGAGTTCTTCGTTACTGATCGCACTTAGAAGACTAGAGCGCAAAGCACTTAACGAATGTAAGCAAAGAACAGTATCTGAGTGAGAGAGTATTCTTATTGATATTGTAGGTCAGAAGTAAAGTTGTGTTACAATGGCTTAGAACGAGTGCTATTTATAGGCCTGATAGGCGTCCGTTGGGTTTTGTAACCGCTGGGCACGTATCCGTTGGATATGTAACCGCCGGGTTGTAATTATTGCCTTTATGACTATCCATTGAGTGATCACACATGATCAGGTTAATAATTGCTCATTCATATCGTGTTGACTGATGAGGCGTTACATAGCTGCTTTGGGTCTGCTCGTGATAACCGTCTGGCTAGTTGTCTGTTCGCTAGATATCTGTTCGGTGGATCTTCTGCCCGTGCCATGTGGCGGACACGTATCACCTTTTAGATGATGTCAGCTTTTATCCAATACAACACCACTGAAGACTGCAAGGCTTTAAGGTACGAAGTTGCGCATTTATTAAAACAGGGATTCCTGAAGGAACTTCTAACCGAGAAGGGAAACCAAACTCATGAGAAGGCTCAGCAGAACAAATCTGGCCCCCCACGAGCATCTTCCCCAAAAAAGACAGTCAATGTTATTTCGGGCGGGATCGAAGTGGACTCCATCGTTTTCACAGCGAAGAAGTACGCAAAGGTCTCTATTACAAAGAACAAGCGTCCACGGCCAGAGGAAACAATAACATTTGAAGATTCAGACACAAATGGTCTGCAATTTTCGCATGTTAACGCACTAGTCATAACATTGCGTGTGGCAGAATTTGATGTCAAAAGAGTGCTCATTGATGCGGGCAGTTCTGCGAATATCATTCAATCACGAGTTGTTAAGGAGATGCAACTGACGGAGAAGATCATGCCGGTATCTCAAGTTCTCTCCGGCTTTAACAACTCAAGTAAGAAGACCCTTGGCGAGATTACTCTCACTACTCTTGTCGATGAGGTAGCAAAGGAAACGACATTTCAAATTGTTGACGGGGACATGGCTTACAACATTATCCTTGGAAGACCCTGGATCCATGATATGCAAGTTGTTCCCTCCACCTATCATCAGGTATTGAAATTTCCGTCAGAATGGGGAATACGTGAGGTACGAGGAGAGCAACGCACTGCTTAGGACTGCTATTCGGTGGCCCTCAAGCTGCCCGAAGAAAGTAAATAGCAATTACAGCAACCGGGATCTGACGGAGCAAATGAAGAAGCAAAGTACGAGGTCCCAGAATTCATCACAAAGCTGGAGGAACGGGAAAGTTATACGCCAACCGTGGAAGCTTTGGAACCCGAAGAATTGTTCGCGGACAAGCCAAAGCGGAAGGTCTACTTAGGGACCGAATTGAATGAACGCCTACGAGGAGATATCCTCTAATTCCTCAAGGAGCGGCACACGACGTTCGCTTGGTCTCATGCAGATATGACAGGTATTTCCCCAAAAATTATCTCTCACAAGCTGAATGTCGACCCGTACCACCGTCCAGTGAAGCAGAAGAAGCGCCAACAAGGAGCTTTTTGGAATCAGATCATCAACGATGAGGTCGATCGATTGTTGAAGATTGGATCTGTACGTGAAGTTAAGTATCCAGACTGGCTAGCAAACGTGGTCGTTGTAGCTAAGAAAAATGGCAAATGGCGAGTATGCATTGACTTCACAAATTTAAACAAAGCCTGTCCGAATGACTCATATCCTCTCCCCAGGATAGATCAGTTGATTGACGCAACCGCCGGACACGAGGTGCTCACATTCCTTGACGCGTACTCGGGGTACAAATATTGATGGACCCCAACGATCAAGAGAAAACGTCATTCATAATTTGCAGAGGTACGTATTGCTATAAAGTTATGCCATTTGGGTTAAAAAATGCAAGTGCAACGTATCAACGCCTGGTCAATCGAATGTTCCACGATCATATCGGTAAGACCATGGAAGTATACATTGACGACATGCTGGTCAAGTCAAAATGGGCAGAAGATCATCTGGCGCACCTGAAGGAAGCCTTTCGAATACTCGACCAATACAACATGAAGCTCAATCCAGAGAAGTGTGCATTTGGAGTTGGCTCGGGAAAATTCCTATGCTTCATCATCTCCCAGCGTGGAATTGAAGTCAATCCCACTCAAATCAAAGCAATTGAGTCAATCCCAGACGTACTCCACAACCGAAAAGATGTCATGAAATTGACTGGAAGGGTGGCAGCCTTGCGCAGGTTCATATCCCGCTCATCAGACCGGTGCAAAAGTTTCTTTGTCGAACTCCCGAATGTCAACAAGCGCTGAGGGATCTGAAGAAATACCTATCCCATCCACCACTACTCTCTACACCTCAGCCCGGGGAGCAATTGCTGATTTATCTGGCAGTTTCAGAATCCTCGGTAAGCGCAGTTTCGGTTCGAGAAGAAAAAGGTAAACAACTTCCCATCTATTACATTAGTAAAGCTCTAATTGATGTGGAAACGTGTTACCAACCTTTAGAAAAACTAGCTTTAGCACTAGTAACTGCTGCCCGTAAATTACGTCCTTATTTTCAAGGTCATTCAATAGCTGTAGTAACAACCTTTCCTTTACGCAATGTTTTGCATAAACCTGAATTTTCGGGAAGGTTGATTAAATGGGCTATAGAATTAAGCGAATTCGATATTAATTACCAGCCCTGGGTAGCAATAAAATCACAAGCCCTAGCAGACTTCGTAGCGGACTTTAGTGCTAATATATATCCTGAGGCAGAAAAAGATGCAATTCTCTATGCTGGGCAGGCCCCTGGTGTGTGGACCCTATTCACTGACGGCTCCTCGAGCGTCAAAGGGTCCGGTCTTGGACTGATTCTTGTCACCCCGTCCGGAAAAACCGTCAGGCAGGCCATAAAGTGCCCGTTTATTACTAACAATGAGGCCGAATATGAGGCCGTAATTGCAGGATTGGAGTTAGCCCGAAGCTACGGAGCAAATGTTGTCAAACTCAAGAGCGACTCTCAACTGGTAGTCAACCAAGTGACCGGAGGTTTTACCGCATGGGAATCTAGGATGCAAGTATATCTTGCCCGTGTCAAGGAGCTTCTGGCTCAGTTCGACGGATGGGAAATGCTTCAAATTCCACGAGAAGGGAACCATGAAGCAGACGCTCTAGCAAACTTAGGGTCAGTAGCAGAAATGGGGGCGGCCAACTCCTCGGCTGTCATTCAACTCTTTTGCACGACCATAGATCGGAAAAAGTTCGAAGTTAACGCTATCAACGCAACTTGGGACTGGCGAAATGAGATCACAAACTATATTCTTCATGGAACTCTGCCCGATGATGCAAAAGCTGCTCGCAAACTCTTAATAAAAGCTGCTCGGTATACGATCGTCAACGGCGATCTTTACCACAAGATGTTCGCAGGGCCCCTTGCAAAATGCCTAGGACAAACCAGATCAACTATGTAATGCGAGAGGTCCATGAAGGCTGTTGTGGTAATCATTCTGGGGGCAAGGCATTAGCGCGCAAATTAATACGTGCAGGATACTATTGGGACAAGATGGAGAAGGATACGAATGATTTCGTCAAGAAATGCGATATGTGTCAAAGGTTTGCACATCTTCTCCATCAACCAGCAGAACCGCTCCACTCAGTAATCTCCCCGTGGCTATTCTTAAAATGGGGAATGGACATAGTTGGTCCTCTCCCTGCTGCACCAAGAGGGGTAAATTTCTTGTTAATCGTCACCGATTACTTCACCAAATGGGTCGAAGCGGCAGCGTACGCAAAGGTACGACAGATAGAGGTAATTGACTTCTTGTGGCGGTATGTTGTGTGTCGCTTCGGAGCACCTAAGGAAATAGTCATGGACAATGGCCCACAATTCATCGACTAGAAAGTGACTAGGTTCCTCGACGACTTACACATCAAAAGGATTACTTCTTCTCCATACCACCCAGTTGCCAATGGACAGGCAAAGTCGACAAACAAAATAATCATTGAGTCACTCAAGAAGCGCCTTGAGCAGGCCAAAAGGTGTTGGGTAGAAGAGCTGCCCGGTGTGCTATGGGCTTATCGCACAACAATAAAAATGAGTACAGGTGAGACACCTTATTCATTGGTATACGGCGCAGACGCTCTAATCCCAGTTGAAATTGGAGAGCCAAGTCTACGGTATGCACATGCCACTGAAGAATCCTACTCGATCAATCTCTTCGAAGAGTTGGATTTTCTCGACGAACGGAGGGAACTAGCACTTGTACGAGTAGTCGCCTAGAAGGAACGAATCGAACAATACTACAATCGGGGACTGCGCGTATGGAGCTTCCAAGTTGGAGATTTTGTACTGAGAAAAGTATCCCAGAACATGCAAGAAGCTAACTCGGGAAAATTAGGCCCTAACTGGGAAGGCCCCTTTAAGGTGGTCGCATCAGTCGGCAAAGGATCTTACCGTTTGGCACGACCAGATGGCTCAATCGTCCCAAACAATTGGAATGTGGTTCATCTCAAAAGGTATCACTTTTGAACGGTAAAACGGTCAGTTATCCTCTACCTACCTTTTACTTTTATGGCATTCTTACTTTCGTTATATTTCTCCTAAACGGTACTAACGGCCTAAACAAGGCCAGATCCGTTTAGCTCAACTAGTAGAGCTCGAAGTTTTTCAACTTCGCGGCTGTGGGTTCGAATCCCACAACGGACACACTCCTCGTTTGATTATATGTGCTCTTTTCTCTTCGATCAGCCTTACCTCTTTTTATGTTCAAACTTCACGTATTTCAACATAAAAATAAGGCGGTGGCAGGAGGCCCCTGTAGGCCAGATAAGACCTTCATAAAGGCAAAAGACCTTGCAAAAAGGCGAGGTTTTTAAAAACTTTTTATGTGACAAACTTCCACGAAAATAAGAGAAGTCGTTCACAAGGTCAGCAACTCGGCCAGAATTCAACTACAAACTTTCTGCGTCAACTTTCAACTATCAAGTGATAAGCAAAGTTGTTCGCTAGGCCAGCGATTCGGCTAGAACCTGTTGACCACGACTCGGTCAAAATAAAACATCTGCGCAGATCATTCACGACTTATGACCTCTTCCTTGTGAAAGGCTAAGTTAAAACATACGAGTAGACTTTTGAAGACCAGAACTTAGCAAAGTTCAAACTTCTAAAAAGCTCTCAAACAAAAGGCACAAAGGCCACAACACATCCAAACGTAAGATCAAAGATTCAGGCTATATACAGTCATTGAATTAAAAAAGGTCTAAAAATATATACATTATCTTGGCAAAACGGTAAAAATGCCGAAACGGCTGACAGAAGTTTGGTTGAGTGATCAAGGCCAATAGAACTGGCCAAACAAAGATCAGAGAGTCCCTAAGAGACCTCTATCCACAATCAATCATCCGGCTCTCGCCGAATATACAAACCTACAAATTTAATCAATTTTGGGGACTACAACTAGAACCCGATGCACCAGCTCCATCGGCTCTGTCATCGTCACCCGAGCTCTCGTCACCATCTTCATCTTCATATTCTTCAGACTCTTCTGGAGAAAGGTTCAACACCTGCCTCGCTTTGCGAATGACGCACTTTGATTTCTGCATTGCTTTCTCGACGTTAATCTGGCCTGCATGGACCTGCTCGAGCAATGTTCGCTTAGTTTCAAGCACAACAAGCTTTGCCTTGATCTCAAATTGATCACGCGAGTTGACCAAGTCCTTGGATAACGCATCTTGAACGCTCATCGACTGGGCAACTTGATCCTTAGCGGCTTGAAGCTCAGCTCTAGCTTTAGCAGACTCTTCTTTAGCCCTTTGCAGGTCCATCTCTAAAGATCCACGTTCATCGAGTGCTTCGTTCAGCAAAGAGTTGCGCTCTTCAAGCAGAGCCTCCAGGTTACGAGGAGATTGTATGAAACCTTCTTTCTCTTCAGAAAGAAGGTCCTTTTCCTTGATGAGTTGGTTAACCTGTTCAACTTGTGCGTTGTTGGTCTCAACCAACCGGTTAACTTCACCCCTGAGGAAACCACACCTCTCCGCCAGACCCTTATTCTCCTTCAGAGTCTTCTGTAGATCTTTTTTCAGTCCGAGCACTTGGTCAGGGTTGTTGATCCTGGAGCGGAACATCAACTCGGCGGCCATCAAGCTTGACTGAAACAACAAAAGAAGTAGGGTTAGAAGTATAAAATCAAAATTGCTTCCAACTCAAAAATGTTAAAAAGGGTACTTACCCGAGCAGAGTCAGCAACAATAGCGAAGGCCAGGTCTTCATCGCTTATCTCTATCATCATCCATTCTTTGCAGGGACCGATGAGCGATGAGACTGCTTTGGCCAAACTGCCCGGTCTGGTCACAAATTTGACATTGGGGCCCAACTTCATGGTGCATTCCCTCTCGCAGTATTTAGGCTCCCTGTCCTGCTCAGAGGGAAAGTTTGGGCCGAATTTGTAGCGCACACCTCGAATGTCCTTTGCTTTAGTCAAAACACTGATGGTAGTCCGGCGAGTGAGCCTTGTCTTTGACATATCAGAATCATTCTCCACCCCAAGATTTTTGTGTCGCATTCAAGTAAACAAACAGGCACCTCCCCCTTAGCGGCCATGTTGGGGACTCTGGCCACCCTCTTGGGGGATCTCTTCTCTTTCTTCTTCTTCGCCAACCTTTTCTTTCCCCTTATCTGCACGAGAAGGAGCTGCTTTTACCCCGTCACCAACTGGGGGACTCCTCTCCGGAGTACGGGCAGACTCCTCCTCGACCTTCTTCTTATCACTGCGAAGAAAGGGCTTTCTCACAAGGTTGTCAGTAGTTTCAGTCTCAGTATCTGAAACGTCGATCACCTCCTTGTCAAAACCCTCTCCCCGTGCAGACTCGGGGACTTCAGCAGAGAGTCTTGACACGCTCTTCCTCAGGCTCAGGCACATTAGCACCAAGCGGGGCCTCACCTCCAACAACTGAGGTCTGCCCGGTAGCAACGGAAGCCTTACGAGCAGTTTTCTTCCATGCTCCGCCCTCGCTTTGGCTCTTCTTCTTCCTCTTCAAGGAGCCAATGCCGCTTGACAATAGCTCCTCGCCCCCTTCTCTCTTGCGCATCGCCTCCACTGTAGCCTTTAAGGATGTGACCTCATCCTTAGGCTCGACAGCAGGTCCTGATAGCGTAGCCTGAGGGGAAGGGGCAGGGAAGAAATCATCTTGAGTGCCTAGACCTATGAAAGGGCAGAATGGTTAGATAACAGCAAAACCGTGAATAGAAGAAACAGCTGCAATAACGGAAAGTTCTCACCGTGAGTCTTTGCGGTCAGCCCCTTCTGCGTGGCAAAGTACGCCCATTCCCTCTGCTCAGCAGGGAATTTCTCTATAATAGCTTCAACCCACGTTGTCAGCTCATCAACCAAAATGAGCTCATCGTAGGGCAGCTTGGCAGCTGTAAGGAAGAATCAAAGGAATGAGCAAGTAAAAAGGGAAAATATGAATTCAAAAGAAAAAAACTCGGGGACTTACGCTTCTTGTTCCAGACCTCGGAGAGAGGAGCTTTGGAATTAAAGGACAATGCCTGGGTACGTACAAATATGTACCGGTGCAACCAACCCCGGTCATTAGTGTCCTCAGAGCTACGTATTAAACCTTTGCTCCCACGCATCCTGGCATTGACAAAGCCATCCTTAAAAATTTGGATGCTGTACAAAGAAAAAAAATGCTCGTATTCAAAACTTTGACCGGTTTCTTCGGCGAACCAGTTCATAAGTATTATCATTTTATACATACTGGGGCTCAGCTGCCCCGGGCAGAGAAAATACTCCTTACAAAGCCTGTCGAGTACAGGATGTAGGGGTAATGTGCAACCAACTGTAAATGGGTAGGGGGACATGACCGTCCACCCAGCCCTATGCGAAGTAATGTTCTCTGTTTCAGGCACCGGCAAAATGGGAACACTCGCATCCCAACCGCAGTCCATTCTGACTCGTGGGATCATTTCAGACGTAATCCCAAATTTGAATCTGTACGCCGGCCACACGCGTACATCTCCATAATTGTTGAAGGCTTTGACGGTCCAGTCTTTTTCCAGTTCACCCCAATTCTTGGGGATAATCTCTGCAGCAGTTGCTTGGGCAGCCCTAGGTCTAGGGGTAGCCGTGGAAGAACTACTAGCGGCAGCGTCAATGTTCACGTTTTTGTTAGCCTTTGGAGACATGGTTAAAGAAGAATAGAAGAAATCGGAAGAGAGATTGAGCAAAAATTCAAGGGTTTCTCAAAATTCAGAGGTTGTAAGGTGAAAGCAAGCAAAAGGGGTAAAAATCAGCAAACCCCTATTTATAGGAGTGAACGGGTCCGGCCCACTAAACTTCCATGAGACACGTGGAGGTCATCAAAGAGGTTACAATCAGATCCAACCATCAAAAGAGAGAAGTGGGCTTCACCGAGTTTCAAGGCAGCATCATTACCCTGAAGCGCAGCAGTCACCTCGTAACTGACAGAGGACGTGTGCACGTGACTGAGACGGTTAAAATCATTACTTTTTACCCTTGGGACGTGCAGTAGTCATTCCGAAATTAATGAAGGACATATGGACGTGTCTGACACAGTTACCTTTTTACATCGCGCATTTAATGCACACGTCACTGAAGCTTGTCATGTTGCTGATAAAGCGCGCACGTCACCGAGGTTCGTCATGTTGCAGAGATGAAAGTTGGACTTTGCGAATAAAATTTCCCGCCACATCCACTCCTCGAGCATAAACTCTGCTCGAGAAGTACGGGGACTATCTGTATTGGATAAAAACCGACATCACTTAAAAAGTGACACGTGTCTGTCACGTGACACGGGCAGAGGCTTCCCCGAACAGACATCCAATGGGCAGATGACTGGCCAGGCGGTTACCACGAGCAGACCTAGAGCAGTAACGTAACGCTTCCCTGAAATCAACACAATTTGAATGAACGGTCACCTGATAGTACGTGATTGCTCATTAAATGGTTTTAAAGGCACCAGTTACACACCCAGTGGTTACGTATCCAACGGATACATACTCAGCGGTTACGAAACCCAGCGATGCCTAGTAACTCTATAAATAGCATTCATTTCCAAATCATTGTAACATAATATTCTTTCTCCTAATACGATACTCTCTACTATATCAATAAAATACCCTCTCTACTATTGCTCAATATTGTTCATCATTTTACTTTGCTGCGTATTTTATTCTCAAGTCTTCAAGTGCGATTAACATCGAAGGATCCTCACCGAAGTCAAGCGATCTAATACGGTTCCTTCTACTTATCTAATTTATGCTTTAATCTTATTTATCTTAGAATATCTCGTACTATTTCCGTATCAACGTTAATTATCATCATCACACACTCGCAATCTCGTAGTTAATACAAATTGGTATCTAAATTGGCTAAACTCTTAATCTAAACTATTGATCGTGACTCCGCAAATACAAATTTAATTATTAATTGGCCTAAAATCGGATCTAGGTTAAACAACAGTTGATCCTAAAGTGGAATTCTCTAAATCGAGACAAAATTAACAAGATCCTTTACTCAGATACAATCAAGAGATACTACAAATCGAGCAGCATTCATCTTTATTGGATTTGAACTACATAGCGACCTGATTTCCAAGAGGGGATACGTAGGCAGCCTACTCAAGGCACGGTCACATCATAAGAGAACTTTATTAGACACTAGGGCAGAATTTTTTGAGTTTTCCTCAAAAAAATTCATGGAATACATTACAACACACTGGGGCAGAATTTTTGAGGGACCTCAAAAATTCAAGGAAAATACAAGCAACACACTGGGGCAGAAATTTTGAGGTTCCCTTAAAATTTCAAAGTGGATGATCTTGGAACAACAAATGGATTTAGAGGAGATTATGTCCAAACAACACATCGCAGTCTATGATTCAATGGAACAAATTTGCGGAGATTATGTCCAAACAACACGTCGCAGTCTATGATTCAATGGAACAAATTTGCATTACTCTTTAAAAATAATTTTTCACAAAACACATGCATATCCCATTTCCTTATCCCTTTTGCTCACAGCTCAACTAAGGTTCGACATTCGAAAAGGGAGACATTACGAGGAGGAGATATGCAAGATGCAACAATAGAGTACAACACAACAAATGCGCAAGTCAACCTACCCCCAAATTCTAACAAATTTTCTTTGATCGCAGGTTTACACAGGTACCGAGTATACCTAACAACTCTTGCAAAGCAAAATTTATCAGAATATCAAGCATAGAATATGCATCGGTGGATATATAGGGTCCGCGTTTGTGGACACGACATCGATTTGAAGAGCATAGAATCCATGTCGGTGGATATATAGGGTCCGCGTCTGTGGACACGACGTCAATTTAAAGAGCATAGAATCCATGTCGGTGGATATATAGGGTCTGCGTTTGTGGACATGACATCAATTTGAGAAGCAACAGAAGCATAGAATCCATGTCGGTGGGTATATAGGGTCCGCGTCTGTGGACAAGACATCTTTTGGAGAAGCATAGAATCCGCGTCAGTGGATATATAGGGTCAGCGTTTGTGGACATGATATCAACTCGAGAAGCATTGAATCCATGCCGGTGGATATATAGGGTCCGCGTCTGTGGACATTACATCAATTGGAGAAGCATTGAGTGCATGTCGGTGGATATATAGGGTCTGTGTCTGTGGACATAACATCAGTTGACAAGCAAAGAATCCGCGTTGGTGGATATATAGGGTTCGTGTTTGTGAACATGACAACAATGACAACAGGGTAGAGTCCGCATTTGTGGGCATAGTTTGACAGTTTGAAAGCAAAACAAGATTCATGTTTGTGAACATGACAACAATGACAGCAAAGTAGGGTTCGCGTTTGTGAACACTGTTCAACAATTCGAAGCAGAGTAGGGTCTGCGTTTGTCGGCGCAGTTCAACAATTCGAAGCAGAGTAGGGTCCGTATTTGTGGGCGTAGTTCAGCAATGTGATGCAAAGTAAGGTCCGCGTTTGTGGACATAGTTCATCAATTTAGAGCAGTAAGGTCCGCGTTTGTGGACAGACTAACTATTGATCAAGCATAAAAAAAATCATAATGGCATTTGGAGTAAGAAATTTACTTAGTTCTATTATTTCATTTAACCCAAACCAAGAAGTTTTCTGAAATAAAATACCAGGTTAAGTAAAATTTTAGTAAAACAAATCATACATAGTTTACTCAGAATTACTGTAATTGAGAGCTTATACATTGCTTTTGATCATAAAATGGTTTGGAACCACATTTTACCCAATCCATATTTTACCCAACTCATATTTTACCCATACTAATATGGTTGGGCAGAAACCCAATCCATTTTTATCTAAACCATTTTCAACTCATCCAAATCCAACCCAACCCATCCGTTTGCCACCACGAAGTAACTTCCTTAATATTAGTGGAGAAAACATCCAGAGTAGTTAATTTTTTAAAATATTTTTGATATTTTAATACAAATTTAAGACTAATAGTTAGGGTTGTGCCACTTGTTGATATTTAAACTAATTTTAACTATATTTCAAATAATGTACTAGTAACTAATAACTATTTTTTGTCTTAAAATTGCCATGTGTCTTTTTAATTTATTGCCACTTGGCTATTTTTAATAGGCTACTACATTCCTTTTAATATGTACTAGTTTTTGGGCACGCACTTTGCGCGTGGACCTTATAAATTAAATTAGATTTGAGTTTCAAACTTCCTAAATAGCTAATCTTTAATCTGATTATATATTTTTTTTTATTGAACTATTTTTTTTTGTAAATAATAATTGAAAGGTCTAACAACATCTAAAGGGTAAAATGGTCACTTACTTTTTACTTAAGTGACTGACTCTTTTAGAATAGTATGATATGATATAATATAGAGGATATAGATTATGCTACATGTACAACTCTCTTCAGCATCTGGTACAACCTTTTAAAGCACAACTAATGACTTGTAGCCTTACACATCAGCATATACACACACACATACAACTTATACACTCACCCACACGCGCCTACGTGGCACAATCACGGCCGTCTGTGGCTCTTATCCAACGGACCACACTACTCCTCACCTTTTGATATTCACACACACACCCCTCACTCCTAAACCTAAAACATTACTCCCTCCTTCCCCTTTCTCACATCAGCCGCCCCCTACCACTCTGTTTGGATCATTGTTGCCTATTGTTTCATAATGTATTGTTTTGTATTGTACTGTATTGTATCGTACTGTATTATAAAAACAACGTTTGAATTGATTGTATTGTTTCCCGTTGTTTAGTAACATTGTTATTGTTTGTTTTGATTGTATTGTATTGTACTGTAACTAATAAGTTTACTAATATACCCTTAGTTGTTCTAAATATTAGATTAAGTACCAAATTTTCTTTAATATAATTTGAGGCAATTTATATTTACTAGTTTATCACCAACTATACCTTGTAAATATATTCATGCAAATTATAATGAAAATAATAAAAAATAAAAAATAAGTTAATAATATTAAACATAACAATAAGTTCACACTATTAATAATTTAGATAAAAGATAATATTCTATAACGACATGCAAGCAATCATATTATCCAAATAATAGTTATTAACAAAAGTGTCATCATATATTTTGTATAAAAAAAAAAAAGAACATATGGCTTGTAATTAATGAAATCTACTAACTCAAGTTTCACGTTTTTGCTATATAATTAATGAAATTAAGAATTATACATTAAATAAATTAAGATAAAATATTTAATGTAATCACACAACAAGTTGGCTGGTGAATCTGAAGAGGCAGGGAACGTACAAAGTAATAAGAGAGGAAGGGAACGTATGTATTTTGAGAAAAGGAGAGATGAGGTCAAAATAACTACTTGGGTGTATTTATATAAGAAAATAGGGTAGAGGGTAAAATAGGATTATAAGGTTATAAATAAGGAGATGATGGGAAAGTGTAAAAGCGTAACAATACAAAACAAAGTGGGTCTTTTCATTGTTAGGTAACAACGGAACTTAACAATACAATACAACGAAATTAAAGTAACAACCAAAACAAACATTGTAATCATAATAACAATATAATACAATACAATGGTAACAATGATCCAAACAAAGTGTACATCTTCTCTCTCCCTTCACCCCTAAAACCATCCAAATCCACCATAGTTCCACCGCCAATCACGTACCCCTTCTCCCTCCTCTGTTAACATCACACCAAAACGGAAACAAATCTTCTGTCTCTCTCTCTCTCGAATCGGAAAAGAAAAGAAAGAATCAAAGTAAATCAATCAATACAAAGTTGGAATAGATGCAATACAAGGAAAAGATTGAAGATTTGAACGGGAATCAAGCAAAAGACAAGGCAAACGGGTCAGCCGAGACGGACCCGACCCGCTTTCTTCTAACTTGACCCGACCCGACTTGGCTTGAAATCCAGTAACAACTTTCTTTTTACGTTTTTCTTTTATTATTGTGACTGAAATCATGCCTCTTTCATATGTTTGATGAGCTGAACATACGTGCGACCATGCTTGTTTCACCTATTTTTATTTGCTCAACATTGATGCCTGATGACAATATTTATCCGACGTAGTTATCCTTAGCATTCATGTAATTTAGCTCTTAAAATCAGAATTAAAGGATTAAGTCTACATCATATCAGTTTAATTTGAGTCTTAAAGCGTCTGCCTGTTTGGTGAAGTCATCGCTGAAAATGTCGTTTTTGTTTGATATGTTCACATGAAATTGGTTGCTGCCTTCTGTTATGCCTATATATACGCCTATATATTTTTTCCAGAAATTCTGAATAGTCAAAGAGGAAGGATATAATTTGCCTCAATTATGTTTGATAACCAGCTTAATACAAGCTTATCATATTTACAACTTCGAATTGTTCTCCTTGATTTCAGCTTAAAGTAAATCTCCTTTGCTTTATGTATCATGTATCTAGCTAAATATATGTATTATATACACAATATTCTGACTTCTAGAAAAGGAAAAGCCTATTGTTAGTATTTAAATTTCAGAATTATTAAGTTTTATTTTTGGAAGTTGACATATTGTTAACATATTTGATTGTCTGAAATTTCTCTACACCTTATTATTTGCATAAATCAAATCTTTTCCTTTAAAAAATGGGCTCAACAGACCATCCCCCTTACACTATATAAACTAGACACTTTGAACACACCAGGGGACACTCACGACATCCTATCCCATCCTCCCCTCTCTTCTCCAGCATACTACTCTCTCCCTCCCTTCTCTAAAGTATCTGTTACTAAAGGCTCTCCTTTGCCTACTGAGCCGAGGTGTAGCCTGTTTCCTCTCACGGTTGTTCGTTGCTTGGTACCATATTAGCATCTGCATTTCTGTCATTTTTAAGTTCTTAAGGTACAACACTCGTCTGATGGAATGACATATGTATTAGCATAGGCCATATAGGGTTGAATTATTGGCCTGTTTGTTTATGTATACTGTGTGAGCTTGTTTTAGGCCACCTTTTAACTCTCTTATACAGATTCTAGAATAGCCAAAAGGCTAAATTAGCTTCACAAAAACACAATTTTACCAAACGCAGCTTAGTTAGTTCACAACACTGATTATCACACTATCGCATAAAGGTTTTAGTTAGTTCACTGAAACTACAACTCATTCAAAGAGTAGAACGGTATCTTACCTCGAAGAAGAATAGTAACCTACCAAGCTAAATTAACTAAAAGCAAGCTACACAAAGAGACAGTTTTACCAAAAACTGTTTCATTAGCACACAACAATAATCAACACATCGCCGTGTTAGGGTTTTAGTTAGTGGGTAAGATTTTTTCATTACTATGAACAACAACTAAAGTAATAGGCAAATCACCTAAACAAACTAAGTAAACAAGTGCAATCAACAAGTCTTAAGGATATGCTAACATGAAACAAAAAAAAAAAAAGAAATAGACAGAGAAAAGGAAAAGATAGGAATGACCCGAGAAAGCAAAATTAACTATAAAGTGGGTCATGCCTAATAGTTAAAGTGTATGAGTGTTGAAATATAACCACCAAAAATAATAATAATTGAAGTTTAACCTATAAGTTAAAGTTGTAAATTAAGAGTTTAAATGACTTAATATACTAGTAATAAATAAAATAAAATATATAAAAATTATAAAAAAATACCTTATCGGTTATCGGTACGGTAACGGTAAAGAGATATAGAAACTGTTACCGTACCGATACCTTATCGGTATTGAAAATTAATACCATTACTGAACCAATAACCATTATACCGATACCGTTATGCTTATCGGTAGCGGTAACGGTTCGGCTATCGGTACCGATTCGATTTTGCACACCCCTAACCAGGTGTTAACAATTTTTTGCAGGTATTAAGAGTAGACAAAGGATAGGAACCCATTGAGACGGTTAAACATTAACAATCACATTACTCATTTATCAACTAAAAAACAAAAAATTAGCTCCACAAAAACACAATTTTACCAAACGCAGCTTAGTTAGTTCACAACACTAATCAACACACTGTTGCGTAAAGGTTTTAGTTAGTTCACTGAACTACAACTCATTCAAAGAATAGAACGGTATCTTACCTCGAAGAATAATAGTAACCTACCAAGCTAAATTAACTAAAAGCAAGCTACACAAAGAGACAATTTTACCAAAACTGTTTCATTAGCACACAACAATAATCAACACATTGCCGTGTTAGGGTTTTAGTTAGTACACAAAACCTACCGCTCATTCACACAATACAGTCCCCGAAATCATTGTACAAGCTTTCATCGAAGACTTTTCAGTACCTAATCAAACATTACCGCCTCACATTACTAACTTTTCAGTTAAATTAAACATTAACGACTCACATTATTAATTACTCAGCTAAAAATTTACAGATACAACAATAATTATAGAACCCGAAGAGTTGTTCGACACGAAACAAATTAAATTAACACGACTCCGAATACATAATACAATATAGACTTAGTAGCCGTTTGGCCATAAATACCAAAAAGTTTGAAGTTGAGTTGAAAAAATGTATTTGGAAATTGAAGTTGTGTTTGGACATGAATTTTACTTGAATAAAAGTTAAAATGCTGTGAGTAGAGAAAATTGGTTTTTTCAAAAGACTGAAAAAGTGGTCAAAACCACTTTTTAGTTTTTCAAAAATTGTTTTTCAAAAAAGTTTCAAAAACTGACAACTTTTTATGGACAAATAAGTTTTTGAAAAAAAAGCAAAATTTTTTTATGGACAAACGGGTCCTTAGATCTATAAGTAGCAAAACACTACGGCGGTAGGGTTTTAGAGGAATGATAAACCCTACTTATGATTTATTCGAATAAATAGAACGGTATCTTACCTCGAAGATGAATATGAACTTGCCGGAGACGGCGGGAACCACGACGGCGTTTCACTATGAGTGAATGAAGAGAAGCGAGCTTCGCTAGTTTCCTACCACCGAGCTAGTGCTTAAAATGTGCTACTGAAAGCTTCACTTCAGCTTGTTGTCATAAGATGGGCCTTCGTGGGTTTGAACCGCCTTCGACTCCAAAGGCCAAAAAAACATCTTAGGTAAAATTTTTGTAAATTTAGCCCGCATGCCACTTTTGCCACTGGTATTTGGGCTGAACTTTGCGTAAACTTCAACCATTGTGGGTTGAACTTCAACTCTTGTGGACTGAACTCAACCCACAAGGATTGAAATTTTTACGAAATGGCCTGTGGGCTAAATTTACGAAATTTTTACCCCTCAGATGTTTTTTAGGCCTGTGGGCGGTTCAAACCCACGGAGGCCCATCTTATGACAACAAGCTGAAGTGAAGCTTTCAGTAGCACATTTTAAGCACTAGCTCGGTGGTAGGAAACTAGCGAAGCTCGCTTCTCTTCATTCACTCAGAGTGAACTGCCGCCGTGGTTCCCGCCGTCTCCGGCAAGTTCATATTCATCTTCGAGGTAAGATACCGCCGTAGTGTTTAGCTACTTATTTCTATGTTGTATTACGTATTCAGAGTAGTGTTAATTTAATTTGTTTCGTGTCGAATAACTCCTAGGGTTCTATAATTATTGTTGTATCTGTAAATTTTTAGTTGAGTAATTAATAATGTGAGTCGTTAATGTTTTTATTTAATTGAGAAGTTAGTAATGTGAGGCAGTAATGTTTGATTAGGTACTGAAAAGTCTGAAAGCTTGTACAATGATTTTTGGGATTGTATTGGGTGAATGAGCTGTAGGTTCTGTGTACTAAGTAAAGCCCTAACACGGCAATGTGTTGATTATTGCTGTGTGCTAATGAACCAGTTTTTGGTAAAACTGTTCTTTTGTGTAGCTTGTTTTTTGTTAATTTAGCTTGGTAGGTTACTATTATTCTTCGAGGTAAGATACCGTTCTATTCTTTGAATGAGTTGTAGTTCAGTGAACTAACTAAAACCTTTACGCAACAGTGTGTTGATTAGTGTTGTGAACTAACTAAGTTGCGTTTGGTAAAATTGTGTTTTTGTGGAGCTAATTTTTTGTTTTTTAGTTGATAAATGAGTAATGTGATTGTTAATGTTTAACCGTCTCAGTGGGTTCATATTCTTCTTCGAGGTAAGATATTGTTCTATTATTTGAATGAGTTGTAGGTTGTGTGTACTAACTAAAACCTTAATGTGAAAGTGTGTTGATTAATGTTGTGTACGAACTAGGTTGTTTTTGGTAAAATTGTGTTTTTGTGTATCTATTTTTTTGTTAATTCAGTTGAAAAATTAGTAATATGGGTTGTGAATGTTTAATCAGGTACTGAAAAGCCATGGATGATAGCTTGTACGATGAGTTTGGGAACTATATTGGTCCTGATATAGAGTCTGATCAGGAAAGTGACAGGGAGGAGGAAGATGAGGACCTTCCTGATAGGAGCGATGACGAGAGGGGGGCAGCATCTGATGGTGAGCAGCCCGGTGCATCAAATGGATGGCTAGCCACTAGAGAAGAGGATGTTGACATGGATAACCAAGTTATTCTTGCTGAAGACAAGAAATACTACCCTACGGCCGAAGAGGTTTATGGCGAAGAAGTTGAGACATTGGTTATGGATGAAGACGAACAACCCCTTGAAATGCCAATAATTAAACCAGTCAAGAATCTCAAGTTTGAACTCGGGGTAAAGGATTCGTCCACCTATGTTTCAACGCAATTTCTCTTAGGTCTGATGTCAAATCCCGCTTTGGTTCGAAATGTTGCTTTAGTGGGGCACGTGCATCATGGGAAGACCTTATTCATGGATATGCTGGTGGAACAAACCCACCATATATCTACGTTTGATCATAGCAGTGAGAAGCATATGAGGTATACAGACACAAGAATAGATGAGCAAGAAAGGAGGATATCAATTAAGTCTGTCCCAATGTCATTAGTCCTGGAAGACAGCAATTCAAAGTCTTACCTCTGTAACATTATGGATGCTCCTGGTCATGTCAACTTCTCGGATGAAATGACAGCAGCATTAAGACTTGCTGATGGTGCAGTTTTGGTTGTTGATGCTGTTGAAGGAGTGATGGTAAGTTCCTTCTTATTTCTATGATTAATCCACTTGCAGACGTACTCGACTTGTTTCTTGTTTCTTGTTTCATAGCATGAGGCGAAGTTGTATGAGTGCTAGAAGGTATAGCCATCAAAGTATATATGCTTCTAAGTACTGGTCAGCTGTTTTTAGGCAGTGACCTTGATTTGCAAGCCTCCTTGGTGTGCAACGGTGTTAGGTCCTTGCGATATTGCTAGGGTGAAACTGCAAATAAATTAGTTCTTTGCAGGTGCTTATGTCATGCAACAGTGCCTCTAAGCAGGACTCCCACAAAAAATCTAGTTATTTTCCATGGCAGTACTCTATTTTTGTACATTCTATCCCGATTTATGAGGCACACTTTGTCACACTTATTTGACAACGATTTAGTAGCAAAATATCTATTTTTGAGTTGTTAAACTTGCTTAACGAGGGTAATTTTGTAACCTTGCAATGTCAAACTCCATTTCTTAAACTCCGTGCAAAGTCAAATTCCGCCATATAAATTGAGACGGAGGGAGTAGTAGTTAATCTTCACATGTCAGACATTCGTTATATAATTTCTTCCCCGCAGCATCCAGAATAGTGCTTCTCAATTACCAGTCTTGCCATCTAGTGAAACTCGTACATTTGTTTTAGGAATCTCATATAGCTTCTAGATAGATCTAGCAGCTGGCCCAACTAGTTAGTGAAGTGAGAGTACTAAACCTGGACCAATGACAGTGACTGCATTGCATGTTTTATTTTGAGAAGTTTCATTAGAATGGCATCAAGAAGATGCAGCAACTGTTTCAAATTCAAGACTCCAGTGAATAATGTATTTTCACTGTCAAACATTGTTTTTTGACGGTGACTGCATAGCATTTCTACTCCTCAGTTTTAATATTACATTAATCACAATCTACAGTCGAAAAAGAATATCAGAAGTCTTCCATTATCATTAATTGATAATCGGTACTATATAAACAATGTTGCCGAGAATAGTTTTCTCTAATGCCAGGGAGTTATGGGGTTATAAAGTTTAAAGTGAGTTACAACTTACAGACAATTAAATGGCCTAATGAAACATCCTACTAACTGATTGCCTTTTGTTCACTATTATATGGTCTAGAATTGCGCGTCTGATGGAGAGTGGGTCCATTAAACTAGCTGGTGTGGAGCCGTGTGTGTAGAAAAATAGATGTTAGATTTCTGTGTCTGCACATATTGACACTATGTAATGTTTACTGGAATTGAATTGGGCATTGATGTAAGCTGCTCCGCCATTATGTGTTCTCTGGAAAGCTATGCAATTTTAAGGAAATATATTATCAACATTTTGGGAATCATAATTCATACGAGGCATGGGCTAGGAAGTAGTTGGATTTCAGTTAATCAGGCAGACGAGTTGGTTTGCATCATTCTTATATATATTTTAAAATCTGTATTCCTACATTTTGAGGATCTATCTGGATTCTGGACTTTACCAAGTATATGAATACTCGAAAGCTAGAGCACTTCCATTGTCCTGAGAATCTCAATTACTGTGGGGATGCTGGAGTCTGCTTTCTGTTCCACATTTCAAATTATTCATCCAGTAGTTTAGTCGTATGATGAGTATCTAATGTTTGTTGTCTGTCTCATTGGTGACAGGTAAATACAGAAAGAGCCATTCGGCATGCGATTCAGGAACGAATTCCAATCGTTCTTGTGATTAACAAGGTATATTGTGTTTCACATAAAACTGGTGAAACAATAATGTAATGTTGAGATACAGTGTGTTTACTTATGATAATCTTATTTTGTCATTTTTTAGGTTGACAGATTGATAACTGAGCTTAAATTGCCTCCAAAGGATGCTTATTTCAAATTAAAGCACATTATTGAATCTGTGAACAATCAAATTACTGCCGCCTCATCCATTGCTGGGACTGCACAAGTAATTGATCCGGCATTAGGGAATGTCTGCTTTGCAAGTGCAACAGCAGGATGGTCATTCACACTGCAGTCATTTGCTAAACTGTATGTTAAGCTCCACGGAGTTGCATTTGATGCCAACAAGTTTGCTTCGCGACTTTGGGGGGACTTCTACTTTGATCATGACACAAGAAGTTTCAAGAAGAAACCGCCTGCAAGTGGGGTCGACAGATCTTTTGTTCAGTTTATTCTGGAGCCTCTTTACAAAATCTACAGCCAAGTAATTGGAGAACACAAGAAGAGTGTTGAAGCAACCCTTGCGGAACTTGGGGTGACGCTTAGCAATGCAGCTTACCGTCTGAATGTAAGGCCTCTTCTGAGGCTGGCTTGCAGTGCTGTGTTTGGCACTGCCACTGGGTTTACTGACATGTTGGTTCATCACATTCCATCTGCTAAAGCTGCTGCAGCTAGGAAAGTGGAGCACATATACACGGGTCCAAAGGATTCAGCAATATACAAAGCTATGGAGGATTGTGATTCTGCTGGCCCTCTGATGGTTAATGTGACCAAGTTATATCCTAAATCAGATTGTAGTGTTTTTGATGCTTTTGGTAGGGTCTACAGTGGCGAAATTATGACTGGGCAGACAGTACGTGTTCTGGGAGAGGGCTATTCACCTGATGATGAAGAGGATATGACTGTAAAAGAAGTCACAAAGCTGTGGGTGTATCAAGCTCGTTACAGGATACCCATAAGTAAGGCTCCTCCAGGTTCTTGGGTTCTGATTGAAGGAGTGGATGCTTCAATCATGAAAACTGCTACTCTTTGTAACTTGGAATTTGATGAGGATGTGTACATATTTCGGCCGCTTCAGTTCAATACTCTTTCGGTAGTGAAAACAGCAACTGAACCTTTGAATCCTAGCGAGTTGCCTAAAATGGTGGAGGGGCTCAGGAAAATCAGCAAGAGTTATCCACTTGCAATCACAAAGGTTGAAGAGTCCGGTGAACACACAATACTAGGTACTGGTGAATTGTACCTAGATTCCATAATGAAGGACCTTAGAGAACTTTATTCCGAGGTGGAAGTGAAGGTGCTTTTATAACTTCCCCTCTCTTAATGCATTCACTTTTCTCAGTTCTCTGCTTGTTTCAGGACAAATGGAACCTTTGTTGACATATTTACCAAATTTTACTGAGTTGAGGTACTTTTCTCTTGTGTGTACAATGTGTAGGTTGCTGATCCAGTTGTCTCATTCTGTGAAACCGTGGTGGAGTCATCTTCTATGAAATGTTTTGCTGAAACACCAAACAAGAAGAACAAAATCACCATGGTGAGATGTTAATCTTTTGATCTACAGAGTCTAAGAAAATGCTCATTGCTCAATGCTCATTATTTTATATCGTTTAGATTGCTGAACCACTTGAGAGAGGACTTGCAGAGGACATTGAGAACGGTGTTGTAAGCATAGATTGGCCTCGAAAGAAACTTGGCGACTTTTTCCAAACCAAATATGACTGGGATCTGCTTGCAGCACGGTCTATTTGGGCATTTGGACCTGATAAGCAGGTCAGTTGTTGCGTAGCTTAGTTGCTTTATCACTTGGTAATTTAAAACTTTTACTAGCGGATTGCTTCTGTTAGTTTAGTTGAACACAGTTTTTCTGTTTTGACACCTTCAAATTATATTTACAGGGACCTAACATCTTATTGGATGATACACTATCAAGTGAAGTGGACAAAAGCTTGTTGAATGCTGTTAAAGATTCTATTGTTCAAGGGTAACTTGAATTTTCTTAGTTCTGTGGTTTTCTTCCGTCCCTGGATATTGGACTAACAAAATTTCAACAGGTTTCAATGGGGAGCTCGGGAGGGACCCCTCTGTGATGAGCCCATCAGAAATGTTAAATTCAAAATAGTTGATGCGAAGATTGCACCTGAGCCATTGCATCGTGGGACGGGTCAGATAATTCCAACAGCAAGGCGTGTAGCCTACTCTTCTTTCCTTATGGCGACTCCTAGGCTTATGGAACCTGTGTATTACGTGGAGGTATACCGTTTGTCTTTTTCTTTTTTCTTTTTTCCTTTTTTTTTCCCGGGTGGTGTGTGGAGCACAGTTTGGTGGATGGCGTTTATGATGCACTGTTTATTTGGTTCTTTAGAACACGATATAAGAAAAGAAGGGGAAATGGTTCAGACTAGGACTTGAAGCTGTCTAAAGCACGTTTACTTACTTATGGGAGCTGTTGCTATATGATCATTTTATATCCCAAAAAGTTAAACAGCAAAACTGTCAAGTTAGGATGTTGATGATGTTCTCGCTGGTGTCATTATTTAGGTCAAATGAAAGAAAAAACGTAGAGCGTTGGTTAGGTTCAGCTATCTACAGAAGTAAGAATGAAAATTTGAACTAAAAGGGACAGTAAATTTTAAGATGTTTCCTTGTGTGAAAGTTGCAACTGGGGCTGACTTTTTGTTATCTTAATATCAGATCCAAACACCCATGGATTGCCTCTCAGCTATATACACAGTGTTGTCTCGCAGGCGTGGACACGTTACTGCAGATGTTCCTCAACCAGGCACTCCTGCCTACATCGTCAAGGTTTGATTTCTAAATTTCATTGCACCATGGATTATTGATACAATATCTTCTATTTATAAATCCAGGTTTTTCTCATGTTCTCTTCTTGGTGCAGGCATTTTTACCTGTCATTGAGTCCTTTGGGTTTGAAACGGATTTGAGGTATCACACCCAAGGACAAGCATTCTGCCTGTCTGTTTTTGATCATTGGGCTATTGTCCCTGGGGATCCTCTTGACAAGAGCATCGTTCTACGACCACTTGAGCCTGCCCCAATTCAGCATCTGGCTCGTGAGTTCATGGTGAAGACAAGGCGTAGAAAGGTATACATTCAAGCAGGGTTATTTGATATTTGCAAAAGTTAATTTACTTTCCAAATTTTCTGGTAGGAACAGTCCGCGCCCCTCTTTCACGTGCATCGTTTCCCCTTTTACTCTGATCTTTCTTGTAGTTTTGTTTTTTTTTTCAAAAACAAATATGTAGGGGAAACTGGTAATTTAAGCTAGATGTTTGGCAGGCATTATTGAAAGTGGGTACTGTACCCAGATGATTGTCTTAAATGATAAATTGATTTCTTTTCTTTTTAGGGGATGAGTGAAGACGTGAGCATCAACAAGTTCTTTGATGAGGCTATGATGGTGGAGCTTGCACAGCAGGATGCGGATCTTCACCTTCAGATGATGTAGATATCACATGATTGTGGATTGTGAATGGTTGGTTCTTACCTCTTCCCCTCCTTTGACCTCGTCCATTTGATGGCGATAGCAAATCTCACGTTTGAGTCGGTTTCCTCTCTCAAAGAGTAGGTTTTGGCACGACTGCCATTGAGAATGAGCTTTCTACATGCTCAACTGTAGGGAATTATTGAAGCTCCTTTTCGAGGTCGTTTATAGTCTTTTCTCATCTTCTTTGGATTCTATGTAACGTAAATCTTGAACTCATTGTTAGCTTTTTTGCTGGAGTGTCCTTTTTGTTTCTTTTAGGTCTTGTAACATCTTATCCCAGTTTTAGGGGATGAAGGATTCATATCGTGAATTATTTATAGTTAACTACCTTGAATTCTGGATTATTCTGTAGAATGCCAACTCTAGCAGAATTGATACCGGAATAGTGCTAGCAACTGAAAATTGAAGGTCAGCACTTAGATTAAATGAAGATAACAGAGTAAAAGTTAATGGCTGTGTATTTGCGGTTTAATATGTTGAAAGAAGAAATCTCTCTTCAATTAGCTTTAAAGATGGAAAACTTTAATGGCTGTGTTTTTGCAGTTTAATTTGGAGGCTTAAACCTTTAAAGATGGAAAACTTTGATTTAGTTTCTAACAGTCTGCGAATTTTTTCTTTTTTTTCTCTTGAAATGCGTGGGCATATGTCGATTACTATGGTGAGATCTAACAGTGGCACTTCTATCGTTGTGGAACCGTTTAACTAATCAATTTAGTTTTACTTAAACTAGTGACAATTATGCCTAGCGAGTTTGGATTGATTTTTTTGTAATCTTTACTAATGTCGATTCATCGAATCCGCATCTCAAGTCATATTAGTGATAACTGGACACGATAATCTTTACCAGTTTAAATTAAGGACGGAATTGCGAGTTTCATATTTCTTTTGTTCCAGCATATAATATGGTTCTGGCAAAGGTCATTAATTTTCTAACGCGCACAGAAATGAGTTACTCTCTCTTTAAAAAGCAAAAAAAATAGAGCCCCTTAACTTTTGTGTAGTCGTGAGAGCAATTTAAGATGTGTGAGTTAGACGTACGTTACATGTTTGAATCCTACCACTAAGAAAGCCTGGTTGAAGACTAGAGGCGTGTCCATTATCAATAGAATTTTGAACTTTACGCCACCTACTCTGGGTGAAGGCATTCTTGGACCTCATCCCAAGGCACTTGTACATGAGAGACAAAAGATTGAGATGAGTAAGGGAGTGACCGGTGACAATCCTAAAGTGGAAAAAGGAGATTATGTGTGAAGTGATGTGAGTAGATTGTCACCCAAATCTACACTTGGCCTAGAGAGAAAATGAGAGAAAGGAGAGAAGAGGAAAGACAAATTGAGAGTGAGGACACCCTTTGTTCTAACCATGTTTTATCTTCTTCTTCTTCTTCTTCTTGTTTTAGCTTATGGGTGTGTTTGGTATGAAGGAAAATGTTTTCCATGGAAAACCTTTTCCATAGAAAATGTTTTCTTGGAAAATATTTTCCTAGAAAACATTTTCCGGAAAATATTTTCCTAGAAAACATTTTCCGGAAAATATTTTCTAGTGTTTGGTTAAAAGTAGAAAATATTTTCTAGAAATTAATTACATATGCTTCTCCTACCAACCTCATACCCACCCCCAAAAAATAATTAATGATACTTGGAATATGTACTTTTATGAATAGTAAATACATACCTAATTTTTGTTGATTTCTCACTCGTCCAATATTTATTTCAAGGCTCGGCTAATTCAAAATTTGATGGGATGAATCCCAAAAAAAGACAATTATATTCTTAGCCTCCGAGACATTAAATTTTTTAATAGAATAAACCACCCTACTATAACTATATAAACAAAGAAAATTATTTTTCTAATACTTGTACTAAAACTAATAAGTACACAGTAAGTGCATAACATCGAGTGAGAAACCAAAAGTTATCCAACTTGCTATATATTACAGTATAATAAAGGGAATCGGCAATAAATTGTTCATTTCAACAGAAAAATAACTACACATAAAAAATAATTATGCACAAAATTGGGAAATGACCCAAAACTAGAGAACATAAAGAGTACAAATTAGTCCCCATAAGCCTGGCCTGCCTGACCTGGGCAATACTATAATAACAATCACACGGGCAATAATAAGATCAAATTTGACTATGCAGTGCTAATATCTATAATACTAACTACAGTAGCTATAGTTTGAAAATAACTACTTTGATCAATCATTTGCATTGGTACAATATTACAAAGAAGAAAGTACCTAAAACATTACTTTGCACGATATACTGTACTAAGTATCACCTAAAGCATGGAACTACTTAAATAAGTCCACATGCAGTTTGTCTATACATCACAGACAGTATATATTATCTCAACTATACTAGAAATTCTCAAAAATTTCAATACACTGTAGATTCTTGTCTGCAGAGTAACATAAGTTTCAATCAATAATATCCATTCAGCCTCTCATACTCTACTACAATATCCATTGCTAAGAGCCAAAAACAGGTTACACAGTCCAGACACTTTCAGACTTCAGCTAAAGCAAACTGCAAATCCAGATTCAATTACCAACTCACTTCAATATTCCAACAACAGTTGACAGAAAAAATCGATGAATTTGAACCTTAAGATGAATTTGAATCAGGAACAATAGAGATTCAGACTCACCAATATTTTTTTTTTTTAAAAAGGCATGGACTTAAAATGAAGCTGGAAAGCTGAAAGGGAGAAATAGAGAATTTGAAGCTGAAAAGCAGCCTCAGATACACCTAATAGGACCTGAAATGATGCTGCATTGCAGCTTACAACACTGCACAGAACAGGACTCATTACTCACAATCACACCCATCCCTCTTTAGCTCCTTCTTTGAGCTCACCAACCAGACAAGAAACCACAGGGTCTGCAGCTCATTTTACTCATTATGAAGGACTTGAGCCATTTTGCAGATATTGGGACTAGATATTTGTGCAGTTACTATGGTGGGAGATAAAATGATGAGGGCTATAACTAATTTCAACTGGACTAGACAGATCCACTACCTATTCCATTGTGAATTCCAGAAAAGTAAGCGCTGAGTTTGCAACCCCATTTGACAAAAGCAAAAGCCACCCTGCTGCTTTGACTACTCAGAAGTATGGTATAGGCAAGAGACAGCTTCGAAGGTTTGCGCTGATAAGAGAATGAGTTACCAGAAGTACTACTCAGACCTCTAGCTTGTGTCACATTCCCTATCTTGTGTCTCACACCACTAGCAAAAGTGACAACCAAGAGGTAATACACAACCTTTAAACCTCTACACTCTCTCTTGGATACAGCCCAGAAACAACCAAAGAAGGAACATTTTACCTGAATATGGGCATTATACACGCTAGGACTAGCGGTAATCATCTTGTAATTATCATTCCATCCAAGACCACTTTTATTTAGTAGAGTTTGCACCGTATTCCATGTGTTTTTTTATTGTTTTAAGATGGTTTTCCACATGCTTAGGTGAACACTCCACTCCAAGTCGTTGATTAATGGCCTCCGCAACACGATTAAATGAGATCGCCTTGAATTGAGTAGTTGATTTATTCCCTTGCTTTACTTCCTCGGCTAGAATCTCCAACATTAAATACTCCATTGGTTTTGTCTACCTAAATTGCTTCTCTCCCTTTTTCCCCATTTGTTTACTGTCACAAGAAAGCAAAACAATTCTTTTATCAGTAATGGATTAAACTGCCAGATCAAAATGCCAAACACAGCACAGAACCATTTTATGCTATGAAATAAACAACAAAAAGCAAGCTTGATGTAGCAGCAAAGGGTGTCTACATATGTGTGCTAGAAAAAAAATGCAGATATGTGAAATGAACAGCCCACAAGTCATATTTAGATCCAGAAACAACAACAAGAACCAACATAGAACTTGCCAAATAAACACATAATGATACATACAACATAATATGCATAATGATTGTTAAAAGACAACAGAATAGCCAACCTGGTGCAAATAATGATGACATATTTCAACTGATATACATATCATCCTATGCATAAACTGAACTTTAGACAAGCAAGCTGAAGCGATTACCATTTTCAGTCAATATCATATTATTTAACTGAAAACCTAGATTTTTTACCTAGGGTTTTGAATATTTTTTCTACTCACAATTTAAGCATAACAGAGTAATCAAGGCTAAAATAGCAAAAAATCAAATGCCTGAATTGAAGTAAAAGTTAGAGTTTTTATGATGCAGATAACAAACAGATCTGAGACGAAAAATTCATAGCCAAAATATACGAAAAAAACCAGTATTTTACCGTATAAAAATGAAAGAAAAATACCTCTACAAGGTCACCGGAAAACACAGTTCGCGGAGGAGGATAGAAAAATTCGCGGCGGAGAGCAGAGAAATTCACGGCGGAGAAGTAAAAAACCCTAGACTAGAGAGAGAAAGAGAGAGAGGAGTTCGCTAGAGAGAGAGAGAGAGAGCAGAGAGGGAAATGTCTGATTTGGGTTAGGGGCACAGGCGAACGGGGGTGGGGTGTGAGAACCGTGTGTTTTTTTCAGAAAAAGAAAATGTTTTCCCACCTATTTTTGGGGAAAACATTTTCCTCTATTTGGAGGAAAATGAGTAACCTAAGAAAATATTTTCCAAACAATACATGTCAACCAAACAGCAGAAAATGGGAAAACATTTTCCCAGAAAACATTTTCCCCCATACCAAACACACCCTATATGTAGGTACTTTTGGAGGCAAGCAGTTGGAGCCTCAACCATGTGCTTCGGAAGGAAAGCAAGGTGATGAAGATCTTCATTGTGGGCTTCATGAAGAATGAGTTGAACATGACACTTCAAGTGCTATGAGTGCTCAAGGAAGCAACTCAAGTGTAAGTGTTTCTTCACCTTTTCATGAACATGTTAGTTCCTTGTCTTGTGAGGACACAATTCTAGTTAGTACTTGTAATGTATTTAATGAACTTGCAACTAGCATAGAGTCGATTTGTCAACTTGTGTGTGCATGTGAACCACTAGTTGAGAGGATTGATAAGCCACATTATGATGTGATCCCGGTATTCAATAAACCTCTCTTTAGTGAAGAAGTAATAGTTGACTATGCTTGTGAACCTTGTTATGACACACCACCAATTTTTTACAAAGGGGAAGATGAGTTGTTTGATCATACCCTTGTTGACATAATTTCTTTTGGTGGGCCTATGTGTCGTAGAGAGGATGGAAGTGAACTTGATGAGTCTCTAATAAATGAGATGGATAGGGTTATCTATGATGACTCCTCAAGTGTGAGTGATGAACCTAGTTTTGATACTTCGCCTTTGCTTAAAAATGAAGTTAAGATGTCTACGTTTACTAATCCTTTGTTTGAGGGCATCTTTATTAGTGGTGGTGATTTGTATCGAACTAGAGTTGAAAATGAGATAGAACCTCCATGGTGTAAATGGTTTGACTCTATAAACAACTCTTTGTTTGAAATTTCGAGTGAGGTGGATGATTCTTCTAGTGATCCTACTCTTGATTGTTTGGGTTGTGATGATGAAGAAGCCATTATTAATGACTTTCTTGAGAGTTTGCCTTGTGAGGGGGGTTGTCTTAAGGATGACTTTGGAGGTGAGGAGGTATCACTTGGTGTGAGTATGAGTGCTTTTAAGAAGGGGAGTGGAGTAATTGATGCTAGTTGTAGATTGAACTATTTTTCTTACTCCATCCCATATGTTGATCACACTTTGAGAGTTAAGCATTCCAAAACCAATGTGTCACATTGCGAAAATATCACATTTAAGGTTTGGTGTGTTGGTCATGAGCTTAGGGATCATATGATTTTTGATAGTTTGATCTTGCATTTTCCATGCACTAATGATCTCTTTGCTTGTTCTTGTGTTGAGTACACTTCTTTATTGAGCCAAGTACTTATTGTCTCCCTTGGACACATGAGCCTTTTCATTGCTATTGATACTTGGTTATACCATAAGAGTGTATTTTCCACACAATTTGCACTAACCTACTTTCATAATATGAGATTTTGGTTGTGTTTGTCTTTGCTTGTAGACCTTGATTGTTTGATTTCGAGGACTAAATCCTTTTAAGTAGGGGAGGATGATGCAGCCCAAATTAAGCCAAAGCACCAATATCAAGAGCCAAGCTTGAAGGACATAAAGGTTGCAAGGACAAGCACTTCGGAGGAGAGTTCGGGAGCGAATTGAAGATTGGCCGCTTGAGCACAGATTTGGGCGGACCTTCCTATGGATAAGGAGGACCACCCCAACACATTTCAACCACTCTTGAAGCAAGTCAGGCGTGGGCGGACCGCCCCAGAAAGCAGGCGGACCGCCTCACAACAAATGGGGTCGAATGCGGCTAAGTGTAGAATGAAGACCTCTCAAAAGTTTGCTCCAGGCGCTCCGCCTAACAATCCAGGCGCTCCGCCTCAACTGCTAGGCACTCCATCTGGCCCTGTCACTTGCCTTACGGGATTTTCACTAGTTTTCCTATTTTAGTCCTGTGTGGCCTATTATGTTTTGACGGCTTTTATGTCATTTATTCCTCGGAGAGGTGAACCTATAAATACCTCCTAGGTCATCTTATTTCACTAGCCTACCCTGAATATTGGAGAAGAATATCCCAATAGAAACCCTTGTTGGGCTTGAATTCACATGGTGATTCCATTTGAACTTCAATCTTTTTTTGATCAAACTTGTTGCAAGGATCAAGTATCCTTGAGGTTAGTTTGCATAGCTTAGGTGTCTCTTGACTTTGCAAAAGTTGTACCAAGACTAGTTCCTCGGTGCTGCTTGGGCTTTTGTTCGAGTTACGTCTCGTTCCTATCTAGCTCTTTTCTATCTCTTCTTCCTTTGTTTCTATCGTATCTTGCTTCCGTGTTTTTACCCTGTATCATGAAAGGAACAATCATTCCAAATAATTGGAACATATCATGGCTCAAAAAGTACTACTCTTGAAAGGCTAACAACACCAATATACTCGAGACATGTATTTACTCATTTCCTGTTTCTTTAGTAATTATTATCTCATAATGGGCCCTTTGCCCCGTTCTTTGTGTTTTATGCGGCTAAGCGCCCACTCATCAATAAAAGTACTATTTTTTTTAGTCAGTTTTGCAATTACAACTCAGATCCATCTATGATCTAACTATTCATAGCTCCGGCCAGACCTAAGTTTAAGTAATACACCCATTTTCGCTACAAAAAGTAGGGTAAACTACTCGCTTAGAGTTAGCCTCACCGATCTCTTGGCGAACGAAGAAGCAACCGATAGTTTCCAGATCTTCGGCTGATGCTGAATACCGGTTGATGGCTATGACCGTGTGTGAATTAAAATGGCTTAAAGGAATTTTGTGGAATCTCGGAGTGAGTCATCCGTTCCCGGTTCAACTGAAGTATAATAATGAAGCGGCTTTGCATATAGCACGGAACCCAGTGTTTCATGAACGGACGAAGCATATTGAGGTTGATTGTCATTTTGTTCGGGATGAAATTCTTGGATGCACAATTCGTCCCGAACACGTACCAACCGGCACTCAAGTTGCAGATATTTTCACAAAGACTCTTGGACGAGCACAGTTTAACTACTTTCTTGACAAGTTGGGCATGAAAAATCCTCACGTTCCAACTTGAGGAGGTAATGGTATATATGTAGATAATATAGATATTAAAGACCACGCTATAATTAGTTAGTTAAGGTTTTATTATTGGGTCAAGCCCATTAGTATTGGCTATGTTTTTACACTTGTATATAAACCCCATTAATAAATAAAAAATGTGATAAGTTCTTCACCCCAAAATTTATGTCTTGTCTTGTTGAATTTAACACTTTTCCTCATGAAACCTTCACAGTATCCAGGTTATTATCCTCCAAACTGTTCAAACCTTGGACATATCTATATATGGGGTATTTTGGGACAAACAAACCAAATGTAGGCTAGGGTCTAAACTTATAAATGGTTATTTAAAATAATCATAAGCTACATCAAATTAACTGAAGAATTTCAGGCAGACCAAATGTGGGAAATTGACTTGAAAAAGAAAAAAACACTCTTTTATTTTATTCTATTTTTGGGTTAGAAACGTAACGCCTAGAAGAGTCTGTGTGAACAACTACGAAAAAGCTCTATTGTAATCTTATGAGACCCTGGCAATTGAGGCATTGAGATTCTAGCATTGTTCAAGATGTCTTTTGTTATTGTTTTATTTCCAATTAGAGCTCAAATGATCATTCAATTCTCTGATTTCTTTCTAGAAATGTCACTTTAAAAAGACTAAACTTATAAATGGTCCTTTAAAAATAAATCTAGTCGAAAACCAATGAAAAGTTGATTCTCAGGTCAGCAGCAACAACAACATACCCAGTATAATCTCACTAGCGGGGTATGAAGAGGTAAGGTATATGCAGACTTTACCCCTACCTTTCGTGAGATAGAGAAGTTGTTTGCGACAAACCCCCGACTCAAGCATAGGTAAATACTTTGTGGTAGGGGAATTCTGATAAGCTAGGGATTAAAAGTTTTCTAATTCAGGGTGAACGTGAGATAGAGAAGTTGTAAGGTATATGCAGACTTTAAGCCTACCTTTCGTGAGATAGAGAAGTTGTTGGCTCGATTAATTGATCATCTGATACGACCAACTAAGCTAAAATAAATGCTTATATTTCTAACGTTGTGATTTTAGGGCATTGGAATCTTCATTTCAAACTCAATATATGGGTTGTGACAACTTGTTCGTGTTAGCATGTGGAAAAGTTTGCCTTTTACCTCATTCATGCCCTGTAGTATAACCATTCATGTTTGGAAGTCTTGACCACTTTTTATTTTTTCATTTCATTTTCTCTTTCCATACCCTGAAAAAGGTGGGGGAACCCCAAACGAAATAAACTCCACACAGGAGTCTGTAGTAGTCGAACTGATCGGCTTCCCGACTTTTCACCTTGTTGAAGATAGATTCGATTACCCACATTGTAATCCTTTCTCAATTTCCCTTTTAAAGAAAGGGCCTTTTTGAAACATTAAAAATAAGCTTAACCTCCTAATCTACATTCATTTTTCGCTGTATCCATGTTCACTTCCCTTCTTTTTCAAATTAACCTTAATTCAGTATGTTAGCCTGATCTTGGAGTAAGAAGCATCCAACCAAAACTTCCACAAACCACAATTGCGATGACAATTTCAGTATACACCCAAACTAACAGTTGAAATTATATTTCATTCACAACTGGCTAAATCCTATGAAATATGCGAGTGCTTCAGGCCTTCTAAATGGCAGTAAACTGAAAGAAACAAAGCGCTATAAAAGGAAAGAGGGGTTGTTACATTCTCCAAACTATTTTTGCTTCATCTCAAAGGGGACACAACCCTATTGGTAACATGCTTCAGTTTCCAACTTAGAGTGCAAGCAACGATTCAACTTATCAAGTCATGTGTGTGCAAGTAAAGCAAGCGCAACATCTCTATAATCTCAAGGGCACTAGATATAAATGCAATGAGATAATATCAATAAGCAGAACGCTTAATTAAAATCCATAAATTTTGAAGGGAGGATTCAGTAAAAGAATGTCATAAAATAGACAAGAAAGTTAAATCAAAGTTCTCAAAGCTTAAAAAACGCGAAACTGTTTAATAGTACTGATAATTGGCAACATCTTGTCACCAGCTGATAGCCCACCACATGAACGACAACAAAACAAGCTCCCACACGAAAGGCATCACTCCATCTGTGACAAGAAGAGCAACCAGAGACTTCTCATCAGAAACATATACTAGTTATGTAAGCATGTGTTAGACCCTACCATAACCACATACAAATGCAAAGTTGCAGTTAATTGACTCCAGTATTCCATGTTCTATAAAAAAAGTCTGAACCTAATCACTTTAAGTCAACCGGGCTGAAACTTGTACAATGATTTGTTTGAAATTGAGACAGTTTTGAACCATGTAAATGATTCTAGTAAAAAGACATCAGCTATATCATGGTTTGTTCCCTTACCAGAAAGCCCTAAGTTTGTCCTTAGTGCTGGCATGAAAATAACGTATATGTCCAGGATAAGGAGTTGCCTATTCATAAAACATATTGCAATAGATGCTTCGGAGGCTACTAGTTAATTTCCTTTTCCCTAGGTTTCCATCTTTCGCATACATTATTTTGCCACGGTCATAGTCATCAAGTAATCTTCACATGACGATTACCTCACACACACATCATTACATTGCTTATAAACAAACAAATTATGGTACAAACAGCACTTGACAAGGTTTCACTACTATTATTTTCTCCAAAACGTACATATGATTTTCCATTACTAGTGATAGTTCAATATATATGCAATTCTATGTGAAAATCATTTCTGATTTCTCAGAAGGTGGGGATATACAGCTCATATCTTTCCAGGTTACCTTGTTTTCTTCTCCCTAGAGGATGAAAGAACTCAACATCCAGCATATATAATGGAAAGGAAAAATACTCAAGTTCTATATAACAATACCTTTTGCCGCTTTCCTTGTGCAACATCATTTTGTTGATCATGAGAAGTGTCAACATCTTCATTGGCAAGC
Organism: Petunia axillaris subsp. axillaris; assembly: GCA_029990575.1. NCBI lineage: Eukaryota > Viridiplantae > Streptophyta > Magnoliopsida > Solanales > Solanaceae > Petunia > Petunia axillaris. Next base: position 30,218,312 of record JARKNS010000010.1, on the reverse strand, counting down.
TGCGCAAACACCTTATAAGAACTCAACTGCCAGCGTATTAATGTAAAGGAAGAAAACTTATTTTATATATATAATACCCTTAGTCGTTTTGCCTGCGATGGGCTCTGGGAAAGATCATCATTTTGTTGACCAGAGGTCCCAACATCTTCCTTAGCAGGCTGCATACACATTGATTAGAGTAAAAGCTGTAGGAACAAAAGGGGAAATTAATAATAATTTATAATGAAAATATTGCGGATACAAAATAACAAGAATACTGATAATAGTATATAAAGCTTGAGTCGTGCTGGGCACCGTCCTAAGAAACTATTTCTGCAATTAGAAATGTTTCCCCAGGATTAAACAAGCCCTCCTCTATATTAATAGAGGGACCAGGAATCAGCAAATTAATATTACCAGCAAGACTATATTATTTATATAGAAAGGAATAAGAGGACGAGTGAAAGCAGTAGCAAATGAATGAACTGCATGGCCTTTTGGAAAGAGAATTGTGAAAGTAAAAGTAATGATTGCTATTTTGTAAGTAATGACTGTAAGTTTGCATGGTTTATTTCGGATGAATAGATATGGCCCTTTATATAGGAAGAGGATTGGTTTATATGTATGACAAGTGTAGGAACACTTGTCCAAAAGCCTTGCCATCTGATTTAATATTTTGCCACCTAGTTAAATGGTTTCATAAAAACCGTGAGCCATTACCAAAACCATGTGTTTTCTCCCATGGTATTATGAAAACCATACACATGTCTGCTCACAAATTTTGAAATACATAACACTCCCCCACATATTTCAAATTATTTTTCTTGGGGACGATATAAGTTATAAGAGGTGAAAATAGAGAAGTAGACTTGCTGGATTTACATGGTCCAAATGCAATAGGTTTGGTGTCTTCTGGACTATGAACCAAACTTAGACTGATAAAACATGACTTACCGAATTATTGGTGAAATATAATATTTCTATGAACCAATAATTCTTTTATGAGTCAGTGGCTATACCAGTCACATTTTAAACCATAATTTGCTGTTCAACGCGGTTTTGCGCGAATAGGCCATGCGCGTGCCTGGTTATTCATGAAAGCTTTAGAGATTTGGCTAGGATCTCATAGGAGCGGCCTCACTCCACACTCATATAGGTGAATTCATCAAGTGTACACTGCTTTAAATACACCATCCATAAGGACTATGAACTCATTAAGAGTTAAACTCAGCCCTCCAAATAGTAGCAGTTAAGCACTCACATTATAGTGCTTCAGTGTCAATATCGACTTGTTATTACCCATATGAACCTACTTCATGGGATCTCCAATCACATAGGTTGGGTTACTATCTCTATTGACAATCATGTTAGCCTTAACCCCATTTCTTTTGAGGTTTGAAGAATTAATTTTCTTCCCACAGGTTTAGTCAGAGGATCGGCCAAATTTAATTCCGACTTCACATAATTAATGGAAATTATTCCATTTCTCAACAGCTGTTTGATAACTTTATGTCTTAGACGAATGTGTCTACGTTTTCTATTATAAGATTTATTCTTGGCAACATTAATTGCCGCTTTACTATCACAATGGATAGACACCGGAGGCAGTGAATCCTTTGTTAAAGGAATATCAGCTAAGAAGTTTCTTAGCCACTCAGCCTCAGAACCAGCCAACTCTAGAGCTATAAACTCTGATTCCATAGTAGATTTAGCGATTATGGTTTGCTTGGCTGATCTCCATACTATTGCACCCCCAGCTAGGGTGAATACATAGCCACTAGTGGATTTTATCACCTCTGAGTCGGAAATCCAGTTAGCATCACTGTATCCTTCTAATACAACGGGAAATCCACTATATAAGATACCATAACTTATGGTTCCCTTCAAATATTTCATTAATCTCACTAAAGTAGACCAATGCTCTTGATTGGGATTATGAGTATATCTGCTCAGTCGACACACATCATAGGCTATATCTGGCCTTGTAAAATTCATTAAATGCATCAGACTCCCAATAATCTGAGCATATTTAGACTGAGCAACTGGGTCACCATTATTCTTTTTCAATTGAGAGCTGGCGTCATAAAGAGAGGCCACAGGTGTCACATCAAAACAATCAAACTTCTTAAGAAGTCTTTCAACATAGTGTTCTTGTGACAACACAATACCATCATCACTTCTTATGACTTTAACTCCCAATATCATGTTTACTTCACCCAGATCTTTCATATCAAAGTTAGAGGATAAAAATGATTTGGTACTCTGCACAACATTTAAACTGGTACCAAATATAAGCATGTCATCAACATATAAACAAATTATCACAAGTTCATCATTTAGGATTTTGGTATAAACACATTTATCCACTTCTAGCGAAGAAAAACCTTCTCTCATTAAGACTTGATCAAATTTTTCATGCCACTGTTTAGGAGCTTGCTTGAGGCCATAAAGAGATTTCAACAATTTACAAACTTTATTTTCTTGCCCTGGAACAACACATCCTTCGGGCTGAACCATATAAATTTCTTCTTCCAAATCCCCATTTAAAAATGCTATTTTAACATCCATTTGGTGAATAAAAAGCTTATAAATTGAGGCAAAAGCAATTAAAAGTCGTATTGAAGAAATTCTAGTCACTGGTGCAAATGTATCAAAATAATCTATATTTTGTTTTTGAGAAAATCCTTTTGCTACTAAACGAGCTTTATATTTATCTATAGAACCATCAGGATTATATTTCTTTTTGAAAATCCATTTGCAACCAATAGGTTTCGTACCAGGAGGTAAATCAGTCAAAGCCCAGGTGTTATTTTTCATAATAGAATCAAGTTCAACCTTTATTGCCTCTTTCCAATATTCAGAATCAGAAGAAGAAACAGCCTCAAAGTAGTTTAGTGGTTCATTATTAACAATAAAATTTTGAAAATCATTTCCATAAGAAAAATATTCTTTTCTAGGCCTTTTGCTCCTTCTCAGTTCCTCAGTCGAGGTACTCTCTTTGTTTCTTTTAACAGGTGCATGAGAAATTTTATCAGATAGTGGAAAAATATGTTCAAAGAATTCAGCATTCTTTGTCTCAATAATAGTATTTCAATCAAGCACATCACTTTTCAAAACAAGAAATCTGTATGCAGCACTATGTTCAGCATATCCAATAAGCATACAATCAACAGTTTTAGAACCTATTTTTATCTTTTTAGGTTCAGGTAAAAGAACTTTAGCTAAACACCCCCACACTTTTAAATATTTTAAGTTAGGTTTATAACTTTTCCATAATTCATAGGGAGTTTTACCAGTTCTTTTGTGAGGAATCCTATTTTGTAAGTGACATGCAGATAAAATTGCTTCACCCCACAAATTATCAGGAGCATTAGCACTAACTAGCATGGAGTTCATCATTTCCTTTAATGTTCTATTTTTCCTTTCAGCTACTCCATTTGACTCAGGCGAATATGGAGGGGTTACTTCATGAATAATTCCTTCTTTTTCACAATAATCATTTAAGGCCAAATATTCTCCTCCTCTATCAGATCTAATCCTTTTGATTTTTCTACTAAGTTGATTTTCAACTTCAGTTTTATAAGAAATAAAAGCATCAAAAGCCTCATCTTTATTTCTAAGCAAATACAACTTAGTATATCTAGAAAAATCATCAATAAATGTCACATAATATCTTTTACCACCTCTAGTCATGGTTTGTTTCAAATCACCTAAATCAGTGTGGATAGTAGTTCAGTTTCTCGGTTTACAGAAAAATAAGGTTTTCTAGTAATTTTAGCTTCAGCACAAATTTCACATTTGCCAAAGTTATATGAGTCTAAACCAGAAATTAAACCTAGTAGTTGCATTTTCTTTATATACGAGATATTTATGTGTCCTAGCCTAGCATGCCATAAAGAAATTGACTCAACAATATAAGCAGAACCAGATACATTCTCATTAACAACATTAGAAATATTGAGTACAAAGAGTCCTTGGTTACAATAGCCCTTTCCAACAAACACATCATTTTTTGTCATTATGATCTTATCAGATTCAAATGACACTTTTACCCCCACTTTAACTAACAAGGCTGCAGTTGCCGAGGCTTTGGCTCGAAGAGACGTTGATGTTATTGATCTCGAGGGCCAGGAACTCGAATCTGACGTAGCTGCGGCAAAATTCAAGGGCAAGGCTAAAGTCGCTGAGGCAGGCGCTGCTGCATTTGGAGAAGGGGCTGGCACCGGGGCGGTCAGGGCGCATTCCGAACCCGCGAGGATTTCGTCCTTGGTGGGGCCTTATCGGAGGCTTGAGGTGCCAGTTTCCTCAAATTTGCTAGCCTGTAGCGCCGAGGATCTCTTAAGCCTCACGCCCTTGCTGGGGCCAACCGAGGACAAGCTTGTGCAAGAGTTTACCTCCGGCCAGCTATACAGTACCATGGCCTCCAACGCCGTGAGGGTAAGCTTCACCATACTTAAAACTAAAAAATTTAATTTTTATCTTTACCTTCGGGTTGTTGCTGACCTCGGTTATTTAATCTTTGCTCAGAGCTTCATCCTTTCACTGAAGGCCATCGAAGTCGAGTCCTCGAGGACTGCCGAGGTTCGGCGCGTAGCTCGCATATGGGATCAGCAAAGGGACAAATTCAATGCCCAAATAGCTTCGCTGAAAGCTGACTTAACCAAGTCCTAGTCCGATCTACGCGAAGCCGAGGCGAATTCTGAGGCTAAGATTAAGATCCTCAATGACGATTTCCAGGCTGAATGCTCGAGGTTGGGAGAGGAAGTCGCGAGGCTAGATGGTGAGTTGTCTCGAACTAAGGCCGAGGCCGTGAACATGGCCAAAAAGCATCACGAGCAGTTGAAAAGCCATCTGCTCCATATCAAGAAGCTGGAGAGTGAGAACTCCAAGCTTTCAGCCAAGGATGCTCAGATTGCAGCCCTTCAAGACGAGATCGCTGATCGAAAGAGTAGGGCTGCACTCAAGGTCAAGAGGGCCGAGCTTGACAAGCGGTGGGCCATTATCAAGTCTCGGCTAAGGCTGCTTAAGCGGTGCCGCGCCGGGGAGATCAACTTGGATGAAGAGATTGAAAAAGCCGAGGTCAAGTCGGCTGAAGCCCAAGCCATCATCGACGAACTTCCCTCAAGTGAAGCCTCGAACGGCGATGAAGAGGAAGGAAGTGATGAAGATGCCGAGGGGGGCTCCGAGGATGGAAGCGATTCTCCCGAGGCGTAGACTTCTTGTAGCGTTGTTTTGTAAGCCTTCGGGCTTTTATGCTTGTACTTTGGACCTTTGGGTCACTTTTTGTTTTTGAATGTAAATACTTAGCCTTCGGGCTTTTTAATGAAAGGTTATTTGCATCTTTGCTTCGTGTGTTGGCTTTCTATATTTACCGAACACTTTTGCAAAATAGATGATACACTTGCAAGACTTAACTGAATTCAATCGACGCGAACTTAGGACGACGTCTCGCCCCCAAGTCGATGCGTTGTGTGGCTTCGGAACACAAGATTGGCACATATAAAATGAATGAAACCAGAGTCATTTTATTGATATCATCGAGCCAAAAGTCGGCTATGTACATAAAACTAAGTCGAAGCGGACCTTGGGTGAAAAACGAATTTTCAAATAAAAGCAAACTGATACCATGCCGCTACCGGGCTAATTTACAATGTACTAAATCTACTCCTCGAGCGAAAGTCCCCGGTTGTTGGATAGATAAGCTTCGGTTGGGAGGCTCGATGTTGACGTCGGTATCAACCCTTCTCACTCCTCCCAGTGTTCGGTTTTGAATCTTGATGAGAATCCGAGCACTGGAGACGGTTCGGTTCAATTCCTGAAAAGGTCAAGCAAAAAGATGGAACGAGGAGTAAGTTGGTACATTTCATTTTTTTATCAATGCCGTTGGAGCGTTGTTCGGCTCGGGGCTGTTTTAGTTTAAGAAGATTCAAAGGTATTTACCTCGACTAGAAGTAGTATCGCTTCAAATTGAAAATATTCCAATTCAGAGGTTCGGGCTCTCCTTGCAGATTCTCAATTTGATAAGAGCCTTTTCCAACAATTGCTCTGACTCTATAGGGTCCTTCCCAATTTGCAATGAGCTTTCCTCCGTTCTCTTCCTTTGTTGACTGATTCACAGTTTTCAACATATAATCTCCAACCTTGAAATCCCTAAGCTTGGCTTTTCTGTTGAGATATGCCTCGATCTGCCTCTTTTGAGCAACTAACCGGACCAAAGCTAGCTCCCTTTTCTCCTCGAGCAGATACAGCTCTATGCGCATCGCCTCTTGGTTTGCGTCCTCGGCAGCGTGAGCGTACCGAAGGCTTGGTTCGCCCACCTCTACGGGGATGAGGGAGTCCATGCCATAAGCCAGTGAAAAAGGAGTCTCCCCGGTGCTGTTCTTTTCAGTTGTTCGCATGGCCCACAGAACCCCATGCAACTCCTCGGGCCAAGGACCTTTTTTCTCGTCGAGTCTTTTCTTGAGATTTTCAATTATGATCCTGTTCGAAGACTAAGCTTGGCCATTGGTACTTGGGTGATAAGGAGTCGAGGCTATTCTTTTGATCCCCCACTGTTTGAAGAAGTCGGTGATAGCTTCCCCCATGAATTGTTTGCCGTTGTCACAAGCGATTTCTCTTGGAACGCCGAACCTGTTGATGATGTTCTTTTTGATGAAATCGATTACTTGTTTTTGCTTCACCTCGGTGAGAGCCACTACTTCCACCCATTTGGTGAAGTAATCGGTCAACACTAAGATGAAACGAACACTACCTTTTCCCTTAGGTAATGGTCCAACAACGTCCATCCCCCATTTCATGAAGGGCTATGGTGACACCACCGAATGAAGAGGCTCGGCCTGTTGGTGGATCATCCGCCCATGGCGTTGGCACTTGTCACACTTTTGCACGAAGGCCCTCACATCGGCACTGATCGTGGGCCAATAATACCCAGCTCTTAATAACTTACGCACCAAGGCCTTTCCCCCCGAGTGGTTGCCACACTCGCCTTCATGCACTTCGGCCATCGCATATCTTGCCATATCGGGACCCAAACATTTGGCCATCAGGCCGCAATATAACCTCTTGTATAGATTACCCTCGATCATGTGATACGAGGCTGCTTGGGTCCTTAGCAACTTTGCTTCTTTCTTATCTTGGGGGACAGTCCCCGAGTCGAAGTAGGAGATGAACTTACTTCGCCAATCCCATCGGTTGTCCACCGAATTGACTTGTAGCTTCATCTCTCTCATTTGTGCGGACAGCAACCGAACCACCGAGTCAGTCCCCGAGTGAGCTTCATCGATCGCCGAACCAAGATTAGCCAAAGCATCAGCTTCAGTATTTTCCTCTCGAGGCACTTGTTTGACTTGCCATTCTTGGAATTGAGCTAATATTCTTTGTGCTCGGTCCAAGTACAATTGCATTCTGGGCTCACGAGCCGTATAATCACCGAGGACCTGGTTCACTACCAACTGTGAGTCGCACCTCAATTCTATTCTTTCAACCCCCATTTCCTTTGCCAGCTCCAAACCTGCTAAAGCTGCCTCATATTCTGCTTCATTGTTGGTTACTTTCTTGAACCGAACCGAGTGCCTAACTTTCTCCCCGGTGGGTGCTCTCAAGACTATGCCTAACCCCGAACTTTTGGAATTTGTTGCCCCATCGGTGTAGAGTATCCATAGTCCCGGGGTGGTCCCTTTAGCCATGGCGTTTTCCTTTTCAGCCTCGGGCAAGATTCCAATACTAAAATCGGCCACGAAGTCCGCCAAGACTTTAGACTTGATAGCAGTCCGAGGTTGATAGGTGATGTCATACTCGCTTAACTCTACCGCCCATTTTGATAGCCTCCCCGATAACTCCGGTTTATGCAATATATTTCTTAAAGGAAAGGTTGAAACTACTGCTATTGGATGACATTGAAAATAGGGTCGTAGTTTCCGGGCAGTAACAAGTAAAGCAAGTGCTAGTTTTTCCAAATGCGGATACCTGGTTTCAGCGTCGAGGAGTGTCTTGCTCACATAGTAGATGGGCTGTCGCTTACCGTCTTCTTCCCAAACCAGCACAGCGCTGACTGACACCTCGGACACTGCCAAATAGAATAGCAATATTTCACCCTCTTTTGGCTTGGCAAGCAACGGTGCGTTAGCCAAGTATTGTTTCAAGTCTTTCAATGCTTGTTTGCACTCCGGTGTCCACTCGAACTGATTGTTTTTTCTCAAAACGGAGAAGAATTTGTGGCATCGCTCCGAGGAACTTGAGATAAATCGGCTCAAGGCAGCGACCCGGCCAGTCAAGCGTTGTACTTCTTTCACCCCGGTCAACTCCTCGGGGATCTCCTCAATAGCTCTGATTTTTTCAGGATTAGCTTCGATGCCTTGTTCTGAGACAATGAATCCCAAGAACTTGCCTGATCCAACGACAAGCATATCGTCTATTTAGACCTCCATAGACTTTCCAATATATTCTTTGAGCATGCGACATACCAGCCTTTGGTAGGTCGCCCCGGCGTTCTTCAACCCGAAGGGCATCACTTTGTAACAGAAGGTCCCTCGGTCAGTGATGAACGAGGTCTTTTCTTCGTCCTTCGGGTCCATGAGGATCTGATTATAGCCCGAATGTGCATCCAAGAAAGTTAATAGTTTGTGTCCAGCCGTGGAGTCTATTAACCTGTCGATTTGTGGCAGTGGATAAGAATCTTTGGGGCAAGCTTTGTTCAAGTCAGTGTAGTCTACAGACATTCTCCACTTGCCATTCTTCTTCGGTACGACCACAACATTGGCTAGCCATTCGGGGTATTTCACCTCCCTAATGAAACCATTCTCCTGTAGCTTGGCGGTTTCGTCCTCGATCGCCTTCTTTTTGACCCCGGCATGTGGCCTTTTCTTATGTTTTACCGGGGTGAATTTTGGGTCCACATTCAATTTGTGGGTCATGATCTCCGGATCGATACCCGTCATGTCTGAATGGGCCCAAGCAAAACAATTATGGTTGGACCTCAAAACTTCCATAATCGCCTCTTTCGACTCCGGGTCCAACTCCGAGCCGATGTGCACCTTTCTTTCTGGACGATCTTTCAATAGAGTAAAAGAGTCCAGCTCTTCAATGGTGGAGTCCTCGGCTTTCTGCTTCCGAGGCTCTTGAACGCATGCCGGGATCTTTTCAATTTCATTTTGGAGGATCGCCTCGCTCGACCCCGGTTGCGTTGGTTGCTATTTCTTTGGCCCGCTCGGGGTGACTCCACTCTTCAGTGCGACCGAGTAGCACTCCCTCGCTACTCGTTGTTCCCCCTTAATTGATCGAACTCCCCAAGGCGTTGGGAATTTAATCACTTGATGCAAGGTGGAGGGAACAGCTTCCATGGAGTGGATCCATGGTCTTCTGAGGATCACATTGTAGGCTAGATCCTCGGGCATGACTTGGAACAGTGTTTCTTTGGTGACTCCCTCGGTGAATGTCTTTAGTGTGATCTCACCCAACGTTTTCTCCGTCGAGTTGTTAAAGCCAGCCAACACTGTTGATTTGGGAATGACTTCCCCTTTTAGCCACATTTTCTTTACGGCCCCGTAGCTGATGATATTTACTGAGCTGCCGGGGTCGATCAAGACTCTTTTGATATCAGAGTCGTTGATCCTCAGCATGAAGACTAGAGCATCGTGATGGGGGAACATCATCCCATCACAGTCATCTTCATCAAACACAATGTCTTTGCCCGAGCCTCCAACTCGGGTCCTCTTCTCCATGGTGATGGAGAGCTTAGCAAATTTCTTGGCCGCGGCGAAGTTTATGCCGTTCACCTCTGACCCCCCGGTGATGACGTTCACTACTCTCTCCGGAGGTGGTGCCCGAGGTGGTTGTCCATCACCTCAGTTCTTGGAGAAATTGTCTTTCCCCTTGTCAGTAAGGAATTCAGCCAAAACTCCTTTCTTCAGCAAGTGAGCTACTTCGAGGCGCAAAGCTTTGCAGTCCTCGGTTCTATGGCCGTAATCTGCATGAAATTCGCAGTGAAGATTATGATCTCGTTTGTCCGCCGGGGTCCTCATATCTTTAGGAACCCTCACCCCGGCAGTCCCCTTGACTACATTGACCAGCTCTGAGGTCGATATGTTGAAATTGTAGTCTTGGATACGGGGCAGATCCTTTTTTGGGGCCGAAGCGGAGCTCGAGGGAGTTCTTTGGTTCGTGTTGGGCTGATATTCCCACCGAGCCTTTGGCTTATGTTTGAACTTGGGTGCGTTCCGCCGAAGGTGTTCCCTAGCCTTTGGCTAACATGCTGTCTCATCGAGGTGTATGGCTCATACCTCCCCTTAGAATTACTTCGTGGCGCCTCGGCGCGATTTGAAGATTCGCCTCGGTTGCGTTGATGATAACCTCGGCTCTTGAACTCAGCTTCCTCCAATCTGATCTTGGAGTAAGTGCGCCTATGCAGGTCCTCCCACGTTAGGACTTGATATTGTTGTAGTTCTTTTCGCAATTCAGCGGCGGCGTCAGAATTGCGAGTATTGATACCTTTTTCAAATGCCATGATGGCCAAGGTATCATCCATCCGAGGCAACTCCATGCGTTCGGCATGGAATCGCTCAAGAAATTCTTTAAGAGGCTCACCGGGCCTTTGCTTCACTTCACATATATCCTCCTTCCTTTGGAGGATCTTTTGAGCCCCGGTATGCGCCTTGACGAAGGCGCTTGACATCTCCTTAAACGAGGAGATCGACCCAGCTGGCAAACACATGTACCAACGTAGGGCCCCCTTCTCTAAGGACTCCCCGAATTTCTTCAAGAACATCGATTCGAGCTGTATGGCCGTTAAATCGTTGCTCTTTACGATTGCCATGTATTCTCTTATGTGCTCCTTGGGATCGGTAGTCCCATCGTACTTCTTCCGGAATATGAGTTTGAAGCCCTTGGGAGTTGGGGCTGGAGCCGCTTCGGGCTTGAAGGGTAGCTCCCTGTATTGATCAATGTCGAGGTCGTCCTCCTCCTTTGTTATCCCCGGCACTCCCTCGAGTCGCTTTTCCACTCGCGCCTCGATTCGAGCTTCGATCTCCCTGCTCATCTTTTCAACTTCAACCGAGGACGTTGTTTCAGCCACTGAGGGAAACGTCCCGAAGTGTGGCGTGGTAGTTGGATTATTCCCCGAGCCCCCAGACGTGGCTCCGTTGTGAGGTCCCCCTGTTGTCGCGTCCTGAGGAACGAAGGGCGGGATGCCTCCACCAGGAGCCGTGGGCTGGGTGCCGTTAGGGGCAGCACTGTTTCTCGCCTCTAACGAGGCGCGAAGTTCAGCGTTAATGCTGGCTTGCTCATCCTGCTTGGTTTGGAGAGCTCTTAGCGTTGTGACAACATACATCTGGAATTCTTCAATTGTCATTGGGGCGATGGGCTGTTGGTTCAACGGAACGTCAGCCCGATCGTTATTGTTACCACTGTTATCAGCCATAACGTTGTTGATTCACGAAATTTTGACAAAGAACAAACGCGAAACTTTGGAACAAAGCGTTACTGCTTATATCCCCACAGATGACGCCAATCTGTATGGGCCTAAATCAGTTTAGGTGTACAAATAGAATTTGGATTCGGATACAAGCAATTCTTCGTATCAAAGTTGAAATGACATGTGAAAAAGACGTAAATGCGAGAAAATAACTGTATTTCAATATATGGATGTTGAGTACAAATTTGGGCAGAGTTTCAGTATGTATTTCTAGATGTGTACAATACAAAATGAAGTTCTATTTATAGAGCCAGGGCCTTGTCCACGTTCTCCATCATCTGCTGCCACGTCACCCCACGATCTTGGCGTCAACTGGAATAGTTAGTGGGGTAAAGTAGTGGGCTGCAAAGCCGCTTGAACCGGGGGGATCCACCGAGGTGCGAATGATCGACCCCGGTGGCTAAGCCCTGTTGCTTGACCGAGGTGGCCTGTCACCGAAGCTTAGCTTACGGCTCGCCTTCGGTGACAACCTCGGTGCCTGGCTTCGGCAATTCATTGATTTTCTTCGGTCTTTGGCTCGCCGACATGAGTTCGGTCGCCATCAAGCTGCACGACCGGAGCGAATCATCGCGAGTCGATTGTTATCCAATACACCTTTGTTATTCCTCAAATGTCTTGGATTGCACGAGAACTTGCACGGTTGCAGATCAGGCAAATGAGAAAGAATGGAGACATCAATATCCTTTTTTTTTCTTTTCATGTAACATGCCTTTGTGTGGACCACCGATTTCTTCCCAGCCCCTATATTCCTTAGTTTTATCATGTCTTCCTTGTGGCCCTAATTTTGTGTCTTTAGTCTCATTCTCTCGCTATTGATCTTCATCCTGGCCCATTCTGCAAAGAAAGGAAACTGTTGCCTTAACCACTTTGGTCTTTACACTATCTGATTATTTGGAGAAAAGAAAGCTCCTACAGAAACCTTCGTACCTGTCATTAATGCTGAACAATGTTCCTGGAGTAATTCCTGAAGAACGAGATCTTGAACCTCTGGTTATGGACGAGAGGAATGATAATCAGACGCACCAAGTTTCAGATGAGACAACCCTTACAAAGCAGAACGTTCCCGGAGTGATTCCTGAGGAAGTAGAGCTTGGACTTCTGGCTAAGTGCGAGAGGGATGGCAATGAGACACACTGATCGATGCTACAATGAGGCAATGTTCCCAGACCTATTCCTGTCAAAGTAGAGCTTGAACCTCTGACCAGGGGCGGAGCTAGGTGAGACCAAAGGTGGTCAGGCGAACAACCTTCGCCGGAAAATTATGTGGTGTATATAGATCAAATACCAGTTTAAACGAATAAATAAAATATCTTGAACAGCCTTGGAAACTATGGTGCCATCAGCCCAGTGGTATTGGGAGGTTTTGTGGTTACAGAGGTCACGGGTTCCATTCTCGCCTCCAACAATTCTGTACTCTTTTTACCAAAACAAAATCCAGATCAATCATTCTCTTTCAGATTTTGTGTTTGTTAGCATTAGTTAGTCTTACTACTTAATCCAATCATCTTATTTTCTTTGTTAGCTTTATCTTTCTAATTCATTCTAATATTAATTACATTTACAATAATTAGTGCTTTTTTTTTAATCTAGTTTTGTTTATTAGTTCTAATATGTTTTTACTATTGGTGCTAGTTATTTATTTTTCTTCTTGTAAGTTTACTTTTCTTTAGTAATTCTAATTGTAAAACATGAGAAATTTTATTGAAGGAATAAGAAATACATTAAACGCAAATTGATATGAGTGTCTCGTATGAACTCTATAGTTGTTATGGAGAAATATTTTTATAAACTGGTAAAAACAAGTTAGGCGTCTCAAAGACTAGCTTAACCAAGAAAAAAGGTCGTCGAATCAAATATACATCAAATAAAAAATATGAGGTATGTCTATTTATCGAAAAAATTTTCTTTCCTTTCTTCTAAGTTTGAACAACCTTACCGAAATTCTTGGCTACGCCACTGCCTCTGACTAAGGACGAGAGGGATGGTAATAAGATGGATCAATGCACCCCTACTGAAGTTTGTCAAATGTAAACAGGATTGTGTAGCAACTTGCTCAGGTAGTCAAATATTATGAAGCTTTTATGCAACTCGTCATTTTCACCTCCTTTGGTCAGCTTTGTTTCAAGCCTTCACTACAAACTTTAGTAGCTCATCTCCAATGAAGGGATGAAGATGCATCTATCAGTTGCAGATTTTACCCTGGTATCTGGTTTTTGTTGCTAGAAAAGGTTAAATCATTTATAGCCTGTTAAACCTTTTTCAGACTGTGAGCTATTGCTCTTGCCTCGAGCTTTATGATATTCAAGCATTATTTTTTTTGTTTACATTCTATTTTCTTAGAAAATCTAACTCTTTCAACTAATTCTTTTCTCAAGAACCTGACCAATGTAAATATTTTTCCGTGTAAGCTGGAGATTGAAACTTGCATTTGAGTTACATCTGTATCACTTTTTGAGAATAAAGCATATCAAAAATTATATTTCACCACATTTTATATATGAGGATATCACCCTCACACTTTCCGAGCATTAAATGATATATATTATCCAAATAGTAGAATTCAAGGAGTGAAACCACAAATCTTTTCCCCACTATATATAGTTGCCCTTTTCATAATATTCTCCATGTAACCTTATCCTATTTCATCCGTCAGTCATAGTTCTTTCAAGTTTCAACTTTGCATGTTCTCATGATTAATTTCTACCATTCTAATACACAGATAATACAAGTTTGCATTTTGCAAGAGACCAAAAGAGTAACAAAAGTATACTTATACTGTTAAATCATAGATAAAAATAGGAGTAAAGGAAGAATAAAAAAATACATTAACCTTAGAGTAAATTTCAAGGAACCTATAAAGAGTAAGCTCCCATTCGCTCCATTACAATTGAAATGTTGGCTCGGTTGAGAGATGGGAATTCAGTAAATAATTATGCCATTTAGCATTGCAAAACCAAGATTGCAGTATGTTGTCTATTTATATATGCATAATGATCCGTTTCGTATCTCGTTTATTACTTTTGTCATTTTTGGCTCTGAATTTGAATGCTAATTAATCCCTTACCATTATTTATGAAAAATTGAAAGAGGAGTGGGGATCTTTCCAGTCATCTTGGCAAAACCGTTTCTCGTTACATGCTTATGGAGAGACGTCCTTCACCACTTGTAATGACCAAAATAATTAGTGAGTTACATTAAACAATTAATGAATTACAGGTGCAATATTTATGTTTGGAACTTTCTTAAGGGCTTGTTTGAAAAGTCATCATGTAATTGGATTTGAATGTAATTAGTTGTAATTACACAGTTTTGCTTGTTTGTAATTACTTGGTCAGCATGGAATTGAGTGTAATTGAGTGCACTCTCCAATTCTTAGAGGACAACTGAGAATTGGAGGTAATTACACGGTGTAATTACAAGATATTTCTACTTGGCAGAATACATAGATAACCCCTTCAAGTTGTACTCAATTCCCATATAAACACTCCAACTTACCTATTGACCAACTAGACACCTCATGCCATCCATAGTGTATCTCGTGAATTCCCACAGTGACATGGCAAAATACATGTTCTCCACACAAGTTTGAGCGCGTCAAGGGCGATGATAATACGTTTTTCTCTCTTTTTTTATTTTATTTTTTTGTCTAATTAAAATATATTATGTGGGTCCCACATCTCATTTATCATTTTTCATTTTTCTTTAATCATTTAGACCTTCTTCCCCAACAAACACCAACGTTTACCCCTTCCCCACAAATTTTTGCAGATTCATCACAAAAATATTCGGTTACAAGAATAATTTGTTCAAAAAAGTTATACTTCAAAATCAAAACTTGAGGTTCTTTTAAGTTTCTTAAAACTTGTCAATGGAGAATCCAGATTCCTTCAACATTAGCACAAATAAACCCAAAAATCACTATAATGACAGATTTCGAACTCTTTCTTGAATCAATAATACCTCAAACCCGAACAAATTTTCAAACCCAAGTTCCTTTGAAATTCTTCAATTTTGATCTCAATATTTGACCAACTTATCGTCATTTGAAGTTGAAGAATCCCTCAGTTTCGAGGAAGAAATTGGGGATAGCCAACACCTTCAACCAAATTTATGTTATTGTGAATAACACTTTCAACTAAATCAAATAATATCATCGAGAAATGGCTTTTGTTTGGAAATTTCTCCAGAAACTACCTAGGTAAAACTTAAGAAACTAAATGAAAGGGGTGATCGGAAGTAGAAGAGGAAACTGATAAGGGGTATTATTTTGGGAGAGGAAGATGATGAAGGGAGGGTGGGGTTACGGGGAAGAAGAAGAGGTAGGGGAGGGGAGGGGAGGGGGTCTGTTGTGGGAGATTTATTTTGGTTTGTTTTACTTAATTAATATAGGGAGTAATGGTAAGCTTTTTTTAATTTAAAAAAAAAAAAAAGAAACAAAAATTATAGGTGACAAGTAATCAAAGGAAAATTTACATGTGTCATTATTGCATTGGGTCACTTGACACATCAGCTCGCAAGTGAGTCTCACGCAGATAGTCTGCCGGACTCAAGTGTTCGCAATATACACTTCTGTCAAGAAAAAGTGTCCATCTGGTCACTAGGTAAGTCAAGTTGGGGTGTTTACATGGGAATTGAGTACAACTTGAAGGGGCTATCTATGTATTATGCATTTCTACTTTCTTTTTCTTTCTTTTTTTGTTATTTCATTTATAATTTTTTTTTCATTCTTTTTGTTTCATTTATTTTTATTTGAAATTCTCATTTTTTATTTCTTCTTTTTTATTTCGTTATATGTTATTTTTTACTTGTGGTATTACCTTTTTCATGAGTTTCTATATTTTAAATAACTTATTTTTTTCCTTTTTTTTTTTGTTAAAAAAAATAAGTGAAGACTTTTATTTCATTTCTTTCCTCCTCATGCTTCTCTTTCAATGTTAGTATTCATGATGATTTCATTCCTGGTACTCCTTTTCCTAATTTTTTTCTTGCTACATATTTTATTTCTTCAATTTCTCTTATTATAAATAAAATATTTTCTAATTTATAGCTCCATATAATTTTTATCATTTTTTTTATATTTTAAAATAATTTTATAATAATTTTTATTTGGGTGAAAATCATTTTGACCCCCCAACTTTGGTTTAAAAATCAAACTCCCCTCTCAACTATGAACAATGATCAAACTCCCCCCCCCCCCCCCTTTATCCTATACAATGTCCATTTTGTCCTTCCCATTTTTCAAACCTCATCTTTGTGATATGTTTTTATATATAATTTTTAATCAAAATATTTTACCTATAATTTAAATAATTTATAGATTTAGAAAATAATTTAAGTTCATCAATATTATCAATATGTTTAAATATGAATTTGCCACAAAGTATATTCTCATTCTCTATCGTGTAGATAAATTTTTGAGTTTTAGTTATCATTGATGAAATAGAGGCGGACTCAAGAATTGGAAGTTACGGGAGCCAATATTTATAATGTATGAATAAAAATAAAATAAAGAAGAGAGCAGAAGAATTCAAAATATGGCGGGTACACTAAAAAAGATGAAAGTATTGCAACCATAATTGACCAATGCACTCAAAAATAATTATGTTCTATGGTTGCCACCTAAATACATATGTCTATTTTCAAGGAAATCAACACATAAATACAGAAAGTTTGGCCAAGCTGGCGAGTACCAGTGCACTTAACCCACTATGTGGGGTCTGCCTCTGTGATGAAATATAATCTACATAATTATTTAAAATTTATTTCATATAAATAAATAAATTTATTTTATATAGAATATACTTCCATCTTCAATAATTTCCTCTAATACTTCATGCATTAAAATTTTATTTTCTATTGTGCAATAGATTAAATTTGAGTTTTATTTTTTTATTCATAAAGTACTAATACAAGTAAAATTATTTCTATAATTTATTCTCCTCATATATTTTATTGATGAAATCATTAAATTTTATGCTTTAATTATTATTCACTCTTTTTTATTTTAATTATAATATTTTTTTATATAAGTTTAGAATAGAATAAAATATATTATGATATTAATGAAATAGAAAAAAATTAAAAGGTTTGATAATCTTAAGGGTAAAGTAGGAATTTTTAAAAGTTTATTGAAAAAAGGGGGGAATTTGATCATTGTTCATAGTTGAGGAGGGAGTTTGATTTTTAACTCAAAGTTGGCGGTGTAAATGATTTTCATCCATTTTTATTTTCTAGATAGACAGGTAGATATGATAAAAAAAAATTGAGTAATTTTCTTTTACAACTTCATATGACATTTAAATAAGTTAGCAATAAATTAAATCGACTATGGAAAATTTTATTTACTAACTTAAGTTAAAAATAATTAATCCAAAAGAACATCTTTTATGATATTAATTACCAACTTATAGATATTCAATATTTTTTTTAATAAAATGTATATTTTACTAAAAATTCTTGTATACACATATATTTGGCTACACATTAAAACTTATTTACATGTTCATATGAAATTAAGTTATTAATTTTGATAATTAATTTTTATTTTAAAAATTATTTAACTGTGAAATTAAATTAGTACAACCAAACATGACACAAGAAATTACACAGTAATTGCAATACGGCCAACAAACAACACTATGTAATTACTGCACTGAATAATTATTAGGTTGTGTAATTACTAGGGTAGTAATTACACAGCCTAGTAATTACACAGTAATTTCCTTCAGTCGTAAATAAAAAATAAAAGTTAAAACTGAATGAATATCAGGGAGAACAACAAATGGTGTGAATGAAAAGAAGGCAGGGTGAGAAAGTGACAAAAATGAGTAATCCTTGGCTATAGAAGTATGCTACATTATCTCCCTATAAATCTCAAATTCTCAATTAATGTGTACTATTAAATAATTTCACTATATAATATTTTTATTAATTATAACATGTATGCGTACATGTATAATTTTTACATGCACAAATGCGCACTCAAATGCTAAAAGACTTTACTAACTCTTAATCAATGAAAAGGTATAGTTTTTATATATCTATGTATATGCAGTTCTTTTATTTTCTATTAATTATAACGTGTATCGTAAGTTTTAGGGAGAATTACACAAATATACAGCCCTAATATAAAATTTACAAAAAAATACCGATACTATTCCATTTTACAAAACATAGCAATAGTTTTTTTACATAGCATATACAACCTCCATTAAAACCCTACAAATGATGGTTTACTCCCTCCCACACCTACAGAGCAGTCACAGGGTCACCGCCGGCCACCGGCTGCGGGTCCCCGCTTGCCAGTCGCTGGCCACCTGCGGCAGGTCACCGGAAAATATTTTTTTCTTTTTAAATCTGATAAAAAGCTTCTAACATACAAAAAAACACAAAATGAAAATACATACACATACATAATCTAGAAAATACAAAACATACGATTATTTAAACCACAAATACAAGACATACAAAAGGATTTTTGCACAAAAATGTGACACACTCACACACATAAATACATTATATACAAACTATACAAAATACATAACCAAAAAGTTGCCAAACATACACTTGAAAGTACAAAATACACAAACATACAACAATATACAAATAAACACAACTAGATATTCAAAAAAAAATTTAATATATTTATACACCAAAACATACACATAAATACAAAAATCGTATACATGTATATACAAATAAATACACATACAAAATAAAAAAAAAACAAAAAGAAAAAAGAAGAGAAAGAAGTAGATCTGAAAATATATATACAAAATACAAATATATACATAAGCATACGCATATATACACATACAAAAAGGAAAGAAGAAAAAAGAAAGAGAAAGCGAGCAGATCGGAAAAAACCACCAAAAACACACATATCGGGGCAGCGTGCCACCACAGTGCAGCAGTGCCGCCGCGAGGAGCATACGGCGACAGCAGCACCGCAACAGACCCAGGGATGAGAGCACCAGCGAAGAACGGTGGGAGAGGGGAAGGGGGGGGAGGGCGGCGGCAGGTGGGGGTCCAGGGATGGTGGAGGAGGGAGAGAAGGAGAGAGAAGAGAAGAAATTAGGGTTTAATATTTGGGAGGGTGAGAAATGATAAAATTGGTATGTGAGGTAATTATGGAAAACTATCGTTATGTATTGTAAATGTTGAAAAAGTATTGTTATTTTCTGTAATTAAGCAATTAGAGTAGTTATGTGGTGTAAATTTTCCTAATTTTTACATGCACAGTTCTATGTTAAAAGTAGTTTTATACTTAGTCGTACTTTTATGGGAAGTTTACATAAGTATCCGTCCATTAACAAATATTTACTTTTAGTTGTCCATAACTTTTTCTATCCAAAAACTTAATATATAAATATATATTCGAATTGTTTAAACTATATTAAATATATATTAAATATATATATCCGATATACATAATATTAATATATATCCGAAATATTTAAAATATATTTTAAAAAGGGAAAATAGTTATGAAAAGAAAAAAACAACAAAAGATGGACAAACACTGTAATTATTCTTTCCCAAATGGTTAAGAATTAGACTATGTCTGACTATGATTAGCATTGAACGTTAATATCAATTTGAGAAAATTTAATTAACCATTGTAGAGATTGTTATTCGAGGATTAAAAGAAAAAAAAGACTGGTTCGCTATTTTCCTATTTTATAGAAAGCAACCATCTGTATTTTATGGATGGTGTTCTTGGTTGGTAGAGAGAGAGAGAGAGAGAGAGAGAGAGAGAGAGAGAGAGAGTTGTAAATAATGTAATAGAATATTGTTGCCCTCTTGTGAAAGTGATCGAGAATGGTGCATTCCGTTGTTAGTAAATTTAAGTACAACCAACGAAAGTAAAGCATGCCATATTACTATTGGTTTAGTAAAATAACTCATAACAAGTGATTATATTATACTAGAAAAGTCACACTATACAAGCTTAACTACTGTAGAGAACGAGCAAAAATTGACATTACGAAGTGCTAAGACCGAGTAAAAGTTGACATTACAAAGTGCTAAGACGCAGAATCACAAAACAATAGTAAAGGATATAGTCCAAGAAATATGGCTTTTCTAGCTAGGAGCTGATTCGTAGGAGGAAAATATTAAGGGAGAGTAATGAATAGAAAAGGAAAAAAAGAAGAGTAATAGAGGAAAGAGTTGAAAGAAAAAGAAATGGAAAACAAAACACATAATGAAAATGTAATCCAATTAACGGACATAGCCACTTGTGGTAGGATATAAATGAATTTTACGTGGCTTAGAGTAGGTAAAAAAGGAATATTTCATGGCAAAGTAGGTAGAAATGATATTTCAATGTTTAAACAAAAAAAAAGTAAAATTAAAATGAATGGTAACTATAGCCCTATAAGAATGTCCTCTCATTCTCTTTAAAGTACTTCCGTTTACACACGGTCTTAAACTAAACTAAAGAATTATGATTTCTTTGACAAGTAATGACCAAGCTAGTTTCGAACTAGAAAACCATGAGGCACTGAAATCTCCACTAATCAAAAGGATGTACGAAGAATATGAAAAGATGATGAAAAGAAAATCCAATTGGGTTCTCAGTAATTCCGGTGCCCTTTTCTTATTTAATCTTCAGGCAAGTCACTTTCTCGAGCTCGACACCCTGCTCCAACGCGTAGCTGAAGCAATAAAAAAGAAGATCGATACTGACAATGAACAATCCGTTCGAGAGGCTTTTCCTAACTTCTAGTCTGGGACAATTAATATGTATTTGGCCATTTTATCTACTCCTATTAAATAAATGTTTGTTTTCTTCTTTTCAAAAGAAAGAATGTAATGAAAGTTTGCCAAAATTTTTACTATACTTTATTTATATTAATAGAATTTCTTTAGAATGAACAAAATGCTAGTCATTTGTTCCAATAAATAGCATTTTGTTCAAATACACAACATTGATTTTAGTTGTCAAAAATATTATTAACCTATATGAGTTTAATTTAGAGTTCTAAAATATTAGACAATTTTTTCATGAAAAATATTGATAAAAAAAACTTAAAAATCTTGGAAAGAATTTTCACATTACTAATGTCATGATTGTGTCTATTTATCCATATTAAAAATAGATTTATAAAAATTTAATTAAAAGAGTTAGTTTATTGGTTTGTATTTCTAAAGAATAAGGAAAAATGAACTTTGAATTAAAATGTATATGAATGTTATTAAAAAAAATTATGATACCATATTAAGTTTGGCTTTAGGCCTCGCATATTGTTGAGTCGCCCCTGCTGTGAGTGTAAATCATCTGAATCCACTTCAATGACTTTGGAAGAAATTGGTACTCAATGGCAAGAATTTCTGGATTAAGACTTAGATGATTTCTTTTTAGTTGTATTATCAAACTGTGAACTCCTTTAATAACGATATTTTCCAATCCGTGGGTTACAAATTTCAGTTGATCAAGAGGTTTTCCGAACAAATATTAGCTTTTGCAGCACTTGAAAAGCTATTAAATATGCTGGAAAGTATGCCACAGGAGATGTACTGCACATGGTTTGTCTCTTTCCCGTTCATATTTTGCAGCCTACAAACGCAAGAGAAGCACTTTGCTTGCGGATGTCTTCAGATCTTTTACCCTGTAGGTCTCATTTTGTAATAGCCTAAGCCTGCTAGTAATACTATCTAGTTTGGGCCTAGGCCCACACGACTTTAAAACGCGTCACTAGGGTCTAAGGCATGCTTACTTAAATATCCAAGATCACTCATGTGTTATGCTGATGTGAGACATTTATTAGCAGGGATGTTACATACGCCCCCTCTTATGGACTCAGCGTCCTCGCTGAGGTTTGCCCCGCGTACCCGGGACTCAGCACTGACTCTGTCCCGCATCGACAAGGCTGACAAGGAGTGGCTCTGATACCATCTGTAACAATCTTATTTAGGGCCGTGATCGGCGCTAAGCAAGACTAAGCCTACCTAGCAAGCCTATCAAAATTCACGCAGAAAATTCAGCAGAGTTTTCCCTGTACCGGGAGCAAACCAAAAATTTTAGGGATAATTACATTAAAAGACAAGCAAAAGACAAAAATTACCAAAAATGGCCCATATTTCCGAATCTTACCCGAGCTGTCACCCTTTTCCCGAAATAGCAGTCTGCCGCAAGTTTATACAAATTTATACACGTGTATAAAATTGTATAAATTTGTATAAGTGTGTATATGCGAGTGAATAACTCGGTATATTAAGGATGTTTATATGATTTTTTACTTTTTTTGTGTATATTTTTTTATTTCTCTCATTGCTACGTATTTATATATGTATATTGATGTATAATTTAATTTTTAGAGGGAGATTTGTGTGTATAAACTTGTCCAAAGCAATGATTTAGACGCAATAAACAACATAAATTTAGTAAAATACAAAAAAGTAATGACACCACTTGCGGGGGAAGGTGTTTGCCGGTGGCTTAGTGGCTGGGAAGAGGAAAATTTGGTAGATAGGGTGTTTTTTATGAAGGAGTGCTAAAATTTGTAATTTTAGGGATGAGTGCTATGCATGAAAAAAAAATATGGTCTCCTGTTTGAAATTTTGGGTAGTGGGCTGCCTATTTTTGAAAATTCCCCAAAATTTTAAACATGTCAACAAGCAGCCAGAAACAGTCTAATACAATCAACTACGACCTCATTACGCATATCCAAGGTATAAGAAAGGTCCAACAAAACCAAATCCACGTTGTCCACGACAATAATTCTACTACGGAATACTTTAACACTAACATGAATCAAAACGACATCCCAAGACTGACTAAGGAGCAAAACTGTAGATTCAAATGAACTAATGACTTAAATAAATTAAGGAATAAATAATGGCCCACGCGAAGCAAATGCGGGGCTTACTGGATCAATCCTCAGCTCTGTCACTCGCCTTGACTCAAAGTATCAGCCTCAACTAGATGAACAAACCCTATTAAAACTTGGACAAATTTTGTTTGTTTTGAGCGGATAAGGTTGGTACAAGAAAGGACGGTGTTGGCTTGCTTTGGTTGGTTCTTCGTACAAATCCCCAGTTGGATTAGGGACGTGGGGTCATTAGGGTTTACGAACAGGTCGGGGAAATTGGGGTTCGGGTATGAGGGGAAATAGGTAAAACTGAAATGGGGAAGGAGATTAGGCGTGTACAAAATATATGTATAATTTGCAGAAATAGGTCAGTAGTTTAGGCTAGAAACGATTTTGGCCTTTAGGATTAATTGTTAAAGAAAGGGTTGTGCGGGTAGGTAGGATTTGAATGCAGGTCTTACAATTTTGGCCATTTCTCTTTAAAATCAATTATTTACTTGAAATTTTCAAAATTGACCCTAATTTAAAATAATTAAACACTTAATTAAAATCTCTGGCACAAAATTGGGTGTCAACAATGCCTCCCGAGTAGGACATGGGTGTGTTCTTATGCAAAATGGACGATTTATAGCTTATGCTTCCAGACAGCTGAAGAAGCCTGAGCAAAACTATCCTACCCATGATCTAGAGATGGTCGTAGTTATCTTCGCATTCAAGATTTGGCGTCATTAGCTGTATGGTGAGAAATGTGAGATTTATACTGACCACAAAAGCCTTCAATATATCTTCCAGCAGAAGGATTTGAACATACAACAACGAAGATGGGTGGAGCTACTAAAAGACTATAATTGTGAAATCTTGTATCACCCAGGCAAGGCTAACACTGTGGCAGACGCGTTAAGTCGCAAATCCATGGGCAGTTTGGCGCACATTGCACCAGTGAGGAGGCTTATTGCGAGGGAAATCCACAAGTTGAAGGGAAGTGGGGTACATTTTGAGATGGGAACTACAGGTACATTATTAACTTGTGTTCTAGCCAAATCATCTTTGATTGAAAATATCAAGGCAAAGCAGTACCAAGATTCTAAATTGTGCAAACTCAGAGATGAGATCGATACCAATAAGGGAAAGGGGTTTACTATTAATGATGATGGGGTACTACGACTTGGTGAATGCATATGTGTACCTGGTGTCGATGGGTTAAGGTAGACTGTGCTCGAGGAGGCACATGACTCGAAGTACTCGGTTCACCCAGGTTCCACAAAGATGTATCAAGATCTTCGACAGTTATACTGGTGGGAAGGTATGAAGAAGGATGTCGCTGATTATGTCATGCGCTGTCTGACTTGCCAGCAAGTAAAGACAGAACACCAGCGACCTGCAGGGTTGATGCAGCAACTTGAAATTCTGGAATGAAAGTGGGAACGAATAACTATGGACTTTGTGACTGGGTTGCAATGGACACCTAAGGTCTATGACTCTATATGGGTGTTTGTGGATCGTCTAACGAAGTCAGCACACTTCTTGCCAGTCAAGGCCACATACAATGGTGCACGTTATGCACAGTTATGTATAGATGAGATCTTAAAGCTGCATGGAGTTCCTGTGTCTATAATTTCTGATAGGGGGTCCCAGTTCACCTCTCATTTTTGGAAGGAATTCCAGCGAGAGTTGGGAACGCGGGTGGATCTGAGTACTGCGTTCCACCCGCAGACTGATGGGCAGTCAGAGCGGACCATACAGACCTTGGAGGACATGTTGAGGTCTTGTGTCCTTGATTTTGGTGGTAGCTGGATAAGTACTTACCATTGGTTGATTTTTCTTACAATAATAGTTTTCAAGCAATTATTCAGATGGTTCCATACGAGGCTTTGTATGGAAGATGATGTCGGCCTCCTATAGGCTGGTTTAAGACTGGTGAAGTTAAGATTTTGGGTTGGTCCAGATTTGGTACAGTTAGCTCTTGACAAAGTACAATTGATCAGGCAGAGGTTGCTGGCAGCTCAGAGTAGACAGAAAGCAAACGCGAATAAGAGACATAGTGAGTTAGAGTTTTCGGTAGGAGATCATGTGTTCTTACGAGTTTCACCAATGAAAGGTGTCTTGAGATTTGGGAAAATGAGGAAATTGAGTGCGAGGTATATTGGACCATATGAGATACTCGATAGAATTGGCAATGTAGCATATCATCTAGCTCTTCCTCCTGAGTTGTCTTCCGTTCACTTAGTATTCCATGTATCTATGTTGCGGAAGTACATACCCGACTCTTCTCACGTGCTTGAGGCACAGAATGTCCAGTTAGATGAGAACTTGGCTTATGAGGAGCAACCTATTGCCGTAGTTGATAAGCAAGTGAGAACGTTGCGGTCAAAAGAAATTGCAACAGTGAAGGTTGCATAGAAGAATCACACCGTGAATGAGGCAACATGGAAAGATGAGGAGGAGATGCGAGCCAAGTATCCTCACCTATTCGAAATCCGGGTACGTATATATTTTAAATTCGAGGACCGAATTTCCTTAAGGGGGGAAGAATGCAATATCCTATAATAATAATAACAATACAGTGGTCTTGAAGCCCAAAGTTAGACTATTAGCCCACATTAGAAATTAAAAAGGAAAGAAAATAATGAATAAAGAAAACAAAGGAATAAAAATAAAAAGAACCTAACTTGTACTTACTAAGAACTCTCGGGTAAAATTTTCACCCACATGCCATTTTTGTCACTGGTATTTAGTTTGAAGCCACTTTTTTTACTGGTCTTACATGAGAGGCCACTTTTTGGAACTTCAATATTTGTGGGCTGAAGTTCAAACCTTGTGGGTTGAACTTCATGCCTAAATTATGAAGTTTCAACTTCAATATATAAGGGCTGAACTTTTAGGTATAGCTGCGTAAACTTCAACTCTTGTGGACTGAAGTTGAACTTCAATCCTTGTGGTGGGCTGAATTGAACTTCAATCCTTATGGGCTGAACTTGTGTGAAGTTCAACCCAAAAGAATTGAAGTTCCAAAACGTGGCCTTTCATGTAAACCCAATAAAAATAAAGCCTCAAACCAAAGACCACTGCCAAAAGTGGCCTTTGGTGCACTTCCCCCAACTCTCGGCATAGTAAACAGCGCCGAGAACAACCTTTCTGGTGGAATTGTCAAGTTTTTGGTGGAATTGGAGCAAGGCAACAATATAGCTCTCTCCTTCAATTTAGTAAGCATGATTACATAATTCTCTATTTTATTAACCTTTACCAATATAGTTTCTCCTTCTGGTAAGATTAACACATAAAACTTTTATTGTTTTGAACAAGTAATGCCACTATAGCAGAGGGATTTAGTAAGAAGATAATCTATGGATAGGAAGTGTTAAGTTAATTAGTTCAATAGTGGAACTAGTATCACAATACACCCAGTTTATTGCGTGAATAAATTAAAGTTGGTAAATTCGGGGAAATTGACATCCGAATATTAATTTGTGATTTTAGATTTTTGATTCCTTGGCTACTCGATCGTTGGAAGCAAGTTGGAGTTAATCGGCAAGAGTACTGTGAGTGAAACATCTCCCGTAGTTGATTTTCAACTATAGCATGTTTGAAACTCGTTTTCTTGCATCAATACTACTTTGATTAAATTGTTTAATTGCATGGGACGAGCGCTAGTATAACTGATATGTTGTTATATCCGGATGTTATTTTGATACTTGAGTTGTTGATAAAATTGATATGTTCCGAAACCTTGGTTTATTCAAAATTTTCTATAAATGTTGTGATTTGATACTTGTAAGAGATAAAGTACAAAACTTGTGATATTGTATTTTAAGTAAATATTATTTTGGGAATTAACTTAGCTAGATCGTCGTTATCTAACGTCGGGACCGTTAGGCCTGGTGCACCTTGTATAGTATTTCTCCTATGCTAGTAGTCCACTCTTTAGAAGGGAACCCAGCAGACGGGGTAGTCAGACGACCGTGATAAACTCATGGTGTCAGACCGTAATATTCGATTCTGGCTCAGGAACCTTCCATTATATATAAAGACATGAGTACTGTGGTTGAAATTATTATTTTCAATTGAATTACCGTATTATCTTATTTATGCATGTTTTCTTGTATGCTTGTCCCGAATAAAAATGCTATAGTTGATGTTGTCTTCGTTTAGTCTGTGTGACTAACCATTTTCTTTTCCCCACTCACAGATAAGCTAGTTGAGGCTGATACTTTGAATCAAGGTGAGTGACAGAGCTGAGGATTGATCCAGTAAGCCCCACATTTACTTCGCGTGGGCCATTATTTATTCCTTAATTTATTTAAATCATTAGTTTGTTTGAATCTAGAGTTTTGCTCCTTAGTTAGTCTTGGGATGTCGTTTTGATTCATGTTAGTGTTGAAGTATTCCGTAGTAGAATTGTTGTCGTGGACAACGTGGATTTGGTTTTGTTGGACTTTACTTAGACCTTGGATATGCGTAATGAGGTAGTAGTTGATTATTAGACTGTTTTTGGCTGCTTGTTGACAAGTTTAAAATTTTTGGTTTGCTCTCGGTACAGGGAAACTCTGCCGAATTTTCTGCGTGAATTTTGATAGGCTTGCTAGGTAGGCTTAGTCTTGCTTAGCGCCGATCATTCGTGATAAAGTTATGTGACACTCTAGCTAATAAATGTCCCACATCGGCATAACACAGGGGTGATCCTGGATATTTAAGTAAGCATGCCTTAGACCTTAGTGACGCATTTTAAAGCCGTGCGGGCCTAGGCCCAAAACGGACAGTATCACTAGCGGGCTTGGGCTGTTACAGATGATATCAGATCCACTCCGTGTGTTAGCCTTGTCGATGCAGGACAAAGTACAATGCTAAGTTTAGACAAATTTCGGGTATGCGGGGCAAATCTCAGCGAGGATGCTGAGTCCATAAGAGAGGGTGTATGTGACACCCCAGCTAATAAATGTTAAGTAAGCATGTCTTAGACTCTAGTGACGCGTTTTAAAGCCGTGCGGACCTAGGCCCAAAGCGGACAATATCACTAGCGAGCTTAAGCTGTTACACATTTGTTTCTTTAATGGGTCAAACCGAGCATTTAATCCTGAGCCATAAGTTTTACTTCTTAACAGACTGAAAAGAGGCACTTTATTGTTTAATTATGCTATATGGAATCGTCATTCAGATGTTTATCTTGTATTGCTGCTTGCAGGCCGATTTGTTTTAGCACCTCAGATCCATGCAACAATTAAGAGATTTGAAGTTGACATGGTAGTACCTTTACTGGCAGCAATTACTCCATACATGAAAGTCATTCTCGTTTCTGCTCGCTCTCTAATGGAGTATTAAAAAGAACATGGTTCATTAAAGATTTGTATTCTTAAAGAAGAGAACATAAGGTCTTTCTTGTTCTTAGTTTATGATGACTTAACAAACTCAGTTGGCGACATAGAACTCAAACAAATCATTGAAAATTTAAAAAATAGGAGAATTATGCAAATAAAAAGAACTTTAAATATTAAAACATTCAATGAGCTTTATAGAGGCGTATTAGATTATTAAAACAATCTTCATCCGACGCCATACCTAAAACAATTAAGAGTAAAGGACCTCACAAGTTCACTCCCTCACGTGTATCACTCAAGCAATGTTCACTCAATTTTCTTTCCACTCGTGTATACACTCAAGGTCTTTGGCTTTTATGACTACACTCTATTGTTCTCACCACTCTTAGCTTTTTTCCTCTCAAAGATAGCCTTATCCCCTTTATAGGAACCAAAATGAGAAGATCAACAACTAGCACGTCCAAGTATAGGTTCAGAATGGAGTTTATAAGACACTAAAAAAATGATCAAAAATGGATTAGGAACAAAGGAAACAAGCAATGAAACCAAAAGAGAGAAGTTACAAGACTACTAAGGAAGTGACACAAGAAAGACTCGAATCGAATTGACACTAAACGGATTCGGAATTTGATGGAATTTTGTTTGTGATCTAGAAACTCACCATATTTGATGAATCAATTGGAGTTTTGATGATTGGAAATTGTTCGGAAGCTGTTGCGAACGTTCTGTCTCAAAACTGGAATTCTGAAAAATTTGTTGTTCTTCGCTATCGCGCACAGACGGGCGCGTTCTCGAAGAACAAAAAAATTCTAAAATTAATTTTTCTCTTCGCTATCTCGCTCAACTCTTCGCGATCGCGAAGAGTAAAATTTTATTCAGCGCGATTACGCCCGGGCTTGCGCGATCGCGCAGGTCTGCTGTTGCTGAACCAGAATTCGATTTTGAACTTCAACTTTTCACTCGATTCAACTTGTTTTTGAAATCCAATGGTACCCAATTGTGTTTTCAACTAGTACAATCAATCCCCAATGATTTATATCCACACCCAATCCATAACAATTCTAAATCAAGAAACTTTCAATCAAATTCAAGGGTTTTACAAACTTTGGGGGGGGGGGGGTTGATTTTTTTTAACTTTTGATTCTCAAAACCAAATCACATAACAAGGGTACCAAATCAACGGGTAAACATCATAGATCAATCCCCGATATCAAACAATCAACGGGTCATCAAATTCAATCCAAAATATGAATTTTTTTGTATTTTTCAACTTTTCTTCAATTTCTTTGTTTGTCTTCTTTTTCTCCAAGAACAAGAACAACAATAACAATAAACTAAACTAAAAGATAGGATGAACAAGGAACGTGGATTCGTAAGAACGAAACACGAGCCTTGCTCTGATACCAAATGATATGAACCAAACCATACGGAAGCAAGATAAAGAGACAGAAGCGATAAAGTAAACACAACAATGAGAAAATAGGGACGGGGAATGACAGAAATAGAAGAAAGAAAGGATATTCGATTCAAACAAGATTGAATATCCGAGAGAGAGAAAGAAACTTGAATCTATCGAAGATCCACACTAGGATGACATCCACTCGGTTCCAAGTAAAGGAGTTCGTGAAGCCTCGGGCTTTCACAAGATAGGCTCGGCCTAATCTATCTTTATCCTCAATCAAAAACTAACTCCCTGAAATAAAGGGCTAAGGAAGGCTTATATAGTTTTCCCATACATGAGTGTAAAATGACTAAAAAGCCTCAAAGCCTAATAAATGGACAAAAATGCCCCTGAAGCTAATTCTGGAACGCTGCTGATCAATTAGTCATCGCGATCGCACTATGCACCTCGCGATCGTGCAGGGCATGCAATTCTTCAGCACGATAGCGCCCCTCCTCTCGCGATCGCGCAGGGTTGAGCAGTTTCCAGAATCCAGTAAGCTTGCATCTTGGTCTTTTGGCCATCTCTTGACTTGACTCTTGGTTTCCAAGCTCTCTTTGAAGCGTTCCAAGTCCCGTATGTTGAGCATAAGCTTCTCATGGCTTCAGATACCAATCCGTGGCACGGTCTGTTAGCTCCACGGAAGGCAAGCTGAATGTAAGTCCAAAGTAGAAGGAAAGAGCGAGCGATCTACTTCACTATATAATCTTAACATAAAGATTTTCCAATTGGGTAGATAAGAGAGTTGCTGGTGGATCTTATGATGATCGAGCTAGCACTTACCTAACCTTTGAAATTGAACTGCTACGCTTCCTTACCACATCCCTATATCCGGGTAGCTTACTAAGCATTCAGTCCTGCTAGCCCGGTATACTACCTCTCTTCCAAAGAAGATTCCAACTGAGAATTCGCGATTGAAGTCTTGAGTGACCTACTAAAGACTTTGGAAGGCGAAGGATAGTGCTATCAGAGTTTCAGAAACTAGTTAAACCAGTAGGCTATCGAGTTTGAAAATTGATTTTTGCTACTTTCTTTTTGATAGTATTGGTCTCGTTTAGAGTATCAGTCTAGTGACTCAACTAATCCACTCATGGAGAAGTCATTCGACTCATTCACATCCAGATCATGAATGTTTGGAATCCATATTATGCAAGGAGACATTGCTTTTGCTAATTAGAATTGAAGTTTTGAATTTTATGAGCCCTTCGATTGTATCCCATAAGAAAATCTCTCTGATAAACATCTTGTCGATGATTCGATTATATTATTTAGAATCTTCGTGTGCACTTTTCGCCTGGCTTCTTTGCGTAAAGAACCTAACTCATCTGAAGTTAAGAAAAATGAACCATTTAACCTTTAAACCCTCCTCAATGAGGTATTGAACAATTTGCCTAATAGCTATGCATCTCTTAATGCTATGCCCAACATCACGATAGAATTTGCAATCTTTTTGGGGGTCATAGCCGTCAGGCTTAGGTTCTGGAGTCGGTCGATAGGTAGGCAGAAGCTCATCATCTTTAATGCACTTTACTTGTGAAAGATAACCCGGTCAGCAAAAGCAAAAAATTGTCAAGGCCTAGGCTGAACATTCCTTTCACCTTTCCAATTTGACTCTAGAATATGAGCACTCGATCAGGAGATAGGGAGGATCTGACAGAAGTACAAAATTCCGATTGTTCAGAGAATAAGATCGGTTCTATTAAGAACAGATCATATTGATGACCAAGAAAACTCTGGAGAAGAAGCAAGCTTCAACGCTCCTTACCAAAATACGAAGTTCTCTTCTCCTTTCTTTCTCTTCTTTCCTAAACACAGGAATTTTCTTTCTCAGAGTCAGACCACGCCTTATGACGAAAGGGGGCGAGTTGGGCCTATTCTCGTCTCGAATAAGAAAGTACCTGGAGGAGCAAACCAGGTGCAATTCAATCCTTATTCCTAGCACAAAAAAGCAAAACCTCACTAGACCGAGGCCAAATTGAAATAAGGCCACCTTTTGATTGCAGTCAAGGCAAGAATGCCACGAATGGTGTTTAGCAACCTGAAGCAAATGGTTTCCCTATCTTTAAAGGGATTCGAACTAATTTGTTGGGGTTGCGGGCAGAGAACTATTGGTATAGCGAGTTCATGTGCTTGCAGTTGTCTTACTCTTGCCATATCCTTGATCTTCTTCGTGAAAGGATTTCCGTCTGTTCTAAATCACAACTATTCGTAGTTTTCTTCACTAGTTGCACTAAGTAATTAGTTCTTACTTGTCTTTCTAGTGATTGCGTGCTTAATTGTTTACTTCGTGCCAATTTCCTTCTAGGAGTTCTTACCTTCTTGGGACTCCATGGACCAAGATCTGCTTTTATTATATGGTCAATACCTGCTTCTTATTATGGCGGCTATGTTTTCGTGGCGAAAATGAACGAAAAGCGAGATGAGCGTGCTATTTTCAAATCGATGCTTCTCATGGCTTCAGATACCAATCCGGATTTTATCAGTGGTGGTTGTGGATAGAGAGCAAGCATCCGGCCAACGACTCCACGAACTGCGACTTCACATCTTCTTTCAAAACAGCCGAACTCTAGCCTCTATATTTGCTTGCATATTTGTTATGATCAGTCCAATCACGATCAAGAAGTTGCTCAAACTAGGGTATTTGAAATATTTGTTGGGTGGAAAAACTTGTAGGAGTAGGTGACACAAACTGCTCTCTTCGAAGACAACTTCCAGTCCATAGTTTCTTCCTTTTTTTTGCTCCTCCAGCTCCTTCTACCCAAGCATTCACTAGTAGCTCCTCTGGTATATATAATAAATTTTTAAGATTGTCTTCACTAGCTTGTTCTCCTTCCTCATCTCTGTTTGTTGCTATGTTTCTTTCCATGTCTCAATCATCTACTACAAAACATCTTCATTCCCTAATGTTAGAAGTTTCATCTACCTTTTTCTAGATATTCTCTGTAAATGTATTGTGGGAAAAAAGAAGTTAGCTATTAGCATGCGCATCAATCTATAATAATCAAGTCAATGTGTCGTTCTGTCTTGAATGCTTTCTTTTGATGAGGTCTTCGTAATAGTGACATGTAATTTCGATACTTACTTCTGTTTGCAGGCTGTACTTTGTGGGTTAATTTGGAAGAACTCACAAAGGCATGTACCAAGAACATCTGAGCAGTCCAATGCGAACCGGGATTCTTGGTTAGACACTTTTTCAAAATATCTAGGCGCTCTGAAACTCAGGTTCTTCAATTACTATTTTTTCTAAAACATCATCATCGGTGTCTGAATGTGATTCCCACAGCGGCTTCCCTGTAATCAATTCATAGACGGTGCAACCAAGCGCCCATATATCAACTTTTGTTCCATACTCTTGGTTAACCACTGATTCAGGCGCCATGTAACTTATCGTTCCCCTCAGTCCGAGATATTCTCTCCTACTCTGCTCCAATGTCATTGCAAACCCAAAATCTGTGATCTTAGCAACTTCATCACTACCCACAAGTAGAATGTTATGTGGCTTTATGTCGCAATGAACAACTCCTTTATCGTGAACTTGAATAAGACCCAACATTACATTCTTCACGTGCTTTCAGAATTCAAATTCAGGCATCTTTTTCTCTGAATAATAACTCAAATGATAAGCAAAGCTTCCCCCGAAAACATACTCTAATAACAAGTTGTAAAGCATCACGTTATTTTCTTCAAAGATATTAACTTTGAAACAGTGGATGATGTAAGGGCAGTCTTGAAATTGGTGCAAAAAACACCTCTCTTCTTGTAAGGATTGCAAATGACTAAGCTCGCACGTTTTCATGGCAATGAGAGTTGGAAGTTGAAAACCTTCAATTACAGGCTGAATGGGGGAAGTGGAAGCTAATGACACAACACCAAATCCACCTTCACCCACACCTTCACCCAAAGTCCTTCATCTCTTCCACAACATCGGCATTACTATCGAACTTCTCTACGTTGCAACTTTGGAAAGAATGAAGTATTATCTTTTCACAAAGAGTGAATACATATTGTTATGCAGATATCTATATAGGAGACTTTAAGTTTGTTTCCAATTAGGTTTAGGAAAACTTGTTACTTAGGGAAGTCTTCAAGTTCTTTCTGTTTATATTGTTAAGCAGATATCTATGTAGGAGAATTTAGGTTTGTTTCCAATTAGATTTAGGAAAACTAATTACTTAGGAAAGTCTTCAAGATATCTTTTTGTTAATTAATTCGAGCTCAAGAATTAAGTCAAATATGGTAAGTCTGTCTTTTGCTGTCAAAGGATTATTTTAAAGGAAAATTTACACCACATAACTATCCTAATAGGTATTACAAAAAATACCGATACTTTTAACATATTACAAAACATAACGATACTTTTAAATATATTACAATTCATATAATTTTTTCATTTCCCCCCTTTCTCCTACCACAAAACCCTAATTTCTTTCTCTCTTTTCTTTCCCCTCCTCCACCCACCACCTACCCATCCGCCGTCCTTCCTCTATCTTCGGCGACTAACTGGTGTATTTATCCGGCCAAGCAGCTCGTTTTTGGGTGCTGCTGCTACTGTTTCGTCCAATTTCGGGAGCGTTGCCATCACCGGAGTGGAGGCGCCGCTGCTGCTGCTCTGGACGGCGCCGCTGCTCCCAGATCTATTGCTGGTGGTGTTTGTCGGCGGCGCCGGATCTGCTGCCTCCGATCTGCTTGTCTCCTTCTTCTTCTTTTTTTTGTTTCTTTTTTTCTTTGTTTTGGAAGTGTATTAATGACTATTGAATTTTTTGTATTGTTATTGTATATTTCTGTATTTTTGTATTTTCAATTGTGTGTTTAGAATATTTTTTATTGTGTATGTGCGTGTATTTTTCTATATACTCGTATTTAAGTGTATGTGTGTTTTAAGTGTACGTGAATAAGGGTTTTGCATATCCAAAATTTCATTTTGTATGTCTTTGTATGTTGTGGGTGTATATAAGTGTATGTTTTGTGTATTTTAAATGTTATGTATGTTTATGTATTTTTTATTGGTTAAATATACTCTTTTTTAAAGTATGAATGTGTATTTTTGTATTTTTAATGCTTGTTTATATTGTTTTCTTGATTATTATTTTTTAAAAAAAAGCTCATTTCCGGCCACCTGACGCCGCCGGCCACCAGCTACCGGCTGCTGGTGGAAAAATTGAAACTGGAGCAGTAGGCTTGGGGTGGAGTAAAAGCTTAATTTTCATGGAAGTTGTATATGCTATGTAAACAAAATATTGGTATGTTTTGTAAAATGGTAAAATATGGTATGTTTTGTAAATATGGTATTAGGGACCTGATGAATAGGAAAATGAAGGAACGGCTTACTGTTCACTGTTGCAGAAGAAGTTGCAAGCCCAACACATCTTAATGAAAGAGTCTCCTACTAATAACGACGTGTTATAAAATAATATTGTAAACATAACAAGACAAGAGATGCAGAGTAAGCGTTAGGAAATTGTTACAATTAGACAACTACCAATAACGACGTGTTATAAAATAATATTGTAAACATAACAAGACAAGAGATGTAGAGTAAGCATTAGGAAATTGTTACAATTAGACAATCTCATTCGAGTGACATACATATAGAGGAATGAGTTTCCTACCTCACAGGATGCAAATTCATTCCACCCTAAATGTCACAAGATTTTGGTAGACAACTTATTCAACATTTACATCTAAGATTTATATGGTTTCGCAGAAAAAGGATGCATGAATACTAAATGGACAGACATCTTACCCCAATGGAATATATCTGTATGTAGGGATCAGGGAGAGTGAGACGGCCAAGAGCATTTGGCAGAGTTGCCGGATACAAATTTATTTCAAGAACAAGTGTGCACAAACATGATTATTACTACTGATCTTTCCAGAGACAACCAGGCGAATAAATAGGACTGATTTGAATGATCAGATGAGCATTCCAAATCCCAGAAACAATATTCGTCTTAGGAATCGAACAAGCAAACATAAAGAAGTAAATTATTAAGTAGTGCTAGACTTATAACATAGGAGTAGCTAAAAATTTCAAGCGGAGACGTTAAAATTAGCACAACGTTTGATTTCCTCAATCAAGGCAAAGAGATGCGAATGAGAGGAACCACCTTCTTCAGTGGCAGTCTTGAGCTTCTCAGCAATCAACTTAGCATTTGCTCGAATTTTCCTACTTTCATCAGAATAAGGAGATATCATCAAACGCTTGATGGCCAACTCTATTTTCTCTCTGGATACCAACGGACTCGATATATTAAATCCGGAGTTCCACACATCTGATCCAACTCCAATTGCAACTCCAAGCACTTGCTCCAATAGCTTCTGGTTGTAAAACTGCTCCGCGAATAGGGGCCAAGTGATCAATGGTACACCCAATTCTAGAGCTTCAAGTATAGAGTTCCAACCACAATGTGTCATGAACCCGCCAATTGCTCTATGCTTCAAGATTAATACCTGAGGCGCCCACCCTTTGATAATCAAACACTTATTTTTCTTGACTAACATTTCCTCTTTATAAAAACCATCCAATGACCAATGATCACCATAATCTTGTTGATCATCTTCCTCATCCTGCTGATGATCATCTTTAACCACCAAGATAAATGGGCAGTTGGCTGCTTTCAAAGCAGATATGATTTCCCTAATTTGTTCATTTGAAAATCTCACGCTGCTCCCGAAACAAACAAATAGGACCGAGTTAGGTTCTTGATCTTCAAGCCAACTCAAACAATCACCGTAGTCTTTCCAGGGGTCATCAGGATTATTACAAGAACTACTACTAGTAGTATCAATAATAATGGAGTTCGATATAGTTCCTTCTGAACTTTCTAATGTGTTGATAAATAGGGCGATTGGACCTACATGCCAAACCTTTGTCCCTCCTCTAATCTCTTCATAGTACTGAGCATAGCCAGGTTCCAGTTCAGAACAAGTGTTGTGAATGATGCCATGGCTACGAAGGTCAGCACCCATGACTGACTTTAGTATCTTCCAGACGTAAGTCTCCTTTTTAAAAAACTCTTCAATCTCAGAGTTTTTCATTTTGATCTCATGAGGTAAGCCAGGGATCAAGAATAAGTCAGAATCAATTTGATCACGATAAATATAAGATTCATTAAGACAATGCCAGACACATTGATGGAAGAAATTGTTTGGTTGAAAGGAGAACCTGGGAATGTGCAACTCCTCAGCTAAATCGATCGACAGTCCAAGGAAAGAGCGCATCTGAAACAATGCATTGAGGACTGAGATGTCGAATCAGTTGTTCGATGGGTTTTTGGAGCATATTAAAGGCATAGTGAATCTTGAGAGCTATTTCGAAACTAAGGCTAGCGCTATAGTTTTCGACTCCCTCAGGTAATCCAACTTCATCTGATGGAAACTTGAGCGTTTGGACAGAAATGTTGCTGCCAAGCATGGTATGGTTATGGTCATGATCGACCGAGGACTGAAAAAGGAGCGCATTATGTGGAGTTGTAATGATGGTCACCTTAAGGCCACCATGGACAGCAAAGAGTCGAGCAAGATGTACCAGTGGCATTATGTGGCTCGTCATGGCATATGGAAGGAATATAACATGAGGCGTTAATGGTTTTGTTGTTGCCATCAGTGATGATCACAGGTACTTACTTGGGAGTAGAGTATATCTCTCTGATCAAATTATAGCTAAGAGTCTTGAATGTTAACAAGTACCAGAACAGACAAAAGCTTGGTGCTAGCTATGTTATGGCAAGTTTGATTCTTAATTGGAGTAACATTTTATAAGGAGTACCAAAAAAAAAAAATTACAATTTAGGGAAACGTGGCCATTATTTTATTTCTGACATCTTAAATTTTACCTACTGAAATAGTGGTTCCGGAGACCATATCATGGTCACAATTATTGTTGGAAACTTCTATTGAATGTAGTCCCACATTTGCATGTCCCTAAAATTACCCAATCCATGATTTTCAAAGAAATCAACACCCCAAAAGTCTAAAATTGGCTAGAGAACAGGGAAACCATATTTGGAGTCCACCAAGTTATTGAGCATCCTCACTTGTCCCGCAAATTAGATCAGTGTTGCATTAGTGTAATAATAGTATTTATTTATTTCTGCTGTGATCAGGGGTACAAATTATCCAATGACCATATGATTAATCTTTGTAGTTTGATAGAGATATTGTTACGATGCACGTTGCATAAAGACATAATCTGATTTTTATTATTTAATACAGACAAATTATGGACCTATGAAATAGCAAGGACAAAAAAGTCCGCTTGACAGATCATTATGCTAGAAGTAAACTCTGTTCGATTTCCTATATGGAAAAATATATAAAACATGAGAATTCGTAGAAGTTGAAGTGTTGAAGGAGTTACCTGGTCAGAAAAGATTAGAAATCATATATATCATATCTAACTAACTATACTAAAAGAGCCAATCTCAAAAGCAAAATGTAAAAGACCATTTTGTCCCTTTAGCACAAAAATAGTATGTAGCACAAAAATAGTTAATATAAAACTAAATATAGAAAAAGGAAAATAAATATAGAAAAAGGAAAATGACCAAAAATTACACCAACAACCACGTACATTAAATCTGCCTAACTCTTCCATTTCCTTTTATGAACGTGTATTAAAACGTTGCACCATCATATTTGACATCGAAAAAGTTCGGCTACTATTGGTGAGGTGCTCCAGTTGCGACATGATATATTTTTTTTATCTTATTGAAGACGTGATAATTAATTCTCTTTCAAGTTTTTATCTCTGGTTAAAATGCTTTCAAAAGTCAATTTACACCCAATAATAAAACAACCCAGCATTGCGAAAACAAGAAAAAGCTTCACAAAGATGAAGAAGGTAATATCAAATGTTACTTTTCACTATCCGATTCTTTCTTCTTCTTCTTCTTCTTCCTTTTTTTTTTTTTTTTTTAATTTTATGCTCAAATTTAAACATCAGGATATTATTCAACTCAAACTTACAGGATTCATAAGTCATGAAAGCACTTAAAAGCAAATCTCATTTTTTGAATCAGTACTCTTGATGTCTTTGAGGTAAAAGATGATTTTGTAAATTTGACACCCACCTCAACCTATTATACAACGTGAGATGTACCATAAGTAACTTTTTACACTTCTGACTGATTATATTTTGTTAGTAATCATATTCCTACGTGAAATTTCGTTTGAAGGTATGAAACATGTTATTGCACTGCCGCCTGGTATGAAAAATGCTATTGGGGTAGCTTTCCAAATTATTTCGTGTTGAAATCTTAGTTTATTAATAATCTAAGATTGCTTTGTCAAGTTTCAAATGATAAATGATAATCTGATTCCTTTTGCAGGATTTATATGGGATTTCTCTATCCGTCTTCACACCCAATTATTAGAATGAACTATGCCCTTGTGATTCTAAATGAATTTGGCATCGACATGTATTCTACACATACTTAAGAAGCTAAGGGGTCGTCTGGTTCGACAACAAATTATTCAGGAATTTTGGCGCAAGTATTGATAATAACAATGGTCATAAAGAGTCTACATTTTTTAGTCTAAAATAGTTCTTATCGTCATGTAGAAATATAGTCGGCCAAAGAATGTCGCTTTGAATTGATATGGTTATTTTCAGAATGTATGCGATTACAATTTATTATTTAAGGTTACTTATTTCATAATTATTGATAAGGGACCACGTGCAAAGCACGCGTCAAAAATTTTAGAGGCAACACGCCCTTTTTTTTAAATTTTTTTTATCATATCATACTATTCTAAAAGAGTCAATCCCTATCCCTATAAAAAGTGAACGACATTTTTACCCTTCACTTTAAAAGTACTCTTGTAAGATTTTTGTACTAAAAAGTAAATTTACTCTCTATGATTAATATATATATATATATATATATATATATATATATATATATATATATATATATATATATATATATATATATATATATATATATATATATATATGTTTGGCTGTAGTAGTAACATAAATTTGAATTAGATTACCGTGTACATATATTTGTCTTTACATTTTTTGAAGTCAACATTTCAAATTCTCATGCATGTATTGAGTCTTTCCGTCTTCCTAAGCTAACTCTTACCATTCTATTTATGGTGTATAAATTGATTTGTGTTTCTACTCTTGAGAACGACTAGCCTAAAAGCTTCCACTTTGATACTACATACAACATAGCTTCACATTTTTATCCAAAATGATTTGAATAAAACACCGTGAACTCTTTGCACCGTTTACATGCATGATGTGGTCACCAAATATATATGCAAGATGTGACTCTATTTATAGAGATACAAAAACATTTGTTGTTGATGTTTGTGGCTTGGAACTAATTAAAATGTTCAAGAATATGATCTTCTACTAATTTGTTCTTCCCAATTCCTTCTCTTCCTCTTTTATATTAACGTAATTATGAGTATTGTATTTCTTAGTGAAGGCTCTCTTTGTAAAATTCTATCGTCCATTCGCTTTGTTTATTATTGAAAACGTATTATAATTTGAGCATGCATTTTTCAAAAGTCATATGCATGAATTTATTGAAAGAAATAAAAAAATGAAAATTTTTGCGTTGGAAACATACATCTATATTTATCGCTGTCATCAATCTTTTCTTTTGTTCATACTTTATGTAATTAGATTTCTATGTTTACTTATTGAAAGTGGTTACACGCGCGAAGCGCGTTGTCAAAACAAGTTATTATAAAAGTGAGAACTCCCTAAATGAAAGTCAGATTACCAAAATACCCCCTAAAATAGTGAATACCCATTTTGACCTTTATTTAAACTCTACTCTTTTATTATTTTTGTTTCAAATGGTATTTCACCTCCCAAACTTCCTATCAGAAGTCGCTTACAAGTGAGTTGTTTCTACACAGAGAATATAAAACGATGAACTATCCATTTGAATATAATTTTAATCAAATTCAATTAAAGGAGGAAGACAAAACGCCAGATAAACTTTAGACACAAAATACATACAGAAACAGTGTATTAGGAGTCATTATTTCTGTAGACTCTTAGAATTCTGAGAAACACTTCAAGTAGATATCTTATATCCTCTGAAACACTTTGACATCCCTCATGTATCTAAATAACACTTTGAGTAGTTACCTACATCCTCTAAAACAATTTTGAGATCCCTCGTGTATTTAAATTCGCCAGACACTAGGCTGATCAGAACAAGAATAAGTTAATATATACATATATATCGAGGTAGGTCTTCAATACAATTGTGGATCTAAAATTATGTACAAGCTAAGCATGCTCATCTAAATATTTATGAAGACATGTGTATGGTGGTCCCGGCATAAGGTGGTAGAAAGTAAATGTGAGCTTTGCTACATTTTTGTTTTTGCTTTTGTTTATAATCGATTTCCAGATACTTTCTTTCAGTTTTTGCTCTTCCTCTTTCTGGTATACTTGGACAAAACTCTGTCAATTTTTTTGATGGTTTAAAATCGAGGAAATTTTGAATAAAAAGGTAAGTCAAATTGAAGTTCCCTCTTGGCATAGGACCATGTCTTTTTTCATGATATTTGTACTCTTTAAGCTAAGCAATTATGTTTGCAGTTGCCCAGACGGTGAGAAAGCTGGGAAAGAACAACTTTATATTTTTGTTTTATTGGATGTATGGCTCTATAGAGAAAGAAAACAAATGGGGATAAATTGTCCGCTGCTCCTCTTATAGATGTCCCATAGGAGTGTTGCGAACCTAACTGCAGAACCTAACTGCAGAGGGAACTTTTGATGGAATGAAGTTGCTGGAAATGTAAGTTTTCATAGACTCGAGTACAAAGGCTAATATGCAAATTTAATTAAAGGAGTATTTATGTCTATAGTTTTCATCTTTTGTAGGAGTAATAATTAGTCTCACAATAAATTATTAGTTTCCTCTTACATAATTTTGTTTTATTTTGCCTTTGATATTATCAAAGATGATTACGATTCTCCAAAAAGTAACAGTGTAATATACTCCCTCCGTCCCAAATTAGTTGTCACTTTAGCAAAATGTGTTTGTCCCAAATTAGTTGTCACTTTAGGATTTCAAGGCTAAATTGATTAGTTCTTTCCAACTATACCCCTAATAATTAAAAAAAATTTCAAAAAAAGTTAATGGTGAAACATTAAATAGGGATAAGATAGTAAAATAAACACTATATTTAATGTCTTTCTTAATGGACGTGAAAAAGTCTAAAGCGACAACTAAAATGGGACGGAAGGAGTATATACATATAGGATGATATAAATAAAAGATGTACATTTTTGGTCAAAGATGAGGCCTGCTTGATGTATAACCACAATTAAATTAATTTGTGGACAGAAATTGCTGAAGTTCCTTAAGGCTTTCCTCCTTCTAACTATTTTTTACCTTCCAAAATAAAGTGCAAGCCAAAAAAAAAAAAAAAAAAGTTTGCAACATTGAGAGCACAAGGAAAGCGACTACATGCATGATGCATTTAGTCAAGTTTTCAGGCTTAAAATATAAATAAGCAGGTAAGGTTGTGTGACTGCATAAAGATTCATAAAAGGCTCAGAGAACCTGAAAATCTTGTATGTTTAGATTTCGGCGTTTAGTTGTGCTAACTGGGAATCTTTGTCTTCATGTGATATTGATGTAATTAGAATGCAGCATAGTATATGACGACTAATTTGCATCTTTGAAAATGGATATGATTTGAGATAATAATTAACTATTAAGAAAGAATAATGAATTTTTCAAGAAACAAGATACTTTAATGAGAACTACTCTAATAGTTTATTTCTTGGAAGATTTAATAGGCTCACCATTCATTTGTTAATGTTTTCACCGATCATTATGGAATACACGTGCAACGAGCAAATCTCTTAAGTAAAAAGTAAGTGATTATTTTACCCTTTAGATGTTGTTAGACCTTTCAATTATTATTTACAAAAAAAAAAAAAAAAAAAACTTAGTTCAATAAAGAAAAAAAATGTATAATCTGATTAAAGATTAGCTATTTAGGAAGTTTGTAACTCAAATCTAATTTAATTTATAAGGATCCACGCGCAAAGTGCGTGCCCAAAAACTAGTTAATATAAAAGCAAGAATCTCTAAAATAAAAAGTGAAAGACCAAAATATCCCTAAAAGCTAAATAACTTTAATATTTTTCTGATCTTTCTATATTTCGATGAATTTTGATAATTCATGATGCATTCATTAGCTCTTCCAAGAATTAATGTATTTACATTAAATTCTCATGCATGTATTTTTACCATTTAAGAACTAGCTTTTACAATTCTTGCTTATCCAAGCGTGACCTTTCCGATTCCTCACAATACAGATAATCTTACTCTTAAAAAAGGTAAATAGACATAGAATATGATGAGACTTCCGTCAAATACTTCAAAGGATATTTATTTTAGAGAAGTCATTAAAAGGCTAAAGTAAGTCAGAAGTGTTGCAATATGTTAACTCTACATGAATAAAAAATTCCTCATTTTCTATGTAGCTATCAATATAATGTGAGGGTTCCAGGATTCATATTTCAGGTGCTATTTCATCTTCTTGCATCATTTACCAACAGTGTAAGTTCGTAAAATTGTAACTGGGTATATTAAACACACTCCTTCTGAAAGAGTGAAAGTCAAAAGGATTTTTTAAAAATAGCCAGTGATATTCTTTTATAATTCTTTATGTTGCTTTAAATTTTGTGTTAAAATAAAATATCCTACAAATATTTGCACTTGACCTTATAGATAGTTTTATCATTGACATTATAAGTACATCCCTGATGATGTAAATTGCTTCTCGTGAGTTCA
This sequence comes from Petunia axillaris subsp. axillaris, assembly GCA_029990575.1. Classification (NCBI taxonomy): domain Eukaryota; kingdom Viridiplantae; phylum Streptophyta; class Magnoliopsida; order Solanales; family Solanaceae; genus Petunia; species Petunia axillaris. The sequence continues at coordinate 30,174,510 of JARKNS010000010.1, read as the reverse complement.
CCTTATTGAGCTACGAGGTATAGATCATATATTGTAACGTTTTTTTGTTAATATCCACATTACTAACTTAATTCTCTTTTGATGGAATAGTACTTAAGGATTAGAACCTAATGTTTCTTAGTCTGTTGATAGTAGTTGAATGTAATTTCCGTTTTATTTTTTTTCCTTCCGAAAAAGATATATCCTTGAGGAAACAATGAAAATATTGTGGATATAGCATTTGAATGTGAATGTGGAAAAAATTGAAGTTTCTCTTTTTTTAAGAATTTTTATGTATCTAAAAAATTACTTTTGTTTAAGTGGATGAATTTTTTTCTTTATTTATTTAGTTACGTAGCTATAGTTATATTTTTCTTGTCATAACATAGATCATACACATATTAATCAGGAAGTTATCTAAATTTTGAATTCTTACACTCAATATACACACACATGAGAATATCTATCATAATAGTTGTACCAAATTGACATGAAAATATATTTTAATGATGATGTGTAGTTTGATGGTATCTCATATTTGTTATATCTCTTGAAGAAAAAGAATTCTCCACTCACAAATTTTGTAGAGTAATAATTAGTATGGGATACAGCGTGCAACGCACGTTTTCAGAACTAATTACTATAAAAGCATGAACTCAAAAGGTGAAAAGTTGAATTACTTAATTGCCCCTCTAATCATATTATATTATATTATATTATATTATATTTATTACTATTATAAAAGCATGAACTCAAAAGGTGAAAAGTTGAATTACTTAATTGCCCCTCCAAATCTGAAATTACCTTACTTCAATAAATTACTAAAAATAAAAATAAAATTTATTTGAAGGGGTGTAATCTGTCAAAATCACTTACGGATGTTCAGATAGTTTCCAATGGTTCCCATTTTCTACGGTACTTTGTTTCCAAACATTGCTACCTTATCAAGAAATGGTGCTTGGCTTCTTAAATGAGAACAAGGCACTTTGGAAGGGGTTGCAGAAAATTTGATAACTTTATGCAAAAGAGTTGCATACTTTTCATATCCCTACCATATCGTTATACTAATTAATAAGGCTGGAAACTACATCGAATGGTCATGCAATGGAGATAGTCTAGAGTTTGATTCACTCTTTTGGACATCTCCTGTATAATTTAGTTTGCGGAACAGATCGCAATGGTATGTAATTTCATGGCATACTTTTCATTCCATGAAGAAATTTTCATGTTCCTCCTATTTTGTCTTTCCGTCATCTTGATTGTTTATTATATATTTGTATGTCTCCTCTAAATGATGACCTAGCAATAGATGCAACGAGAAGCGCTGCAATAAAATTGAGAAGTGTTGTTTTCCGTTACTGATTCAGGTTGGAACTAAAGAATTTGGAAATCAGGTCCGCCCAGTACAACAAGTTTGACATATATCCATGACAAAGTAAGAATAATCAATCATCAACGTCAAGTTTATAGAAACACTTTTCTTTCTTCTACATATCTAATGCCACTTTCTTCTTAGTTCATCATTGAAATAGATATTTTTCCATGTTTACGTGGAGAAGAATACTTGGGAGTTGAGAGAACTCTTTTGCTCCTTATATTCTTTGACAACAATTTTGTTGATGGATTAAAATAGCAAGCTGGATTAAAGGCGGAGCAAATAACCATGACAAAGTTGTCCAAACAAATTAAAGTAGGGTTGCTAACTTAAAAGATGAGCAAAACTAATAATATGGGCCGAAGCACCGATGGGAAAACGTTATACAATTGAATTAGTTGATAGGAACTTTCGATAATGGACCTCAATGTGCCTTTTGGTGAAAAGTCATTGATCATTGAGTAGATTTTTGTCAAGTAAGGCCGTTGTTCCAAAATCTGTAAAAACTTAACTCATGCAAATTTGATGGAATCATATTTGTGGCATATAATAGAAAAGATTCATTTTGCGACAAATGTAACAATTGTCATTGAAATGTAGAAATAAAGTTTCTTAAAAACATATATTTCTCTATATGAAATGCCTTTTAGCTAACTCATGATATGGAGAGATTTATTCTGTTTGACATGTCAAATACTTATATAATGGCAAGAAACCTTGATGTGTCACTATACAATAATCCAGATTGATTGTTCACTAAAAATTATGTTATCGTTTCTCACATATAATTATTAACTCAAAACTTTGGTGTAGTAACAACGAAATTATTTATACAATCGTGTACTATTTGATTAAGTATACACGTGCATCGAGAAACTAGTTAGATTAAAAGAACAGGAGAGAAAAATAAACGCGCTAATTCACACTAAGGTAAACTATGAGGGATCCATTTATTATGGCGTCAAGACAAATTAGATGAAGCAGCAAATAATTAAGCATGTCCATTGAGTACAACTGATCAAGAAGGGTAGTTTTGCAACACCTTCTCTCTAGCTACTTCAAGATGACAGAGAAAAAAAAAAAGGTGCTCATTATGTATGCCACTAAGAAACAATTCACTAGATCAGGTGGTGGTATACGAGGCGCCAAAACAAAGTATACCAAAAGAGTATACATTTATTCTAGATCACCAAATAATTCACTAGATCATTCAATCAAGGATTTATTCTAACGTTTCGTCGTAAACTCCAGTGATTCTTGTTTCGATAATCAAGTGTTATGACAGGCAAATCTAAGGTGATCTAGACCAAGTGGATTCAGAATGAATTTATCTATAAAGCTCATTAATTGTTTTAATATTTAAAATTCTTTTTATTTGCATAATTCTCCAATTTTTTAAATTTTCAATGATTTGTTTGAGTTCTATGTCGCCAACTGAGTTACTAATTACTTTGATACAAATTCTCCATTTTTGCAAATACCTAAAACTTTATATATTTGTGAATTTAAACACCGTGCGAATTTATTTTTTGTTCATGCATTATAAGGTGAAGTTAGGATCCTCTTTCTGTCTTATCCGGTTTTATTTCTAATATTTCTTGTAATTTACGATCAAATGTTACTAAAGAGAAGTAAATGGACAACTAAATGAGGGATAATGTAATTTAAGACCAGCTTGGTTTGCATTCTCCAATATCTTCTACATCTAATGTCTTACCAATTTTCGTTTAGCTTTACTTTTTCTTTTCTAAATTAAACAAAAATATTTATAAAATTACTACATAGTACTCTGCTACAAAATCATATTACGGGCATGAAATATTGTTCATCATATAAGAAGTTCACGTCTTCTCTATTTAATCGTTTCAACCTCTCTATGCCCTACTCGTTAAAAGAAATGGGCGCTAATTATGTTGTTGTCCCAAAATACAAGTAAGTCCAAATTAATTCAATCAACATGTCCTAATATAAGCTTCCATTTCAAGGTGAATACCTATAGTTAGCTGACAAACAGATAAATTAGCCCAAACATGAAACAATATGAACAAAATTAACAATATGATAAAGCCAAAGTTGTAAATTATGAGACTTGAACTACATAAATTAGTGAGCTCAACTCACACAGTATAGTCATGAGAGACTTCATATTTCGAGAGGGTAGGAGGAAGAATTTGTATACTGACTCATATTTCGGTAGAGTCTTGATCTCCAATCTCGAGTTAATTCTCAAAATGGTCACTGAACTAATGAAAAATATTTTAAAAAGTCACTTTCCTTTTATTTGGGACCAAAATATTACTCAACTTATCCAAAGTGCCTTAAAAAGTCATTCTTCCAAGCTGTGCGTTGAAGTTCACCAGAAAATGTTGATGTGATATATTATTTTAATTATTTTAATTAAAAATGGACCCAACAAATATTTTAAATTTTTTAAAAATACCAAATTATTTATTTATGAGATAATGTACTGGTGGATTATTTATTCTTCGTCTTTATATTATAGTTGTTTTTGGTATATTACTGGTGTATATTAATGTCCTATTTGCATATTACTATATTTGATTTCCTGCTATTTGCATATTAATAATATATTTGATTTCCTTCAACCGTAAATTGTGCACCATATACTAATTATACATATCTGTATAAAGTGTAAGAACTTCATAAGGTCAGAGGGACTATGTAAGTATACTCTCTATTAATTTGGCATTCGGTTAAGCAGATTTTAAGGAATGCCCATTGAAAAATATTGAAGTGTTAAAATAGTATTATGATAATTTTGTAATTAGGTACCACAACAAATATGCTAAAGACTGTAATAAAAAATTATAGCTGATGTAGTCATTTGAATCTTCCCCAACAATGATAGCTGAAAAATGTGCACCATATGTTTTTACATATTTTTGGGCATAATAATTATAATATTTTATATGTTTTCATATGCGGTATATCTTTTAGATATTTTAGTTAACAAATTTGGTTTGTACGTTTAAGTTGAATCTTTTTCCATAGCATATTCTTATTTAAAAAAAAAATTAACAAAAAGAGATTTGAAGTTTGAATTTTCATAAACAAACTTCATATTCAAAGTTTGAAATAATGATTTATCATGGTTAAACGTTTAAAATTTCGATGTGGCAAAAACATTAATTTTTCGCTATTGTGTAAAATTTCGAGGTAGCTAATACCTTAAATTTGATATTTATAAAAAAAATTAAAATATTTGTTGGGTCCGCTTTTAATAAAAAATAAAAATAAAATGATATATCAGCATTTTTTTGGTGAACTTCAACCACAACTTGGGATAATGACTTTTTAATGTAGTTTGGATAAGTTGAGTGATATTGTCTCAAACCAAAGAAAAGTGACTTTTTTAAGTACTTTACAGTAGTTCAGTGACCATTTTAGGAATTAACTCAATATGTGTCTTCAATTTTGCAGCCGTAAAAAAAAAAAAAAAAAAAAAATCTAGCTTTGCAGGACCTTTAAATTATGTAATTGTCAAAGTGGAATAAGTGTCGCATTACATATTAGAGTATCTGTCTGCTTCAAAGTCCTAATATGAGACAAACTCCTAATTAAAACCAATTCCTTGCACAATACCTATTGTTGTTAATTTGGATTTGGAGTCCCTATTAGTATTGTTTTGGGAATCGGAAGTGGATGGAAAAACTAGCATATACTAATAAATATTTTGTGTACCCTCACTTGCTTGTACTTTTCCTTGAAGCTCTGACCTTTTTGGGAGCATAATTAATTAGCCAATCGAAAACGTATATACGTACCAAGTATGGATAAGAAGTCAGAAAATTGGTGCAGGTTCATTCCGGATGGTGTTATGTTCAACATCTTGCGCTACTTGCCCCTTAAGGGTCTGGGTAGATTCATGCTCGTTAATCCAAGGCTTTGCAACTCCCTACTTCTAGGCAGTGAATTCCTGGAGGTCCGCAGTCCTGAGTTGGTTCATGAGGATTTCGACATAAGAGGAGAAGCAGGAAACATAGATCGCTTTACAGGCATAAGCCAGAGTAGTGAGTGCTCAAGACTGGTGCGATCATCCATGGCTCCTTTTAGATACCTCATAACACACCCTTTATTTTACCTATATATTCAAATCCCCAATCCACAAAACCCTTCTTTGTGCATTGCCTTGGACATTTTCAAGTCTAACCTAGTTGCCAAGGTGCTCTCCGTTCATGAAAATAATATTAATCAATCACTCGGTTATGAAATTCTTAATGTTGGGGTTGATACTTCAACATATTGCTGGCGAGCTGTCGAGGTTGGCAATTTGCAAAACGATAATACCAATAATATTACGAATAATAAGATCAGGAAGAGCATTCAGATTTTCTTTAGAAAGGGAGTTGCTTATTGCATTTCGTTTGTTGAAAGTAGTGTGGATGATGATGATGTTGATATTTTGGATATGCAGGACAATGGGAGCTATATTGGTCATACTACTTTTCCTAAAGGTTTCTTCCCAAAATTGAAGAGTGTTCATCTCTTAGATTGGAATGGTCAACTCTCGTTTGCGGAAGTAGTTAAGGATGAGCTACATGTGTTGGTGCTAGAAGATCACAAAGTACAAAGATGGTCTAAAAGCAAAATCATCAGGCAGCTGCCCTTCCATGTTAATTTTAAGGATAAAGCCGTTTGTGCTCAGAAGTCTTCTTTGTTCTTTGGTGGAGCAAACGAGCTGGATTTCAATGTTTGTGCTCACAGACACATTTTGGACTTTATTATGGAAAACAAGCTGGAAAACAATAAATATGCTACGAGTATGATATCGTTGATGACAAGTTAAGTGTAGACCCTTATAACCTCGGTTATACCCCTGAAGATGAAGTCTGGCTGGCACGTTAATAACTCTTAGTCCCTGACCTCGTTCATAATATGAAGTCGGAGCTCCCAACTTCGTTGCTTCCTATACTATGAATTAATTATGACATATAGAATAGTATCGATTGTGTGAAGATAGAGATAAAAGTGGTGCAAGAGTCTGGATAGTTCATTTGGGAGAATTGTAGAAAGGTGATTGCTACAAGGGGAACCAAAGAAAGAGTCAAAAGGCAATACACTAGGTAATGATAGTCTAGTTTCACGTACTTGAATTTGATGTTTAGTTACAAGTCACGAAGCACTTTCTGCGCTTGTTTTATCTGAACAACAGGCGAGGAAATGCCAGGATGGAATGCAAACCCCTGTTGCAGCTGCACATTGTCCTGAAGGACGTTCTTCAGTTGTTGAATTTGTACAAAATAAATACAGTATGGCTTTAGAACTTAGGGAATTATTAAAGTGGTTTTTTACACAAATGTGTTGGCCTAAATCGAGATAAGACAACAAATCGAATTTGTATTGGGTTTAACTGGTAATTTGTTTGCATCAAAACGATGCTTGAGCTAAGGTAAAATTTGAACTAGATGAAAGGCTTGGAAAAATAAACGAGACAATAAATAAGAAGAATGATAAACGAGGCAGTGAATCAAAGTATAAGTTGAGGTATTATTGATTCAAGAAGAGTTCGAAATCTGTCATTATAGTGATTTTTGGATTTATTTGTGCTAATGTTGAAGGAATCTAGATTCTCCATTGACAAGTTTTAAGAAACTTAAAGAACCTCAAGTTTTGATTTTTAAGTATAACTTTTGTGAACAAATTATTCTTGTAACAGAATATTTTTGTGATGAATCTGTAAAAATTTGTGGGGAAGGTGTAAATGTCAGTGGTGTTTGTTGGGGAAGAAGGTCTAAATGATTAAAGAAAAATGATAAATGATAATAAATGAGATGTGGGACCCACATATATAATATATTTTTATTAGACAAAAAAATAAAATAAAAATAAAGAGAGAAAAACGTGTTATCATCGCCCTTGACGCGCTCAAACTTGTGTGGAGAACATGTATTTTGCCATATCATTATGGGGGATTCACGAGATACACTATGGACGACATGAGGTGTCTAGTTGGTCACTTAGAGTGTTTATATGGGAATTGAGTACAACTTGAAGGGGTTATCTATGTATTCTGTCAAGTAGAAATATCTTGTAATTACCCAGTGTAATTAACTCCAATTCTCAATTGTCCTCTAAAAATTGGAGACTGTAATTGCACTCCCTCAATTGCACTCAATTACATGCTGATCAAGTAATTACAAACAAGCAAAACTGTGTAATTACACCCAGTTACATTCAAATTCAATTACATGATAACTTTTCAAACAAGCCCATAAGAAGAAGTTCCAAACATAAATATTGCACCTGCAATTCATTAATTCGTTTAGTGTAACTCACTAATTATTTTGGGCGAAGTGCACCAAAGGCTACTTTTGGCAGTGGTCTTTGGTTTGAGGCCACTTTTTTTATTGATTTACATGAGAGACCACTTTTTGGAACTTCAATTCTTTTGGGTTGAACTTCACACAAGTTCAGTCCATAAGGATTGAAGTTCAACTTCAGCCCACAAGGGTTCAAGTATACGCAGCTATACCTAAAAGTTCAGCCCTTACAGATTGAAGTTGAAACTTCATAATTTAGGCATGAAGTTCGGCCCACAAGGTTTGAACTTCCGCCCACAAAGATTGAAGTTACAAAAAGTGGCATCTCAGGTAAGACCAATAAAAAAAGTGGTTTCAAATTAAATACCAGTGAGAAAAAGGGCATGTGGTGGAAATTTTACAATTATTTTGGTCATTATAAGTGGTGAAGCACGTCTCTCCATAAGCATGTAACGAGAAACGGTTTTGTCAAGATGACTGGAAAGATCCCCACTCTTTCGATTTTTCATAAATAATGGTAAGGGATTAATTAGCATTTAAATTCACAACCAAAAATGACAAAAGTAATAAACGAGATACGGAACTGATTATTATGCATATTTAAATAGACAGCATACTGCAATCTTGGTTTACAATGCTAAATGGCATAATTATTTACTGGATTCCCATCTCTCAACCGAGCCAACATTTCAATTGTAATGGAGCAAAGGGGAGCTTACACTTTGTAGGTTCCTTGAGATTTACTCTAAGGTTAATGTAATTTTTTTTATTCTACCTTTACTCCTATTTTTATCTATGATTTAATAGTATAAGTATACTTTTGTTACTCTTTTGGTCTCTTGCAAGCTTGTATTATCTGTTTCTATATTCAAAAAGGAAAAGAGGAAAAAGAACCTTAAACAAAAACACAAGTTACTGAAATCTATTACATTATATGTTTTTTCACTCGATATTGCTCTCTACTAATTTTATGAAGAAATATGTGTATTAGGATGGTAGAACAAAGTTGAAACTTGAAAGAACTATGACTGACGGATGAAATAGGATAAGGTTACATGGAGAATATTATGAAGAGGGCAACTACCTGAGCAAGTTGCTACATAATCCTGTTTACATTTGACAAACTTCAGGAGGAGTGCATTGATCCATCTTATTGCCATCCCTCTCGTCCTTAGCCAGAGGTTCAAGCTCTACTTTGACAGGAATAGTTCTGTCCTTAGCCAGAGGTTCAAGCTCTACTTTGACAGGAATAGTTCTGGGAACATTGCCTCGTTGGAGCATCAGTGTGTCTCATTGCCATCCCTCTCGCACATAGCCAGAAGTCCAAGCTCTACTTCCTCAGGAATCACTCCGGGAACATTCTGCTTTGCAAGAGTTGTTCCATCTGAGCATTGGTGTGTCTGTGACACGACCCAGAATCCGGTTAGGCCGTGCGGGCACCCAACATCCTCCCCTAGACCCGTCGGGCGAACCCTTACCAATTAAATCAGGAAAATAAATATAACAATTCACAAATAAGGACAAGACTTAAAATAAAAATACAGACATACTGATACCTCTAAGTTGTACAAAAGAAATTACAGCTGACTACCCAACATACTAGGTTTAGGGCTATCCAGACTAGACATCTAAGAGTACAAAAGAAGACAAATACCTCCTGAAGGGAGCAAAATGCAACTGAAATAACAACCAATAAACTGGTGGCCATCCGGAATAAAAGCTGGCTCACCCTGACAGCTGAAGTCCTCTTCGCTCCTTTACAACGTGGCAAATTAAATCCTGGAACGAACCTGCCGAAACGAAATAGATAGACAAGAAACAAACAACAAAAAGGGTGAGTCAAAAGGACTCAATAAGTGGGGCAGACTAGTCACCTCAAAGAATAGGATAGCTAGCCAGGGAGGAGAAACAGATAAATAAAATTCCGTTTATTTAAATTATGACAAGACAGAGCCAGATAATAACTAGAAACACGTATGGTATGACAAACTTATCAACAACCAGGAACGTAAGATAACCAAAACATATAGGTATCCCGAACACATCAATAATCAGAAATACATCTTGTTGCGGCGTGCAACCCGATCCATATATATTCATCCTGTTGCGGCGTGCAACCCGATCCATATATTCATCCTATTGCGGTGTGCAACCCGATTCCCGCAACCCAGAATACGAGCCAGAAATATATAGACAAACCGATATATGTCCACGAAATAGTATACATACCGCATATATAAAACACAACACAATACACACCATAGTCAGTATGCGGTGCAATGAAATGGGATGAATGCGGTACTATGCAATGCGGTCACATATGTCTGATACCTATATCCGGCGCGGGACTCTCATCGTCTACCAGGAAATATATGTAATAATGACCCTTCACCGGCTCGGGACTCTCATCGATTACCGGGAAGTATATGCAATGATGACCCTTCACCGGCGCGGGACTCTCATCGCCAACCGGGAAGTATATACAATAATGACCCTTCACCGGTGCGGGACTCTCATCGCCAACTGGGAAGTATATGCAATAATGACCCTTCGCCGGTGCGGGACTCTCATCGCCAACCGGGAAGTATTTGTAATGCTCAAAACCAGATTGCAATGCTCATATGTTCAATGCAATACCAACAACAGGGCATAACATATAATATATAATGTAAATTCAAAGCTAAGGCGTAATGAGTACGCCTATCGGCAGCTACACACGTAAGGAAACACGTGGCAGAAAATCCACGAGGCCAGGTGCCTCCAAAGAGATTGATATGAACACTTACCTCGTTCCGAAGTTAACACTGCTACCCAACAACCGCTTTATTCTCTGAATTCATTGCCAAACGATCCTACTGTGTTCAATAAGCAGAAAAATATATCACATTAGGCTAAAGGCTTCATTCCTCACATCCTAGGGCAATCCAGGTAGGAACCTGATACCCTATTCGCATACGCAATACGCAGGCCAGGCCTATATACAGGGTTTAAGGCCACATAACCAAATCCCAAATAAATTACATTTATAAGTTGCCCATAACTCACTGAGCACGAATATATAATCAATTTCATTATCGGGGTCCATTGGACCCTTTAAACTATCAATTTACGTCATTAGGGCGATGTCTAATATCCCTATTTTTACCGTAAAAATATATTTAAACACACGTAATAAACTCAAATACTATATTAGAATCATTACCTGAATGTTTCAGGGTAAAAATTCTACTTTTCTTCGGCTCTTTTCTCATTTTCTGTCATTTTTTTCTGATAATTTTCTCTGTTTCGTTATTTTTTTGTTGCGTTCTGTTTCTCTCCTGTACTTGGCATATATGAAATGCTAAGTAGCATTTGTATGCCACCGCCCAATTTCCCTTTTCTTTCTTTGTTTTGTCCTTTTTTGAATTTTGTCTTTTTCCCTTTTTTTTTTCTTTTCGCGACGAAAATTAAAACGGAATCCTACGATATTCAAAATAATTCCAACTTTTGCATACAAGTTATACAAAATATATGTAACATACTCGCGAAGGCGGATCTCAAATCAGACTCCCGAAACTCAAGATACGAATTTAAATGAAAAGAAGTCAAATTATTTAACTTTCGGCATTTTAGCGGAAACTTGCCGAACAACATCGAAATTCATTTTCGAAAGTTTACAAAAATCATAAATAATCATACGAACCTAACGGCGCTTTCGGATTTCGAATCGGAGCTCATTCGGCAAAAACCGAGCTCGAAAATCTCTTTTTAATATTTATCGCCAATAAAAACTGAAACCTTCTTCCGATGCCTACCAAATGAGGTCTGATTTAGCTCAAATTTTACAGACAGGTTCTAATGGATATTACGAATATTTTAAAATTATCGGCACGCCAATCGAAGTCCTAACTTCCGAAACGACTGACCGATGTCGTTTCATTCTCCTCCACTTAAACTCTCGTTCGTCCTCGAACGAGCCTAAGTCTAGAGCAAGATTCACGCAAATAACAAGAGAACTTGCACGACCTTCATGAGCTACTCCACGGGCATTGTTTCCTGATTACAGAATCAGAGTTATAACACACATATTGAACTCTTGGATAAAACATATTTGGATAATATGATAACATCATTGCCCAACTTATTCAGACTAAGCCGACCCTTTCTCAATCATGAGAGAGGAGTTTTATATTTTCGAAATAAAGATACACGAAACTTTGAATGGGTTAACATGATTCAGCCGATAATTACCTCTTCGATATACCTTTCGATATAGGACAGGTCGATGGAACTAAAAATTAGCTTATGCTTCAGCAACGCCTTAGAGATTTAATATTATAATTCGGTATCAATTGGAGGAAGACTCCTCCACTTAAAGCATAAACTCATACAACTAATTTGAATAGAAATAGTCATCCTCGCACAACCTGCTGGATTAAAGAAGACCTAGCTAAAAGCTGAACATAGGCAGACCTAAACTACCAAACTACCCTTTCGAGTTGCCAACTAGCTGCAACTCTCGAGTTCACAACTCCATACTTTTACCGTAAACACCACCGCCCGATGGATGGTACTTCTATATAAAAATTTCGGCAGAGCTTCCCCTAAAACTGGATGATCCGCATAAACAGAACCAGCACTATACTATACATGGGAATGGATACCTGGATAAACTGATAACATAAACATGTTAAACGGATAACCAGATGAGACAACTGGGTAACATGACAAATCCGCAGATAGAATGTCTGGACAGCACCACTGTCCTGATTTTCAACCTAAACAATAATATGCTTACCCGGTTACCTTGACATGCACTCTGGCTCAACACAGGGAACATCATAATAGGTTACTGACCGCCTAAGTTCACCAGTGCCGAACAAATAAGAGATGACAACGAACTGAGGATAGAAATAATTAGAGCTTCAGGAAGCTCATCTTCTTATTGCTTGGCTACCAGAGCTAGACTATTTGCGAGTCAAAGTAGCCCAAGAATCGCAATTAAAGAAACAAATATTAAATGAGCTTTATGGAACAACATCCAAGCTAATTTGACCTCCCAATAAAAAGGAACTTTGACAATTTACCAGAAACTTTTTTTTTTTAATAACCCAAACAAGCTCATAGGATAACATGACTCTACTAGCTCCTCGAACCATGAGGAGATACATAGATCGAATATTACTTACAAATCACTTTACACCAGAAGAAATGATAACACTTTCTGATGGTGACGAATTAGGATCTCGTTATCCTGCCAACAATGAATTTCGAGGAGTAAGGTAAACTGAATTGACATAATAACAAAAGGTGGCGTAACAAGATGCAAAGCAGACAATACCGACAGTCACTCCCAAATCTCTCATATTTAAATCAGATAAACTAGTAGGGTCTCACAAATGCAAGCAATAAATCATATCAGAAGCTCACCCCTCTACCGCAACTGATTCTTAATAGAAACGACATCCAAGGAAATCATCGAAACATGATGAGACATATCATTTCCAGATCGATCGAAAGAATCAAATCTTACTCACATTTAAGAGAAAAAGAAATACATGGGTGTACTACATCAGATACCTCAACATCCTGCCAGACTAGCAGTTCATAGAACTGCCTCTGCGGCTGAGCTAAGCCGCTATACTGATAATTACCTTCTGAAGAACCACTGCCACCACGCTCTCAACCTCTACTGGATCGTGGCGTTTCTCTGGCTAGTTAAGATTTAAATAAAATTCCCTATGACTGTACAGGTGCCTGATTACAAGAGAAAGGACAATTGTCTACTTGCTGGAGTAAGGAAAACTCCTCAAAGGATAACCAGACTCATGACAGTGATAACAGCTTTTCATTGAAAATGGAAGCTGGACAGATTGTCGATAGCTATAAAGAGAAAAACTGGGTCTAATCTTGATGAACTACTCGCGCACTCTGAGAATCACGTGACACAAGCTGAGATAACCTGGAAGGTGACCTCCCAAAATAATCAGAACTTTTACCTTCAAATGAGGTACCATGGTTACCCACCAGGGCCGTGGGATCTCTTACTTTCCCGCTCTAACTCTTCCCGCTCTAACTTATGGTATGCCTCGAACCTTCGAGCAATATCAACAACAATATCAAATGAAATCCCGACCTCAATCTCTCGAGCCATCTAGGATCTCAAGGAAAAAGAAAGGTCATCAATAAATCTTTGAATCTCTCGAAAGGCTCATGAACTAGTTCTAGTGCATATTCAGCCATTTTATAGAATTCAATCTCATATTCTGAAATACTAACAGGCTAACCGACAGGCTACCCTGTCCAATCCACTCAAACTGGAAACAAATTTCATCTGGCTCGCTACTCGAAAGGAACTTTTCCACGAATCTAAAAGAAAAACCGAACCAAGTCAGCTAATAAGAGAGCGGGCCACCAGTTCAAGACTGGACCCCTGAAACTGGAAAGAAGAATAATCAATACCATACCGCTCGATATAATCCAGAGCCTGAAGGATATGCTGACATCATTTTTATTTTTAAAAGAATCACGGGGTTTATTTGATGCATTGCTTAAGAATATCGAAAGTTTCAACCGCGTAAAATAATGGAACCTCTTTGGGCACTCGGACCAAACCGTTACTTCGGCTAGCTAACCAGCCAGAACAATTGGTGGCGCAACACATGCTGCATTTGAAACATATTTTACTGGGGCAATCTTAAGAACTGAAATAGAAGCTCCCTGAGACTGAACATCTGCATCTGCGACAACCTGATAATATAAGCTTCCTAGAAAATAATATGTTCTTACGGTATCTGCGTCGCCAAGATTCTCGTAAAAGCATCGTAAAGAGCCAAGGGAACCACAAGGCCCTGCTCCCTTGCCCATCACGAGCTCGTACAGCTGAGACCTCCATAACTAGATCGTCAGCACGATCAAAACTCTCGGGGCTTCGTCAGTGCTAGCCTCAGGCTAGACTGCTTCGTCTTGAACTCGTACGGTTTGCCGATTTATCGCACGAAGGTTCACAATTACCACAAAGGAATTAACGAAAATACTTTTGCATCCTAAACCGACGCACGATCAGAAATGAAGGAAGTGAAACTTCCTAAATGCCATCATAGCCTCTCGTAGATAAGTACGGACGTCTACGTACCCGTCAGCGAGACTCTACTAGACACTGTCTTAGTCTGGATAGACTCTAAACTGGGCTCTGATACCAACTTACACGACCCAGAATCCGGTTAGGCCGTGCGGGCACCCAACATCCTCCCCTAGACCCGTCGGGCGAACCCTTACCAATTAAATCAGGAAAATAAATATAACAATTCACAAATAAGGACAAGACTTAAAATAAAAATACAGACATACTGATACCTCTAAGCTGTACAAAAGAAATTACAGCTGACTACCCAACATACTAGGTTTAGGGCTATCCAGACTAGACATCTAAGAGTACAAAAGAAGACAAATACCTCCTGAAGGGAGCAAAATGCAACTGAAATAACAACCAATAAACTGGTGGCCATCCGGAGTAAAAGCTGGCTCACCCTGACAGCTGAAGTCCTCTTCGCTCCTTTACAACGTGGCAAATTAAATCCTGGAGCGAACCTGCCGAAACGAAATAGATAGACAAGAAACAAACAACAAAAAGGGTGAGTCAAAAGGACTCAATAAGTGGGGCAGACTAGTCACCTCAAAGAATAGGATAGCTAGCCAGGGAGGAGAAACAGATAAATAAAATTCCGTTTATTTAAATTATGACAAGACAGAGCCAGATAATAACTAGAAACACGTATGGTATGACAAACTTATCAACAACCAGGAACGTAAGATAACCAAAACATATAGGTATCCCGAACACATCAATAATCAGAAATACATCTTGTTGCGGCGTGCAACCCGATCCATATATTCATCCTGTTGCGGCGTGCAACCCGATCCATATATTCATCCTATTGCGGTGTGCAACCCGATTCCCGCAACCCAGAATACGAGCCAGAAATATATAGACAAACCGATATATGTCCACGACATAGTATACATACCGCATATATAAAACACAACACAATACACACCATAGTCAGTATGCGGTGCAATGAAATGGGATGAATGCGGTACTATGCAATGCGGTCACATATGCCTGATACCTATCTCCGGCGCGGGACTCTCATCGTCTACCAGGAGATATATGTAATAATGACCCTTCACCGGCTCGGGACTCTCATCGATTACCGGGAAGTATATGCAATGATGACCCTTCACCGGCGCGGGACTCTCATCGCCAACCGGGAAGTATATGCAATAATGACCCTTCACCGGTGCGGGACTCTCATCGCCAACCGGGAAGTATATGCAATAATGACCCTTCGCCGGTGCGGGACTCTCATCGCCAACCGGGAAGTATTTGTAATGCTCAAAACCAGATTGCAATGCTCATATGTTCAATGCAATACCAACAACAGGGCATAACATATAATATATAATGTAAATTCAAAGCTAAGGCGTAATGAGTACGCCTATCGGCAGCTACACACGTAAGGAAACACGTGGTAGAAAATCCACGAGGCCAGGTGCCTCCAAAGAGATTGATATGAACACTTACCTCGTTCTGAAGTTAACACTGCTACCCAACAACCGCTTTATTCTCTGAATTCATTGCCAAACGATCCTACTGTGTTCAATAAGCAGAAAAATATATCACATTAGGCTAAAGGCTTCATTCCTCACATCCTAGGGCAATCCAGGTAGGAACCTGATACCCTATTCGCATACGCAATACGCATGCCAGGCCTATATACAGGGTTTAAGGCCACATAACCAAATCCCAAATACATTACATTTATAAGTTGTCCATAACTCACTGAGCACGAATATATAATCAATTTCATTATCGGGGTCCATTGGACCCTTTAAACTATCAATTTACGTCATTAGGGCGATGTCTAATATCCCTATTTTTACCGTAAAAATATATTTAAACACACGTAATAAACTCAAATACTATATTAGGATCATTACCTGAATGTTTCAGGGTAAAAATTCTACTTTTCTTCGGCTCTTTTCTCATTTTCTGTCATTTTTTCTGATAATTTTCTCTGTTTCGTAATTTTTTTGTTGCGTTCTGTTTCTCTCCTGTACTTGGCATATATGAAATGCTAAGTAGCATTTGTATGCCACCGCCCAATTTCCCTTTTCTTTCTTTGTTTTGTCCTTTTTTGAATTTTGTCTTTTTTCCCTTTTTTTTTTCTTTTCGCGACGAAAATTAAAACGGAATCCTACGATATTCAAAATAATTCCAACTTTTGCATACAAGTTATACAAAATATATGTAACATACTCGCGAAGGCGGATCTCAAATCAGACTCCCGAAACTCAAGATACGAATTTAAATGAAAAGAAGTCAAATTATTTAACTTTCGGCATTTTAGCGGAAACTTGCCGAACAACATCGAAATTCATTTTCGAAAGTTTACAAAAATCATAAATAATCATACGAACCTAACGGCGCTTTCGGATTTCGAATCGGAGCTCATTCGGCAAAAACCGAGCTCGAAAATCTCTTTTTAATATTTATCGCCAATAAAAACTGAAACCTTCTTCCGATGCCTACCAAATGAGGTCTGATTTAGCTCAAATTTTACAGACAGGTTCTAATGGACATTACGAATATTTTAAAATTATCGGCACGCCAATCGAAGTCCTAACTTCCGAAACGACTGACCGAGGTCGTTTCAGTCTGATTGCCACCCTTCTCGTCCTTAACCAGAGGTTCAAGCTCTACATCTTCAGGAATCAATCCGGCAGCATTCTGCTTTGTAAGGGTTGTCTCTTCTGAAACTTGGTGCGTCTGATTATCATTCCTCTCGTCCTTAACCAGAGGTTCAAGATCTCGTTCTTCAGGATATTACTCCAGGAACATTGTTCAGCATTTATGACAGGTACGAAGGTTTCTGTAGGAACTTTCTTTTCTCCAAATAATCAGATAGTGTAAAGACCAAAGTGGTTGAGGCAACAGTTTCCTTTCTTTGCAGAATGGGCCAGGATGAAGAATAGCAAGAGAATGAGACTACAGACACTAAATTAGGGCCAGATCAAGGAAGACATGATAAAACTAAAGAAGATAGGGGCTGGGAAGAAATCTGTGGTCCACACAAAGGCATGTTACATGAAAAGAAAAAAAAGGATATTGATGTCTCCATTCTTTCTCATTTGCCTGATCAATGAGTTTCTGCAACCGTGCAAGTTCTCGTGCAATCCAAGTCATTTAAGGAATAACAAAGGTGGCATCAGAAATTCAGGCGTTTCAAAAGTATTTTGATTGGAGATGCAACTAAACAGGTGGCTAATTGTTTCATGCACTTTGCAGCAAAGTAACAGCAAATTAAGCAAGTGAAGTGACAAGTTGAAATTCTGAAGTATGACATTTCATATACGGGTCCAAGGATGCATAATTATAACTGGAATAGCCTTATTAGTGGTACATATAAATAAATACAGCTACAAACTATCCAAGCAACAAGGATTTCCTCAGGAAATAAATTGTCCAAATATATGAGTGACTTAGTAAGATTGAAATCTTACATGCTTTGTGATATCCTCGTGAAGGATTTTAGCCTTCTGTTCAAGCTCCACCTGCAAACAGGAGACTAAGTTTTATGGTTGTTCTAAATGATATTGGAGTAGAGATGCTACTGTAACTGAAAAACTTGATAAATTGAGCTTTCCGCTTATATCTTTTCACAAATGTATAACACCAACATAATTACATAAAAGTATAAGCCCTCTTATAACTCGAAACATTTGGCAAAGGTGACACACAACACAAGATACTACCAAAGCAAACAGATTTATTTAGTTTGAGTTTCACCACAACCCATTATTGAAGAATTCCCACATGCTAGCTCAGGGGATTCCACAAGTGAGGAGAAAGAAAAAACCAATACAAATTTATGTAAGTGTTCCCTCTCTAGTAGCTTAAGATTTTAAATGAAGTGGTTCGCCATTCAAAAGAAGGAATCTCCATATACTAAAAAGGGAATTAAATTGAAGGATTGTGTAAAATGGTAAGAGGGAAGACTCCCTCATTATCACCCACTGGTAATAAGTGCATCAATCCATATAATGACTAATGAATTGCTCCGCAATAGAGTTGTACTCCCTCGGTTCCACTTTATGTGTCATAACTCGGCACAAAGTTTAAGAAACAAAGTAAGACTTTTGAAACTTGTAGTGTAAAATGAGACAAAGATGTTTGTGTGGTTGTAAATCATTTCAGTAATGGCAAAACTATATTTAAAGTTAAATTGTTACCAAATTTAGAATGATGTCATTCTTTTTGGAACGGACGAATAAGGAAATGCTGCCACATAAAATGGAACGGAGGAAGTACATGAAAATATGAGAGGCCTAAAACCAAACTTAATATAGTGTTATATTTTTTCTAATAACATACATATACATTTTAATTCAAAATTCACTTTTCTTAATTCTTTAGAAATGCAAATCTATAAACCAATTTTTTAATTAGTTTTTCTTTAATTCTATTTTTAATATGAATAAATAGACACAATCATGAAATTGGTAATGCAGAAATATTCTTTTCAAGTATTTTTAGTATTGTTTTTTGTTTTTTTAAAAAATCCAAGTTTTTCATGAAAAAAATGACTAATATTTTAGAACTCTAAATTAAACGCATATATGTTAATAAGATTTTTGACAAATAAAATCAGTGTAGTGTATTGAAACAAATGACTAGCATATTGTTCATTTCAAATCAACCTTTCTAATATAAATAAACTATAGTAATAAACTATAGTAAAATTTTTGGAATCCTCTAATGCTCGGGGCCTAAAGCGAAAGTTTTAATAGGCTTACCCTTAAGCCATACATGCTTCCAATCAATGCATTTCTAAAAGTGGGCTGAAACAATACCAGACTTCTGTGTTCGTCAATGAAGCAGTTGTCTTCGATTTTACGTCACCTATAACAAGCCTAACAAGCAAAGTTCAGAAAGTTGAGTAAACACTAGCAACAACACAAGCATAAAGTTTGAAGTAATCAACATGTATAAAGATAGAGTTTCATTGAACTTTGTTATGTATTGGATTCATATTAAATAGCATCCTTCTGAAGTTGCAGTTATCGTTTTGGAAAATGTGGAACTCGTATTAGTTGTCTATAAAGAGTTTTGAATTGTTCATTTTTGCTTGTAGTTGATTCGTTTGTATATAGAGGCGTAGTTAGGTTTTGAATTTTGGGGTTCACGCTTGTAGTCCTTTTAGGGGTTCTAAATTAACTATTTATATAATACTAATTAATAATTTTTTTAAGACATAAGCAGGGCTTAGAGTTATTAGACCAAAGGTATGGGATTCAGCCTAGCCCCGTCTAACATGCTAGCTCCGCCACTAGGACTTGTCAGGTGTTGTATCGATGTGCATGGTTTTGTGAAGCATATCAAACATTTTGATTTAATGGAATTTGTTTTGGTGAATAGGATCCCGAATGCTTGAAGTGCAGTTTGCTCTTTTATGTGAATACAGATACTGGTTTTGTTTCAAATGCTTTTGGTTACCAGCTTGCAGTTTTGTGGATCATATGGAGGTTATTTAGGTTATTTGAAATGCCTCTTCTTTTCAGTTAGAGGTGATACCACAATTGGTTGCAGCTATATGGAGCGAAGATGGCAATGCACAACTTGAAGCTGCTGCTTACTTTAGCAAAATGCTCTCAATTGGTAATCATTGTTATGTTGATACGTATTTGTGTTTTTGTTTTTGTTTTGGTGAGCTCCCGAGTGGTGCCTTACCCACTAGAAAGTTTTCTCCATGTTGATAACAGAAAGGAGTCCTATTACGGAAGTAATTCAAGCTGGTGTTGTTCCTTGTTTTGTTCAATTTCTTACTAGAGACGACTTTCCACAACTTCAGGTGATACTCTTTACTCCTTACCTTATCTGTGTATATTTCTGGTGGATAGATAGACTGATCGTTTCTTTGGGGACATCCGATAAAATTGGAACGATACAGAGAATAGATAGACTGATTATGGGATTAATTTTTTTTTCCTTGTATATTTTAGTTTGAGGCAGCTTGGGCTCTCACAAATATTGCATCTGGGACATCTGAGCATACAAAGGTGGTTATTGATTCTGGTGCAGTCCCAAGTTTTGTAAAACTTCTTTGTTCTCCTAATGATGATGTCCGGCAGCAGGTATGTCCTAGAAATAAATTGTCCAAATATATGAGTGACTTAGTAACACAATTTTTTTTGTGTATTTACATGTATTTTTGTTTATATGTATTTTCCAACTTTAATTTCAAAAAAAAAATCAATGTTTATATGTGTATTTATGTGTATTTCATTTTTTAGATTCAAAAACACAAAAACACAAAAAAAAAAAAATCGGTGGTGGATGGCGGCGGCCGGCGGTGACTAGGCGGCGGCGTCGCCTGGGGGTGGTAGCAGTGGGGAAGGGGCAGTAGGAAGAAGGAGGAACCTTAATTTATTAGTTTTGTTGATTTTGTATATAATGTGTGAAAAATATTGGTATTTTTTGTAAAATAGAATAATGTTGGTATTTTTTATAATTTTTGTATTAGGGTTGTATATATTTGTAATTAAATAGCCCAAAAAAGAAAATCTAGCTTTGCAGGACCCTTTAAATTATGTAATTGTCAAAGTAGAATTAGTGTCGCATTACATATTAGAGTTTCGGTAAAAACTTACCCGCTTGTAATTGTCAAAGTAGAATTAGTGTCGCATTACATATTAGAGTTTCGGTAAAAACTTACCCGCACCGGGTGTTAACACCCGGCTGATAAATAAATGACATATGTACCTTTATTTGACTATATGTATTAGGACTTAACCCTAGTTAACATCATTTAATCTACCCATAACATAAATTATTATATAAAATTCTTAAAAATCATAGTTTGCTGCCATTCTCGTTATCTCCTTTAACATAACGTTAAAGTAATGCCCGTTACTTTTGGTATCCCTATTAAAGGCCATCACTGGCCTACTGATCATTACGAGCTAGCTTATGTTGGAATTTTGCAATTAACATTTTACCATTAAGAAAATAGTGATCTTTGGTTAACAGATTGTTACATATTGTGAAAAGATAATCAAACTTAATTTGGAAAAGAAACTTGTACTTGTGTTTATAAACTTTTTTAAAGACAATAGTGCCTCTGGATTAACCAATCGAATTGAAGCTAAGGAGAATTTATATGCTCTGTCGACATCTTACAGATTATCATCGAACTTTACAAATTAAAAATTTATAATAATATGTGAAAATTTGGATATCCAAATGCATTTCTTTTCTCGATCAACAATTAATTAAATCATCAATAAGATTCTGCAGGAATTACCAGGAAAAAAAAAGTCTCTGCAATATACTATCCGTTGAGTTTTTGTTGGAAGACTATGCATTAATTTCCCCATGGGAAGATAAAATTAAAGAGTAGGAGAAAATGATACAAAACTGTTAAAACAGTGGAAGAAGAATGAAAATAAACATGAAAATGGAGCTTCAGCAAACGGCAACCGAAAGTTATGTTATTAAGACTTTAGCCTTGTTTTTAATTTTTTATTTGTTATAAATAGAATTTCTAATTATACCTTAGTTTGTTTAAGTGATTAACTTAATTACATTTGTCCGGTGCAGATAAATTTTTACCTTAGAGTTTCTGTCTGCTTCAAAGTCCTAATATGATACAAACTCCTAAAACCAATTCCTTGCAAACCGCAATACCTATTGTTGTTAATTTGGATTTGGAGTCCCAATTAGTATTGGTTTGGGAATCGGATTTGGGATAGCAAAAGCTAGCTATTACAAATATTTTGTGTACCCTCACTTGCTTGTACTTTTCCTTCAAGATCTGATCATCTCTGGCCTCTTTGGGAGCATAATTAATTGGCCAATCCAAAAGGTATATACGTACCAAGTATGGATAAAAAACGGAGGAAAATCATGAAGTCAGAAAATTCGTGCAGGTTCATTCCGGATGGTATAATGTTCAACATCTTGCGCTACTTGCCCCTTAAGGGTCTGGGTAGATTCATGCTCGTCAATCCAAGGCTTTGCAACTCCCTACTTCTAGGCAGTGAATTCCTGGAGGTCCGCAGTCCTGAGTTGGTTCATGAGGATTTCAACCTATCAGTAGAAGAAGGAAACGAAGATTGCTTTACAGACATAAGCCAGAGTAGTGAGTGCTCAAGACTGGTGCGATCATCCATGGCTCCTTTTAGATACCACATAACACACTTTATATTGCGCCTACATATTCAAATCCCCAATCCACAACACCCTAGTTTGTGCATTGCCTTGGACATTTTCAAGTCTAACCTAGTTGCCAAGGTGCTCTCCGTTCATGAAAATAATATTAACCAATCACTCGGTTATGAAATTCTTAATGTTGGGATTGATACTTCTACATATTGCTGGCGAGCTGTCGAGGTTGGCAATTTGCAAAACGATAATACCAATAATATTACGAATAAGATCAGGAAGAGCATTCAGATTTTCTTTAGAAACGGAGTTGCTTATTGCATTTCGTTTGTTGAAAGTAGTGTGGATGATGATGATGATGTTGATATAGAAATTGATATTTTGGATATGCAGGACAATGGGAGCTATATTGGTCATACTACTTTTCCTAAAGGTTTCTTCCCAAAGTTGAAGAGTGTTCATCTCTTAGATTGGAATGGTCAACTCTCGTTTGCGGAAATAGTTAAGGATGAGCTACATGTTTTGGTGCTAAAAGATCACGAAAAACAAAGATGGGCTGAAAGCAAAACCATCATCCAGCTGCCCTTCCATGTTGATTTTACGGATAAAGTCGTTTGTGCTCACAAGTCTTCTTTGTTCTTTGGTGGAGCAAACAAGCTGGATTTCAATGTTTGTGCTCACAAATCTACTTTGGACTTTGTTATGGAAAACAAGCTGGAAAACAATAAATCTCGCTATGAGTATGATATCGTTAAGGGCACTTTAACTGTAGTCCCTGACCGCGGTTATACCCCTGGAGCTGAAGTCTGGCAGGCACGTTAATAACTCTAGTCCCTGACCTCGTTCATAATATGAAGTCGGAGCTCCCAACTTACTATGAATTAATTATGACATATAGAATAGGATATTAGTGTGGTACTCACTCATTATCTAGCATGAAAATCTTTACTTTTTCTCTGTTACTTAATTATGATATTCAATTATTCATTCAAAACAATATATAGGAGAGTATAAACTAGCTCCTTCATGTTTATAAATTTGATTGAAGGGTTTAAGCTAATTTCTTTAAACTAGCTTTCACTTTTTTTTCCCAAAATAGCAAATTAAGCGGCTTGAGTTAGATGGTTATACATCATGACCCAACATAGTTTGACAATAATAAACTTTAGATGGTTGGATACTAAGCCTGTTGCTAATTTGACCCGATCGATTTGACAAACCTGTCCATTTGTCGTCTTTACCTGGAGCCTGGAGGTTATCCAGAGGGCGATATTAGTAGTAGTCAACTGGTAAACGGTCATGGTCTGAGTTATGATGTAGAAGGTGCATCCAAAGCCCAAAATTGCAAAGAATAGTAGCGATTGTGTTGAAGATAGAGATAAAAGTGGTGCAAGAGTCTTGATAGTTCATTTGGGAGAATTGTAGAAAGGTGATTGCTACAAGGGGAACCAAAGAAAGAGTCAAAAGGCAATACACTAGGTAATGATAGTCTAGTTTCACGTACTTGAATTTGATGTTTAGTTACAAGTCACGAAGCACTTTCTGCGCTTGTTTTATCTGAACAACAGGCGAGGAAATGCCAGGATGGAATGCAAACCCCTGTTGCAGCTGCACATTGTCCTCAAGGACGTTCTTCAGTTGTTGAATTTGTACAAAATAAATACAGTATGGCTTTAGAACTTAGGGAATTATTAAAATAGCTAATTGCTAATTTATCCAGGTTACGTTGTGGCACTATACATTGGATTAAAATCTCCATTAAGTAACAGTTTTGGTTAGCCGCATTAAAATTTAAAATTTGCCGCATAACTAATGAAACATTTGATTGACAGTATTTGAATAATACATATATGAGATTATCCTTGAATTTATGGAGTAATTCTTACAAATTGTCATCCAGCAATTGCCTTTTCTTTAACACAGTATATCAAGTGTGACACTTAGTGATCAATTTTTATTAATAATAATCAAACAACAAAAACAAAAATTAATTGGTTTTACAAATTCAACGCAATAGGAAACTGCAAAAATAGGAATAGCTAGCGTACCCGCTAACCAACCTAGTACAATATGCTTCCACCAGCACCTGCCAATGCTATTCTGTTTAATTGACTGAAAGTACACGTGCTACAATCCTTCTATAGAATAATTACAGGAGCAAAGCTAAGTGTATTGCATGCTTAGTACCAGCAATAAACGCTTGTGCCTGCAGTTATGATTACTAGCTCGCATTTGTAAGCTTCTGTTGAAATCTTGCCATGATGCAAAGATAAAGCTCAAACAGAAGAAAAGGAGGTGAGTTTGCAGATAATGTTGTTAAATTATCACATTATAAAATAGTTCTGAGGAGTGAACATGATTAGCAAACATTGCTTTTCTTCTAGGCTATTTAGAAAGCTGTGGCTGCAATGCGTTCTATATTGATGGAGTCGAGGCATTTCTCTGCTAATTAATATCGTTCAAAAAGTAGATTTCGTGTTTTTTGACTACTTGTTTGTGTTTTCCCCCAAATTATCATTATGGGTGGAGTCTGACAATTAATAATATGCACTTAATAAGAACCAGTAAATGGCTGAAATAAAATCTAGAAGATGAAGAAAAATATTCTAACACGAAATTTGCCCATAGATAAACAGGGATAAATCTACTTAAGGCAGAGTCAAGCGATGAACTTCTTTCACCCTGATTAACTCATCGGAGATTTCTTCAATAGCTCTGATCTTTTCTGAATTGGCTTCGATTCCTCGCTCAGAGACTATGAATCCTAAAAAATTTCCCGAACCCACACCGAAGGCGCACTTCTCAGGATTCAACTTCACGTTGTATTGCCTTAGAATAGTGAAGGCTTCTCTCAAATGGCTTAGGTGGTCCTCCACCCGAATAGATTTGATCAGCATGTCGTCTATGTAAACCTCCAATAGACTTCTCGATGTAATCTTTAAACATGCGACACACTAACCTTTGGTATGTCGCCCCAGCGTTCTTCAGACCGAAGGGCATTACCTTGTAACAGAAGGTACCTCGGTTAGTGATGAACGACGTTTTTTCTTCATCCTTCAGGTCCATGAGAATTTGATTATACCCCCGAATAAGCATCCAAGAAGGTTAATAGTTTGTGTCCAGCCGTGGAGTCTATTAACATGTCTATCTGTGGCAATGGATAGGAGTCCTTGGGGCAAGCTTTGATTAGATCTGTATAATCTACACACATTCTCCACTTGCCAACGACATTAGCCAGCCATTCGGGGTACTTCACCTATCTTATGAAGCCATTCTCTTGCAGCTTTATAGTCTCATCTTCGATTGCTTTCTTTTTGACACCAGCGTGCAACCTTTTCTTTTGTTTTACCAGGATAAAACGTGGATCTACATTCAGCTTATGGGTCATGATTTCCGGATCGATACCGACCATATCTGAATGGGACCAAGCAAAGCAATCATCATTGGACTTCAAGACTCCAATTATAGCTTTCTTCTGCTCTGGGTCCAACTCCGAGTCGACAAACACTTTCCTCTCCAAAAAATCTTTCTATAATGTGAAAGATTCCAACTCTTCAATAGTTAAATCCTAAACTTTTTGTTTCTGA
This sequence comes from Petunia axillaris subsp. axillaris, assembly GCA_029990575.1. Taxonomy (NCBI): domain Eukaryota; kingdom Viridiplantae; phylum Streptophyta; class Magnoliopsida; order Solanales; family Solanaceae; genus Petunia; species Petunia axillaris. Next base: position 30,148,086 of record JARKNS010000010.1, on the reverse strand, counting down.
GCTTCTTGAACACACACCGGGATCTTCTCCATTGCTCATCGGAGGTCATCTTAGGAACTTAACTCTCCCTCTTCGTTTGACCCCGGTTGTATTGGTTGCTATTTCTTTGGTCCAGACGGGACGACTCCATTCTTCAACGCAACCAAATAGCATTCTCTTGCTACTCGTTGTTCTCATTTAATCGAACGAACTCCTCATGGGATATGAAATTTGATGACTTGGTGGAGAGTGGATGGAACAGCCTCCATGGAGTGAATCCATGGTCTACCGAGGATAACATTATATGCCATCTCCTCGGGCAGAACTTGAAACAGTGTTTCCTTGCAAACTCATTCGGTGTATGTTTTGAGCATAGTTTCGTCCAACGTCTTTTCGGTGGAGTTTTTGAAGCCAGTCAACACAGTTGCTTTTAGGATTTCCTTTAACTACATCTTTTTTATAGTCCCGTAGCTGATTATGTTAGACAAAGCTACCGGGGTCGATCAAGACTCGTTTGATATCCGAGTCGTTTATCCTTAGCATGATGACCAAAGCATCGTGATGGGAAAACATCATCTTATCACAGTCATCGTTGTCGAACACTATTTCCTTTCCCGAGCCTCCAACTTGAGCTTTTTTTTTCATAGTTATTGAAAACTTTGCAAACTTCTTGGCAGCTGCAAAGTTCACCATGTTCACCTCTGACCCCAGTTATCACATTCACAACTCTTTCGGGGGTGGTGCACGAGGTGGTTGACCATCACCTCGATTCTTTGTATAGTTTTTCTTCCCCTTATCCGTAAGGAATTCAGCCAGCACACCCTTCTTCAGCAAGTGTGCCACCTCGAGGCGCAAGGCTTTGCAGTCCTTGGTGCGGTGACCGTAGACTGCGTGAAACTCACAGCGTAGACTTTGGTCTCTCTTATCAGCCGGAGTCCTCATATCCTTCAGTGCTCTCACCCCAGCTATCCCCTTCACCACATTGACCAATTCTGAGGTTGATATGTTGAAGTTGTAATCGTAGATCCAAGGTAACTCCTTATTCTTTGAAACCAGAGCTGGGCTCGGGGGTTTCTTTGGTTTGTGGTGGGATGAACCTTCCCACCGAGCCGTTAGCTCACATGCAAATTTCCAAGCCTTTGCTAACAGGCTGCCTCGATTAAGTGTACGGTTCGTACCTTCTCTTTGAATTTCCTCGTGGTGCCTCAATGCGATATGAGGATTCAGATTGACTCCTGTAATTGAAGCCTCGGCCATTGTTCTTCCATTCGGCTTCCTCCAATCTAATCTTGGTGTATGCCCTGTTATGCAAGTCATCCCATGTCAAAGTCTGGTACTGCTGGAGCTCTTTTCTCAATTCAGCAGCAGTGCCAGAGTTGCGAGTATTGATGTTCTTTTCAAAGGCCATGATAGCCAAAGTATCATCCATAGGAGGTAGCTCTATCCGTTCGGCGTGAAAGTGCTCGAGGAAGTCTTTAATGGCCTCGCTGGTAGACGCATGTACCAACGTAGGGCCCTCTTCTCCAAAGATTCGCCAAATTTTTCAAAAATATCGACTCCTTTTCTATCTCTGTTAAATCATTACTTAACACCATTGACATGTATTAGCTCACATGATCAACGGAGTCGGTAGTCCCATCATATTTTTTCAAAAATAGAATTTTGAAAGTCTTTGGAGTTGGTGTTGGGGCATCCTCAGGTTTGTATGGCAATTGCCTGTACTAGTCGATATCAACCGCCCTTTGGGGTTTTGTTACCCCGGAGACGCTTTCAAGCCGTTTTTCCACTCATGCCTCAACTCGGGCTTCGATCTCCTTGCTTAGTTTCTCGACGTCCACTAAGGAGATAGCTTCTGCCACATTGGGAATCGTCCCGAAGTAGGGCGTAGTGCTCGGTATTGTGTCTGAACCTCCAGATGTGGCTCCCTTTTGAGGTTCTCCTGTTGTCGCTCCCGTAGCAACGAAGGGCGAGATGCCTCAACTTTGAACCACAGGTGGGACTCCAATCGGAGGTGAGTTATTCCTCGCGTCCAACGAGTCACGAAATTCAGCATTGATAATAGTCTGTTCGGCTTGGTTCTCTTGAAGAGCTTTCAGGGTTTTAGACAACGTAAGCCCAAAAGGCTTCAGTGGAAGCTGAAGAGGAAAGATTTGTTATTGGTGATATTAGGGGCGTGTTGGAATTTGGGTTCGATTGAATGCTAGCCTGTCCATCGGGAGTTGGTTGAGGTTCAACGAGATTTCTACTACTATCAACCATTTTTCAAGTAAAGACAAGAATCTGAACGAAGAAAAACGTTCAACTTTGGAACAATGCGGTGATGCTTGTATACCCAGAGACGGCGCCAATTTGTATTGGCCTAAACTGATCTTAGGACACAAATCGAATTTGAATTGCGAATACAAGCAATTCAATGTATCAAAGTCAAAGTTACAACAGAAAAACAGTAATTATGCGTAAATAACTGATATTTCAATATATGATCTTGAGTACAAAATTTGGCAGAGTTTTGGTATATATTTCTGAATGATTATAATACAAGAAATAAGGCTATTTATAGACACATGGGCTCTGGATCACGTTCTTCATATCCGAACCCTCCAGGCCCACATTGCACATTTCCGATGGTGGAGTAAGTGGGCTGAAGTAGTGGAGGATCGTGCATCCTTGGCTGAAACTGCCCACCGAAGTCCATAGTGATGACCTCGGTGGTGCAAACTTGCTGATCGACCGAGGCTGAATTCCGCCGAACCATGGCTTGAAAGCAATCTTCGGTGTTTGACTCCGGCTGATCTCGGTGGTTTTGTTAACAACTTCGGTCCTCGATTCCAAATTATCTGCTCGGGTAACTTCATTCCTCACAACCGAAGTGCCATGTGTGCACGCCGATTTTCACCCAATACGGTATATATCTTGTACTAGTATTCAATGTCAATTGAAGTGGTCATTCCTCGAATTCAAGATGCTAGCATTTTTTTATGTACTAAAAAAGTCACACTATACAAGCTTAACTACGATAGAGAACGAGCAAAAGTTGACATTACGAAGTGTTAAGACGAAGAATCACAAAACAATAGTAAAGGATAGAGTCCGGGAAATGTGGTTTTTCTAGGTAGGAGTTGATTCGGAGGAGGAAAATATTAGGGGACATTAATGAATAGAAAAGGAAAAAAGGAAGAGCAATAAAGAAAATAGTTTAAAGAAAAAGAAATGGAACTAAACACATAATGAAAATGTAATCCAATTAACGGATATAGCCACTTATTTCTCTTGGTTTAATTACTTTCGTCTTCATATATATTATTCGAATATAAGAAAAAGATTTAAGAAGAATAAAGTTTCTACTTTCTAATAAAATAGATATATCCGCAATGCTATTATGGAAATTGAAAGTAAGTATTACTCCTTTTTTATGAAGTTATATAGTGGATTTATAGGAGAATTTTCAGTAGCAACAAACATATTATTTTTTGAATTTTGAATTTTGAATTTTGAATTTAGAATATAAGTTGATTTTGAGTAAGCAAATATTATTTCATATGAAAGGAGTGCTATGTTAAGAAAGGTGAAAAAAAGTCAAAAGTGAATATAGACTTTTTCCAAAAAAAATAAATGGGAGCTAGAAAGAAAGCAACATAACCATGAGTAGGATATAAATGAATTTTACGTGGCTTGAAGTAGGTAAAAAAGGAATATTTCATGGAAAAGTAGGAAGAAGATGAAGAAGATGAAGAAAATTCAAATCCAGCCGGGTTATCACTTTCGCTGCCCTTTTCTACTAAAATTGTAGGAATAATCATTACATATCTCCGCGACTCCGATGTCGCGTTCATGGAAAGTGCTGATTCAAATACTCTGAAAGCTCTTGTCAGGGTAAAATCTTTAATTTAATTATTTATTCCCTAGCTAGCTAGAAGCATATAGAACTTAGATGTTCGAGAGGCTTTTCCTAACTTCTAGTCTGGGACAATTAATATGTATTTGGCCATTTTGTACTCCTATTAAATAAATGTTTGTTTTCTTCTTTTCAAAAGAAAGAATGTAATGATAGTACGCCAATAGTATATTGGTGGTGTTGATTTAAAGTTTTAAATTTTAGCTTTAACTAATTTTGTGCTTGATAACTATTTTTCCCCATAGTCTGAATCTTTATTTTTTTATTAAAAAAATAGTTTAGCATCTGAATCATAATGTACAGCTCATAGGATTAGATCTGGATACTACCTCTGCCTATACTTTATTTATATTAATAAGGTTTCTTTAGAATGAACAAAATGCTAGTCATTTGTTCCAATACACAACATTGATTTTAGTTGTCAAAAATATTATTAACCTATATGAGTTTAATTTAGAGTTCTAAAATATTAGACAATTTTTTCATGAAAAATTTTGATAAAAAAAACTTAAAAATCTTGAAAAGAATATTTTCACATTACTAATGTCATGATGTCTATTTATCCATATTAAAAATAGATTTATAAAAAAATAATTAAAAGAGTTAGTTTATTGATTTGTATTTCTAAAGAATTAGGAAAAATGAACTTTGAATTAAAATGTATATGAATGTTATTTAAAAAAAATTATGATATCATATTAAGTTTGGCTTTAGGCCTCGCATATTGTTGAGCCGCCCCTGCTGTGAGTGTAAATCATCTGAATCTACTTTAATGACTTTGGAAGAAATTGGTACTCAATGGCAAGAATTTCTGGATTAAGACTTAGAGGATTTCTTTTTAGTTGTATTATCAAACTGTAAACTCCTTTAATAATGTTGTCCAAGCCTTGGGTTACAAATCTCAGTTGGTCGAGGGGTTTTCCGAACAAATATTAGCTTTTGCAGCACTTGAAAAGCTACTAAAAGATCCACTTCAATGACTTTGGAAGAAATTGGTACTCAATGGCAAGAATTTCTGGATTAAGACTTAGAGGACTTCTTTTTAGTTGTATTATCAAACTGTGAACTCCTTTAATAACGATATTGTCCAAGCCTTGGTTACAAATCTCATTTGGTCGGGGGATTTTCCGAACAAATATTAGCTTTTGCAGCACTTGAAAAGCTACTAAAAGACTATGCAATTCTGGATTTAGACTTAGAGGATTTCTTTTTAGTTGTATTATCAAACTGTGAACTCCTTTAATAAGGATATTGTCCAAGCCTTGGGTTACAAATCTCATTTGGTCGAGGGATTTTTCGAACAAATATTAGCTTTTGCAGCACTTGAAACTGTGAACTCCTTTAATAACGATATTGTCCAAGCCTTGGGTTACAAATCTCATTTGGTCGAGGGGTTTTCCGAACAAATATTAGCCTTGGGTTACAAATCTCATTTGGTCGAGGGATTTTTCGAACAAATATTAGCTTTTGCAGCACTTGAAACTGTGAACTCCTTTAATAACGATATTGTCCAAGCCTTGGGTTACAAATCTCATTTGGTCGAGGGGTTTTCCGAACAAATATTAGCCTTGGGTTACAAATCTCATTTGGTCGAGGGGTTTTCCGAACAAATATTAGCTTTTGCAGCACTTGAAAAGCTACTAAAAGACTATGCTGGAAAGTATGCCACAGGAGATGTTCCAAGCCTTGGGTTACAAATCTCATTTGGTCGAGGGGTTTTCCGAACAAATATTAGCCTTGGGTTACAAATCTCATTTGGTCGAGGGGTTTTCCGAACAAATATTAGCTTTTGCAGCACTTGAAAAGCTACTAAAAGACTATGCTGGAAAGTATGCCACAGGAGATGTAATGCAAGAGAAGCACTTTGCTTGCGGAAAAGCTACTAAAAGACTATGCTGGAAAGTATGCCACAGGAGATGTAATGCAAGAGAAGCACTTTGCTTGCGGATGTCTTTAGATCTTTTACCCCGTAGGTCTCATTTTGTAACAGCCCAAGCCTGCTAGTGATACTATCTGGTTTGGGCCTAGGCCCCCACGATTTTAAAACGCGTCACTAGGGTCTTAGGCATGCTTACTTAAATATCAAGGATCACTCCTGTGTTATGCCGATGTGGGACATTTATTAGCTGGGATGTTACATACGCTCTCTCTTATGGACTCAGCGTCCTCGCTGAGGCACTGACTTTGTCCCGCATCGACAAGACTGACAAGGAGTGGCTCTGATACCATCTGTAACGATCCTATTTAGGGTCGTGATCGGCGCTAAGCAAGACTAAGCCTACCTAGCAAGCCTATCAAAATTCACGCAGAAAATTCGGCAGAGTTTTCTACCGGGAGCAAACCAAAAATTTAAAACCTATCAACAAGCAGCCAGAAACAGTCTAATAATCAACTACTGCCTTATTACGCATATCCAAGGTCTAAGTAAGGTCCAACAAAACCACTCCGTCGATGTTACTGATGGTATCCAAGGTCTAAGCCAGATCGTTGTTATCTAATGTCGGGATCGTTAAGCCTGGAGCACCTTGTATAGTATTTCTCCTCCGCTAGTAGAAAAGAACTAGTCCACTCTCTAGAAGGGAACCCAGCTGACGGGGTAGTCAGACGGCCGTGATAAACTCATGGTGTCAGACCGTAATATTCTAATCTGGCTCAGACACTAACCTTGTATAAACGTTGTGGTCTGCGGTCCGTGACAAAATAAATTTCCAATTAGGTACATACAAACCATAAAAAAACATAGTATGTACAGCATGCGGAGAAAACGCAACACAACACCTCTAAAAGAAAAAACTGCACACAAAAAGCAAACATGTTGTCATCACTTACCCTTTATTCCATATCCTTTATTTATTCTGTTGTTCCAGAAAAGTTTCTCCCTAGACGGGCGGTTTTTACTCATGAATAGCAAATAATGTATACTCATTCCGTTTATGTTTACTTGTCCTAATTCACCAAAATCAAATTCTAAGGTTACTTTGTTCTTTTAGCAATTCAAGATAAAATTGGTTATGTTCTTCCTAATTTACCCTTGATATTAAATATATTGTACTTTTCAAAATCCCTTCCCAATTAAATACATTGTATTTTTCAAGCATAATTAATAACGATATATTTGTCAAGTTTAAATTTTCTTATTTTTTCTTGTGGGAGTGAAAAGCTGAAACTGGACAAGTAAACATAAATGGAAGCTTAAACTTGTGTCAAGGGATTCAATATATAGTAGGCATATACAAAATACGCAGTGCAATTTTTTGGCGAGGGGACCCCCTTGGGCAAGGGTGGCTCCACCCCTGGTGCCTAGCACGGTTAGATTCCACTAGTTTTAACTTAAGACCGTCCGTTTTGAAGAAAAAAGAAAATCCTTTGTTCTTTTATGGACTGGACTAGAAAAGTTATCAAGAGAAACTTTTGATTCTGCGAATTTAATATATATCTGGAGGCATATTTGCGGTATGGTGAATTTCTTCATTGCCGCATTGTTTTGCAGTAAACAGTAAAGTTCAAATAACCTTGACTGCAGAAAAAGCTTCAAAAAATCTTGAATATTTTTAACATGATAGTTTCAGCTACTACAACAAGACAGTGGCAAATTTCACCATCTGCACTGGCATTTCCCCTCAATTTTAAGGACCTAGATCCTCTATAAGAAATTCTGTACCATGTACTACAAGAGTTAAAAAAACTCATAATGCAGATTCACTTGTGAGCAAAAGATCTAAGAACATCAAAACAAATCACAAGGAAAGGGTGAAAAAAGATACCCTTATCTCTCACAATTTCTCTTCAATATTCCATCACTTTGGAACTGAGGTTCAGTAAAGGTTCTAGAGCACTTGGATCAAACTTTCTAGCGAAGAGGTTACAGATATGTGTCAATTCTGAGTTGTACGGACATGCTGTTCCATTATTCCTTATCAGCTGTAAGAAACCTTCAGTAATATTAACCGCACCGAATGTTGCAGGGTGCGGGCCACCTAAGGACCAGTCGACATATGTCACTGTCCGATTTGCATTTAAAGGTCCATAGAATAATCGAATAAAAGTAGGAATATAGTGCTCATCTGGGTAGCAAGCAGGTGTACAAAGTCTTTTGAAGATGTTGTAGTATTTGGTGTCTGAAACTATTCTAACGGCTAGAGTTCGATTCATCTCAAACCATTGTGACCCTTTTCTCCAATCAGAAAGTTTGATATCAGGTTTCATACGGCGGTTATAACGGCCACGCCCATAGCGAGAAGGGTCATCATATGATTCAACAAAACTATGACTGGATCCTATAAGATACTTGTAGATGGTAGGGAAATTGTAAACTGGAATACAGCTCTCTGAAAGGAGCACAAACCGCTCGTTTGAGAAGTCAAGCAGGGCATTGGCCAAAAGCCGTCTCTCAGCATCAACCAGAGTAACTGATCCCCATTCAACATGCTGAAAACAAGAAGAAGAAAAAAGGTTTAGAGCACTGTTACAGATGCTATCACAGTGAGAAGAAAATTGAAAATGATAACCATAGTTTTTTATACTGCTTTATATTTCTAATTTTGGCACATCTTTTGTTTTTGGAATGATCATAGAATAACTACGCAGCTACTGGCATGCTGAAATGCCTGAGGAAAAGCCAATGAAACATAGAGTACATTACCAACATGTATATTGTGGAGAGTATGAAGGAAAAGTTACCAACTAGTATATAGTTGACAGTGCGAAAGACA